>OZ005693.1:2198005-4660505 GCA_963930775.1 Cliona cf. orientalis | reverse complement strand
AATTAATTATCAATATGAAACAGCAATTTTTTCATCACAATATCGATGTGGCTGCATGAATGTGGGGATCTGCCTCTAATCATGCATGCTATTTCCAGACCCTTAAATTGCTTACAACAGTCAATATTGAATGAGCTGCTCAAAAATTATATGTTCACAACCAAGTAGCTCAACCTACAGTAATACGCTTGCCATATTATTATTATTCAGTATGATGGTGAGGTACTATTACAGTATCACTAATTTAATAATTGCGACCTTTACATCATTAGATCGCTACATGAATAGCCAGTCAGACCATCCCATTTTATAACACTTTTCTGCACTAAACCTTGAATTATTGACTGTGTAGAGAAACAAATTTTTACAATAATATTATGTTATGATTTTCTTCTTGTTTTTTCTGGTGGCGCACCATCAAATAGGCCTCTGTTATATCTCATTTACATGGTGCAAGTTTCATTTTATGTAGTTGCTATCAAAAGTTAAATTCAGGCTACTTTCAGTGCCATGCAATGCATTATACATGTATAATAGCTATTTTATCTATGTTAAAATTAAGTAAAAAAGCATACTTTTTATTTGTTCATAACTCCAGCTAGGAATAACATAACTATGAAGATGAAGCTTGCATCAGTGTGCTCAGAAGAAGTTATAGTTTCATGAAAACTGCAGCGTTATTGGATATTCTTACACAGAATTCAGCTTCAATATAGCTTTTTGAGGCTTATAATATTATAAAATAATATATGTTTATCGCACGTACGACATGCACTGATCATGAAAATCATAATATTGGTAATTGCTATCAGAGTACAATGACACCAGAGCTGACAGAGATAAAGTTATAGCTACTAGTTGGACATACACAATAATAATGATAATAATATTACTGTAGTGTTCCGGGCAAGTGCCCACTCCCGGGTAAGTGCCCATGTACCACATTTCAAGGGGTTAATGTAGCAGCCTCTATACAAACATATGGATTTTACGTCCCGGGCGCTTACCCGGGACACTATGGTAAAAAGCACATGCGCCAAAAGGTGCTGTCGGCCCTAAAGGGTTAATTAATCGACAGTGTATAATGGGCATGATCGCGTGTGTCTGTGAATATAAAACTACAAAATGGTGAAGATCACGTATCCACAGATTCAACCCCCCAAATATTCCATTATAGCTACTGTAACCCGTACATGTATCATGATATTGGTTGATATTTCATGTATCTAAGAGTCACGAAAATTATGCAAAGTCATCATGTATATAGCTACTATAGTGCCCCTGGTATCATTAGGTGCCCTTGGTGCCCTTGATGCTTCTGGTGTCATTGGTGTCATTGGTGCCCTTGGTGCCTCTTGGTGACTCTGGTGCCTCTGGTGCCCTTGGTGCCCTTGGTACCTCTGGTGCCCTAGGTGCCTCTGGTATCATTGGTGCCCTTGGTGCCTCTGGTGCCCTTTGTGCCTACAGTGCCCTTGGTGCCCTTGGTGCCTCTGGTGTCGTTGGTGCCTCTGGTGCCCTTTGTGCACTTGGTGCCCTTTGTGCCTATAGTGCCCTTGGTGTTGTTGGTGCCTCTGGTGTTGTCGGTGCCTCTGGTGCCCCATGGTGCCCTTGGTGCCTCTAAATCAGCACAAGAGGCACCAACAACATCAGATACTAGGGGCACCAAAGGCACAAAGGGCACAAAGGGCACTAAGGGCACAAAGGGCACTAAGGACACCAAGGGCACTAGGGGCACCAAAGGCACCAATAATACCAGAGGCACCAAGGGCACCAACGACACCAGAGGCACCAAGGATACCAAGGGCACGTACCAGAGGCACCAAGGACACCAAGGGCATTACGGGCACCAAGAGCACTAGAGGCACTATAAGGGCACCAACAACACCAGGTGCACCAACACGACACCAAGGGCACCAAGAGCACCAGAGGCACCAATGATACCAGGGGCACCAACGATACCAACGATATCAGTGGCACCAAGGGCATCAGAGGCACCAACGACACCAGAGGCACGAAGGGCACCAGAGGCACCAAGGGCACCGAAGGCACCGAAGGCACCATGGCAGCAGCACCAGAGGCACCTTCACAAAAATGGCCCATGGGCGGTGCACTTTACATGGGACCTAGCCAGACTAGCTGGGGTACAAGTCCCTTTGCAAGGGAGAGGAAGGATCTGGTAACATCACTATACTACTCTACTCTTGCTGAAGTGGAATATTGACATGTGAATATAAGTTTTACTAATGTATACTACAACTCAAGGGGTAGGGGGAAGTGCAAATTAGTGATACCATGGGTGGAATGTATGAACTGAGGGTATGCCCCTCTACTACAACAATATTTTTGTCAGTGCGAATGCCAGAGTAAGACTATAATATATGCTGTATGAATTATTATTAACTTCCCCTTCTATTTGGCCAACTTTTTCCCCAGCTATGAATATGATCAATGATCGTGGGGATTTAAGGACGTGATCTTATTGCAAGTTCTCATAATCGACGGCGACTGAGAAGGATCAAGAACTACTGCAACCTAGCAAGGCTGAACTGCTGCAACAAGTACTGTACATATCCAACAATAAAGATGAAGTCACTGCTATTTGCTGCTTTCGCTCTCTCACTCATCCTTGTGGTCTCTGCTCAGTGTAATATTAGCAATGTTACTACCTGCACTCAAAATTATGCCAACATGGTAAGCAAGCTACATGCATATTCTTACAACTGCATGCAGGTTTGTGGTTATCAGTGCAATGCCTTGCATGCTTGTATTACCAGTGTAATATTATTTATATGTTTTTTATAACTTTGTTGCAAGGAAAAAATAATTTTTCCACTAGCACTTACACTTGTAAAAGTTTGTTTTTCTCCTGCATTATAGCTTACTTATACTGCATGACATTGTCCATAATAATGTAGACAATGTGGTATTATAATAATAGCTTTAGTCTTTATCACAACTGCCTTGGGCAAAAATGAATATCGATCCTGCTTCTCTATAATAGATTGGACGTGCGGGTAATGATCGTGCCGAGTTGGAAAGGCTCGCCAGAGACTAGAGTTTTGCCGATCCACTTGTGTTACTACAACTTTATCTGCTTGCATGTTACTGAATCCTACCATACAGAGAGGTGTGGATCAGATCATGCAAGATAAATTAGCTAATTTGAAAAAGGGGTATTTTTGCAGATTTTCTGAATTTTGGTCTTAAAACGCATATATGTCAGGAACCATAGCAGCTATCATCATCAGTGATGCATGTAAACATGTGTATCTGCACGTGTATGCATGACTGTAAAGTTTTGTATTCAACACAGCCTGTTCCGCATTGAATGGTGGACCACTTTCAGCTGGCTACTCTGTGTTTACTGTTCTCTCGTCCGTCATCCTGGCCGGAGTTGCAGCAGTGTTTTACTAGATTCAACAACCTGAGTCAAAGGTTGAACTTTGTAATATATAGCTGATTCAGAAATTTTTAGATTGAAATAGTATATTATATATAGTTTCTGAACAACTGGATACTAGTGTTTGCCTAGTATTGGTTTAGCTAATTATAAATGAAGTGTGAGAATTAATTCCAAAATCAAAAGTCTTAGCTTTAGGCGCTGCAATCATATTATATTATAGCTACCAATTTTAATGCATGATTCTGCATTGCAGGATACATTGACACAGGTTTGGCTCACTAATAAGTTTATCATGCATGCATGATGAATCCCAAATTCAAGTTTGAGAATTACACTCTTGTGCCATCAATCATGGATCTCTACTGTACATATTAGCTATTCCAATAAAATTACACTCCCACAGAAGTATTAAGCCCCATTTACACGTAGGCCTTAGCTAGCTCGGGTCAGGATCCGCGTTAAACTAACTTGCTTATGTGTAAATGTGCTAATCCACTTGTAAACCGAATTAGTTGACCCGGGTTGTAACCCACATCCTGATGTGGATTAGTGGGCACGGTTAGCTACGTGCATAGTAGTGGGCTATGAATATCTTAACTTGGGTCAAGCGTGTACGTGTAAATGTGGTTTAATCCGGTTCAGTTTAAACTGGTTTGGTAAATGTAAACAGGGCTTTAGAGTGGACTTTGATTTTCAACGGTCTAGGAAATTTACTGAAAATACCTAATTATTATGTCCTCAGTAGCAATTTACTTATTAGGTGATGGAGCCTTTCTAAGACTTGAAGTTCGGTGAATATACGCGTGTATCCAGCAAGTACCTTACAAGCAGCGTGTTGCTTTCTCTGATGAGTAGCAATGACCAAACTTCACACGTTCTCTAGGCTGAGTAACCCATGGATATATATAGATAGCCCTGCGCTATATATAGCACGCACCGTGAGCACCATGCCACCGGACCGATCTAAAGCTGTACTGTGCTATTGAGTTTTTCTCTATGATTGAATCTTCAAAATTTGTCGCTGTCGAGGTCAAGAGCCACTCTCAGACTCCCAATGTAGACTGTGTACCCACTATAATGACGACCTTTACCACATACACCACTTCCACTATGCAGTTACTGCAAGTTTTCATTAATATACCATCTATATTATAATAATACTTATATCCCATCTTTAATTATTTTGCCCTCAACATAGTACCTAACAAGATCTGCTATAGGTGCTAATAATTGAACTCTACATAAACTACGGACACAAAATGAGCAGTCCAAGTACAATATCTATGCATGGTGAAGATAGGCTACACATAATGGGTGGGTGTGATGGGAAATTGGAATTTAATGAGCTCTTGACACAACCAGCTCTTGTATATGCAACAATTAAAGCTGATATGAGCACTAACTTGATAACATACCAGTAGTATTTAATTAGTATGGTACTACCCATGTTCGCGTAAGTTAGTGTCTGCATTCCATAACCATACCTATACCAATAATTCGAGTGCAGCTAGCTAGGTCTAACAGATAGGAAAATCAGATCGCCTCGTGCTTAATCATGGATTCAGCCATCAGCACTCTTATTGCCAAAGACATACTGATTGAATAGCTTACAAGCTGTACTTCTCTCGGGTACGTTTTGAGGGCCAAGTGCTTCGTCTAGAAGTTCATCTCTTGTGTTCATGCCCAGGCCGCAAAGTACAAGACTAGCTATACCGTCGGCATAGGCCTCCAGGTCCTCATGTTGATAAGAATAGTAGCTAGCGGGTGAGTGTTTCTGTTCTTGACTCTGAGCCTGCAAATATTGTTCGATTGTGTTCATAAAGGAACGATAGTAGCCGTTTCAAACTTGACCCCCCATCAAGCCACGTCTATTTAATTAGCACTTCCGAATTTATGCTCACACTCACTTTGTTAGAGCTACTTTTGCTGACTCAGCAGAACAAGTTGTTGATGCAATGTGTACCAGAACCTTCCTTCCTCTTGTGAGGGGCTGGCACCCAGACTACTATTACCTAATATCCGGGGGGGGGGGGGGGGGGGGGGGGGGGGGGGTGGTTCCAAAATGATTAGCTAGCAGTCACAAACCTATCATTATGATATCCAATGGGAGCTCCAAGGGGTGTTTCTGGGATTTCAGCTTTCCCATCACGCCAATGCTGTCAAAGGCAACCATGGTCACAGTCACAGTTAGCTACAAGCGCAGTGCACGCATACTTGTGTGACGACCTTTACCATGGCTATCAAAATAACCATAAAGGAAAATGCTTCGCTACAGAACTGATGTGATACATAAATAATTATACTCCTCCCCTACTCACCCCTTGGCATAGAGCACTACAAATGTGCGGATTTTGAGAACTTGGTGCATCCTCTTCAGGGTGTAGAGCACATAAATTGATCTCTCTAGTCCTCCCATTTGAGACTGCCTTCTTCACTACTAATACAAACAGCCGGTTAGGAAGTTTTAGGGATTTCATTAAACGAACCTTATTAATAGTAGTTCGTGACCAGTAGTCTAACTGCTTTACCATGCATGATCAATATATGTTATCTACATGCAGTTATTTTCAGTTCCATTTTTGTATGGATTGTGTACATAAATCACATGTGGTGCCAGCTTTGATTTGCACGGCTTCTAACCAAATTTCCACACAGATACCTTCCTGGATTTTTTTATAAATGAATGAATCAACACTATGGAACTTCATGAATATTTTTAATATTTACGAATATTGGTTTTGTAACAGTCATCATGTTCACTTATCATTGAAATTTGCTAATAATGGTGGATCGTGAGACTCAACCATTGCTTTCAAAATTATGCAAGAGTGAGACAAATTCGAAGGCTCCTCATCGCAAACACTGTGATGATATCAGATTCTGTTGCAGACAGGTTTATCTACAGCACAAAGCTGTCATATTCCTTCTGGTGTGGACAGTGATTGTCGGTGAGCTACTTGCTTTCGTGCAATTGTAACTGATTGGGGGATTTATTGAAAGCTACGTGCATTTTAGTAAAAAGGAACGTTATCACCTTGTTATTTCAGTATCATCTCCATTGGCTTTTGTCTATGCTATACTAGCAGTGATTGCTATGTTTTATCCACTCGGTGGTTTTTTTGCTGATGTGTATTGTGGACGATTCAAGATGGTCATGATCGGTCTTGGCTTTCTTACATTCTCTTTTTCCACCTTAATTGTTATTCTTGTTTGGCTCAGTATTATAACAAAATTTGGCCATCATAAATTAAACCCCTCCTTCAAGAATATGCTTTTAAAGAAGTTGCTCCAGTCTACTTCGTTGGCTTTGGCACATTATGTCTGTCAGTATTTGGTATTGTAGCTCTTCAGGAAAACTTCATTCAGTTGGGGCTGTAGACAAGCTTATGGATACCCCGAGTAGAGATCTTAGCATCTTTATTCACTTGGCTGTTTGGGCAAATGTTTTGGGAACAACCCTTATGGGCATTGGTGGAGCACTGCTTGAGTGTCCAAAATCACAAATTACAATTAGAATTGCTTTCAGTATTTTACCAATTCTAATCATACTTAGTGTTCCATTCCTAACTTGTTGTAAGCGGCAATGGTTCTACATTGAGCCCGGTCATTGTAATCCGTACCGGAATGTGCTTAGTGTGCTCAACTTTGCCAGAAAGCACAAGTACCCACTTCAACGCAGTGCCTTCACTTACTGTGATGATGAAAGACCATCTAGAATAGACTTTGCTAAGTCAAGGTATGGAGGACCCTTCACAACTGAAAAAGTAGAAGATGTTTAATAAAGTATTTTTACGGATCTTTACGTTACTTAAGTCTCAGCCTTGGTGCACTTTTTGTGATGGAAGTTCCTACTTCTTACATTGGATTCAAAATGTTTGGACTTCATACTGGTAATGGAGAAGACTTTATCAACCGCTGTAAAATTTGGGTAATCTTTGAAAATAGTGCTCTAAGATACACAATTATTATTATTATTGCTTTACAGAATGTACAAAGAGGAAAGAGAATAGAAATGGGGCTGGCAGTGATAAGTAGTGTTGAGGCAAGTGCAGACTGAAGGACAGCCAGATCAAACTGGCAGCCTGGACACAAACTAATTAACTGACATGAAGTATATAGCTATGTTATGACAATAATTATTAAGATAACATTTAAATTGAATACAGAATAAGAATGACTATGTTCAGGATTGCAATGACAGTCTCTCTCTCAACTGATTTGGAAGGATGCTCTGACTAGGGGTTGACATTTGGGATAGGGATAGCAAAAGTGGTAGGTACATGAGTTTGCTGGGTCAAATACTGCAACGAAATGATCCCATAGTATGGACTTGAAGCTGGCCACAATACTGCTGTAGCTACTGAAATGAATGTCAATTGGGGGTAAGGAGTTCCATAGACGAACAATTCTGATGAAAAAGAAGTGCTTGTGGCGATTGTTTAGTACCAAGTGTTGCACTAGTTTTAAGAAGGAGCCGGATCTGGTGTTATTGCAACTAAAAGACACATAATTCAGGATATTAAAGGAGCTGGATGGCTGTTTGATGGATTTAACAAAGAAACATAATATTATAATATTATCGTTAAGCTCATAAATCATGGAGAGAGGCAAAAGGCTGAGTTGCGTCTTGTGGTCAGATGTGTAGTCATTTAAAATGAATTTAGATGCCCGACGTTGGACATCCTCGAGGATCGAGCTTAATGTCCTTGACAAGATGTGGACGCCAAACTTGAGAGCAGTAGACAAGTTGAGACCGGACTAATTATAAGTATAGAGATTTTTTGCACTTGTACTGATAGTTGCAAAGAAGGACCGACGTAGTAAACCAAGCTTTTTGTAAGCTTGTTTTACAATTAGTGAAAGATGACCAGTCCATGAAAGATCATGGGATATCACAACTCCAAGATCCCTATGCTGAGATTTGGGGGTTACTACGTGACCATTTACTTGATATGACGTGGTAGTAGGCGTGAGAGCAGAAGTGCATGTTACTGTATTGGAATGAGAGTAAAAATACACTTTAGTGAATGGCTGTATTAATAGTTTTATTGACAGTAGCCTATTGTACTCACCACTGGAGTTACAGTGCGTGTGTATCCAGGAGCAACGCAACCTTGGCAACATATAATTTTAATGTATCGAAGCACGGCAAATATTTATAATTATGATGGCTCTGCTAGGTAGCAGAACTTGGTGATCAACTTCAGGTTGATGTAGAGCCCATAGATCGATCTCTCTAGTCCTCCCATTTGAGAATGCCTTCTTTACCACTACAACTAACACAAACAGCCTGTTGGGAAGTTTTAGGGACTTCATTAAATTAACCTTGTAACATTGATCATGCATAGTAAAGCATTGTGACTACTCTACTATAGCTACGTGCAGTTATTTTCAGTTATATGCATTGTGTATATAAAATCACATGATATTGTGTGGTGCTGGCTTTGATTTATATGGCTTCTAAACATACTTTCCACACAGGGACCTTTCTGTTTTTTTTTTCTTCATATTCTATATAAATGAATGAATCAACGCTATGGGACCTCCAGCGTATTAGGAACATTATTTAGTTCTTTCAACCATTGTAGCAGTTGTCATGACATTGTTCACTTGTCATTGAAGTTTATCAATAGTCAGGGGCGGCGGAACAGGGGGGGCAGGGGGGGCGGTCGCCCCCCCAAAGTTAAGATCAGTGGGCCTTGCCCCCCCAAACTGGATGGATATATTAGTATGCATGTAGTACACTCAGTGCCACGGTATCAGTTCTTGCTAGAAGTTTGGCAACTCACCTATCATCAAGTCTTTAGTGGTGTCTTGAGCCAAAAACTTCTCTAATGTAGCTACTAACAGCCTGGATGAAGGTAGCTAGCTACTGTGAGGAACTTTGAATCAAACTCTGAACTACTTATTGAGTATTGTATCACTATTATTAATTGAATTTTGTTGCGTCATATTATGTCATCAGTTAGTCTCGTGATCACTCTCGGTTTTTGTGAAATGAAATTGTTTGGGAGAGACTCGTCGCACCGCTCAAAGCGATTGCTACACTGAACAGGCTGGGAAGTAAGTGTAATTTAAGACAGCTAGCTACCTATATAAAAGGGAGAAGTTATTACATGGTCCTTCGAGCCGGATCCGCGATCTCGGCGACTTTCATGACTAGCTGAATTTTGCAGGTATAACCGACGAGCACGTGTTGACCTTTGACCCGGAATGGCTGACCTGGCGAGAAAGAAGCGGATACGAGCTGGTCATAAGGCCTCTGTTGCGAAGACTATGGCGAAGGTTGACGCCGCACTGACAGCAGAGCCAGCCACCCTGTCAGGCCTTCCACTACTGAAACTTACTCTAAAGGAGAAGCTTGAAGTAATTCGAACACTGGACTCTGAGGTGATCGAGCTGATTGAGGAAGAGGAGGCGCTCACAACTGAGATTCAACAGGCTGACGAGTATAGGGAGAGTATACACTCCTACCTGCTCAGGATTGAGGCCGCCTTGAGACCCGCCACGCCGCCCGCTGGTGGAGCTACAGCCTCTGCCGATGCAAGCAAGACCGCACCATCCATGTCTACGACTGTTAAGTTGCCTAGGCTGAAGCTAAAGGCATTTGCTGGAGATTTAACACAATGGACCCCATTCTGGGAGTCCTTCGAAGCCGCGGTACACACTAATGCCCAATTGACACCTGTGGAGAAATTTAATTACCTCAATTCAGTTGTGGAAGGCACAGCACAGGACGCTATCGCCGGATTGTCCTTGACGACAGCCAACTACGAGCAAGCGGTAACAACTTTGAAGAAGCGCTTCGGGAACAAACAAAAGATCATTAATAAGCATATGGATGCCATGCTGAACATTGTGTCAGTTCCCTCTTGCACTGATGTGAAGGGTCTGCGTCGTCTATTCGATCAAGTAAGCTCCCACGTGCGCAGCCTTAAGTCACTTGATGTTGGATCAGAGACGTACGGCAGCCTGTTATGCCCTGTGCTAGTGTCTAAGCTGCCTTCGGAGTTACAACTAATTGTAAGCAGAAAGCTTTCGGAGGAGGACTGGAATTTGGATGAGCTCCTGCGCATAATCGAAGAGGAGGTCGTGGCGCGTGAGAGAGTTAGTGTGACACAGACCGTGAAACCCAGAAGGGACAGCAAACCCCTGCCTTCAGCCACAGCACTAGTGTCAGACGCCAAGGGAGTTAAACAGGGATGTTGCTACTGTGGCAAGGACCATTTCCCCGCTAGCTGCGACGTGGTGCCTGAAGTCGATGCTCGCAAACAAATACTTCGTAAGAGTGGCCGATGCTTCTCGTGCTTACGCAAGGGGCACCTTAGCCGAAATTGTCGAACCACGCACCGTTGTCACAAGTGCAACGGACGCCATCACACCAGTATTTGCACACCCCGACAAACTCGGACGGCGGAAACATCGAGCGAGACCACCCCTGTGGTGACAACCAATACTCTCAATCCGAGCGCTCCAGAGTACATTCCAAGTACCACAGATACTACACTCTACCTTGAAGCAAGCAGAACAGTGCTGCTGCAAACGGCAGTAGCGGAGGTCTACAACCCTACGGACCAGACTAAGAGACGAAGCATAAGGATCGTGATGGACAGTGGAAGTCAGCAATCGTATTTGACGACCAAGGTGAAGCAGGACCTCCGACTGGAGGCAGTGAGTACACAGCGACTGTCGATTGCCGCGTTCGGCTCAAGGAGAACACCGGCAAAATCTTGCGACGTTGTGAATTTAACGATCCGAACTCGATTCGGCCCTGATCTGGAAGTTAGTCTCTTCGTGGTCCCACACATTTGCGATCCATTGTCAGCACGACCAGTGTCCACTGGCTATCAGCACCTATCGGGTCTCAATCTTGCGGATCATTGTTCAGAGAGTGAAATCGTAGAAGTCGACTTGCTTATCGGCTCTGACGTATACTGGGATATTGTTACAGGAGAGATCATTAGAGGCGCTAATGGGCCGGTGGCGATCAATACGAAACTAGGATGGATCCTATCAGGCCCAATACAAAGGAATGATGTCACCTCTGTGAATTTTAACTCCAGTCACACCCTGCGGATCGACAGCTCAACCGATGTACTTGAGAAGGAGCTCCAATCATTCTGGGAGCTAGAGTCGTTTGGAATCAGGGGAAAGGAGGATCCTGTACAAGAGCGATTTACAGAGAGTGTCCGGATGGTGGAGGGGAGGTATCAGGTGTCCCTGCCCTGGCGAGAGTATCACGAGACTCTACCAACGAATCACGAACTTAGCCTCAAGCGACTCCACGGACTTCTTCGCCGATTGAGACAAGAGCCAGAAGTACTGGCTGAGTATGACAAGATACTCCGAGAGCAACTAGCCAAGGGGATTGTTGAGAGCGTGGAATCTGGGGGTGTTGGTGAGCCGGGACAGGTGCACTATCTGCCACACCATGCAGTTATCAGACGGGACAAGCAGACCACTCGAGTACGTGTAGTGTATGACGCATCCTCAAGCTCCTCCGGCCCTTCACTAAACAGCTGCCTCCACACTGGACCCAAGTACAACCAGAGGATACTTGAAATTCTCCTTCGATTCAGAACCTACCCTGTTGCAGTCGTAGCTGACATTGAGAAAGCATTCTTAATGATCTCCGTTGAACCGAAGGATCGAGATTTCCTGAGATTTTTATGGGTGAAAGATATAACCGCAGATGAGCCTGAGATTGTCACTCTCAGATTCTCTAGAGTTGTGTTTGGTGTCTCTTCGAGCCCGTTCTTGTTGAATGCGACCCTACAACACCATGTCAAGAAGTATGCTGAAGCGCAACCCACAGTGGTGGGGAAGCTACTCAAGTCTATTTATGTCGATGATGTGGTTGGAGGAGCTGACACTGCGGAGCAGGCCCACAAGTTCTACAAGGAATCTAAGCAAATGTTAGCGGCAGGATCATTCAACCTCCGGAAGTTCATGTCGAACCTGCCTTCCCTCCAAGCCAAGGTTGAACAAGAAGAGCCACCAAGCACCCCTCTGGATACTGGCGGCACAGAACCACTCGACGAAACCTATGCAGGAGCCTCCCTTCCTGGAAACACAACCCTTCAACATGGAGAACACAAAGTTTTAGGGGTACGTTGGAATGTGAGAAGTGATGGTCTCCTATTCGACTTCCGAGAAGTTGCCGCTATCGCGGACGAGTTGCTCCCCACGAAGAGAAATGTCATTAGCATCATCGGGAGGTTCTACGACCCTTTGGGGTATCTATCTCCTACTACTATATCTTTCAAGATCTACATGCAGGAGCTATTCAAGTCGAAGCTGGGCTGGGATGAGAAGCTAAGTGGTGATACCTTGACTAAGTGGAGCAAGCTTGTGGACCAGTTGAGAAGTGGGCCTCTGTTGACTCTGCCAAGATGTTCACTCTCCGGCCCCGTGAATAGTTCGGTGCGGTACCGATTGTATGGCTTCTGTGACGCCTCGACCATGGCATACGCAGCAGTGATCTACTTAGGTGAAGAGGGTGAGCACGGAACGAGCCTGAGTTTCGTGGTGGCCAAAACACGAGTAGCACCCATTAAGCCACAAACCATCCCCAGGTTGGAGTTGTTATCCGCTCTACTGCTAGCTCGACTGATCAGCACTGTCAGTGAAAGCCTAAGAAGCAGACTCCCTCTACTACCACCCAAGTGCTTCACAGATAGCAGGGTCGCACTGTGCTGGATTGTTGGGCTGGACAAAGATTGGAAGCCCTTTGTGCAGAACAGAGTTAACGAAATCCGTGAAAGTGTCCCTGTATCAAGCTGGAGTCACTGCCCTGGTACGCTGAACCCTGCCGACCTTCCAACCAGAGGTCTTACGACAGAGGAGCTCTCAAGGAACACACTCTGGAGAGAAGGCCCTGACCTCGTACAAATTCCTGAAAATGTCCAGCTATCGGATGACTTGCCAGAGCCGTGCACTGCTGAAATGAAGGCTCACACTTTGATTAGTTGTGGACAAGTTCCAACTGTGAGTAATGCAATTGAAGCCGAGCGTTTTGAAGCCCTACACAAGTTGTACCGGGTAACAGCTTACATTATCAAGTTTCTCAAGATTCTTCGGAAGAAGTCTAAGGCTGGACTCACCACTCAGGATTTACATGAAGCTGAGCTGCTGTGGATTAAGGACAATCAGCTGGGTCTGGAGAAGGATAAGAACTTCACCCATTGGAAGGCGCAATTTGGACTCTTCCAGGATGGCAACCAGATTTGGAGGTGTGGAGGAAGGCTTCAGAATACGAAATTACCCTTTTCTACAGTGCACCCTATACTTCTGGACCGGACCCACGGTTTAACTAAGCTGATCGTAGCCAGTGCCCATTCGAGGGTTCAGCACAATGGAGTGAAGGAAACCCTCTCAGAAGTGCGTGGCAAGTTTTGGATCCTCAAGGGAAGAAGCCTGGTGAAACAACTCATTGGCAGATGTGTCACCTGCCGCCGTTTTGAAGGATTGCCTTACAGTGCACCCCCAGCACCACCACTCCCAGGATTTAGAGTGAACGAGGCACCCCCCTTCACTCATGCAGCAGTCGACTTCGCTGGACCTCTCTATGTGCGGGGAACAAACAGCTCGGGGGAAAGGAAGGTATGGATTTGTTTATTCACTTGTTGTGTGACTAGAGCCATCCATCTGGAAATGGTGAATGAGTTGTCCACTTCGGCGTTCATCCGCTGCTTGAAGAGGTTTACAGCCAGGAGAGGTCTCCCCAGAAGGATCATTTCTGATAATGCAAAGACCTTTAAGGCCGCCGCTAAAGCCATCGAATCCATGTTGAATCACCCTGATGTTAAGGATCATCTACTGAACCTAAAGGTGGAATGGAACTTTAACTTGGAGAAGGCCCCCTGGTGGGGTGGCCTGTTTGAGCGACTTGTTAAATCGACCAAGAGATGTTTGCGTAAGATGCTTGGGCAGGCAAGACTGTCTGGTGATGAGATGCATACTGCAATCATCGAGGTAGAGTCGATCTTAAACTCCAGACCCCTCACGTACACATCAAGCGCTGACATTGAGGAGCCCCTTACACCTTCCCATCTGCTGGTTGGCAGGAGATTGCTGAGTCTACCGGACGATCTAACTTACCTTGAAGACGACGACCCTGACTTTGAGATATCCACTGAGTCTCTGCAAGCAAGGGTAAGGTACCTTAATAGTGTCCTCAACCACTTTTGGCGCCGCTGGAGCCGCGAGTACCTACTGGAGTTAAGAGAATCTCATAGACGTCAAGCATCTAAGGATAGACCACCCATTAAGGTCGGAGATGTGGTGCTCCTCGAAGATCAAGACAAGCCCCGTGGGTTCTGGAGGTTGGCCCGAGTAATGAAGCTACTTGATAGCAAGGATAACAATGTCAGAGGAGCAGAGATACGTTTATCTACTCCAACTGGGCGACCAACCACACTAAGGAGACCAGTTCAAGCACTATACCCTTTGGAGATTAGTCACCCTCTTGAGAACGAGCTCGCAGAAGGGTCACGTGGCATTCAAGGAGATGAGACTGAAATCACGACCACGTCGACATCTGAGGCCACAACCATTCCAACAGTAGAGCCGACTCAAACGAGATTGACACGCAGTGCAGCTACCCGGGCTAAAGAAAAGTTTAAGAGGTGGGCTGCAGAACTCACCGAGGACTCTGATGTTGACCCTGACTTGGGTCAACCCGGGGGAGTGTGAGGAACTTTGAATCAAACTCTGAACTACTTATTGAGTATTGTATCACTATTATCAAGAGTAAATAATAAGGAGGGGAAGAGAGTGTCGAACGCGCTATATACCCCGTGTAATATGTTTTCGGCAAGTAACGTGACTTGCAGCCGTGCGCACGTGACTAGCCCAAGGGGCTAAACACTTGATTTTTCTTAAAACTGAGAAGAATAGAGGCGTTTTTTATGAGTTTTATGCTAGATTCTTCATAAACGCTCGTCTTATAATATTGTGATCTGCTCGTGCTTTCGGTCAAAATCGCGCTCGCGTTAGCTTGCACTCGAGGCCACGCCCACAACGTACCATTGAATCGAGCGCTCTGATTGGTCAATTTTTGAATTCCTGGCGCGTGACTTTCCGAAAACATCTTGTACGGAGTATATAGCGCGTTCGATACTCTCTTCCCCTCCTTATTATTTACTCTTGCTATTATTAATTGAATTTTGTTGCGTCATATTATGTCATCAGTTAGTCTCGTGATCACTCTCGGTTTTTGTGAAATGAAATTGTTTGGGAGAGACTCGTCGCACCGCTCAAAGCGATTGCTACACTGAACAGGCTGGGAAGTAAGTGTAATTTAAGACAGCTAGCTACCTATATAAAAGGGAGAAGTTATTACAGCTACAAGATAACGGTCACAGCTACTTTGTTACTCATTTTGCTGACACGGCAAAATAAATTTCTCTCTCTAATTAAACGAACAGAGAGCACGTTTTTAGGAACATGTAGCTACGGTGGCCCAGAAGGTCACCCGAGATAGCACATTGGCCTTTCGATTGTGCTAAGAGATTGCACATTGGCGATTCGAACCTCGAATCTCCAATCTCCAATCTCTTAGGACACCGTGCTAAGAGATTGCACGTTGGCGATTCGAACCTCGAATCTCCAATCTCCAATCTCTTAGGACACCGTGCTAAGAGATTGCACGTTGGCGATTCGAACCTCGAATCTCCAATCTCCAATCTCTTAGGACACCGTGCTAAGAGATTGCACATTGGCGATTCGCTCGAGACTTATTATTATTATAATATGCAGGCTGGCGCGCGCCATCCGCCACTTGTGGCAAGGGGTGTGGCCATTATCGAATGCGCGTGGACCGTTCGCTTATGCCAGAATTATGGCTGCTCATCTGACGTCACTCGAGATTGCACATTGGCCTTTCGATTGTGCTAAGAGATTGCACGTTGGCGATTCGAACCTCGAATCTCCAATCTCCAATCTCTTAGGACACCGTGCTAAGAGATTGCACGTTGGCGATTCGAACCTCGAATCTCGAATCTCCAATCTCTTAGGACACCGTGCTATTAGAAGAGATTGCACATTGGCGATTCGAACCTCGAATCTCCAATCTCCAATCTCTTAGGACATCATGCTAAGAGATTGCACATTGGCGATTCGAACCTCGAATCTCCAATCTCTTAGGACATGTACAGCATGCTAAGAGATTGCACATTGGCGATTCGAACCTCGAATCTCGAATCTCCAATCTCTTAGGACACCATGCTAAGAGATTGCACATTGGCGATTCGAACCTCGAATCTCCAATCTCTTAGGACACCATGCTAAGAGATTGCACATTGGCGATTAGAAAACCTCGACTCTCGAATCTCTTAGCCTTAGGACACCTTCTCTAAGAGAATACACATTGCAAGCCTCGTTCCCAGGCCTCCGAGAGAGCCTGGGGACTACGTAGATGAGGCTAGCATATTGCGAACCTCGAATCTCCAATCTCTTAGGACACCGTGCTAAGAGATTGCACATTGGCAATTAGCTTACTATTATACCCCTTTCGGTCACAGAAAATTCATGAGCTCACCCAGCAGGCCTTCGTTAGGTACAGGGTCGACCAGGCTGCGGTTGTTGCCGGGAAACCGAACGAGCCACGCCCCAATTATCGATCTCTGCAAACGGTTGCTCAAGATGCAGCTCAAATGCAGCCCAGAGAGGGAATGCAAGCAAAGTAATCGAGTCATGAGACAATACTAACACATACATCGCCTACAACACCACTCTTTTGCTTTTTTTTTTTTTTTTTTTTTTTTAAAGTGATCAAAGCATAGATGAAAGCTTCTTCAAAGCAAAACCACTTTGACGTCATCACTTCAAAGTGCCGACGGGACCGCGACTATTGTGTGGGCCAGGTTTTCTTATCGGTAGCCTAACCGCCGCCAATGAATTATTCATATCTCTATTTAGCCGAAATACGGTCCATGCAAAATTGTTGTAAATTTACAACAATTTGTGACCGAAAGGGTTAAATTCCACTCCCTGCACATGTGTGGATGTGTTGTATACCTCATATACCATCATAATTATTATTACATCAAGATAGATTAAATTTATTATGTCAAGGTGGATTAAAATACATACATAAAATAAAATCACACATTTTCCAGTCATATTAGAGTCATATTAGATAGTAATGCATGGACACTTGGTTGCTAAAAATATATTAATAATTACTAACAGTAACTACATATTATGATATTCTTGAAAACATCTGATCTTGCATAGTCTAATTTTACACACAGAACATCCAAATGAAGTGTGCCTCTTCCTCTTCATCTTGATACATTGGTGGCACCTACCCCTCTTTAGGCCTATGTCACTAACTCTACTTAGACAACAAACACTAACATCTTGGGCCTTACCCTTATTCACACTACTCTGTGCCTTAGAACTGCTGCCAAATTGTAATAGCAAACGTGCTAGATCCAAACGAAATCCAAGCAAATCCTTTGGTTTGACACCACATCGTTTACAGTTGTGTTTATAGAGAATATGGGCATTATTTGTTGACACATCAAAACAAAAAAGGAATGGCCGAAGCCAGCAACGCTTGGATTTCCTATCAAAACCATAGGTCCTCATCAGCTGATCAGTGAGATCAACAGCACCCATGTACTTATTATAGGCTGGTAAGAGTGGGGGAACTGACTGCTCCCTCAGAACACCCTCAGGCTGAAGCCTGAACACTTTACTGTTCATAGTCTCTGGAAACACATTAGTAACAAAGCTAACAAGCTTGCGATCATTGAATACAAAATACTGCTTCCCATCTACACTCTCTGATACGTAGCTACCCTTTGGTGGTGCCACTGTCCTCAAGCTATCTGGGAAACCTGCTGCTCTCCTTTGAATACTTCCAACTATAAATATTTCATCCTTAGCCAACATGTCAACTACAGGGGCGGATCCAGGACATCAGGTAGGGGGGGTCATCAAGTAAATAATCGCGCGCGAAGCGCGCGCGAAATTTTTGGCCACGCCCACTTTTGTGAAGACCACGCCCACATTGTTGCCGCGAACGAGACAAACAGCCCGAGATGTCAATGGAACTCGACTTTTTCATCCTACAAACAGGTTTTAGCCATATTTTGTGTCAGATCAAGGTTCATTAGTTGAAGTGAGGGTGGTACAGCTGGCTATTTAGCCAAGCACAGCAAGCTGGTACAAGATATTCAGGCCTGGAAGGGGGGGTCATCTGCCCCCCATGACCCCCCCTGGATCCGCCCCTGAACTAGGGGTCCACTAGTGTAGAAATTGTCGCAGTACACAACATGATTTGTGCCTACAAATGGAAGCAATAGGTCTGTGACCACTCTCTTTACTAAGCCCTTCTCAGGCAGCTTCTCACCAGTGGCTATGTCCACAGGCCTGCCATCATAGAACTGAAAAGTGCATAAGTAACCACAGCAAGAACAGGAGCAGCACCAAACCTTGTAGCCTAACTTAATAGGTTTTTTGGGCATACGCACCTTCCCTTTACAGTGACCTTTGTACTTAACCATGGATTCATCAATGGCTAGCTCCTGTCCAGGGCTGTATTGTTTTAAAAATGTCTGGTTCAGAACATCTACAATAGGCTTAATCTTGCGAGAGGGACCAACACCACCAGGTGGAATTGTGTCATTATCTACCACATGGAGGTTGGACCATATTGCCCAAAACCTATTGAGGGACATGGACTGTTGTATAGGCTCCAGACCAAGTAAACGGTCTGTGCTCCAATAATTCCTAACTCGTGGAAGCCTGTGAATGCCCATTAGGACAAGAATGCCAAAGAAAGTCCATACTTCCTCCACTGTCACATCTACCCAATTGACACGATTCCTCTGCCTAGCATACCTATTTGTCTCAGTAGCTATGTGGGAGGTGAGTGATTCTGGCCAGAGCAGCAACAGATAATCTAAGGCAGAGTTACTTTCGGGGTCATGATTTTCTGCTGGCCCTTCCGCACCAAGAAATTCAGGGTAAAGCCCAGACTCTAGTGATGTTTTAAGGGCAAGTTCACTACATAATCTGCGTCGCTTACGGGTAGGTGCCATAAGTTCCTCATCAGATTCATCACCACCACACTCTGCAGAGAAATATGATATTAATGAATTATAATATTAATGTTACACATAAACCCCAGTTTAAACATGGTTCTGCACCACAATTCAACACCAAGACCACACCCACTTTATCATGACATCACCTTCTACACCACTTCTGACAGCCCAAGCCACACCTACTTCCTGCTGACGTCACTTCCCATGCCAAATACAGGCCTCCAAAGACGATTGTGGCCCAAAGCCACACCCACTGCTCCTGCTGACATCACTTATTGTAAGCCCATTCTGGCCACGCCCACTGCATCTCCCCAATGCTGATGTCACTTCCTCATTAAACCATGCCCACTGCAGCCTATTTCAGGCCAGTTCTGGCCTCCAAGCCACGCCCACTTCTCCCAATGCTGACGTCACTTCCTACGCCTATCGCAGGCCCGTCCTGGCCCCAAACCACGCCCACTGCCCCTCTCATTGCTGACGTCACTTCCTGTGTCTATTGTAGGCCCGTTCAAGCCTCCAGACCACGCCCACTTCTCCCAATGCTGACGTCACTTCCTACGCCTATTGCAGGCCCGTTCTGACCGCAAACCACGCCCACTGCCCCTCCCCATAGCTGACGTCACTTCCTGTGTCTATTGTAGGCCCGTTCAAGCCTCCAGACCACGCCCACTTCTCCCAATGCTGACGTCACTTCCTACGCCTATTGCAGGCCCGTTCTGACCCCAAACCACGCCCACTGCCCCTCCCCATAGCTGACGTCACTTCCTGTGTCTATTGCCCGTTCAAGCCTCCAGACCACGCCCACTTCTCCCCATTGCTGACGTCACTTCCTACGCCTATTGTAGGCTTGTTCAAGCCTCCAGACCACGCCCACTTCTCCCAATGCTGACGTCACTTCCTACGCCTATCGCAGGTCCGTTCTGACCCAAACCACGCCCACTGCCCCTCCCCATTGCTCACGTCACTTCCTGTGTCTATTGTATGCCCGTTCAAGCCTCCAGACCACGCCCACTTCTCCCTATGCTGACGTCACTTCCTACGCCTATCGCAGGCCCGTTCTGACCCCAAACCACGCCCACTTCCCCTCCCCATTGCTGACGTCACTTCCTGTGTCTATTGTAGGCCCATTCTGGCCTCCAGACCACACCCACTTCTCTCTATGCTGACGTCACTTCCTGTGTCTATTCCATGCTTCCGACTGAAATTCTGGCCCCCAACCACGCCCACTGCTCCTCCCCATTATCAGCGTCACTTCCTGTGCCTACTGCAGGCCCATTGTGGCCTCAAAACCACGCCCACTTCTCCCAAAGCTGACGTCACTTCCTGTGCCTATTCCAAGCCTCCGACTGAAATCCTGGCCCCAAACCACGCCCACTGCTCCTCCCAATTGCTAAAGTCACTTCCTGAGCCTATTCCAAGCTTCCAACTGAAATCCTGGCCCCAAACCACGCCCACTGCTCCTCCCCGTTGCTGACGTCACTTCCTGTGCCTATTCCAAGCTTCGGACTGAAATCCTGCCCTAAAACCACGCCCACTGCCCCTCCCCATTGTTCACGTCACTTCCTGTGTATATTGCAGGCCTGTTGTGGCTTCCAAACCACGCCCACTTCTCCTAAAGCTGACGTCACTTTCTGTGCCTATTGCAAGCTTCCTGACGAAAGTTCTGGCCCCCGACCACACCCACTGCTCCTCCCCATTGCTGACGTCACTGATCAATTAGCCCCAGACCGTGCCCACTCCCTACTTAGTTGACGTCACTTCCTACACAGCACGCCCACTTCCACACACACATACATGCATGGTATACATACACACGATATGCGCATGCACACACACACACACAACAGATTTTCATGATCCAGATCGTATAAATATGCCTTTTTAGGCTTTGTCAAGCAGGAATAACCTTTACCATTGTAAGAATATTCTACTTACCTGGTTCAGAACCTAGTCCGACTTCTTCGTCAGAATCCAAGCAATCCTCGTCTGGTGAGCTCGCTCCGCTCTCTAAATCACTTTGGTTATCTTGAAAAGCGTCCACGAGGTCTTTAGAACGAAGCTCCGACATTTTTTGGCTGTTTACAAATCTCGAGACATCTACAACTAACCCTTTCGGTCACAGAAAATTCATGAGCTCACCCAGCAGGCCTTCGTTAGGTACAGGGTCGACCAGGCTGCGGTTGTTGCCGGGAAACCGAACGAGCCACGCCCCAATTATCGATCTCTGCAAACGGTTGCTCAAGATGCAGCTCAAATGCAGCCCAGAGAGGGAATGCAAGCAAAGTAATCGAGTCATGAGACAATACTAACACATACATCGCCTACAACACCACTCTTTTGCTTTTTTTTTTTTTTTTTTTTTTTTAAAGTGATCAAAGCATAGATGAAAGCTTCTTCAAAGCAAAACCACTTTGACGTCATCACTTCAAAGTGCCGACGGGACCGCGACTATTGTGTGGGCCAGGTTTTCTTATCGGTAGCCTAACCGCCGCCAATGAATTATTCATATCTCTATTTAGCCGAAATACGGTCCATGCAAAATTGTTGTAAATTTACAACAATTTGTGACCGAAAGGGTTAAATTCCACTCCCTGCACATGTGTGGATGTGTTGTATACCTCATATACCATCATAATTATTATTACATCAAGATAGATTAAATTTATTATGTCAAGGTGGATTAAAATACATACATAAAATAAAATCACACATTTTCCAGTCATATTAGAGTCATATTAGATAGTAATGCATGGACACTTGGTTGCTAAAAATATATTAATAATTACTAACAGTAACTACATATTATGATATTCTTGAAAACATCTGATCTTGCATAGTCTAATTTTACACACAGAACATCCAAATGAAGTGTGCCTCTTCCTCTTCATCTTGATACATTGGTGGCACCTACCCCTCTTTAGGCCTATGTCACTAACTCTACTTAGACAACAAACACTAACATCTTGGGCCTTACCCTTATTCACACTACTCTGTGCCTTAGAACTGCTGCCAAATTGTAATAGCAAACGTGCTAGATCCAAACGAAATCCAAGCAAATCCTTTGGTTTGACACCACATCGTTTACAGTTGTGTTTATAGAGAATATGGGCATTATTTGTTGACACATCAAAACAAAAAAGGAATGGCCGAAGCCAGCAACGCTTGGATTTCCTATCAAAACCATAGGTCCTCATCAGCTGATCAGTGAGATCAACAGCACCCATGTACTTATTATAGGCTGGTAAGAGTGGGGGAACTGACTGCTCCCTCAGAACACCCTCAGGCTGAAGCCTGAACACTTTACTGTTCATAGTCTCTGGAAACACATTAGTAACAAAGCTAACAAGCTTGCGATCATTGAATACAAAATACTGCTTCCCATCTACACTCTCTGATACGTAGCTACCCTTTGGTGGTGCCACTGTCCTCAAGCTATCTGGGAAACCTGCTGCTCTCCTTTGAATACTTCCAACTATAAATATTTCATCCTTAGCCAACATGTCAACTACAGGGGCGGATCCAGGACATCAGGTAGGGGGGGTCATCAAGTAAATAATCGCGCGCGAAGCGCGCGCGAAATTTTTGGCCACGCCCACTTTTGTGAAGACCACGCCCACATTGTTGCCGCGAACGAGACAAACAGCCCGAGATGTCAATGGAACTCGACTTTTTCATCCTACAAACAGGTTTTAGCCATATTTTGTGTCAGATCAAGGTTCATTAGTTGAAGTGAGGGTGGTACAGCTGGCTATTTAGCCAAGCACAGCAAGCTGGTACAAGATATTCAGGCCTGGAAGGGGGGGTCATCTGCCCCCCATGACCCCCCCTGGATCCGCCCCTGAACTAGGGGTCCACTAGTGTAGAAATTGTCGCAGTACACAACATGATTTGTGCCTACAAATGGAAGCAATAGGTCTGTGACCACTCTCTTTACTAAGCCCTTCTCAGGCAGCTTCTCACCAGTGGCTATGTCCACAGGCCTGCCATCATAGAACTGAAAAGTGCATAAGTAACCACAGCAAGAACAGGAGCAGCACCAAACCTTGTAGCCTAACTTAATAGGTTTTTTGGGCATACGCACCTTCCCTTTACAGTGACCTTTGTACTTAACCATGGATTCATCAATGGCTAGCTCCTGTCCAGGGCTGTATTGTTTTAAAAATGTCTGGTTCAGAACATCTACAATAGGCTTAATCTTGCGAGAGGGACCAACACCACCAGGTGGAATTGTGTCATTATCTACCACATGGAGGTTGGACCATATTGCCCAAAACCTATTGAGGGACATGGACTGTTGTATAGGCTCCAGACCAAGTAAACGGTCTGTGCTCCAATAATTCCTAACTCGTGGAAGCCTGTGAATGCCCATTAGGACAAGAATGCCAAAGAAAGTCCATACTTCCTCCACTGTCACATCTACCCAATTGACACGATTCCTCTGCCTAGCATACCTATTTGTCTCAGTAGCTATGTGGGAGGTGAGTGATTCTGGCCAGAGCAGCAACAGATAATCTAAGGCAGAGTTACTTTCGGGGTCATGATTTTCTGCTGGCCCTTCCGCACCAAGAAATTCAGGGTAAAGCCCAGACTCTAGTGATGTTTTAAGGGCAAGTTCACTACATAATCTGCGTCGCTTACGGGTAGGTGCCATAAGTTCCTCATCAGATTCATCACCACCACACTCTGCAGAGAAATATGATATTAATGAATTATAATATTAATGTTACACATAAACCCCAGTTTAAACATGGTTCTGCACCACAATTCAACACCAAGACCACACCCACTTTATCATGACATCACCTTCTACACCACTTCTGACAGCCCAAGCCACACCTACTTCCTGCTGACGTCACTTCCCATGCCAAATACAGGCCTCCAAAGACGATTGTGGCCCAAAGCCACACCCACTGCTCCTGCTGACATCACTTATTGTAAGCCCATTCTGGCCACGCCCACTGCATCTCCCCAATGCTGATGTCACTTCCTCATTAAACCATGCCCACTGCAGCCTATTTCAGGCCAGTTCTGGCCTCCAAGCCACGCCCACTTCTCCCAATGCTGACGTCACTTCCTACGCCTATCGCAGGCCCGTCCTGGCCCCAAACCACGCCCACTGCCCCTCTCATTGCTGACGTCACTTCCTGTGTCTATTGTAGGCCCGTTCAAGCCTCCAGACCACGCCCACTTCTCCCAATGCTGACGTCACTTCCTACGCCTATTGCAGGCCCGTTCTGACCGCAAACCACGCCCACTGCCCCTCCCCATAGCTGACGTCACTTCCTGTGTCTATTGTAGGCCCGTTCAAGCCTCCAGACCACGCCCACTTCTCCCAATGCTGACGTCACTTCCTACGCCTATTGCAGGCCCGTTCTGACCCCAAACCACGCCCACTGCCCCTCCCCATAGCTGACGTCACTTCCTGTGTCTATTGCCCGTTCAAGCCTCCAGACCACGCCCACTTCTCCCCATTGCTGACGTCACTTCCTACGCCTATTGTAGGCTTGTTCAAGCCTCCAGACCACGCCCACTTCTCCCAATGCTGACGTCACTTCCTACGCCTATCGCAGGTCCGTTCTGACCCAAACCACGCCCACTGCCCCTCCCCATTGCTCACGTCACTTCCTGTGTCTATTGTATGCCCGTTCAAGCCTCCAGACCACGCCCACTTCTCCCTATGCTGACGTCACTTCCTACGCCTATCGCAGGCCCGTTCTGACCCCAAACCACGCCCACTTCCCCTCCCCATTGCTGACGTCACTTCCTGTGTCTATTGTAGGCCCATTCTGGCCTCCAGACCACACCCACTTCTCTCTATGCTGACGTCACTTCCTGTGTCTATTCCATGCTTCCGACTGAAATTCTGGCCCCCAACCACGCCCACTGCTCCTCCCCATTATCAGCGTCACTTCCTGTGCCTACTGCAGGCCCATTGTGGCCTCAAAACCACGCCCACTTCTCCCAAAGCTGACGTCACTTCCTGTGCCTATTCCAAGCCTCCGACTGAAATCCTGGCCCCAAACCACGCCCACTGCTCCTCCCAATTGCTAAAGTCACTTCCTGAGCCTATTCCAAGCTTCCAACTGAAATCCTGGCCCCAAACCACGCCCACTGCTCCTCCCCGTTGCTGACGTCACTTCCTGTGCCTATTCCAAGCTTCGGACTGAAATCCTGCCCTAAAACCACGCCCACTGCCCCTCCCCATTGTTCACGTCACTTCCTGTGTATATTGCAGGCCTGTTGTGGCTTCCAAACCACGCCCACTTCTCCTAAAGCTGACGTCACTTTCTGTGCCTATTGCAAGCTTCCTGACGAAAGTTCTGGCCCCCGACCACACCCACTGCTCCTCCCCATTGCTGACGTCACTGATCAATTAGCCCCAGACCGTGCCCACTCCCTACTTAGTTGACGTCACTTCCTACACAGCACGCCCACTTCCACACACACATACATGCATGGTATACATACACACGATATGCGCATGCACACACACACACACAACAGATTTTCATGATCCAGATCGTATAAATATGCCTTTTTAGGCTTTGTCAAGCAGGAATAACCTTTACCATTGTAAGAATATTCTACTTACCTGGTTCAGAACCTAGTCCGACTTCTTCGTCAGAATCCAAGCAATCCTCGTCTGGTGAGCTCGCTCCGCTCTCTAAATCACTTTGGTTATCTTGAAAAGCGTCCACGAGGTCTTTAGAACGAAGCTCCGACATTTTTTGGCTGTTTACAAATCTCGAGACATCTACAACTAACCCTTTCGGTCACAGAAAATTCATGAGCTCACCCAGCAGGCCTTCGTTAGGTACAGGGTCGACCAGGCTGCGGTTGTTGCCGGGAAACCGAACGAGCCACGCCCCAATTATCGATCTCTGCAAACGGTTGCTCAAGATGCAGCTCAAATGCAGCCCAGAGAGGGAATGCAAGCAAAGTAATCGAGTCATGAGACAATACTAACACATACATCGCCTACAACACCACTCTTTTGCTTTTTTTTTTTTTTTTTTTTTTTTAAAGTGATCAAAGCATAGATGAAAGCTTCTTCAAAGCAAAACCACTTTGACGTCATCACTTCAAAGTGCCGACGGGACCGCGACTATTGTGTGGGCCAGGTTTTCTTATCGGTAGCCTAACCGCCGCCAATGAATTATTCATATCTCTATTTAGCCGAAATACGGTCCATGCAAAATTGTTGTAAATTTACAACAATTTGTGACCGAAAGGGATACGCAGGCTGGCGCGTGCCATCCGCCATGGCGCCACTTGTGGCAAGGGGTGTGGCCATTATCGAATGTGCGTGGACTGTTCCCTTATGCCAGAATTATGGCTGCTAACTTATGGTGGAATAGCACAGGCTACGTGCTAGTCTCGTATATATTAAACTCCTTCTCCTGCTCTGGATGGGATCGTGTACAGCTATGGTAGACTACAACCAGAGAATCATATGCGCGCATGCGCGACTAAAGACCGTGTGATGAGGGAAATCCCCAGCCGCGCCTACCTAGCTCGAATCACCGATGTGCAATCTCTTAGCACGGTCTCCTAAGAGATTGGAGATTCGAGGTTCGAATCGCCAATGTGCAATCTCTTAGCACGGTGTCCTAAGAGATTGGAGATTGGAGATTCGAGGTTCGAATCGCCAACGTGCAATCTCTTAGCACGGTGTCCTAAGAGATTGGAGATTGGAGATTGGAGATTCGAGGTTCGAATCGCCAACGTGCAATCTCTTAGCACGGTGTCCTAAGAGATTGGAGATTGGAGATTCGAGGTTCGAATCGCCAACGTGCAATCTCTTAGCACGGTGTCCTAAGAGATTGGAGATTGGAGATTCGAGGTTCGAATCGCCAATGTGCAATCTCTTAGCACAATTGAAAGGCCAATGTGCAATCTCGAGTGACCTTCTGGGCCACCGTAGATAGTAGCTACATCCATAAGATTTTGATTCACTCAGGAATGATTCAGTCAATTTTTACAGGATCGAGACACATTGAAGAAGGTACTCCCCTAATTCCATCTCATAATCATCAGCAGGCCAACCTGTGTTCCCGGGTCTGTTGTCAGCGAAGTCCACTTTCAAAGGCCATTCTCATGATTCTGGTATGGACAATGATTAGCTATTGGTGAGATGTACACTATAGTTCATGTAGTAATTGTGACATTCATTAGTAGTTATGTGCCCATGGGTGTGAGCCATCTTGTCAATGCTGTAGCTATCTTCCCCTCTTGGCTTTGTTAGTGCCATACCGGCAGCTATTGCTATATTTTATCCACGAAGTGGTTTCGTAGCAGATGTTTAGTGTGGGAAATTCAAGATCATTATTGTTAGGCCAGACCAATTTAATTTGTTGTTGCTCTGATATTGTGAGGTAAAAATTGGACTAAACGACCAAAAAAGAAGAAAAAAAGCATAAGGGTGTATATCTCTCAGACTGGCTATTCGCCACACAGAATTATTGCAATAACGTGACCAAAAAAGTAGGGTAGGTCAGTTATGTATTATTTGTTGTCGATAGCGATAATAAAGGAACTCTGAATAATTACGACCACCAAGGAAGCGAGTATTCTGACCGCCTGGGATCCACAGGGGCGGAACAAGTAGCTATATTCAGTAAAGTGGTGGGGCTTGGGTATAGTAAGAAGTTGGTGCGTGTAAGTGCGCGGCAAAAATTTTGGATTTGCCACGCCCACTTTTGGAGTTTGAAGGTACAAAATTATAGGTTCAGTATAAACACAATATTATTTTAATGCAGCAATACATATAAAATTTTAAGCAAACTGCAAGTGTGCCTTCGTTCTGTATTATGTGGTGATCACTGACTGTGCAAAACTTAGATTGCTTGACGATCATCATAACTAACAAGTGGTGCAGAGTGGTGGGGCTATGCCCCCATGCCCTGAGAAGTGGTGGGGCTATAGCCCCACCAGCCCCACCGTCTGTGCCACCCTTGATCCATGATCGAGTGAATGCATTAATTTTTAAACAGAAAGATAACCATGCACGACTCATAATTATAATTTTGAGTAAAATAATTCACTTATAATAAGTAATAAACAACCTGTCTACATCAGATGCTTACCCTCAATTATTGCTATCTTCAGCTTTGCACTCCACATAATATGATGGGATACATATATACCTCTCCTCTACTCACACCTTGGCCTGGAGCACTACAAATGTGATTATAAGAACTTGGTGATCCTCTTCAGGTTAATTGATTTAGAGCCCATAAATTTATTTCTCTAGCTAGTCCTCCCATTTGAGATTTCATTCTTTACTACTAATACAAACAGCCTGTTGGGAAGTTTTATGGACTTCATTGAACGAACCTTATTAATAGTTACGTAGTTCATGACCAGTAGCCTAACTACTTTACGTGCAGTTATTTTCAGTTCCATTTTTGTATGGATTGTGTACATAAATCATGTGTGGTGCCAGCTTTGATTCACACGGCTTCTAACCAAATTTCCACACAGGCACCTTTCTGGAATTTTTTTCATACTCTATATAAATCAATGAATCAACACTATGGAACTTCAGGAGTATTTTTAAGATTTAAGAATATTGGTTATAGTTGTCATATGCATGTTCACTTATCATTGAAGTTTGCTAATAATGGTGGATCGTGAAACTCAACCATTGCTTTCAAAATTATGCAAGAGTGACACAAACTCAAAGGTTCCTCATCGCAAATACTGTGATGATATCAGATTTTGTTGCAGACAAGTTTATCTACAGCACAAAGCTGTTGTACTCATTCTGGTGTGGACAATGATTGTTGGTGAGGTACTTGCTTTCGAGCAATTACTGATTGGGGGATTTATTGCAAACTACGTGCCTTTTAGTAATAAAGAAAGTTATCATTTTGCCAATTCAGTATCGTCTCCCTTGGCTTTTGTCTATGCTATACTAGCAGTGATTGCTATGTTTTATCCACTCGGTGGTTTTCTAGCTGATGTGTATTGTGGACGATTCAAGATGGTCATGATTGGTCTTGGCTTTCTTGTATTCTGTTTTTCCACCTTAATTGTTATTCTTGTTTGGCTTGGTACTATAACAAAATTTGGCCATCATATATCAAAACCCCTCCTTCAAGAATATCCTTTTAAAGAAGTTGCTCCTGTCTACTTCATTGGCTTTGGTACATTATGTCTGTCACTATTCGGTGTTGTAGCCTTTCAGGCAAACTTCATTCAGTTGGGGCTGGACCAACTTATGGATACCCCGAGTAGAGGTCTTAGCATCTTTATTCACTTGGCAATTTGGGCAAATGTTTTGGGAACAGCCCTTATGGACATTGGTGGTGCACTGCTTGAGTGTCCAACATCACAAATTACAGTTAAAATTGCTTTCAGTGCTTTACCGATTCTAATTGTATTTAGTATTCCATTTCTATTAATCATAACTTGTTGTAAGCGGCAATGGTTCTACACTGAGCCCGGTCATCGTAATCCGTACCGGAATGTGCTTAAGGTGCTCAACTTTGCCAGAAAGCACAAGTACCCACTTCAACGCAGTGCCTTCACTTACTGTGATGATGAAAGGCCATCTAGAATAGACTTTGCTAAGTCAAGGTATGGAGGACCTTTCACAACTGAACAAGTAGAAGATGTTAAAGCATTTTTGCGGATCTTTACATTGCTTCTCAGTCTTGGTGCAACTTTTGTGATGGAAGTTCCTACCTCTTATATTGGATTCAAAACGTTTGGACTTCATACTGGTAATAGGGAAGACTTTATCAGCCGCTGTAAAATTTGGGCAATCTTTGAGAGTAGTGCCCTGAGGTACACAATTGCATCCATCTTCTTACCTTTTTACGCTTTCATAGTATTGCGTAGCTACAGGATATCAATAACCACACGCTTGCATGCAGGCTTAGTTCTTTATATCCTTGGCACTGTGTCTATGCTGGCCATTGACCTAGCAGGTCACCTTCACTCCGTGGATGATCTAGGCACTGGTAGCCACTGCATGTTCTCATACACAAGGGCGAATAATGCGCATGCTTTGACATACCCTATTCTTAAGATGCATTGGGGAGTGCTTATTCTTCCAAACGTTCTTCTTGCTATGGGTCCACCAATTATCATGGCTACAGTTCTTGAGTTCATCTCAGCTCAAAGCCCTCACTCTATGAAAGGTCTCCTCATTGGAGTCTTCTTTGCCATTAAAGGTTTCTTTCAGCTGATCAGCTCCATTGCCCTTGTTCCCATTTCTTCGGACAGTATTTGGTCTAAAGGTAGCATAAGAGAGCACCCTCCAGTTACTAATTGTTGTTTCACCTACTTTTTGTTCACAATTGTTGTCGCTCTGTTTGGCTTCATTGTGTTTTCCATCATGGCTAAGCGATACAAATACAGAGAGAGAGATGACAGACCTTACGATCAAAGTGTGGTAGAGGAAATATTTCACCGACGAAATTTGATGAGATCACCTACTCCAGATTATGATTCAGAAGATCTTGATTCATAAATTTAAGGTTATTAACAAAATTAATACTATCTGCTATGCTATATTATTATATATAGCTAAACTTTGTCTCTAGATATATTATTATATATATGTACAGTTATTTTACTTACTATTAGTTTTTCTAGCTGTTTTGAAAATTTTCATCATTAAATAGTGTGAATGTGATTATTGTTTATTGATCCTGTAGTTTAATTGCATTCATGTTGACAAGAATCATATCTCGTGTTTGACAGACCTGATAATAATTATTATTGCATGTAAATACCCAAACCAGATACAGCATGAGCCACAATATACAATATCATATTAAATATTGGCACTATACATAATTAAAATATGTAATTTTGGGATACAACTTCAGTAAAGTCCATCCATGAGCATTCTTATACCAAATTATCATGATGTGGCCTTGGTGCATGTGTGTGATCTTCATTCGTGCATTTCGAAGACAAATACAATGTATAGCTAATAAATCAGATCTCTAAGACACTGAATGTGGTTTTGACAATAGCCAAAGAGCAATTACAGTGTCACTCACTTTTTACCCGTAGTAAAATTAATGATATTAATTCAGTTTGCATACAATCTAGCTCTTGAGTGGACATCTGGTGATATTTAGCTATAGTACACAACACTAACAAATACTTTCAGTTTGTACTGTGTACCTAATAGATACATGCATAAACATTGTTATGAAGTTTGTATCAGATGTACCACTGTACATTAAGTCTATGCATATGTACGTACATGTTGGTAGATACGTACTGTACCATTGTCTCTATTGTCCTACGTATTATACTGTGAAGTGTTTTAGGGCAAGCAAACAATCTTTGATCTTTTTTTCTGTTTGAAAGAGGCTACATGCATACAAAAATTACAAACTATATTATCATTAGTCTTTTATCTGCTCTTGTTTACTCTAGTATTCCATAATTATTTGGATTCTTGTTTATTCTCTGCACACATGTACATGTAGCTAGCTATGCAGCAATTAAGGAGTTTCAGTTTTGCCTGTCTTCTGTTGTTGTTGTCAGCATAAAAATCGCCAGATCTCGAGATCTAGATATCTGAGTGACTAATAAGCACAATGAATCAATCAAAGTCATTGAAAAACTTTATACTCTTTTGGTAAAGTTCACAAGTGTTGTAAACATTGCAAAATCTACAAGCTACGTAGAAGATTATTATCTGACAAAATTATCAGTACATTTATTAACTTACGTTTCACTTTTAGACTGAAGTTATTGCTGCCACTACTCCCCATAATTATAATGAAGGATAGTATCTAACACCTGCTGCAAATGTGTGTATACTTTTGAACTATTGGTAGTTTATGATTAGAGTATTACTGAGCTGATTGTGTATGCGTTGTTACAACCCCAAAACTGTGACATTAATTTTGTGTCCACATTTGGATCCAATTCGACCCTACTGATCACTGTACCATTGTATAGAGTAAAGAGTAATACCTTATAAACATTGAAATTTCAGGAGATGGAACCTAGTATAAAAATGGATCAGACTACATACTTATAACAATTAGTTTCCACAACTTACTCTTAATGTATACTGTCCCATTCGGTGTTTGACATCTGTGCGTCCAAGCCACTGATGGCCTTGGTGCATGTGTGACAGTGTTCTCTTCATTGGTGCATTTCCAAGACAGATGTAGCTAATAGATCAGATCTCTAAGATGCTGAATGTGATTTTGACAATAGCCAAAGAGCAATTGCAGTGTCACTCACATTTTAGCCATAGTAAATACAGTGTACATACAATGTAGCTACCTCTTGAGAGAACATCAGGTGATATTTAGTATACAACACTAACAAATACTTTCAGTTTGTACTGTGTATCAAATAGATACATGCATGAACATTGTTATGAAGCTTGTATCAGATTTACCCGACAGTAAGTCTATGCATATGTACATGTCGTTAGATATATTGTCTCTATTGAGGTACGTATATTACACTGCGGTGCATGGAGTAGTTTTAGGGCAAGCAAAAAATCTGTGCATGATCTTTTTGCTGTTTGAAAGACTACATACAAATATTATAAGCAATATCATTAGGTTTTTATCAGCTCTTGTTTACTCTAGTATTTCTTATTATTTGGATTCAACATTATTATTGTTTATCACCCTGTGCAAATGTATGCAGCAATTAAGGAATTTCAGTTTTGCCTGTCTTCTGTTGTTGTTGTCAGCACAAAAATCGTCAGATCTCAAGATCTACATATCTGGGTGACTCATAAGCACAATGAATCAATCAAAGTCATTAAACCTTTGGTAAAGTCAACATGCAAGTGTCGTAAACATTGCAAAATCTATAAGCTAGAAGATTATTATCTGATAAACTCAGTACATTTATAACTTACGTTTCACTTTTATATAGACTGACGTTATTGCTGCCATCACTACTCCCCATAATTTGATGGTATCTAACACCTGCTGTAAACGTGTGTGCTTCTGAGCTATTGGTAGTTTATGATTGGAGTAATACTGAGCTGCTTGAGTATGCATGGCTACAACCCCGAAACTGTTATTTTGTGTCCACATTTGGATCCAATTCGACCCTACTGATCAAAGTGAAGACTGTATCATTGTATACAGTAATAATAGTATACCTTAATTTCGGGAGATGGAACTATAAAAATGGATCAGACTACATACTTAATTAGTTTACTCTTAATGTATACTGTCCCATTTGGTGTTTGACATCTGTGCGTCCAGGCCACTGTGGCTGCCCACTGGTATAGCTAGCTATTCCTCCTTGAGATATTTGTATTTCATTGAATTTCAATCTAATTCAGTACACATAGCAAATGCACTCGTTCTTTTATATACCAACACTGGCAGAATAAGAATGATAAAGACATAATAATTATGGCAAGAATTTTATCATTCTTATTCTGGCAGGGTTGGTGTAAAAAGAATGAGTGCAGTTGCTATGCATACTAGATTTCTTACTCAACCAAGAATCTCAATATTCTTGTATAGTCAATCTAAATGTTGCAAAATTTCTTGGTACGATATTAAAGTGCTCAGCACTGCGCATGAGCTTCAGAGCGGCGAGAAAGGGACAGGGTCTGTGTTGAGAGAGACCTAGGTGATCATATCAAAAGTTGATTCCAGCCACAGTCAGTGAGCATGATAGTACATGTACAGCACACATGCCAGAAAAGGCATAGCTAGCTTTATATACAGTGGAAACAAGAAAATGCTATGGTGCCTTTTATTGCAATTGTATATAATAATAATCATGAATGGAAGGGTCTGTGGTGATCTAGTACAGTTTTTCTGTTACCATGCAACCATGACAGAATTTGAATCTGAATGAATGTGAAGGCCTCCACTCAGTATTAGACTAAGTGATCAACTAGAGGACTGCTAAAGATTTATGCACTAACTATGACCGTTTCACTGTTATATCTTCCTCGTTATGAAACATTGAAAACTCACAGCTGGAATATAAAGTTTTTTATCCATAAAACAAAACAATAATAATATTATAGCCATAATAATGCTTACAATGTCAACAAACGATCACGTCTAGATTATCATAATTCAGAGCTTGAGACTCTATCTTCATGATTAAAATGCTAATCTCTGTTTAATTTACGCATCAAGATCATCATAATCTGGAGTTGGTGATCTCATCAGATTTCGTCGATGAAATGTTTATTCTATCACACTGTGATCATATGGTCTGTCATCTCTCTATACTTGTACCGCTTAACCACCATTGAAAACAATGCAAGACCAAACAGAGTGAACACTACAGTGAATAGAAAGTAGGTAAAACAACAGTTAGTAACCGGAGGGCGCTCTCTTATGCTTCCTTTAGACCAAATGCTGTCAGAAGAAATGGGAACAAGGGCAATGGAGCTGATCAGCTGAAAGAAGCCTTTAATGGCAAAGAAGACACCAATGAGCAGACCTTTCATAGAGTGAGGGCTTTGAGCTGAGATGAATTCAAGAATTGTAGCCATGACAATCGGTACACCTAATCCAAGAAGAATGTTTGGAAGAACAAGTAGCTACTCCCCAGTGCATCTTTAGAATAGGGTATGTCAGAGCATGGGAAGTGTTGGACCTCGTGTATGTGCAATGGCCAGTATAGACACAGTACCAAGGATATAAAGAAGTAAGCCAGCAGACAAACGAATAAACATTGAAGTCCATCTTCCATATAAGACCTTATAAATATATATATGGGCAATAACCATTATGTACCTTAAAGAACTACTCTCAAGATCTAGAATTGCCCAAACTGTGCAGCGGCTAATAAAATCTGCTTTGTAACCTATGTGTGCTCCAAATATGTTAAATGCGACAAATGAAATGGGAATCTCGACTATAAAAATTATACCAAGACAGAGAAGCAATTTCAACATCCTTAAAAATGTCTTGACATCTTCCACTTGACAATGTTCAGTTGTGAAAGGTCCTCCATACCTTAGCTCAGCAAAATCTATTCTAGATGGTCTTTCATCATCACAGTAAGTGAAAGCACTGCGTTGAAGTGGGTACTTAAACTTTCTGGCAAAATTGAGCACGTTAATCACATTTCTGTATAAGGATTACATGACCAGGCTCAATGTAAAACCACTTGGTATGCTTGCAGCAAGCAAGGATATTGAGAAATGGAAAACATATGAAAGGTAACGATGGAACAATGCAGCATGCTATCCTAACTATGATGTGTAGCTACTTTTGGACATGCAGCAAAAGCTACATTGGTAATAACAATGGCTGCTCCTGCTGTGTCGGCCAAAATTGCCAAATGAACAAAAATGCTCAGTGTTTGCTTGAGGCATCCATTAATTGGTCCAAACCAAGCTGAATAAAATTTGCCTGGAAAGCTACAACACCTACCACTACAAGATAGAATGCGCTGAAGAGGGTGACATAAGTTGGAACAAGCTCCTCGGGAGGGTCAAATTCAAGGAGCCTGTGGGCATGTCTTGTAACTGCCCAATCAGTTGCACAATGACTATGACCAAAGAAAACAAAAGAAAGTTCAGACCAATCATGACCATCTTGAATCGTCCACAATAGATATCAGCAAGTAAACCACTGAGTGGATAAAATATAGCAATCACTGCTAGTATAGCATAGACAAAGGCCAAGGGTGATGATACTGAATTAACAAAGTGATTCTTCCCAGTGGGTACGTAGTTATCAATAAAAGTTTTATGAGCAACTCACCAACAATCATTGTCCATGCCAAAATGAGCAAGATAGCTTTGTAAATTCTCTAAGTTTAGAACACAGACCACCACATCTCATTCTGTCTACCTCAATATTCAGGTTTCTGTGATCATTAATTTTTTTACCGTTGAGAACAATGGCTGAGTCTCTGGATTCATACTGATGATAAGTATGATGATGTAGCTATTTGTTTGCTAAGAAATAATATCTGCTCTATGCGATAACAATTAATGCTTTTCAATGTAATCACGGAATGCTTGCAATGCATGGCATGCAATGTATAGCCACTTTATCTAACTCAGGTGAATTAACACATGCAGTTTCAATTTAGACGTAATTATCCATTCATTGTTTATGCTTGAGCAGTGGATTACAGTCATACCAATTACGAGAGTCTAAACACCAAACCATACACAGTCACTAAAGGATCTCATTGCAATTTGGCTCAGGTGTAACATGTCCATGCCCATAGACTCCCTCCCTTATCTCCTCGTCCCGGGCCAGATGATTTATGATCATTATTTTTGGGTGGACAAAAATCCCTCATCTCAAGGCCCAACCTTTATTATCAACAGCCTGTATCCCTCCATAAATAATATTAATGACATACCCTTGAGATGGTCAATAGACCTATATAGCTACTCATGAATGTATGTGACATTGTATAATACAAGCAATTTCCGCTGAGCATATCTGGTTCTACATGAGGACAATTTGCTTTTTTTAAAGCAATTATACTTAATTGTACATGTGATCCACATTAGATTGCATTTGATGTAATGAAGTCTAGGAAGCTCCATCACAATGCTTCCTACCTTGATAAAGCAGGTGTTCACATCACCACTGCATAGTAATATATGTATATCTACCAATATTATAACTTAGCTTAGTAGCTAACCACATTATAGCTTAGCTTGTACAAGCGGCCCGGTGTTATAATACTGTTAGTAATTGGGTGTTTAGCTTAATATTTTTTACTGTACAGTGATAATGATCTTATAAGTATCTACCTGAGTGGTATGTATGCATGAGCGTCACAATTTTGCAGTCACTGCAAAGCGTACGTAGCTAACATGTTGGCATTATAATGACATTATAATGAAGTTAAGGAAGCTGCAAAATCTAGTCTATCATGATACTTCCTGCCTTAATTATAGGCAAGTGTTTGCAATGAGTATAATAATTATAGCTATAGCTCTTTAGCTATGTATATAAGCTTAGGTCCAGTAGCTATTGAGTCATTGTTAGCTATACCTACAGAAAACTGCTAAGTTACACTAACTACACTGGTGAAGATGGACTCCTTTATCAGCTTCTCTCTCTGCTTTGCTCTCCTATTCAATGGAGCACTAATGACTCATGGCAACGAGGTGAAAGTAAGTATTATGCTGTTTTGTCTTTAAATGTACAGGGTTGATCCTATGCAGGCCGTTATATATTATGATACTGGATAGTAGATGTTACACATGCTAATATTCCACCATGCATCCGAAGTATATTGCTACTTCCAAAATAGTATACCCGCAACTTGAAATAATTATACTAGATACAATAGCTTGGAATCAGTAGTAAGCTACCCCTTAGGGTCTGCACCTGGCTTGCTGCGAAAATCCCTTTTACACATGCATGCAGTGTATATATATAATATCCTGTCACTGGTTGGTAAAGGTTACAATTGCATTCATGACGAAATTTTTGATTCAGATATCTCTAGATGAAATTAATGCCGATCAACAATCTAGTAAGTTGTTCTGTCAATATCCATTGGACCAAAATTTAATTATAATAATAATATATTTATTATTACATGTATGTTAATTAAATTTTATATTAGTGATTCAGATGTGGTCTTTTACTGCCTTCCAACATGTTAATTGTGAACACACCACCTACGAGTCTAACCTGAGTCATTGGGTAGAGCAACTGTGTCTACACAAGAGCAGCTGCAGTGAATATGTGCATCCCATTGGTCATCACTCATGCCATGAGACTTTTGAAGTTTTTGCACAGTGCTATGACAGGGCAACGGTTCATATGTATCACATTTATGACGTTATTATTATAGGTCAGGGAGCAACATTCTCTCTGACTTGTGAAATGTGAAATAAATTCTCTTCAGCCAACAGATAGCTAGCTACTGACTACATACTACAACTAGATCTATAGCTAGTTTGTTACAGTAGGCTATGTGTAGAACGTCATTAGCTAGCAGTAATTACATTTATATAATGAATAATATTATACAGGAGCTATGTATAATCAAGAGTATACTTAATATTATACATCTTTTAAAGCTCATGTTGAGCTAGGGTATGTAGAAGGCCCATCCGCAGTAGTTAGTCCAAATTTAGCCAAAGAGGGGGCGAGTACCTACGTTTGCGGATGCATTTTAAATGGGCGTGGCCGAAGAATCCTACTTCCGGATTCCGTTGTTGATTATTAATTGTTCTTGAGGTCGAGGATGTGGGGCATGGCTGACCTACTGTGTTATGGTTTATATCTGCTGGGAGCTGTTTTGTTTGTGGTAGTTTCAGCATGTCTGGCACTGACACTCTACATCATACGGAGCAGGAGGGGCTATGCTCACATCCCCTCTCCAGCAGTGCCAAGGTTTGTATATTAAATCACATGTTAAATATATCAGTTCAGTATCTGAATCTGAATTGGGTCACTAATCATCTCAATAATCAAAAGGATTATGACCTAGTCTGATCACTACACTTTTATGACAGTGGTATTCTGTGAGATAAGTTAGCCACCATCACTAGCACTCTATCATGTGTGCATGGCCACGGATACAATTTTTATGGAAAAGAGTCGAGTACTGAATGCTTAGTTTTTAGCTACATATACATGGTTTTACTGTACACCTGTGGGTTCCATGTATTGTTGTTTGTTGCTTCATTATGCAGCTTTTTCTTTGGACATGCCCCAACCTTGGCCAAATGTTTCAAGCCAGAATCAAAGAAAATACTAGCGGATCAGTTTCTAAGCTGGTAAAGGTTTAATATTTCCAGGGGTGCATAAGCTATAGACTACTTAAGCTGTGAACGTTTAGCCCATTAAAATTGTTATGATCATCAGGAGGTATGGTTAGATGCAATACACAGCTACAGTTTCAAATGTAGCTATTAATTATGTTGTGGTAGCTATAATAATATATAGAAATAATTCAAATTACTGTGGTATGATAGAAGTGGGCTTGAGTACACGTGGTGATAGCCAAACGGCAAATGGCCTATATACAGCTATTTATACGCATTTTCCATGTACTCTTGTTGATCACCAGTGAGCCGATTCACGCTCCTTAATGGGATCAATAATCACACCTTAAGGTGTATATAAGATATGAGCCTTTATTGATATAATATTTTTTAGGGCTCTGGAAATGAGAGGACTGTATGTCGTCTTCATTGTCACTCGGCAGCTGGTGGTTCTGACTAGACCTGAAGATATTAAGGTAAGACTTTTTCACTGGGAGGGCAATAATCATTGGTAGTGAATTTGTTATTCATTAGCATACGGTATTCCTATGCACAGGAGTGCAGAACCCTCACCATTACATGCACTGGGCATGATCCTTTATGCTGAGTAGCTATACCTCGATTGAGTACTTTCTCTCAGACGACCCTTACCATAAATTTTAGCATAAGAGGATTGGGACAGACGGACAAAAATTGCCAAACAATTGTAATACCCTCAGCCTACGCTTTCGGTGAGGGTTTGATTAGACACTGCAGCTACAGATTACAAACATTCCTAAGTTTGCCCTATATCCTCACTGTGTACCACATCCTGTAGCCATAAAGCTACATAGCTACATGTATTTACAGCAAAGTAGTACAATAATAATATTCTAATTTTCGGTAGCTACAGTGGGAAGTGAAAAATAGCTGACTAAAACCTATAACTTGTGAAAGAAAGCCTCTTTAAGTTAGCAAATTCCCTCAGGTGAAAACCATTGGAAAATTGGCTGTTGAATTACAGATCTTGAGTTTCCAAGTGTGTAATATGTACATGTAGCTAGGATTTGACAAAAGTGCAAATACCCTCATTGGCTGTAGATTGTAGCAAAAGACCTTTAAACTAGCTACATTTATCACGTTTCTGTACATTTTAGGCTGTATTGATGAACACAAGGACACCTAAAGCTACTTATCACCAGTTGATTAGTATGAGTGGGCAAAGGTACAGGCCTGAATGTGATTGAGAAATACTTTGTGAGAAAACAATGATATTATTATAGATTTCTTGGGAGAGGTCTGGTAACTGTTACTCACTATGATGACTGGAGTCCAAGAAGACGACTGTATGATCCAGCATTTACTAAAAGGTTACGATGTAGAGTTATTAAAAAGTACAAGTATGTTTGATGTCATAATCATGACATTATACATACGCATGTAGTCTGGGTGCCAGTAGGCTCATACACTCAGATTCCAAACAGTTATACTATCATCATCTGCATTAGTACAGTGGGCATGCGCAGATGACAGTGTAACAAACTTTAAACCTATTATTGCTTATGGCAACAGCAGCTGCTTAAACTTCATCACTAAGAAGAATGCATTGGTGATGCTTTCGCTCTGCTCAAAACATTGAATCTACCACCAGACTGTCGAAAGGCATGACAAAGAATAGATCTCACCTTTCGCTTTGCTGAAGGCTCAGTGGCTTGCTAGCTATGTATACAGTAAATGTGGATATTATTGCCAAGAGAAAATTTCTTTTTATGCCTAGTTCAAGCACCTTAATATGTTGACTTGTTCTGGTGTCCCTATAACAATGCTTCCAATATACATTTTGATGCATGCTGGCATTGTGCCAAGCTGTCATGTTCATATTTGGTGTAATGTAACATTATACATGCATGCACACATATAGCTACCTGAAGGAGTTAGTTCCTGAGATAAACCAGTGTATGGATAAATTTCTGGACGACCTGGAATCATCTGCCCGTACCAAGAGCCCAGTATTACTTCGAGATAAGCTTTCTCTTCTTACTCTCAATGTTATCAGTAAAGTGAGTAGGGTATCCGAGAATGTTATGATTAGTCAGAAGACACACTAATCTCCATCTTCAAGTTGGAGGATATTTACATGTATAGCTAATACTAGCAATTCAAATCTTTTTCCTGGTGAATATTTCTGTCTCTACCATAGCATAATACAACTCATGCTTTTTCATACTTAGGCCACTCAGAATTAAATGAACTAACCCGATCGACTGTAAAATTGAAAACATCCAATAGCTGAGTTTACTACAGGCATATACCGGACTTTAAATAGGAATATCTTAAAAATGTATTTTTTACATGTAAGCTACCACACGGCACAAACCTCTAGACAGCTGGAATACTACAAGTTTACATAGAAACGCTGACACTTGTAATTAAAATTCTTTGGTTAAATTATCATCCACCCCGACCAACCGACTGTGATCATGTTAGTTCAAACAAACAATTTATTCTGTGTGGCCTTATATGTACACAATAGGTTGCTTTTGGGGATAATTTTGAAGGTGTGCATAAGCATATATGTTTGAAGTATGCCAAGGGTGATGGAAGTCTCCTATTTCTGCTGATACATGCACTGAAAGGATACGGAAGAGCAACAATGGAACCTTTCTTTCCAGTAAGACTCGTATCATACATGCAGTGACTATAATTGGATCTATTTGTAATAATATTTATTATTGTGTGCAGTACCTGCACCCCTATGTAATGGAAGGCTATCGTGAGGCAGCACGAGCTTTGCGGGCCATTGGCAGAGACTGTATTCAGAAAAGGATCAAAGCTCTGGAAGAAGGCCAAACGGTTCCTCATGATATCTTGACATGCATCCTTAAAACAGCAAGTAAGTACCAGTCACACTTTTAGCTGACTTGATGATACCACAGTCTGCCCTAAAAGTGAGTTTTATGCTAGATTCTTCATGAATGCTCTTTTATATGTGACCGGATTTGGGAAAACCCTCCGTATGGGATATTTTCTGTTTGATGCAGGGTTGATAAGCTCTACCATAGAGCTAACCTGCGTTCAAGTCCTAGGCCGATCGCGCGCTTCGTTGTGGAGATACAGTGCTTTGTTTACGATCGCACCACACCCCCGATAATCGAGAAATTATGGTCTAACGGCGTTGCTATGCACGCGTATGGCGTTTCCGCATACTATGCGTGACCCGGAAATCAATTAAATGGACCTGGGCGGGGCCGTTCGAAATGAACATAAAGATTGAGCAACAATTGAATTTCGTTGTTGACAACGATAGCTGATTGTTCTTAGATGCCCAAGACTGAGCTAAAAAGGTGAGCGAACATACAGTAGTTCGATGAATCTAGCTGTATCTAGGTAGAGAATTCTAATTAGCGCCCATAGCAACGGGCTCAGCTCCGGGTATGGCAGCTGGGCCAACTAGGTGGGTCAAAATGAAGGCTTATTTCGCCTTTGTATAGCACGACTAGCCTCCATAGACAACGGCAACAGTTAGAAGAAGGGTTGTTCGACATGTATACTATTAGGACAAAATCTGGACTTTGACAAAAATATGACCTGAGCCTACTAAAAACGCGCATTGCGCAAATCGCGTGCGGATCCCTTACAGAGGGTTTTCCCAAATCCGGTCACATATTGTGATCTACTAGCATTTCAGGGGCGTAGGAAGCATTTTGAATGTGGGTAGGCCAATTATAATTAGATTAAGTGGAGACGCTCCAATCCAATGGGTGGTGGTACAGTGTAAATTATTGCAGTAGAGAGTAGGAAAAGGTCGTCGGTCTAGCTAGCCAGATTGTTGAATGAGGCCATGAGCATGCTCAGTCGCATGCAATAAATTGGTGGGTGTGGTCTCGATCTGCCAAAAAGTGGGGCGGCCATGGCCGCCCCGGCCGCCCCGCTTCCTACGCCACTGTGTTTTCGGTCAAAACTACTTTTGCATTAGCTTGCACTAGAGTCCATGCCCATATGTAGCTACCATTTGAATCGAGTGCTCTCATTGATCAATTTTTGAATTCCTGGTGTGTGACTTTCTGAGTACATAGCATATTCGATATACTCTCTTTCTCTCCTTATTATTCAATAATTATACAGTATAAGTCTGTCATCAGACGTATTATTAAAGTGAGCAGCAGTTGTTGAAGACTTTAGGAATTAGCACGACTATGCTAAAGATTTTCAATCAGCCCCGAGTGACTCCCCTGAAAAGCATCAGTCTCAGAATAATGGTATAGAGTTTGGTATTATCATAGCCTACTAAATGTTTGACTCCTCTTATTATGTAGCTGCATTATAATATTTCACTTAGTACAATGATGTGTATCGTGTTAGTCAACTTCTTGGATAGTGACAAAAATATGTTTGACGGAAACGGTAGCAAGTATACCAACTTAAAATCTCGGTATGCTTGCTTGCATTAGTTACATAATACATGACATACATGTGTATCTCTAATGCTGTGTAGCAGTTAGGAAAATATATAAATTATTTATTATAGGCAGATATTATTTTGCTATGTTTGATTATAGAAATCAGTGATTTGATGGACATGGAAGACTTGGTTGATGATTTTGTAACTTTTTATGTAGCAGGTAATATCCATGCTGTGCACTCATTATCAATCCCTTAATATTAATAAGTCAACAGGAAAAGGGTCAAACTGCTCGAATAGCTAATTATCCCTTATCAGCTCTACATTCTCCATAGTCTCTAGGGCATGGGGACTGTATTATACAGTATAGCCGGAAATATTGGCAGGAATTAAATTTAGCGATTGAGCCCAAAATCGCTATTGCAAGAATATTGGCGGATTTCAATTTGGCGTTTCGGTACGGGATCGCCATATGTATATATGCAAGTAGGAAATTTTGGCAAATTTTAATTTGGCAGTTGTATAATTATAACATAGACAGCCAAACTGCCAAATTTAATTCCCCGCCAAAATTTTCCGGCTGTACGGTAGTCCCCACAGATACAAGTTGTGTAACCTTCAACACAATTTTTGCTGTCCATGCTATGGCAAAGTCCAAACTTGAAATTTGGATCCTGAGAAAGAGAATCAGCACCACCTAAGCAGGAATAGAAATAGTATAGTCGGTTCAAAGGAGCGAATAAACTGAGGAGTAGTCGTGATATATAGGACTTGCTGAAGCACATGCAGGCACAGGTTACTAAATTGAATTATAAGAAGGTGGTAAAATTTCCAAATTTTAGGTATCAACAGAAAGCATATGGCCTACTCTGTTCAACGATGCCACTTTAATGTCTTGTGAGTCTTCATGCATGATGTCATATGCTTAACCCCGTTTTTCTCAAATACGTGAATAATCCCTAATACACCCTTATCCTGTGGACTGTAATGTAAATAGCTATAGTATGATTACTTCTATAGTTCCTGATTAGCTATACAGTATCTTTGTCTCTGATTTAGTATCAATTTTTGATTATTATACAGGTCAAGAAACAACATCAAATACTTGTTTCTTCACCATTTTTCTGCTGAATAAGCATCCTGATATTCTTGCTAGGTAAATCCATGGTGTATTTCTTTTAATTGGTGTTTCTAAGCTCAATTTATAATGGGCTGTGAGTTATTATTAATATTATAATTGTGTGTATCATTTAATTTAGGGTACTTAATGAAATCTCTGAAGTGCTTGGTGATAGAATAGAATTAACTACTGATGATCTTGACAAGTTAACATACCTTCAACAGGTAGGCAATTAATGCTATAATAGCTATTGTGAATTCTGTATACATAATATTTAATATTATGTATTATAGGTCCTACTTGAAAGTCTGAGGATTTATCCACCTGCTCCTGGTACAGCAAGATTTACAGAACAACCATGCAATTTGGATGGCTATGATATTCCAGTTGGAACTGAAGTATTAGTATGTTTGTGTTTGTGATATTATGTGACTTAGCCAAATAGGATCATTCTTTATTACTCTCAAGGGCTTATAAGCCATTGTTGTTATAGTATTTTTCATAGTATCGTAACCGTGTAGCTACTTAATTAATTCCTTTTGTACCCAATTGTGATAATGCCACTATATACAGTAGTAACATTGTGTTGTGTAATAAATTTCTTCCTTCTCAGTGCTCTAGCTACACGATGCATCGGTTGCCTGAAAACTTTGATAATCCTCTGGTGTTTGATCCTGACCGTTTTTCTCCAAACAGACCAAAGTAAGCTAGTAGAGCTATAAGAGAGTGATAAGTTACGTGGTATTATTTATTATAGATGCTATAACTTGTCTTTGTATGACATAATAATATTATTAGGCCAAGTTCATTCGTTTACTTTCCATTCTCCGTTGGTCCTCGTTCATGCATCGGAAAGAACTTTGGGATGGTACGTCCATGGTCTCAGTATATGTATATATACACCAGGGAATTTAGAGGGTATAATAAGCACTATGAATTTTATGCAATAGATGGAGGCTAAATTGATCTTGGCACGACTTCTGCAAGTCTACAGTGTCCAGCTTCCTCAAGATTATGAATTAATACTCTATGAAAGTGCAACGGTTCGACCCAAGGGTCCCGTGCAGTGTATAGTTGAGAAGAGACAGCAGTAAAAATTATTTTTATTAGTGAAATCATATTCATGATGCATTCTTATGACATTCATTATAACTTGCATCACTTTATGGGTGGAACCGATAAGCTTACTCTTCATTTCCTGGTTCCGTTTGGATCCATGGACTGGGGCGCTTGGGCGAGGCTAGTCTGACAAGCCACACCCTTCAGTCACTCCGGATCCACGAGGTTGAAGGGTGTGGCTAGCTACATGTACAATGTCATGATGTACATGGCTGACATGGTGCGCTACGGTTTATACTTTCTGGTACCTGCTCTGTTGGTGGTTTCAGCATGGCTGGCACTGACGCTCTATATCATCTGGAAGAGAAGGAAGTATGCCCACATTCCTTCTCCAAAACTTCCAAGGTATTCAAGTCAGCCATGCATGCATATTATCATGGCACGAAATTGTCAGATCTCCCAAATTAGCTATATCATAAGCATTTTAAGCGACTTACTGAAATCAGCGGAAAAATGACTTTGAATCAAGTATTTGGGAAGGTCCACAAGGATCACAAATTGTGTGTTTTTTTGCCTATCACCCGAGCCTACGCAGGTAGGCTTTCTGCACAACTATACAAATAATAGGCCAGTGGAGCACCTATAACTGTGCCCAGAAAGATCGATTCCATGGGTACATAGCTAAAGCTTAGTGCATATCTAGGCATACATCTCACAAAGGCAAGAATGACTTCTCTTTAGGCGAGGCAAACTAAATTCACAGTCTATCATCACAGACTTTTTGATTTTGCATGCGGGCGGGCGGTCATTATTCAGATTTCAAACTAGTAAAGAGTGCGAGAAATGCTAGGTTCGAACTCACGATCGTTACGCCCTTCAATTGCAGCACTTGAGGGGAGGGGGCCGGGCCAAAGTGCCATATAGTTGCTGTATACAATCTGAAAGCTGAAGTTTTTTGAGAAAATCTGAAAATCCATGTGGGCAATGACGATAAACTGCAAATTCAGTTTGCCTGGCCTTATTTTAAAAGTGCCTAAAGTGACTTATCCCATCTTGATGGCAATCTGATCCCAATGTTTCACGACTTCCTTTACTACACCAAACGCTAGCTATGCGACAGTAGTATGTGCTATAATATTATAGAGGATATTCAATTGCATCATCTGACATCACATAATTTATGTAATAATAACTGCTTTTCATGCTATGCAGTTTTTACTTTGGACATGCCCCAGCTTTAGCCAAGTGCCTTCAACCAGATTCAAAGCAAGTAACTGGAGACCTATTTATGAAATGGTAATATTATTTATAAAATTTTACAAGTATGTTTACATGTAATGTCACAATTATGGGATAATGTGGCTAGCATGCATGATCACCTATTAATAGTACATGCTCACAAAACATAGAGACATAGTTCATGCACAAACAGTATCCTGCTGGGCTAGATTGCCCCTTAGTACCGTGCACATGCGCAGATGGAAGCAGTTGCAAAGGCCACACCCCTCATAGCAAGCAGCTCCAACTAAGCTATTAAGCTTTCTACAGTGCTATATACTGTGTACAATAGATAAGTCTTAATAAGTGTGCAATATGGCGACATCTCGCTCTGCTTGAACATTGCAACCGGACTACTGACAGGTATGACAAAGAACAGACCTCGCCTCTCGCTTCGATCGAGGCTCGGTGGCTAACGCTAGTGCCTTTCGAACGTGCGGCGCTTTCGCCCCAATCGTTTGACGATGCGTCTCTAGCTGTAGCTATGGCCCGAGGCATTAAGGCCACTCTTCTTTTTGCACACGGCCCTACAGTTCTGACCAATCCTGGGCCTTGTAGTGCGGCCTTTCTCTCCGCGTTCATAGCAACCGGGTGCATCCAAGATGCGTAGCCATGCCCTCATATAATGACACGGACTATATAAGAAAAATGATAGTCTGAAAAATATTTTTCGTTGTATATGGTACATAATGTTGTTAATGGCTTAACACACACACACATACACACACACGCACACGTGATTATAGGACTCAAGAGCTGGGAGATGTTTATGTCGTCTTTATTATTGCTGAGGGATGGGTGAACATAACTAGACCAGAAGATATTAAGGTCAGGCTTTTGTGCCAGTTTCATTACCGTATAGCACTTAAATTTCGTGGGACTTAATTTTCGCTGTTTTCGCGGATACAATGGCTTCCGCAAAAATTATTCAACGAAAATTTCCAATGCCCACAAGCGCGCGCCCATACCAGGCCGGCTGGCCTAGCCCAGCGCGAGCGCCAAGTTAAATTGTTACATGACAAAGTTTCTACGTACGTCCAAAGTACGAACGGGACTAGAAGTGCTAAAAGAACGTATTGAGCAGCAGTTATCTATATAGCCATGTCTCTACTGAAGTACTTTTCACGAGTTGATCCACGCTACCATGATTCACAGCTTCCTCTCCAATCTGGGCATCCCACACAGTTGCGTATACGTGATATATATATATATAGCCACGGCCATTTCGTAAGTGGTTGTAGCCATCGCCATCACCTAGCCTCCGATTTCGACTCACACGAACGAACCAGCTGTCAAATCAGTTTGTGGGCGTGGTAGTATGGCGTATGCACATGCGTATACTATGAAACACTGTAGATGTGGCTGTTTGGAAAGAACTTCCGGTAGGGCAAATGGAACCGCGAAATTTATTCAGCGAAAGCTTTGTAGAGAGCTATCCGCGAAATTTAAGTTCCGCGAAATTAAGGCGCTATACGGTAACCCTCGGCCCATCATTTACCAATTGCAAGAGGGTGTGTGTCCATATTCTGCATGCTATCCATCACATTGAATAATATTGTATGCATGCGTTCTTGAGATTAAGTTGTACGGTTTTTGATAACTGACCGACAGGAATTAATATTAGGGTTTTCTTGGGCATGTTTCATTCAGGGGATATCACTTGCTAGTAGCTATGCATGGCCAACAGGCGCACTAAATTAAACTGTATCAGGATATATGGGTCGCATGTTACTTTCAGAAACATTTGAAATCAACCACATAATGTGATGTCAAGTGCATGCAGTATTGCTGGCCACATGGCAGTATTTCTGTCCACATGGTGCCTACGGGCCACACCCACAGTTGTCGTTAAATCAAGCCTTACACACCTTATGATGGAAGGTAAGCACAGAAATGAAGATATTGAAAAGAGAAACCAATTGACACTTCTGCATGCACTGCTCTTTGTGACATCAATCTCACTAGCTCTCTCGCCCGATCGCAGACGCAGTACTACACCAGCCGGTCAGGCGCGGGTAAGTGACGTGATCTCGATGTCACAAAACCGCAATACGTGGAGCACGTATACGGAATCTCCCATTTTCCTACTCAGAAAAATACAGTAAACATCACTTAATTTTTTATTCGCTATAATTATTATGCTGATACAGTGCCTTTAATGATTGTGCCAGCATATCAAATAGGAATGGAACCGAGGGATTAAACCTGCATGGTCAATCCATCCTCAACAAAAGTACTTTTTGTGGTACAATCACTGTGACAAATCTTTATACCATTGGGTGTACTATACAATGTATATACTGCTCCTTAGCCTTGAAATGACTCGAGCCTTTGTGACCTATCTCATTCTAGGCACTTCTTATGAGCACGAAGATACCAAAAGCTTCATATGGCCACTTTGTTATTCTGAGTGGACAAAGGTATATTTGTACATTTTAACACAGAAACTAATCTAATTTGAAGTGTTTCATGGTACCGGTGCTGTACAGATTTCTCGGCAATGGACTGGTAACTGTTACTCACTATGATGAATGGAGTCCAAAAAGGCGACTGTATGATCCCGCTTTTACCAAAAGGTCAGGATAGCAGCTATAACTAGAGCTCTGTAGAGCACATACCCTGCATGCCGCTGCATCTGCAGAATTTCATATTGCTAAGAGGTTACATAATATTTACCCCGCACGCATGCGCAAGGGGTAAAGCAATCGGTTTGTATGTCTGTTGTCGTCGTCGTTGTTGGCACGAAAATCGCCAGATCTCGCGTTCTAGGCATTTATGTGTGCTGTAAGCATAGCCAATCGGTAGATATCAGTGAAAAACTGGTTTGTACGCGCTTCGAATTGCTCAAAAAGGCTTACTAGTGCTATAAATCGTGCATTTTGTGTTCAGCATGCCTGTGGTTTATCGACCGCACCCACTCATTTAGCATAACTGATGCTACTGCGCATGCTCAAGCTCAGTGTTGGAAAGGGTTGTCAAGTCATGAAACAGCTGTGCCTCAGATACTACGTTCGTGCTACAGTGGCTATAGAGCGCGCGGGGTATGTGCTCTACAGAGCATTTAATGTATACAATCAATACAGCTATCTTAAGGATTTAATTCCTGAGATTAACCAATGTGTGGGTAAATTTCTGAACAACTTGGAATCATCTGCCCTTGCCAAGACCCCAGTATCTCTTCGAGATGAGTTTTCCCTTCTTACTCTCAACGTTATCAGTAAAGTAAGTGGAAAATAAACTTGATCAACCATTAAATGTGAACCACAGTGACCCAAAATTATTGGGACATGCCTGACTCAGAGTGGGCCCTACATAAAATATATGTACATGTATACTGGTCTGTGCCAATGTTATATATGCAAGTATAAAAGATGAAATAGGGATGAAAGGGCCAAAAAGTACACATTGAACAAGATTTGTAGAGGTAATCACATCCACTGTACATCCCTACGCTTACTTTTCTCGATTTTCATGTGCCTGTTAACGATGATACGTTGGTGCTATCCTTAACTTGAATCTTGTATGCATATGAGAGAAATTCATGCTATTCCCTTTTGTTATAACTCGTAGGGGAGGTTGACTATTGACAGTCGTATTACTGCCCGGTTAGTTTATTCCTGCGCCTACTCATAAAGCAAGCATAAGGATGTATAATAGTGGATGTGATTATCCCTATAAATCTTGTTTGTGTATTTTTTTACCCTTCCATCCCTACACATCAAATGGAGGGTGGCCTCACTATCAAGCAGAATACTTAAGAGCTTGCATTGGTACAAGGTTCTAAAGAGCTAATTACCCCACGCGCATCAGTGGCGTAGGCAGGGGGGGTTCTCAGGGGGCTCGAGCACCCCCCTCTGCTCTTGGCCTAGTCATACCTTGTTCACATAGTCTATAGAACAGCCTCATCCAGCAACCCCTTGGCTACCCCAAACTATCATCTACTACAAAAAAACAGCTTAGAAGACTGTTAGAAACTTATCTTATCCCAAGATTTGACCGAAAACCTTGAGCTAGCTTGCTAGCTACATTCAGAACGTGTTCTCTTTGACAATTTGAACTTCGACCTTGACGGTTAATAAGTGGGCGTGGCTTAAATTTTTGCCACGCGCTTCACGCACGTACTTCAGCACCCCCTTACCTAAAATCCTGGCTACGCCCTTGCACATGTGCAAGGGGTAAAGCAATCGGTTTACCTTTGGTTTATCGGCCACACCGATGTGACTGCGCTCAAGCTCAGTATTGGAAAGGATCGTCAACACTACCCTACAGTGGCTATATACAGCGTGCGCAGGGTATGTACTGTCATGATCAGCTTAAATCTATGTCACTGCTTATGTTTTTGTGATCTATTTGAGCTCAGCGTCACCCCATTACAGACATTGCATGACACTAGTATCATAACAATCGTAACCGTATTTCTTCTAAAAATTCGGCCCTTCTAATTATATTCGGCACCCCTGGACTCAATCGCGCTATTTAGTTTCTAATTTTCGCCGAATGTCATCATTCTTTTTCACCAGTTAGTCCCTAATTATAGCGCATTCGGCACCTCGTTAGTTTCTAATTATAGCGCATTCAGTATTCTATCGATTTATTATGAAAATATGATTATGAATAATTACCTATACAGCTAAACTACATGGAACCTGTGATGAATAAACTACAAACTTTACACAACTACAACAGCTGGTGAATCCAATCTGTGAGCAGCTGCTTTAACTTTCTAACTTTTCTGGCACTTCCACTAAACTTGAGTTCGCACGGTACTTCCATGCCACCAGCTTCGATCTTCACTGTACTGTCGGCATCTAGTCACCTTGCCACTGATTTTTCCATCGTGTCTGATGAAGTAGTAGCACATCTTCGAGATCTCCTTGGGCAAGTGTGCTGGGGGCATCACTATATAGCTACGATAGATGGCTGGCCATTGCGTATCGATCATGTCTGTTCTCACTCTCGTGTAGACAAATAAAGAGATCTCCACGAGTAGGTTCCCACACTCCCTGGTAAATATGGTAGCCACGTACAGCCGTTTTCACTAGCAGAACAGAAGATATAGCGATGCCTTTCGACTTTCACAAGTAGAAGCTCGATTTCGCTGGTCTTGATCGTCACATCTAGTGTGATTGGGGGTGTGAGTTGTCCGGTACTTCTAATTATTTGGCCACCTGGCGCTGAGCACTCACTTTAACCTCTAAACAATGTTATTGGGCGAAGCCCAAAAGAAATAGTCTTTTTGGGATCAAATTGTGGAAGAAATACGGTACTATGCTCTACATACATGTAGAGTAAGTTACTTCAGTAGAAATATGAGGCAAATCTAAGGTATACATATTGAGCGATCTTTTGAAATACATAATGATGGTCCTTATGCAAGCATTGTGCAATTCAAATGTGTTTGAATGTACCTTAGGTTGCATTTGGGGATGATTTTGAAGATATGCAGAAGTATGCTCGACTGAAGTATGCCAAGGGAAATGGAAGTCTCTTATTCCTGCTGACGCATGCACTGGAAGGCTATGGAAGGGCTTCTTATGAGCCTTTGTTACCAGTAAGTTTCTGAGATTTCTGTGTGGGAAATGTTTGCCAAACCCATCTATATACCTTGTACACCACTGTGATAATATTGCAGAAGTATACTCGACTGAAGTATGCCAAGGGAAATGGAAGTCTCTTATTCCTGTTGACGCATGCACTGGAAGGGTTTGGAAGGGCTACTTTTGAGCCTTTGTTACCAGTAAGTTAAACAATTATGCTGAGATTTTTGTTTGGGAAAAGTTTATCAAACCCATCTACCTCATACACCACTGTGATAATATTCCTCAAAGTAAAGTTTGCTGCATAATAATTGTAGAACTGATGGCAAAAATACTAGTATCATATGACAATAATTATTGTTAATTGTTAGCACATGTGCAAAGGATATGGTAGTCATTCTGATTGAGCCTCGCCCTTTTGGTGTCTTCTCAGTTTCATTAACACCATGGTGGTGAATGTGCACATTGTTATCACGTGCAGTACCTGCACCCCTATGTGATGGAAGGCTATCGTGAGGCAGTGCGAGCTTTGAGGGCAATTGGCAGAGACTGTATTCAGAAAAGGATCAAAGCTCTGGAAGAAGGCCAAACAGTTCCTCATGATATTTTGACATGTATCCTCAAAACAGCAAGTAAGTGATGCAGTTACCCTGCAGCAATAGAATATTATGGTAGTTGAAAAATTGTCTTCATTAATTATAGAAATCAATGATTTGATGGACATGGAAGACTTGGTTGATGATTTTGTAACTTTTTATGTAGCAGGTAATAAAATTTCATTTTTAACATGTGTGCTAATGTATATTTCATTGATAATAATTATTGTACACATCTACAGGTCAAGAGACAACATCCAACACTTGTTCGTTTACCATTTATCTGCTAAATAAGCATCCTAATGTCCTCACTAGGTAAATGCATGTTAGGCCTGCATACCGGTAGTAGTAAATTGTAACCCATGCAAATAATTTATTATGTGCCATTACTAGTGGGTTTTGGTAAAGTACCGCCATGCAATATAAACTATCGGCTTGACCTTATCAATTTTTTATAATATTACTAGAATTTTAGATGAGATCTCTGAGGTTCTTGGTGGTAGAACTGAGTTAACTGCTGATGATCTTGAGAAGTTAACCTATCTTCAACAGGTAGCTATGTTATACAGTAATTAGCAAATAGTTACCATGGTATAATTCTCGTTTGTATAAAAACTAATCATAATAATAATAATATTATTAATAGGTCATACTTGAAACCCTAAGAATCTACCCAGTTGCTCCTGGCACTGTGAGGCATGCGGAAGAACCATGTAGAGTGGGTATTTACGACATTCCAGCTGGAACTAAACTAATGGTAAGTATATGTGTTGGTTGCAAATATTATCCTCTCATCCAGTCTCATTCCCAGCCGGTTGTAACATTGAAAAATTAATTGTGGCTTCCTCTGGTTTTCCTGATGATTTTACACAATATCACCCCATAATTGCATATTATTGGGCAAAATTTACAAATTTTTGTTACAGTAATAATATTACCGTACCCTCGCGAAAGAGGGCCCACTATGGAATGTCGGCCCACCCCCACTTTGGGCTCAATTTTCTGCTAAGGTCTAGTGTTTACTCGAATATGCGCCCATGTGTAGCTGCCCTCGAAAACGCAGCTCAAATGGCTGGTTTGTGAGTACTGAACTTCGAATAATCTATGTAAGATTGATAAGTAACGTGCTAAACAGCCGTAACTAGCTAACTTTATGCCACGTTTCAGTGGCCTCGTCCCCAGGCCACTCCTGATTTTTCAATGTTGCACGCACACACACAACATTTAAAAAATCAGGAGTGGCCTGGGGACGAGGCTACATTTCAGCACAAATAAACGGCTAGCGATCGTAGCCACGCCCACTTAATACGTCTGCATCAACGATGCAAGGTGAAGTATCGCGGCCGTCCCTGCTCTGGATTGGTAACCATAATACGGTATTAGCATGTTTATATTATTTTCAAGCCGATTAATTGGCTGTTTGCAGTTTTTTATTTCCTAAATAAAATTAATGTGAGAGGCCCATTAATAATAATTATTTTGACGATTCGCCTACTAGATGAACGATATGATTCAGGATTTACTACGTATTTCCTTCTTTTACAGTTTAATAGTTATGTAATTCATCGATTACCAGAAAACTTTGATGATCCTCTGGTATTTGACCCTGAACGATTTTCTCCAGAGAGACCAAAGTAAGCTATCAGGGTATCATGTTGTGTACTTGATCAATGTTAGGGGCCTTGTCCAAAGTCCTTGTGGAAAAATTAAATAAATGTCATTACGATGTTAACATTTTACCACCCTCACCCCCCCCTCCCCCCCCCCCCCCCCCCCCCCCAACGTCACAGCATTTCAGCATAGATTCAATACTGAAACTCTGATTCTGCTCTATTTAGCCTATACACATTCGGTATTCACTTGTGTATATTCTACAGTGCTAGCTACATGTATGTCTTCATGGATTCACTGCATACTTGTGCTTCTTTAACAGTTTCTTGTGTGCCTGTAGCTACATGTGCACTTGCTTAACACAGCTGTCACTAAAATGCAAATTTTGACACTGCTGGAGGTGTGTCTAGACTTATTCAACCACAAGAATGCATAATCACAACTAAAGCTAAAATCCGCTGACAATACAGTTGCAAATGTCATGGGCCAAGACCCCCTCCCCCTCTAATGTCATAATGACGTTAATTTTGCCACAAGGACTTTGGATAAGCCCGATGAAAATCATCTGTGTGGGGCGAACCTTCACTAAAGTCAAAATTTCTTTGAAGCACACAGGCATGGCCAAACTACAACAGCATGTCAGTCAGTTACATGAGTAAAGCCTGTCTAGGCCAGAGAAGCTACAGCAAGAGTCAGAGGAGGTTGGACACGATCACATGCGCACAAAAAGTGGGCATGTTGCCCTATATGTAACATGGATTTCAACTTACTTTCACATTAATTTTAAAACTGTCTGCAAGGCTTTAGATTGTGGCTTACATTTTGTACAATAAGAAAAGAAGATCCAGCGCCATATCCCACCCGTCCACCCCACATACTTCTTGCAACTCAAGAAAACTCATTTCTCAGAATGGCAACACGACTAACATCACTTGTAGATGTACTTCACTATAACATATTAAAGCTAGCATGAAGGTGACTCGCTGCATGGAAACTCGTCCCCTGACTCACATACAGGTACTTGGATTCATGATGGTCATAACTAGCATGTAGCGATCTATGATACTTTCACTCTTGCTCAGAGGAGGTTGGATATGACGCACATTACGCCATAGTTACATGACCTTGGTTGTGGAAAAATTAATGTCATTATGACGTTGGGGGGGGGGGAGGGGGTCTTGGCCTATGACGTTTTACAACTGCATTGTCAGCAGATTTTAGCTTTAGTTGTGATTATGCATTCTTGTGGTTGAACAAGTCTGAACACACCTCCAGCAGTGTCAAAATTTGCATTTTTGTGACAGCTGTATCAAGCACTACGTAGCTACAGGCCAGCAAGAAACTGTTAAAGAAGCACAGGTATGCAATGAATCCATGAAGACATAGCTAGCACTGTAGAATACAAGTGAATACCGAATGTGTAGGCTAAATTGAGCAGAATCAGAGTTTCAGTATTGAATCTATGCTGAAATGCTGTGACGTTAAGAGAGGGGGGGGGGGAGGGGGGTAAAATGTTAACGTCATAATGACGTTAATTTTTCCTCAAGGACTTTGGACAAGGCCCCTTAATTTGCAAATGTAGCTGGTACATGTAGCTAAAATGTTTACGTTTGTAAACTATGCATGGCCAAATCCAAAACTGAAACGGAGATCAATCGTGTAGATCTAGTGTTATAAATAGCGAAGAAGCCAACTACGATCGATAAATACTGTTTTTGGTTATGTTTGTGGGATAATCATTAAATTTCAGTGAGGAGAGAACTAATTAAATTTTGAACATGTTAGGTAATTATCGCCATGCACATACATATGTGCATGCGATCTGAGTGCATGACAACTCGGGGTACTGAGATGATCTAGACAGTGTAGGCCGAGGTGTAGAAAAGGCATGAAGGTGAGTGCTGGACCACTAAGGAGGCTTGTCCAAAGTACTTATGGAAAAATTAACGTCATTATGACATTAGGGGGGGAGGGGGTCTTGGTCAGTGGAGGTCCATGACCTTCTACAACTGCATTGTAGTGTGAGCAGACTAGTTGTTATAATGCATTCTTGTGATTGAACAAGTCTAGACATGCCTCCAGTAGTGCAGTGTCAAGATTTGCATTTTAGTGACAGCTGTGTCAAGCACTAGTAGCTAAAAGTGTGCACCTAGCTACAGACAAGCAAGAAACTGTCAAAGAAACACAGGTATGCATCCTTGAAGACATAGCTAGCTAACACTGTAGAATACAAGTGAATACTGAATGTGTAAGCTAAATGGAGCAGAATCAGAGTTTCAGTGTTGAATGTTTGCTAAAATGCTGTGACATTAAGAGAGGGGGGGGAGGGGGGTAAAAAGTTAATGTCATAATGACATTAATTTTTCCACAAGGACTTTGGACAAGGCCCCTAAGGAAAGGCTCAGGTCTAGTGATAAAACCACTTCCTGTCCCTCATGTATATAGGGCTCGCTAAGGCTTGCCCCGAATTAGAAGCGCTGATCTGGAAATTACAGATTGCTTTCGGGGCTAGGCTGGCTGCATGATAATAATATCAGTCAGTGGCATCTTTAGGTTGTTTATTAAATTTTAACTGGGTGCTAATTATCGAAAGTTACTGCATGGGTGGATGCATGAAGCTAGCAGAAGTGTACTATAGTGTAATGTAGAACTATTAATTGACTACGGTGATCCCCAGCTAACTGCTCACAGAGGTCCATTAGCATGCCGCTGGTACTTTGACCAGAGTAGTTGTTTGGTGGAAGTCCCAGGTTGGAGAGAATCCTAGGATCCACCAGCCTCCTCCCTGGTAGCAGGCCGCTAGCCGGATACCAGAGTAAGATAAGGCTTGGGGCCCATATTAACACGTCAGAGGTGTGCCTACCACAACCTCTGGCGCCATTCCCCCAACCATAGGACTAATCACGTCAAGGCGAGCTTGACGGAGAAAACTTTCAAAAAAAAAAAAAAAAAAAAACAATAAAAATTAAAACGTGGTGGGCGAGGAGGGTGAAATTGCTTCTCTCTTCTTAGCCCTGGAACACTTAGCTGCTTCTGCTTCTGCTGCTCTGCTGTGCCCAGGCTCTTTGCGAGCTATATATAGGCAGAGGTGCATCCTGCAGCCCTGGCAGGGAAATGCTTCCTGCCAGACTGTTTTGAACGGGCTGACATGTTTCTCGCAGCCTTGTAAGGGCTGCCTGTAGTCCAGGAGCCCTTACAAGGTGACTGGGCGTACCTCTCAATTAACCTACTTTAATGATTCATTAAACTCCATTTAATAGCTTAGGTACTATTCCATGTAGACTGTCTATATACTGATGTATTATTATCATACATTGGCTGTGAGTGGGGGCAATGGGAATCTTGACTACAGTACTAGTGTTATTGCAGTGGTGATAATGCTCTGTTTGTATAGGCCAAGTTCATTCATATACTTCCCGTTCTCTGTTGGTCCTCGTACATGCATCGGAAAGAACTTTGGAATGGTAAGACTTGTTGTAGCCATGAAATTTTAATCAATAAAAATGGTATTTACAATAGATGGAGGCTAAGTTGATCTTGGCGCGGCTGCTGCAAGCCTATAGTGTCCAGCTTCCTCAAGATTATCAATTAGAGCTTATTCAAACTGCAACAATGCGACCTAAGGGTCCTATGCACTGCATAGTTGAGAAGAGAATGTGAAAGTCATGCATTCATACTGCTGACATTGCTGATGCTAGCGCTGTTACAGTAATACATTATTGTTTTTTTTTGTTTGATTATCACAATGTCATGCATAATACTGTGAATAATTATTATAATAATAATTATCATTATACATAAAATAATAATATTATTATATTTTTGTTGTCACAATTATTATTATGGGATATTAAATTTTCGTAATAAAAGTAAAACACAGGTATTCAATTATATATTAGCTAGCCAATAATAGCAGTCTGCTCAAGGGAGTTCCACTTAGCCTATCATGATCAATCAGTATATACTTCATAGCCCGATTATCATCAGTACTTCTTAGATCTAGAGCTCTAATAGGTGCAGCCCAGGGGGGGGGGGGGGGGGGGGTATACGCGTTCCATGCATATGGAATCCTGGAACCACCCTAAATCCGCCACTGTCATTCCCTGGTTCCGTTTGGGTTGCTAGTCTCGCAAGCCACACCCTTCATCTCCGCGAGGTTGAAGGGTGTGGCTTGCTACATGTATATGGCTGACATGGCTAACATGGTGCGCTATGGTTTATACTTTCTGGTATCTGCTCTGTTGTTGGTGGCTTCAGCATGGCTGGCACTGACGCTCTATATCATCTGGAAGAGAAGGAAGTATGCCCACATTCCCTCTCCAAAACTTTCAAGGTATTCAAGTCAGCCATGCATATTAATTTAGCTATCATCTTTCATAGCTCCAAAATTAATTATAATTATAATAATATCATAAGCATTAAGCGACTAATTAAACTGGCTTTGAATTAGCTATTTAGGAAGGTCCACAATGATCACAATCATGTTGCGTGTTTTCTTTGCTTATCACCTGAGCCTACACAGGCAGGCTTTCTGCAATTATTGCAACTAGGCCAGTGGAACACTATAATGCTGTGCCCTATCTAGGGATACTAGAAAGTGGAGAGATTCCATGGATAGCTACATAGCTAAAGCTTAGTTCATAGGCATACATCTCACAAAGGCAAGAATGACCTTACTGAAAGTGCCTTAAGTGACTTGATGGCTTCGATGATCCCAAATTAATGCTTCACGATTTCCTTGCTCACTATACACCAAGCACTAGCTATACAAGAGTATAGTATGTGAATCATCTGACATCACAAAATTTATAATGGGATATTTATAGTGGTATAACTGCTTTTCATGCTATGTGTTATGCAGTTTTTACTTTGGACATGCCCCAGCTTTAGCCAAGTGCCTTCAACCAGATTCAAAGCAAGTAACTGGAGATCTATTTATGAAGTGGTAAATTCATAAAATAATACACATAAATTGCAATGTTGTTAATGGCTTAACACACATACAATGTCATGTGTATTATAGGGCTCAAGAGCTGGGGGACGTTTATGTCGTCTTTGTTATTGCTAAGGGATGGGTGATCATTACTAGACCAGAAGATATTAAGGTCAGACTTTTGTGCCAGTTTTATTAACCCTCGGCCCATGCATCTACCAATTGCAAGAGGGTGTGTGTCCGACAGTGTTGGTCTATAACCATATTATGGATGCTATCCATCACATTAAATATTGTATGGATGCATGTAGTGTTGCAGTTAACGATCACCGGTAATGTTCAAAACAATGATAATAATATTATTATCATTTCATTAAAGTGCACTACAACATACAACTTAATATATATTTGGACAGAGAGAACAATAGGTCTGCATGAACCAAACAATGACAATACAAAGCATGGGCGGTGCACGCTAAGATAACATAAGAATAGAATGAGGAAATTAAAAGTAACAATTAACCATACTACACTCCCCACACTAAATCATAAGGTATACAACTCAAATAAGGAGAGATGATGCAATCAAATTTCCCAAAAATTTGCTGACTGTAATAATCAGGAGGATGGTGAGCTCTGGATGGATAACATCAAAAAGTTCCTAAAGAGGCCTCAGCTTCGTCAGCCTCATTCTCAAAAGTGTTTGGTAGTTCATCTGATGGAGCAGGTTCGACGCCAGGATCAGAATTTCTTGCAGCATCTCCTGAATCTGTGTTTTCTGGAGTATTTGAGGGTGTACTACTGGGTAGCTCCCAGCTGTCAGTATCTGAGTCAGAGTTCCCATCTCTATTCTCAGTTTTGGGATTAGTGTGGAATTTCTTAAGATGATCCACATGTCGTCTCCAGGTCTGTCCATAATTTCTCATCTTAATGAGGAAAGATAGCGATCCAAGGCTCTGCACAATGACTCCAGATACCCACTTGGGTCCAGGACGAAGATTCCTAGCCATAACACTTTGGCCAACCTGGACTGGCGCCTCCTGGCACTCTGGTTGTGATCAGCTTTCTGCTGTGACTGCTTCTCAGTTACACGTGCCTCTTGATTAGGCTTTAGGAGATTGAAACAAGTGTGAATCCGATTTTTGAGAAACAATGAGCAAGGAGTCACTCCTGTCGTAGCATGTGGAGACAATCGATAGGTTAGGAGGAAATTGGATAGTCGATGATGCGGACTTAGTGTTTTATCACCACTCAAACTCGTCTTAAGAGCTTGCTTCAGAGACTGTACAAATCGTTCTGCGAGTCCATTTGTAGCCGGGTGGTACGGCGCACTCGATCTTAATGTGCTTTATTCTGTTGATCTTCATAAAAGTGGTGAACTCATCCAATGTGAACTGCGAGCCATTATCAGGGTCAAATTAATATTAGAGATTTCTTGGGCATGCTTCATTCAGGGGATATCACTTGCTAGTAGCTGTGCGTGGCCAATTGACACACTAATTACTTAAACTTTATCAGGATATAAGGCCTGCGTGTTACAATTTTCAGAAACATTTGAAATCAACTGCATAATGTACGTCAAGTGCGGGGAGTATCGCTGGCCACATGGCACCTACCATGCCCACGGTTGTCGTTCAATCGAGCCTTATGCACCTTATGATGGAAGGTAAGAAATGAAGATATCGAAAAGAGAAACAAACTGACACTTTTGCATTGCTCAGTATCTTTGCAATATCGATCTCACTAGCTCTCTCGCCCGATCGCAGGTGCAGTGCTATACCAACCGGTCATGCAGGCACGGGTAAGTGGCATGATCCTGATGTCACAAAGCCGCAATATGCGGAGCATGTATACAGAATCTCCCATTTTCCTGCCCAGAAGAAAGCATCATTTAATTATGCTGATACAGTGCCTTATTAAACCTGGTCAATCCATCCTTAACAAAAGTACGTTTTGTGGTACAATCACGCAAGTCTTTATACCATTACGTGTACTACATATACTGCTCCTTAGCCTTGAAATGACTCAAGCCTTTGTGACCTATCTTTGTACCTCATTCTAGGCACTTCTTATGAACACGAAGATACCGAAAGCTTCATATGGCCACTTTGTTATTCTGAGTGGACAAAGGTATAATTGTACATTATAACACAGAAATGTAACTAATTTGAAGTATTTCATGGTGGTGTATAGATTTCTTGGTAATGGACTGGTAACTGTTACTCACTATGATGAATGGAGTCCAAAACGGCGACTGTATGATCCTGCTTTTACCAAAAGGTCAGGATAACAGCTACAACTAGAGCTCTGTAGAGCATATACCCTGCATGCTGCATCTGCAGAATTTCATATTGCTGAGAATTTACATAATATTAATTTACATGTATACAATCAATCATTTATACGCACTTGGCTAAACGGTAAGAGGAGTTAACTACTACAGTAGAATAGGAGTACTCATAACATGAGTGTGCTGCATCTATAGGTGTAATAATTATAGGAACTTACCCTGTGGTTGTGCAACTTGGTAGATAAAGTATGGATTATAACAATACTCTTCCAGCACTTAGGGCTAGCCTCATTCCTAGGCCACTCCCACGGTTTCAATATTACAATGATTTTTCATACTATTGCTTATGTATTCTGATTTTTTTTATACAGCTATCTTAAGGATTTAGTTCCAGAGATTAACCAGTGTGTGGATAAATTTCTGGACAACTTGGAATCATCTGCCCTTGCCAAGACCCCAGTATCTCTTCGAGATGAGTTTTCCCTTCTTACTCTCAACGTTATCAGTAAAGTAAGGGGAAAATAAGTTTAAAATTAATGTGAACCACAGTGACCCAAATTATTGACAATTAAGCCTGACTCAGAGTGGGCCCTACATATAATATAATATGAATACTGGTCTGTGCCAAAGAAACAATGAAGGATGAAGTAGGGATGGAAGGGCCAAAAAGTACACAAACAAGATTTGTAGTGATAATCACATCCACTGTACATCCTTATGCTTACTTTTCTCAATTATCATCTCGATTTTCATGTGCCTATTGACGATGATACGTTGGTGCTATCCTTGACTTGAATCTTGTATGCACGTGAGAGAAATTCATGCTATTCCCTTTTGTTATAACTCGTAGGGTAGGTTGACTATTGACGGTCGCATTACTGCCCGGTTAGTTTATTCCTGCACTTACTCAAAAAGCAAGCATAGGGATGTATAATGTGGATGTGATTATCCCTATAAATCTTGTTTGTGTACTTTTTTACCCTTCCATCCCTAATTCATCCTTCAATTTCATTATTTTTATGCTTGATTCTATTCTTTTATTCCAGGATACTTCATCAATGGCATTATGTCATCTGACATGATTCCCCATTAGTCTAACTCTCAAATTCATTATCAATAGGCGTATTGTATCCAGAATGATGAGCCGAAGTTGCGTGAGCATGCAAGAGTTATAGCCATGTTTCTCATTAGTTCGTCATTAACCATACAGTGGCCGGTTATTTTTTACACAGCTGATTCAGGCATATATACCTGTGATTGTTTCCATGGATATGTGGGGGGCATGATAGATAGGTATTCTGGTACAGATCATAGTTAAAAGTCTTGAAATTTAAATTGCTCTGAGTTATTAACGTTTTTATAATATATATGAAGGGCTGAGAACCATAGTGGGCTAACCCCAAATTAAATGTGGGGAATTGTCTAAAAAGCCCAAAAATGGACTAAAAACCATACATTGTACTCTACCAAGTTCCTGAAATTTTCAGAAATGTGAATTTTCTGTAGCTTATGAAACACATTTTAAACATATTTTCAAGATTCGGGGGGCTAATTCAACATTTGTGGGTTAGCCCACTATGGCTCTCAGCCCTTCATATGTCATATTCGGGCCATCCCTACCTATAGAGTCCACCAATTCTATGATATTACGGAACGGTCACATACTGGTACGACTATCAAATACTGTATAAACCAGAGAGAACTGAGGGAAGTAGGTTCACCAGCACATCAAATGGAGGGTGGCCTCACTGTCAGGAGGAATACTTAAGAGCTTGCATTGGTACAAGGCTCTAAAGAGCTAATTACCCCGCGTGCATACGCAAGGGGTAAAGAAATTAGTTTGGTATGAAAATTTGCGTTCTAGGCTTCTGTGCATGCTATATGCGTAACCAATTGGTAGATAATAATTATACTGGCTTGTACGTGCTTAGAATTGTTTGAAAAGGCTTACTAACGCTATAAATCGTGCATTTCTATTCAACATGCCTGTGGTATATCGGACACACCGATGCGATCAAGCTCAGCATTGGAAAGGATCGTCAAGTAATAATGTGCGCAGGATATGTGCTCTACAGCTCTAGTTATAACTGTCATGATCAGCTTAAATCTATGTCACTGCTTAAGTTTTGGTGATCTACTTGAGCTCCGCCTCACCCCATTACAAACATTGGGCTATTCCATTTAATAGCCAACACCCCCTATGGATGACCAGTGAGGAAAATTTAACCCCTGGACATAATTAACTAGCAATCATCCCCCCTAGACAGTCGTTAATTAGGTCACTGTTCCCCCAAGACATAATTAAGAACATTACTACTCCCCCTGGATTATTAATCAAATCAAGTTTTGTTCCCCCTGGACACAAATTAATGCATTAATTTATGGAAGGGAAATCACCTAAAGGAGCAAAGTGCCCCCCTGGACACCACAATTAGTGATCGTTTCACCCCTAGACAAAATTAAATTTGACCAAAATACCCCCCTTCCCTTCATTAAAATCAGTGTTTTACCCCCCTGGACAAGCCTCAAAATACCCCCCTGGACATTCGTTAGCAGTCATCCATAGGGGGTGTATGCTTATTAAATGGAAGAGCCCATTGCATGACACTAGTATCATAACAATAATATGCTCTACATACATGTACATGTAGAGTAAGTTACCTCGGTAGCTAAGGTTTACATACATGTACATCATTGGGCCATCTTTTGAAAAAGATGACAATGGTCCTTACGCAAACATTATGCAATTCAAGTGTGTTTGTATGTACCTTAGGTTGCATTTGGGGATGATTTTAAAGATATGCAGAAGTATACTGGACTGAAGTATGCCAAGGGAAATGGAAGTCTCTTATTCCTGCTGACGCATGCACTGGAAGGGTTTGGAAGGGCTACTTTTGAGCCTTTGTTACCAGTAAGTTAAACTATTATGCTGAGATTTTTGTTTGGGAAAAGTTTATCAAACCATCTACTCATACACCACTGTGATAATATTCCTCAAAGTAAAGTTTGCAGCATAAAAATTGTAGAACTGATGGCAAAATTACTAGCATTATGACAATAATTATTGTTAATCGTTAGCACATGTGCAAAGGATATGGTAGTCATTCTGATTGAGCCTCGCCCTTTTGGTGTCTTCTCAGTTTCATTAACACTATAGTGGTGAATGTGCACATTGTTATCACGTGCAGTACCTGCACCCCTATGTAATGGAAGGCTATCGTGAGGCAGTGCGAGCTTTGAGGGCCATTGGCAGAGACTGTATTCAGAAAAGGATCAAAGCTCTAGAAGAAGGCCAAACGGTTCCTCATGATATCTTGACGTGCATTCTCAAAACAGCAAGTAAGTGAGTGATGTAGTTACCCTTCAGCAATAGAATATTGTGGTAGTTAAAATTCTCTTAATTATAGAAATCAATGATTTGATGGATATGGAAGACTTGGTTGATGATTTTATCACTTTTTATGTGGCAGGTAATAATAATTTTGACATGCATGTATCTGAACGTGTAATAATTATTGTACACATCTACAGGTCAGGAGACAACATCCAACACTTGTTCGTTTGCCATTTATCTGCTAAATAAGCATCCTAATGTCCTCGCTAGGTAAATGCATGTTAGACCTGCATAGTATATAGTTATAGTACATTATAACCCATGCAGTATATTATTTATAGTAATTGACCTTCTGTGATCGAGGTATACCATACTTGCTCTAATTATTCGAACATTCTAATAACCCGAACAGCAGGTTTAAGTAATTTATTTCCTTCCTAATTCCTCGAACATCTTGAATTTCAAGTTTTCTCACCTGCTCTAATCAACCGAACTGCCACGTGCTATGGCATGGCAGGAGCTTGACATAACTCTTCCATGTTTATCAAGGAGTGTGGCTACCACATCTTGGACAGCATCTAGCTAAGAGCAGAAAAGTGACAGGGACTTACACTGACGGCGATTATTTTGCGATCGCTCAGTGTTACTGGTGACGACGATAAACCTATAGTTGGACATCGACTGCTGTTTCTTTGTCGCTAGTGCTTTCTCCATTTTTTTTACCAGATCCGCTCTATTTCAAGCCATTGGCCGAATTTATTTACTTTCTATTTAACACCGAACAAAATTATTATTAAGATAATTGAGTTAGTACGGTAGTTATGGTGGAAACTATGGTGAGATCTCAGTAGCTTTCTGGTCTTGAAAATCAGTATAGAGTAATTAATTTTATGCGTGTATCTAGCAAATTCTTCAAGTTAGTACTTTCTCGATCTGACAAGTGTAATGTAGCAATGGCTGGTCGAACTGCACGTGTTTTGCTTATCGCATGCATGGTTACCATTCCCGCACCTGCCAGGAGGTGTTGAGTTCATCTCTATGATTAAAGCATCGATGTATTATTTGTTATTATATCTCACTATCGAGCATCTTCTGTCCACTTCATCTCTGTAATTGAGGCATTGAAGGTAGACTGTACTTACACCATACTGGTCTATTATTATTAGGGTTTTGGATGAGATCTCTGAGGTTCTTGGTGGTAGAACTGAGTTAACTGCTGATGATCTTGAGAAGTTAACCTATCTTCAACAGGTAGTTATGTTACAGTAATTAACAAATGGCTACCATGGTATAGTGTAAAAGCTAATATTATTATAGGTCATACTTGAAACCCTGAGAATCTACCCAGTTGCTCCTGGCACACGGAGGCATACAGAAGAACCATGTAGAGTGGGTATTTACGACCTTCCAGTTGGAACTGAACTAGTTGTGAGTATGCTGGTTGCAAAATTAATAGTAATAATATTATCCTCTCATCCAGCCCAATTCCCAGCCAGTTGTAACATTGAAAAAGCTGGAAATGTGGCTGGATGTTTAGCGATAATTGTGTAGCATGTAATTTTTTTAATCATAATATACCCAATAATTATTTGCATCAGCCAAGCACTATAATTATTAATTATGATCCTGAATAAATCAGTCAATTTCCTGTGCCTGCGTTGTCTAAAATTAAGCTCAAGGTCTCATGACATTATGGCTTCCTCTGGTTTTCCTAATGATTCTACACAATATCGCCTCATGATATTATTGTTGGGCAAAATTTACAAATTTTGTGTAATATTAGCACGTTTTTATTGTCTTCAAGTCAATTACTTGGCTGTTTGCAGGTTTTTAAGCGGCCCATTAATTTTGATTGATTCGCCTACTAGACGAATGATAATAATTATTGTGATTTACTGTAATAATTATATTTCCTTCTTTTTCAGTTTAATAGTTACGTAATTCATCGATTACCAGAAAACTTTGATGATCCTCTGGTATTTGATCCTGAACGATTTTCTCCAGAGAGACCAAAGTAAGCTATCACGTTGTGTGCTTGATGCAGATCAATAATATTACTAGTGATAATCAAAATCATCTGTGCGGGGCGAGCCTTCGCTAAAGTAAAGATTTCTTTGAAAGCATGCAGGCATAGCCAGACTACATGCGCTACGTACAATAGGATGTCAGTCAGTTACATGAGGAATAGCCTAGCTAGGCCAGAGAAGCTACAGCAAGAGTGAAAGTATCATAGATTGCTATTATAGTAGTCCAGTGATGTACAGTAATAGTGCAGTCTACATGCTAGCTATGACCATCATGAGTCCAAGTACCTGCATGCGAGTCGGGAAAAGCTTCCATGCACCTTCATACTAGCTTTTAGTGAAGTGTATAGCTACATCTACAAGTGGTGTTAGTTGTGGACCTGAGCCTTGCCATAGTGGTCCAGCACTCACCTTTTCCAGTTTCATGTCTTTGCCTACACCTCGGCCTGCACTATCTAGATCATCTCATGCACTCCATGCACTCAGATCACAAGGGGTGGTCAATCACATGCAATTGTATGCAGATGATGACCATTACCTTACGCATTCAAAATTAATTTTAACTCTCTCCTCACAGAAATGATTACCCCACAAACAACAAACGACTGCACAAACATAATAATAATCATTAATATTATATGCAAGTACATAATAATTATTATGAAAAATTTACTACATCCCTCGTCCCTCATGAAAGTATATTATAATAATATTACACACTGGCAACGCTACTCACTGCATGTACGTACACTGCCACTATCAACCGGACAAGCTGCGCATATTGGGGTGTGCGTGGCTTTACCCGGTTGATTCAGACATGACCTCTATCTGCCATGTGCTAGACTGAACAGGGAAATCCCCCAAATGTGTGAGCTCGCCAAAGAAAGCTAACTGAGAGAATCACCATAATAATAATATTATAGTCTAGTCCCTTGCTCGCTAGATTTGAATTCTTGGTCCCAACACCCTGTCATGCGAGCTAAACATTTTGAACAGCAATTTCATCATTAATTACCTTTCATCATAGGTTGGCCGAATTTATTAAGACTCAGAATGTAATAAAATCGCTTCCTATCTCTCGTATATTCGGGGTTCACTCGTGCAGGCACAAAGCTAGCAGAAGTGCACTATAGTATAATGTAGTACTATTAATAGTGTAATAGCTTATTATGTGCTATTTCATGTAGATGTAGACTGTATTATTATTATACATGACATGTTACATTATTGGCTGTGACATGTACAGTGTGGCATACTGTGACAGGCTATAGGTGAACAATACTAAAGTACACATACATAGGTTGGGTGCACAGGTGCATGGATTGGGAGCAAATGAACCAACATGAATCCCCCCCCTGGCGACATCGCTGGTATTATAGTAATATTATTATAGGACAAAATTTAATCAATGTACATGTTACAGTGGTACCAGTGGGGGGGGGGGGGGGGGGGGGGGGAGGGGAGTGGGGCAGTGGGAATCTCAACTACAGTGTTATTGCAGTGGTGATAATGCTCTGTTTGTATAGGCCAAGTTCATTCATATACTTCCCGTTCTCTGTTGGTCCTCGTACGTGCATCGGAAAGAACTTTGGAATGGTAAGACTTGTTATAGCTATGAAATTATAATCAATAAAAGTTGGTATTTACAATAGATGGAGGCTAAGTTGATCTTGGCGCGGCTGCTGCAAGCCTACAGTGTCCAGCTTCCTCAAGATTATCAAATAGAGCTCTTTCAAAGCGTAACAATACGACCCAAGGGCCCCATGCACTGCATAGTTGAGAAGAGAATGTGATAGACTAAGTATGTCATGTATACTGCTGACATTAATAATAATAATTATTATTGCTGACGCTAGCATGCACTGTAGTACGTATACGTTATTTTTTGTGTGGTTGTCACCATATCATAATACTGTTCTGGTGTAATAATTATTATTATGGCCATATAAAATAACTTACTTGATTCTCATCCGCCTCGATGAATTTTATTGCTATCGCGCATGCGCAGTATCGACCCTTTACCAAATGTCTCGAAAATATGCTCCACTTTCTAGTGTCCTGATGAGTAAAAAAAATGCCTCCTCCCGCCCCTATTTTTTGGAAAAGGTGGATGAGAATCAAGTAAGTTCTTTTATATGGCCTATGCATAAAAATATTATTTTTATTATCACAATAATCATTATGGAATATTAATATTCATAATTAAAATAAAACACAGGTATTCAGTTAGCTAGCTAGCCAGTAATAGCAGTCTGTTCAAGCTAATTAATTTATGTTGCAGAGCGCTGCTCCAGGGCCAGGCTTTGTGGCAAATAGACTAGTAGCCACTTTTCCCATCCTTGCTAAATCTTTTTCGTAAAAATCTGCCCTAACTTTTTCAAGGAAGGCTTCCACAGTCTCCTCGGCAACCAGTGATACAGTGCATCCTCCCCACCCAGCTCCGGTTAGTCGAGAACCCAGAGCACTGGCAGATTTGCTCACGGCCACAAGCTCATCCAATTCTGTACAGCTGCATTGGTATAACTGTGAGCAGCTCTTGTGACTGTCGTCCATGAGCTTTCCAAGGGTCTCGGGAATGTTAGCATCACCACAAGCTGTATTTGCAGTGTCCTTGAAGACGTACACACGATTAGCCTCCTCGAAAACGTGCAGAGCTCGATCGTGGAGTTTGAATGATCCAACCGCTTTTGTCTTCTCATTAAGACACTCTGACTGAAGTTCTTCATCAGTTATCTCCAGGATCTTACACAGTTCATCGCGTGTATATTCCCCTGGGTGGAGGACATCGTGAACAACACTCGCCATCTCACTCAGGGGAAGGCCAAGGGACTCCTGCAAAGTCAGCAGTTTTCGCACTTGTTTCCAGTCTTTCCCTTTGATCTTGGCGATGACCTGTGCTGACAAACGGCACTCAGCCACTCGCACATTAAATTGAGCAGAGGATGCTGCTTTGTCCTCGAGGACGAGCGAATTGGCTATGATGAATCGGACACCTTGGGGAACTTTGACCACAGTTGGACGAATGGGGTTGAATTCGATCATCAGGGCTTTGCTTTCAGCACCAAGAAAGCTGATTGCTTGGTCCATCCCACCACCCTCTGTCCCTATGTACCTCTCACACTTAGCGCACAGCTCAGCAAAATCTTTCTTGCTTGGCAGGTTGACCTTGTTTGCGTATGCTGCAGTCAGAGCTGCACAGCAGACTAGGGCGGACGAGCTTGAGAGGCCAGCACTTGGCGGGATATTACCATCGACAAGTATATCCATTCCAGTTGGCGAGCTCAAGTTGAGACTCTCAATTATCCCTTTGAAACCACACAGCAAGTAATTGTACCAAGTGTGCCCATCGATGGTGAAGCCTTCAACCAGGCATGTGTGGTTAGGATACTGTGAGTCATTAACGTTTCCAAAATTGAGTTCACCCCTGTCATTAGTGGAGCAGGCAATCGTGACGTCCTGCTCAATGGCCATTGGCAACACGGCATAGCCACAGTAGTCGATATGCTCTCCAATGATATTCACCCTCCCAGGGGCCCGAGCTAGAAACTCGGGTTTCCGACCGTATTTCGCTTCGAAGCTCGAGATGAGATTGTCATAGCGTGCTCTGTTGACCTGGCTCCCTTGACTCAGCTCCTCTGAGGACGAGAAGACGGGAGGAGAAGCGCTTTCTTCCGTGCGCGACTTTTTTGAGGGCGGATTGGTGTCGGCCATCTTGCGTGAGCAAAATTTGGGGGTGTGGCTCGTTGAATGTTAATTAATGTTTAAATATTTGGGAGTCCACCCACATACACACGGTGTAACGATCAATCGCATACACTGTACCATAGATGATATAGTACGGACGTACCTATCTCAAGAGATGTCTGAGTCGCAACTGCCCGAACGGTGCACCAAGTGTGGTTTCGATTTCTCAGCATTCGCAGGTGGGATTGAATTCAACTTCTGTCCCAAATGCGCCTGCCCGAGAGTCAAGCTGGAGCAAGCTGACGGTGAACCGACCTTGAATGGTTCGTCTACCAACGGGTTCACCTCGAATGGCCATGAAAGTACTGTGATATCGAATGGCCATGAAAATACTATGGTAGCTGATAATCCCAATGCAAGTCATGCTGATCAGGGAGAAGTGCATGACTCTACAATTGAACAGCATGCTTCTGCCGTTGAAGATGCTGATGGCCCATCCAAGTCAACTGAGGTAGAAGAAAGTGGTGATTCTACACCTCTGGCAGAACTTGCCAAAGATGAAACACTTTCAACAGAAAAGGACTTAAGTCAGAAACAGCCAAGGGAAGCAGAAAAGTTAGTGACTGGCAAATGTGATGCAGTACCGGCTGAGGCAGAGCCCAAAATTATCCCTGCGCAAACTCATGAAGCTGGAAAAGCTTTAGTAGAGGAAAGACCCAGTCCTGAAGACCAGACATCAGAAGGGGTGAACGATTTCTCAGTAGCATCCGGTTCCAGTAACCAGGTATTAAGTTAATGTCACAATTCATAGCCAGAATTCCGTGTTTAATACAATAAGCCATGTGATCTAGGAGCCCATACCTCACCTGTTACCCACTCTTATCAGCTGTTTCAACTCTTGAAAGTGAAATACGTGACCTGCCATGAGAAAAGGGACCATTTGTGGACGACAAGAGTGTTCGATTTTATGCCCAAATAGCCTTCTTTCTATAGCTGGTAGTGAGTAGCTACACAGCCTATGTTCCAACTTTGTATTAGGCACAAACAGAACGGATTAGCTATACATGAACAGTACATTACTCCATACATGCAACAAGCTACATACTACGAACAAAAAACACAAACCAAAATTAATGGTCCCTTTTCCCATAGCAGGTCACGTATTATAATAAGGTTTGCATCTTAATGTGGGGACTGCTAACGTAAGTATCTAGTAATTCCCAAAGAATGACACTAATACAAGTATAGGTACGTATATGCATCATTAATTTTGAACTTAAGATTCCTCGGAGTATGATGGTCTTGACTACATACCACAACCTTTGGTCTTACAACTATGGATATCTGTACAACTTAAATATTTCCCTTGTAATGATTAATTGTGCCTCACACTGAAGGTATGGTACCATGTTGCAACAAAAATTTGACGATTTCCTGTTTTCTAAGCTGGACATTAGCATAAACATTGCATGATTATTTAGGGCCAAAGATTTATCTATGCTCATGTCTGCACATGTGACCATGCAGAGTTTAGATATACCACGAAATTGTAGGCTCAGCATAACCTCAAGTATGTAGGTGTGCAAAGGTCAACCTGAGTAATGCCAGCTCAGCAAGGTGCACCAATATTATTATAGCAACAATACCTTAGCATAACGTAATTATAGTAGCCTGTTCTATTGTGGAACCACAATAGTTGTGTCAACATGCAGGCGAGTCCGGCTATATGGTGACCGGTTTTTAGTGGCCGTTTAGTATAAGTAAGCTAACGGGAAATTTTGGGCTTCATCTTGAGATCTACCGATCTTTTGTAATAAAGATACTGATTGGTCATTTTTATTCCTTGTATATGCATGCAGGCAGTGGGATCATTAGGAAACTAGAGCTCTGTAGAGTACATACCCCGCATGCACATTGAGCAATCTAAAGATTTACTTTTGGTGCATGACTATAATTTTGTGAACTTGAGAGAAGTAGCTATAAATGGAAAATTATGATGCTGCTTAGTTGTCCCGGTAACACATAAAACAGTGCTCTCTGCACCCAGACTAGGAAGTTATGAACTTGTACCTATATTATCTTACATAGTGATTAGTTCCATGGGGCTTCAGATTTCAGTCACTATAGAAGTCACGAGCATTATTTAGAACATCAACGATCTTTACCAGTCATATGGTTGTGCGCACGAGCAGAAAGCACAATGGGCATGCATCATGCATTGATGGGTACTGTCGATAGGCATGGCTATGGTGGCCAACAAAAAGGCACTATTTGTGACGCTCGTGGACCATATCCCTCGATTTGACGCTCACTGAAGCCAGTTTTTCACCGAATTCGATTGATTCGTTGTATTTACGAGTCGCTTAGATGCCTACTTCTCGAGATATGGCGATTTTTGTGCTAATGACAACGACAACGACAACGACGACGACACGACCGATTACTTTACCCCTTGCGCATGCGTGCGGGATAATTAAAAGTGATCACATCTTCTCATCTATGGGGATAAAGTTCACTAATCGCGTATAATGCACCATCAGTACTATTAGAGACCAGCCAGTGCTTCTTGATAGGATATGCATATCTAATGAAAATGTATTTCTTATTAGTGTGGTCCCCATTGGCCTAATAGTCTGTATTATAAACATGTTTGTCTATTGGTGATGGAATGCTGTATTTTATTGGGAATAGTTTCAGTTTATGTGAACTCTGTGGTGGACTTTTTAACAGCCATGCATTTCCTTTAAGCACCCTTGCTGTAAACATTGGAGATAGCATTATCGTCTGTATAGAATGAATAGAAGCTTTGTACTACTGGTTGGGGTAGCTAGCAATATAGCTATACACTTAGCATCAATCATCTGAACGTGTACCAAATGTTGACTAACAACAGTGGAACTATCTTACAAGGGACAGTGACAACCATTGGAATTGTCGTATCATCAATGTCATCAGCATCTGGCAAAAACAATAATGCATTATTTAATATCAGCTGCATGATAGCTCTGCACTCAACAGCATGTTAAACTAGTAGCCTTCTGAAGTAACTACCATCTCTTTGGAGTATTGATAATATTATGTGACCTGCTCTGAGAAAAGGGACCACTCGGGATAAAATGACATTTTCCAATAATAGCTAAAATGTGGGGAAAATTTATATTCTGTTTTTTACTCTACCAGAAAATATAGGATTTTGGCTTCATATTGATATGCTATGGTTATGTATTATGGGTGAAAACAATTGCTTGGACACATACAATTTAATACAAAAGATGTACATTTTCTGAAAAAAGGAATGTACCTACCCAAGTGCATAAAAATGGTCATAACTCCACTTATGATCAATATTTTTTCATGAAACTTGCATCATTGGATTCAACACACACAGAGCTATCAATCTATGCCAAAAACTCAATTTTTATGAAATATCCCAAGTGGTCCCTTTTCTCTGAGCAGGTCACGTAATAATATGTTTGAAACCATTGTACAAACATGGATTATGCTTTGACCTTGATTAGGTGTGCTTTTTTCCTGTTAGTGTTGTTAAACACTCACAACTAGAGCTCTGTGGAGCACATACCCCGCGTGCATTTTGCATCTTGCAGGGCCTGTTATTATTTTATCATCTTATGGATACGAGCAGACATGCATGTTCTTGTGGTGACCATTACCTAGCATAGACGATTGTTTTACCCCTTGCTGCGCATGTAGGCACATGGGGTAACAATCTGTAACCCGTTGTCGGTCACAAGATGTTTGGCAACACTGTGCAGTCTTGTCAGTCATATCAATCCGTTAGTGGAGCTCTCCCATGTTGTTCTTCTTTATCCATGGATCTGTCCATCCCTACCTCGGCAATACGTCCATTTGTATTTTACTGGGCTGTTTCATAGTAATCAGGGTATTTTAAAAGTTGCCAGAAGGTCATGCATAGTGTTCTCTAGGAACATCAGTTCCCAAGATTATTGATACTTTTGAGAACGGATTACATACCCATCTATTCCAGCATTTTCTCCAAACCAGACCACCTCATGTATATCCAAGTTACTTCATGCATGGCGATCTCCATTCAATTCATGGAAAATTTTCCTCTTATAGCTTGTGGAGGACTACCACTTGAATGCCCACCCCTCTCATTTAAGCCCCCCGTGCATGCAATCCATTATTGACACCTCAATTATTGGGAATGGCAACAGCAGTGCGAGCCGAGCCAGCAAAGTATAGTGACAAACATCACAGTGTATCAAGTACTAATACACAAAGAAATAGTAAGCCTAACAGTAACTGGGATGGGCTGTGAGTATTGCACTTTTAATTTTGGCTATGCTAGCCAATATAGCCATGAAAAAAAACCTCTCCAAAAAACCTCGTTTATTGAGGAAAAATAAGAGAGGAAAAAACCGGAAAAGAAATACATCCCAGGCTAAAATTAAATATAATATAGTAGCAGTGACAAAACTATATAACAGCCACTCCTGTGTCAGTCCGTGTATATAATATATACGGAGCTTGCGGTTGGTCCTGGTCTCTTGTGCATCACTACAATTAGCCACTCCAGGGATGTTGGTGCTTCATGTCCATATCTTCTGCATTTCACTCGAGAACAATGTAAAGAAAATACCACCCCCAACAAATTAATAATACAAATATTATTATAATTTGTTACCATTGGAAACTTTGCTGGGCAACAATGGAACTGTTGCGAGAGTGGCTATTTCCAGCCCTGCAGGCCCATTTTATGCCAACACATTGGCTCTGCCAGCCTAAACTGGATTCAACCAGCCCTTGCTTGTCTCCGTCTTGTCTTACAAGAATGCAATTACAGGCGCTAGCTAGCTGCCAGGCGCCACCTTCCACCTTGTGCGCATGCACACTATATGCATGCAGCTATAGTGCAACAATAAGAGCTTATTTTCTGCCTAATTCGCTACACTCAAGCGTCAGAAAATATACTTCTCAAATGTCAGCTCATATACCTAAGTGGTCGCTGGTTCCTATTCAGGCTAGAACCTGGAAGCCTTAGCAGATAAAATTTTGCACTGTTGTACAAAGCATGCTATTAGTAGTGTTCAGTCACACTGTCCCATGGTTGTAACATCAAACATACTTGTTTGTGTCTATACACTGATACAAGTATATCACTACTACATTAATTTTGTGGGAAGCAAGTTGGCCATCAGTATCATGATAAAAGTTGGTCGTGTTTTCATACTACCATGAATGGTCCCTTTTCTTATAGCAGGTCACATTTGTGCTCAGAATGCACCAGAATCGCTCTAAGAAGATGTGAAAATCTAAATTTTCCTTGGGAGGGGGAGCATGCCCTGGCCCAGACCCCCTTAGATTTGTGGTGGGCATAGCCTGCGTTCCCTACTCAAAAATAAAATCTTACGCCACTGCCTGTGGGTGTGGTTAACATTGCTTCTGCTAACATCTTGTGCTATAGAGGGTCTGAGACGGGATTCTGTGATAACACGTCAGATGCATTATTGAGAGTGCCCTTGATCTGCTTGGCTATCAAGTTATAGGCCATGACTATTTCTTTTGTGTTTCCTCTGTGAGTGTCAGTGAGGCTGAGGTTTCAACGATCGTGAGAGCTTTGAATGTGTCAAGGCTTGGACCTGCTCTGTCTGTGCTTGTTTATCCAGCTCTGATAGATGGATTTTCCACGCCTTCACATCTGTGCTTCAATCAACCTGCAGGTCAAGTTTCATCTGCCTGAATTAAGATGTACATAACTTCAGGTTCGGTTCGGTTCTGTATTCCGCTAGCTGGTGACTACTTGCTCGGTTGCAAGGATACCAGTATTTTTGTTGTTAGTGCACATGCTTGGTAGTTGTTCACAATGCTATTGTTAGACTTCTCTCTCGGATGCAAGCGGATTCAACGACACGCTTCACAGCAAAGTTAGCACGCCATTTATTTTTAAATTAAGATACAGAAAAAATTGAAATGCACAATGTAATGAATAATATACGTAAGCACAGTAACCAATAAGCATAATACATCAATCAATGAACAGCCATATATAGCAAATTACTACGTAGCAAACGATCATATGATACAGTGTATATTACCATAGTTAGCTCACAGTTCAATTCTTATTTCCTGCATGTCATGACTTCACATTATCACAAGAATTTGGTTTATCAGTTCTCAAGGCTGAGAATGAGAGTAGACACTTTAGATGATAAGTATTAGCTTTTAAGCTACTCATATCCAACCTTCTTGCTACATAATTGGCATCAGAAAATTAATGTTATGGATGAAAAATAAGCTAGAGATTAACCATGAAGAGAAACTCCAAGAGGGGGCAGGGGTATATTGTGATGTACTGTGCATGTTTGACCACTTTCCAGTCTCAGGAGAATATGCACCATTATGCACTATAATTGCTATCTTGAATATGGAACCACCATGTATATGATCACAAGCCCAAGATATGCCATGCATGTGCATGGTCTGTTAAGCAGAATTGATTATCCAATGTTGCTACAGTAAAATTTATTTTGTTATGTAGCAATCATACGATGAAGAATCATTGGCTAGTCCTCCAAATCAAGGTGTAATGACATTGCAACAAGAAAATCAAACTTCTGCAAATCTGTAAGTATACTATCTGAAGGTGGTTAATTATTGATGATCCTATTAATACTTCATTAATGGTGATCTTTTGAGGTTTTAACACAATATACAATGGAAGATATGATGACAAATGAGCTGTTTAAAATTAATAATGATTCTGAATCCCTGAATTAGCTACTACAGTAGGAGTCAAAAAAACGGTGACGCTTCCGTTCCGTTCCGTTCCGTCCCGTTCAGACGGAAGTGAAACGGCCGTTCCCCATGCCCAAGAATGGAAACGGGACGGGCGGAGGCAACGCGACGGAAAATGCAGTCGACTATTCCAATCGTAGCTAGCACGAAAATGACGCCTCAAAAGCCTAAGAAAGCCAAAAGAAGCGTCGCTCTATCCAAGCGATCGCATTTGGAAGCAATCAGAGTCGATTGGCAATGCTAGATCGATCGATCGTCGATAGCAGACTTTGAACCCAGTCGAGCCTCAATCGCAGAACTTGCTCAAAATCGAAGAGCGGCAGTAGTAAACTGCCCCAGAACAGTTTAGAAGACCATAGCAGTATGAAACTATCGATTCTAGTCGGCGAGTCAACGAGCTGTCCTTAATTTTTTTTGCACGTCGAAAGATCACACCCAATTACTAATTATGCACGTGTGCATAAGGAACGGAAACGGAACGGCTGGCATGAACGGTGCAACGGCGTCTGAACGGGACAGAACGGAACGGAAGCGTCACCGTTTTTTTTGACTCCTACTGTAACTTCACACATGTTTATCATGGTATGGAAAATGGTTGTCCAAACTGCTCTATGAGAAAACTTTTTGTCAAACATGACTACCTATGTGACAAAGAAGATGAAATTTCTCAGAATATTGAGAAATTTTTCTCTAGTGGTTAGAGTAAGGCTACTTTAATTTACCTTTTATCCCATTTCTTTTATACCAGTTCTCCAAAAGAATCAGGATCAGGAACAGATCTAGCTCTACCACTGGATTCATCCTTGAGTGTGACCTTTCATGCAATAGTGCCATTAAGTGCTTGGAATTGGAATGATAACTCGCTGATGACTATTCGCTTTGGTGATCCAACGCTAGGTGGTTGGAATAAAGATGGTGGAGCTTTACTCATGAAACAGTAATATATTATATACCGTAGGCTCCTGGATAAGCACCAATTTTCACTGCCTTGGCGCTTACCATGTGCCAAATCATGTACAGAATTAGAGGGTGTAGCTAGTCAATGTGCTACTCGATCTCAATCACACTGTCAGCTTCTCAATGATTCCGACACATGTGCTAAATATGACAGTCCCAATTTACTACTGATGATAACAAACAGATAATGGATAGCAATAAGTAGATATAGCAAGCAGTAGCAACCTACTTTGTCTATATGTCCAATGAATTTGTCAATCTTAGGTATGCAGGAACTTTACATGTTAGTGCTGCATATTCTATTTTCATTTCAGAAAATTGCACTCTGGATTGGCAGAGTTTCAGTGTACACTGCAGCTTCCAATGGAGTTAGTGAATGAAGCGGTTGCTTACCGATATGTAATTCGTGACGGATCTGCTGAATCTTCAGTGGATATGAGTGATATTCCTTTCGAGTTTCTTTCTCACGAGGAGCAGCCTGCTTGTAGGTGTACAATGATTGAAGGATTTTACTCAAAAGGTACTTTATGAATGTGGGTTGTGAGGGATGTTGTCTACACTCTGTGCAGCTAACATAATTTTGTTCTCCTGTCTGTTTCAAAAAGCCGCTGCTTCACAAGAGTCAATACTGTGACCTTCATGCGTTATTGATAGTGCTATAGGCGTAGTATACAGCACAGCATAATGTCACCAGGCGACTCACAGGCCAGCCCACTTTGTTCTTGTTTAATAATAATTACTAGACTAAGTGTGATGTATTTCATTGTGGGGGCGAGCGTTCACGAGCTTGCGTGTGCATGACACTCGTAGCTATGCACAAAATTAATAATTATTATGCAAGCGACATCGCGATGTTAGCACACGTGCATCTTGGGTTCTATGGCTCTGGCCGTCCTTTTGTCCTTTTTCAAGACTCGACTACTTAGCAATGGACTTAAAAATATGAGTTTATTAGCGAGCAACTAGCTTGAACATACTGATAAAACTACTGTGACGTACTGATCCGTTCGTTCGTCATTTACATGTATGCTTTCATCCCAAGTTCTCTTTGCTCACTCTTTGTTGCTGTCTTCTCTGTCCAGTTCGTTCCCTGTAGCTAATGTTGCATCCAACATCCTGATTCTTGGTCTTTCTTCCCAAGTTCTCGATATCCTTTGACACTGATCAATTGAGCATGCACAAATAATTGGCAAAGAGGTGTGGCACAATAGAGAACACGTGTTATTTTCGCGTGCATGCTCATTTAGTCAAACTGGACACATGGACAGATGGACAAACAAACTTCTTGCAAATGATCAACTGAGGGGCTCAGTCATGCTCGCCCCCAATTAAACCAGCAAGTGGAAATCAATTGAGGGGGTGGGCTGTCGGTCCCCTTCCTCCTTCCCCCTCCCCACCCCCCCCCCCCCCCCCATGACTCCTATACTGTAAACCAGAATGATTATAGTGCACAAAAAGCACAATATATGCTTGTTTCTGCATTTCCTATACCAATGACGGGCATTGACGGCAGTCTATGAACAGATCTACCCTTTTTCATCTGCCTTAAGTTGATAATTTTGTTTATACACTAAAACATTAGATGATTTTCATCAATTTGATGGTGTTATAATGCCGCAACCAAAGTCTTGGTTTGGATCAAAAGCTCTGAAAATGATCTGGAGGTCACAAGAAACCCCAGACAAGACATTCAATAATTATCAGGAGAAGTGTTTACAGCATTATCTTGATGACATGAAAAACATCCTAATCAAGTGTGGATTATCACCGACTCTTAGCATTTATGACGTTAAGGAGAAAATATGCCATGTCTTTTCTCACCTCTACCATTCCAAAGTACAGATTATAAAGCTAAATCCTGGAGAAAAGGCTCCCGTTCATGTCAAGGTGGCTAAGCACTTGCCACAGGTATTTATTGCTACATAATATTACACTTGCATGCATACATACCGTATTTCCTCGAAATCTCGCCATACCTCGAAATCCCACCGCCCTCGAAATCTCACCGCACCTATAAGGAGGTTGGTTTCAATAAATGCCGGCCTCGAAATCTCGCCGCATGGAAAAGGGTCGTCGGATTCAAAGTACGCGGAATGCAGGCGCACGCACGCGATTCGCACTATCGAAAGCAGGCGCGAGGCGGGTGAGTAGACTAGTCGCCGCCCTTGAAATCTTGCCGCAGGGTGAAATTAAATCTCGCCGCGGGAGAGATTTCGAGGAAATACGGTATATGGCTACATGAAATATCATGTATGAAGCTATACCGAGTTCAGGGGTGAACAAGCAATGACTATCATTTACAACGGTACAGTACTAATTATAGCAATAATATGGATTTTCAAGGAGTAACTATTATGATCATAATTACACCGCCCTCCCCCCTGCTTTTTTGGCTCAAGTTCCTACGTAGGTAGTTTTGTCTCGTGTAAAAGCCCCCTCTCTCTGACTGTAAAATGTAGCTATGCACATTACAGACCATAAGCCAAGTAAAAATAACTAGTAAACTAGCTATTTGTGTCATAATAATAATAATATTATAATTATACCTTACTTCATCATTTTTCTTGAGTTTTGCCCACCAAATACCGTAAATCACGAATATTACGTTATTAAAATATTTTCGGACAGCCTGGCTTGTGCAAAATTAAACGCACGAAATACATGCGCAATATTTATGATAATGCGGTACAGGGTCGTTTGTCCGAAAATTATTTAACGTGAAAATTTATTGCATGAAATATTTTAGACACGAAATATTCGTGATTCACGGTAGCTATGCAGAGAAAGTATAGAGATTGCGCACGCATGTAGCATTTGGAGTAGCTATAAGGATGCTGGAGAAGGCTGTTTTATGGACTATATCAACTAGGCCAAGAGCAAAGGGGACGGGTACTCGACCACCCAAAGCACCGTCCCCCATGGTGTCATTGTTGCGGTGTGTTCTGTACATTTCACGTGCACAAGTTTTTTTGCTCTAAATTCTCTACACACATCATCTGTTTCAAATTCAATCAGTAGCTACCTTTGTCTTCTTGCTAATGGTCATAAATGTTATGCGCATCTGCCGACAGAAACCAAAAAGCCACCACATCCAACTACATGTACAATTTAGAGCTTAACCTTCACTCTAACAACCCTCCATATGGGTAATTTGCTGTGGAAGTATAGCTATACCTATTATAATGTCTTGATTAATTATGCCACCACTACACCTATTCTTAGGCTACCCACCTTCCAGGGTATGGCATAGTAGTGCTTGTGCGTGTGCGTAAGCATTGATACACTCCATGGCAGGGTGACCTCCACACATGAATATCATTACAAAGGTCATGAACAATATGAACAGTTGTTACACACAGCATAGCTATACACAGTTTGACACTCTGTCTACCTGTTTATATGTGACCCGCTATGGAAAAATCGACCACTCGTGCTAAAATATGATTTTGCAGTAGGGGGTTCGATACTCGACTCAACGTTACTTTTTCAAATTTTTTTCTTTGGATATTCTGAAAGTATAGTCCTTTGCCCATCCATTTATAAAATTTCAGCGCAATCCGAGCTTGTTCAGTGTGTGTACCGCTCGAAAGAAAGAATGGCATTCAGTTTTAGCTAGCTACGTGAACGGACCTACAGTGTTATCGATCTATTATAATCTACAAGTCACGGTCGATCACCATGACGATACCCGCACTTAGCGAGCTAGCATAGCACAGTAAGTCAGTAGTGGCCACTCGAACCCCTTGTCTTGCTTACGATCCTACACAGAGCAGCCGCTCACCCTCGTCTCCACGATTGATGGCACCAGAAGTCAATTAAGAAGACAGTCCCACCCATCCACCCCACCCCCTAATCAAACAATACACTGTCATAATACTGAATTGAATTGTTTACTAAAATCAATATCAATACCACAGCCTTGAGCACAACAGTGCCTTGAGCTGTCTGAAGACTCAGAGAATCTAAGAGGGAGGGGGGCGCGGGGAGAAGAGAGAAAGAGATAGATGGAACGGGGGAGAGGGGGAACAGACAGACAGAGAGAGAGAGAGATCTAGAGGGAAAGAGAGAGTGAAAGAGAGAGAGGGAGAGAGTTAGAGAGAAAGACAGAGAGGAAGTAAATACCAAGGTAAATTACATGGACATATACGTCACGGATAATTTGACATGCATGTTACTTGTACGGTTATGGACGAGGATGAAGGAACTAGTACCTGTGCAGCCAACTTCATAAACAGCTACTGAGAAGACCTTGTCAATGTATCAGTCTCAGAATCACTGTTGAGTCAACACTGAGCCACTACCTCGTCAACATCCACATAAACCCCAGCTCAAATGTGCCATCTTGGATACTACCTGTCCCACCTTATACGATCTCATGCAAGACTAGTCGACTCTCCTTCCTCATGTTTGTCGCCGGCTTTAAGCCCTTCTCTCCTTCCCCCTCCCCCCAATTTCTACCTACAAGTACATCATACCAGGGTTTCATTTAGGATTTTCGTCAAGGGGGGGCAAACGCGATAATCACGGAGTTAAGGGGGCAAGGATTGTACTAGTGTATTTTATCGGCCAAGAATAACATTGTGGTCATTAACTGGGGGGCATGCTCCCCCAGGTAAATTTTACATTTTTTAACTGCTGAGACTGATTCTGGTGGCTTTCTGAGACCTATCTTGTCAGTGATATCTACTGGTTCCCCTCCCTTTTAATATAGTATGTTTTACTCCCACGCGGAGCACGAAGCTGAAATTAAAAAGGAGCAAAAAGAGTGCCTATTTGGACACTTTCACCATTCAAACTTCTTATTATTGCGTATATGGTTTGTGGCAATTCTCAAGGGGGGGGGGGCAGCCAGCTTCCAAGGGGGGGCGAGTGCCCCCCCACCCCCCCCTAAATGAAACCCTGCATACATGTACATGCACGCATACATGCACACACACACTCTTCAACATGCACACAAACTCTCCCTGTTTACTATACATGTACCTTAGCTTTCCAAATCTTAAACAATGAGCAGACTCATCCTCACAGTGAGAGCATCACATCCAGTCAGTTGGTAGACTCACAGCGCAGTACAGAGCCTTCATTTTCTACAACAAAGGTATAAAAGCGTAGTACAGAGCCTTCAAAATTACATTTTCTACAACAAAGATAAACTGAGCTTTTCACAACCTTAGCTCATACCAAACAGCGCACACAGCTAGCTAGTAAATTCACAGCTACGAATGGCTATCTCATGTGTCAGACTCCTTCGTACTTTGCCAGAAGTACTTCATGTTGAATCACAACCAGGGGTGTTTATTACATGCAGCCTTAGCTATAAGAACAATCATAGACAACTTACGAAGTGTAGAGTCCATTGCTTCTCTCGATATCTTCTCCCTAAGACCAGGACTGCTGTACTGGCGCTCTCTCTGTGGCCATCTTTCCCGGCAAATTCATTATGGCACAAACTGCATGGTGTAATACGGAGCGTATATGGAAACATTGAACATTGAGCTATGTACGTACAAAACGCTCTATTTCTCGAAAAATTGTGAACTGAGGCACAGGTTACCCGTGTACAATTTTTTGGCCATAACTCGGCTTAGGAAGCTTTTTAGAGCCTGGTTCTTTGACCATTGAACTCTACAGTAAAATCTGCGTCGATCTATACCCAAAACGCGATTTTCATGAAAAATCGCGAGTGGTTGGTTTTTCCATAGCGGGTCACATATACTCTTGGTTATGTTAAGGCAATATCCAAAGTAGTCTTGTGTCTAGATGTGATGAAAGATATATACTCTAGTGTCCCAGGTAGGTGCCTTGGGCGCTTAAACATAGCTCATGATTTTGGGCGCTTAACTGGGATCAAAATTATAGAAGCTGCTACAGTGGCTCCTTGAAATGCGGTACATGGGTGCTTACCCAGGAGTGGGTGCTTGCCCAGGACAGATGTTTCTACATGATCTTGTGCACCTTGTATTCTATCCAACGGACTCCCAGTTTTCCACCTACTCAACTGCAATGAACCATGGCAGTACAATGATATACTTGAAGGCACATATTGGGTATTCACGTTAATAGCTATATAACTTAGGTATTGAATACCCAGTGTACTTTCATGACTGGCATCTGATTTCATGCACATATGTGACCGTCCACGAGAAAACCATGCATAATGTGCTGAGACAATTTTTTGGGTTAAGGCCACCATTACCAACTACAACCTTTTTGAACTATTGCTCCAGCAAATTTGAAGTTTCTAGCCCGTGTAGTCATGGACATATGAGCAATAATACCTGGATCGCCCGTACTAAAGTTTTGCAAAAATTGTAATGAACATTGCTACGTACATTGCACGCGGAAGTCCATATACTCGCCATTTATGGTAAATACGTAGCCCCACCCACCAAGTCAATGAGCTAGCTGGCCGCTACCAAAATGCTCAAGCGAGAGCAGCAGCCAACGTTTCGATGGAAAAGAACAAGAAGACAAGCATTTGTAAAGATTGTTAGTGCACAGAATCGAAGAAAGAAGTGGCTGGAGACTTTTTTCTCTGCAGCTGCCGTGCTTGCCTAGCTGCAACTATGGCAACGGCTCCATATCATGGCCGCTCTATGTAGCTACTTGCCTGACTTCTTCGACCCATATAACTCGGTAAGTATAGCATTCTAGAAGCTACGAAGCAAATTTTTGTGTAGAGGAATGATTCCTCTATCAATCTATACAAAAGAGTGAAAATCAATAGTTATCACCATAGGTGACTGTTTTGGCCTGTATCTCAGATTGATATCTAGCGCATTATGCATGTTTTTCTCGTGGACGGTCACATATGTGCATGAACTTAAATCATATGCCAGTCGTTCACTCCTGCTTAAGTGTTAGTGTCATACACTTATTTTCCAAATTTTGCAAGATCAGATTAAGCATAATATTGTGTGTTCTCTGGAATATAGCTAATAGTAGCTATTAAAATGTAGTTAATGCACTACCTTAACTACATTTCTACTCGTCTTTTAATGCAGGTATTTCAGGACTGGCTTCTCTCCATCATTAAGGCTCTGCATAAGAAGAAGATTGGATCTGCTGATCCAGAAGATAATGCACAAAGGATGGCATCAACTATTACTGTAATGATGTGCCTTAGCGAAGTGATGCCAAGCCCACAGCTTCCGTGGGAATCCCTGAGTGTTGCCAACTATTCTTTAATTCTATCTCTGCTCTATCCAGTACCTGATGTTTTAAGTCAGAAATCTCTTGACCTTGAGATCCTCATGAAATTGATTCATCCTGAAGAAGAGAGAGTAGCAAAGCTTCTTATTTCCTTTTGCAAACACCTAGCATTCACCAAGCACCTGAGAAATCCAGAGTGGGTATATGCCATTCCTCTGATTCACTTTCTGCGGAAACGAAGTGTTCCATTTGGGAAACCAGAAAAGATCCATGACAAAATTTTATGGGATGATTCCGATTTGGATCTGGCAAGGCTCAGAAAAGAGAAAACAGCAAGAAAAACCAACATTGGGTTAGTAGCCAAATCCGTAATTCGATCTACCTGTGCGTGGATGCTGGTTCAGTGGCGTATCTAGCATGGAGCTCAGGGTGCTGGAGCACCCCCCTCAGCTCTGGCACAATAGCCAGCTCAGTACCTCAGTGATAAATATTGTCAATGATAACTGATAACTGGCAGCTCCTACCAACAGTAAACTTACTGGCCTCTAAAATTCGCTTCTCAAACGGCGTTTTCTCGTCGCAACTAGGCCTAAACAGCTTTCTTTGTCAGCCAGCTCTCTTCAAGAACGCGTAAATGAGGGGGCGTGGCCAAAATTTTTGCGCGCGCGCTTTGCGCGCAAATGATCTTGCACCTCCCTTCTTCAAATCCTAGATACGCCACTGCTGGTTAATTTACTTCTGGATTCTATAGTGTTGATAGTCATTGAGCATCTTGAAATGTAGCGTCCCTTTGTTAATACTTACTCTCTTAGTAGATACAGAGGTGGCAACAGCTTCGTTGTATTGTTATTAAGTACAATTGCTCATTAACGATTTATAATACACTTAATCCCTGCTGTTCTGGTGTAATTATCATGGGGAGTGTTTGTGCAGGAAGAGCATGCACCTAATGTATGTCATTGGCACTTGTTATGAATTCATGTATCTCACTTATGATGAAATATTATCAGGGCGAAGATAGTCAATATTACTCTGTGGTTAGGATAATCTATAATAGAATCTGATATGGTTTTTAACTTTAGTGCCCTGTGGTACACCTATATTAATACACATGCAGCTTAGCTATTTGTGTCAAGCGCTCATTTTCTGGTCACAATTAATATTGTAGTGGGTGTTCTCTATTATGACTCGTGTTTTTAATATTAATATTATGGATGTTGATTGTTTCTCTCCCTCCTGTTAGAGTTGTGAAAAAGAATTTCAAGGAACTTAAACCGTTGGGTGCATTAGATCCCCTATTTCTTCCACTGTTTATACTTCTATGTCCAGAAAAAGAACTACCAGAACTATTTCTACAAATTCCGCTGTACCTTTCAGCTGCTTTTACTTTATTGCTTCTGCGTGATGCAACTTTTTCAGATTCAGAAGTAAGAAAATATTATTGTGTTATATAACATACCGATAACTTACTTATTCCCTTTAATAGTAAGCTACCAACTTGAGAGTGATTCTATTATCACCTAAACTCATTACACGGTTAACTTATGCATTATGAGCCACCTAGCTAATTGGCAATACCTTCCTATAATCTGCTGTATAATGGGCGAAAATTAACATAATATTATAGTTATATGCATGGAAAATAAACTGTTTCGTTTGCAGGTGGTGTATTTTTCAAAACTTCTTCAAGCACTGTTGATGGTTATAAAGCAACCAAGTATTGATTTGGAGTATGTATTGGCTATAATTAATTATGATTACGACAAATCCTTTATGTGCCATGGGTAGTAACAGTGTAAAATTTAACTATATTATAGCACTGTGTGTATACTTGTTCCTGATAGAATAGAGCTCTAAAAGAGTAGCTAGTTGATTTCATATATTTTTTCCTCCCTTCTTTAGCCTAGAATCTTTGGAGTCTATGCTGGATTCTTCAAGAATCATATACATGCAATTGATGCCAAAACTATCAGAAGCAACAAGCGTATCATCAGAATTAATCAGAACAGCAGCTAGTTTATTGTTTTATGCAATAACCACGCTGAAGAAATATGCTCCAGATGAAGAACTTCGTGGTGTGGTTCAAGAGCAAAGTAAAGAACTAATGCATGGTGTACACAAGGAAATCATTACATGGATGAAAAGAGTATATGGTGGTGTCTTTGGATCACCAATTGGTACTGGTACACATTCGCTTTTGTGTGCTAACGATGAACTTGAAGTAAGGTTCAGTCTTTTTCAATGTTGGTGATTTTATTTCCCTTTTGTTTGCAGTTTTGTCAAAGCCTATATAAATTAGATTGTCCTCAGCATATTCAAGAGTCATGGCAACCTGCTATCTTGCAAACAATCAAAGAACGAATAAGGAAAGTGGTATGTGATTGCTCTCACTAAGCATTGAACATATTTTCATGTCAGTATAAGCACAGCACCATGGATAGAAAATCTGTATTTAATAGCGAGGTGCAATTACCACGAGATGCCCTAAATAGAAGTAGCTGTGCCAAGGAGTACATGCACACCAGTGGTATCTATGTGCTTAATGGAATGGCATGGCAATTGTGCGATTGCTCGTATTTATAGTCACATACCCAGAATATAGCGTGCACTGGTACTATTAGATTTGAACATACCCATGGCAATTTTGATTAACTTTATACTGTTGGAACTAAAATTAGCATGCGAGCAGATGCATGTACTTGTGTAGTGCAAGGCTAAAAATAGTTAATACATGAATTGCGCCTCATAGCAAGTGTAACCCTTATTATCAGCAATTTTGTTATAAGTGATATGTTCCTGTATAATAGTAATGCCAAAATATTATACTAATTCATAGCCCTTAAGCAAAAGAATTGATTTATTCTGTGTACTGGAAACTCAGAAAGTTGTTGATCCGAACATTACAACTCTCTTCATGGAAGCTGTAATGGAAAGCATACATCGAATGGTGAGTGTGTAAAATTGATTGCTCTATGCCTTTATTGGTTTACTTTTGCTGAATTAAAGAAATTAGCCGACACAGCTGAAGGGGTAGAAAGGCTGTACAATGGCACATCCAAGCAGCGAGAAACTGTTGGAAAAATCATGGAGAAGATCCTTGTTTTGCAATATCCCTTTGGAGTGGAGACAATAACCTTAGATCAGCTTCTGGAATGGGAACTGTGGCCTTGTTTCATCAAAATCTTCAGTAAGATACAATACTATACGTGTCTATTAAGTCTAAATATCTTACCATTTCAGCCAGTGAGCCAAGAAGAGCCAAGGCAGCATCCTGCCTTACTGAGCACTGCACAGTTTTGAGTGCTTGTGCTAACAGCATTCTCACTAGCATGTGTGAAAAGCTGGCGAATGGTGAAGTTGTTATAAAGGACCTACAAACAATGCTTCCCAAGCGGGCTCAGATGGAAAAATTGTGCTCTGTTACTAGCCATTGGAAAGGACTCAAGAGGCAACACCCTAAAGATGACTTAGCACGTCGATTACATGAATGTGAGAACTTTGTAGCTCGTAAAGACTTGCTACAGTTTCTCTGTTCTCAAGTTACTATCCCTGTTATAGGTAAGTTTTGTTTTGTACTACTGTGTGGCTATTTAATATTGAATACCTATTTCAGGTCTTGATGAACTTAAAGATGAGCTTGACAGAGATTTTAGTTCTTGTTCAATTAACTGTTTATGTGTTCCAAGTAAAGGAAGAGGTCCTGTAGAATATCTGTGCTGTGCAGCTGCTACTCCTCTTGAACCAATTATGGTTCATTTTCGAATCATGGCTGGTGAAAATAATAATGACGTATTTCAGAAAATTTGGCTTAAAACCCTGAATTCCATTAGAAAAAGCTGTGTAGAACTGACTATGGAGGGGATAGTTGAGCACCTGTGGGAACCTGCTTTTGAAGAATGCATGAGGCTCCTTGATGAAATACGAGATCTAACAATTTTACTTTCATCTGTAGACACTTATTTTCTTCAGTACAATGATGAAAGACACATTGTTACTCATCTATTTAGTTTGTATACTGGTGTAGAGATGTGTAGAAATAATCGAAGACCAAGCAACCATCCCATGTGGCTCAAAAGAGCAGTACACCTTATGGTGCAATACTGGAAACTGTGTCAGTATACCAAAGCTGCAAAGGTGGTGATTGATGTGAGTGTAAAACTGAAGATCACTGGTGATTTCAGTCTTATGAGAACTCTAGCAACAAAAGTATGTTACCATGAATGGAGTATTTATGTTGTGTTGGTTTATGAAAGCCAAAATGGAATGGGGAGGCTCGTTTCACCCTCAGAGATTCATGTGGATATTAACTATCCTAAAAAAATTGTCAGCTCACTTGCTGTGTCCCTCACATGAGTAGAGAGGGCAAGACGAGGCTACTGCCTCCATAATTATTACTCAGACAATCATTATCTTCTTACAAATCAAGTTTTGGTACATGCGATTTTCCAATGTTGCCTCTTATAATAGTAATCTATCCAAGAAGCTAGGATTAATTTTCTGCTTATACCATTGCTGTTAGTTCTAGCATTTTAGCTGCTACTACTCAGAGGTCAGAGATACTGGTTCTTGTATCAACGCTAACCCTTAATTATACCGTAAATCGCGAATATTTCGATGTTAAAATATTTTCGGACAGCCTGGCTTGTGCGAAAATTAAACGCACGAAAATACATGCGCAATATTAACGATAATAGGTACAGGGTCGTTTGTCCGAAAATTATTTAACGTGAAAATTTATCGCATGAAATATTTTAGACACGAAATATTCGCGATTTACGGTATTATACAGACAGGTGGAGAGATATTCACTTTAAAATTCTTGTATTTTCAGGGAATGTCTGACATGAAGTCTAGCCCACTCTCATCTATTGATGAAAATTTGATTAATGCTTGCTCCTTTCTTGAAGACTTCAGGGACGAAAAAAAACTTGACTGTTTGCAGACATTTGTTAACTGTGCAGATTTTATAGAATGGATCAGAACTTACACAAAAGGTAATGATTCTAGAAAATACCTGTACAAGTTCAACATGTGAATACTCTTTATTAGAGGTGACTGAGCTTCACAGATTTGTTAGCATAGCATTGCACACTACTGCTGGAGAAGGTGACTATGAAAGTGACAAACTTGCCACACTGAGAACTGTGGTTACAGCATTTGAACCGCTGATATATGGATTAAAGGGAAACATAACTTATGAAGTGTTCTGTGAGAAGTGCAGATCTGTTTGGGATGAGCTCAGAAAAAATCCACGGCTACCTCAAATGCTGGTTTGTGTGATACAGTAACTGTTAGTTGATTATGATGCATGCTCAACATTAAAGCAATTCCGTCTAAGACTCAAGGCAAGAATGTGTGAATACTTGTAACTATAGCTTGTTTGTGATATCATAACAACATTCGGGCTATTGATGCTACAAGATTTTCATAGCTATATTTCCATTACTGAATTTTAGCGAGTTACCTATTTTAGCCTCAATGCTGTTATTTTATTGTGTATAGAGAACTTGCAATGATGAGCTCGAGTGGTATAAGTCACTTAAAGATACTCAAGAATCTGCATCTACTTACGGAGAAATGAACAACATTTTGAAGCTTGGAGTGTACAAAATTGGATCAACTTCATCTTCTGTTGTCAGGAAATTACAAGATATTGTTTCCCTGAAATTGAACGCCATTGGCAGGAAGATCACACTTCAGGATTTGGAAAGTAAACTTGTTCTCATTACTGGTAGCAAGGCAAAAAATAGGAATGAAGTTGATCTCTTTCTTGATGTAAGTAGTAATCATAATAATGTAAGCACATTAAGATTTACTGCCACGCAAGATCAGTAGAAACGATTCAATCTCAAAGCATTAGTGGCAGTACGACAGTAGTCAGGGCACTGGCTACTGGCATGATTTTTAACTTCTTAGATAGACTACAATAGCAGGCATCTATGTAAATATGTTAGGTATGAAAATTGAATGCAGGGCCCAAAAGTGGTCCGGCACTGGCCGGTGTGACCAGACCATCAGAGCCACCCCTGCTATTAACAGTGTAGTGGCTCCAGCTACCTTTATACTTGACTGAGCTACTTTATGGCATTGAGATACAGAGTGTACCAAAGTTACTGTAACCCAAACTTTAATACACTCCATTTAGTAACTAAAGTTTTTAGGATTGATTTCCTATTATTTATGCTGTGTCTGCATGGCATCATCAGTAGCTAATTGCATACACACGGTGATTATCCACCGCGCACAAGTAATAATTATTGCTTATTATTTTTTAAAGATATTTCATGGCATCTATCGTGTTGCGGATGCTCTAATTGAACTTCAACAAAGTGGAAACGTATCTTACCTGGGATGGACAATGGAGGTTGCATGTGGACCAGACAAAGTTGAGGCATTGGCTACTCAAGCAAGGCTCATGGAACATGAGTTAGCAAGCTGGCTTGATAAAGTGAAGCAGACTCGTAAACAGTACTATGAGCTCAACTATTTCACTACTCCCCAATTAATCATTCTGAGAAGAGAATTAGGGAAGTTGAAGTTACCACATGCTAACATATATGCAGTTAGCCCAATGGTGCTGTCCCTTTTACAGAGTATTTCCATTGATATCTCTAAGGAAGCTATTTTGAAAGCAGTTAAGGAAGTACCATCACTCCCACCACCTAGTGCACCTGATGACCTTCCTTCTTCATTGTCCAGTTTTCCAAAGGTTGATTCTAAAACTAGTAGTCAAACACTATCCGAGCAAAAGGGTGCTAAGATAACGAAGTTAAGTGCAACAAAGCAAGAAAAAGCATCATCAAAAACGTCCTTTACATCTGCTGCTGATAAACTCACTAATGAGCAAAGAGAGATTTTGATGTATGTCGTAGACCGTTTTGGATTTCCTCAACAGCTTGTTTTAAAAGCATTTGAAGTGTGCAAGGGTGAGGTGAACAAGTATGACATTCAAAATTGGTGCTTAGAGAATGCTGAAAAGTATGAATTTTATGAAGAGATCAGTGATAATGAAACAGAGAGTGAGGAGCCTATGGCAATGCAAGTGCAGACTGCTGAAGTTGCCACTGGCATGATGAGTTGGGTTGGTCAGAGTCTAAGGCAGTATTTTGCTCCCCAGAAGCGTCGTGCTGCTGCAAGCCCCAAAGATCCTCCTCCTTCAAGGTTGAATTAATCACATCTTATTATTATGTCAAGCTAGTGCTAAAAGCGTCCGGGCCACCACCTCCTTACAACAGCATCCCTTTTTGTATGATTGTACTTCAAATTTTTACTTTATTTCCAGAAACCTCATGTATTTATACCTGAAAATTTTGGTTAAAGGATAGGGAATCATTTTATCCTGCTATTACTATGCACACACTTCTGTTTAAAGATATGTTTCTGGGTTGGCAATTGTTCAAGATTCAGTGTTAGGTGAAAAGCACATGTACCTCGGACTTGAACAGCTTGGGATAATGCTGAAGAACTTGCCAGGTTGTGCATTGCGCCCATGATCATTAAAATTTAATAGTAGCATGATATTGTTAATTAATATTTCTGCAGTATCTTTGCTCCTTCCACGTCCGTTTAAAACACCGATTCTAAAAATTGGATCACCAAATTTGATAGTCACCTCTCCAGGTTGGTAACAAGATGTATCATTATCGGTTTTGAGAAACATCTCACTTTTGCTCCTATAGGAAGTGTTTTAAAGACCGTGCTATCAATTTATATGGAAGATGACTCACTACCATTGCCGACACTTGAAGAGGTATTGATTTGCAGTTCAAGCACAACTTCAGAAGAGGTAAATGCCCGTATTACCTTGTTATAGCTCGTACAAGTATAATGATTATAAATTCTTGTAGGTTACACTTCTCTGGATGAGATCTATCAATGATTCTCCATCATACAGTAGGATATTTTGTCTGGTGCATGCAGAGAGACTTTCGTACCAAGTATCCGACAAAGTACTTCATTCATTAGCTGAGCTCACCCAAGGACAGACAGGTATGCGTGATTAGCTATAATAGTAAAATGTTTCATTATTGAACTCACATTTGTGCAGGCTACCGCCTGGTTATTATCTGCAGTAATGAGAATGAAGAAAAGTCCCTCATCATCTCAAGACTTCATCGCTGCCGGAGACAATTCGCTGAGCCAAAGAACGATGTTCAATTAAAAGGCTACCTAAAGGCTCATTTTACTGGCCAAGTCAAATCAGGGGGTCTGCATGTCCCCACTGCTAGCTCTGTTGATTGTGAAAAGTACTGTTGCAATAATGAGTATTTACCTTGTTACAGGTGATCTTTTTTAATTACAGATCATGTGTTCGGGTTGTTTCCTCTGATCGCCCAGGCATGGGAAAGTCTTTCTATGTACAGCAATTAGCACAACAGATAACCAAGACAATGGGAAGGACATCGGCTTCTTGCACCATTTCAATACATGGTCCTGACGTTACAGCAGATACAGTGATGGACTTCCTTATTCATCACTTACAAGATCCTCTTTGCTCCATGTATCATCTTGATATTGCCTCTAATGTGAGTAATTATCAAGTTTGATAAGAATTTTAAGAAATATAATAAGGACAGTGATGTATCACGGCTAGCTAGCTGCTATATTAATATTTTCCGAAATTACATTTCTTTGATCCCCACTGTGTGATGATTTGATATCTGTTGACAAGGCAAGGTTTCACTGCTTGATATCTCTCAGAAACCAATATAATTATGTATCAAACAGCTGAGGAACTGGCTAATAGCTGGCAAAGGAGGAGGCTTCCAGATAACATGAAAGTTCTACACCTTGGGTTTACTTTTATACCATTGGATTGTACTATAATATAAGTACAGTCAAGCCTAAGTTACCTGAATCCCTTTGGCCAGCCCCACAAAAATTACATCTTAAGCATTCAGATCAGCAGTCATAAAATAATATGTTAACTACTTGTACTCACCGAATCTTGAACTTATTTGATCGAACCAGTCATGATAGCACAAAGATAGCAAATGTGGCTGCGCTGCACTTTTTTTCTACTTTGTGAATCACACATTAAAATTTGTGCCTATGTTTGTATTTTGATCTTTATTTTTTGCTTTAGTTTTGAATCGGTACTATTTCAGAATTTCGCTCAAGAGGGGCAAACGCATAGCAGCAAATTTTAAGGGGGGCCATATATCATTATAGGGAAGGCCAATTTCCAAGGGGGGAGGGCGAAAGCACCCCCTGGCCCCTCCCCACTGAAATAAACCCTAGATACCATGTTTATTCGAATAGAAGCCATATCCCAATTTGTAGCCTCCTTTGAATAGTAGCCACATATGTAGCAAGCCACAGATGACGGTTTCTTTGATGTTGGATGTCCTTGGCTTGGTTTTCTCAACTATTCAATAAGTATTCCTGAATAACTAATCCATCATAGGTATGTTCAATAATAAGTGATACCACGAGGCATTGCTCCAAGTCTCCCTCAATTTTTAGCCACACTCCAGAAACGCTGAAATTAATAGTAGCCATAAATGCAGTATTTGAAGGTAATGTCCCTCTCAATTCCCTTTTCAGATCCTATTGAAGGTTGATACAATCCTATTCTCACTGCTGATTCTTCGTGGTCTAATTGACAGCCAGGGAAGGATTTGGAGGACCCAATCAACACATTATCTTACCATTGAAGCAACTCTTCCTAAAAGGGTGCGTATGCCTTCCAAGAATATTGATAGATCAGCCTGCCGAACTGCTGTAGGCTCCACCTGGGAGAAAAGGAATACTTGCGTGTGCAGTGAAAACATGTAGTTATTATACCAAAGTTTGCACATATTACCGCACAGTACTGCTCCAAACCATTTATTTCCAGTGCAATTAAAAATTTAACCGCTTGCATGTGCACATAATCAGACATTGAACCATCAATATTTCACGTATATCCACAGATATCCATGTTTTACCCACCAACACTCACGTTAACCGAGTATTTGCGCGGTCCTTTTCACCTGGGCATAGCTAATTTACCTGATACTTGCACCTTTTGTGATAATTAACTCTCATATTTAAGGTTGATGTTGCCAAATCATCTGAAAGTGGTACCTATAATCTTTTCAATCTCTTACCCACTGTCCATTGCCTGAGCCCTGATGATATTTTGAAGTTGAGAGACAAGACCATTGGACAAAGCCGTAAGTATGCTTTTATAGTAGTATTTCCTACATTTTCTCCCCATCATAGGATAGATTCTGCACCTGGTGAGCTAAGTAAGCCCAATAGTCAGTATAATTATGTTGGCCAAATAGAGCATGTATAAAAGAAGTATATCTGATAGCTATTAATAGAACTAAATGAAAGCTTTAGGTTGGGTGAGTGTGAATTGTGAAAAGAAAGTAATAGTGATGAAAGGAGTTAACTATAGCGGAATATAACATTGACTGCAAGATCTGCATCTCCCATTCTGAGAATAATAAAATATAGCTGCCATGGTGTTAATTCTCCACCAGATTAGCAAACAGTTAGCAATAGAGTGGGAATTATCCTCAACACTGTGAAAATGAAATTGTACTGTCACCGACTCAATCTACTTTGCGCGATTTTCTTCTGTAGTTACGATGGCTTCCAGTCATACTCGTACGCTATATTATTAGTGTTTATATGTGACTGGATCTGAGAAAACCTGCCGTGTTCATCAATCCATGAAATTTTAGTTAGCTGTATCATAGGGCTAACCTGCCTCCAAGTCTGTGACACATCGCGCGCTTGGCAGTGGAGCTAGAGTGCTTTGTTTGTGATCGCGCCACACCCTCAATAATCGAGAAATTACGGTCTAAAGGCATTGCTATGCACGCGTATGGCGTTTCTGTATACTACACATGAACCGGAAATCAATTAAATGGACCTGGGCAGAGCCGTTCGAAATGAACGTAAAGATCAAGCAAGGGTCGGATTTCAATGTTGACAACGGTCGCCGATTGTTCTTCGATGCCCAAGAAGCTAAAAAGGTGAGCGAAGGTACAGTAGTTCGATGAATCTAGCTGTATCTAGGTAGAGAATTCTAATTAGTGCCCATAGCAACGGGCTCCGTGTACGGCAGCCGTACTGACTAGGTAGGTCAAGATGAAGGCTTATTTCGCCTTGGTAACTTACGTTTACCCTCCGTAGGTGGTGGCAACAGTTAGTAGAAAGGTTCTTTGACACAAATATGACAAAAACTGGACTTTCATATTTTTGGACAGGAGATACTAAAAATGCGCATTGCGCCATATTCACATTTGACAAATATGCGGGTTTTCTCAGATCCGGTCACATATTATGTACATACAGAAGGACAAAATTACACTCAAATAAGCATAACGATATTTCAGTATGATCACAATATTAATGATAAGCACATGTGCTTGCAAAACAGGTTATTTAATGTATTGAATGTAATTAATATAGAGGCATTGAATATAGTAATGGACAGAAACGAGTTCCGGAGTGCAACGTATCAGAGAGCTTATCAGTATCTTTGTCGTCATGAAAAAGGAAATATTGATAGATTCCACTACAGCGGAAAAGTGGAAGGGAGTGATATAAACTGCTTAGAAATAATTTCGAGGTAAATCCAAACATCTATCCTTATCTCAGTGATTAAAATGTACTGTGTGATCAATAACATACTATAGGAACTGTGGAGTGAAAAATCCTTCTTGGAGAGAGATAAAACATTTTATCGAATTCCTTAGCATCCAGTTGCAATCATGTGAAGAGTCAGTCTACTGTAATGAAGCACTTGTTGGTGATGTTTTGGCTGGGTTAAAAAGTTTTGTTGTCAAATTCATGATCCGTATGTCAAAGGATTTTGCTACACCTTCTCTGGAAGGAGAATTAGCTAGGAAGAACCAGGCTGTACAAACACAGCTAAATCAGTATCAGATTGACTCAAGAAAACGTTGGGAACAAAAGTAAGGCACACATTTGTTACGTTTTACCATACCCTCACGAAAGACGGCCCATGGGCAGTGCACCTTACATTGGGCCAAGACTGAGGGATGGGCCAATATTTGAGGTATCAGTATCGCATTTAGATGCAAAAGAGTGCTACCCACGCTATCATCATAGCAGCAGCTACCATTGATTTCAGCAAGCACAATTACCAATCAAGATTATAACACAAATATTTAGTTTATTAGTTGTGGCTACTATTTTTACTTGGCTTATGGTCTGTAATGTCTGCATTTTACAGTCAGAGGGGGAGGGGGGGGCTTATGCACAGGATAAAACTACCTACCGGTATGCAGGAACTTGAACTAAAAATGCAGGGGGGCATAATCGCGGGATTCTACAGTAAATGTTTCTGTGGACCTATTCCAGTCTTTATACCATTATGATACTATAATATTATTTTTGATTAAGCTTCATGATAACACTATGCAGTATCCATCCTTACCTTTTCTTCAACCAAACCTCTGATGGTACTATTACTTTTGTTGGCTTCAAAGTCACACAACAAGGAAATCTTGTACACCCTGTCAGTGGAAGTGTACTCGAAGCTAACATAATGTCAAGTAATCTTTTCACTGGTCTGCAACGAAATGGGGTTAACTTCTCTGAGGACTACACTCAATGGGGAAAGCCTGATATGATTCAGAAGTTATGTGCAGTCATGGGGGTGAAACATCATGATCCAGATACCTCCTATGTGCTAACAATGGATAACATTGTTAAAATTTTAGCAATTTATATGAGGTTCAGGTAATACTCCAAGATCACATGATACATTCTACCTTACCCACTTCATATATTATTTTACTTTGTGTGCAGATGTAATATTCCCGTTGTTATTATGGGTGAAACAGGCTGTGGAAAGACCAGATTAATTCGGTATATGAGTGAATTATCTCGTCAAGAGCTTGACGTTAGAAACATGTACATAATGAAGGTATAGCTGAGTAATATTGTGTAATGTAAGAATGCGTATCGAGCACTATGCTATACATATATACAGATTCATGGAGGGATTACAGAAAGTGATGTGCAGGAATTTGTACTTTATGTGAATAAAGAAGCGAAAAGAAATGCAAAACAAGGTGTGCATATGACTATTGCCTTTTTTGATGAAGCCAACACCACTGACGCTCTCGGATTGATCAAAGAAGTCATGTGTGATCATCGTATCAATGGTCAACCAATTTCAGAACATATAAAGTTTATTGCAGCTTGTAATCCATACAGAAAGTAAGAACTATGATTTGTATTATGACATATGGAGATGCCTATAAGATGCCTTTGTTTTGTGACAGGCATAGTGACGAAATGATTGATAGACTCAGAAATGCAGGCCTTGGGTTCTATGTACGAGAAAGTGAAACTGTGCACAAACTAGGTTTGTTTGCTCTACATTAATTATTATTATTATTGATGTCGCTACTTATCTATCATTAGGCAATATTCCTTTACGGCATCTCGTCTATCGTGTACTTGATCTTCCTCCAAGTATGAGACCTCTTGTTTATGATTTTGGACAGCTGAAAACAGACACAGAATATCAGTACATACATCAAGTAGTTTCTAATCATGTAAGAAATTGTTCACTTAAATATAGAACAAGCGTTGGACATTTCAGCATAAAGTTTTGTATCTGCATGCAGGTAAATCGGCATAGAGGACTTCGTTCTATAGGGCATCATGCTGTTGCTGCAATAGCTAAAGTTTTGAATTGTTCTCAGGACTATATGAAACGCACAAAGGTAGCTATATAAGCGGCTGATGAGTATATAAGATCTTACACACAATTTTTTTTCCATTCACAGAATGAATGCAGCTTTGTTAGCTTGCGTGATGTAGAAAGAGCAATGATTGTTTTAGTGTACTTTTATGATCATATGAACGAGCTTTCACCTCTGATTGATGATCACAAAAGAGAATATGGCCATGTAAGTTGTTTAAATTGTAACTATTGCCAATTCTCATTGCTACAGTATTGTTGTAGAACTATAGTGAGAGTACCACTTCTCTTACACGATCATTGATACTTTCGTTGAGTGTATGTTACCATGCAAGACTTCAAGACAGATCAATGTATGAAGTTGAAGTATCCAAACAATTCTCGTCACCTCTGAAACTTCCTGGTGGAGCAAAGCAATTCCGAAATGAAATACAATGGTATGATACTGCAATTGGCGAGCCATACACAACAGCCATTATTATGAGCAATAAGGTGTAAATTCCCGCCTCAAGCAATTCTTGCACAATTTTTGTACCATAATAACGATTGTAGTATAATAGCTAGCTATATAGCATACTTCTATCTAAGCATTCAGTTTAGTGGGATAGAGTGTATGTCCCCTTCCCAAGATCATTCTAAATTTCTCGTTTAGGTTAATTGGTACTGCCCCCACTTCAGGCTTGAGACTTACTCCTGAAATATACCCTCCTGTTTTCACCAGTGGCACCCATTTAAGATTATTACGAGGGATAGCGATAGTAGTTGTGTGTAAATTAAGCAGGCAAACATATGGATTGGATATTACCCCATCCAACTGTGTATATGCAGGTGTCAGGAAGTGTTCCTTAACAATATGAGGTTAGGAGAAAACATTGCTAAGAATGCTGCTCTACGGGAAAATGCCTTCATGATGGCGATCTGTATTGAGCTGAGAATACCACTGTTTGTAGTAGGGAAGCCTGGGAGCTCTAAATCACTAGCTAAATCTATCATTCAAGAATCAATGAAAGGAAAGGCCTCGAGAAATACACTGATGAAGTGCTTCAAGGAAGTGGACATGTTTTCTTACCAGTGCAGTCAGCTATCCACCTCTGAGAGTGTAATTGAAGTGTTTAAAACTGCCAAAAACTTCCAGCAGAAGCAAGATACTTCAAAATATGTTGCTGTAGTAGTATTAGACGAAGTTGGGCTGGCTGAGGACTCTCCTAACCTGCCTCTTAAGGCTCTTCACCCGTTGCTAGAAGATGGAACGGCTGGAGGAGGAGATGAAGGACATCAAAACTTTCAAGATAAAGTAAATTGATATAAATTTTTTGATCCCCTTAAACTCCATATTATTATAGTAATACCATAATGATGTGTAGGTTATCAGCAGAGAAGAGAGAGTAGCGTTTATCGGCATCTCAAACTGGGCATTGGATCCAGCGAAGATGAATCGTGGTGTGATGGTAACTAGAGGGGATCCAACTGAGCGAGAACTTGAATTGAGCGCCAGAGGTATTTGTTCCAATAAGGAGAATGATCCGGTGAGAGAGAGGCTAGAAGAATACTTCCAACCACTGGCAAAATCATATGTTGAAATATGCAAGAAACAGAAAAGACAATTCTTTGGCTTGAGAGACTTTTACAGGTGGGTGATCATTATCTTTTTCTATAAATTGGCATTGGTCGTGTTATCTTTTGAAATACAGTTTGATAAAGATGATATACTGGATGTGTGATAAGTCAGGTTGCCCTCCAACTTGGCCCCAGCTTGAGCATGCCATCAGAAGAAACTTTGGTGGACTGGACGAGGCAACACTAAACCCACTTGATGAGTTCAAGCGGAATCTTCCTTGCATTAAAGAACCTCTTGACGTAACTCAAATGCCTCCAGAGGTAGGTGGATCTTAATAATCTTTAATAGGTGCCACTGGTGAAAATAGGAGGGTATATTTCGGGAGTATGTCCCAAGCCTGAAGTGGGGGCAGTACCCCCTCCCCAAAGTAAGCCATGCGTGTTTATCAATACTATTCCTATGATGAAGGATTTGGTGACTCAAGGAAGCATATGCTTCTAAAAAAAAGCACCATTGATGTTAATAATTATTCACTTATAGAAGAATGGGTGTGATGAAAATTAATGGGGAGATGGTACAAAGTCCGTTCCCCAACCCACCCCCCCCCCCCCCCCCCCCAAATAAAATTCCTGACATCATTTTCCTTAATGCACTATTACTCTTTATAGCTGCATCCAATAATGAATCCGGACTGCTCAAGGCTTGGATTGATTAAAACCAGCCTCAGCTCTACGGAAAAGACATGGCATGGGTAGGCAAACTTGTTGCATGGTTGTGTTGAATCAAGCAACAAAGATGACCATTGCATACAAAATAATATTCTACAGGGAGAGTCGTTACCTGCTCTTCTTAACTGAGAACTATGTTGCACTTGACATCTTAAAACATTATCTGGGAAACGTAAATTTGGCAGAAGGACATCATGAGGAGATGGAACCCTACATACTCTTTGGAAGCAGTTTTCCAAAGGATAAGGAGTATACTCAGGTAATAATACTCCTTGAAGTTATGAATAACTCGATGGATGAGATACATAACACTTCTATACATGTATACGTAGGTATGCAGAAACATCAATCAAGTTAAGGTTTGTATGGAGACCGGCAGAACTGTGATACTGTTGAATTTGGAGAATTTATATGAAAGCCTGTATGATGTACTCAACCAATACTACATCTACAACTTTGGGAACCGATATGTGGATCTTGGTCTCCAAACTCACAGAGTGCGCTGCAGAGTGCATGATAATTTTAAGTGAGGTTTCATTTGTGTATTGATGGAATTGGTATTTTATATTCACGCAACAAACATTAAATTCTTATGCAGATTGATTCTCATTGCTGAGAAAGAAACAGTGTATAGTCATTTCCCTACTCCTCTGATTAATCGACTTGAAAAACATTTTGTTTTAATGTCATCAATTCTTGAAGAATGGCAGATGGAAGTTTTGGATCGGTTGCAAAATTGGATCAAAGCATTTTCTCCAATAAGGTTTGCTGAAGTTTTAAGAACTACTAATTATAATAACTGCTGTCTTCTTCAGGAATGACAAATTTTGTCCAGGACATGCGTTCATTGGTTTTCAGACTGATACTCCTGCAGCTGTAATTTTTCAGTCAACTAATTTTCTACGAAAGTTGAGAGAGCAAGGTGCAGCAAACATTACAGGATGGGGGGTGGTGCAGAATGCTGGTGCCCTCAGTGGTGTAGCACCTGAAGAATTAGTAACACTTCAAGAAGACTCTGAACAGTGGAAAGAAGCGGTATGTAGCTAACAAAATTTTTAATCATGCAATACCGTGTACTTTGGTTATGGAGCAGATCCTTAAGATGAGTCAGTATCAGTTGCTGCAAACTGCTTCTCCTGATGCGATTGTTAGACTGCAAAGTACAAGCTTGGCCCATGAAAGTGAAACATTGCAGAAAGTCTATTTTGGAAAGCAGGCTCATGGTTCAATTGATTTCTTCTTGAAATTTCATTTAAAATACAACAGAGAGTCTCATTCTGCAGGATTGCTCTTACAGGTATGTTGGTGAGCTAAAGTCACTAAAGGATGCTGTGTTGCTGAAATTAATTCCTTAATACACACTTAAGGCACTCAATCTCCCTTAATGTTTAAGTACAATAAGCTTGCATTGCCAATAGATACTCCTAAGCAAGAATTTGAGACATATTTAGGCTTACACGTCGCTGAAACCGACTGATTTTAATGGTGGGTGTGGCCTAACTGCCCGTTATGCGAGGTTATTCACTACTGCGCAGGCTCGAACGGGACCAAAATAAGTGTCCGTTATACAAAATAGCGGGGTGTCCGCTGTTAAGGGGGTTTGAATATATTGAAGTCTATGGAAATACAATCCGGACATTCAGATTGTCCATTATATCGCAGGTGTCCGTTAAGCGGGGTTCCACTGTGCATACATGATAATGGAACAGTTTAAAATTTAATATTAGCTATGTGGACTATTACTAAACCTTTGATCTAGGTGACAACACATAGCCAACTTCTCTCCCACAACGAGCTCAGCCAGTTAGAGGGTACAATGGAGATGAATGTTGTGTCCTTTCACCTTCATGAATTTGAGACAGAGCTTGATTTCTGCAACAAAATAGGGTTGGTCATTCCTTATCATGGTTTGTATCTCTTATAATAGGTCTATCTTTCATTGCAGACCACATTTCAAACAAGAACCAGATAATCCGTTCAATACCTTGCTAATCATTCAGTGCGATTCAGTGTACACAAATAGTGATCTCATTGCTTGTGCACGATATCGAGTATATGATGAGCGTGCTCGTAATGAGAAGAAAGGAAAGATTCATGTCGTTTTTGTCATCAGCTTACCACGTCATAACACCACCACTGGTCAAAATACTTCTCCATCGGTGACTACCATTGGGTATCTTGGAGATCCATGGATTTCTGCTCATGTAGACGATCTCAGATCAAGTACTGATGAGACCTCGGTGACCCCACACACAGCTCTTGGTTTCTCTATCAGCGAGCTTTTTATTGGAAGAAGATTCACTGCTGAAAATGAAACTAAAGTTACTCCATCTTCTACAGAAGTTCAAATTGCTCCACTGTACAGAAGACTTCAGGACTGTATTCAATCATCGGTTTCAAAGCTACAAGATGTAACTTGGAAGAGAGCCAGTAAAAGGATTGATAGCCTAGTAGGACTTATTCCAAAAGATTCACCTGCTACTCCAGGTATGTCCCAGTGCATGCATGACTAAATGAGTGATTGCGCTCCATTATACATAAAGTAATAGAGCCATTTTCTGCTGTGAGTGCCGTATAGCCAGAGATTCTCATCAGGAGAAAATTTCATTATTATCCAGCAATAATTCTTGGCTATACAGTATGTATCATAAGGTTTCTGATTGCAGATATGTCCACTTTTCATGGAATATTAGTCAATCGCATTGCTGAAGTGATGAGAGAAAGGGACAATATCCTTGATCCCAGGAAACGTTGGGTACTGGATGAGGCAATGAACCTCAAGAAACTTCACACTGGGGGAACATTTGGAAACGTGTTAGCCCGCAAAGTGGATGAAGTCATTGTGCCTATTTTTGCTTACATCATATCTGTAATTGATCAAAATTACAATCTTGACTTATTAGAGCCAGGCAATAAACTCATTCTACCAGTATCACAACTTTGGCTTGCGATTTTTCAACATTCCAACGTGTTGCCATTTAACTATGATGCTATTGCTGCCTCAAAAGAGAAGCTACCTGGTGCTGGAAGTAGAAGATCAGAAGAAGATTTTACATGTCAGTTCCCCTTTTCTTGGATCATCAATGATACCATAAGTGCTCTATGGAACAATGCAAAGAGAATAGCAGGTGTATTGATTATCCCAAGGGTTGATTTATTTATATTATAATACATTTGTTAATCCAGGTGATGATATGGTGAGATTTCATACTCAGCTAGCCGAATCCTTCTGTCAAACTAATATTGGTGCAATTCTTGATACATTTGAGCTTCTAGAGCTACACAGAGAGGAATTTAGTCGGTTTTATTTGCATGACTTTGTACAAATGGTGCACAAATGCAGTCATAAGAGGAGAGACATGGAAGAACTTGAATATGAGGTAAAAGTTGTATTGTGTATATGAAATATTATAATCTAATGGTTTCATTTTCTTACACAGCTCATTACTAACTCTTTCCATGCTGTGATTTCCACCAATGGTGTGGGTGCCAACAGATCATTGATTCACTATCTTGCTGCCCTGCATATTGCATACCACGAAAATAAAACAAGAGTGGAATGGTTTAGTCAACTGGTGTCCTTTAATCCTGGGATCATGCTTTCCCTGAGGAGTACTGCATCTCAACGTCAACACAGATCAGAAATGGTAAGCTTAGCTTGATCCATAAAATTGTGCTGGTGTGTATCTAAATACTGTTATGTCTCCATTGCTATAGGTGTTGCATTTGCTTGCTGTGGATAAGCTCCTTCGTGAATTGCAACCGCCTCTGAACAAAGAGAGTCTAAAGCAAAACCTAGTACCCTGGTTGAATGACATAAGAATGTGCCAAAATACTGTGAACTCCATTCTCTCTCTAACTTCACAAAATCAGTGGATGGATGAGCTTAAGCTCAATTGGCAGCTCATTCAAGCTATGAGGATGTTCCTTGAACATGTCATGTTACATCACACTAAAGTCTCTGTCAAGTACGCCAGACGATTAGAAACAGTGAGTCATTGCAGTGCATTACATTTTTACCACGGAACGTATAGGATGAAGTTTTAATCTCATATGTTGTATCATTATTATGTTTTGCCAGACATTAAGACAGTGTGGACCTAATTTTCGTCAGGCAAGTACTCTTCAAAGGGTTAAAGAAATTCTAATGCAAATTGACCGAGAGCAGAAGTCCAGATCAAGGTAAACTTATTCATAAATAATTAATTTGTATCATCGCTTGATGCACCACTAATCAAATAGCCAACAGCATAAATATTTGCTAACCAGCTGTCAACAATTCTTCATGGAAGTCGTATCGAGCCTATGTTTTGGTGATCAAGCAGCTCCAGAACCAGAACTCATTCAGTGTTTGATGGAAACTGTATTTGCCACAAAAGCAGGTGCTATGTTTAGCACACGAGATATTACACCGTACGACCACGAGTCACAGTGTGATGATGTGCCTGTAATACGGTCATTTCTCTTACAACTTCTTCTGGAACACAAGTGAGTAGTTAATATTTAGCTACTGGTTCCTGTCAATAGTCTCATATTTTATATTTTTGCTCCAAGTTCCGATGCTGTGAAGGCACACTTACAAGCCTATTTCATTCATTCTTGTCAAGTCCTCGGAATGCGAACAATTGACTTAAACCTTTGTCTGCTTTGCATTCAATGCTTTGAGGTAAGCACAAAATCATGCCAATGGAAGATACTTTGACCATGCACATACCAATTTATTTTGTAGGATGCATTATTAAGATCCTTTCCTGATACAACATCTGAGCTGAGCCTAAGAAGAATTGCTGAAACAATGAATGAAGGCTATGTAGCTGTCCTCTATGAGACTGCTTCAGGACCAGCTAACATTTCTGTGCTGCTTCTTGAAGGTTTGGCTAAAATCAGATTTTCTTTGTCAGTTGCAGCAGATATTTTCGAAAAGCAATCATCATCAAAGCAGATCAGTTCTCCCGTGAAGCAGTTAGTATATACGACACAAAATGTTTGTTGCGACCTGAAAATTAATGTTATTGATACCACTGGAAGTCTTGATACAAGTGGACCTATTGTATATCTGATGAGACTGCTAGTGAGACAGTATGGTATGTCCTGCTTGGAAAAAGTTGCTAGTGCTTATTCATGGGCTATACCTAAGGAGCTGAGAAATAAACAGGTGATTTAAACTATTAATCATAGTTTTGTTGTGTGAGCTCATCAAGGAGCATGGATGGCAGTGGTATACTAGTCAGCAAGTGACGCCAAACAAAGCATGAGCATTCTCAAATCATAAAAATGCCATAAGAAATGTATTATCTGATAAATCCTTATAGTAGGCATAGCATGGCACCAAATAGAGAGATGCACACACTGCAAATGACTGAACTTTCACACACGCACTAATGGTTAATGATACCATAGCTATAATATTATTATGATTGCATGCCTTCCTCCACAGTGTGTATAGTTATAGCTTTGGTAGTTTAAAGCGTGTCTTTCAGCACTATTAAACCATAATAGGATGCAGAAAAGATTTTGGATCCATTCGTGCTATATAATGCCCATGGTTATTCTGGATTGAGAGAGAGCCTTGACAGAGCTGCCTATGGACGCCAAATGGATCAACTCACCCAACATACAAAGGTAGCTTATGTGCCTAACATTTGTATCATACTCTAATTATAAATGCACTTGATTCTTTAATAGGGTATGAATGTTCAAAGTGCAGCGATACTGTTGTTAGCAGTATACCGGAAGGTGACTCTAAGTCGAGTGGCAACATCAAGTGCAAGACAGATCGTACCTGATGTGAGTTTTTACACACAACTCAGTAATGGTTTTTAGCCAATCATGTTTGAGCCCTGCATCCTGTGTGACATGTGTTAGCTACGTTGATATAATCTACGCACCACAAACACCATAGAACAGTTAAATCAATAATCATTATAGTAATTATGGATATTGTATTCCAGAACGTTCACATGTGATGATGTCCATCTCCTGAAGCAATCTAATATCCACATGCACAATATTGACTGTGTGTCTATCTTACATCCAAACCAAATCTCTAGGTTCTAATGAAATTGGATAGGCACATCTCAAATCTGAATGCAATGAATGGCGAGATGAAGACAATAGGAAGAATGCTAATTGCTAATGAGCAAGGACGAAATCTTGCCAGCTTGATTGTGGCACCTAAGCAACCAAAGCATTTTAGAACTCTTGTGGCCGTGATAGTTCATGCTGCTGTAGTTCTTTCATCTAATGCGGGAAACCCTCTTCTGTTGCCTTTCATCAACATACTTCAAAACCCAGCTGTTCTTAAGGTATCATTGGAATTGTAATAATTTGACAATTATTATTATTATTAGATCACTTTATACACTGCTAGTCTGCTTACTTGCCTACGATGGCAGAAGACTCCCTCTTTGAAGTCCAGCGAGCTGGAGGCAGATTTTACCGTAAGCAAATATTGACTCATGGTTTGCTATAGTATCATCCCTTTGTATTGTATAGAGTGTCCAAGAGGTCATCCCTACTATGTAGGAGAGGTAAGAAGAACTAGAGTTGCAATGATCATGAATCATTGCACGTATCAACCGTGGGATCGGTGTGCCTGATGAGGCACTCCGATTATCATAATAACTTCATGCATGCATATACAGTGACACAATGTAGTGTATGGAATGCTAACTGGTAAAAAAATTAATACTGACTGTGATAAGCCTTACTGAATAAGTTAATGATTTCTATGCAGGTCCAGCTCTATACTTGTGTGAATGATAATTTCTCTCACTTGCTAGCCTTTTTGTATGGTCACAGTGAGCACTTGCATGTGTGAGACCAACTCTATTAAGTAAAATCATCGAATGGCACATTCTCTGCATAAAAAATGATAAACATGACATTGTACTTTATTAATTCTGATAGTGTGGACGCCCTATGCAAGAATATACCTGCAACATATGTGGCTCAAAGATTGGAGGAAAGCACCATAACTTGAGGGCTGACAACCGGAGTGCAAGAACGTAAGAATAGTGCATTATAGCTATAATAATATTATTAGTAAATTTTTAATTCATTTGTATAGCAATGATGCAACAAAGAAAGGGCATGATCTTGGAAATCCTGCTGAGAGAAGCTCTGAACCATCACCAGAGAGGGACTTATCACCACTGGCAGTTTGTATCATTCGAGCTCTGATGCATTCAGCATTCATTTGGACATGCTCAAATAATGAAAGACTGCTTGGAGATGTGGCATCTTTGGTCAATCCCTCAGTGCGCCCGAATCTTCTATCTGAATTTTTCTGGAAGCACTTGGAGAAAGACATCGAAGTCATCTGTAAAGTGTTGAAGAAAGGAGAAGATGAATCCATTTTGGTAGTACATCTTGTTTTGAAAGAAATCCTTACACAACAGAGATATTCAAGTAAGTAATAATATTAGCTAACCGTAATACTATTACACTAACTCAGTTTCAGATAATATCGGGGGTGGGGTCTAATCCTGCATGATGAAGTATAATAATAATATTATTATTGTTATAATTTCATGATATGCAGCGGTGCTTGGTAACAATTCTCGCTTGGATACTAAATTAGCAAGAAGGCAGTGGGAGGCTGCATTTAATGATGCCTACATCCGGACAGTCACTGAAACTGTGGATCAAAACATTCACACAGCATTTCAGGCTATTATGAATGATAATGATCAAGGTATTGATCATTATTCTAAGCATCAGAACTTCTGTATTACATTTTATTGAGATCTTTATTCATTTAGAACACGACCAATTGTTCTACCTTGTTTATGAAAGAGTGCAAGTATCAAAAGGGAACCTCATCCCACATATGTGGACATTTCAATCCAAAGTTACACTTGAAAGTCTCACACAAAAAGTTCAAGAAAAGAGCATCAAGGATCAACATCCAATTCTCCACCACTTTTTACAAGCCGTACGTAGATGATTGTAAGATTTTGCTAATAGTATGCAATCATTAATATCTGTACTGATGATTTTAGGAACCAAATCTTCGAGCAACACAGTACCTACCAGATATAGTGCACCTACAACAATATCTCTTTGATAAATTTAATTTCTATGTTGATAGAAATCAGGCGAGAACCACAACTATAGGACAGTTTATCAGTACAATCACTAATGGTAATTAATAGATAGTAAAGACACATTAACATAAAGATGTGTATTATTCAGATGCTGTTAAAGAGAATTTCAAGGAGAAAATGCAAAGTTTAACTAAGGCGTGGCAACTGGCAGTTCAAAAACTCAGGACTCATGGTATATTCACATTTCAATAGCATAACCAAGTACTAGATCACACACACCACATATTAGCCTTAAGATTGGCAATGTAGTTATGATTGTGCCAATGCTTTCATCCTCAGGACGACTAAGAGTAAAAGAAGAGTACCTTATTCCTGCCATTACTACTGAAACACCACTGGAATTCATCATTCCTACTACTGCCGAGGCTGGAGCGTGCACAACAGCACTGGTAGACTTCCTCATTCTTACACATAATGATTTCATTGAGAGATGCCGGTCTCTGATATCTGCCCGGGAGCAAAGGTAACATCGATCCATACCAACATTTCTTGATTCATATTGGTGACTTTATTGCATTCACAGTGCTCTTCAAACTGTTTGGAGCGGGCACAAAGTCGCAATTACTCACATCAATCACTGTCACCTTGTGATTTACGAACAGCAGCTACAATCTATTCTTTTGTCCCACTGCCACTATTCTCTCACTGCTGGTAGCAACCATGTCGTCAGATATGACCTAGACGCACTAGAAAAGGATATTTTGGATCGATTCATCCACGGAAAACCGATGATATTGGCTGATATACCACAAGTCATCTATCGCAAAGACACCTACACAGCTGCCAGGTTTGGTGCCATCAGAGAGAAAGTATCACCACAGGTGAGTATACTTTATTGCCCGACTAGCAATGGAAGAAAATAATAAATGCTCCGCTAATTAATGTGGGAGTTACGTGGCAAACTATTGCTGATCTCTTGGGTCCTAAAGAGAATCATAAACTGTTATTATTATTACAGGCTTTTCAACTTGGTAACCTGAGAATAATAATAATTATTCATTATACCGTAAAGGAATTTTTAATACTTACCCAAGCATACAAGCTAGTGGTAATTAGTATTGTTTTGTGGTCCCCTGAGGAAATGCGTCAAGAGGGACATAATTAGTGAGATTTATACTTTGAAATTCTTGGACTAATTATTCACTACAGGAGCGCCTTATGGTACGAATGCAACAAGAGATTTTAACAGAGGTGCACACATTGGAAAGAGTTCGTGAGATATTGGATGTTGTTGATATTGTTCTGGGGTTCCTCTCATCTGGTGGTGGAGACGCAGACAAGCCTCTTGGAGAGTATGTGGAGAAGGTGCTCAAGATGAAGGCGAGAAAGTTTAGTCCAAAGGTGTGTATCTTGTTACTCTCAATGCACCGAGGCCAGTATACACCAATTATGTGGATGCTCTCTTTCAGATCCAACAGTACTGCAAATTAGGACACACAGTATCTCTGTGGAAGTGTCTATCTGTTGAACTTGCCAGACAACTTTACTTCAGAGGAGAGGTAGAGTAGTCACTATGTATATGATCTTATTGAACTGTGCATGTAGAGTAAAATTTAATAATATTAATTTTAATGTACTTCAAAAATATCATAATTTTAATGATTATGCAAGCTTTACCATGGCATTGTACATGACCGTATGACATTGTAGGAACCATTTGATTCTGTGAAGAAGGATCTTGCTGTTGATTTATCAAAGGAAGATAAACAGGAACTTGACAATTGCCTGAGATTGTTTGATGACATCAATTTCTTGTTGGAGATTCTGTTTGAGTTTATCCAGACCCACGTTCAGTACTGCCCAGCCAATGAATTTGAATGGCCGTAAGTTAAGGTTTGGTGCATGAGCACTAAGTGAATATCATGCAAATAACAGTAATAATATTATTATAGCATTACCCAGGGGGGTTGGACAAGATGCGCGCGCAATCGCTCAGGAATGTGATTAACGCATGATAAATGTGCCGACTCAGCAGTTTAGTGCTGTACTTGACCCAGCCCTGTAGCTACTCCCACTGAAAGGTAACGATTCAATGTACAGATGTTTAGCGATGGGTTCTAGAAAGGTTTTTCTACTCCTAGCTCGACACGGGAGATTTAGATCCATTTTATCGCTGTATAATTTTACAAAGACTGTTTTCCTCGATTATCGTGATCTTGTACGAGGTTCGACAGGGTTCGATAGCTGAAGTCACTACAAATCACCTAAAAAGCCTTGGGCTTGAGTGTTGATTGGATCCGTGTTACAGTTAGTCAGCTGCAGCACTTTGAAATTTGTATTGCTACACTAGCTATAGCAATAATATTGCTGACTCAGCAAATATGTACTGCACGTGGTGTTGTCCAACCCCCGCTGATTATTACCCACCCATAATGAGCATGAAGATGCTTTGCTCAAATAGAATTGCATTGCTGTTTGCAATACCTTTCAAGACTCTATAAGAGAGTGTATTACTATAATTTTACAGAATTACACAAGTTCTTCCTTTGGTATTGGATCAGTGGGGTCTTCCTGAGTACCCTGAGTTTGAGGATAATTTTCCTGATAGTATTAAACTCTGTCAAACTATTGCCGCATGGAAACATGTAGTTGTATATCAAAGAAACCTGCCTGTCTAAACTAGCAGCATAACCATTAAATTTTGATAATAATTATTGTGTACTAGTCTTACCGTATCATTGGTGAAAATTATTAACCATAACATACATGTACATTGTTACGATCAAGTTAGCATGACAACTGCATGTGTTCTACGGAGTTACTGGCACTGCTGGTGAAAATCCTCTTTCTGATGAGAGTTTAGACATTGATGATCCACTCACAGAGAGCTCCGCTTCCTCTGAACTCTCGTCACTGAACTCTTCCAGCTGAGTAGCTGTCTCCTCTTGTTTGGACGTACTGGTGTCTGGTCGACTCGAGCTAAAAATGAAACAATGCCTCAGTAAAAGTTGTGTTATAATATTATTATTATTGCAAATTTGGGGGTTGGTACAATGTCATAATATACATTGCATGTCAAGCACTTAAATATGACATTATAATAAGTTCAAGCAATCCAAATTAATACTATTGTGTAGCAGAGGTAGAACATCACCCGGGTTGAGCGGCTCTGCATGGCTCCAAAGGTACACACATCTGTGTCTATAGGCCTATCACGTAGTATTTGGACCACCCCCCGCCCCCATACAGACTATATAACCCTGCCATACAGATCCTGAAACTAACCCTGCTAACCATTAATTTTATACCCAGAACAGCCATTGACTCCTCTGAATCTCTACCATAGCAGATGCATGGGGGTCCAAATATTTTGAAATAATTATGGACTGGGGGAACAAAGGATCCAAATTTTCGTGACAGGCCCTACGTATGTACTGTATGTACCCTGTTAGGCTACATGTATATCACAATGCAACCATACAGTGATACCCCCCTTGTTACTATACTGCAGCATCCGAGTTTTGCTGCTGTTTGAAGATTGATCACTTATTCTACTATGATCGATGCCGTTTTATTATGCTTAGTGAGCATCAATAACACAATGTTGTGTATTAACTTTATACCTTGCATTTGAGTCTTGATAAGGTGTTTCCCTGCCAGCCACGGCAGCCTTGATCATCTTATGACGCCTGCCTCCTTGGTCTGAAAGCTGAAGACAATCAACACATGAAATTTAGATTAGAGTACACTGCTTAGCTATTACGACATTGTATATATGTGTACATACATTGCATATCATCAATGCTGAGACTACGACTTACTGGAGTTCTATTTCGAGGTCTATCTATGCCAGAGATTGGCCTGCTAGTGGGAGTAGAGCGGGATTGCTGGGACTGTGGTCTTGACCAGGACCGTGGAGCACTGTGAGCCTGCCCAGGCTGCGACACAACATCAGGAAATGCATCAATCAGGGAGGGGTTCTCCTCCTCGTTAATTTGAGGGGTTGTCCTCTCTGACGAGGAGAGTGTGGTGGATGTCTGGTGGGTGGTCTGCTGTGATGATGACATCATAGAGAGGGGAGACTGAGGAGATATGTCACCATAGGCCATCACCAGGGCTCTCAGGTGACTGTAGCCCTCACGAAGGCTATCTGCAAGTGGCACAATGCATGTACATTGTACATTATATGAAGCCCATAGTTGGAATACCACACATTTATGTACATGTACATGTACAAAGGCATTCAGTACCTCAGATCAATTAAGTTTGACCAGCTACCAGGGTACATACACACTGTGCACAAGAACTAATGCACAAAGTTAATAATTTTTTGAATGAATAGTAATTATGAGTGGTTCTCTGGGCCATTTATTGCTTGATGTGCATAATCAACCTGATTTCTAACCTGCATTAATAGCAGTATCGAAGAAGCCAGGTCTGTCCTGGTTGACTTTCTTGTATTCCTGAACTTGCTGGAGTGCCCGTTTGATCTCTTTGTCAGAGTAGCAGCCCTCCGCCTTCAGACGCTGCTCGTGGATCTACATGTATGATGGGTGTGCTATGTCAACTAGGCCTACATTACATAACATTGGTAATAATAGTTCTTACCTGGGGAGTTAGAGGGAGGGTGAGGATGTATCTCGGCTCAAAGTACGTATTCTTCAGGGAGAGAACACCCTACAGTATGAAATTTATAATATAATGTTTCCATGTGACATTGACGTGCTACTAATCACGCCCAAGAATTCAACTGGACATTTGTATGACCACAAAATCACCCGCTGCCTATTTATGAAATCTTAAATGAGTAATTCGAAAGGCATAGCCATTGATACACCTAGCTCCCATTCTATATCACGATGTTCACAATGTACTGACCTCGAGGCTCATGTGAGTGACACAGGCCAGTCCTTGCTGAGCAACTTGCTCAACGGCAGCCATAGTGAGGCCATAGAGACCCCTCTCAGTCTTCACTGTTTCAATAAACTCACCCTGGAAAAGCAATGGTGGACAACTGGTTATGTACATGAATCAATGGTAATAATTAAGTTACAGTATACAAAATAATATCATATACATGTAGTTCATTTCCTACCGATTTTGCAGCTCTTTCAAACGTGTTGTCATCGATAAAGTAATAGTCTCTGCCGTGACTCTCCTTGGCCTTCTGACAGCAGGTTGTATGGGAAACACTGGAACAAAGATGAGAGTCATGAAATCAGTATCACAAAATGGTACATGTACAAGGGATTTATAGAAGACAAGCTTTTTGGGAGGGGGAATAATCTGAATTGATCGTGGGCTCATTGCTACAGAAGTAAAAAAAAAAAGGCCCTGACCGGAGTTGAACCGGTGATCTCCTGTTTACTAGACAGGCGCTTTAACCAACTAAGCCACAGAGCCTCAGATGGTGATGCAAGTCGATAAAACGGGGCCCATGCATCAAGAATCAAAAGACACAAGTAGCTACATGTACATGTACTCACCCTAATCCAAAGAAGCTGGGAAATTCCTCCACCAGTAGCTTGCAGAAGTATCCCTTACCAGAGCCAGGTGGCCCACACAGCACCAGCATAGGGTACGGCTCATCAATGCGAGTCAGGGTACTGCACATACAATGTACATGTACATGTACACAGATTCAATAAAGTACATAATTACATACATGTATGCACACATACATGTACACTGGTCATAACCTCAGGGGTATAATGCTGCACTCTGACCTACCTGAACCTGAGCCTGGCTGGCTTCCTGACTGCTCCCACTGTGTTCATCCTGTGATCATGTGATGCCACCACTTCAGGGGGCGGGGCAAAGCGATTCCGAGCTCCAACCTATATAATGATTTTACGATCACGATAAAATTCACACAAAATTAATGTAAAGCAAGCAACACCAAGCAATTGGATGTGTTACCTTTTCCTTGAGATCCACCCTCCTGTTGTCCAGCAGTGTGAGAGAGCCAAGGTGAAATAGCACAATTGGCCGATAGTCGGCTAATGCCTACAGGAAACAGCAAGGTGGCTAGGTACTCATTGAGCCTATAGTATCTCAAGATTGAATAGTTTCGTGATGATGGGCGATGGAAGCAATTTTCATACAAGGTAATTGTACCATCCGTATGGATGACAGCATGCTCACCTGTATGGGGTTGTTCGAGAGGTTGAGAGCTCTTAGGAGTTTCAGCCCCTTCAAATGCTCCACCTCTCTGATGTCAACAACCTGAAATAGAAAGAATTTGGAGAAAGTAGATGTATGTGTGCACATGCATATGCACATGTACGTGCTTGTAGATTCTAAGTATGGCAACATACACTCTACATGTACATGAATGTAATAATAATTATACAATACCTCATTCTCCTCGACGTTGATATCATAGAGGCACGGTAAGCCCTCCAGCCCCTCCAGACTGGAGATACTGTTACCAGACAAGTCCAGCACCTGGGTGATGGGGTGATGATCATGCAGACAGCACATACATGTATGTGTAACTATGCACACATGCAAGTATAGAAATCCAGGCTACCTGTAGGTTAGTGAGGGTGGAGAGATTCTCTATGACCTTGATACTGTTGCATCTCTGCAGCGTGTATGCATGTACATTATACAATAATAATTACATCAGAGTCTCCCCCCCCCCTCCAGCAAGCAATATGATAATCGTCAGTGAAATTGAAATGACCTCATCAAAGGAAATATAGGAGGTTCATATCAATAGCTGAGCAATAATATTATGCAACTTACGAGATTGAGCATCTTGAGTGGTAGGTTGTCCAGGTTAGTGATATGCTCCAGTCGATTGTCACTAAGACTAAGGTGAGTCAGTCGACGTAGTGAGCTGATACCACTGATTTCAGTGATCTGGTTATCTGAACAGGTAATCACACGTCAAAGAAAATACTTTAAGAGATCAAATACTTGGACTGATCATATTCAATCTTAGGCATGAGGCGAATATGAATGTATATTCATGGACAATAGCTATAGTGGTGTGTACGTGTATGTATAACTTTCCTGTTAACACTATCACTCTGTGATGCTAAGAGAATTTTAAGCATAAAGATGAGAATTTATCATGACATTGTATTATAAGGATACAGTCGAGAGTTAGCCTAGTGAGGGAGTGATGAACTGACAGATCACAAATCTCCTCAATCTCGTTATGAGAGTAGTTGACTTCCTGGAAATGTTACGAAAGTTCTAAACTTGTATTTAGTGCACTAGCCCACTTACCAGTAAGTTTTTAGGTGGCTGAAAGTCCAGTATAGTGGTCAGTTTGTTGTAGGATAGATCAAGGAAGATGAGATAAGGAAGGCTGCCTAAGACTGACACATCTGGAAAGGAATGATGCAAGCTGTTTATGAACCACATTTGACAATAACATTATATTGCAGATATTATGATCATAAACAAACACACACAATATTGTACTACCAGTATTATGTACATGTAGTTCTGGATTTAGAATCAATTTAAATTTTATTAACAAAATGCTTGTTCTCATGATTGTAGTATATGGGTGGATGTGCTATATACATGCACATGTAGGTAAGCACCAGTGAGATTGTTGGAAGCCAGCACCAGTCTCTGGAGGTGAGGGTAGGAGGAGAGCAGACTGATGTCAACCAGACCATAGTCCTGCATGTGCCACATGTATACACAAAAGTAAGGAGAGCAAAGTATTCTTGTAACATACAAATAATATAGGCTATGAATTCATCTAGACTCACGGAGAGGGAGAGGGTGAGGTAGCTCATCTTCATGCCATCGCCGGTTCTTCCCAGGTCACTCAACCCACTGTGAACTAGCTCCTGGGATAAAACTCCATCCTGAATGACAACCAAGATGGATAGTTACAATATTCTGCTCTCTCCTACACAAAATACTTGGTATGTCCTCATAAACATGCAGGCACTTTGGAGCAAGCCTCAGTGAATCCCTTATTACACTAGATTAGCCTCGTCCCTAGGCTCCAGCCGCCCAGCCCACTTTTCATAATCACACGCAGAAAACTTACATGTACACGTACATGTACAGTGACATGAAACAATGGGATATTGAAAGCTACTACTGTAGGCACACTGGTGGCAGTGCAATCATACATTATAATCTATGGTGCAATAAGTAACAACAAAACAATTAAACCTCAGAAGGAAATTAGCTCTGTCCAAAACAATTAGGATTAAGCATCACTTGATCAGATCAGCCCACCCACCACAGGTCCTGCAGTGTCACAGGTTGGTGTCTCTGTAGTGCTCTCAGCCCTCACTCCAGAGTAGGCTGACGTGTAGGCGAACGACTGGGTGGGGTCGTAGGCCTGGTTGAGAAACGGACGGCCTCGCCACGACAGAGGACTCACAGCAGAGGCTGACATCTCCATCTCTCCTGTGTTCTCCTTTGGGCTGGTTGCTATGGAGATAGGAGCACGTGGGCGTACAAGTACGTAGCGCTATGACGACCTTTACCATCTAACACAATGTCAGAGTGCTGCTCTTCTTCAATGTGGACATGTCATGCTCATGCAGCATGCTACGGCCAGTTTGAGAGTACCACTTCCCAAGTTAGTGTCTGCCATTAGTTAATACAATGGTATTATGTGTGTTGGGGGCTATTATAGGCATTTGAGGAGTTCATTTTGTAATTCATCTGTACTGATGAGCTCATTAGGACATGTTAGGACCAATTGTCTCCTCTTTACTTAAAAGTCTTTAACTAAGAGTGTGCAATCAATCTGCAGGAGTCAAGGAATGGCAGCGCATCCCAGTGTGCCAGATGCCACTGTAGGCTTTCATAAGCTAAGGCAGCACAGGCAGTATGTCCCCGGACGGCCGGGTGACCATCCATACTTGGGAATTAAGGTACATGTGTATAATATTATGGTTAAAGTATAAAGTAGGAGGTGGAACCTTGAAGTGGGTATGCTGCAGTAACTTGTATACGGTGATGTGTCTGTTCTTGTAAGCAGGTGTATTGTAACCCATGATTTTAATATTTGGCTTATCTATTTATGCATACTACAGTATTAATACCTGTCAGATCATGAGATGTACCGTTATCCATAATTTCATGGACCCTGTTGTATTGGCTTGTATTGGCTTGCATTGCCAGCCGTGGCTCTGTGGCTTAGTTGGTTAAAGCGCCTGTCTAGTAAACAGGAGATCACCGGTTCGAATCCGGTCAGGGCCTCATTACATTTGTTTTCTTTCCAGCTAGCGGAGTGGTAATATCTCGTATATAATTATTATGAATTTGTCTGTGATAGTATAGCCTGTGAAATGTTTCCCATAAAGATGCAACAATGAGCTAGCAAGTAAGTTCCTGTTTAGCCCATGTTAAAATCGAAATGGCCATCCATCCCCACATACCAGTACTATGAGAAGGCACCACTAGCTATACTGGCAGATAAAACTTAATGAGAAAAAAATTGGTTTTTTAATTAGTCTACTAGGGCTTCATTATACATGCTGTTGCTGTTACAGTAACGTTATGGGCACAAGTATTTTGAATTCTTGGACACAAAATTTAACTCTGATATTTGGGGTGGGTCAGGAAGAGCAAGTTAGCTATATTAAGAGCTCTGGGCGGTTTCACCTCTCTCTCTTTCAAGTGTTGCACATCCTATTGGGTGGGTTATCTGTGAACAAATTCAAAGCATGAGTATGTACATGCCCTTGCATGTATGACTGGACCAGCACAGCTGCACCTGTCTCACTAATACACTAGCTGGAGGTTTCAGTCAACCACACCTACATGTATACAGAGGTACACTAGTACTGGAAATTATTCCCAAATTAGCTAGTACTCTACTGGTGACATATATTGATGCACACACATATGCATTAACCTCTTGAATGTACTGAATCACTTTCAAATTTCAACACATTAAAATCTACCCTCTGAAGTCTGCCTTGATTGCTGTGTCCCCCACACACTGTTCCCTAGCTCAGAGCAATAATTATACATGTAGGCTACTGTGTGTGGGGTCTAATTATAATGTACTAAAATTAGATATGTACATGTATATTACACATGTCAAAGACTGGCTGCTGGTCATACTGTCTTGTTCTGTGACAACGGGTTGATCAAGTTGTGGCTTGTGGTTGTTTAGGAGATGTCGGCTAATTACCTTTGTCATTCATAACCATAAGAATAATTATACAATTATCTCATTTGCAGCCAGTCCAGGCTCACTGACTGCTAACTACTCAGCTAACTCACTCAAACCCAGTTTGAAATAATGTTATGATTCACAGCCACAGAACGATCGATAAAGGAACACCTTATTAGGGTGTCAGCTAGGATTATAACGATAAGTTGTATAGGATAATGTGATTATTACATGCATGTGTTAACTTTAGCACCATATCAGGCTTGCATAGGCTCGGTAGAACAATGCCTAACATGACAGATATCATGCGTAATTAACGTGTTGCACATTCCAACGTCAATACACCCTTGTCAACTACACAGCACAGCTGATAGGCTAGCCAGACACAAATTAAGCACTAGTATATTATTTAATTGGATATTGCATTCATAACTAAAGAACTGGTATGCAAAATTCTCACTGCATATTTATATTATTGTACAGTATACAAGGAAGAAAAGCATCAGTATACATGTATATACATATACTCACATGACCACGAATTTAATGAACATGTACTCGCATGTATCCATCGCCTAGCAGCAGCCAAGGCAAATTGCTGACACTGACTACCAGGGGAGTGTGGGTGATCACATATTAAAATTAGCATAGGCCAGGGGTCATGGACCAACAAAATGGTTCCAAGACCTTAATCATTTGTAGGTGAACTGCTTCTGATAAGCCATTTGTGGTTTAACTTGTTCACTCTTAGACTATTCAAGTTGGTATAATATTATTATATACCCTTGGGATGTATGCCTTTCACGCGAGGACAATAGTCTATAGTCCAGTAGATGATGTCAGGAGCACATGATTCTGTCATGCTCTCGCTCCTGATAGTATCCCTTATCAGCTTTTAATTATGTACATGGTATTGACAGATAGTTAGACATGCAGACAGAGAATCTCTGACTAATTGCTCATGCAGTAACCCTTCACCTATGCTTTGCCATGAAGGTACCTGTAACATGTAATATTACCAACCATTATTGGATGGCACTCAGATATTATCATAATGGTAATGATGCATCAGTATTCTCCCCAGGCCCTTTTAGTATAGCGGATATGGTAACCAAAATGATTGATAATATATGATCACAAATTCCACCCACCCTCTATGCCTTAAATTACTCCTGGGGAGAACCCTGTATATCATAACATGTAATACTATGTAGATAGACATAATTATATAATCATGCAGTGATTGCAGGATGCCATTCCTTGAGTGGTCATGATATGGTATCCCGGCCATTACGCCTGTTTTGGCTTAACAATAGAGCACGCGTCAAAATGAGTGATATGTGTGTAGTTGGAGCCTGAGTGTCCTTGTCTGGGATGTTGCTGATGTTGGCTATCGAGGAAAATCATGTTCCATCATCGTCTTGCCATTAAAATTACTAATTGCCACTCTTGTAATTAAGCAGTCGTCACAATATAATAATGTATTTGTTCTTTAATATAATTCTTCTCCTCCACGTTAATTTTTCTCGGATGAGTGGTAAGTCCCATTAAGACGGGACGTTTTGGAAGCCATGTTGGTAAACCAAGATGGCTTCATAAGGTATAATTATTACAGTTGTACAAATTGTTGTTTATGAGAGGAAGTACATGATGGCTTAATTAGTACATGAACTGATGGACTGCTGGTGGATAGATTGAGCTATGTAAAGGGATTTTTTTTCATCCAACAACAAAAATTGGAGTCATGTGGTGAGGGTGGGGGATGGGGTGATGAGCGTGATAAGTAAGTATATAGGTATCAAGGTTACTAGTCAACTAATATTATTATATTATTGGGATGTATTTACAAGAAATTAACTATAGTGCCCTTAGTTAGACTGTTTCAGGTAAGTTTATAAATTTTGGGTGGGTGGGTGGGGGGGGGGGGTGATGGGAGTGGGGATGAGTTTCTGCCCTTCGAAGACCAGATAGCTCCATAGTATAAATGAATGGCCAAGCTATGCTACATGTCTACAAGATTGCAGTACCCTTTTTTTTTATCATGTACATATCATGAACTATGAAAATTTGGATTATGTATTTAGGCAAAGGAGCTATAATATAGATCACTACATTTTGCATTTATGGAACACTAATTATCAGCTTGTCATTTATAGTTCTACAGTGATCACTTTAAATGGGCAAAATGTAGTATTGAGTTTAAGTAGTAGTAGGTGGCAGTTACAACAGCTGCTTTGAGGTGGGAAGTCACTAGAAGGCTAATTATTATGTCATCTGGTGTTACTTGTAGTATTAAGTGGGAGCAGGTCACAGATGTCCCTGTGACACGCCCATGCTCTCAAACAAACAACCAACCACTTAATTAAAGAAAGGTGAAATATTATAATCCTGTGATGATATCACTCCTAACAAGGGTGGAGTGGTGTTGTAAAAACAGAGTGGAAGTGAACTCACTTTGCAAGGTGTGCTCGAACATCTAATCTGACACACAAAAATAAAATGTACAAGATCAAGGGTGAAGAAATTATAACACCAAATAAAATGTACAAGATCAATTGAAGGGCGAAGAAATTACAACGGTGTGTGCATAATATTTGTGTGTACTCAATTAACTAACTGTATAAAGATAAAAATTAATTAATGCTAATTAAGTTAAACATAAAACTATAATCCTGCTAAATACTATCTTTAATCGTTGGAATCTCATATCACTAAGTTAGCTAGTGTGCATGAGTCCAACTGCACTATTATAGAGCTTGTAAGAGTGAGGGATGTTCGTAGTATGTGTGTGGGCTTACTCATGAGAGAGGGAGAGCTACATAGCTGACTTCCCGTTACTCTCAGACTAATTACTCCAATAACGGCCACAGCCTGGCCGCTATCACGTTGGTGTAATGTGATATGGGAATTAGAAACGATTGTCATTCCAGGCTGACTGGCGGGGAGAGAGGGCTAGCTAGCTCAGGCGAGGCAAGACCAGCCACCCGTGAAATTCCAAATCGGGAAAAACAATTAAAATCTAATTATCCAGCAATCCTGACCATTTGACCTCTACACAAAATTATTATAAATGTCTGCGCACAAGCCAATAGCTACGTAATGTACTCTAGTGGCACATCGTTGTTTTTCACCATGGATCAGTGCTACTCCCAGCCGAGCGTAAACTATAATTAATTGTTATGTCATAATAATTATTGTATTCATATGGTTAGAACTTGCAATAGCTTAGTTATCCACGTAATGGGCTACATAAGATTGTGCATGACCACTTTGCACACATGTGCCACATGCCAAGGATGTATACACATCATAAATATTTCGTTTTTGCCCTAATAGATTCAAATTAGATCCCCTAACTTCTAGACCCTAGGCCTGCTTTTTAGTCTTGAATCACACCATTGTGAAAATGCACTTGTCATGAAAATCAATATGCACAAATAATGCTTCATGCATAGTAAACGAGTTTAAAACAAATAGGGTCGGTTTTGACAGTACAATTCCTCTCAGGGAAATAGAAACTGTTACGTTATTCTCTAGCTGAATCAAAACAGCCTCACCATGTACGTACGTATGTGCATGTGCAGCCAGCTCAGCTCATTGTCAGCAGTAACCCCCCAAAACTAAGTGACCTATTCAGCATAAATCCCAAATCATAATTGAATTTACCATACTGAGCGTATACACCTTAGTCAGCAATATTATATACTCTACCAGACATATACAGTCATCTCTACACTATACAACTGACTTATTATAATCATAAATCCCAAATCATAATTAATTTTTTTACGATACTGTAACAGCGTGTGCCTTAGTCAGCAACATAATTATACTCTACCTGCTCAGTTCATTGTCAGCAGTAACCCCCCTAAACTACGTAAGTGGCCCATTAAATAAATTGTAATTCCATAGGGAGTGTATACCTTAGTCATGATCAGTAACATTTGTATGTACTCTATCAGACATATAATATAGTGGGCATCTTTTTAAGCTTATTCATCATAAATCCCCAAATTTTACCATGACAGCATATACTCTTAGACTGCTATAGACACATACAGTGTGTGTCTCTACACTAGTATTGCTGTACATGGGAAATTCCGAATTTGAGGGTGTGCCATTGCTTGAACTATCCTGTGTCTATAGCTTGATCCCGGGATAACCCTACTCTATCAAAACACCCTGTCTCGGCTCTTGTATAAACTCCTCATTCCACGAGCTACTAACCCTCGCTCGCCTCATTCCACCGTGACAATGCATGCATTGACCCTTACCTCCCTGTGGCCATGCATGCATTGACCCTCTCCTGATTCCTCCACAGCACTGACCCTCACCGTAACCCTCAAACCCACACTATGTAAAGTACAAAGTCGTGGTTTGCAAGGTTAATTTTATTTATGATTAGTGTGATAGAATGATGTTACTTGAAACTATACTCAAGAGCTATTCATTAGCCCTGTTTACTGATCCAGATTAATGGTTTAAACTGTGTTTACACACTAGTGTTTAATCCGGATTAACATTTTCATGGCCCATTACTTTGCATGTAATCCACTTTTAATCCACATCAGGACGTGGATTCTAATCTGGATTAACTAATCCAGATTAAAAGTGGATTAAGGCGTTTACACAGAACCTGGATTAGTTTAATCTGGATTCTAATCTGGATTAAGGGCCTAGTGTAAACGGGTCTAATAATTGAAATCCCCTGCTTCAATCTATATGTAGTAGTTTATATATTATTGTCTAATTACTAATTATAATTATTTTTTTGCAATATCACTACATGATCTGTAATAATCTTCTATCCCGTGCACACCAGCACTGTTGTTGTGACTGTAGTGGTACATTAATTAATTAATTAAACAAGGAAGAGCATTAAAGTAGCAGGAAAAGAAAGGCAGTGGTAATCCCCTCCATGAAAGGTCAGAGGTCGTAACTGAAGTACTCCAGCTCAGCAGAATATGATATGCTACTTCCTGATTACACTCAATTAGTGAGCACACATCTATTTTAATGACCATGGCATTAGTCTATCCTTTCCTTAAACGTGATAGCAGTACTATGAGCTGAGCATGCATAAATATACTTTTAGATGGAGGGACCAGAATTGCCAATTAATTCCATATATTATCCTATTGTAACAATAAGCCTCGATCTTGCATTACATGAATTATGCCATTGTATAATAACTGTCACGACAAAGAAGTAGCACACTGAAACTTACCTAATTTAAATTCAATTACTGTTGAAGTACTACACTCATCGTCCATGCACTGACATTACTGCAACATTAATTGTTATAATGCACATTGCCAGGTAAGATTGTTGTTCAAACTGGTCCGGCCCATGTTATTGTTCATGTTTGACGGAGTATCAACATTAACTGTTAGCTCTTATACACCATCCCCTTCATGAGTCCCAGCAGCCAGAGCCCATATATCTATCATCCAATAATGTACACACTAACATTGGCTTTGCCAATCTTTATACACTATATCATAATATACAGTGTGGATTTTTCTCATCAGTTTCCTAATTAATAGGAATACCATTGCTGATATTGATTCGTTTACAGTTAGATAAGAACAGCTAGTACATGAGATGTGCACGTGTCCCTTTAAGAGGTAATTACTATGATGATAATAATGCATGATAATCAAACAATATACAATAATATTATTATAGTCACAATAGTTATTATTATGTGCTAATTGAATAATACTTGTACAAGAACTGCATGGGCTCAAGGTTATCATACATGCTGCACCTAACTGAAATCAATTATTACACTGCACCCAAAATCATATACATACACCTAAATTCATAAAACTAATGTTGAGGTATAATAATAATATTATTATGCATGCTCTCAAAGTATAGTGCAGTTTGGCCGTGATCAATGAGCATGGTGGACCTCAATATACACTTTAATTCAAACCATAGCTGGCAGTAGATACATACATGAGGTACTAGCTAGTAGCACACGATAATCAATGAACAATCAGAATCACCCATGAGCTATACAAAAGTAGATGAGTCCTAATACCTGTACGTAAATTTTATTGAGATGGAACATTAAACTTTATGAGCAGACTTTGTTTGACATTGACCAGTCTTCAAAGCTAGCAGTCAATCCACCACTAATTTAGAATCACTTAACCCCCATTAGATCAGAACTATGTATAATATACGTAGTGCTGATGTGTATAATATTTATATCCCAAGAATTCGAAGTTATTCATAACTCGGTCCATGGACTCTGGTGTCTGATCTACCAATAATATTTGATAATATAATGGTTTACAAAATAGAAGCCTAGAGAATTGAGAGCTTGTTTTCCAGGCCTGATAGAATTATAATCTCCACTTTATTGGCTGTCGTGAAACATAAAGACTTAGTATCATCATCAAATTCCAATCACCACAGATTTTGATCACTTGACCCCGTGCACATCACAAACGTTATTAATATTCATAGGAGTCAATGACCTCTAGCTTGAGGAGGTGAACTGTAACCCACTCTAAACAAACACCGTCATCACGAGTAAGCATTCCCTCTATCCCATGAATATCATTAACCATTGTCAACTGTCATGTCGTCATCGAATATGATTTTTAGCGGGCACATACTCCCTCACCTCTGTGTAAACATACACCGTGCAGATACTAGAGTTACATGTACATAGGACTGAAGGAGGGGGCTTTTCCATTGCAGCCTCCGTGACAAATATTTGATCCCTTCACGTGTTTGAGTTTATAGTACACCAAATACAGCGCAAAATCCCCAAGTTGCTATAGCCTCAGTTGATTGATTCCATAATCGTCGGTGTTCGGTAACTCTTGGCTTATAGCATATTATATCAGATTATCTAGCGGATTATGAGTTATGATGATTTCCAGAGAAAAATAAACATTGTAACTTGCACAGTGAAACTTGTGTCAGTAAACATGCTTGGAAAATTGCGTCTGTGTAAAAGGGCTTTGTGTTCTTTGCTGTAACGAATGGGGAAGACCGCCGTGGAGAATCTGTTATGAGTAGATTTGGAACAAGAATGCTTTTGACAAAATTGAGTGGCTTATGGACTCGAGATCTTACACAGAAATTATGCACACAAGCTCTAACACATCGTCATCGCACACGTAACGTTACCTCACACACGCACATGCACAATACTGTAATAGTGTCACTCATAGATAGAGTGTCACACATACACTCAAGGTGTACGTCACAAATGCACACACACATTAATCCTGTGCAGTGTTTTTTCAAGCGGTGTGACTAGATGGTCGGTAAATAAACCACGTCAGACTGAGGTATGTGCTAACGAAGGTCTTCCTGAGCCAGTGTTTGTCTAGTGGCAGCCCAGCTCCCCCATGCCACTCCACGAACGCATGACACTGCGGGGAAATTCCTTGTACCAACTTTAGTCTGTTTCCTCCTCGTCCTGTCACCCTCCCCTGGCAGTTCAGCTCATGAATAATCCAAGATTGCATGTCATTTGGCTCTCCATAGATACAATGTTATTCATAGCTGTATATAAGGGCAGGCATAGTCTAAGAGTGCATGCATGAATATTGTTGTCATTTCTGACAACTTCTGCCAGTTTACTACTAAATAGCCTGTTTTGAGCTTCTGGAAGGGTATTATTATTGTATTGTTGCTGCAGCTGGTTCACTATTATTATTGTAGGAATGCTCATGTTTGGGGTTGTAAATAGGCCATAATGAGTGAGAGGGGGTGTTGTACATTGTGGCTTCAGCAATAATAAGGTGATGTGCTTATATGACCTTCCGTCATAATCGTCATGAGCATCTCAGCCTCAAAATCAGCTGACTATTGATGAGTGTATACATATGTGATGAGCTATGTACATGTACAGAATATTCGAGAAACTATAGCTATACCTGTGTAAAACAAATCATGTGTAAAAGGTATACTGTCTAATTCCCCTGGCTTTGCGAGCTTCTCCTGATAAATTTTCAATGTTACAGTAATGCACCCTGTATGACTACAAGAGCAAGGCTAAAAGCTGCTGAACAGGTCGCATGTACTTGAAACAATTGATATCGACTGGTAGATTGCATTCTGAATGTACATGAACTTGGCTCCATCTCGGCCTGGTACAAATGGTGCACCTTTAATTGGACTGGTTTAGCTTAGCCTATAGGAAAATGAAAAACCACAAGTAGGTACGACCTACAAGAATGCAATAATTAATTCTTACAACATGAACAAAGTTTTAAGTGTGTGAAACAGATAACTCCAAATATGTCAAGAGGCTTCTGGGATTGATTGGAGCTGGTTAGTTCAAAGTCAACTGAAAATGTTTCACAGATCACAAAAAGCAATAATTTGCATATTTGGAATTCCATCCAAGCCATCATGTGTGATTCCCAAAGGAGCGAGTGAGTAGGACCACTTTTGGTAGTACACTGCGAGTTCCATTCTTTCTCAAATTCATCCATGACTGTTACACCAGCTGCTAGTAGACTAGATCATGATGAAGAAACTATACTATCTTGTCGAATATTTACTGCAATTAAAAATTACAATCACTAATTTAAAATGGATGGCTGTCCACATGTATAATAAACCATGACAATGACATGGTGTGCAATACCGGTGTACAGTTGCACCTTGGATGCATGCATCTTTACTTGCCTCAGAAAGGTTGCTTTTCCTACCCGCAGTGTCTAGAGTGCCGGCAAATTTATGTACAAATTTATATTGCCATATGCAGGAGGGGGCGGGGACTAGGGCTACGTAAGAGTACAGTATTTTATATGGACTTACCGGCACTATAACGCTTAAATTGCGGTGCCGGTACCGGCACTGTAGACACAGCGTTTCCTACCTGGCAGGGTTTCATCCAGTAGGGGGGACAGGAGAAAGCTCCCCCACCCCCCCCCCCCCCCCCCCCAAATTTGACTTTAATTAAATTAAGCATCATAATATCACAATAAGTCACCAAATCAAATCACAAGTATATATTAATTTTGATCAAAAACTACCCGAAATAATCTGGAGGAATTCTCCTAAAATCCATCTCAAGGAGCTTTGTGTGCTAAATACGCCCACTCATTTACCGCGCTTCCACCCCAAATTTTTTGTCACTAGATGAAACCAGCCCTGCCTGGATCAGCACAATTATTAGTATCATAGCCACTAGCTGAGCTGTGCTGAAGGCAAGTTAGTGCATGGCCTAAGTATTAACATCATCGAAAAGCAAAACGCGTGTGCTCGGCTTAATTATGTGCATGCTCCAACTTGGTGTTGCCCAGGATACAGTCATTGCGGAAATCCAGGGAATTTCCTGCATACCAACCATTGGATATGAATATCATTATCCTCTTCGCCTTGAAAACACCACTGCATGACGTGACCAGCTCATCTGAAAGTGGGTGTCCGTCCTGTCAAAGTTTCAGCTAGGCAAAAGCGTGTGACGCCTACCTCCAGTGATCCGTGCAAGACCACTCCGTGAGCGGCTATCTCAGCTACTATATACAGAGCTCAGAACTGCAACTTCAAGTCACTGCAAGCTCAAAGTCATTGTCGACACAACCGATCAATCCCGATTGTACAGAGCGATCGAATCAAAAACTGCCAGTCAGAACAGTCTAGATAAATATCAGTACCAGCGATGGCGACGCAAGTGAGCCCAGCAACAAACTGTAAGTGCCACTCGGCTTCAAATTGTGTCTAATTCTGTTGTTTATTTGCACTTGCGGTTCTAATCTGCACGATCGCTCGAAGCCATACTCTGTCGTGTGTTTGGCATCAGTAACTTGCACGGTGCAAGCTAAATTAAATTTTTGTGCGGGGGCTAGCTAGGGTTGACGGGGCTGATTGGCTGCATTTGTGTGGCTACAGTGGTGCATGAGTGAAGGACGGGCAGAGTTATAGTCAGTTTTAAAAAAAATTGGTAGCAGTTCCTTGATTCTTCTTTTAGTACGTGCATATTGTATCGATAAAAACACTATATATTGTGAATTAAATTTTCTATTGCGGATATGATGTGTAGCAGTTAGTGGTATACAATAATTGTGTTCATAATGCATGATTCAGAGGTGGCTAATCAGCAATAGAAATTCAAGTGTGCAAATAGTGGTACAGATCTAGATGTAATCATATTAAGTTAAAATTAACAGTACCCATATGAAGTCTAAAGTTGCCTGAGTTGTATGGATATTAGATTATTAAATTACACACTTATCGAGTACCTTAATCTTATGGCATCTGTGTAAATCCACTTTCTAAATTTAATTTATCACGATCAGTCACTGAACTACTTCTGCGCAGTAAGCTTGACCCAACGGCATGCAGATATGTACTGCTTGTTTTGTGGCTGGGAATTTTGTTAGTGCTACCTGATCACACTACAAATCACGATCAAATTTCACGGTCGTTTGTCCATTTCCCCTCTTCTGTCTCTACCTGTAGCTCTCAAGATGAACATAACCAATAGTGGACTATCAGGACCGTTCACCACCAAGCCAGTCGGCGTCTACTCCATCCAACAAAACAACCAGTGTGCTAATAGCGTTGACAGCAGTGTAGCCGGAGGAAATCTGAAAGGGAATACCACTGGGACTGCTACACAAAAACCTGCAGGCCGAAAGCCTACCCCCGCCAATCCCCATCATGTTGATCACAGGGGCCCCCTTCACCATCTCGATGCCCCTACACTACCGCCTACTATTGAGGTTAACGAGGTGGACTCTTCCGACGATGGGAGAGATCACAACCTGTCCCTCTCTCCAGCTGCTCAGGCTCACTCTCTCAGCCTGTTCCTCTCCAGCAGCACCAGCGACTCAGGTAAACTTCAAAATAATTATATCAACTTACTACGCTATTAGTGAGTCGTTGGACTTATATGGGTTTTGTTTGTATGCTGCTTGCCTTTATTGAATTGTGCATACATTTGTCTGCATACCAGCGCTATTGTCATTACAAAAGCTACTGATTGTGTGAAAATAAGCTGGTTTCCAAATTCTGTACATTTTAGTGTACAACGTTACAGAATGTACATTTTCAGTTATCAAACAGGTATTGTGTTGTATGATAATAATGACCATTTTTTTGCATTTTTAGCGGATGAGCCAAACTCTGAGACCGTTATTGCAGCAGTGTATCGTGACCCACTGGACGACTGCATGGATGGAATTGAAGAACTGGCAGCAGGGATACTGAGAACAAGCAAACTAACCATCCAAGGAGAACCAGGAGGTGAGGAAAGATAAGGGATGGTGGGAGTAGAGGGAAGAGATTGGAAGGGTAAGAGAGAAGAGAAGGGGACAGTGTACATGCCATGGGTGGGAGGAAGAATAGGGGGAGAGAAAGGGAGAGAGAGAGAGGAAGGGAGAGAAAGGTGAGGGGGTTAACCACAGAGTGCATTTATCCTGAAACACCAAAGAAGCCATTATTCTAAAGTCTTCTAAAGGGCATAATGTGAGTTCATGCAGTTGTCCTTTTGAGTGAATAGGGGTAACTGTTTTCGAAGTAGCCCAGTGTGTATGCTTCAGAGCGGCCCTGTGTTTGCTAATTGAGCAATATTTGTAATAACAAAAGGGTCGCTGGTGGAAAGCAGTCCACATGTTTTGCAATGTGTGATGGAACAGTACCAAGAATTACCATGCAGACCAATGCAATCATTCGAGATATTATGTACTGTTTGCACATACGATTGTATAGTTATACAATCAATGCCAGATGGTACTACTATAAGATTCTACATACATGTATGTTGTACAATATTACAAATAGTGCATGTATTATCAACAAACTGAAGGTTATGTTAATAACTTTATGCCTTGTTTGGGTACCCCACCGATAGCTGTGACATAGCAAGGCCGGACCACACACCTCAATCTAGTGCATAATATTGTATTGTAGTTGTTTTGTGATTGCAGGGTTATGTTCAACTATCCTTAACTCGCTACTGATTAGACCATCTGTAAACATATTTTTACCACAGTACATTATCAAGAATTGACCTTTGCCCTAACTGTAAACATCCCAGGCTAACACGTCAAACTTTTTACACACACACTTGATTTTCAGATATGTCCAAAATCCAGCCAGCACTGTTTGGCCTCCAATCCATGGACAAGCAAATGCCTCAGCTCCTCCCACAGATGATGCAGTACCCTTTCTTTGGCTATGTCGATAAAGACGACCTGACCAGTGGGTGGAAAGTGAGAGAGAACCGAGGCACTGCTAGCTTTGAACTGGACGAGTACCTCCTGGAGGGTCACATCCGACTCGGTCTGCCCATCGATACGGCCATCTATGCCCTACTGCGTAGCCACAGTGCCAAGGGAGCCAAGCAAGCTGAAGCAGTCATCTCAACGGCAATGAACTACAACTATAACCCAGTGCATTCCCAAGTTGTCACGCCCCACATCCCACCAGTGATATGCCACTCCTCCCTCAACCATAAAAGGTCGACTCCACCGCTAAAGAATGGCTACCATAAGCCAGAGAAATCCACCGGAGACAAAGGTGAAGTTTCGGTGGCACCTACACCTGATTGTGAGCAAAACGGGTCGACATCACCACATCTGCAAGTGGACCTTTCTGCACTCAAGAATCAGTCGAGCAATTCCTCAATTTATTCCGGCAAGTCGGAGAGGTCTACCTCTGGTGTGAGCGTGTTCTCCTCTCCCTCTACCACCACTAGCACCAGCTCTCTGCCAAACATTGATGAAGACGGCGATACTCCGGCCACTCCCACGGAGAATGCCTCACCCTCGAGCTCGAGAAAGAGGCACGGTCCCACCAAGCGCAAAGACAGCTTAGCTCACCTGCACCGACCCCCGTCTACTGACTCTGAAGTCTCATTGGACGAATACAACTACCCGACGTCATCGGCAGATAGAAAGCTGATTCCGGGCCACAAGCTTTGGAACACAAGCACGCTTGACAATAACGTGATCGTGAGTCAGTTTGGAGAGACCACGTACCCTCTACTGATGTGGGACCCCAGGTTAAAGGTCGACTTCCGTCTCAGCTCCTCTATTGGCCTGATTACCGGAATTGTGACAGGGATTGACCCCGAGAAATCTACAGTCACCATGAAGGTGACCAACACCACAGGGAAGAAGATTGGTATCGCAATCCGCGCACACAGACAGACGACAGTCTTCAAGTCGAACGTGATTTTCCCGTCTAGTGGCCTCTACACGATAGGGACGGGGGAGAGTGAGAGGGTGTGGGAGGACAACGTCGAGTTCTACCCAAAAGACGCGGGGAAGAATGAGTCGTTTATTATCGATCTTTTTGTTTGCACACTGGATGGAAACCCATCCTGGAATGTCCAAAGAAAGTATGCCATCATGAAAGGCCACAAAAGGTACACTAATGCCAGTAATTGGCACAGGCACTATTCATAGTTCTCTCTAGCCTATTCATACAACAGTCTTCACTAATCTCGTAGGTCACTTTTATTAATTTTACACACAAACTTTTTTTAATTTATCACAAGTGCCACACCCTTGGCCTAACCTAGGTGCATGTGGGTGATAAAATCGCCTTGGTCTCTTTACAGACAGAGCTATCATGTTACCTATAATACCTGCTCAAGTTCAGAGTACAGCGTAATAAAGAATTATCACATAATTGTATTTCTGCAGCTCAAGTGCTCCACTCAAGAGAATGACTAAGAGAAGACCCTCTCACTTCCACATGCCAGGCACCATGGAGCAAAAGGTACAGCGTCATAAATATTATATAATATACTGTAAACATCATAAAATAATCAAATAAGTTCCACTAGACTCTAGTGCTTCACCATTGTAGTTTGTACATACTGAAACAGGCACACTATACCCACTTCCAAGAAAAGTCCTATACTATAGTTCTCCGTAATAGTGTAGTATAGAGTGGTAGTGATTGTCACATCTAAGTGGCCACTGTCATGCAGTGCTTCACTGAATCAGATTCAGATGGGATATAATTATTATAATGTGAAGTCCGATTGATGAAATCACTAGTCTGTAACTGCTCATGAAACCCATATACAGCATATATATAAATAGTATTATTTATACCGTTTTGTATATGCAATCATATATAATAATGTATTGCGTATGTGTTGGGAATACTTGTGGCTGTTGTTGGCTAGCATAGCTTACTTTCACTTTCCCATAGTTGTTAGTGTGCACATGTAGCGTACGTCATGCAATTGAGTTATTGTGTAACAGTAAACAGTGCTTCTCTTATGATAACTATTAATATATAACATATGAACAAGTAAGGTCCCCCACACGAAATTAATAAAAAGCTTGCATGTTGCTTGTCAAATATTTGGCCACTCTGTTATTCATCAAAGCATGACGATGTGAGTGTATAGCAATTATTAATGATTATATTATTTATTATAAGCCTTGGAGCTTGACAGTGGTACATGTATAGTCCTAGCTCTGTTATTTAGTGTACTTACATGTGTATCTTCAGCACACAGTCACTGATAGCTGCACTCACTGTCATTGTTGTCCTTTATATAATTAAATTTATCAGAAGTAATATTTTTATTATAATATTATTATGTGACCAGCTATGAGAAAAGGGACCATCTGGGAGTTTTTTTGTTTGTAGTATGTAGCTTGTTGCATGTATGGAGTAATGTACTGTTCATGCATGTATATACATGTAGCTAATCCGTTTTGTTTGTGCCTGTACAAACATAGCTACTCACTACCAGCTATATACGCAATTTTGTTGAAAGATTATTTGGGCATAAAAATTGAACACTATCATCATCCATGTCACAAATGGTCCCTTTTCTCATAGCAGATCACATATTATACTCTAACAATTAGTATACATGTACATTGATTTTTTTCCTTTACACACACAGTCTGAGAATCTGAAGCTGATAATCTCTCACGGTCTTCAATGTGTGGTCAAGCGGAAATTTGATGAGGCTGAAGTGATTCTGTCCCAGGCTCTCCACCTGCCAGACTTCCAGAGGGTTCCTCTCAAGTCATTCCTCTACATATGCCTAGCAGTTGTCGCAGACAAGAGAAAGAAACTAGGGTGAGTCCACTGGTACATGCCGCCTACACTGTCAGATACAATACTTTGATAGCTAGTGGCCTGATTAAAGGGACATTATTGCTTTGCTTTTATTACCCATTAACTTGTGCTGATGCCATACATGTAGGCTGAGTATTATTTGGGCGTGCGAAACTTTAAAAAGTGAGAAAAGGAGATGGGGGGGGGGGTGGTGGGGGGGTGGGGGGGGGGGGAACCTCCATGGGAACGAGGCTAGTATTTTAGAGGCTCGAGTACTAATTGGATGATGCAATTTTTTTTATTATACCTGTACTGGTCACGACGTGACTGCACCCTATGATAATGGAGTTGGGATTATGTTCCTAGCTCTCTCCCCTTTGATGAGGTACACACCTAGTACGTGTAACACGACACCAGATTCCATTGACTCAGCCACTGGCTAGGAATTTGCGGTCCTGTAATCATATCTTGCACCCTGTAATTGCTACATTCACCTATCCTGCCCTTCAACCCAACGACCGTAGTAAAAATAGTTTCCATTATTCCACGAGACCCATGGCTTAAAACATTATCGATATCATGCACATTTATACTGTCTAGTATTCTAGAGTAGAGTTGCATTGTTTTTTGTGGCAACTAATTTTGTTTCAAGAAGCAGAGCTCTTGGTTTTAAATTTCAGGAGAGAAGTTATAGCACGTAGTTAATTAGTGTAAAACAGGAGAAGGAAATTGCTAATAATAATATTTATATCAAATGCATGTGGGAGACTTGATAGTTGGAGAATGCGTGCATAATTTAATTATTGTAGACTTTGAGTGTGAAATAGCTAGACCTACCCACTTTCTCCCACACCTCAAATGTTAACTTAATCATCACCTAAAGTACACATTATACCCTGAAACTATGCCAAGCAGTGTATGAGATCCAATATGCTATACATGTACATTCCCCTGTTTATGTGCAGGCACAGTAAGACCCTCATGCCAGTGCTGATGGCAACCAACGCTGCCCACAAAATGGTGGAGATACTGGAGTCCACTCCAGGACCACTCAAGATGCCAAAGATGGTCATGCTAGTCAAACAGCTCAAGAAAGAGCTCAACATCACCAAGAGCATGAAGGAGGAGCACAGGAGAGTCGGTGAGCTATTGCAATACCGTATCAGCTATAGCACATCAGATTCTAGTATGCATGGGTCAATGCATGCATATGCACACTTCTTGTGTGCTTCAATTGATCCGTACCAAAAATTTAGCATGTTCTGTAACATTAAATATTTCAACATAATATTATTGTTCATCACCTAGCGAGCTTTGCCTGACCAGTAGAGATCAAACAAGGTGTCAGCATGGAGCATGGAAACAAATGTTACACTGGTTTTGATTGACTTGTGCTATACAAACTGTAATGCACTATCATGCACAGTAACAAAGGCTTATAGTCTGACTTCTAAAGGAGAAGAGATCACGTAACCAGGCACCTGGCAAAATTTAGTATCACGAACTTGAAATGAGGGAGTCTGGCTGCCCCGGGGACGTGGGTGTAACGTTAATTGTGTGTGCATTCTTGAGCTGAATGTGGCCAAATATTTGCATGCTCAATTGCCTGCCCCATAAATTAGCAGCTACTGGCATGTACTATGACTGCACAGCTGTTCATTGTACATCCCTGGTTATATAATTTATGGAAAAATCTGACAATTTTTATCATGCACCAAAAATCAGAGAAATGGCTTTAAATTGCCTGTGACCGGTAGAGATTATAGCTACGTCAAGCATGACATTCGTAGAGTATAGATAGATATGTGCATATGTAGCATATACTAGCACACTCTTGCTGGGGAATTCAGCAAATATGGATCATACTGCCACAGTTTGTAAGCTACACCCTGTGTATAATATATCACCTATCCCTCACATGATTGTTAGTGGTCACACGTAGTCCATTAGCAGAGTGGTGTGTGCCACCACAATGCATACCTGTATAGTGTGGGTGGAGAAATGTGTGAATACCTCAAAAACCTTAAAAATAGTAATATTTATAATATCAAATTAGTTCCATTATGTACCTAATAGCCCCTATGAATCCCTAAATGATTTACATGAAGTTTAATCGTTTAGCATAATATATTCACTACACCACGTGAAATATTCATTGAGGATACATAATTATACCCTCCCTCCCCTCCCCTCCCCTCCTCCCTCCTTACAGAAAAGCAGTCTTCTCTGGGTAAACTAGAAGAGAAAGAGGAGAGCTGCCTTATCCAAGCCGATGGTGGTAAGATCACCTACAAGCTCACAGAGCTGAGCATACCTCCAGGAGCAGTCAGCGAGTCAACTCAAATCACTCTCAGCACACCAGACAGCCAACAGCTAGGAACACTACTCAAGTCTCAAGGCTGGGATAAAGTTGTCAACCTCAGCGCAGCCATGCACATACAGTGTGCTCCGTTCAAAGAGAGATTTGAACAGCCAGTCAAAATCACAACCATGCTGAATGAAGGCGTAACTATTGGCTCGTGCTCGCTGATCCGTCTGCTACAGAGCAAGTACCAACGCCACTGGCAAGACATCACTGACGATGTGAAATCGGACCTCACTGTGACGGGCAACAAGCTGACCATAACTACTGACCAGACCGGGTGGCTGGCAGTGGCAACGGTGCAGTATGACATCTCACTGATCGCTCAACTGGCGATGCGTTCGCTCAGCGCAGAGCCCATCACGCTGCAACTAGGCACCTACGGACTGGTGGATGCTGAGAATAGCAGCGTACAGGTCGCCATCTTTGTCACCCCTTGCAGTTCTCCCAGTGACGCAGCCAAGAGCGAAAACAACCAAAAGCCGCACAACCATCGACCGATAGCTTTCCCACACACGATCCAGGCCTATCCCGGAGAGAAGCTACAGCTAGTGCTACAGGGAGCGTTCGAGCCGGATGAGCAGATGGGAGAAAAGAATCTTTACTTTGAGTTTGAGGTGCAGCAGAGCTTTCAGAGGATATTGGAAAAGTGGCTGAAGATCACACTGCTCAGTAATGGGAAGACAATGGGCCAGAGCTCATCAAAGTGTCTCTGTGGGAAATTGATTGTGAAGTCTTGTAGAAACTCTAAGCAACAGTGGGAGCCAATCGCTGAGATTAACTTATCGACAAAGGGATGTTATTCTGCCACTAACTCATCGTCAGGTTCAGACATTTCAAGTCACTGATTATTCTCGTGTTTTTATTAATAATTATTTCTGTTGTAATGATGTCATGGTAATTGTTTTCTTGTGTTATTAATTTTTTTTTTTACGATAATATAATAATTGTCTATCGTCACAGTGTTGCAATAATATTTGATCACCATAATAATTATTATTAAATATATGCTGCATTTATTGATACAAAATTGGCTGATAATAATTATTGACTCTTTAGCTTGCAATTGAACTATGCTGGCAAATTTAAACTAATGTTGACCACATTATAGTAAGTGAATTAATTTTAATTGTGGCCGGTGCATATGCTTTTATAATAATCTTTGTTTAAAAACTGCACATAGCTATATTATAATTATATAAATGACACCAAAATTAATTAAATATACGATAATCACAAATTAAACTATGCATATATTATACGTACATCACTTGATTTGATCCAAACATGCACATAATAATTATTATTGTATTATAGTTAGTTACATGTAATTGAATAAACTCAGCTTTCTCTAGCCCCAACGGGCATGGTGGCTGTTATGCCCTTCAGAGACTGGGCGGCTTGGTCTGAGCAACGCGATCGCTTCATGGCCATGGAGTTATGAATCAGTGTATCACCAAGTACACTACAGTATTAATAATATGAATACATGTGCAATAAATAATAAATTATTTGCTAATATAAATTTAACATGCTTGTATATTATGTATTCCTAATAGTTTTTGTCTAGCACTTTCACACACTGTATGAGCAAGCTTACGTAAGTACATGTATAATAATCTTATTATTGTATTATACAACATCATGTCTGGTATTGTATTACGCGTGTGTGAGCATGCACACTTAAGATCATTGCACAGGCACGCACAGACTCACACAAAATATGCGCGTGCACACATACGCACGCACGCACGCACATTCACATAACCCATTTGGAAAAATCATTTTCGGTAACCCACGGCAAACCATACGATAGGAGGTGAGCACCGATACACCCAAACCCAATCACACTATTATATTATTATCTTTAACTGCTAACTATGATAGTAATATCATGTACATGTATATGTGAGTAACAGCTTAAAGGGAAAGAAGGAAACTGTAATGTATTTTAACGGCCTATCATAACCAATGTCTAGTAGAAATTTAATTTATCCATGTTGAGTAAGGGAAGCATGCACCAGCCACGCAGGCTATTATAATGTAGGCCAGACTAGTTTTGGCTTGCACTCACTACTCACGGTATGCAATACTATAGCATTAGCTTAGGCCCTGCCACACACACACACACACACGCGCTGGAGAGAGAGAGGGCTAGAGTGGGCATACTGAAAGCCGTAGACTAGCTGGAGCATAATATTACAAGAAACTGGACTAACCTGATAGACGTAGCTATAGGCAGGCAAGGTCAACTGGTCAAACGCAATTTTTATTAATCTAATTAGGGGTGATGCTGCATGACTGTAGTGGCTATAATGTGTAGAAGTAACTGGTATCCATCATGCAAATGACATAGGGATTAAGCTAAGAGCATATAAAGTGCTAAGGAGAACCGTTTAGTCTACTTATGTCAAGTATTCCACGCATGCTGTTAAAATATGCACTGTACGAAAACTATTAATTTTTACCTACGTAAGCAAAAAAATTACTGTTGTGTACGTCATAATTCATGATCGTCATGCATGTAAGTGTTAATAATTAAAGGTCGATCACCAAAATTTTGACCCATATACACATAGCATACGTACCTTGTTTTGCTACAGTGTATTCGTTCCATGACATTGCAAACCCATGGTAAAAAATGTAATGATCAATTAAATTAATGCCTTAGTTCAGGTCAAGATCGAAACATGCAAAAGTCAAATCTGCGATTGTAAATTAAAGCAGCACTCGCTCTACTTCAGTCAGCATTAATAGGCTGGTAACATTATGAAAAACCACCTGCCATTGATTGGAACTTGTGCACTTACATGGTAACTATGTCTAAGGAAATTGTTTAATAATATTACACTGGTAGCACTCTTGTCATCTCCTTTATCCCTGCTATATATAGGGGCCGGGGTATTTACTCCTCATTAGTAGCTATAGGATGCGATATGTAATTAATGGAGGATGTTGGAACACTTGCTAGTACAAAGGGCAGTTGACAACTGCTGCTCAGTTCTTCTATCCTGCTGTACAGGGGCATCTACTAATTATAATAGGATATATACTAATTAATTAATAATTAATGCAGGATGTTGGAGCACTCGATAGTGCAAAGGAGATGTTACCACTACTACCATATATGGCCATCAATTGGAGCCTAGAAACAGCTATGATTACGGGAAAACAAACAGGATACTTCTAGAAAGAGCTAGTGTGGGAATGTTGTGCCGTGTGTGGGCTTAAGCTTGTGTGCGTGTGTGTATCCTTTACAAACTCCAAACACCCCCCCCCCCCACACACATAAGATATAAGTATGTACATGTATACAACACACACACACAAAAGGATGAAGTACTATATATGATATGTATACGTAAGCAATTAGTGCCCTAATAAGACAGGGTAAATTCCAATCAAGCCAAACAAATGTGAACTTTAGAGAATCAAATGGTCGGTAATAAGAACCCCCCTCTCATCAGCGACAGAAATTACTAGATCAAGTATGAGACATTCCCTCTCATTAGTGATAGAAATTACTAGATCAGGGTGCATGATCTGTAATGAGATATATTAGCAAAAGAAATTACAGGAATAGAGAGCCCCTCTCGTTAGTGATACAAATTACTAGATCAGAGTGTGACATTAAACACGTACACAGTCATTTAGTGGGTTCTTATTTAGCTCGCTAGACTAGTTACATTGTCTGTGTATATATATTATAATATAGACAGTTATACAATTGAATCTGTAAAGCAAGCTATAGGTGAATGAAGTGGCCATGGCATGTGTCACTGAATGAATTTAATTTAATTGAAGTGGCCATGGGGAGTCAGTGACAGCTAGCACTCTAGTACGCATAGCAAGTGTGCTCGTGACGTGAAAGAATCTTATTCTTCCAGAATGTTGGTATACAAAAAGAACGAGCGCACTTGTATTGCTGTGCGTACTAGATTTCTTACCCATGCAACCAAGTACATGTACCTCAACATTCTTAGTGATAGCACTATTATACCATAAACTAATTATGACATCACACTCTGATAATAATAATGATAGCGCCACATACATATAGCATTGATCATTTCATCGAAAGAACATTGTACAGATGCCTCGTCGGCAAGTGTAATGGTGGCTCCCCTTTGAGGATGCATGCAGGAGACCTCCCACATACCTCACATGATCCATGAGGGTGGTCCAACAAATAACACTCAAATTAATCAAACTGCACGACGTCAGCCAGACAGTGTGTACCAAACACTGCAACGGCGCTACGCCAGCTGGTTAGCCGCAGTTCTGAGGAAGACACAGGGAAATTCCCTAGCTTATATTACTTACAATATTATAATACCCTCCCACATGCCCACTCCACCCGGCCCACACACTAAATAGACCACAAGCTTCCTGCCCTGAGCAGCAAGATCCACTGCTATTGGGTATCAGGTTGCACACTGACTCATACTGAAAGAAGGAAACAAGAGGCAGCCATGGCATGTGCACTCTTGCTAGCCAGCAATCCATAATACTGGGAATAGTAATCATTACTATGTGTGTGGCTAGCTAGAGAGGGTGGAGGAGAGCTAGACTGTGCCGGGGGATGACTGGGAACAAGGCTACACCCAGCAGCTTCTGATATAATGATGTCTGCATACAATATTATACAGTAGTATTGCTCTTTATTATGTAATCTATGACACAGCATTACGTATGTATACATACAATAATTATGTATGTCTGCTACGTAATTCACATGTATATGTACTATAGAAACAATAAGAATGAGAGAGCGAGAGAAAGAGAGAGAGAGAGAGAGAGAGAGAGAGAGAGAGAGAGAGAGAGAGAGGGAGGGAGAGGGAGAAAGAGAGATGGGGAGAGACAGGGAGAGAGACGGTGAGAGACAAAGAGGGAGAGAGAAACATAATAAATGCTGAGTGTATGTTCTGCTACTAGAGTGGGTGCAGGGTGTGATAGTGTGATCGATGCATGTGTTGTGTAATGATATGGCGTGTGTGCGTGCATGCGTGTGTGTGTGTGTGTGTGTGTGTGTGTGTGTGTGTGTGGTGCGTGGTGTGAAGAGAGATGCATGACCTCACTGAATGGAAAGGAACTTAACAAATATTCAAACTAAACAAGGAAACTCTATGCGCTTCATTGACCCTATTGATATCACTAGACTACTGCTATCCCCAAAACCTGAAGAATGCATGTCGTTTTGACTGCCCTGTATGGGCCGGTCATTGCCGCCCCCTCGTTAATTAATCGTAGTTATGCGTTAGTGGGGAGAGGGGCGTGGACTTACAATTGACATTATGTCAAGAGTGTGGCCATATTCGCACCCATCGTTAGCCACAGGAAATTTCAGTGAAGCTCTTCCAAGAAACCCAGTCAAGCATGAATGCAAATCATGTCACCCACTAATCACACATTTTCACTTTGATTATAATAGCTGTACCTTGGAGTGGCTATTAATTAGCATTTTAAGGAAGGCCGCTTTAGACGCCTGTGGACAAGCAGATGATCAGGCACCGAGGCCACACCTTAATTATCTCCATTGTGCATAAGACGGAAAAATTTAAGGAAATTCCTCATCAATTGGTAGTTGCATATCAAACAGTCTTGATTATTCAACCTTTAACCTCGATATGAACCTACCTATAATACTCTTACTATTAAACATGATTAGTAATTCTAGCTATTCTGTTCAGGACCCTCAGGATACTATGTTTATGGACTGAACGTAATAATGTACATTAATTGTATATTGTTATGTTGTGTAGGGTTGTACCCAGGGATCTCATGTGCTTCAAAGTTACACACGAATATCGGGAAGTAAACATTGAAATTTAAAAGATGGGACGGCCTGGGTACGTGGATTATTATGTTCTAAACACTGTTTTTCTCATGTTAAGTATGTTAGACTGCTACAGTGATGTTCATAATAATATTATGTACAGCCTTTGATTATGCTAATTACGTTGTACAGTCACTATAGTATTTACATGTACACAATAATAATATTATTATACAACATAATTCTAATGTATGTTGTACAATCATAACGGTACATGTTTACATGCACATATACGTACCCATATTATATTGTGTAATGCAGCTAGTTCAATTCAGTGCTCGTATCTATGCATGTCATATTTCATAATCTTACCTGTACCCTGAGGCAAAAGTTGATGAGTCAGCAGTCATGGACAGCATGGTGCCCTCCGGATCCACTTCTGCAGTGGAATTGGAACGAGACTCGGCGTTGGAACGGGTTTCAGGAGTGAATGGAATGAGGTCCTGTAAGACTCCGCCCACTGGGTACGCCCATATGCTCCCGTGCTGCAGCTTGGCTCCACTGCACTGGGTGAACTTGAAGTCATGAGGCAGGGAGAGACCTTGCTTACCATCACCAATACAACGATCAACCTGGAGTGACAGATTAATAGTAAATGTAAATTTATTATGTAAATTTATTATTACAATGGAGCGTGTACAATAGAAATATTGGTATTACAGTGGACCCCTTCTATTCTGGACACCCTAAAAAAGTGTCCTGAGTAAAGGAGGTGTCCTCATTTCAGGTGTACTTTTGCTCAGACCATGGGTGGTGCCCTGATTAAGGGAGGTGTTGTGTCTTTATAGATCAGAAGGGCTCCGCTGTACATGTATAGCCCACGAAATCATGATACATCAGTGTGTGATGTAGCTTTCTTTGTGTAAAATTGTCATGTGTGTATGTACGCATGTAAAATTATTAATTCCTGGATTGTAAGTACATGCTGACTGACAGGAACTTAATGCAATGTACAACCATGATACACAGTGAGAGTGACACGTACAATGGGGAACGTGATTTCAAACCACTTGTCAAAGGTAATAAACATTTGATATCTAGGGAAAACAGATATCATTGTTACTGCAACATAGGGACTATTATAGGATATTATGTAACTGTTTCCAATATTACATGTACGTATGTGTATGCAAAGCAAATACTGTGATGAGAAAAACACAAAATTTGTGATATATTGTGATGATACTTGTATTTTGGACAATCATCAGCTAAATTAAATGTGCAGTGCATAATAATAATAATTATTATTATTATGATTGTGATGATTCAAACCCACTGATTGATATCAACTTGAGATTTGCACACGTACATGCACATGCCCAGTTACAGTCAGGAGTACCCACACTTCACTCACTTGCTTCATGAAATCTTTCTTAGTTGTACCATATCCATTGAACATGTAGTCAGCATGGACAAGCCTGCCTCCCATGTACATCTGTCAGATTGAGGGAGTATGGCCCAATAATTACGTATAATATTCAAACAGTGCATGTGTGTTACCTACCAGAAACATTCCTGGTGCAGCATTGTGTCTGTGAGTGAGCAGAGGAGATGGGGCATGGCTGAGGCCGTGAGTGGCGTGACTCAGGTCATACTTTAGCAGACGAAATGAATCACCAGAGCTCTGCAGGAGACAGAGTTATATTATAGCTGCAAGTGTATAATCTATCAGGGGTGGGCACTTGCCCAGGATACTATGATACACAGGGATTTGCTGAAGCTTACAAATTCTGTAGCTATTTCCCATAAATATTACCCATCAATGTTTGATGTCAAAAAAGTTTGTAAAGGAAACAACGGAAAAAATGGCTATTAGTCCAGGGATCGGACTAGTAGCCATATCAAATGGCTAATTTGGCTAGTGCAGTCAATAAATTTTGTCTTCCATGCCTTAGCAATTTTCAGCTTTTCAACATATGAAAAGATGAAGAGAGTACTATTGGAAGCCTCATGCCAGACCACCTCATGCATGCTTCCAGGAAAAGTTTCTTCAGGAAGTCCTTGAAATGAGTCATATCAGTGACTTAATAACCGCAATTAATATGGACTGGTATATACATCCATATAGACAGGTGGCATGGGAGGGTGTGGGAGGGGCAGCCAGGAAAATCCAAAAACAACATAAATATTATTGTACCTTAACATGCATCTCTCTCTAGTCTCTAGCTTCCCCCCTCCCTGCTCCACTTGGAATTAATATTACAAGCTGATACAGCAAGAATACATACATGTATGTACACCATGCAGGCAATGAAGCCAGCATAATAATATTATGTGCTGTGTGTATATATGGGTGAGTGAACTAGTACCTGAGTGCAGGGTGAGTGTCTCATTCTGTTGATGGAGCAGTGTATGGCATCCAACATCGGCTCACAGGGACATGAGTTCTCCACTCTGGACGGAAAATCATAAAATATTATTATCACGACAGGATTATATATACCTATGTACGTACCATGTAATAATATTACCGTATAACCAGAAATTTAGCGGTTGAGCCCCAAATCGCTATTGCAAGAATATTTAAATTTGGCAGTTCGGTACGGGATCGCCATATGTATATAATGTACATATGTGAGTAGGAAATTTTGGCAGATTTTAATTTGGCAGCTGTAATATAGACCACCAAACTGCCAAATTTAATTTTCCGCCAAATTTGCAATAATTAATATTCATGATTTGCCACATTCTGCTCAAAATTTAATAAGGCCCAATTATCATGACATTCGTGAACTTCCTCTGACCCGTGAATTCCATTAAATTATGGTGTATAGTTCATTATGATAGAGAATGTCTACTCACAGTGTTGAGAGTATGCATACGATGACCAGCTGCTCCCTGGGCACATGAGAGGACAGAAAGACATCGTACTCAAGATCAGAAATGTAGGGAACTCGACGCTTGTCACATCTGAGGGGGGAGGGGGGGGGGAGGGGGGGGGTGAAACAAAGGATTATCAAATAATATACTAGATCTTGAGAACAGTTTGTAATAGAGCTCAAATAGCCTGTCATAATCATATGTACATGTACTTATAAGGAAAAAGCTATAATCACCCATACCAATCTGGTAGCTGCGGCAATTACGATTTGCCTGTATAAACACCTTGGTTGCTAGGCGATGAGCTATAGGGTACAAATACCAGAGCTCTGCATGCACTGACATCATGCCTTATCAGCAAGCTATAGGGACATTAAGATTTATTTAAGAGGGCATTAGCAGAGGGTCATGCTCTTTTAGCCGGTAATCCAATACCCCAAAGGGCAAATTCCATAGAGGGGGGGAGTTACATAATATTATGCAACCTAATTAATCAGGCGCATGCGATGATGTGTGCTTCCGTAATAAGCCAACCAAATAATGTACATGCATGCATGTACATGTACATGCATGCATGTACATGTACTAGTCTCCCAGATACATGTATGTGCCATGCAAGACCATCAACTGGGAATGAAGTAACTGAAGCAATGCCGAGGGCACAGCCCAAGGGAGAGAATAGTTATGTTCTGTTATGTTGGCTAAAATGGCTACCTGAGGGATGTGTGATACGAGTCATATCCTCTTTTTGCCATGTAAGATGTAGTTAGATATGAAATCATCTTCTAATTACGATGAAACAAGAGTAATCAGGGGATGCAACATTCCCCTTGCTAGGAATAAGCTAGTATGGCTGTACCTTAACTTAATTAAAGGCCACGTCGTGCCATACATTGCACATATCTTAGCGTGCAACTGTGTATGTGCATGTAGCTAGGACCTAAGGTGATCCTAGTACCATAGCTGCTAGCTGCTACTGAGTGTTCAAGATAAGGGTGCCTATATATCCACTTCACCTGCACTTTGGCAGAGTGTCCAGCCCTTTCCATAGCATGTGATGAAGAGCACTAGGAGAGAGAGAAGAATCAAGGGAAAAAAATACAGAACAAAAAGATTTCTAGTCTCATCCTGAAATTAGAATAATTATAGTTGTAACAAATACTGTGATCTGATTGGTCACTCAGAGGTCTCTATTTCTCAAGGGCGAAGAAAGATACACAGTGCAACAGTACAGGGTAAATATCATGATTACAGTTAAATCTACAGAGATCTCGTCCAATGGTCTCTACGCCTTTAAGAGACCCTCAGGCCCTTAGTAGCACCCTCGCTGCACTCGGAATGCTACAGCCTCAAGCCTTTGGGTTTCTTAAAACACGTAGAGACCTTGGACTCGTCTCTAACTATATTATTTATAGTCAATTGAAAGTGGCTAGTAGTAGTAGTAGTCTAAGTGATAAGGAAGGGTCTAGCTTGATAAACTATAATCTTAAAGCATGGGTAGAAGACTGTACATGCAATAAATGACGGTCATGCTAGGAAGGATACACAGGGCAGCCACAGATCATGTTGGTTGATCTCTTGCGAGGCTTGCTGATGCCGGCTCTGAATGGCTTCGGATGGAGACCATGAGAGACAGGCCGCTGGACACTGCAAGGAGAGGGATTAGTTAATACTTCCCCTTGTTCCTCTCTCTCTCTCTCTCTCTCTCTCTCTCTCTCTCTCTCTCTCTCTCTCTCTCTCTCTCTCTCTCTCTCTCTCTCTCTCTCTCTCTCTCTCTCTCTCTCTCTCTCTCTCTCTCTCTCTCTCTCTCTCTCTCTCTCTCTCTCTCTCTCTCTCTCTCTCTCTCTCTTACTCTCTCTCTCCCCTTCCCTCTCTCTTCCTATATTATTCATGACAATTAAAAGTCATCGTGGATATAATAATTATGTACATGTAGTACTCACAGGTCGAGTGGTGATCCTACTCTCATGACGATGGGTGGTGACGTGGCCCTGGCTGGTTCTGCTGGAGATGCCCCTGTCCCAGCAGCTGCAGCCCTGGAGATGGAGAGGGTGAACGGTAGCAGAGGGCTGGCAGCTCTCGAGCTGACCCGGGAAGGGAGGGGGTGGGTGTACGAGCGACAGTGACCAGGAGGTGGAGCAAAGCTTGACAACGATTTGGAACCACTATCTGCATGTAAACAATGTGTACGTATGATGCTATTACTGTATACTGAAAATTTTGAGGGTCCAATTAATTCTTGGTGGTTTTTAAAAATATTCTGACCAGTAAATGGGCATGAACACATACATCTATGAAAATTAAACTACAAAAACTTTGAAGACACAAAAATTTGACCCAAGTGATATTTCCAGCTATACAGTATTATATGCATGATCAGCCAAAAGGAACAACAATTAATGAACTTATTACATTGACGACCCTTTCCTAATGCTTTTGGAGTAACGACCATTTCCTATTTCAAGTGATCAATATTATGTATGTGACTGACCATAAGCAAAGCTCCTGGAGGTCTTGATACGCCTCCCTTGTGACGACGTGGCCCTGGTTGGTGATCGACTGGTGACATTGGAGCCAACCAGAGAGCGAGGCTGAATCCCAATATGCTCTCTGTAGTGATCCATCCAGTCCGAGACCACACCGTGGATCCTCTCCTGGTAGGAGGCCAGCACATCAGCAAGTCTGTCACTTTCTAAACGAAGGTCAGAAGGCTCCTCTTCATCTTCTTCTGAGGTAGTGCTAGGAAGCTGCCGGGGGGGGGGGGGGGGGGGGGTAGAGGGAGAGGAGATGGAGATTGAGAGATACAAATAGTGGTGAGGGAACAACCAATGGATAATATTATGGCTATGACCCCCAATAAAGTTGTTAGAATAACTGATTCACAATTTGCTTATGCAATGCTTAATACTATTAATGCATGAGGGCTGTAATTAATTTTCAATTTACCCTCTTCTTTCCCTTCTTCACTCCTTTCATTGACTCAGCGTCCACCTGACTTGCCATACGTTTCATCTGACGCTAGATTACAACATAATTTTATGTGCAATATTGGATTCAATTCAGGGAGCATGAACTATGTCGTAAAACGTTCACTCACTATTGCAGATTTAGATGTAAATGGAGCATCAGTGAGAAGAGAGTCTTGACCTGTGTCAGCCTGCATGCAAGATTATCGTTAGTCACACCACACTTTAAGAGACAAGAACAAAGAAGTTACTTACAAGTTGGCTTTGCTCTAGATTCTCGATTGAGGGGCCAACAGCAAATTTGTAGTTTTGCCCCCTACAAGAGATTCTGAGCACCAGATTTGTTAAGTTAGTGCCACGAACAGATACCTGTGCATTCAGCTGTAGGAGAGGGGGGGGGGGGGGGGGAGGGGGAAGGGGGAGGGAGAGGGAAGGGGGGAGAGATAAAAGAAGCATAAAATTGGATACAGCCAACACACATGAATTGAGATAGACTGAGAGAGGTTGAGCTTATATGGAGGCCACACCCACTTTCTTGTGACAGCACCATCCTGCACGCAAATAACAAGACAGTAACATTATTCATAGTCAACAACACCACAAAATGTGATGAATAAATGGCACATTCTATAATTTCCTGAGTTCACCTCATTGAACAAGCTTCCTCCTTCCTTGTCACAGAGCATTCGAATAGCTCCAGTGGGGTAGTAGCAGCAGGCCTTGCCAGTCGGAGTGAAGTAGGCCAGCAGGGGACTGCCTTCAACGTCATCATAGACCAGAGTGTAGAATCCTCTAGCTCCACCGACATGACGACTGACACACACAGCATGACGACCTGACATGTAACTAGACAGCGGTAGTCAAGGAAATAGCCTTGCAATCGGAGACCTCTAAGACATATTAAATCGTATGAATGCAGCCTAGCTTGCTTTAACCAAGTGTCTGAAGCATACGGTAGAGAAAAGAAGGAAGAGGGATAGGTGGAAGGCAGTGGAGAGAAAGATAAAGGGAGGGAAGGAGGGAGCTAGAGGGAGAAGAGAATCGAGAGAGAGAGAGAGAGAGAGAGAGAGAGAGAGAGAGAGAGAGAGAGAGAGAGAGAGAGAGAGAGAGAGAGAGAGAGAGAGAGAGAGAGAATCAATCACTACATTGAGGATACTTGCAGTAGCCTGATCCATCAGGCAGCATTAGCACAAACACAGTTGGTCCCTCTCCAATGAGCTTGGCCTCTTGAACAGACTGTCCGTGTACTCCTGTCGCACCACTCAGACTCGGGGTCCCTTTGCTGAACACAGCTGGGAGGGGAAATGTAGCAGAGCGCTGGTGCTTGCTTCGTAGGGTCTTAATCTGGGGGTCATTGAAGAATTTGACCACCAGGGGGCTATCAACTCCTTGCTGCCTTGCCACAAGCTTCTCTTCATCCCTAAACAGAAAATTTAGTTAACCGTGGTAATGGTCGTCAGATGTGGGCGTGGCACCATAGTTGATGCATTTGTGCATCATACCATGCAAGCTAGCATAGCTTAGGGTACCTTTTCTTGGTGAATTCTCTGAGTTTCCTCTCCCACATTTTGAGAGTGTTAGCCTCTGGATCTTGACTATCACTGGGCACCACAACCCAACCTGTATAACCATAGCATGCGTTCAATCATTATTAGAGTCACACAAGACATCAAACTGGCTGTACTAACCTCGATCATAACATCTTGGTGTTTCCATAGAAAAGTTGATAGTGGTCAAAGGCCCATGTATACCACCTTAATGATGAGTATAACATAGCTAGTACTGAGTATAACTACAAGAAGGCCATGCAATAGGCTCACCAGTTATTTCTCCCGTCTGCCCTTTGTCTTTCTCCTGGTCAGTCTCAACTGGCTTACCTGATGCTAAATTGATCCCCCCTGCATACATGATTATTAAAATTGTAATGATATGATCCTTTACAAAGTACCCTCCATTATGAATAATATCATGCATACGATGTGGCCTCGTCCCCTGGCCTGGCTCTGCCCAGTGTTTCAATGTTGCATACAGAAAATGTACAACGAGTGCAGCAATAATAAAAAGTGGAATAAGCCCTCATTGTTATCACAATGTATTGAAAAAATTGCAGGCTAGGAAGATCCATGTAGTATCCAACTGGATTGGACATATTATTATATTTGCACGTTTATAGCAGGATAATCTGTTGATCATACTACATGTACAAGGCTGCTATCTCTTGTCCATTTGAGATGTGCAGGAAGTTAAGCTACAAACCTTAATGTAACCTGGAAGAGACTAAATTTAAGCCAATTGCATGCTTTCTCACTTGATTTCCTGGTCTTTATGGCAATCTCTTTCTTCTGCATCTGGAACTTCTCCAGTCTCGTCTTGGTTGTGGTTGACCGTCTCATCTTTGGTGCCAGGCTCTCCTGCCTGTAGTGCATGATGCCAGGTCTCAGGTCAGCAGGAAGGACGTCATACTCCATCATCCTCGACTCTCTTCCATCGTCATCAGTCGTTGATTCACCCGTGGCGTCATCAGACTTGAATGAAATGTTAGATAAGATGCTTCTTGCAGTTTGTGGTCTTTCTGGGGACTTTTGTTTACGTCTGATGGTGTCACGACTCATCCTTACTTTCTTGCTTTTAGCTTTTTCTTTTTCAGTCTTGGCAGCTTTCTTTGCAACTATTTCCACTGCTGCTTCTAGGTTAGTCTGTGTGTGTGGCTCTTCTGGTAAACTCGTTAGGAATGGCTGCTTGTTTTTTGTCTGAAAGTCAAGGTAGCAATCGGTCTGCCACTCTCTCTTTTCTGGTATCACATCAGCTGTCAAATCTTGATGTGTTCTTGTCAAGTCCTCCACCAAACTCTCAGGTAAAGACACCTCAAAATCCTCGTAGATCAATTCTGACAGCCGGGCTAAGATTGACAAGGACACAAACTTAGCTTCGGTAAACTTCCAGTTTCGTGAAGGTCTCTCCTTTTCTCGTGACTGTAGCTTTCCTTCAACTTCTTCAAGGAATTCGCGCTTTATCTCACTAAGTGTTGATCTAACCTCGACAGCTTCTGGAATCACAGGATCTTTAGCTGCAGCGACAAATCTAGGTCCTGTAGGGTCGATGGAGGGTAGGATTGTAGGAATCTCATTAACGGATACTCTTCTGGCAGTGCTTGGTCGACGGCCCGTGGCAGTTGGGGGTCGCTTCAGTGACCTGACTCCGGTCAAAACGCTCTCGTTGTCCCAGTTTGTCTTGGTGAAGGTGAGGTAGTTCTCTCTCTTCTCTCCGTAATTGGACAGAGTGTCGTCTATCTTCCTCAGTCGCCGATGCTGAAACCTACGAGGTCTCTGTTGCTCAAAGAAGAACTGATCTGTTGACAACATTGGCTCTGCAATAGTATAATAATAATAGTATTATGGTATGATCAAAGTAAGTGTGGTTGTCCCCATGACTAATGTTGGTAATAACCAGGTATAATAGGCCTAAATTTAGACTACAAATTATACTTAAAATTTGCAGGTACTGACTGCATATTCAGCAAGTGATGCATGCGAATGATTGCATGCAAATATTAAAATTTAATGATCTGAACATCCACAGACTACTGAGGCACTACCAGCTAAACATTTCAGCAGGTCTGTGTTGCTATTATTCTGATGATCACATGTAGCCTTACCTAATCATCTCAAGGAGAGAGAGATGCACAGCTCAGGATCAGACCTTCAGGCTCAGTTGTTGTTATGGTAACAGCATGACCTTAGGTGCAAATGAGCCCCGCCTCCTATTCGGGCAACTCCGTACGGGAGGTGCAAATGTACTAGGGTTGTTTACAAAATCTACGACCTTTACCGACCACCACGCCCCACGGTATGGACGGGGGATCCCCTTTTATACTCGATCTAGTGTCTCGTTTCATGCTGGAAGGTCTCGACAATTTTGTATTTCTTTATGGTGAGTTTAATATTAAAGTGCAATATCGAGTGAAGGAATAATTATAATTTTTGTGCATACGTATGGAGTGTCAAATGTCAGAGTGTGGAATGATGGGCAATATTCAGAATACCGTTATTCTCCATACAGCTCAGCTCAGATGAGTCTGATTATCCATCAGCAAATTAATAGTATCCAGAACTTGTATTAATTCACATTGAAGAACAAGTTGTATCAAAGTGCTGAGTCAGCATGTCTGGACCTGCTGCTTCCAATGTGAAAGTGAGCGTTGGCATCATCCTCAACCTAGCCTCCGCCATTGGCATCGTATTCATCAACAAGTTCATCTACGTGCACTACGAGTTCCCGAGTATGACCCTGACCCTCATACACTTCACTGTGACCTCGCTGGGGCTGCAGATATGTGCCTGGATGGACGTTTTCTCGCCTAAGAGGCTGATGATCAAGAAGACACTCCCCCTGGCCGCCTCCTTCTGTGGGTTTGTGGTGTTCACTAACCTCTCTCTGCAGAATAACACTGTTGGGACGTATCAGTTGGCGAAGGCGCTGACTACTCCGGTGATTCTCTTCATCCAGGCCGTCTTCTACAGTAAATCAGTATCCCTGAGTGTTAAGCTCACTATAGTAAGTTGATGCATACATTAATTTAATTTTGTTTACATGACATTGTATAGTATTGTATGTGCCTATCAACTCGTGTGATGTGTGAGGGATGGATGCACAGTAACATTGGAACTCGGTTACCAAAGCTGTCTATATACATATTATACCGTATAGCCGGAAAATTTGGCGGTTTGGCGGTCTGTGTTACAACCGCCAAATTAAAATCCGCCAAAATTTTCTACTTATATATATACGTATGGCGATCCTGTACCGAACCGCAAATTTAAATCTCTTGCAATAGCAATTTTGGGCTCAACTGCCAAATTTAATTCCCACCAATATTTCCAGCTATACGGTATGTGTCACAGTCAATCTGATAATTATGAGCATTTGTTAGCCCGATTACCAGGGGCTCCTCATAGCTATATTAAAGGCTGGAAGGCACCTACATTGTAGTGATGAAGTTAGTACTATAAGATGACAATTAAATTATTATACGAATCAGATGCCAATTGCATAAATTTTGTACGTTACAATGCATGAAATACTAGTCTAAGAATGCATGTACATGTATCAGTTACTGTGTGTACAAAAATATGATGTATTAAATTACGATTTGTATGTCCACATCAGATTCCAGTGGTTCTGGGTGTGTTTCTCAACTCCTACTATGATGTGCACTTTAATGTAATTGGAACAGTGTTCGCCATCTTAGGAGTCTTGGTTACATCAGTTTATCAGATTGTGAGTCATCTCCCTCCCTCCCTCCTCCTTCCCTCTCTCTCTCTCCCTTGCTCTCTCTCTCTCTGTTTCCTCTTTCCTACTACAACACTGCATCAGTACATTGTAGTAATATGTATGTAGTCTGTGCATGTGTCGATCTGCTTGAGCATAATGTTATACTGTTTTGCCCTCATGCAGTGGGTGGGAACTAAACAGGACGAGTTTCAAGTCAACTCCATGCAGCTACTCTACTACCAGGTTAGCATTATCAAGAGGTACTCTTGGCATCATCAATGGCTAGCTGAGGTTGCAATTGAAAGTTAGGACCATACATTGTACATGTAAAGCACTCATCTATAATATTATCAGATATTTCTCTGCCCAGATTTTGTAAATGTCCACAACCACTAATTGCACACAATCCCCTCAGCTCTTGTGAGGCTGTAACTGCTACCTATCTGTATGTCTGTATGTCTGTTGATGTAGGCTCCTCTGTCGTCGCTGATGCTGGTGTGTATTGTGCCATTCTTTGAGCCAGTCTTCACAATACCATGGAAAATACCAGTGGATGGATGGGTTGGTCTCTCTCTGACTTTCTCTCTCTCTCTCTCTCTCTCTCTCTCTCTCTCTCTCTCTCTCTCTCTCTCTCTCTCTCTCTCTCTCTCTCTCTCTCTCTCTCTCTCTCTCTCTCTCTCTCTCTCTCTCTCTCTCTCTCTCTCTCTCTCTGTCCCTCCCTCCCACTCTCTCTCTCTGTTTGTATGTCTCTCTCTTTAATGACAATGAAATTATATACCATTAGATCACTGTGATTTGTTCTGGACTGGTGGCCTTCCTTGTCAATCTCTCCATATTCTGGATAATTGGGAAGACATCTCCACTCACGTATCCTAACCTCACTCACGTCAATGCAAACTCTTGTAATTACAGTAATCATCACATACTATTTAGGCAACAGTATGGACTCTTCCATAATAGTTATATTATATCTATGTTGAGGATATGGACCCCTTTTCCTGATGATGTTTATATACCTACATGTACTCTATCCATAATATTGTTAGTGGATAGAGTAGGTAAAGATCATCGGGAAAATAGGCTCTAGACTAATCTTCAGAGGTGGGGACTGTACTGCTTTGTACCTGTTTGATCCTTAATTCTCAGGCTAGATACAACATGACTGGTCACTGCAAGTTCTGTGTGACTCTGATAGGTGGATTCCTGCTGTTCAGAGACCCCATAGCTGCCAATCAATTCTTAGGTATACTGTCCACTCTCAGTGGCATAGCAGCTTACACCTATCTCAAACTGAGAGAACAGGCTAGACAAGAGAGAGAAAACAGTTTTAAACCAGCACAGAAAGTATAGCAGTTCATAGTACTATTAGTTTTGGCACTTTTATTAAGAAAATTATGGTGGGTGTGGACCTATCATGCCGTTGACGCCCCACCCCCCCGGAGACTGTCTACTATGTACAGTTACTCTGCTAACCAGAGACCCAGCCCCTGACTCCTCTCTTGGGGGGGGGGGGGGGGGGGGGGGGGGGGGGGGGGGGGGGGGGGGGGGCATTCTCCCTGCTGCCTAGATATACTATATATATACTGCGCATGCGTATAATATTGTAGTGGGTGGGGCTATATCCAGTGTTTCCCCCGGGATATCCCTGCATAGTCTGAGTCATCCTAGATTCTACGCGTACGCGCAAAACAGTCGGGCTCTGTTTCTAGCTTACTTTGGATCGTGGATCAAGTTCTCATGGCCACTGTTGCTAATTCTTCGTCTTTAGGGGAAGGTGACGTACTAACAATTGCAAACGAATTATCACCTGTTGCTCCAAGATGGGAGCTACTGGCGATGTGTTTAAAACTATCAGCATCTGATATAGAGAATATCAGGACCAAATATGGTGGAGATGTAAACCTAGCCCTGAGTGCGGTAATCTCGAGAGCGATAGCTACACATCATCAGTTAACCTGGTCGGATTTGGTCCAAGCATTGAGAGAGCAAATTCTCAACGAACAATGCTGTGCTAGCCGGATTGAAGAGAAATACATCCATACTAAGCCGATCCCTCGTAAGTTGCATTTGTTGGAGTTATTGCTTGGGCTATTCCCAATTGAATAACTGTTTGTTGTGCTACCTTATCACATCAAGCAGTATAATAATAAAATATATAATCAATAGCTGCAAGTTATCAACCTGCCAAAGGCGGTGTGGTCCCGGGCATGTAACCTGCATAGTGGGGAATTAGTCTCGTAAACCAGACCCCTATTCCGCAGCGCTGGGTGTATTTCATCACCAGCACGCGGAAAGAGGGTCTGGGAATTCTGGGCACCAATCCGTGGCACCTACTGGAATGTCGGCAGAGCCAATGAGATCGCTCAGAATGGTCACATGACCATGCTGCGCCCGCAAATATGCCATTAACAAGCTGCTCGATTCACCGCTCAGTGTCCGAATTGTAGCAAAACCTTGCCAGAAGGCCGCTTTGAGGACGTCTATGCACAGATATGAGGACTGTTACTTAAACAGCGATGGTTTGGCTACTTTTTTCTGACTTTTCAGGTATTTTTATGGTGAAAAGACACAGAAATAGACTCAAGCACGCGCTAAGGAGCCGCGCTGACTAAGTATTCAAGATTTTGCTACATTTAGGTATTTTATTGATAGCTTTTAGCCAGTATAGTCCAAACGAGTAGTTCAGGATCATAAACAGCGCGTAGAACTCGAAGGAGGTGCAACAAAAAGTTTTGCGGTAAAATATTGCATTCCGTTTACGTGACGTAAAAATTCCACTGTGCCACGGATTGGTGCCCAGAATCCCCAGACCCTCTTTCCGCGTGCTGGTGATGAAATACACCCAGCGCTGCGGAATAGGGGTCTGGTTTACGAGACTAAGTGGGGAATCTGTATACGTAGAATAGCAAAGCGTTCAATGAATATTGGTAACATTTATATGCCACGCTAAGCCTTTGTTGGCAGCGCCAAAGGTCATAAACCGAGACAGTATTATTATGATAATATTATATTCATAGCTTTTTCCGCAGTAGCACTATATATTGTACAAAAATTGAAGATGGAGTAGGGATGGCAGTGCCAAAAAGTACACAAACATAATAACATTATTATTAATTTTGTAGGGATAACGTATCACGTCCACTATACATCCCTACGCTTGTTTTTCTCGATACTATCATGCGTTTTAGATTCAGTATGTAAAGCATCGCTTAGCTATACTTTGATATTGACTCTATGCATGTGTGACATCCATAGGTAGCTAGACAGTGTTGACTGCAAGTGCCCCATATGTATGATATAGCTCCTAAAAAGCAAGCGTAGGGATGTATAGTGGATATGATACTTTATCTTTATTGTATGAAGCCATATAACATCAAAGGCACCGCCCATGCTTTATATCCGGTACACGTAGAGCGTGCTCAATATGGCCAATAATGCACGTTCATTATTGGTCATAAAGCACGGTAGCGGACTTTAATTTGAAATTTAAGTATTTGAAAGTCTAAGAGCACATGAAGAAGCAAGTATTTACCTTGATACTGTTTAGACTAACTTCTAGACTGAACGGTTGTCACAAAGAAGCTTTCAAATTATCAAAGGTCAGTATTTTTTGTGTTAGACAGCCTTGACTAAGATTTAGCTACTCAGAGCTAGCTACCTACAAATTGTCCAAGTCAGAGATCTGGAGCACTGATCTGCGTACGTATGCCTTGCTACTTTTGAAAATTTATAAAGCTTTGTTTGACCGTTTTCACAAAAATAAAATTTAAAAAGTGACGGATCAACGGGTATACAAGCGGCCCTGTATGTAAACTTACCCTGAGTAGGCTATCATGGTGGTCCACATTAGAGTGCAGAGCTAGAAATAAGGATTTAAAAGTATTCAGACATAATATCCGTACATAATCAGTTTTGTTCGGACATTTTCAAATTTTGTACAGACATTTCAGATTCTGTTCTATGAGCTGATGATGAGCTGCAGCTACATTTCAGCTTGTACTATAATAATAATAATAATTGTAAATGTGGCTGCAGCTCATAATCACTATCTGCAGACTTAGCAGATTCCACAGACCACCAAACATGACTGTGGTTTGACAGGTAGCAGTACTAGTGTAAACTGTTATTCCCCATATGCACTATGAACAGTCAATTATGGCTGTAGGCAACCACAGTGCTTAGCTATTGCTCTAGGCTATGTCTGGACATTATGTCCGCACAAAGGCTGCTATGTTCGGACATTTGGGCAATATGCACGGAAAATGTCCGATGTCCGACCGTTATTTCTAGCTCTGAGAGTGTCATACAATAAGCCAGTTAATGCGTGCGCTTGGTCGTGCAGTACACGATTTACAGCACTCGAGGAGTGGTCTCGTGTCTGATAAAGCGCTCGGCTTCGCCTCGTGCTTTATCAGTCACTTGACCACTCCTCTTGTGCTGTAAATCGCGACTGCACTCCGCACACGCATTAACTATAACAAAATTGTATACTTTTTGGCACTGCCATCCCTACTTCATCTTCAATTTTTGTACAATGTATAGTGTAGCCTCGAACCCAGGCTCACTTTTGGGGGGAGGGGAAAGAGAGCCTGGTACACACTGTCTGCGCATGCGCCAAAATTCCCAGAAATCCTGGGAATTCGTATTTTTGTCCGTTTATCTGTCCGTAAACGTGAACCTTGACCCCACACGTATGCCTAAAATTGGCCATGTTTGTGGCCACGTCCATCATCATGGATTCACAGTAGGCATTAATTTTTGTGGGTGGGAAAATTTCGTGACTGCCAAGTCAACCACGAAAATAACAAAAATTAGCACCCCACGCTTCGCTCGGGATTCTATATAGAGTCCTTCGGTCTTCTAAATCACATAGAAACCTCCTAAACAGTGTCTAACTAATATGTAGCCACCAGAGGTCTCGGTGATAAAAAGCACTCTCTCTGCACCAGATCTAGACTACTAGGAGATATGAACTGATACTTCCAATATTTTGTTGTAATAGTATAGCCATAGGGCTTTCAGCTCCGTCAGCGGATATGGATGGACTATAGAGCATTATTAATTTCGACGATCTTTACCAGTCATATTCTTGGCTACTTAGTTGTGCGCATGAGCAGAAAACACAATGGGCATGCATTATGCATTGAGTAGGCACTGTCGATAGGCGTGGCTACGTTAGCCACAAAAAAGGCACGATTTGTGACGCCCGTGGACCGTGTCCATTGATTTGAAACACACTGAAGCTATTTTTCGCCAAATTCGATTGATTCGTTGTGCTTACGAGTCGCTTAGATGCCTACATCTCGAAATATGGCGATTTTTGTGCTCACGACGACAACGACAACAGCGACGACAACGACAAAACCGATTACTTTACCCCTTGCGCATGCGCGCGGGGTAATAAAGAAGCTATGAGAAGGAGTTCTCTACTAACTGTTAGTGAAAGTTTTTTTGGTGAATATCCGGGACTGTCGATACAGGCGGTTGTCCAACGGCAACGAAGGGACTTTGTCAGGTCTTTGAAGCTTTTGAAGGTTTGCTTAAAGTGAGATGAGAGCGAAGGAAATTTTGCATACAGTAGTCTAGAGAAACTTATAGAGTTTTTAAGCTTCACCGACTTCGGCTGCTTAGTATACCTTGTCCGTACATGTCCGACCGCGTGGTAGCGATAGTGTCCGGTGAATTATACTAGAAATCGCTCCGTAAACTTTGTGCATGCGCAGACAGTGTGTACCAGGCTCTCTTTCCCCTCCCCCCCAAAAGTGAGCCTGGGTTCGAGGCTATGTATAGTGCTACTGCGGAAAATGCTATGAATATTCCTGAATGAATATTCAATTCCTGTTACTGTTATTTTTTTATTGCTCTCCTGGTAATCCATGATTATCATTAATTCATAGGCGGATCCAGCATAGGTGCACTAGGGGCACGTGCCCCCCCTTTTTGGAGAGCCACACATGCAAACTGTATAGCTACAAGAGAGGCACACATTCTAGGGCTATCAACTGTGGAGTAAAACTATTTATAAACCAACTTACTTAGTGCTTTTTAGCTCAAATGGCTGAGCTATTTCCATTTACTACGTGTCGACTAGCGTTGAGCGGCAATTTTGAGGGTGTGGTCAAGCGTTAGGGGGCGTGGTCACAAACTTTTCCGCGCGCGTGCTCCCTCCTATCACAAACCCTGGATCCGCCACTGTATTAATTTCATCAATGCCACCTAGCCGACTAGTCCTGTGGAGCCAGAAAAGGCTGACTATGCATACCTTGGGGTTTGCAGATGTCTCCAAACATTGGTTCAATGGCTAGAGCACCATAGAGGTACCCTGAACGTACAGTACCAGGCTTGAATAGTTACTCCTAATCCTAGACAGGTATATAGGATGCCTCCTTTTGCATCACACACTATTTGAGCATGCAACATTGTGATCCTTGAGACATAGCTGAAGGTAACCAGTGCCAAATTATTATTTTAAGTGTGCGATTTGTAGCACCATGGCAGTGCTATAGATGGACCTATGAATGAAGCCACACCCCTCATTAATTTGATCCTGAAGCAAGGCAAACTTGACAGTTCACCAAGCTGATTAGCTTGATCGATTGAGGTCCTGGATGTGCCAGCGCGCACCACTGACATTGGTCACATGACTTCACCATGGCAACACTGTGAGCGAGTATGTGCATTATGTGACAAAATAGCATATCAGACACACCCAGTGGCATCCGTAAAATGTGCTGTGCCATGACGCGTGTACTACAAAATAGAGTGGATTTATACTCAAACCAAGGTGAGCGGTCAAAGCAGTCTTGAGTTAGTCCTGGAAACAGAAAGAAAGAAAGACCGAGAATTGGAAATTTTTTAACTAGCTAGCTGGTTCAGGCATACTTGAATGTTTCCATGGATGTGTGAAGGCTTGTTCGGGGTGAGCCTGAGCGAACCCTGAATGCATGAGAGATAGGAAGCGGTTTTATATGTATATATTGTTTGTGGGGTGATCATTTCAGTGAGGAGAGAATTAATTTTAAATGCAAAAGGTAATGATTATCATATGCATACGCCTGCAGTGCACCACGTGCACGTAACCTGAGAGACAAGTCGGGCCTGGTTGTAGGCAAAGACATAAAAATGGAAAGGTGAGTGCTGTACCACTCTGGCAAGGCTCAAGTCCATGATTAACATCACTGGTAGACTCCACTTTCCTGAACATGAAGGTGACTGCATGGAGGCTTATCCCCTCAGGGCCTGGGTATACAAGTGCTTTGACTCATGATGGTCATGGCATGCAGATTACTAAAATTTAATGATATAGTATAGGTGATCAACGTTGTTGGACTATATAGTAGTAATCTAAGATACTTTCACTGTCGTTGTAGCTTCTCAGGCCTAGCTATTGGGGTACCAACCCCAAGTGCATGCCTGTGTGCTTTCAAAGAAATCTTATGACTTTCGCGAAGGCTCGCCCTGTATCGATGATTTTCATTACCACTAGTTATATATTATTTTGATGTAGATCATGAAACCTGCAATAGCACTATTATTTTAATATACTGTATACATGTACCGTAGAATCCCGCGATTACGCCCCCCCTCGCGCATAAGCCCCCCCTGCATTTTTAGCTCAAGTTCCTGCATAGGTAGTTTTGTCTCGCGTATAAGCCCCCGCCCTCCCTGACTGTAAAATGGAGTCCATGAGTCAATAAAAACAGTAGCTACAGCTAGCAAACTAGCTATTTGTGTCACAATATGCCTTACTTTGTCGTTTTTCTCGAGTTTTGCCCACCAAACAGCCAGAGAAAATACAGAGATCGCGCGCCCACGTGGCATTCGGCGGTCGGTAATGGTCGTCACACGGAAATGTTAGGATCCCGCGTATAAGCCCCCTCCCCACTTTTGCCCAATCCTAGCATGCACAAAGGGGGGGCGTAATCGCGGGATTCTACGGTATATTGTATGTCCTTGATATAATTATCCCGCATGCGCATGTACAGCGGGGTAAAGCAATCAGTTCGATCTGTCACCAACACAAAAATCGCCAGATCTCAAGATCTAGGCATTTGTAAGCACAACATATTTGTCAAAATCATCGAAACACTTGCTCCATTATGCTTAAAATAATAAAATTAAATTTTTATTGTTTGGTAAGGCCCCATGAGCATTGCTAAACGGTTGTTTTTATTGGCCACACCTATCATCCGCACCCCCTTATGCTTTCTGCTCATGCATGCGCACAACCTAGCAGAGTATATACATAGGTAAAGGTCGTCAAGAAACGCACATAATCATCTCTGCGTAAATAATAATTATATCGATGCACTGCAGGATGCAGATGCAATGCGTGGGGTATGTGCTCTAGAGAGCTCTAGTTACCCCGCGCGCATGTGCAAGGGGGTAAAGTAATCAGTCGTGTCGTCATTGTTGTAGTTGTTGTTAGCAGAAAAATCGCCATATCTCGAGGTCTAGGCACCTGAGCGACTAGTAAGCACAATGAATCAGTTGCATTTGGAAAAAAATGAGCTTCAGTGTGCTTCGAATTGAGGGATATATATGGTCCATGAGCGTCATAAATAGTGCCTTTTTGTTAGCTTTCGTAACCACGCCTATCGACAGTGCCCACTCAATGCATTATGTATGCAGGCCTTGTGCTTTCTGCTCATGTGCATAACATTGAATAATTATGGACTGGTAAAGGTCGTCAATAATGCTAGTGGCACACGTTTGGCTGGTGGCTATCCGCAGACTGGAATGTAAAGCCCCATCGAATCAGAATGTAAGATACCTATATTTACCTAGTCTAGATCTGATGCAAAGAGAGATTCAGTGATGTTTTGGCTGAGTAAAGTGCCAATTATCAACATACGTTTTCTCCTGCGTGTGCTATTGCTTAGGAACATCGCCTGAACTTCGAACTTGAACCAAAAGGTAGGGTGTCGCCAGGGCTACAAGTGCCTAAAGTCTCATGGGGCTGTCAATAGAAATACGTCTGCAATGGCAATTTTAGCTTATAATTGCAAATGCCAGTTATCAACAGTCGGTACATATTATCGGCACACCGTATACTTTTAATACAATCAATTATCGTCACTTGGAGCTTTGTCATCACAGTGCATGCAATCCAAGAGTAAGAAAATTATATAAAAAATACTAGCAGGTGCATACTCATGAGCTCTAACTACTGTGGCAACTTCATGTTCATAGGTGAACTTGTTCGTTCTTTATCGTTTTTTCAAACTTGGCAGAAGTGCCTCGGGAATGGCACCGTCGCGTCTTTGCCCCTGTATTGAGAAAGTAAGACACTGTGAGGGTCATCTTATCACAAATGGAGCAAAACCTACCTTCAAAAGTCCAGTATGAAGCTGAGAAGTGAGTCGCGATCGACCACGCGAAGTTGTTATTAAACGCGCCACGCCCACTGCCTATATTAAGGCCCAATGTCGATAGTCGATACCCATATTTCTGATAGTAGGTACCTGTCGGTAATTGGCATATTACGCTATGGGGTCTATAAATCCTTGATACAACCAAGCAACAACAAAAGCAGACCTATAGATTGCGCAATGTGCGCGTGGAATATGTGCTCTATAGAGCTCTAGTTATGAAGGTTCCCAGATGGATAGAGGTTCCCTGGTGTCCATATCCTGGGTATCGGTATTTTTGAAGGTTCCTTGGTGTTCTGGTGTCTAGAGGTTCCCCAATGTCCGTCATGCCCTGGGTATCCCAGGTGTGTGTCCAGAAGGCATTAGCTACCGATCATCAAGACAAATGAAAACGAGGCTATAGCTACTCGAGTCGATTAGAAATTATTGTGGTGACGAACGTCTCTGAGTTGATAAAGTGCCATCACACACTATGTCGGACAAAGCTGGGGATATGAGATGGCAATGATAACCGACAGACAAATCAATTGCTTTCTATATATACCTTTAATGTTGCATGTGGGATAAAAAAATCTATACCAGAAGCTTACCTGATCGCTTCTGTCTTCCTAGTTGGGTGGTAAACGTTGTTCTCCCCATGCCTTAGTGGCCCCTTAAAATGATTGATGTGGTCATAAGGTCTGCCCGAGCCATGCCCACCCGTTATGCATTAAAATTTTCCTCAGGAGAACCCTGGTAAAGTGAACAGGAGGTTACAATTGAAGACTTGGCTTGATCTTGTTACTCACACATTGGCAGCGTTGAGAACCACCTGAAAAGACTATAACAGCCTCTCTTCTTTGTCAAATCTGAGATACAGGCCAAAATAGTTTCCCAAGTTTAAATATATTATTTTTCACTTTATGGTATGGATTGATAGAGGAATCATTCCTCTATACACAACTAGAACTCTACAATCTGTTGCTACTGTAACAGTGATGACAACTCACTCAGAATTGAACAGCAGCAGTGGTAGACTGCCAGAGAACTGTATAGAAGAGAGTAGAAGTATAAAACTATTGATTCTAGTCGGCCAGTGAATGAGCTGGTCTTTCATTTTCAGCACGTTGAAAGACCACGCCCAATTACTAATTATTGTGCATGCATGAATACGCAATGGAAACAGTATGGCTAGCAAGAACGGTGCGAAACCATATAGACAGGGCGGAACGAAACCGAAACAGAAAAGTCACCTCAATATCTTTCAATGATCTTTCTTTACCAGTGCATCTCTACTAGGCCAATTAGTTGTGCGCATGAGGAGAAGCAAATGGCCTGCATACATTATGCGTAGGCATTGATAGGCGTGGTTATGATAGCCAACGAAACTGCACTGTTTGTGACATTCTCAGAACTTGTCACTCGATATGAAGCACAGTGAGTGAGCCAGTCCCAGATTGCAACAGATACATTCAAGCTAGCTAACTCACACTTGCTCACAAATACTTGAAACATTATCATTCTAATTATAAGAAAAATTTACAAGTAATATTAGGAAAAGCACAAATGAGAGTGACGACCTATACCAGTCCAATAGGAACCAACACACAGTGAAGGTCAAATTCGTTTGATTTGATGTGACCAATTTTTAGTTAAGACCACCATTACTAACTATAACCTTTGAATTATTGCTCCTACCTTGCAAGCTCCGACAGCCTTGAACAATACCATATCTACTGAATGAAATGTTCACACTAAATACCACAGGAGGTACAAAAGCTAACCCTTACGCATGCGCACTGAGGCTTAGCTATAAGGCCTGGATCATACATCCAAATATCCCGACAAAGCATAATTTGTGTGTGTACAATTAGGGCTGTCATTGCATAAGTGTATACATATATCGCGATTCCGGTTTTTTGTGTATTCAGGGCACACTCAGGCTCGCTCCAAATCATTGTACTCTATAATATATCAACAAGTATAAAAACAATTGAATAAAATTGAAGGATGAAGTAGGGATGGCAGGGTCAAAAAGTACACAAACAAGATTCAATGTAGGGATAATCACATCCACTATACATCCATACGCTTAATATTCTCGATTATAATACACTTATTGTTGTCGACTTGTTTGTGCTATCCTTCAGTGAGTGTTCTTGATGTGCATGTGGGAGGCTCAGGATAGTCGATCAGCTTTGATTCAGTCACATTATTTTTGCACCCCATACATAGCTATATAGCTACTCAAAAAGCAAGCGTAGGGATGTATAGTGGATGTGATTATCCCTACATTGAATCTTAATTGTGTACCTTTTGACCCTGCCATCCCTACTTCATTCTTCAATTTTTAACCCTCGGCACATGCGCGAGGGTTACGGTAGTTGGTTTGTCTGTCAGTCTGTCTGTCTGTTACCACGCTAGCTGCTACATACCTCGTTTGCGAGTCCAATTTGCGGTATTGCAAGGTTCCTTATGGCGTTCCCAATTCATGATTTGTGTGGATTTCTCCGAAAACGCTTTGTCAGTTTTGGCGTCATTTGCCGATTCCAAGCTTCTTGACTTGGCCTGAGCTAGCGATAGCACTGATTTAACGTATAAATAGGCTGTGCGCTATATACGGTATGTATGTCTATAACTCTTAGCGCATGCACGGTTGCATCAATCTCGCCGCTCAGTCCACCAGCGAGCTTTTGACGATCGTGGCTTCTTTTCAATTCTAAGGCTTAGCTGCCTGTATTCTTGTGGTACCCTTTGACTCTCTGGCTTGTATTCATGCATGGAATTACAGTGCTTGAAACTAAGTGTGTTGCGGTAATATTGGACATGCAATATTGCTCAGTGTACTTCAATCTTGTGCCAAGGCTTTGCATCATAGTCCTTCAAGTTAAGATTTAGCTAGCTAAGTCACCAAGAATTGGAGGTTAGGCTACAGTGAGGAAGGTTGAGTTGATGTCGACACCACAGTGTGGAGTTCGATATAGGATTGTTACTGCTATGAGCTGTTGAACCGTCTTGAATAACACTGCTGTGCAAGTATAACATTACCTCATCCCTGTCTCGCCCTGGCCCCAGCCCTTTAGTTACCCCCTTTTCTTCATGCAACTGTTGAAGCATGTAGTCAATGTCATGCAGCGCGCCGAGGGTTGTGTGCTCGACAGAGTTCTAGTATTAAATTGTTTTTATACTTGTTTTTGTTCTTTTTTTATTGCTGTCCAAGCGTAATTTATCAATGCCATCTTACATGGTTTGTTTATTCAACTCTTAATTGTCCATCAGTAGAAGATGGGAGGTGCCGAAATTCACGCGTGCGTGCAAAATTCGTAGCCACACCCCTCACGTTCCTGTGCCTGGCCAATCCATAGTGGCCTAACAAAGAAACTGCCATAAAGCAGTTGCGCTAGTAGTCTCGTCTCCAGACCCCACCCCCAAAAGGATGCCGTGGCGCGTGCTGCTGACTACAGTCACATGACTTCACCATGGCAACACATTGTGAGCATGCGCATTATATCACAAAATGGCGTATCTTGGACACACCCAATTGTTAACGCGCAGTATACACCCATGACTACGTAGCTGTCAAGATAACGGGAAATTAGCGTGACACTGCACTGCACGCTACAAAATGGAGTGGATTTACACAAGAACTAAGGCGAGCGGTCCAGACAGTCTTGAGTTAGCCCTGATAATGAAAAAGAACGAAAGAAATAAAGAAAGAAAGAATGAGAAATGGGCTATTTTTCAAACATCTAGTCCTTGCATGTACAATTGTTTTGATGAATGATCTTGGTCTTGCTAGATGCACAATTTGCTGGAGATTCTGATTTTCACACTTAGAAACTTCATAAAATTACCTATTTTGAGATATTTGGGCATTTGTGATGTATTACATAATATATGGTATATCCGGGCCATCCCTACTTATAGAGTCTACCAACTCTATGATTATGTTGTATTATTGTGTTTTAGTGATGAAGTCGGTCAGCTCTCCCCCTGTATTGTCGCAAAATTCATCTGTGGTCATAAGATCAAAAGTTGTACTTGCACTTGGTCCAAGTGATCCATTGATTTCACCTTGTGACTCTATTGGTACTCCTACCAGCCCAAGCAAGCCACTCATTTGTGGAGATGACGAAGTTCAAACAGCTTATAGCTGTGGTTGTGGTGAATGCCTACCAGAAACCTTTGATACGAAGTTATGCGTCAATCCTCTTAAAACTGATTGTCGTTTTCCATATGTGAATATGAAGCACATGAGTGATGGAGAGAGGGAAAGCTTGGAATGCAGGCTGAGGGAAGCATTCTTAACTATCAATCGTGAGTATGCCAAGTTTACACATAGTCTACGCAAATCTCTGGTAAAGCGTAACGTCACCCCAAAGGAGCTTGCTGATGTACTAATGGATGTGCGTGGTTGTCGACCTCTTACAAAGAATGCAAAGCATTCTAGTCTTTTAGAAGTTAACTGCATTCATTGTAGATATAGTTGGCACCGAAAAGGATCAGCAGAATCTAGCATTGTACCAGGAAAAATTTGCAGCCTATTGCAAACGACAAGTATTTGAGTGCCCATCGTTTTCAGCAAAAAGTAATAAACTGACAAGTTTTGTGCTGAAAGTAGACCAAAGAATGTGTCTTGGCGAGGCCGGCATATTCACTGCTGAATCATTGCTACACTTTAAGTCTAAGGTTGCTGAAATGTTTGATGTGACAAAGTATTCTCTTAAGCTTTGTAGTGTCCAAGAAGGATGCTTGGAGATACTCTTTCAAACTCCAAGTCATATCATGGACGTAATACTCTCACAATTGGATGGAAAGCGACTGGATTTGTGCAGTCTGGGGATCCAGAAAGTATATTTTGGAGATAAAGTTGTTTGCACCATTGCTCCTTCTGAATCAGTTGGTGCACACAATGTTGATCAAAAGGTATAAACTCTGCCTGATATGTATTCTAAGCTACTTACCATGCAGCAATACCTATTTAGTATTGTGATTATACGATCACTTGATTATAGATTGTTTAAGGAATATGGGAAACCTGTTTTCAAACCATTAGCACCATACATATCTCTAGAGGGTAATTACTTGCCCAGTAGAAATTTACTTTTCTGCGGTTATTAGGTAATGATGACGTAATCTATGAGGTAATTGCCAGAAAACTCAGGGCCTCCATGGAGCCTTTCTGAGACTTGAAAATCGGTATATATGTAGAGTATCTGACGCATGTATCCAGTGAATACATTATAATCTGAGCGCTACTTTCTCTGCGAAGTACCGCCGGCCGAACTTCACGTGTTCTCTTGGCTGACGTAATCCCGTGGATAAATAAAGCTAGCCTTGTGCTATATATAGCACGCACGCTGTGTGCCATGCCGCGACTAACCTGATGTTCAGAAGCTGTCGAGTTCGTCTCCTGTGATTGAAAATTGTCAGGGCGAGGTCGAGAGTTGGCCGCGGTCGACTCTCAGACTCCATCTCTGCGATTGAGGCGCCAGTATCAATGTGTGTACGCACTATATTGACGACCTTTTACCATGTGAACCATTATGCATGCAGCTACTGGGCAAGTGGTCAAGTTTTCATTATTAATACGAAGTCCATATAGACCAACCATAAATTTCTCTAATTGTAAAGTAATTGAGGGCTATGCCCCTAATTAGTTACCCCTGGTATATGATATCAAGCATATCTGATTCTAAACTTATACTGTATTAACCAGTCAACCACCAACTCGTCTATCCGCCAAATGAAAATTTGCCAATATTTTTATTCAGGCCAATCCCAGCTATACGTACAAAGGGTGGTTGTGAAGATCAATGTGGACGATTTTTTCAGGGCCTGAACTAAAGCTCACATGCTTAAATAAAACTGAAAAACCCTCAGTCCACTGCAATACCTAGCTCACATTTTGCAAATAATTTTTGCAAGCTAACCACAAGAAAGCTTTAATACCTATTGCATAATACCGGTAGTACCACATGCATGTCAGATCAGCAGATTTAGTGAAAAGTAAAGCCTGACTATGGTATTTCAATAGATGTATTGTATGGATTTCATTGAAAAGGCTATATTCAAAAGTTTTGGCGACATGTATGACTTCTTTGCTTAGGCCAGACCAATTAAATAAGTTGTTGCACGGATTCGCTCGCTCCAATTTTTGGGCAAACAGAAAAAAAATTTAATTAAGTTTGGTGGAGCTTATGTACAGTAGAGTGGTTTTGTATTCTATCTTGATTTCCTGGTCCTAGATAGTCACATTAGTCTGTCTTAATTAGATTGTGGTCTATAACCACACCCAATTAATTGCTTTTTTTTCGATCGCTCGCTCCAATTTTTACCTCACAATATCCGAGCAACAACAAATTAAATTTGTCTGGCCTTATTGACGAGCTTTTGATGGATAAAAGAGGCAGTGATCACTTCGTTTCAAGAAGATTAGTATGTAGGTTAATGGCACCTTATTGTCAACGTATAACCCAGGTATGTAGCAGCAAGAATAAACAATAAGGAGAGGAAGAGAGTGTCGAATGCGCTATATACCCCGTATAATAATATGTTTTCGGCGAGTTGACTTGCAGCTGTGTGCACATGACTAGCCCAAGGGGCCAAACACTTAGAACTGCTAAGAATAGCGGCATTATTCATGAATTTTATACTCTTTTTATATTGTGATCTGCTCACGCTTTTGCTTGCATAGAACGATTACCATAACCCTCGTGCATGCGCCGAGGGTTATTATAATAGTCACGTATATTACTGGAGCAAGTTGATCTGTCATCATTATGCAAAGAGTATAAGCTATAGCAGCATCCATACAAATGTATGGAATTTATATCCTGGTTAAGTGCCCATGTGGGCCAGATCGAATGTTTAAGCACCTGTTGGCGCAAACTCAGGACATGTACTACGGTATGGCATAATATTAGCTCAATAGCCTTCAATAATGAGCAACTATTATTACCCCGCGTGCATGCGCAAGGGGTAAAGTAATCGGTCGTGTCGTTGTCGTTGTCGTCGTGAGCACAAAAATCGCCATATCTCGAGATGTAGACGTCTAAGCGACTCGTAAGCACAACGAATCAATCGAATTCGGCGAAAAACTGGCTTCAATGTGCGTCAAATCGATGGACATGGTCCATGGGCGTCATAAATAGTGTCTTTTTGTTGGCTAACGTAGCCACGTCTATCGACAGTGCCTACCAATGCATAATGCATGCCCATGCTCATGCGCATGCACAACTAAGTAGCCAAGAATAATAATATTATTATGACTGGTAAAGATCGTCGAAATTAATAATGTTCTTGAAATCTATACTCCATCCGAATCCGCTGATGGAGCTGAAATCTGCAGCCCTATATGGAACCAAAACATAATGTAAGACGGCTATACTATTACAACAGACCATTGGACGTATCAGTTCACATCTCCTAGTAGTCTAGATCTAGTACAGAGAGAGTGCTTTTGTCACCGGGACCTCCGGTAGCTATGACAATGTACAATAATTAAGCAGCATTTCCACTAATTTCTGAAGTTCACAAAATTATAGCCATGCACACAAAGCAATTATTTTTTTTTCCTCTATAATATTTCTTGCTTCTTGCTAGCAAAGGATATACAGATAGCATAAAGCTAATAGGAGTAGATCCTGATAAATTAAACCTGATATACAAAATTAAAATTATGAGAGAGCATGTGTGATATTAAATTAATAGTTAAGACTATGATTATGTAATAACCGTTTGAAAGTGGGCAAGGTCGTGGATGAAACAATAGTTTCTGGAAGCTTATTCCATAATGAGACTGTGTAGGGCACAAATGAGTAATAAAAAGAATCAGTTCTTGCAAAAGGTTGATATAAACAAGAATTATTAAATGAACGTAAATTATAAAAATTTAATGGTTCCTCTCTAGGCACAATTACATTAGTTGAAAAATAGACAAGTTTATGTACAATATTGAATAAGTGACATAACCTCTGTTCCGTTCTTCTCCTTTCGAGGGAGGGCAAGTTAGTCGTAGACAGTAACTGCTCATACTGCATACCACTCCATTCGCGAGTTGCCATTTTACAAGCAATTTTTTGCACATTTTCAAGCTCAGTTATATCCTTGGAAGTGTGTGGAGCCCAGACATGACAGGCATATTCGAGGTGGGGCTTCACAAGTGATATGTATAGTTGATGGAGTACATCCGAATTACAGAACTGGTAAAATCTCCTGTACAGAAGGCCAAGAATCTTGCGAGCTTTTGCACACACTGCGTCAACATGTGGTGACCAGGATAAGTCCCTACTCAGGAGGACCCCTAAATACTTGTACACATCGACCTGTTCAAGAGCTTGACCATTAAGCATCAGTGTGAATTCTGGTAGTAATGGAGCTCTTTTTCTGGAGACAATCATATAATTATTTACACTTGCTTGGATTAAGGGTGAGATAATTATCAATTGACCACTTTTCAATACTGGCTATGCCTTCCTGTACAAACTGGAACTCGCTTGGTTTTGAAATAGGTCTGTACAGCAATAGAACATCACTCGTTGCGATCCAGGAGATAGTGAGATGGTGCCGACCCCATTGATATAAATTAGAAAGAGAAGGGGACCCAGAACGGATCCTTGGGGCACTCCAGACAAGACATTAGCAACTTTGGATATCTCCCCCTCCACCACAACCTGCCGAGTTCCTATTGATTATCATTGACAATACCCGATATTTTGTGCTAAGATACTGAGCTGGCTGTTGTGCCAGAGCGGGAGGGGGGGGGGGATCTCCAGCACCTGGAAACAAATGTTCTCTTCTACTTCTTGTGGTGTAATTAGGATGATCAGATGAGACATCCCAGTTCCTCCACAGGCTCCACTTGCAGAGCATGTCCAATTGTTAGTAGAATGCCATTATATTATTCTGGCCAATAGTACATTACACTCATTCCACCCACAAATACCTCTGTTTTCATTGGCATTTCTATAAGGCATAATAGCAAGCTGTAATTGTATAAGTTATCCATGCAGGTGTATAACAATCGAGTACTTTTAACATGGATAGCACCCCCCCAAACCCAAAGTACATGTACACAGTTTAGCTAGCTAGGCTTTAGCTACCATAGAAGTTCAATCAGTTCGAATATGTCCTTTTTTTGGCCATGGTAGTAGTATACACAAGGAAATACGAAGCCTTTGCCTTCAATTTTAGAAACTTCAGGTTCTCCATTGATGGTGCAAGACATACGGCTATACCGTATCTTGAGAAAGTCCCTGCAGGTTCTTGCCCTCGCCCGTGGAACATGGCCAACAATTTCATCATTCTTAAAGATAGCAACCTCAAAACCACCAGACCTATTCACAGCTTAGACAGCAGCATTGGATCACATGTCTGTTCAAGTCAAGTGCAACCAATTTCTCAAGAAGAGGTTGATGCGGCATAGTGTCGAAGGCTTTTCGATAATCGAAAAATACAGTGCAGATATCCATTCCAGCATCTAAAATTTCAAACCAGTGAGTTACCGTGGATAGAAGTGCTGAGATGGTGGAGCGCCCAGCCCTGAATCCCCACTGGGTATCAACTAGTGGACAGGCTAGATCCAGCTCTGCGGTTGGCAAACGAAACACGTCTTTCCAGAATCTTTCTCCTTCGCGCACATTTGTACCACCCACAAGTCTCAACTCCCAGTCTGTACTGCAGTCTGCAAGCAGAATACACACATGCAACGATATTATTTAGAGCAGCCTCATTATAGAAAGCAATGTGGCTAGCAGTCTGCTGGACCTGTGGCTATAAACTAAGGATCATAGGCCAATTAATTAAGTGGGTAAAGGTAAATGCCTAGAATATCAAGTTGACAATTATTAACTGTTGGGTGTTAGTCTGAGCAATAGGTGGTGTATCCCATTTGCTTAGCCGTGGCACATCATTCAAGCACCTGGTGCAAGACAGGTCACCCAGCATCTTCAGAATGGCTACAGTCATGAGAACCAATTCCAATGTGAGCACAGTCGATCAATCTGGACTCAGTTCTGCAGAATTTAGTAGTTTGCAGGTTCTCCAGAATATATTGCTTTGACTTAATTTTTGAAAATACTTGTTACCTTATTTCTGTACACTTGATACTTGGAAAAGTTTCCAGTTTTCTTGGCACACTTATGTAGAGCATTTTTCCTTCTGATAGCTTGCCTCAACCTTTTAGTCAGCCATGGTCGGTTTCTTCTAGGCAAAATTGTTGTCTTCGGTACACATTCTTCCATAATGCTCATAAAGGCATTCTTCCAACCAAGCCAGGTCTTGACTATATCTGAATAGCCGAGGAAGGCCATCCAGTTGGTAGCTTCAATTCTTTCACACGCTTTGTCCCAATCTTCAAAACTGTACCTCCACACGGATCTTGCTTTACTTTTTATAGGAGTGGTTGGTTTAAGGTACAGACAAATTAGTAGACCGAGATGATCCGAGTTAGACAATGCTGGTACGGTCGAACAATCGCTAATAATTTGTGAATTAGAGGTAAATAAGAGGTGTATTGTGCTCCTACAACCGTTATGATGAGTATGTGTATAGTCACTGACCATCTGGAGCAGGGAGTGAATCGACATCACAGACATTAGTTTATGTAATAGAGGGCGAGAACAGGATGATACATCAATGTTGAAGTCTCCCACAACAATGAAATTGGCAAATTGGGTCACATCTATTGTTTCAAAGTATGTGCAGAGGTCGTCTAACACTGCAGCCAAGGAGCTGGGGGGGGGGGGGGGGCAATAAAATACGGAGACACAGATTCTGGTGGAAATGGTGTTGTGTTGAACAATAATAGTGAGAAGTTCAAGGGCACTATTGGGCTTTGGGAGGATAGTATATTGATACACATTTTTGATATAATATTATAGCAGCACACCTCCACCGTGTCTGTTTCTATCAAGCCGAATGGAATAGTATTGCACAATGTGCGTGTGGGGTATGTGCTCTATAGAGCTCTAGTTAAATTTTTTGTTGTTTTTAGCCCGTGAACTACACTCCAGTAAGGAGATCTCATAGCTTTCCAAGTCAGTCTTCAGCAATATGTGTTTGGTACTGGTTATCGGGATCTTGCAGCTATGGAGATAAGTGCTCATTCCGTCACATTACTCCACACAAAAGGTAATATATTATTACCACACCCGCGGATAAGCTCCAATGTATTGAATTGTTTGGGGGTGAATCTAGCCCCTTCCATGCAAATTAATTTATGTCCTGGGTAGGTGTCTGTGTAGTCCCAATAATTATTATAATAATAGCGAGTTATGTTGGGCAGTTTATCAGGACACTACGGTGCAGCTGTTTCCATCTTATTGTTCAACTCTTTCTATAGCCCCGCTGTTGGTAGCATCCTTGTCCCGAAGGATTGTGAGGTAACCGATGAAACGATTTTAAAAATCAGGCCATTGGGACGTAGCCAAGATTCGGGAAGTTATGTTGTCGTCCATGAAGAGGTACATAATATTATATTAACATCATATCGTGTATCATAAATGCTGGATGTATAAGTGTTAATTAATTAACACTGATAAATTTAAACTATAGAGAAAAAGTATTGCTGAAGACGATTCTACTCTTCAGTTTGCACGTGAGAAAATACTTCGATATCTGCAATCAGTTTCTGCCAAACCTGGTCATGTAAGTCAATCTTAATAATTAGGTACTTTATACTCATTAAACACAAACCATATCAATGTATAGAGTGTTACAAGACTGAACTACACTTACTTCCATCCTGAAGGAGTGGAAATAGCACAGTTGTATGAGTTTAGGCAGAGGAAAAAAAGCCGATTTTATGAAGTGCACAAGGTATTGCTATAGTATGTTCTAAATGTGATGAAAATTTTTGATGCAAGTGTTACCTAACCTCCTTCACTTATCAATGATGTGATGATTTTTGGTTGTAGATGTTGCCAAAAGAATCAGTGAAACAGTGGAATATTGGTGAATTTGATCATTTAAACAGAGAGCATGTTGCTCGTACAGCTGTGACAGTCTACTCTAGGCTGCAGAGACAAAAAAAGGTTGAGTATCCAATCCTTTTCAGAAGAGACTACAAGGAAGATATACAACATAGGCTTGAGGATGGCTTAAGGTGGATGTATGAGGAACGGCTTATTCCAAAGCTGGAAGGAAGGTAAAATTCTTGCTATTTGATCCATGGTTGCTGACTGTGAAGTATGAATTAGATTTGGAAAAATAGTCTGGAAGGAGAGCTCTGGTGATCAAATTATGGATGTGGATAAGCTTGCAAACTTTGCAAGTACCATTGGGAGTGATGGGTTAATGTTTTCCACTGAGTAAGTTCCCACCATACATAATAATATAAGACTTTTCATTAATAACCTGTACTAACACTTCTTATTTACAGACTTGATAGTCTTAGTCCAGCTGCTCTGAAGAAGACATGCTTATCTCAGATAGGATTCAAAGATGAGACATACCTGTTCACTATAAAAGCGAGACAGGGTGATGAATCATACAGAATCCGTATCAAAGATGAAAATGGAAGACCGAAGATTGTGTATGTCACGCAATTGATTGGTGGGAAGATAAGAGCTCAGGTTATGTTTGATATCCTGTGCTTGCACAGGTAATTCATTATTAAGAAAGTAATAATAATATTATTATATCTAGGTATGTGCTCGCTCCATGACATACCATTTAAGGTTATGGAATTATAGTGTTCCATGCACCCACACACAAAATTATCACATACACCCATAAGTGCAATATGTTTTATAAAATTAATGTGACCAAGGACGCGAAATTAACTAGAAGACTTTTAACTGTGTATCAATTCCTAGAAACAGTTGGTCCCCAAAAAATTCACTGTGAGTTTCTACTATAGCATGGTACAAAGTTTATACCTGTTATAATAGATATAATATATTATCTCTTTGAACTGCTCAACAGCTACTTAATGCTCTCTTGCCTTTTAGCAACTCCACTAGATTAAAAATACTCCATGTGGCCCTGCACTGTTGTGAAAGCTATTGTACTGTATTCGCTTGAAATTTCTCGAATATTAGCCATGCCACGCCTACTATTTGAGAAGCGTGTAGAGGGAGAGCCTGGTATGGAATTGTGCCCACCCGTGGCCATCTTGGCCAGTCATAGCCATGCGTAGTCATGGCTGCCATGCACTCAGTTGTGCACAGTATACAGTGGAACCCCTATACTAGTGCCACTGGTTAGCTTTTGTACTGCAAGTACTGTTGGACTGACTGAAGCAACTTCGTTTTTAATATTTTTATTTAACCTCTGATCTATAACTTGAATATTAAGTGAGCATTGCCATGATATTACAACATCATGTACCTACAATCATAATGCTATTCAGTATTTAAAACATATTCCAGTATATGCCAAAAGTTCCTTGACCAATTAAAACTTTGCTGTACTTACCAAGTACGTAACAGTTGTACTATAATAATATAATATGGTTTTCAAAGGTGTATGGGTATTGTAATTAGAGTGTGGTATAATGGTATTCTGAGGGCAAATTCTGAAGAATTCACACGAAGGGTACAACCCATAATATCTTCATGACCTGTACTATGATGTCACTATAACAAGACATTAGGTAGTGTTTTTAATCATAGTACTTTGCTATGCAGCTAGGACTTCTAGAATAAAATTAGTGTGGTTTGTACCATGTGCCATGTATACTGCAATCTGATGGGTGCCTGAAATGATGGAGACAAGTCAGATATACATGATTCATTAGACCCTTTCTCACAGGCTAGGGTGCATAGAATGGGCTGCCACGGATATGACACTAATGGGTACTTACATTCAGCAGCCTGTACTTGGCAAGTAGCTAAGTTTGTATGAAGATGTTTAACTTATTGTTTGAATGGAAGTACATGTACTATATTATAGTAGTTAGTTTCTTGCTTTCTCAAATCTTGCAAGTGTCGTAAAAAAAAACACTGGCTTGCCGCTTGTAACTCAGTTGCTACCGTTGCTTGCTAACACTGTTATGTACACTTGCTATATACCATTGCCATAGCAAGGTACTTAAAAATTAAGATCATCAATGGTGTGTAGGATATCCACTCGATAAAATGTTTAATAGTATTAGCATAATAATTATTATTATTTCCCCTCCATTGATAGGAAGCATGATATACGACTGAGCCTACAGAGTGTAGACAAAGCCTCAACTGACAATCCAAGTGTGGAACGTTTCATCTTATCATCCATTGAAATACTGGAGTCAGGTGGTGTGCGTTATGATCCATTTGCTACCAATGAGAAGTGGAGTGTAATGTATGTGCGACATCAGCAATGGGAGAGTTTTGAATTCCACAAGCACTACACTGTATCTATTTCTGCCATTGGTTCATATCACATCAATACTGAAAAATTAAAACCACTAGTTATCAGACCAGAAGACTTCAGCAGGCATCATGAAGTTGAGGTGAGGCTACATGTATCTTTTGTGACTTGTGTGTACCGTAGGTAGGATTGGTATATTATGCGGGTAAATATTATGCAGATAATGACAGGAGATATATACCTGCTCTAGTAGAGGCAAGGGCTATAATTACTTAAGCCCCTAGATCCTACTTATAACAAATGCAATGATCTGATTGGTTGAACTGTAGTATATCTATCCTTCATAAAAAACCTGGTAGCTTTTTTTGCCTGGTTTGTTTGTTGCCAGGTAGTTGTTTGATATACAAAGCTTTTGAGCACTGTTGCTAGGATCTAAAGTGAGAATAAGATCTCCACTCAGGGATTCTACAATTCTACATACAGCCCTTTGGTCTTCTAAATCACGTGGAAACCTCCTAAACAGCTATTAATTTTAGTAGAGATGATTGATACTGAAAATACTATAAAACGTAAACAACCTATTCTCATTTTGAGCCTACAGATCTAGTCACCAATTCCACAATACCAGTCAGATTGACTGTTAGACCCCAGTGAAGCTTTCATCCATGCATACTTTAACCACGGAAATTAGCACAAATACAGAGCTCACCTTAGCAGTCAGATATTATTAGGCTCTCTTCAAGAATAAAAATTAATTATTGTAATGTTTTGATCTGACAGCTGCATTGTAGTCTATGGGAAGATTTGGATGCTCATTCAACCGATGATTTTGTCAATCCTCATGCTGATCTGACTCCAATGGACTCAGAACAGTGGACACCAAAGAAAATAGTGGAGGAATTTGAAAGGAATGGCTTTTTGCAAATGATGGACGAATTAAACAAAGCCATGGAATTAGTACCTGTACAGTGATGATAACGAGTCATAGCCATGTAATTTTCTATTTACTACGACTATAATTATTACTACTAAATAAATAATAACAACCTTGTGAGTGTGTATATTATAGGGTTTTATAACAGTTACTGCAATATTTTTTGTGCACAATGTTATTATGTTGAGGTGCAGCCATAGAGGGTATACATAGTGATAATATAATTAAAGGCATTGTGCCACGATATAAGGGTTATTTTTAGTAAATTAGTGTCACACGTGATGTAACCGCGCCCATTAGATTGAAATCTGGCAGTCATTTTTCAATCAACAGTCGTAGTTCATGGTAGCAGAACGTGATCGGTCCATGATAGGCTCAAGTGTTGGAGCTGGAAGGTCTTCAGCTAGCGGCAGAAGGTAAGAAGGGACAGGCGAGAGTCAGCCATGCCAGAGTAGCGATATCTATAAATATGTCTAGCTAGATCTACCATGTGCAAGGTAGTATACCACAAGTAAATTTACCTATAGCAAGCGAGAGTAGGTCAACAGAAGCAGATGGAGATACCAGTCCTCTAGCAGCACCATATATGCATGAGTAGCTAAGTCCTTGCCTTGTTCAATGGCATTCTGACGTCCATGAGAAGTGTGCGATAATATTAATTTTGTATGCACGCAATTTTTTGACAACGCAAGTCTGTACACTAGATCTAAATTTAGTAACAATATCCGCTTATATCGTGACACAATGCCTTTAAGTTTTTGCAAATATATTTGTACTCAGCTTGATATTAAAGGTTGGTCTATTGACATCTTATAAATTCATGCATGTTATATAACCAACCATATATCATTTCTTGTTATTAGGCACATTTCACTTATAATACATGTAACAGTGTATGTGCACTAATAAGTGCATGCTGTTTTGCAGCCTAAGTACTTGCTATTAAGTGCATTTTGTGTATATTATAAACACAATGTCATACGTCACCCTCGACCTCCGTATCTGCACAATTGATTGCTTGGCCAGGGTTCCAGCCTTTTCTTTTTCGAGTTAGTCGGAATTACAATGGCTTCCTCGAGTGAGCACCATTTCAAGCTGGTTGGAATGCACCAATGTGCAACATGAACAATCATGTGATCGATCAAGCAATATCGATTGGCCACACACGCAGACGTGCATGCATACTAGGATGTAATTATTTTCAGTTAGGTGCATCTCACTAATAGGCACACTTCACTGTCAAATCTGGATAAGGGATACTTAAAAATCCTCGCTCATAGATTAATTCTGACAGCCGAGCCAGGTGCTTTCCCCTACTCCTAGATCATGCACTAGCTGACTCTGAAGAGAACAGTACCACCCTATACCAGAACATTGTTCAGGTGCAGGGTAGCTATGTAGTTCAATATTATTCCTGACATTGAACAAGCATGTACATTTGTGTACATGAGGCACGCATGCATGTAGCGGTGAAGATTCTGTACTTAAGTGAATTCACTTCAGTCTGTAATTTTAAGTTTTTATAATAATATAGGTAGCTCATGGAAAAATAGGGTCTCTTGAGCGGCATGACTTTTGTTTAATTTGCTATCAGTACGTAGCTATTGTCCACGTAGTTAAGTAGCCATTGTACATGCTATGTTTTGACACACGGTGTTTGACAAGATACGGGCCGGTGCATGGGAAGTTGTAATTGACTTTATTCAAAATCAAGCTATAGATAAGTAAAGTATTATTCTTTTAATTATTTAACTCATGTGAAAGTTTAGTGTCTCAATTAGATGCTCACTTAAGGGAACAATGATGTCTGGCTCAATCTTCCTTTCATATAATTATACCTGCGCTAATATGCCATGCACATGACCTTGTGGGTGGATGATTAGGTATAGCTACAGCCACACAGCTGCTAAGTCTCATCAGTCAAGTATATCAATAATAATATTATTATTCGAATTTGTGGGTTAGCTAGGAGGCGTCACCTGATCCCTCAGTTGCTATAAATCAGGGGCAAAATCACCCGAATTGCTCACTCATGCACCGAGAGAATCAATATCTCTGCAGCTGTTGAGAGATACTTGCTCCTGAGCAGCAGGCTAATGATGTGGGGCAGTCTCTCACGTACAATGTCTATAGGCTGTTAGACTTCTTTGCCGATGAGTTTGTTCTCTCCACCCTCAACCTTGCCTCCCTCACCGCCTTGCTCCTCTGCTTCCTTCTCATTGCCCACCCCCTCCAGTGTGCCTGCAGCATCAAGGCAGCCTCCTTCTTTCTCAGAAACGACTCTCTTTCTCTTCTTCCCTGGGAGTGTCTCTTGCACCACCTTTGAATGGTCGTAGCAGCAGAATTGATTCGTTCAAGGAACCACCACTCAAGTTTGAACTAAAGAAGAGAGTCAGGCTAAAATTTTTGCCTTGTTTGAAGAACACTCTGAACTGGTGTAGAACTCGACTAGCGGAAAGCTAAGGGCTCATTGAGCTTCACTATCAGCACACCCAAGCATGGTATTCTGGATGAACACAGGGAGGACCTCGTGAAACAGGCTGGCCTCCTGTGTCATCGACGTTAAGCACATCTTTGTCATTGAGATCTGATTTCTTCTTTGCTCCTTCGTCGGCAAGTTCAAGACGCATTACGAGAGTTACAGTATGTGTCGATTAAACGAGTTTGTCAAATGAGAGATCAGGCTAAAATGCAGCAAGCAGTGTCCACTGAAAGCCTTGGATTTGATTTTTTGCGAGGTGAAGTACGACTGCTATTCGACATGGAGAAACGGAAATACTACACAACTATATTCGACCATAACAGTTACTATGATGATGTTATATGGCCCCGTGGAGTGAGGATGATTCCAGACAATTTGAATTCACTTGCCTTGTTCCGACAAACTGACAAGTGTGCAGGTAAAGCTGTTGAGCACTTGGAAAACGTGCAGAAGGTGAAGCATTTGAGAGAACTTGATGAACAAGAAAGTAGAACCGTTGTATCGAACAAGGAAGGTGCTTTTGGCCATCGACTTGGGTGCAAATGCCACATTGTCTTTTACTTTCAAGTGCAACTATGGCCTTTATTACGTATACTTGATCAACCATAACCACAATACATTGGTGTGTACCATTAGGCCATTTTTTTCTGTGATATACATGACGTATTAAATCGCCTTTTTCCTGGTGGCAATAATACCTCAGAGCAGGTGATCTGCTTGCTATACTATTATAATACTCGTATTATGTCATTATCCCATGCGTGGATGTGCAGCAATTAGGAGCAAAGCTCTGTCGGTATAAAAATCGGCAGATCTCGCATCTGAGCGACTCGTAAGCACAGCAAAGTGGTTGATAACCTGCTCCATTATGCTTTCTTGTTTGCCATGCCTATCAATCACCCTCTCCCCCGGCCCCCTCGTGCTTTCTGCTCTTGCGCACAAAGTAACATGGCACACATAACACCTTCATATAATAATTATACATGTATATAGTGCTACAGCTCTGCTCTTTGTACAGAGAGATGCATTGCAGGATTTTTTGGTGGCTAGCTTTGCAGGGGCCTTACGCATTATACCATGGATAAAATTAAGCTAGTCTTATGGTGGCATACATGTACAGCAATATATGGTTTTCGCCATGAACAGGTGGTCAATGTCACATCTTGTGTCCTGAGAGCAAATTGTATCCCTTGGTTACTGACAGGTGCGACAGATACACAAATTTAATTACTACGTATATATAAGTTAGACACTGAAGCCAAGGGATCTACAGGATTTAGAATACTGAAGACACTGATATAAAATCCCGAAGGCGAAGCCTGAGGGTTTTATAAGTGTCTGAAGTATTCTAAAGACTGTAGATCCCATTGGCTGAAGTGTCTAACTCTTATTTAGACTCTAGCATGAGGTTGCTAAGTAACATGATGCAAGTTGTTGCCCTAGGTATCAAAAACTGGGTTTCTAAGTTGTAAGTATTCTAAGTTGTAAGCTTTCTAAGTTGTAGGCTTACTAAGTGACTTAGATACTTGATTCCAAACAATCAAATGACAGAATTTGTTACAACTAGAGTCTAAAATTAATTAAGTCAATAGAGCTGCTTTATTCTTTGAAGGAGTGACATTACTATTTTTGGCACTCAGAGAGGGCTTTGTGCAGTAAAAATTTCCAGGTCTACAGCACTACAATACTGAGGGCTAGAAAATATATACATTATTGACCAGTTGAGAGAGACTATAGAGCATTGGTATCCTGCATGGTATAATAATACATACACTGTAGATATGTGTGACTGATACATCAATAATGTAATATTAATGTTACTCATTGTTTACTCTGCCGTTGCTTTCTCATCTCTGCTATATACTTGAACTTATCAGTCAGGTTTTTATTGTAAGTGATCACAGCCTGGATTTAAGATAGCAAAGAATAATATTATGACTAGACTATGTTTACTACAAGGGCACAGAAGTACATGTACAGTGTGTAGATGCATGTGATGGGTTTATGCCCAGTGGTCTAAGTTATCACTTAGCCTCGTCCCTAGGTCGTTTCAGCTTTTCAGTGGCACTCGAAAGTTAGGAGGGTGCTAGAATAATATTATAGGACCGATTAGAACCTCTTATATCCCGTTGCTATGTTGTTGCTATGTGCTATATTAGCCATATTGCACTGGTAACTGTGCAATATGAGTAGCCTCAGGTAAATTTACTGTGCAATATTAAATACTGCAGGCCTTGAACAATAAACATGTTGGTAGCAACAAAAGTAAAACTATCAATGGAGTGTCTCGCGAGACTAAATGGAACGTATGGCGGGAAAGGAGTAGCGGGAGATCGCTAATTCGAAGAGATGGGCGGAGTCATCGATCGATCGATCCCGAGTCAACACAGTGTACGCGCATCCAGGTAAGCTTACTGCGTAGGCACGTAGCCTTGCTTTTAGGATAGTCAACAGCTCGAGCTTCGTTTCTTGGCTTCTGAGCTCGACGTTGCAGTTGGTAGTTCATCGTCAAGAGTCGGATGGCTATAGCAAGCTGTGTGGGTTTGACCCCACCCCTCGATCACGAGATGTTCAAAAGTTCGATTGACGTTCGAGAACTGGACTCAGAGAGCGGCTTTGTGTGTCCGTTTTGAATAAGATAGCCTTGCCTTTTCTTTCTTTTTATGCGTATCTATGGTAGCTATATGCCCACGGGATATAAACTAGTTATATCACGCGCACTCGGGATGCATGGCATTTATTGCCCTCAACCCTCGGGCGCTTTGCGCCCTCGTGCTTCGGTGCAATAAATGCCATACATCCCTTGCGCCCGTGATATAACTATTACTTATAACAGACTCTAAGTACATATACAATGTCGTATACAATGTACATGCTTTGTAATAGGATACCGGTAACTATTGTTTTAATCTTAGAGATAGTATAAATATACCCTTTCAAGGGACTGAGCAGCTGTAGTGTACAAAGTAACCTCAGAGAGTGGATAAAGATAAAAATACTTTTGGGAGAGGGGGATGTGCATACATGACTTAATCTAGTACATACATGTGTGTGATCAACCATAGCTACGTGTACATGCATGTACATGTAATATGTGCATGGTTCACACAAAAGTACTCACATCCTTTATGGTGCTCCTCACGTCAGTGCATTCCTCGAGGGTCCTCTTCCTACCATTCAGATTCAACTGGAGTGGAAATATTAAGTCGATCAGACTTTGTAGCACCAGAAACAATCATTCCTGCAGTCATGAACCTAGCTTAGCTTTCTTACCAGGTCAGGAATGTATGGGAAGACTTTTGATCCAAACAGGTCGGTTGCCTCTCGGGGAAGCTGAGCAGGCAGGTTGTCGATTGACATCAATACAACACCACTCTCTGACATACTGTGTGGATTGAAAGAGGGAGCATTGATCACGATATTTTATATGGATACTCTCACTCTCTCCCTTCCTCCCTCCCTATCTTTGTCCCTGCTTCCTCTCTTTCTAGCTCATGTATTTGTACATGTACATTTATGTAGCGGGAAACTTTTGTGGGATCCAATTTTCATGGATAAGCTACATGTACCATACAGTAGATGATTTAAGAGGACATGACATTTGGAATAATAACATTACCTGCTTGATTCTTCATCAGTGTGGGCATTATATACCACAAATGGATTATCAATGGTTGTCACATGCTTTAAAAACTCCAATGAACCCCATAGTTTTAATACATACCGTATAGCTGGAAATATTGGCGGGCATTAAATTTGGCGGTTGAGCCCCAAATCGCTATTGCAAGAATATTGGCGGATTTAAATTTGGTGGTTTGGTACGGGATCGCCATACGTATATATGCGAGTAGAAAATTTTGGCGGATTTTAATTTGGCGGTTGCAATATAGACCGCCAAACTGCCAAATTTAATTCCCCGCCAAATTTTCCGGCTATACGGTACATTACACATGTTGCAATCAATCCATGCAGTATCATACATGTACGTATAATATATGGTATGCAGCTCACCCTGAGGTCACATGATATATCGGCAATAGTTAGAAGTCGCTGTGGTAGCTGGGGAACCCCCTGTGTCCTCATGGCCTCGATGTTGATCCCCCTGGGGTGGAGCTGGCGACACTGCTCTAGATATTGTCAATAGCCGGTCCATGCCAGGAGCCCAGAACATACCATTCACTATCACAGTCGAGAAACGAGCAATCTAAACATGTATTTGCAAGTAAATGTACCGTATTTCTTCTAAAAATTCGGCCCTTCTAATTATTCGGCACCCTTTACCGAATGATTGAATATAGTCTCTAATATTTTGGCAAAGGTCGTCATGTGTATAATAATAAATATTATGTTAGGCCAGTAGTAATAATATCCTTGTTTCCCGTCACCATCAAGATGCCAAGAGTATGCGGGCGGGCGGTTATTATCTATTATTGCCTAAAAAATTATTATTCATAGGCCACAATACTACAGAATTATTATACGACTGCTTCCTCCATGAATATCATTAAGGGCCACCTGCTAATGAGATTCATAAGCCTGAAAATTCAATAATAATTGTAGATGCGGTAGCCTAGAAAGGATGCGGGCGGGTGACAGGAAACAAGGAATCTACAAAGCTTGGCCTTATGCTATAAACGGGAATGGAATGCGCACGCAGACAGAATGTTGAATATTTAACCTCTAAAAATTTGGCGAAGCTTATTATTTTCATGCCTAATTTTTAGAAGAAATACGGTACCAACAAAAGGCCAATGATATTTTTAAATACCAAGAGTGTAACAGCTCCTGGACCATGTTATCTTGCAAGATCATTCCTGAATCAGGATTCAGGAGTGTCATTGTACATGCATGTATAGGTACAACATGCAAAGGATTTCTCTGACGTTATGGGAATGAAATGAAACCAAGTACAATGTACTTGGACACCATCTCAAACTCCACCCAATCATAATGGCCTACTACTACATGCCTAGTACATACTGCCATAATCAAGTTATCCAGCTTTTCAGCACTCAACGACATGCAACTGAGCTCATTGTTTTGACAATGTGGATAGATTATAATGTACCTTTTCAAATAGCACAGACTTGTATTCTCCTGGGTTTTGAAAGAAGTCTTCCTCACTGAAAGGGCCGCCATCTTTCCTATTAAATGAGGTTATCCTCCTTGTCAGCCACTGTGCCATACACCTTCTTCGTGTCTGTAGTTCAGGCACCCCCATATACATGTAGCAGTGTTCAAAATTATTATTCATATGAGCAAAAGTGGATGTTGCTGTAATTCAAATAATTTGGGTGGATTTGTAAATTCGAGGACTACACTGCATCCGGATATCTTGCACGGGGGTACCAAACAGGGGGGTGTCAGAAATACTGTGACACCGGTGTTTCCCCCGGGATATTCCCTGCATCAGTGGTCTCGCGTACGCGCAAAGCCAAAATTGGAAGTACGCGCAGCAGTCATTGTCTACTATTGAGGACTCTCGTTTTCTAGCTTACCTTGGATCGTGAATCAAGTTCTCATGGCCACCATTGTTGCTAATTCTTCAGCTTTAGGGGACGGTGATGTACTAACAATTGCAAACGAATTGTTGGATGTTGCACCAAGATGGGAGCTCCTGGCGAGGTGTTTGAAACTATCAGCATCTGATATCGCGAATATCAGGACAAAGTATGGTGAAGATGTAAACCTAGCCTTGAGTGAAGTAGTCTCGAGAGCGATAGCTACAAATCATCTGTTAACGTGGTCGGATTTGGTCCAAGCATTGAGAGAGCCAATTCTCAACGAAGAATGGTGTGCTAGCCAGATTGAAAAGAAATTTGTCCATAAGCTGACCCCTCGTAAGTTGTTAGAATTGTTACTTGGGTACTCCCAATTGAACAATTGTTTATTGTGCTACCTTATCACATCATAGATAATTTAGACTACGCACACGTAGTCTAAATTATCTATGATCACATCGAACAATATATATACTAGTGGTGATGAAAATCATCTGTGCGAGGCGAGCCTTCGCAAAAGTCACACAAGATTTCTTCGAAAGCAGACAGGCATACATGCATGCGCACATGGGGTTGGTGTCCCAATAGCTAGGCCTGAGAAGCTACCATGACAGTGAAAGTATCACAGATTGCTAGTATAAGGCCACTCGGCAATATGATTAGTTATTTCCCATTTCCCACCCGCATCCTTTCCACAATTTCCAGATTTTATTCATTATAGTGTATTAGTATACCCGCTCTTATCTCGTTGTCTAACAGTAGCTTTGGCATGGGTCGTCAATGTTGCTGGCTCTCTAATACGTATAGTGATAATGAATAATGAATAATGAACCATCCGCCCGCATGCCCCAGGCTTTCTGGTGAAAGGGGAAACAGTGAATCATATTGGAGTGGCCTAATAGCTATAGTCCAATAATGTTGATCACCTATAGCAGTCTACATGCCGACCATGGTCCAAGTAGCTACCTGAAGCTAGGCCCTGAGAGGATAAGCTTCCATGCAGTACGTCATCTTCATGCTCAGGAAAGTGGAGTCTACCAGTGATGTTAATCGTGGACCTGAGCCTTGCCAGAGTGGTACAGCACTCACCTTTCCATTTTTATGCCTTGCCTTAATACACTCGAGTTGTCTATGATGCAGTGCGGGCGTATGCGCATGCGCATGACGACCATTACTTCAATATTTAACTCTCTCCTCACTGAAATGATCACCCCACAAACATACATACAAGTATATATACGTATAAAACCGCTTCCTATCTCTCGTGTATTCGGGACTCGCTCAGGCTCGCCCCGAATAATATTATAATCAATGGCTTATCAAGCCGCCGAAGGTGGCATGAGAGCATGCATGTAACCTACATAATGCTAACGTATTAAAACGGTAAAATCCTAAGTACAGTGTTACTAAAAATAGCAAAGTGTTCAATGAACAAGCTAGTATTTGCTACGTGTGTACCTGGTTTTATGGTGACTTACTGCCACACTAAGTCTTTATTGACAGCACCAAAGGTCCAGAAGGCGTTACTGATCATGAAGAAAATTAATGAAATGAGGCTATAGGTACTTGAGTTGATTAGAAACGATGGCAGTAACAAATAGCTCTGAGCTAACAAAACGCCATCACACACTGTATCGGATAACTGGGGTTATGAGACAACAATGATAATAGACAGACAATACCCCTTGCACGTTAAAAATCTACACCGGAAGCTTACCTGATCGCTTCTGTCTTCTTCATTGGGCGTCAAACAGTGTTTTTTCATGCAGCCTTGTTGGCCCCCATGCCTTCAATATCCAGATTTCTTTGATGTGGTGACCAAAATGATTGATATGGTCATAAACCACTCTGCCTGAGCTACACCCATCCGCTATGCCTTTAAATTTTCCTGGGGAGAACCCAGGTAAAGTGAATGGAAGGGTACAGTTGAAGACTTGGCTCAATTTTGTTACTCACACTTGGCAGCGTTGAGAACCACCTGAAAGGGCCTCTCTTCTTGATCAAATCTCAAAAGGAACAGGCTGACAAATGGTCAAATTTCAGACTAGTCTAAAAGATTTATTTTTAGTAACATGTTGGATTTTGCTGTCTACGTCCATTGCATGCCCTGTCTCTGCTTTGGCAGCTCGATAAGCCCTTGATTATTGTGCAAATGACCACACTTAGTCTAAGTGCTTGCAGCTGCAGGATGCATGTAGCTAGGACAAAGCCAGAGAGTGAAATAGAACATGCATATGCATGACATTGTAGCAACTTCTACAAAAGTAGAGCTCTCTAGAGCGCATACCCCGTGCATAATTAATATAGTTACAGAGATGATAATACGGTAACCGCTATTTTTGAAATTTCAGCCAGCATATTACAAGCATGATCTTAACCAGTGCATTTTTACTAGGCCAGCGCGCACACCTGCCAGTTAGTTCATAGGCGTATGAAGATATTAAAGGTTGGAGGGGCTGAATATCCAATTTCGTAAAGCACACACGAAAATTATACGACCACACTCACTCTGTGTTAAACTACGCCCATTTTTGCATGATCGAGGCTGCTATCACGAGTTCCTAGGTGAAAAATGAACTGTAAGTCGAGTAGAATAGATTTGGCGGTTATTAAGGCACATTTACTCATAATCAGGCCTGGTAAATGTTTAGTGGGCTGGAGAACAAAGGGGGCTCTGCCCCCCTTCCTTGAATGTTGGGGGGGGGGGGGGGGGGGGAGGGGCTATAGTCTCCCCAACCCCCACTCCCCCCCCCCCCCTCACAGTTCCTACTCCTATGTAGTTGTGTGCATGAGCAAAAGCATATGGCCTGCATACATTATGTATGCACTGAATAGGCAGTGTTGATAGGCATGGCTACAATGGCCAACCAAACGGAACTGTTTATGAAGCTTGTCCCTTGATTTGAAGAACAATGAAGTTAGTTTTTCACCAAATTTGTTTGATTCATTGTGCTTGCAACAATGACAATGACAACATGACCAATTACTTCACCCCTTGCACATGCTTTACAGCTTCTAGAAAGAAGTCAGGTGAATAGCTAGCTACATAGAGTGCGCATGACACAGCCCTTGCTGTTAGATAAACGTGGCAACTGCATCAGAATCGTCTCCAGCCACTTCTTTCTTCGATTTTGTGTACTAATTCTTTAGAAACACTTGTTTTGTCACTTTCATTGACACATTGGCTGCTGCTCTCTTTTGAGTGTTTTGCAGCCAGCTACATAGCTCATTGACTTTATGGGTGGAGCCACAGACTACACGGGCTAGAGATTTCAAAGGTGGTGGTTGGTAATGATGGTCTTAATTCAAAATCAGTTGTCAGTGCAATAAGCTTGACTTTGTTACGGAGGGTCACAATTATTATAGTATAACACATATCGATGATCGGTACATGAACATCAGTGATCGAGACGTCGATATCATGTATGAAAACATCGATTCGATTATACAGACATGAATTTTGTCCACCGTGGCGCTCCATATCTAAGAAGAGGCATGGCCATGGGTGATATTGCCATAGCACGCGGGGTATGTGCTCTATGAGCTCTAGTTATATAGAGTTTCCTGACTGAAAACTGTGTATTTCATTATAACAGCAGGTCTGACAACTCTATGGCTATCAAACCAATTCAGTGTCGATCATTACAATTTTTAAATTCCTTTTTCCCCAGAACTGCATCCCAATGGAACTCCTTGCCAAAGAGTGTGGTCTCCCAAAGCACATCTTCTGCATTTAAATATTGTATTTGTTACGTGGCTTTTACTGACACCCTTCATTCAAAAGTGTTTGTGTCATTTGCAGATAGCCACTGCTATTTCTGAGCTCCTGGTGGACAGGAGAGACAGCGATGGTAGTATGCTTCTAAAGTGTTTAATTGCCTCTGTCGACGTTTCGATCTTGGATAGCTATGTTTCGATCTCTTCGTAGACTATTGATGTGGATGTTGGCTGCTGCGATATACATGTACGTTTGCTATCGCTATCACTAATGTCTATGTTTCCATTTTCGGATAACCAGTACCGCGTACCACGCACCATGCATGCACGAGCAAGCGGGGTGTGTAATGTCATGTGACAATATTAGTTTCCAGCTCATAATCATTTTTTTCCTTTGAGAAAGGTTAGGGCATAGAGTAGCTACCGCTACGTGCGTACGTCGCGCCACACCACTCCAGCTGGCCAGTTTAATAGCTGGCTCGATCGGTAGCATGCAGCAGAGCATATCGTACAGCTACAGTCACGTGATACTGCCACACCCCTTGGTATGCGGTACGCGGTAGTTATCTGAAGATGGAAACATAGACACTAGTGATAATGTATATCGATATTATATACAGCAGCCAACATCCACGTCAATAGAGGAGATCGAAGCATAGCTATCCAAGATCGAAACATTGACATCGATGATTGATACATGAACATCAGTGATCGAGACATCGATATCATGTATGGAAACATCGATGCGATTTTATAATCATGATTTTTATCCACTATGGCGCTCCATACTTTGAGGCCTCTATTCTTTGAATTTTAATCTCTTGCTACTCATGCACGAACGTTTTTGTTCTCTTCTGAGATCCATGACATTAGAAGCATGAAGCTCAAGCATGCGCAATAGACTTCATAAGGTACTAGGTGGGCGTGTCCGATGTAGGCGTGGTCGATTCATTTGCACGATTTGTAGCTTCCGTGGGTACTGCCTAGGGTTAAGAACGAGACATAAGGTGTTTTTTCGCTGTCTTACATTATTTTAATATCCCATTTAGCTATTGATCCTACTTTCGTTTAGATGTTGAGATTTGCCGATTTTTATGCTGACAATTGCTTTACCCCTTGCTGCGCATGCACGCACGCGGGGTAATAATATTGCAGAGCCTATAGCTTGGGAACGCCTCTCAGCCAAGGAGGGGACATTTGGCTTGAAGAGAAGCTCGTTCTTCGTACGGACTTTTAACCCAAATTTCTGGACCTTTTCAAGTAGTTCTAGTGTAAGCTGCCAATTATCGACCCCTTTATTTCCCTGGTTTGTAACTCCCGCCAGGAGTGACGTATGAAGCTGGCTCTTACAATGTAGAGAGGTCTTCAGCTAGGATACAATCGTATGGACTGGAGAGAGGTAGCCCCTAACAATCAAGAAGCTATGCGCTCTGTGAGGTTTTGTCAGAAAAATCAATTATTGCCATCTCATAGTCGCTAATACGCCAAATATCGCCATCTTGAACTTCTTGGGCTTATATCTCCTACCCAGAAAGTCATAAAAATTCTGGATAAAAATTAATTGTACGGATATCTTTGGATGTCCTGGTGCTTCATCTCCCTGCTCAGCGAATTAGCTCGTATACTTTTTGAGCTATGGATTTAATTATATCAGATGTTCAGGCCTACTATGTTCGATTTCAATTTCGCTTGGCATGGACCTTCTTTGCCACGCCTACTGGCTGGTCTCTTGCCCCATTCCGTCCTGTTTACTTCCTTTTTCCCAAGAGAAGACTGCATGGTAGTGTGCTACAGGTCCGTGCATAGAATCTATAGTCCGTGATACTTGATCTTCAGCAATATCTGGACACTGCTCCAGATAATACTGTAATTCGTAGTAAACTACTATGTTGATAATCGGCATAGCAAGTGTCGATAATAGGTACGTGTTGGTAATTGCCAGGTTACACTATGTCCTTGTTGAGGTAGGGATCCCAAACTGCAGTGCAGTACTCCAGGTGGGGGCGAATAAAGGATACATATAACTGTAGTAAAGAGGCTGGTTGTGCATTCTTGTAGAATTTTCGGTAAAACATAATTATGCCTTGGTCCAGTTGCAACAGCCAATCATGCATAACTGCCAGAAGAGCAGAGTTGGTTGATCTTCCAGGTAGGAAGCCCCACTATTTATGGGAGATGGGGTGATATTGACAAAGCTGATGGAAGATAATACGATGAATTAGCCTCTTAAGGAGCTTGATGATAGATAGAATGGAAATTTTTCGATAATTTGAAGTCATTGAATGGTTGTTAGACTTGGGCACGGAAACTACGCTGCCCAGCGAGCAAAGCGAGGGTTCTATGAGAGCCCTAAATCACATAGAAACTGATTAAATAGTGTCTAACAAGTTTAGATCATGAGCCAGAGGGCAAAACTTGTAGGTGACTATGAAAATCTAGTAGGTGACTATGACACATAGATGTCCGTCAGTAGCCAATCATATTGCAGTAGTTGTTACAGCTATGATATAAACCATACCCCTCAATGTAGGTCAATAGCAGCTGCTCAAACTCACCACTGCAATGGCGACGTTCTCGCTATGCTCCAACGTTGAACTTACCACCAGAGTATGACAAAATTTAACTAGAGCTCTGTAGAGCACATACCCCTTGCGCACATTGTGCAATTTATAGAATTGCTTTGTGTGCATGGCTATCATTTTGTGAAGTTCAGAAAATTAGTGGAAATGCTGCTTAATTGTACAATGTCACGGAGGGCCTGGTGACAAAAGCACTCTCTCTGCACCAGATCTAGCCTACTAGGAGATATGAACTGATACGTAGTAGTAGTAGTAGTAAATTTTATTTTTGACAGATATGCTGCATCTACACAAAGTAGGTTTTCATGCAGATCCTGTGTACAACTAATTACACAACACAAAATTAACAATATTAACTTAACTAGTACATAATAAATAATAAAGAGTTTGGGAGTGCCTGATCGTGCTCTTCTAAAAGTGGCCTTTGTTTCTAGCGATCTTATTTCGTCAGGAAGGGTGTTAAACACAAGGGCACCTTGAAATTCAAATGAGTTTCTATAGTAGTTTGTGTTTGGTCTTTTTAAGTGAAGTTTGTTTGCTCCCCTTGTACTGCTGTATCCAAAACTTGAATTTGTCACAAATTTGTTGTTTAAGTAGAGTGGGGCAGATCTGTGGTCCAGGAGGCATCTATGAACTTGGTGTAAGGTCCAATAGTCTGTTGTAATAGTATAGCCGTCTTATATCATGTTTAGGTTCCATAGGGCTGCAGATTTCAGCTCCGTCAGTGGATTCGGATGGAGTATAGATTTCAAGAACATTATTTATTTCGACGATCTTTACCAGTCATCTTGGCTACTTAGTTGTGCGCATGAGCAGACAACACAATGGGAATGCATTATGCATTGAGTAGGCACTGTCGATATAATATAGGCGTGGCTACATTAGCTAACAAAAAGGCACTATTTATGACGCCCGTGGACCGTGTTCATCAATTTGACTCACACTGAAGCCAGCTTTTTGCCAAATTTGATTGATTCATTGTGCTTACGAGTCGCTTAGACGTCTACATCTCGAGATACATGTACGGCGATTTTTGTGCTCACGACAACGACGACAACATGACCGATTACTTTACCCCTTGCGCATGCGCGCGGGGTAATAACAGACCTTGTCTCTTGCTTTGCTCGAGGCTCGGTGGCCTGCTGAGCAGGCCTCTCAAAATGCACGGCGCTTCACGCCATTCGTTCGAGAATGCACCTCTATGGCCACCCTTGTTTGTGCACGTGGTACTGCAAATTTGACCAATCGTGGGCCTTCTGAACTTGTAGCAGAGTGGATCTTTTATGCCCTCCAGGTTAGGACACGGACTAGCTATATAGATCATCTGAAAAGTATTTTTTATTGTAAGCTTATATAGTATAATTATGTAGCATTCGACACTATTTAGGTGGTTTCTACGTGATTTAGAAGACCGAAGGGCTCTATGTAGAATCCCGAGCGAGATGAGAGTTCTACAGAGCCCTACAGAGCCCTGAGGTCTTGTCTTCTAAATCGTGTAGAAACCAACTAAACAGTGTCCAAGGCTAGCAAGTTTAGATCGTAATAATATAGTAAAACACTGTGATAACTCTAGGATACAAAGTTGTAGGGGTTCTATTAAAATCTTGTAGGGTTCTATCACATACTGGCACCTATTAATGACCAATCAGATTGCAGTATTAAATTTTGTTATAAGTATGATCTAATATGTTCTAGTGATCAAGTCGGTCAGCTCTTCCCCTGTATTGTCGCAAGATTCTTCTGTGGCTGTAAGATCAAAGATTGTACCTGCACTTGGTCCACGTGATCCATTGATTTCACCTTATGACTCTATCGATACTCCTACTAGCCCAAGTAAGCTATTCATTTGCAGAGATGACGAAGTTGAAACACCCTATAGCTGTGGTTGTGGTGAATGCCAATCTGAAACGTTCGATATGAAGTTATGCATCAATCCTCTTAAAATTGATTGTCATTTTCCATATATGAATATGAAGCACATGAGTGATGGAGAGAGGGAAAGCTTGGAAAGCAGGCTAAGGGAAGCCTTCTTAACTATCAATCGTGAGTATGCCAAGTTTACACATTGTCTACGCAAATCTCTGGTAAAGCGTAACGTCACCCCAAAGGAACTTGCTGATGTACTAATGGATGTGCGTGGTTATGTACCCCTTGAAAAACATTCAAAGCGTTTTAGTCTTTTAGAAGATAGATATGAGGAGCTAAGAGGAGCTGAAGATATTGCAGGAGTGTTCGTGATTTTAAGAGATTACTCTTCCTTCTTTAATCATGACTTAATTGCATTTATTGCTGATATGGTTGGCACCGAAAAGGATCAACGGAATTTAGCATTGTACCAGGAAAAATTTGCAGCCTATTGCAAACGACATAATATATTCGAGTGCCCATCATTTTCATCAAAAAGTAATAAATTGACAAGTTTTGTGCTGAAAGTAGACCAAAGAATGTCTCTCAGCAAGTCTGGCATGTTCACTGCCGAATCTTTGCTCCACTTTAAGTCCAAGGTTGCTGAAGTATTTGATGTGACAAAGTATTCCCTTAAGCTTTGTAGTGTCCAAGAAGGATGCTTGGAGATACTCATTCAAACTCCAGTTCATGTCAAGGACTTTATCCTCTCACGATTGGATGGAAAACAACTGGATTTGTGCAGCCTGGGGATCCAGAAATTGTGCTTTGGACATAAAGTTATTTCCACCATTTCTCCTTCATTTGGTACATACAATGTTGGTCAAAAGGTATAATACAGTAACTCTTCCTGGTATGTATGTATGTATGTATGTATAAGTGTTTCAGCTCAGAAAGTATAACCCAGTAAATAGCTGTATACTAGTTGTGCTCAAAATCCAAATATAGGTGTAGGGGGTTATAACATTGTACCTAATTGCCCAGAATTGATCATGAAATGAATAATATTTTCTTGAATTTTCTATGCCCTTCAATTGTTTTCGCACTGATTATCTGGCTCAAGTAAACTTCTACTGAGAAACATTGTACCTAAAAAAGGAAGGCCCATGGGTGGTGCTCCTTACATTGGGCCAAGATTGGGGGATGGGCCGATATTCGAGGTATCGGTATCACTTTTAGACATGAAAGAGCGCCAAGGTAAGTTACTTCATAATTTGAACAGTAGCAGCGGCTACTATTGATTTCAGCCTTAATCAAACACGATTGCCAATCCAGAGCAAGGGTGGCCGCGATACTTCACCATCTGTCGTTAACTGCAGCCGTATTAAGTGGGCGTGGTTACGATCGCTAGCCATGCATGATCGTTCATTTGTGCTGAAACATGGCATAAAGCTATAGTTTTATGGCTGTTTAAATTAGCAGGTTACTTATCGATCTTACATAGATCATTTGAAGTCCAGTCCTCATAAACCAGCCATTTGAACTGCATTTTCAAGGGCAGATACACATGGGTGCATATTTGAGTAAACACTAGACCTTAGCAGGAAATTCAGCCCAAAGCGGGGATGAGCCGATATTCCGTAGTGAGCCCTCTTTCGCGATGGTACGGTAATGAAAAAACCTTTCTCGTCCCTCATGAGGTGGCCCTATCTCCAACACAGCTAGGTGGCCAAGAGGCATGACTGAGATTTTGCGCATGCAGTTAATCGGTGGTCAATGGGTCAAGCCTAGACTTAATAGGGAACCCCCCCCCCCCCCAAAGTGTATAAGCTCGTCAAAAATAGCAAACTGAGAGAATCACCATATTATGTGTGTAGTCTATGATGAAATCTATGGCGTAATTATGGTAATCTATGAAAAAAGTTTAGGGCCTTGATGGACCCTTTCTGAGACTTGAAATCGGTAAGTATGTAGAGTATCTAACGCATGTATCCAGCGAATACCATAACTATAAGCTATATACGTGCTACTTTCTCTGACAGTATGGCTGATCGAATTTCTTGCCTTATGTAATACCAAAAGCTAGCCTGTGCTATAAATAGTACGCCGTCCATGACTCGACCAATCTGAACTTTGGAAGCAGCTGTACTGTGCTGTTACGTTCATCTCTGTGATTAAAGTATTGAGATCTGTCACTTTCGAGGTTGAGAGTTGATTTCAGATGCCATATCCGTGATTAACCCTTGGCGCATGCGCTGGAGGGTTACAGTAGTCATTCTGTGTGTCTGTCTGTCTGTCTATCTGTCTGTAATCAAGCTAGCTGCTACATACCTCATTTATACATTGAAAATCAGGTATCATTAGGCTTTCTATGCTGATTTCAATGTATTCATTGTGTTGATTTTGTTGAAAACACTTTGTTCAGAAGTTCTGGCAACGTTTGCTGACCACCACGGCCTTCTTAGCTTCTTGACCAGCTCACAATGGACAAAGGAGACAGCGATGGCTTTTTTCAAGAAGACTAGTGTGTAGGAGTAGCAATAGTTCTTACACCTTGACTGAGTCATCACTGATCACGGTAGACTGGGTCATAATTATATTTCACACATTGTCATTGTGCAGCTAATCTAAGGCTATAATTTACGAAATAGTGTGTACATACCGGTAATCCTCTATGCTGCATGTGTACCCAATCCTGAAGAAAGCTTATCAAGACGTTGATTTGGTATACAGATTTCATATTCAAAAATTGCTATGATAAACCTATAAACACAGCACACATAAGGGCAGAAAGTGTTATGAACCTGCCCTTGTTTTGCTTTCGTCCTCGAATTGTAACTGCATCCTAGCACTGGCTCTGAAAGTTAGTAACATAGAATCCCGCAATTACGCATAAGCTCACCCACTGCACTTATAGCTCAAGTTCCTGCATAGATAGTTTTGTCTCATGTATAAGCCTGCCGCCCCCTCTGACTGTATAATGTAGATATTTAATAGAGTCCATAAGTCAATAAAAACAGTAGGTACAGCTGGCAAACTAGTGTCATATTATTAGGCCTTAGGGTAGACACGGGACAAAAATGTTTATAGCTACCATGACATCAGTCGACAGCATCTTTAGGGAGCCTGGACATGCAAATCAATCATTCACTAAGCTTCACACTTGATCAAAAAGTAAAAAAAATCCATACATCCAACAAGAAACTTTTTTATAATTCACTCCTCCAAAGTATAGATTATGAGACAGCAATCCTATTATGAACAACATAAATTTATAATTAATAGTTGCAATGTCAGATCAGGTGAATGAAGTTTATAGTTAGCACCTAAACGTGTCTGGTATGCTATAGATGCGTAGAATTAGAGTCTTCATACGGGGCGTTCCAAATAGGACAGCATTTTTCTTCATCTTCATCATTGATGGTTGTAATGCACCTGGTCTTAGTGCGCAGGGTCCAGCGTCGAATACGACGTAAGGTGGGGAGTGTTTAAGACTTTGACAGACTGACTTTTGATATTTTGCAAGGGGTTTATATACACAACAGCATGATACATAATCAGGGCTACAGTAAATAGACAGGGCTGCACACTTACAAACATACACAAGGACTAGACAATTACATATATTCAGTAATAATTTCATAGTGATTACATAGCCAAATTGTCTTGTCTTTACATGGTGCAGGATCGCAGCTTGTGTGTAATTGTGTCAACTCTCTTGGCTTTTCTTCCCTGTTTATTATGCCTTCTTGCAGTATTTTTTTTTGTTTTCTTTTCTGCTTTTCTAGCTTTTTCTTCCTCTTTTTTAGCCTTCCGTTCTTGAGCTGTCTTTTTCTTCTATTCACTCTCCACTTTCGCTTTTCTGCCACCAAAAGCGTTTTCTCCTGCTCCTCTGCTTTTAGTTGCTGAAAGACCATTTCCTCTATGATATATACAGCCTGACTATTGAGGGCTGGCTTCTTTTCCTGGAAATCTTTTTCTGACATGGCTTAGGATACACAAGAATATCTCCTAGCACATCAGAACTGCTAGATGTATTTGCTCCTGACAAAACACTAGCTGCAGGTGAAATAGATTTTGCAACATCTAGATGACCACTCTTTAACCAAGCTGTGTAGTCTGGGTCCAACCCTCCCTAATCATACCCTTCTTCAAATCTAGTGGGGGTAATCATCTGACCAGGATTATCTCACATAATATTATGCTTCTGACACGCTTTATTTTGAACAGCTTGAACAAACCAACATCCAAAGGCTCCAACAGGTGTGTGGTGTGTGCTGGGAAACACAACAAATGGATGTCATTAGTCCTCGCTTTCTCAATAAGCTGGATTGATACGTCAGATCCATCCGTCTTGGAAAAGGAGAACGGGCCTAGCAGGAGATATATATTGTTGATAAAAAATTCAAACCATTTCAAATAGATATCCCATCCCGATTTGCTGACTTCAAGCATAGTATTAATGGCACCTTCTTTCATGTGATCTGGTGCACGCTATTTTTGTGGGTAGCTAAATTATGAGGGGTGGACTAAAAAAACACTTGCTGATATATATACCAGAACTGTGTGGATTTTACCTTTCTCAGCTGATGTTAGCGCATCTGCAAACTCAGCCAAGACTTTGCCTGGTTTATGCACGATTGAAACTCCTGACTCGTCAACAAATAATGACTTGCCTTGGCTTGGTAAAGAGCCGAGTTTTCCATAAACTTAATGGCTCCCAGCTGAAAAAAATTACCTATAGTCTCTTTCATTTGAACACAGAGCTCTGCAGTATGACACAGGTTGTGGTGTGCGGAAAGTGAGCTATGGACGTCTAGTACAAAAGGCCTCAAGCCCTACAGATCCATCACGAAAAAGATGTTGTTTTCCAGTGTTTTCTGCAACTTTGTAAGCCAAGTGCATTACATCCTCTCTGGTGATTCCAAACCCCACATCAGCCATATTGATCACATATTCCACTATTTGACTTCCTTCCTTTTCACTAAGGACAGTATGAGGTCCAGGATGACATCCCAGTAGTAGAGCTCCAGTGCACTAGTCCAGTGACCCTTCCTCGGAGGGTTTCAATAGGAACATTATATAGTCTTGTTGCTTCTCTCAGTCCCTTGCCATGATCAATAACACTCTTTGTTGCTGCCTCCATACTTCTTCCGACCACAATTTACTCTTTGCTCCCATGACCTTTAACCCTAAAATTAATTAGAATAGGGAAAATTCACCACAATTCATGTATCGCCAAGAGTTACTGTGGAGTAGTCCTACACAGATAACATCCAAAAACCACTTTTTGCATCTTGCCAACAAATTCGGCAGACTCATAGCCCCCGGCCCTTAGTCTGGGTGCCAGCCTCTTCACAAGAGGTGAAGGGGCTGGCACCCAGACTACCTGGCCCTAGGTCTGAAAACATGCTGAAAATTTGAAAATAGGAGGATATATAGATTTATGTGATTGAAAGCGAATTTGGTCTTAGTGCACGTGCAGTGCACCGTGAACCCATCCTGCTGACAGATATGGGGCGTGGTGACACACCCAACTACATAGTACAGGTTGGTTAGTGTGCCGTTGCTGGCAATTGGATCAAAATTAATAATGAGTGAATATCTCATAACAGGATCTGTCTCATAATAGCTACCTCAACCCTACTTTGTCGTTTTTCTTGAGTTTTAATTACCCATCAAATGGCCAGAGAAAGCGCAGAGATCAGAGATATTGCACTGGCATTCGATGGTCGATGATGGTTGTCACATGGAAATGAAGATGGAGAATAGGGCCGAATGCATTCATCTATCTAGCGAGAACATTGAAGTGGATTATATCTGCGAAGTCCACAGGACATATGGTCAGTGTATCCTATGAATATTAAATTATGGAGATGCTGTGAGATGTAGCTGGCAAGACGGCAATGACTAGTGAATGCTTCACACCGGCACTACTGTAGAATCCCGTGATTACACCCCCCCCCCCCCCCCCCCCTCTTGTGCATGCTAGCATAATTTGGGTAAAAGTGGGGAAGGGGTTTATACTCAGAATTGTTACAATGTAGCAGTTTCTATACAAGCGTATATCCCGTGGCTAGTCTCATATACCAGACCACTCCCTCCCCAGCTCTGGATGTATTGCATCACCATTGCGGGAAAGGGAGGATCTGGCCACTGTTGCACAGTTTCCGTGACACAGGTTGGAATGTCGATATGACCAATGAGATTCAAGCTAGAGTAATGATTAGAAACTTTGAACGCACCTGGAGTAAAGATCAAAGTGTGGTTATTATCACTTGCACACATATGGAGTAAGATCAATGCACTATCTGCAGACACTGGTGACCACACTACAAGCTGATATACGCATTTCCCAGCCGCATGCATTCCACTGTGTCACGGAAACTGTGCAACAATGGCCAGACCCTCCGCTGGTAATGCAATACATCCAGAGCTGGGGAGGGAGTGGTCTGGTACACGAGACTAATCCCGTGGCATAGTAATAGCTCATGCAATACCGTAGAAACTGGTTGTTAAGCGCATGCGCTTATAACACGCGGCAGCAAGGAAATATGCGCTTAACAAAAAGTATGCGCTTAACAGGAAGCATGCGCTTAATTAAAAGTGCTAAAACACGGTAGGTGGGGCGTGCGTAAAGAACATGTCGAGGGTAGAAAGGCCTACAACGGTGGCGAAGAAGCGACTAGAGAGCATAAGTCTCGACGTTTTCTTCTCCAGCCTACTTCTAGCCTTCTTTCTGGGCTCATGTAACTGATAGCTCGTCGTTGAGCTGGCTTGCTGGGCATATGCGCCTAACAAAGAGCGGTAAAGCTCGCACAAAACTATACGCTTAATAAAAAGTATGCGCTTAACAGCGAGCAGCGCTTAACGAGTTTATACGGTATAACCTTTATTCTATAAGCTATTAAATTTTTGTCGTTTCCAGCCTGTGAGCTACACTCCAGCAAGGAGATCTCGTATTTTTCCAAGTCAGTCTTCAATATGTGTTTGGTACCGGTTATCAGGATCTTGCAAGTATGGAGATAAGTGCTCATTCCGTCACATTACTCCACACAAAAGGTTATTATTTACTACAGTAGTCCAAACCTGGGGGATGAACGTAGCTACTTCCATACAAAGTGTATTCAATTAGCTATGTCCTGGGTGTCCATGTGGTCCCAATAATTAATTAATAGTGAGATAATATTATATTTATTAAGAGTCCATGGGTGCTCCAGTACTGTACACTGAGCTGTTCCTATCTTATACTTTGACTCTTTCTATAGCCCTGCTGTTGGTAACATCCTTGTCCCAGAGGATTGTGAGGTATCTGATGAAATGTTTTCAAAAATCTACTCATTGGGACATAGCAAAGATTATGTTGTCGTCCATAAACGGGTATGTGTATCATAGTGTTAAGTGCTGGATCTATAATGCAATAAGTGTTAACATTGATAAACTTTAGAGAAAAATTATTGCTGAAGACAATTCTACTCTTCAGTATGCACAAAGGAGAATACTTCGATATCTACAATCAATTTCTGCCAAACCTGGTCATGTAAGTCAATCTTATTGTACGTTCTTTATTAATTTTTAGACCATATCAATGTACAGAGTTTTACAAGACTAAACTACACTTACTTCCATCCTGAAGGAGTGGAACTAGCACAGTTATATGAGTTTAGGCAGAGGAAAGAAAGGATACGTTATGAAGTGCACAAGGTATTGCTAATCTGTTCTAAATGTGATGAAAATTTTGAATACGTTTGAAAATAGACAAAAGCTACCCTAAAATTTCATTGTTGTAGCCAGCGTAAAATTTAAATGGGTATGTGGTATTTAAAACTTCAAAGTAGTTGGCTTTAAAATATATACTGAAGTCAGAAGGGGGGGTGGTCACCCTCCATTTCACCTGTTGGCTACAACCCTGAATCGTGTGATGATTTGGTTGTAGGTCTTGCCAAAAGAATCGGTGAAAAAGTGGAGTATTGAAGAATTTGATTATTTAAACAAAGAATATGTTGCTCGTACTTCCGTCTACTCTCAGCTGAAGAGGCAAAAGAAGGTCGAGTATCCAATCATTTTCAGAAAAGATTACAAGGAAGATATACAACATAGGCTAGAGGATGGTTTAAGATGGATGTATGAGGAAGGTCTTATTCCGATGCTGGAAGGAAGGTAAATTGATGGTGTTTGATCATAGATAATAGAGGGGAAGGAGGATTGGAAATGCTTGTACGTGTATACAGATGATGCTAGTCATACTCACGTGACTCTATCAAAAATTTGCGAATTGCACAATTGCGCTACACCAGCAAATTAAGGCTGCATGCATTTGTTGAAGACTTGTGCATTTTAATTGAGTTGCCTGAGGTCCTGAAGCCAAAAGAAGAAAGAATCAGTCAGCTTTTCTGAATAGATTTGTAAGTTGGCTGCTGATCGGTCTTGTGGGCTTTTCCTGGGACCTGCATACAGTGTACGTGTATAGGCCTTTGTTAAACGCCTTGATGTATCTAGTATCTGCTATCAACACCCTCAAGTACAGCTCTTTTTTTATAAAACAACTACAACAAACTCAGTGTACTTAAGGCCAGGCTCTGAACTCTTAGCCTGCACCCAACAAATGGCCTCTTATCGCTTGTATTTGCAGTCAATTAACGCTTGTACCGTGATATCATATCATATGGAGGACGTACAAGCCATGGTGTTGGGGCTGCATAGCTGTCCTTTGGAGCTCAATATCTCGAGCAAAAGCCGTCCAGGTTTATTCCATCCAACATTTTGCAGGTCTGACAGCGCGAAGGTGAACACTGGGATGAATTTCGAGGATCTGTCAGAGGGATTACGAATAAGTTCGTTCATTTTGAACTTACATGTGGGAGATCAGGCCGTCAGCACTCCAAAAACAGTGTCTATTGGAATAAAACCTGACCAGAGCGCTGTTTTCACAATCCCTTCAGTGTCTGTTTAGATTATTGTCTTAGGCTTCTTACTTCATAGTTAGGCTAGATCAGCTGAAAGTTACTGCTTTAAGGTTGTATACAACTCGCGATTTAGCAATTTAGAGGGTGAAGCTAAATGCTGTGCATAGTGCTTGATTAATTAATTGATTGTGGTTACCGTAGTTAATCGAATACAACGTATGATCCAATCTAAGGTAAGAAATTAGCATTTTACAAATTCTCATAATGTGTATAATATGGAGCGATTGATGACCCTTACCAGAAAAGCGCACGTTTCCAAAATTGAAATTATTTTTTTCCATACGTAGTATTAGATTAAGTACGGTAGTTAATTATTAACATTGAAGTACTCTTTGATTAAAACACCATGATGAGCCCTCTATTCTCTTTAAAGGCAATATCAAGTTTGGGTTACTAAAAAAGCTCGCATATTATGAGAGTAGCTACTCCCTCCAGAAGGTTCTAAAACACTTTGGTAGACAGCCATGGACACTGCCCAATCACTCTTTCTTTGAGTTCTCCTGCTGACAACAAAAGAAAATCCGTATGAGATAAATATAAAAATCATAGTTCAAAAACGCTGTTTCACGGCTTGGTTTACTTCCCGAATCTCCCCACGCTTGGGTTAGTCATAAATCTAGGGTTTAGTCTGTCCACAAGGCCACACATAATGCCATACAAGGCCCTTGTTGTACTGTAGTGTACCTGTACCTATCATCACAAAGGGGGAATGCTGTGATGAGCATGTGCCGTATTATGTTTGTACACCTGTTTCCAATCCCTTCCCCCCTCTGGATTCATCCATGGTTACCGTAATGATTATGAATTATGAATTAGATTTGGGAAAATAATCTGGAAGGAGAGCTCTGGTGATCAAATTATGGATGTGGATAAGCTTGCAAAGTTTGCAAGTACCATTGGGAGTGATGGGCTAATGTTTTTCACTGAGTAAGTTCCCACCATAGTATATAACACTGTTTAGAATTTCATTAATTAATAACCTGTAACACTTAATATTTGCAGACTTGATAGTCTTAGTCCAGCTGCTCTGAAGAAGACATGCTTATCTCAGATAGGGTTCAAAGATGAGACGTACCTGTTCACTTTAAAAGCGAGACGGGGTGATGAATCGTATAGAATCCGTGTGAAGGTTGAAAATGGAAGGCCAAAGATTGTATATGTCAGGCAATTGATTGGTGGGAAGAACAGAGCTCAGCTTCTCTTTGATATCCTGTGCTTACACAGGTAAGTCTATTATAAAGAAATCCTTCCCGTTCTAGGCACTGGCGTCACATGGAGTCAAACTTGGTAGGGCCACACAGGCTCGAGTTGGCCGGCAGACCTTAAATTATTCCAACTAATTGTTTTAAAGATGATTTAGTTAAAAGTAGGGTAGGGGTAGGGTCATCTGGGTACAAAGTTGGTAGGGCCAAGGCCCCACTGGACCCCCTCAAACGACTCCTTTGGGTCTAGGTATACAGTGGAACCCCTCTAAAGCGGACACCATTGGGACCAAAAATTTTGTCCGTTGTAGCGAGGTGTCCCTATCTCAGGGGTTAGTGGCTGACCACGCCCCTCCTACAATCGCAGCCAGCTATGATACAGCACTACTGTGGACGACAAAAAAGACCGTATTGATAAGAGATCTGTCAACTGACAGCTCCTAAGCAAGAATATGAAACATATTTAGCTTTACTGTAGTTTCTGGTCACTGAAACCAACCGATTTTAATGGTGGGTGTGGCCTAACTGTCCGTTATGCGAGGTTGTTCACTATTGCGCAGGCTCGAACGGGACCAAAATAAGTGTCCGTTATAAGGTAAATGAACCAGTTATGAAACAGTGAGTTATAAGCTGTGAAACTAGATCTAATTAGCTCTTTATTTCATAACTGGTTCACTTCCCTTACGGAATAGCGGGGTGTCTGCTGTTGAGGGGATTTGAATATATTGAAATCTATGGAAATGCAATCCGGACATTCAGAATTGTCCGTTATATTGCAGGTGTCTGTCGTTGAGGGGTGTCCGTTAAGTGGAGTTCCACTGTATACATCCAGTGCTGTCTAGGTATAGCTATGACATACTGTAAATCGCGAATATTTCGTTGTTAAAATATTTTCGGACAGCCAAGCTTGTGCGAAAATTGAATGCGTGAAAATACATATGCAATATTAACGATAATGCGGTACAGGGTCGTTCGTCTGAAATTATTTAACGCGAAATATTATCGCATGAAATATTTTAGACATGAAATATTCGCGATTTACGGTACCAGTTATATAGCACTAAGCAAGCATTATTACAACAAGCCTCTTTGAGGAGTGCAAGCTAGCACAAATAATAATTGTGACCGTCTACGAGAAAACCGTGCATAATGCGCTGAAAAAAATTTGAGTTAAGGCCACCATTACCAACCACAACCTTTGAACTATTGCTCCAGCAAATTTGAAGTTTCTAGCCCGTGTAGTCATGGAGATATGAGCAAAAATATACCCGGATCGCCCGTACTAAAGGTTTGCAATGAACATTGCTACGTACGTTGCACCCGGAAGTCCGTATACTCGCCGTTTATGGTAAATACGTGGCCCTGCCCACCAAGTCAGTGAGCTAGCTAGCTGGCTGCCAAAACGCTCGAACAAGAGCAGCAGCCAACTTTTCGATGGAAAAGAACAAGAAGACGAGCGTTTCTAAAGATCGTTAGTACAAAAATTCGAAGAAAGAAGTGACTGGAGAGTCTTTTTCTGTGCAGCTGCTGTGCTTGCCTACCTGCAACTATGGCAACGGCTCCGTATCATGGACTGCCAATGGCCGACTTCTTTGAGCCACAACTCAGTAAGTATAGCGTTCTAGAAGCTACGAAGCAGATTTTTGTGTAGAGGAATGATTCCTCTATCAATCTATACAAAAAAGTGAAAATTGATAGATATCACCATAGATGACTATTTTGGCCTGTATCTCATATTGATGATCCAGCGCATTATCATGCATGGTTTTCTCGTGGACGGTCACAATTATAAAAGCAATTGAAACTGTCAGCAGATATGTGTTACTGATTACCGTAGATTGCAAAATTTTCGCCATTAAAAAATATTCGTCAATGACCTTTTCTGATGAAAATTAAACGAGTGAAATATTTTGTGTAACGTGCGTTGACCTATACCTATTTTGATCGCTAAAGTCTGGCGATGAAATTTAGACTACGTGAAAAATTTACAAGCGAAATATTTTACCGGCGAAAATATCCCGATCTATGGTACCGTAGAATCCCGCGATTATGCCCCCTTTGTGCATGCTAGGATTGGGCAAAAGTGGGGAGGGGGCTTATCTGCGGGATTCTTACATTTCTGTGTGATGACCATTACCGACCGTCGAATGCCATGTGGGTGTGTGATCTCGGTACTTTCTCTGGCTATTTGGTGGGCAAAATTCAAGAAAAGCGACTAAGTAAGGCATAGTATGACATAAATAGCCAGTTTGTTAGCTGTAGGTACTGTTTTTATTGACTAATGGACTCCATTATACAGTCAGGGAGGGGGGGGCTTATACGCGAGACAAAACTACCTATGCAGGAACTCGAGCAAAAAATGCAGGGGGGGCTTATGCACGAGGGGGGGGGCGTAATCGCGGGATTCTATGGTATTATGCATATACCCTTTACAGTCTGGGAGAAAATTGAACATTAGTCTAGGGAAAGATGAGAAATTGCTATACTTACTATTCAAAATGTCATAACAAAACTAGAGCTCTGTAGAGCAAAAATGCAACTTGCATCTGTCAGCGACCTATAGCAGCAAGCATGCACCTATTACTACCTGCATATTGTGCTACATTATGCGCATGAGCAGAAAGCACATGGGATAGTGTCAGTAGGCATGGCCAATAAAACAGCCTTGCCAAAGGATTATGTTACACAAAGCCAGTTTTCGTTATTGTGCTTACGAGTCACTGATGTACCTAGATCTTGAGATGAGGCAATGTTGGTGCTGACGACAGACAGATAAAACTAACTACTTTACCCCATGCACATGATATTCACGGATACATACTGATATCACTCTCTCCTTGCTTATGTACACTTACTACCATTCTTATAGCAAGATAAACTGGATGCACTCTAAGATCTCAATGATAATAGCATGATTATTATTATTCTCCCTCCATTGATAGGAAGTATGATATACGACTGAGTCTACAGAGTGAGGACAAGGCTTCAACTCACAATCCAAGTGTTGAACGTTTCGTCTTATCATCTATCGAAATACTGGAGTCAGGTGGTGTGCGTTATGATCCATTTGCTACCAATGAGAAGTGGAGTGTAATGCACGTGCGACATCAGCAATGGGAGAGTTTTGTATTCCATAAGCACTACACTGTATCGATTTCTGCCATTGGTTCCTACAACATCAGTCCTGAAAAATTAAAACCACTAGTTATCAGACCTGAAGACTTTAGCAGGCACCATGAGGTTGAGGTGAGGCTATAATATGTACATGCTTGTATCTTTCGTGGTACCCACTTGATGCAACTTACTTGCCAACAGACCATGATATTATTCATTATTTATAATATTGTTCCGATATATAACGCACACCACTGCCAGTGCAAGGAGCTGTTGCGTGTTTTTTTTATGTGACATGCACAGTTTTTAACAAGCCAAGGCATCCACAAAAGAATTATACTACTGTATTTTTTTGAAAGAGCAACACTAAATTAAAGTAAGTCAACTGACCTATTTATATCCGTCTTAGGCAGGGGTAGCTACTACGGGAAGCCATGTATTTTGAGTTAGCTCAAATGTTCTGGAGCCTGGTTGGTCCCCGCGCTAGTGAAGCTTCGAGCCACTATGGTCAGAAACAGTGGCGTAGCCAAGGGCGGGCCTGGTAGAGCCTAGGCCCTACCAATCATCATCTGGGCCCAAGCATTCAACATCCCTTGCCATACAATTTGAACATGTTTTCATGATAAACTTACAGAATACAAGGGAAAACGAGCTGCTCCTATGCCTGATGGACCCTGTGCTTTCTAAAAAGCAGGGACAAACCCAACACGAACTCTGACTTTAACTAGCATAATTTTCAAGACTCCGTTAATTAGTGGGTGTGGTCAAACTTTGCACATGCGCAACTGTGGCCCTACCAGATCAATAGCTCTAGCTACGCCACTGTCAGAAATGCTTCTCCTGGCACCTCCTGCTTGCTTGCAGTTGCATAAGGCGGGGCTAATTTGGCTTCACAGGAAGGGTAGAAACCATAGGGTTAGTTAGCTAACCATTGTAAGCCTATAGATGTGGCGAGACTGGACTAAAAGGTAAAAGTTACTGTGCTGCACAATAGTTTACACTTGCACAATGTCGTGCACTATTTTTGTTAATGCTTTGCCGGTGTTAGCTTACTAGTACCAAATATTTGTGATAGGCGTAATGTCGCCCCAGCCCCAATTTGATCCCAAGGTAAGGTATGGGTCCTTTGTATGAGACTGTGGTAATTTCAGCCATGCACTGTAGTGTGCATGGCTGCTAATACTCTGTATTTAGCTATTCGAATACTAGCCATGGCTACTATTAATTTTAGCCTTGCTGGAGTGCAGCTATATATATACTAATCGACTGTGGCAATTTGGAGTGATACCTATATATTCAAGGCTAGACACGATAGACTCGTTTTTCAGGACTGATTTCAAAATAATAATCGAGATGTATGATCAAAAATAAGCAGTAGAGAACCAAGGCATGGACATTTTCTGCCATATTTTGCCTCGAACAAATGATAGTGTGTGGCTTGCGATCGTGGCCACACCCACTTACATGTAATAATTATTATGTTCGTGCATGTGTACAGCTACTATTCGAGGCGGCTACTGTTTCTTCCGCAGAGCTCCATGTGCGGCTAGTATTCAAGGGCGGCTACTAATCGGGGTGTAGCTTCTAATAAATACAGTAATTACCGTATTTATTCGAATAGTAGCCGCGGCTACTATTAATTTCAGCCTTGCTGGAGTACAGCTACTAATCGAGGGCGGCTCTTATTCAAGGACGGCTTTTATTTATTTTGGAGGGACACCTTTGTGCCAATCCTATGGTATCTTACCGTACTCGCTCTAATTATCCTAACGGCCAAAAATAATTATTAATATCGCCGTTCGGTGCTAAATAGAAAGTAAATAAATTCGGGCAATGGTTTGTTCGAGTGCAAATAGAATGCAGGGTTTTATACAGAATTTTTCATCAGAGGGGGGGGAAATCATAGCGTGCAGCAATATACTCAAACTAGGGGGGTCTGGGGGCATGCTCCCCCAGGAAAATTTTGAAATTTATGACCTCTGAGACTGCTTCTGGTGGCTTCTGAGGCTACTTTCACAAGCAAAAAGATTGATTATTAGACAAAAGTTACAAGTATTATTATGATAGTTGGCAAATTTCAGGGGGGGGAAATGCCAGTCAGGGGGGGGATATCCCCTGGTTCCCCCCCCTCTAAATAAATCACTGGAATGGATCCGGTGCAAATGGAGAAAGCACTATTACAGCGACGAAAAAACAGCAGTCAATGTCCAACTATAGGTTTATCGTTGTCAGCTCTAGAGTTCTCAGTATCGCTGTGCTCTCAGGAGCGATCACAAAATGATCGCCGTCTGTGTCTGTGTTACCTTTCTGCTCTTATATGCTATCCAAGATGTGGTAGCCACACTCTTCGATGAACGTGGAAGAGTTGCCTCGAGCTCCTGCCATGCCGTACCGTGTGGCCGTTCGGTTGATTTAGAGCAGATGAGAAAACTTGAAATTCAAGATGTTCGACGAATTAGGAAGGAAATAAATCACTTAAACTTGCCATTCGGGCTATGTTCAAATAATTAGAGCGAGTACGGTATTGTGATAGACTAGTTTTTCAGGACTATTTTTCGAATAGTCGAGATATTATGATCGAAAACAGCAGCAGAACCAAGCCAGGGACATCTTCTGTCATGCTTTTGCCTCGAACTGACAATCGTTCATGGCGTGCCAATGTGGCCACACCCACTTAATTGTGTTCACGCATGCATGTGGCTACTATTTCTTTGGCGGAGCTCCAGGTGCGGCTACTATTCGGGGTGCAGCTTCTATTCGAATAAATACGGCATAGGTAGAGGGTGGCATTCGGATATGATGCCATCCATAAAGTAGCACCACAAAGGACTAGTTGCACCTCCAAGATACCATTGACAAAGGAGTATGCATACTGCTATAGATACATAGAACCAAGCCAGAGAAGGTTGGTAACAATTTTTTGTGGAATGTGCATTTTATCATTGCGCATCATGCAATATATTGTTTTTGCCGACTCAGTGGGTTGACCTGCGTGGGTGTACATTGCAGCCTATGGCAAACACACGAAAATTCGTGACCAACCTGGGGATGCCAAAAAGTTAGAATTACTGTGACACCGGTGTGTGGCGCATGGCGGTCACTGATAGAGAACGTACAGTCTGTTCTCTGCAATACCAGTCAGATTGACTGTTAGGCCCCAGTGGAGCTTTCTTCCATGCGTACTTAGCCGTGATTATTAGCAGAAATATGGAGCTCACATTATAATTAGTAGTCAGACATTGTACCGGTATTAGGATCTGTTCAAGGATATAATAAAATTAATTACCTAATATTTTGATCTGATAGTTGCATTGTAGTCTATGGGAAGATTTGGATACTCATTCAACCGATGACTTTGTGAATCCTCATGCTGATCTGACTCCAAAGGACTCAGAACAGTGGACACCCAAGAAAATAGTGGAGGAATTTGAAAAGAATGACTTTTTGCAAATAATGGACGGATTAAATAAAGCCATGGAATTAGTACCTGTACAGTGATGATGACAAGTCATAGCCGTGTGTTTTTCTATTTACTATGACTATATTATTACTACTAATAATAATTACCTTGTGAGTGTGTATATAGGGTTTTATAATGGTTACTGTTACAGTAATAATTTTTGTTCACAATGATATTATGTTGAGGTGCAGCCATAGTGGGTATATATACATAGTGATAATATTATAATTAAAGGCATTGTACAACGATATAAGGGTTAATTAGTGTCATACGTGACATAACCGCGCCCATTAGATTGAAATCTGGCAGTCATTTTTCAATCAACAGTCATAGTTCACGGTAGCAGAATGTGATCGGTCCAAGAAAGGCTCAAGTGTTGGAGCTGCCAGTGGAAGGTCTTCAGCTAGCGGCGGAAAGTAAGAAGGGACAGGGAAGAGTCAGCCATGCCAGAGTAGCGATATCTATGTCTAGCTATAGATCTACCATGTGCAAGGTAGTATACCATGAGTAGATTTACCATTAACGAGCTCAGTCCTGTAGCAGCGCCAGAGTAGCTAAATCCTTGCCTTGTTGTTCAATGGCGTTCTGACGTCCATGAGAAGCGTATGACAATAATTATTATTTTGTATGTGCATGATTTTTGACAACACAAGTCTGTATACTAGATCTAAATTTAGTAATAATCTCCGCTCATATCGTGACACAATGCCTTTAAGATTTTGCAAAATATTTGTACTCAGCTTGATATTAAAATTCATTAAAGGTTGGTCTATTGATATCTTATGAACTCATGCATGCATGATATAATATTATAATATTATATATAACCAACCATGCATATCATAATTTTCTTGTTATTAGGCACATTTCACTAATAAGCGCATATACATGTACAGTGTATATTATGCACTAATAAGCACATCCTGTTCTGCAGGCCTAAATACTTGCTATTAAGTGATGCATATTTTAAACACAATGTCATACGTGACCCTTGACCTCCATATCTGCACGATCGATTGCTTGGCCAGGGTTCCGGCCTTTTCTTTTTTGAGTTAGTCGAAATTAGCTACAATGGCTTTTTGAGTGAGCACCATTTCAAGCTGGTTGGAGTGCACCAACGTGCAACATGAACAATGATCAAGCGATATCGATTGGCCACACAGACGTGCATGCATACTAGAACATAATTATTTTTTAGTTAGGTGCATCTCGCTAATAGGCACACTTCACTGTCAAATCTTGATAAGGGATACTTCAAAAACCTCGTAAATTAATTCTGACAGCCGAGCCAGGTGCCTTCCCCCTACTCCTAGATCATGCGCTAGCTGATCATGACTCTGAAGAGAACAGTACCATATATCCTACCAGAACAATGTTCAGGTGCAGGGTATGTAGTTCAATATTCCTGACATTGAACAAGCATACATGTACATTTGTGTACATAGGCATGCATGCATGTAGCGGTGAGGGTTCTGCACTTAAGTGCATTCATTTCAGTCCGTATAGTTTAAGTTTTTACAACATTATAGGTATAGCTCATGGAAAAATAGAGGTCTCTTGAGCAGCATGACTTTTATTTAATTTGCTATCGGTAGCTATTGTCCACGTCTTATTGATCAGCTAACAAGTAGCCACTGTACAATGTCATGCTCTGTTTTGGCACACGGTAAACACTGGTTGAGTTTGTGACAAGATACGGGCCGGTGCATGGGAAGTTGTAATTGACTATATTCGAAGATCAAGCTATAGATGAGGAAGGTATTCATGATAATATTATAGTCTTTTAATTTAACTCATGTGAAAGTTTAGTGTCTCAATTAGATGCTCACTTATGGGAACAATGATGTCTAGCTCAATCTTCCTTTCATATAATTATATACCTGCGTTAATATGCCATAGTAAAGTACATCATTATTATTATTATTCGAATTTGTGGCTGTGTTAGGAGGCGTTACCTGATCGGTATCCCTCAGTTGCTATAAATCAGGGGCAAAAACACCCGTATTGCTCCGTACCATCCTATGTTTCTTTCGATTCCATCACTAATAGAATCTAAATTTGCCACGAACAAGGAGTCTACTGTTTATCATCTAAAATCACCACTGAGTTAATGATCGATAGCAATGGGACAACTTCAGTCAACAAGTATAGCAGCTGATGATGGTCCTCCATTTTCAGGCCCAATCGCTGAAGCAATTTCATGTTTTGTAAGGGGTGCTGTGAAGGGAGTTGAATATTATTGTGCTAAAAACCCTGGAGACATCACATTGTCGGAAATTACTGACAGTGGATTAAGTGGTGGCGTGGTAGCACTAGGTGCAAAAGGAGGCCAAATTTTCGCTAATAAGCATGCTTTAGAAACTGATGGAGGGCAAACCATAGGAAGCAAAGTGAGTGAAGATGCCAAAGTAATTCAAAGAGGAGCTAGTGCTATAGGTGGAGGTTTGGCTGGAGTACTTTACCAGATCATAAAAAATTTATTGTGTGAACGACGGCTCAAGAAAGAAGATTTTTTTGAAATGATGGTACACCATGCTGCAGCTGATCATGATTCACAAGTGAACTCTGAAAAACTCTGGGATTTTATGTGCTCTGAAGGGATCATCATTGATGGCAAAGTTGCTATGATACAGCTTCCACCGCAATTAGTATTTCCACCACATCTGGAGTGTTATAAAAAAGCTATTCGGTATGTGATTGAGCTAATGCCAGTTTATTGTATAACAAAAGGTGTTGCAAAAGCAGCTAGTAGGGGAGCTATCATAGGAAAAGATATTGCCGATGAGGATATCGATAAGGTAGAGAAGATAATACATCGTATAGGAAAAGATCGTAGCCGAAAAGTACTTCAACAAATTGCTTGGGGTGGCACACTTGAAATAAAAATATTTTGCAACATCTACAATGCTCGGGTTATCGTTCATCACTCAGATGGCGAAATGAAAGTGTTTGATCCCCGCTTACCGTCAGCTGAAACAAAGCAGCTATTTCATTTAAGCTATGATCAAGAGCATTACAAACCAGCTCATAAAGATGGAAAGATCCTCAGCACCTATTATTCTGAAACGGATGGAAACTGCCTCTATAATTCGCTTGCGTTTCATATGGTCGAGGACCCAAAAGAGATGGATGCGAAGGTTTGTGACATTAAAATGAAGATTGGCGGTACACTTGCAACCATCTCGGAGTGTATGTATGATATAAAAATGGATGATTTACAACGTGGTGGTGACGATCTAGGGGCTGGAGATCCGGCTAAACTACCCACATTTAAGCTAACAATGGGAGATCAGGTTGAAATCTTTGCACATTTTGCTGAAGAACACTCTGAACTTCGTCAGAAAGTCAAAAGCGCATTAAAAGAGTTACAGAGTATGCCTATTAAAAAAATTCGTCAAATGAGAGATCAGGCTAGAACACAGAAACCAGCAGCGCCTACAAAGAAAGGATTCAGAGGACCCAACTACATCCATGCTCTAACAAAGAACTTAGTAGGTCTCCTGTCTGTTGATGTATACCCACTGGAATCCTCAGATTATTTGCGAGGTGAAGTACGACTGCTATTTGATATTGAGAAACAGAAATACTACACAACCATATTCGATCATATCTATGCCAATGTCATATGGCCCTGTGGAGTGAGGGTGATCTCAAATGAATCACTTACCTCGTTGCGACAAGCTGATAAGCACATAGACAAAGCCATCGAGCGCTTGAAGAATTTACAGAAAGTGAAGCACTTGATAGAACTTAGACAAGAAGGTATAAGCCTTGTATCAGACAAGCAAGGAAAAGTGATAAAGGTACTTTTAGTCACAGGCTCTGATTACATAAAGGATATTTCATTTACTTTCAAGGATAACTTTGCCCTACTTTATGATCCACAACAATGATCACAGTGTGTGTACTGTTAGGCTAAACTCATATTTCTCTAATTACATTGGCTACACTCGTATTTCTCTAATTACATTAATATATTATACAATCTTCAGAGGATTAATTTTTCTTATAATTTTATAGTTCATATGCATGTCATTGCATGAGGGCATATGCCCTCATGCAATGACATGCATATGAACTATAAAATTATAAGAAAAATTAATGATCCTCTGAAGATTGTATAATATATTAATGTAATTAGAGAAATACGAGTGTAGCCAATGTAATTAGAGAAATATGCTAACAGTACACACACTGTGATCATTGTTGTGGATCATAAAGTAGGGCAAAGTTATCCTTGAAAGTAAATGAAATATCCTTTATGTAATCAGAGCCTGTGACTAAAAGTACCTTTATCACTTTTCCTTGCTTGCATGGATACGTAGTCTCGTCCCCAGATTCCCCCTCGAGGAGGGAAAGGGTCTGGTGACTTCGGGCAAATGCTTGGTCCAGTTGATGACGTGTGGAGGAATTTGCACATCCAAATCAGATTGCAGCTTAGCCCAGTCATATGACTTGCTAGCTGCAGGAATGTAACAGGGCTATTCCCCGCTATATATACAAAACTGAATTGCCTATGCAGCCTTACTGGCCCAAGCTTACTCTCATTCCCAGATCCCACCATGCACACGAGGAAAGGGTCTGGTACGTATACACATTGAGCGCTTCCAAATTTCTTGGGCACACAGGATGCAGCTCATCATGTGACTGTCATGACAACGCATCATTTTGGCATAGCAACACATCACAGTGGCGTATCTAGCATGGAGCTCAGGGTGCTGGAGCACCCCCCTCAGCTCTGGCACAACAGCCAGCTCAGTACCTCAGCACAAATATTGTCAATGATAATCGATAACTGGCAGCTCCTACCAACAATAAACTTACTGGCCTCTAAAATTCGCTCCTTAAACAGCGTTTTCTCATCGTTACTAGGCCTAAAACAGCCTTCTTTTGTCAGCCAGCTATCTTCAAGAACGCGTAAATGAGGGGCGTGGCTAAATATTTTGCGCGCGATCGACCTAGCACCTCCCTCCAGGAGTCCTTCAAATCCTGGATACGCCACTGCATCAATAGCTCTAGTAATAGCTGGCGGGTTATGGAATAAGACGGCCTAATGGTCTTTGTCCTTATGGCTTTATGGCCAAATGGCCTTATAAGCTAAGCAAGAAATTTGTCCCTGTTTGAGGTACCACAGACTATGACTCGAGCCTGTTCCCAGGTCTCTTGCCAGGAATAGCTACTCATGATTACCCCGCGCGCATGCGCAAGGGGTAAAGTAATCGGTTGTGTCGTTGTTGTGAGCACAAAAATTGCCATATCTCGAGATATAGGCATCTAAGCGACTCATAAGCATAACAAATCAATCGAATTCGGCGAAAAACTGGCTTCATTGTGCGTGAAATCGATGGACACGGTCCACGGGCGTCATAAATAGTGTCTTTTTGTTGGCTAACGTAACCACGCCTATCGACAGTGCCTGTACTCAATGCATAATGCATGCCCATTGTGTTTTCTGCTCACGTGCACAACTAACATAATTATGACTGGTAAAGATCGTCGAAATTAATAATGCTCATGAAATGTATAGACTATAGTCTATACGGATCCGCTGACGGAGCTGAAATCTGCAGCCCTATGGAACCAAATCATAATGTAAGACGGCTATACTATTACAACAAAATATTGGAACAATCAGTTCATATCTCCTAGTAGTCTAGATCTGGTGCAGAGAGAGTGCTTTTTGTCACTGGAACCTCCGGTAGCTACGTACAACTAAGCAGCATTTCCACTAATTTTCTGAAGTTCACAAAATTAGCTATAGCCATGCACACAAAAGCAACTCTATAGATTGTGCAATGTGCGCGCGGGGTATGTGCTCTACAGAGCTCTAGTTGACTCTGTGTCAGTTTTGATCTGACACTGAATGAAACTATCAGATCAGTGAAAAGAATAGGTACACATGCACTCGTGAGATAAATAGTCCCCATATAACAACAATATCCTGTCCAGGGACACGACAATCGAGTCCAACTTAATGTCAGTAACATATTATTTGTGTCAATATGACAGGGTAACTCTATTAATTTAGCTACACACCTGTGATTAAATCGTACAATTATTATTATTATGAGTAAGTGACATCTTATTATCGATTTTGTGTCACTTTCTTTTGAGTACTATCACACTATTAAGAACCATCCATGGCTACTGTGCATCATGGGTCCCCTGCCATTTACAAGAGGCCTAGGGGTCAGGGGCTGGATTTTGGTTAGCAAGGTTAGTCTCAAGGGTCTGTATGGCAGGGTTAGTCTCCAGGATTTGTCCGACATGTACATGTATAATATTATATCGGCGCAGTGGACAGTCACGGGCTGGACTGAGGATTACTATTTGTGGGGGACCATCATGGCATGATAGTACAACATTGAATGTTGCTACCATTATTATTAAATCAATAGTATGTGCCATACTGTGCAATGAAGGCAAGATACAGGAGTTCAGACATGCACTGGTAGCTGCTTGTGTAGCTAATGATCCTATCATGTATCAGCTGCAGAGTCAGAACAACATAGCTATTTAACACAAGCATGTTACTGATGTTAAGTTGGACTCAACTGTCGTGTACCTGGACAGGATACCGTTGTTATGGGGACTATTTATTTCGAAAGGATCTAATTGCATCAGCATGATCAAATGAGTGCATATCTTTTCACTGATTGGATAGTTCAAACATTCATTGTTAAATTTTCAGTGTCAGATCAAAACTGACATGTGCACAGAGTCATGAGTAGCTATTCCTATAGCATAGGCTAGAGTAGTCCATGGTACATGTACCTTAAACAGGGACAAATTATTACTTAAGGTCATTAGCCACAAGGCCAAAGGCCATTAGGCCGTCTAATTCCATAACCCATAGATCATAGTGGCTATAGTGTGGTATCACAATGATAATCATGTGTAACCCACATGGCTCGACTCTGATTGGTGCAACAGAATTCAGACATGCCAAGTTAGCTAGACCCAAAACGGACGTACCACCGTCTTACATGTATTATATTAAATCCACACACTCCGTCATCCTGTTACGTTTTTATGCGATATTATGTTGCAAGTAGTAGCTATACTATTATAGAGTATTCATAGGTGCGCAAAAATGACTTTCTAAGGCTTGGCTGTTATGGTTTGCTTTACTACCAATATGGTCAATCCACATCTTGTGTCCTGAGAGCAAAATTTTAATTGTATCCCTTGGTTACTGATAGGTGGACAGACACACAAATTTAATTACTATAATTAATGAATGCACAGGAGTGCAGAATCCTCACTGCTACATGCATGCATATAGTATTGCTCACTCTGTGCATGTTCAATAATATCAGCAATCAGGAGTCAGGAGTATTGAACTACATACCCTACACCTGAACAGGGTACTGGAATACTATACACCCTGCACCTAAACAGGGTTCTGATACCACTCTTCCTTATGCCACGTGTACCTAGGAATGCGTACTTTCTCTATAACGACCCTTACCATTTAGCAAAAGAGGGTTGCGACGGACAGACAAAAATCGCCAAACGATTGCAGTAACCCTCCGCCTATGCTTTGCGGCGAGGGTTAATTAAGTCACTTCATTCTTTGAAGGGGTGACATTACTATTTTTGCCACTGAGAGGGCTTTGTGCGGTAAAAAATTCCAGTGCAGGTCTACAGCACTAAAATACAGAGGGCTAGAAAATATACATTACTAGTGACATGCAGGGCCTGTTTGGGGCGAGCCTGAGCTGAGAAAGGCTCTGTTGGGCTGGAGTAGATGAGACCTAAAAAGCCATAGATTGTGGATCAGACCATGGCCGGACACAGATCCAAGCAGACCGTAGTCATGGTTGCTCTGTTTTGCGGCTTATTGCTCTCTCCTTGCTGCAAGTACATGTACTACTACTACTAGCACGAGTGTAAATATGCAATTCGGTAAAATAGAACAGCATACATACGGCCCGTGGCCCAGGCACGAGAATGCGCAATACAATATTTCGCGCTTATGTCCATAGAGCTATGCAGGCCATATATTTCGTGTGACCAACGTACCATAATAATATATAATATAATTCGCGTACAGCTGTACCGTTTATGTGGGGCTCGCTCAGGCTTGCCCCAATTAACCAGTTGCATGAGGGAGACTATAATATTACTAGTGTCATGCAGGGCCTGTTTGGGGCGAGCCTGAGCTGAGCCTCTGAAAGTCTCTGTCAGTAGCTGACCGACTCGAAAACTTTAACAAAGCCATAGCTAGCACAATAGATCATGCAGACCACCGACATATATCCAAGCATACAATGATAGACAGTCTCATAGTGCTACGTAGGCCTATACATCTGCACGATAGCTAGTTCCCTCGACATAGCTAGTGTTTGCCAACAGTCAAGAGAAAAGATAATTTAAATTTAGCCTGCCTCTATTGTCAGAGTCAGTTAGCAGCACGTCTATCTTTATCGCGTTCTTAGCTGGTCCTTGCGCTGTTGAGCTGACGACGAGCTCTGTCTCGCTCTCTCCTCCTTTGGAGTCCTGCGCGGTACAGCTTGATACCAACGGTAGCTCCTAGCTCTGGCTTATGCACCTATCAATGTAATGCCCCACTACCCCCCTCCCGGGCACCATAGGGGGCTAGGTGGGGATTTGACTAATGAACTCGTCAACTTCCCGTAAGGTGGGGCCAGCCTCGTCTGTCAAATCCCCACTCTATCCCCCTTCCAGGGTGGGGAAATGATAGGGAATTTGACAAATATCGACTACATGCATGTCAAATGCCCCTGTCTGGGGCTTGGTTTTCTATGTCAATCCCCCTGTGTTGCCCCCTATAGCGCCCGGGAGGGGGGTAGTGGGGCATTATATTGATAGGTGCATTACTACATGCAGGCACGAGTGTAAATTTGCAATTCACTAAATTAGAACGGCGTATATACGGCACGTAGCCCAGGCATGAGAAAGCGCAATAGAATATTTTGCGCTTATGTCCATAGAGCCATGCTGGGCATATATTTCGCATGACCGACGGACCATAATTGGGGCGAGCCTGAGCGAGCCCCACATAAACGGTATAGCTGTGCGCGAATTGTATATATACTAGTGTACATGCAGGGCCTGTTTGGGGCGAGCCTGAGCGAGCGTGAACTGGAGTGCTACCGGCAATTCAAGAACTAAGTTTAAGGTACCATTAAATTGCGTGGGCGTGAGGTGGGGGATATGACACCTAAACCACATCAAAGTCATTAGTGAGGCGCATGTTGTGTAACCACGCCCTTTTAATTGCACAGGTCTCAGGGGTGTGGCTGCTAGAGCCGGAAGTGTTCATTTAATATCCTCCATGGACCGGAAGCCGAGCCGGAAGGGAGGGGCCAGGCCACGCCCAAAACAGCCCCACCCTGTTCCCCAAGGACCACCATTCTCAATCAAGTGCCTACTAACCACCGGATGTCCACCGGAAGCCCACAATCAATCCCAATTAAAACACACAGCTTCCTCAAGGCCAAAACACACACAAACACTTGGAGGCCGTTCTGCCACACCGCCCACGCAAGAGCTCACCTCATTTCCTGTGTGGGCGGAGTAACAACACGTCATCGCAACCACATCCGCTTCAAACCATCGTCAGCACCGGCGTACAGTGCCTCATTAACTGACATGGCCTCACCTTTGACCTCCTGCCACGCCCCCAAAGCCTCCTCGCGGGGTTCAAAGGTCACCACCGCTTCCGGGACACGCCCACCTATCGCCGAGGCCAAGTCCCAGGCGCCGATATCCAAGCACTGGCCCGTGAAGCCACGCCCAATCGGAAGCAATAAAACCTGCATTAACGCACACGCACACACTCCACACAGTGCCAGGAACACGCCCACATCACAGCAAAAAAGGGTGGGCAATACGGCCCCGTTTTTTGCCCGTATTTCCCACAAAGACGGTACTCCGTACGGGAAATTTACGGCATTACTACGGGTACCGTCGACGCCCGTAATGGGAACAAACTATACGGGCGAGCTAGACGGGAACCGTCGATTTTCCCGCTTTATACCGTGACTGCCCGTCGATTTCTCCCAAAAGGCCCGTGGATCATACCGTACTTGTCTTCGCTGATACGGGTAGCGCGGTGCCACCGTATATACCCCGCCTCTCTAGTTGCCATGAATATCATTATTTCATACAGCGCTAGCGCTATACGCACTCGCGCGCGGAATCACAATGAATATTGAATTCCAAAAAAAATGAGAGAAACATGGACAATTGACTCCAATTCACAAATACACAAGTGCATGTATAGTTTTAACAGCAAAAATAGTTATACCTAGTACCTCATGATGATAATTATCAATAATTATTGAGTCACTGTTCTTTTCTTTAATCCTGCCACTCCATACATACACCTCCAGCAGTCGATACCGTTGAACAGCATGCATCAGCCGCTACATGAAGTCATACCTACAGACATTTGGTGTCATAGGATTATAATAGTGACAATAATATTATAATACCTGGATCAAGAGGCACCAGTCTTTAAAACTGAGCAGCAGGGAGCCACAGATGAGCGAGTTTAGGAGAATCAAACAAGTGCAACAACAATTTTCATGATAATAATAATACACAAACTTTACATGGCTCGACCACTGCAGCTGGCAGTACAAGTGTATCTAGAAAACAAATTATTTGGTGAATTGTATGACAGAATGCAATGGATGTTGTGTTTGTACCTTAAATGCCATTAAAATCAAGAGTAGTGGCTGGCACTGGCTGCATATTAATTTTGTAAGCTTCAGAGATGACTCCAGCTTGCATGTTGTAACCTCAAGATTATAATACATTGGTACAGCTGATACACAGGTATGTACAAACTCAGCAACTCACAATTAATTTTGATACATGATTGTATATGATGTACACCAGTTTGACCATCATCGCTGAAACTGAGCACAAGAAACCATGAGTGCATGCATAATATTGTTAGCATTTCTCTTACCCGGCAGATAGCGCAAGTACTAGTTCATTTGAATCCACTGCATGGATAGTAGCCAGTTGAGCAACTCTGAGGAGTGCTGATACATGTACATAGAATAATATTATGATATTGTACAATGCATGTCTTACGGAAAAAGAGTGTGGCAATAATGTAGTTCCATCCCGTTATTCTCAGTTGCTAGCTGCAAAGAAACGAACGAACACTTTCTACAGAAAACTTAATACTATTAATTTGGTAAATCTTGCTGACAAGGGGGAGGTCTATGCAAAATGAGAGCTTACTTGTTGACTTCCTACACTTGATGACATGGCATAAATATAGTTTTGGTGTATATCATACACGGATACTGACAAGTACAAACCCATGAGTTCTAAATGACTTACCAGGTATTGAAGAATAATTGATTCTGAATGTTAAAATAACAATATAATAATATGTCACAAGTTAAGATGATACTAACAATGTTATAAATTACAATGCATCCTGACAGCAAAGATCCCTCTAACCTGTATGCTCAATGCTCAGCAGATTAGTACATGTATACGCACACTCGACAAGTTTATTTTCTCACGCACACACGTAGGGACCCCTCGACTTGAGATGGGACATCTTATCGAGAAGCTGACGAAAGGATGGGACATCCTGACAGCAAAGATCACTCTAACCTATATGCTCAATGCTCAGCAGATTAGTACATGTACACGCACACTCGACAAGTTTGTTTTCTCACGCACACACGTAGAGACCCCTCGACTTGAGATGGGACATCTTATCGAGAAGCTGACGAAAGGATGGGACATCCTGACAGCAAAGATCCCTCTAACCTATATGCTCAATGCTCAGCATTTCAGTACATGTACATGCACACTCGACAAGTTTGTTTTCTCACGCACACACGTAGGGACCCCTCGACTTGAGATGGGACATCTTATCGAGAAGCTGACGAAAGGATGGGACATCCTGACAGCAAAGATCCCTCTAACCTATATGCTCAATGCTCAGCATTTCAGTACATGTACATGCACACTCGACAAGTTTGTTTTCTCACGCACACACGTAGGGACCCCTCGACTTGAGATGGGACATCTTATCGAGAAGCTGACGAAAGGATGGGACATCCTGACAGCAAAGATCCCTCTAACCTGTATGCTCAATGCTCAGCATTTCAGTACATGTACACGCACACTCGACAAGTTTGTTTTCTCACGCACACACGTAGGGATCCCTCGACTTGAGATGGGACATCTTATCGAGAAGCTGACGAAAGGATGGGACATCCTGACAGCAAAGATCCCTCTAACCTATATGCTCAATGCTCAGTATTTCAGTACATGTACACGCACACTCGACAAGTTTGTTTTCTCACGCACACACGTAGGGACCCCTCGACTTGAGATGGGACATCTTATCGAGAAGCTGACGAAAGGATGGGACATCCTGACAGCAAAGATCCCTCTAACCTATATGCTCAATGTTTAGCAGATTAGTACATATATATACACACCCTCTCAATAAGCCTGGTTCTTTGTCTCATGCACACCATGATAGGACCCCTCGAGTATGGTGGGTCTGAGAAGCTGATAGCGTATCCTACCGGCATGTTCATAAAATAAGCCAATCTATGGTGTTCACATACACACAAGATGCGTCCCATTTCTGTCTCTATTCTATATTGAACTCCCTCATACACTTACCTCGTGCAGTGAGCTGCCTGGCCACGTGTTCTTCGTCCGTGCCCTCCACTCACCAGAGAATGCGACTTCTAGCATGGTTGAAATGAAAAATAACCTCGTACAGACGACCAGAAGGCCAGCGCTACCATTCTGAGTGGTGATTCACACTCGGCAACCCCAGCCGCCATTTCTCTTTGCCAGATTTGAATTTGACTCCAATACGCATGCGTATATGACGTGTACAGTATGACGGCCGATCTTCCACACCGTATTTTGGCCAGGTAAAAGACGGTACAATCAGTGCCCGTCTTTACTACAGTTATATCAAGACGGAGAACTGCGTAGGACCGTTTTTGGTTGCGGTAAAAGACGGTGTCTCAAATGGCGCCCGTTTTTGCTGCGGTCACCACCGCAGATATCGAGACGGGAAATTGCGCGGTACCGTCAAATTCTCAGCCCGTCAATGCCCGTCGATTTTCCCGTTAGCAGAAATTGACGGGAATTCGTATTTCCCGTATTTCACCCCATTTTTTGCTGTGCATGCTAAATTAGGCCTAATTGGCTTTTTTTTTTTTTTTTTTTTTTTTAAGTCGTTGCGGTTAATAGTTAAGCAAGAATGCTTTGATCTTGCTTTGATGTGGGCAATTACCGGCCTTTTCTTCAGGGGCCACTTCCGGTTGCTAATTACACGCGCATAATCATCCCTGGCCGATTCTGGACACGCCCACCTTCGACCAAAAGCACTCGTATGGCCTCTTCGGCCACGCCCCTTCACGATGCGCTAATTGAATTAGCCATTCCTGACGCTCACGCCCACGCAATTAAATGGTACCTTAAAGACATAGCACGGTAGACCCGGCACTGACACAGATCCAAGCAGACCATGCGAATCATAGCTAGTTGCCGTGTGCCTGCCCAAGTAGCGGTATCTATTCTGTCTGGTACAGCCACCGATGATAGCTGCCTGTGTTGTACAGTCTCAGTGAGCTATCTCGATCGCCTTTTTAGCCGCTCCTCGCGCTGACTGGGATGGACGACGACCTCTAGATCTGTCTTCGTTTGCAGCCTTACTTATCTCTGACTTACACGTGGCCATGGCTCGTTCATGATGATCGATAGCCTCGTGCCAGGCTCTCCCGCGCACCTGGCGCGAGGCTAGATGATCGATGCTGCATGATCAATGGCGATCTGCAATTCGCTAAATTAGAACGGCACATATACGGCCCGTAAGTCCATGTCAGGCATGAGAATGCGTAGTAGAATATTTCGCGTTTATGTCCATAGAGCCATGCTGGGGATATTATAATTTCGCGTGACCGACGTACCATAATATATACATATATAGACACTGAACATTGAAGAACCGTTTATGTGGGGCTCGCTCAGGCTCGCCCCAATATAATACTAGTGACATGCAGGGCCTGTTTGGGGCGAGCCTGAGCTGAGCCTCTGAAAGTCTCTGTCAGTAGCTGCGACTCAAAAACTTTACGCTGTGGCTAGAGTGCCGGGAACGGCACCCAAAATATAAGGCTTAAAGAGCCGGCACAACTCACGTGATCTATAGATCCCAGCCCCCGAAGGGGGCTGGGATCTATAGGTAGCTAATAATAATAAGAACAAGCTATTACTGACCGATACACGGCAAGTGAGACTAGTAGCGGGGGGATTGGGTTTAGGTAGTCGGTTGTTGACGAAGGGTTTGGGTTTCGGTGATCGGTTGTTGACAAGCTCGAGGGGTTTGGGTTTCGGTGATCGGTTGTTGACTAGGGTTAGTATTATGGGTTTAAGGTGTATAAATTTGGCAAAAAACGGTAGCCAGCAGCGGCGAGCCGGGTGGCCGAGTGGACTGGGGTCTGGGCTGGTAGAGAAGTGATCATGGGTTCGAATCCCGCTTGGGGTATGAACTTTTTTTTTTTTTTTTCCTACTCTCGAAAATTTTCTAAGTTTTTTGGCGGGAACTAGAACCGGCACTCCAACGGGAATATTTCCGGTACCGTTCCCGGCACTCTAGCCACAGCGAAAACTTTAATAAAGCCATAGCACGATAGATCTTGAAAACCACTGATACAGATCCAAGCAAACAATGGCAGACAGTCTTATAGTGTCGTGTAGGCTGTAAGTCTACAGCTGCATGATAACGGTCCCCTCCATCCTTCAGTGCCGACAGTCAATACAAAGTTTTACTATTGCCTCTGTTCTAGTATCCGAGAGTCATCAGTGAGCAGCACGTCTAGTCTATCTTTATCGTGTTCTTAGCTGGTCCTTGCGCTATTGAGCTCATGATAGGATCTATCTCGCTCAGAGTCTCCTCCTTTGGAACCTTCTGCTTGCTTCTGTACGGCGTGGTACGGTAAACTTGCTTGATCAATGCAATACAAGCTCGAGTGTAAATTTGTAATTCGCTAAATTAGAACGGCGTATATACGGCCCGTGTCCCAGGCATGAGAATGCGCAATAGAATGTTTCGCGTTTATGTCCGTAGAGCATCACTGGGTATATAATTTCGCGTGACGGACGTACCATAATAATAATATATAATATAAAATTCGCGCATGGCTGTACCGTTTATGTGGGGCTCGCTCAGGCTCGCCCCAATTATATAATATTACTAGGGAAATGCACAGCATTGTGGGGCGAGCCTGAGCGACAGTGATCATGCACAGTGATTTATGTTGCGCCATGCCCTTGAACTACAAACTATAGGCTGCATGATGCATGCTCGTAGACTGGCCTCTTTCTCTTCTGTCGACTCTGTGGCTAGTAAATTCTGTCTCTTACAGCTTTTGAGCTGAGGCTCCGATTGACAACAAACTCTGTTTCGCTCTTGCCACCTACCCTCTGAAGTCTCGATCATTTCTGAGCTTTTCGCGTTTATGCTTTGTTCAGCGTTCATAGCGCGAGCGATCAGAGCCTGAATGTAAATTTGCAAGTCGTTGAATTAGAGCAGCATATATACAGAATGATGGACGTTGGGCGGGGCGTAACTAAGGACCGACGTACCATATATATATTATAGATTATTCCTAGTCAATTTTGACCACTTTTTTGAATTTGAAGCTTCATAACTCAGGAATGGTAGCATCCCAGAACTTCACATTTAGTCAAGTTTAGAGAAACTAAAATTTGGGACTAAACGATCAAGAGATGTTAAAAAGGTTATGTAGACAATGGCGTATTTTAAGAAATATTGCCCTTAGGCCTAAAGGGAAGATTTTACGCCAGTGTTCCCCTTAGACCTAAAGGGGAGATTTTACGCCACGCTCGCCGTTTTGTACATAACGGGGACATTTTACGCAAGGTATTTTGGCGCATATCTGCCCTTGTGTTTGAACATCATTATAACATTATAAAGGGAAGATTATACGCCAACCATTTGAGTGGCGTAAAAGCTTCTCTTTATGATACTGAACAAACACAAGGGCGAGTTTATGCGCCGCGATCTCGGCCGTTCTTAGCGGGGCTGAGCATGCGCAAAGTATCCTACCGAGTGGCGTAAAAGCTTCTCTTTATGATACTGAACAAACACAAGGGCGAGTTTATGCGCCACGATCTCGGCCGTTCTTAGCGGGGCTGAGCATGCGCCAAGTATCCTACTGAGTGGCGTAAAAGCTTCTCTTTATGTTAACAAACACAAGGGCGAGTTTATGTGCCGTGAGCACGCGTCTGTAATTTCTGGTGACTCTTGTGATATATAATATTATATAATAATTAGCTATTTATACCAGTAGGGCTGAGCAGGGAGTTTCTGATCCAATCTCGTTAATAATTATTGTTGGTGGGCTATCGATGAATCGCACATCGCGCAGCTAATAATATAATATAAATTTTATATGACCAATTATTCTGCATGTACTATAATATTATTATTAAATTTTAATATCTATTATGGAAGATAAAAAAAAAATCAAAGTATAATTAATCAGATTGATTTAGCTCAGAAATTGCATGTAGAATCACCATAGTAATGGATGCAATGATTATGAGGATGTGCACTAATAGTATATAAGTGATTTCACGTTCAAAAATGAATTAGCTAGCTATTCGCATAGTCTCACTTCCTTGTCTGGAAAGGATACCTCGGTAGTTTCATCATCGTCATAGAACTGGACAACCCACTTCCCAGTATTAAAATTAAACGATGATAGCCACCCTTTATACCAAATTCCATCGGAATACAATACTTCAACTACTTTCCTTTTTTCTCCATCATCCTCTTTCACTTTTTTGGAAGGAGGAGGGGATTCAAAATCATCGTCACTGTCCAGCAAAGGAGTTGTAAAGTGCTCGTTCTTGTCTGGGGGCCCGAATTTTGCACTCTTGTCAGTAACACCTTGTTTGCCTTTTATTCTTTTGGATGAACACTGTGACCGACGATTTTCTTCTTGGGAAGTCCTGTAGGATATCTTAGAGCCATTCTCAGCTGCTGCAATATATTGTAGGGCAAACATTTTATCCTTTTCATAAAGGGATTGCATGGCAGCATACAAGCCTGGTCTATTTTGGCCACTTTTTGCCAGACAGTTTGCACGTTCCACTCCATTCGTGTTCCTAGGTGCTTTATCCCAATCTTTTCCTTGCATAACTGAGAAAGGTTTTGCCAACATTTGTAGGTGCTTGGGCCGAATCCACCACTGCACCCAGGACTTGGCTGCTGTCCAATCACAGTCTTGGTCTACAACAGTAAAATGTTCATCTGATAGGGGCAAATTCAGATACTTAAGGGATGATATAGGTGCTTCAGCTTGCAAAACATCAAACAACCTTAATACATCATCTTTATTCTTGACCGACACCACTTGTTTAGCAATTGTGCAAAATGCTTCCTTAGCCAACAATCTATTATTTATATGTACATGGCTATTAACCTTTTCAGCAACACGTTGATAGGACCGTGTCCAATGAACATTACATCCTTTTAGAACACTATCTGCTATTTTATCACCTACTGTAACAACTTCTCGGACTCCTTTTGTTTCTGTATCACTCCAGTCAACTATAATGCCCTTCAGAGTGTCACCAACCTTAAACTTCGGATGATCTTTGCGACAATAATGAAACATGAGCTCAAATGCCTTTTTGTAGAAGTTTGTATCTTCCTTGTTACCTCTCATCCGAGCAACAACAGCCCACTTCATTGTATTATAATCAAACACGGTTGCATTGAACAAGTAAATCAGCTCTGAATTTTCATTGTAGGTAGTATCAGTTTCTAAAAATTATGCTTCAGAGAGAAGCTTACTCATTAGTGGACTCATTATGAATTGATAGGAAAAATTGGGAGATATTCCATAATCCCTCATGTATGGTCGTCCTATTTCATGATACCTTTTAGAAACTGTAATTGAACCTTCAATTTGACTGTCCTTATTATCGATTTTGTCTGCTATTTTTTCCATTTCCGATATTACATGCACTCCTCTTGAAGTCAATCCACTTTCCTTCAATGCTTTCTTCCTATGATAATCTAGTCTTCCGTAACTACTTCCAGCAATATCAGCTGATCCAGGTCTATATCCAATTCCCTGGCCACATGCAATCTGACGTGTTGTTAAATACGGATTGTCTTCTATTGTTTTCTCCAGATCAGAACAAATTTTCTTCGGGAGTTTGTGGTTCAAGCTAGAACTAATTGGATGATTATGTAGGTTTTTTTGAGAACAAACTTCTGAAGAGCGAATTATTCCCCCAATCCACCTTCGTTTGTCCTCTGATGATTGTGGAAATACATAAACAAATTCAACTGGACAATCTTCACTTTGACAAAGAGCAGCTTTAGGATGCGTTTTGCAATTATTCTTAATAAAGTTATTAGGTACCACGTGGTCACAACTTTCACACTTTTTCACTCCTTTGCACTTGGATATCCAATATATCACATCCTCACTTGTGCCATCAATATTAACTGTTGTTTTATTCCTACTCGTACTTGTTTTGCTGAGCTGTATGTCGGTCCACAAAAAATGTTCGTCACTGTAATGGGGTAGCTTGGTTACATCGGGAGTAAAATATAACACATTGCCAGAGTTTGAATTATGACTTCCTGGATACTGATAATGTTCCTTGTCACATTCTGTCAACTCTATCTGGTTTTCTTTATTGGCAAGAAGATTTTTCAGGATTGGTAACATATGTTTTCCTTTACCACATCTTTTCTTTACAGGTAGCTCTTTACCTGTAGGTGCCTGTCCACTCTGTATTCTCATTTGCAACACCGTCCCTTCTAGCACTTCAGGGAGTAAAACAGGTTGCTTACTTAACACAATACTTTGTCCCTTTTCAGTTGCTTTAAGACCGGCATATGCTCCTTGAACAGTCTGTCCATAAGTTACAGGTTTAATAATCCGTGATATATACCCTGCAGAAGAGCACTGACGGATGAATCCCCTCCACCACTCTTTCGATAAACCTGGGGGACTCTTACCATATGCTGAATCATCATGCTTGGTGATGTCTTTCATCCATGCAATTTGCCCTCCACGTATCCACTCAGTAATTTTAACCTCACCCATTTTTGGAAGTTCATCTATAGCTTTTAAAAGTATTGACAGCTCCATACTTCGATCAATTAACGTGCCAAGTTCTTGCTCACAAACATCACAACAATTTTGTGGGCATTGCAGGTGAGCATCATCTTCATCGAATGAATGAAGCATGATTCTGCGCCTGCATTTTCCAGCAAGATGAGCGTAACAAAATGGTAATGCATCACTGAACTGTTGAGCCACATCATCTATATCATTCGGGCGGTGTTGTTTGGCCATACCTCTAGCCCAGAAACCAATATGATGGATATCGTTATCAGAATATAGGATATAAGCATATGATTGCTTTCCATTGCGTCCAGCTCTGCCGTACTCCTGGGCCCAAGCTGAGATTGAAGGTGGAAGTCCATTGCGTATGATATACCTTACATCTGCCTTGTTGATCCCGAGACCAAACGCTCGAGTTGCCACAATCACTTGAACTTCACCAGATTTCCACTTAGAATATGATTCTGCCTTCTCTCCTTCTTTCATATTGCCATAATAACCAACTGCTTGTACATCTCTATCACGTAAGGCCAACACTATAGGTGCAACATGGCAAGCAAAGTCTGTATAAACAATGGTGCACTGATCCGATATTATATCCTTCACTCTATCCGCAAACGAATTAAAATCTCTCGAATCAAGCGAGATAGACTGTTTTGATCCATCAGATCTCCTATAGTTGCAAGGCTCGGCCGCCAGAAATATGTTATTCCTGTTCATAGAACTCCTTTCAATTACAGGATTGTTTAGAAATGCACTAAGAGCAAGCAGTACTTGAGGAGTAACAGTTGCTGATAAAGCCATCACCGGAACACCAGGAAATATTGTATGTACATCTTCACACCGTTTGTACGATTCTCTGAAGTCCTGCCAGTCATAAATCAGGTGTGCCTCATCAATAGCCACTAGGCAAAGCCTACCGTCTGCACACAGCTTCTGAACCTTGGTAAGATTTTTATCATTTCCACCAAATAGCCATTCTGGACTGACAAAAAGAACTGATACATCTGATTCAGGAGCAAATACTCTGTCTTCAGCATGAACATCAAACTGAGCTGAACCCAGATAAACTGCAGATATTCCTTTTAGACTGAGCTCATGTGTCTGATCCTGCATGAGGCTGATGGTTGGTGTTATCACTAATGTGAGTTTTTTAGAGTATACTGCTGGAAATTGAAAGCATAGGCTTTTGCCACTACCAGTGGGCTGTATTACAAGTGTGTCCTTCTTATTAAGGACAGCATTGATAACTTTGGTCTGAAATTCCTTGAAATGGGTGAGTTGAAATCTATCAGCCAGAACACATCTCTTTGCTGCTTCATCCACGTCTATTGAAGATGCCAAACTATCAAATAAATCGAAACCATCATCTTGATAGCTATTATTGCTGTTTTGGCTACTTCTTTGATCCTGTATGATTAATATGTCATAAAAATTAATGTGTAACAGTGACTATTATAGTGTATGTGTATATTATTGTGATTGCACGTGATTCTGTTGTATGTCATATTATGATTGTCATGTCAACCAATCAGATTGTTACATGTAGTTTTTTTATTGTGTGTGCACTATCAATGGTAGTGTGCGTGCATCGTTATTCTCTGTGCTGTCAGCTGCTATTCTGAATCAAGTTATATTATAATTCATAAGTAACTATCACCCGAGGTCCTGTGACAATGTCAAATAATAATATAGGTATAAAGAAATGCTTGTGCTAACAATATATTGCCTGCTTGCATTCATGCATTGCATGCTGCATATTGCTTACCAGTTCACAGGGAGGAGGTAAGGAATCTGAATTGGGTACATTCATCTCCTATAACAGTTTTATTACAATAATATTATTGTGCATGAAAATTGTTTCAGATTGTGCATAATTAATTTTTATCATACCTGCACTTCATGCCATTTTCGTTTAGGATGTTTATGCCAAAGGTCATTGCATTCTTTGCACCTGTATGTTTTGCAGTCTTGGCAATAAAGATTTGCGCTTTCACCACATGATACACATTCATCCTTTATATCATCATTATCCGATGATTCTATGAGAATAATGATGATTATAATGCTATTGCACATACTATATTGACTATGCATGAAGTTACCATCATCACTTGGTCCACCACCTAGTCCTTTTACTGATAGGTATATTAGGTTGTCATCACTGAAGTTGTAATCACACAAGGGGTGTTTAGGATGTAAACTATGCTGCCGATATGATAGTGCTTGTGATTTTTGTGGAATGCTGGTTAAATTTTCAATCTCTGCAAACAAATCTTGGCAGAGGGAGTATTTATTGGAATTCAGAACAACCTTGAATTCCTTTGATATTCCTTTAATGGTGAAACAAAGGCGTATATCAACATTATGGTCAACTTCAGATGTATCCGTAGCATAGCTGTAACCAGAGTCTTTCAAATAAGTCCAAACTTTCTCAAAGTGGCTAAAAATGTAGCACAGAATTCGTTTTCTCATCAACCTAATAGTATAATAATAATATTATAATATACGGAGGACAAGACGTCAAAATGTTTATACTTACTTCACGACTCCAAGGGTCTGAGTGATAGGGGGATGAATCAACAGCAATCGACATTTTATGAATCTAGAGTAAAGCATGTATAGCATTATGTAATGTTCGAGTTTCATGTGTTGTGTGCCATGTATACAGTTGAATTGATACAGAGCTATACTCAGAAAACTGATAAATTAAATGTCATAATAATATTATTATGACATTGTATTCATAACTATAAATTATGCTCCAGAGTCTATAATGATAATATAATAATTATTATGTTCTTTGCCATGTACATATCATACCCGCTTTTTGAGGGGTGTTGCTCATTTTTAATTAATAGCCACCAGGTAGTTGTACGTTCCTATGTTGATGGCTTATGTGCTCAAAACAATAATGCTTATACGGAGATGTTAATACCAAGGGATAGGTACGGAAGGGGAATCTGACAAAAAAATCAGCAAAACATCTGATTTAGACAGGTGTTGTCTAATTATGATGTATGCATGTGGCTATTCATGAGAGGAGAGGGATCGAATGCCCCACCCATGCAATGAAGCCCAAAGATTTAGGTTTGCATCATGCATGGTATCACAAATTAGAGGTATTGTAGGCCGGGTAACCATTCTAATGAAAACATTGACCCCTAAAGTATAATAATTAGAAAGATAATGTTATTACTACTGATTGGTTACCTCCACGCTCGATAGAATCGGCAGGCAAAGATGGTTATTTTTAGCAAAATCTGCCACTTTAGCCACCTGATAGGACATGACAATTACGTATAATTATAGTCGACATGTATGCAGCATCAACTAATAGTATACTAAATAATAATTGTCATTGTACCTTCGAATGAGACTTAATCGACAGTCGAGCACATGAATCTTGAACTGAGTATACAATTTCAGTGACCTAATAATTGAATATTGATAATCACCAGCTGATATGATATTCAGAATCCATAACATGTCACTTAGCTACTATTGGGTAAGTTTCAGTAGCATGGAGATGATAGCCATAATGATTATTAATTTTATACTGAGGCATAAGGGCTGATTGGGGGGAGGGGATTAAGTGACAACAAGCTCATCCTTTATAATTATAATCACCAAACACGAACCAGATGGACGTTCACACATTTAACCATGCGTGCAAGAGTTAGCTATAAAATTTAATGCTTTAAACTGGCCCTAAAGTATTATACCCATTAGTTTTAATATAATTACCTCAATGTACTACAGAACTGGCAGGTAAAAATGGTTGACTTTAGCAGAATTTGCCACTTTAGCCAACTGGAAGAACACAATAATTATCATAGGTAAGCATGAATAGTCAAGCAGACATATCGACATGCATTTATTACCATCGAATGTAATGGAGCCGATAGCGAAGGATATGAATCTTGAATGGAAACTGCCATTTTAGCCACCTAATAATAATTAATTACTAAGATAATTACCAGTTGGGGGTATAGTCAATTAATACCAATAGTATATTAAATAAGCTATTAATGACTACTGAATATTACCAGATGGTACCTAGCTAGCTAGTACATACTTTTGGGAATAGAGTACATACAGTAAGCAATCCTGCATGAGCTATAGGTGGCAATATTTAGAATATGATTAGCTAGCTATACCTGAATATCCACTGAGTAGACAAAATACACGTATGGATCCACTTTCGTACGTAGGAACACTGACCAACTACAGCCAGACTCAAACAAATGATGATAGCCAAAATTGCAGCTCCTCCTAGAAATGTTGGCTTCTGCAAAATCCAGGGAGATCGGGGAGCAAACAGGACATTCCATCTTCCATCACATTTTGGAGCTGAAGGGATTTTTGCTTCTAAAGAAGCAGGTTTTAGCTGGAAATCGCTCCCGAGGAGGAAGAACAGACACAAGATCTTCAGCAGCTTCATAGCTTTAATGCGCCAAAAATTGAACGTCTGCGCATGCTCAGCTCCACCCACAATAATGCCTTAACACAAAAGTAGGATCCTTCGCGCATGCTCAGCTCCGCTAAGAGCGGCCGAGTTTGCGGCGCATAAACTCACCCTTGTGTTTGTTCAGTATCATAAAGAGAAGCTTTTACGCCACTCGGTAGGATACTTTGCGCATGCTCAGCCCCGCTAAGAACGGCCGAGATCGCGGCGCATAAACTCGCCCTTGTGTTTGTTCAGTATCATAAAGAGAAGCTTTTACGCCACTCGGTAGGATACTTTGCGCATGCTCAGCCCCGCTAAGAACGGCCGAGATCGCCGCGCATAAACTCGTCCTTGTGTTTGTTCAGTATCATAAAGGGAAGATTTTACGCCACTCAAATGGTTGGCGTATAATCTTCCCTTTATAATGTTACTAGAAAGATGATAATCATCATGCGGGGCGAGCCTTCGCTCATGGCACGATCAGGTGTTACTGTATTAAACATTTAAATTTTAAGTGACTGCAAACTCTACCACCCTTAGGCTACTGTATGCCATTTAGATGCCACTCTAGCCCAGTAGCAGTGCCAATTAAAGCACACAGAACAGTAGTAGTTTCAGGCTCTTGTCTGAGATCATGGCACAATTCTTGCCTATCTAGCCGCGGTTACAGTTCAATTCTTTTTGTGCCATGATCTCAGTACAGTAGTTGGTCAAGCATCCAAACTGGAGCAGTTAGCACAGGCTCTCTGTCTGATCACAGCATCATTCTTTATATACGTCATTTTAGCTATCTCTTACTGCGAGTCTATGGCTCCAACTCAACATGAACAAGTGACTCTGGTCGTATGCTGCTCAATAGTTAGTCTCGTGGAGCCAGACCCCTATGCGCGGGGAGGGTCTGGCTCCGCGAGACTACTCGATAGTGTGCTCAATGAAGCAGTCTTTGAGCCCACGCTAGCGCACTGCAGTCAGTCAGCGCGAGCACCATGGCTAACGATTCTGGCGTGCCGAGCCTAGCTTCATTCCTCTGCATAAATGACGACCTTTAGAGAGGTCACGATCTAACATTAATACGCGCGCTAAATCATTCATAGTGATGATGTAATGCACAAGCATATTGCGCATGCGCTATGAGCACGTGGACGACGTATCGCTACATACATACATAGATACATACATACATAGGTACAGCGAATTCGCCATATGTTACTCTTGTATTCGGGGCTCGCTCAGGCTCGCCCCGAATAATGATGTTCAAACACAAGGGCAGATATGCGCCAAAATACCTTGCGTAAAATGTCCCCGTTATGTACAAAACGGCGAGCGTGGCGTAAAATCTCCCCTTTAGGTCTAAGGGGAACACTGGCGTAAAATCTTCCCTTTAGGCCTAAGGGCAATATTTCTTAAAGTACGCCAATGTATGTACGACCAAAAAGGTTATGTAGACAATGGCGTATTATTGTTCAAGGCCTGCAGTATTTAATATTGCACAGTAAATTTACCTGAGGCTACTCATATTGCACAGTTACCAGTGCAATATGGCTAATATAGCACATAGCAACAACATAGCAACGTGATATAAGGATAGATTACAATGTACCTTTTCAAAGAACACAGACTTGTATTCTCCTGGGTTTTGAAAGAAGTCTTTCTCACTGAAAGGGCCGCCATCTTTCCTGACGAGGTTGTCCTCCTTGTCAGCCACTGTACCATACACCTTCTTCGTGTCTGTAGTTCAGGAAAGTCATAGCTACATATAGCCATCTTTTCGTTCAAATGTGGGGCAATAATATACACAGTAAACCCATACCACAACAGTTTATCTGCAGAAGATCTAAATGTATATGTACCTCCATTCTTGATAACATCCTCCAGGCTGTCTGGAGAGACAAACTCATGAGGTAGCTCCTTGAACACCTCCTGGGCACCCTGCATGAAGAAACAACAAAATTTATTATTCCTTGAACTTACGTACTGATCATAAACAAAAAGAGATACTGCTTTGCACAGATGACATACATGTAGGCAGGTCTGAGCAGACACTAGCTGAGGTACATGTAGCTACCAGTACCTTGACTATTGGTTATGGAAGACAAGCCTTCTGAATTTTCATGTATTGTAGTTTAGTATGGATTGTAAATAATGTGCACATACATGTACACACGGTTGCGTACCTGTGATACATTTCCAGCTCCAGTGAATGTGAATATGAGTGGGCCCAAGGATTCTGGTAGCATACCATACTGTATCTCCCGACCGAGACTAGCGATGGCTGCCTTAGCACCACTGCTGGAGGCGTAGTTGTGAGCTGAACCAACATGCTAGGAGGGGTGGAGAGGGTGGAGGGAGGGAAAGGATCATTCATATAGCAATTTAGCTGCATTAATACTGTACATCTTCACTATGTGTAACAGGTTGCTAATTGGGTGCCTACATGTATATACATGTACATAATTATATGTACACGTACATGTACATGTAGGTGAAGTGACCAATTAAATTAATAATGTAGTGCACTTGTATAAGTAACCAAAATTTATACAAAACCAAAGGAAATCATGCACACTGTAAAATGGAAATATCAGTGGGATTTAAATTTGGTGGTTGGATCCCAAACCACATTAACAAGAATATTATACTTTGTGGTAATAATAATATAAGACTGCAAACTACCAATTTAATTCCCTGCTGACTTTTCTACAATAGGTACACTGTAATTACATGTACCATGAAAGGAGTGTGGTGTCCCAGTGCTAGTAGCCTCAGTCCTAGTCCATGAAGGATGTTGATAAAACCAGCCACACCAGCATACTTGCCAAATGCCACCAACCTAACTCCATTGGCATCAAGAATCTTCTCATAGTCCACCAGACGAATATCCTGGCAGATTCAATGAAGCGTAGTATAGGATTGCAATGTTAATCTTGTGTCTTGGAGTAAGAGTACACGTACATGCACAATGTACATGCATGTCATGGCAACACTGTCTTAACTACTGATCAGCTAGCGTAACATTTAACATAGATCATACATTTTATTATAGATACAAACAATTGTCACCCCGTGCACGCATGCGCAGCAAGGGGTGGCTCTGTCTACCTGTCTGCACCCCTATAGAGCTCTAGTTCATTTATTGTGTGCCAACACACTGCATATCAATCAATAACGTATACTGTATATGCACACCGGTACTGAAACTACATGTGTAGTACTTTGTTAAACACTTGAGATCTACTCCATCTGCTCAAATTCAATTATATACAGAAATTATGAAGTTGTACATGTAGGTTTACAAAGGAATTAAATGACTAATTTTACCACAAAAAGGTCAAAATTTGGATACATGCCTACGTTGTAATACTTTGGGCCAAACCACTAAACCTTACTTGACCATCAGCTTTAGCATAATTTAATGAGCATGCCTTGCTGGATAGCATATTATAGTGAGCATAGCTAGTGTACCTTCTCGAGCAATGCATCCAGCAAGGGCATGTTCTCAGGCTGGGCCTTGATTGTATGGGAGAAAAACATGTAGGTCTTGTCTGGTATCAGATTGTCAATGGGAGGCTGCTTCACACCTGAGAGGAAAAGAGAGGATGTGAGGGAGAGAGGGAGGGAGGGAGAGGAAGGGAGGGAGAGAAGAGTGAGAGAGGAAGGGAGGGAGGGGAAGAGAGAGAGAGAGTATGCAAGCTTCATGTACATGTATAGTATTGCATTTTTGGGTGTGAGGAGGGTGTGTTGAGGGAGTACACACACATAAATTTCTGCATGTACATGCATATTGTACATGTACATGTACAGTGTAGTACGTGCATATATACAAAATGTAGTACATTTGTATACATGTATCTTACCAACAATGGCATCAGCTGTGGATAGGTCATCAGTAATGTCAGCCCCTGCTGCCAGGTACTCATTCATGGAGTATAGGCTCTCCTGGTGGATGGCTGGATCAACACCTGAGAAAAAAGGAGGAATCACTGATTGTATCCACTTCCTCAAACTTTTCTGTACACTGTGTCTACCACCTAGTATAATTGCACAATAGATATGCACCTGAGTTGACCTCATCAACTTGTATTTGGGGTCATGGGGTCCACAATACATGTATGTATTGGCACACTGAGTTAGGCAGATCAGTGTACATGCAGTAAGAAATAAATTTTGGCAGATTTTGATTTGGAGGTAGAGAACCAAATATTTCTGGCTATACTGTACATTATTGGCCATCACCTAGCAACCAAAGTTTTTATAGGCAAATTGCCAGCCACCACAGGGGTGTGGGTGATCATAGGGTAGGCCAATGATGAGAAGGGGTCATGGGCCAATAAGACAGTTACAAGACCTCAATTGGGGTGCATTCGACCATGCATATCATGCACCCCAATTAAGGTCTTGTAACTATAACTTGTTAGATGTTACCTAGGAGATAGGCATACCTATATTCCCTGGTACAACATTATACTGTAGCCATGTACTGTTTATACAGACATACACTGCACTGTATTGACCATAAAATGTTAATTGGGTGTGCTTTCACTAGAATTCATTTTGAATTCAGAATAGCAACAGGCAACAAGCTGAAAGGTAGGCTGGCTACTTTTTTACAGCAAAAAGGTAGGAAAATTACCCGAGTACTAGCCTAGCTGTTCAAGTTAACATTTTGCATGCCACCAGTAACTTTTTAATGGGTATTTTGGCTAGCTTCATGTTAAATTGTTATTGACTGCTAATGCCATATGAAAGGTCCCAAGGATTTTGTGCTCTAGTATACTCATGATATTGGTTTTGTATGTTGTATAGGTATGTATATTATACACTCCAGGAGCAGAATTGTGAAATTGACTATTTTGGTAGCAGTTCCTGGCATATTAATGACTAGTCTCGTGCCCAGCCCCCTTCATTCACACGCGAGAAAGGGTCTGGTCAAAAGGGTCGCACTTCCTTGTCCTCGAGGTACGTATATTGCGGCCCAATCAGGTTGCAGAACCATGGTCACATGACATTAGTGGAATGTAATTATGCGTGATCCGTACGTACGCGCGTGCGCTCAGTCTATGCATATAGCGCATGCGCATGCACACGGTACGGAAGTTGCGGTTAGTTTCTATTATACGCACACCTGAATTGCCAATTATTGCATTCCAGCCGGACGCGTAAGTGCGACCCTTTTGACCAGACCCTTTCTCGCGTGTGCATGAAGGGGGCTGGGCACGAGACTAATTAATGACTGCCCTAACACCAGTAACTATCCAATAATATGTTGCTATGGTAACTACTACAAAATGTGCTAATTATAAGTACTTGGGAACACAGGTCTAGCAATTGAGCATTCTTGCACAGCAACTCAGGAATCAGGTGATACCTGGGCCTCCCTGTAGTGTAGTAATACATGATCACCTGTAAGGTCATTTGTTGGTAGTTGCTTAGCAACCAAAGTTTTTATAGGCAATTTGCTGGCTATGGGAAGGGGTTGGATCATCATAAAGTAGGCCAATGATGAACAGAGGTCAACTACCAACAAAATAGTTATCTGCCAGTAATTGGGGTGCATTTGACCATGCATCTCATGCACCCCAATTACTGGCAGATAACTATTATGTGCAGTCTGGAGACATGAAGAGGGATATGAATGTGTGTTGCCCTTGGTGTTACATGTAGTGGCCAGCTGTAGGGGATTTTGATTGGCTGAGCACTGACCACTCTTGAGTAGAACAACCAGTCACTGTAGTGTGGTTGTAGTACCTCCATAGTGTTGAGGCTATGGCTGTCAAGAGTGGTCAGTGCTGAACCAATCAAAATCCCCTACAACTGGCCACTCCATGTAAGGTAAAAACTGAGCTACATGTAACACACATTCAGATCCCTCTTCATGCCCCCAGACTGCACATGACTTTGTAGGTGGTCAGGTATCACTACTGATAGGAGAGGAGGCCCAGGTATCACCTGATTCCTGAGTTACCGTATAGCGGGAAATTTTCGTTGGTGCTAATTTTCGTATGATTGACCAAAGCGCCCTTAGAATTAACTTTCGTATTTTTTAATTTCGTATGCTTGCAGTGTAAGATTGCGCGCATGCGCAGCTCGCAATGCTAGCTAGGCCACGCCCGATTGCTTGACAATGACATCTTCGATTGAAGCGATGGTGAGAGGCTACCATGAGTCTACAAGAGTATTTGGACTGCTGCCGTTGGCGAAGAATTCGAAGCCTTGGCAAAGAACCGATACCGAGACATCGTTAGCACCTGCAGCTGCGCTAGCGACTGCGTGTGGTGTAGGTCAAAGGTCACGCTCGCTAGAAAAAAATTTCGTAGGTTTAAATTTTCGTAGTTTTTATTTTCGTATAAGGGATGCAGCATACGAAATATACGAAAATTAGCACCATACGAAAATTTCCCGCTATACGGTACTATGCAAGAATACTCAATTGCTAGACCTGTGTTCCCAAGTACTTATAAGGCCACACAAACTTGAATGTTAGTTTCTCATCACCTCCTGCATCTGCCTTCGTTATTGCCTTGAAACACCAGCCACACCTCTTTTTTTTACTAATTATTTGGGCGGTTCCAGGAAACCACACCATAATATTGAACAATGAATAATGAATAATGACCGCCCACCCACATAGAAATGTTAAATGGATGGACGAGAAACTAACAATGTAGTTTGATTGGCCTAATAATTTTATTATTATGCCCTTGTTGATCAAGTTTCTGCTGCTAATACTGTATAGGATCCACTTGTACTACCACTACGCTCAAAATTTATTAATCTACTCATGTCATCAATAGATAATCCACATAATACATACCTGATCATGAGTGACATCCAAAGCACATCTTAATGCCAGGAGGGGGTGTGTGAAACTGCCACGCCCACTTCCCCCCCCCCCCCAACAATTTTTTTCTGGATGACACCCTGGCAGGTGGGAAGTTATTAATTAAAGTTTCAAGTTATGATATACTTACTATACATGTACATGTACTAGTTTTATTGATCATGCATGGGAATAGTGATATCATAGCTTGACCTCATATCCATACAATGTCATGTATATTATGTATGCATGCATTGCACCAGGAGCATAATACAAATTTGGCTTTGGGCGCGGGGAAGGAGCGTCTGACTGTAATTGTGAAGCCGTGTGTCTGTCTATCTGTTACTGCGCTAGCAGTCACATACCTGGTTTATATGCACATACAGGGGAACCCCTCTATAAGGACACCCCTGAAACGAGGACAGAGAAGTATATAAACCTAACCCTGAAACGAGGATACCTCATTTAATCAGGATACTTTAAGCTGTCCCAAGGATATCCAGGTTCATATGTCCAAAGCAAGGCATTATGTAGGCTTTTCAGATGTGTCCTGTGGTTACTCCAGTTATACATCTTATCACCCCAAACTATTCCATAATTATGTTGCTATGGTAACTGCTACCAAAGCATGTTACTGCAGACCAGTGCAATGCATAGCTCTGCCAGCCACACTGGTTGATTTACATGTTAGTCTATTGTACAGTGTGGGCAATAATTTTGATGCTATCACAGTCAAGATGCCCCAATGGAAATCCCATACAACTGGCCACTCCATGTAAGGTAAAACTTAGTAAGCTAATATTCAAGCAGATGCACTGCACATGACCTTGAACATGTATGCAGCCATACCACTACTGATTCTGATGATTAGCTAGGTAGGAGGAATCACCTGATGTACTGAATATTATAAATAAGGACAAAAATACCATTATCTGTATCATCTTGAGTTTCATTTTGATCACATCGCTATACTAGGATCTGCTTGTGCCATGAACTAGACTTATCAAATAGAGGCTCTACTGTATTAGCTATAATATCATCAATACCTACCACTCCACTCTATAAGGTCACTACTGAATCCGATCGCAATGGAACAATTTCAGTCAACACCTGTAGCAGCTGATAAGGACAGTCCCACATTAACAGATCCAATTACTGAAGCATTTAAATATTTTGTTAGGGGTGCTATTAAGGAAGTGGAAAATTGCTTGGCTAAAAACCCTAGAGATGTCACATTCTGGTCTATCATCGACAATGCACTACGTGGTGGCACAGAAGCAATAGGTGCAAAAGTATGCCAAATGTTCGTTACGAAGATCTGTTTAGATGGAGGGCTCACCATAAGAAGCAAAATGAGTGAAGATGCCAAAGCAATTCAGAGAGGAGCTAGTGCTGTAGGTGGAGGTATGGCTGGAGCACTTCACCAGTTCATAAAAAATGCATTATATGAACGACAGCTCAAGAAAGAAGATTTTTTGGATATGATGAGAAATCACCATGAAGTGATCTGCATGAATGCTGAAATTCTGTGGAATTTTATGTGCTCTATAGGAATCGTCGTTGATGAAAAAATTGCTGTGACACAGCTTCCACCGCAATTATTATTTCCATCACACCTGAAATGTTGTGAAGAATCTATTCGGTATGTATTAAAGCAAGCATCATTTTACTGTTTAACAAAAAACATTGTAAAGGCAGGTATTAGGGGAACTATCATAGGAAGAGAAATTGCTGATGAGGACATTGGTAAGCTAGAGCAGATAATTCATCAAATAGGAAAAGATCGTAGCCAAAAAGTACTTCAACGAATTGCTTGGGGTGGCACACTTGAAATACAAATATTTTGCAATATCTACAAAATTCAAGTTGTTGTTCACCACTTAGATGGTGAAATGAAAGTGTTTGATCCACAATTACCGGCAGCTGAAAGAAAGCAGGTCTTTCATTTAAGCTATGATAGACAGCACAAGCATTATCGACCAGCTGATGAAAGAAATATTCCCAGCAATTATCCCGAAACGGATGGAAACTGCCTCTATAATTCGCTTGCATTTCATATGGTCAAGGATCCAAAAGAGATAGACGACAAGGCTAGTGATATTAAAGAGAATATTGGCTTTGCACTTGCAACAATCTCGGAGACTTTGTACAATATAAATGTGGATGATCTTAAACGTGGTGGTGGTGACCTAGGGGCTGGACGTCCTAAATACCTACCAAAGTTTATGCTGACTAAGAATGATCAGATTAAAGCTTTGATCTCATTGACTACATTATTCCCTGATCATGACCCTTCCGTAATAAGCAAGCAAGCCAAAGAAGCATTACGAGCGTTACAGAGTCTGTCTATTAAAGAAGTTAATCAAATGAAAGACAAGGCTAATAGGCGGCAGAAAAGTGAAACTGTTAAGGGACGCAAAGGACCAAACAACATCCATGCTCTAACAGAGAACTTGATAGGTCTCCTGGCTGTTGATGTTGATATTAATGATATACAGGAGCGTGGTAAAGCGAGGCTGCTATTTGACATTCAAAAACGAAAATACTACACAACTCTATCCAAACATAATTATAAAGATGTTATATGGCCATGTGGAGTGAAGGTGATCCGAAATAACTCACTTATCTTGTTACGACAAACTAATAAGCGTGTAGACATAGCCGTCAAGTGCTTGGAGAGTTTGCAGAATGTGAAACATTTAAGAGAACTTAGTGAACAGGAAAGTATAAGCGTTGTATCTGACACAGAAGGAAGAAAAGTATGTTTGGACTTGGGCTTTGATGGAGATATAATATTCAGAATTGAGCATAACCCCCGTTACCTATTTTATTATTCCACTTGATTAACAGTGACCACAGTATATAATATTATAATTATTGTTAGCATGTAATAGCTACCAATATCATCATAATTATGTAGTAGCCTAAATTATTGAGATTGAAAGTTTGTAAAGAATTGACATTAATATTAAGAGATGTAATTGAGGTGTGGTTGGATCATGTATGAAAACATCCTGTGTATATGTGCAAGGGGTTAGCTATTTAAATAATTACCCCTCCGCCATGCGCAAGGGGTAAAGTAATCTGTTTCGTGGTCATCATGAGCACAAAACTAATAATTATTGCTGTGATTATAAATTACCGTATTGTCTCTAATTTAACGGACATCTCTAATTATCCGGACACCATTTTGAATTATTTATTTACCTCTAATTACACCGGACAGTCAACGAAGTACGAATTTTTGTTGTTCTAATCATCCGGACATCGTTGTTCTAATGCGGACAGCTCGGCTAGCGCGCTACCTATACCATATCAGTGTATGAAGGAGGCGAGTTGTTCTCGTTCCCACCATGAACAGGGAGCTCCAGGTACCGTCTCGTTTACTCGATCTCTGCAGCTGGTCGATCGCACGCCCATTTGACCGAATGCGCATGCGTGAAAGCGTGTTCTAATTCATCGGACACTTCGAACGCCAACTATTTTCGTGTGCTCTAATTATAGCGGACATTGGCCAAAATAATTATTTTTCTGGTGTCCGTTAAATTAGAGGTAATACGGTAATATAATATCGAGATCTAGGCACCTGAGTGACCCGTGCACTCACAAGTGTAATGAATCAGTGGGTTTCAAATCAAAGAAGGTCATAATATCGGATTTGCTGGCCACAGTAGTCACACATTATAGTTACTTACGGGGATGGGTTCCTACACTATATTGGCCACCCATCCTATAAATATAGATTATAGCTAGTACAACCAGGAGTGGTATTAGTGATTTATACTACTGAGTATGAAGCACAGTAGTATAAACAAGTAATGCCACAAGTGGGCATACTATAACCAATCTGTACTATGGAAAGTGCTGATCATGCATGAGGTAGCTACTTAATATCCCACTGTAAATTTTTCCAGGCAATTAAGAGAAAAGGTCCAGCTCCAATAAAAAGCCAGCCCAGTATTCTAAAAGTATAGATGAAGCTATTTTTGGTGGCTACATAGAGCTAGCTGGTTTAAAAGTGAGGATGGCTGATCATTCAAACCGAGTGCACAGAAAACTTGCAATTGCTTCTGCTCATGGGCTCTTGATAAATTTTGAACTGCAGTTATATTATGGGATTGCCACCTGCTGGCTACCACTGCAAAAGCACCAGGATCCTCTACAGATGGTCTCAACGGCAACATGCAGGTTTGCAAACCAGTTGTAGCTATGTAGCTGCATGATATCATAGCAAGAAGGCCGATATGGCATGGCATGGCAGGCCCCTGAGTTGCACTGAGCTGTATAGCACAGTGCTTATGCTTAGTCTCAGTATAGGGGGAGCTGTTCTGCATTTTCTGTGGATAGGTAGCTGCTTTGGATTCTTGTTTGATCTGCCTATTCTGGCTGTAAATTATTCGTGGTAGCTGTTGCTAGGTAAAATCCACAGGAATGCATGCTATACTATAGCATGCTACTTATAGCATGGTCTTGGGATCACTAATTCACCAATTGACAGTGCCTTTGATCTGTATGGCTTCCATAGTACAAAACCTCAAACTAATGAAGCACTATAGTGCAAAACCCTTGGTGCAATTGCAAGATAATAGCTAGTCTGTATAGCCTTGAACCCAGGCTAGTCTGCATATTCCAATTTGCCAAGCAATACTGTTTAGTGTACAGTGTACAGCTCTAGTTAACAGTTGTAGAGAGTAACCCCATACGGATTGCATGCAATTAGGTAATAGTACCACGTGCATGCCAGGTCAGCAGATTTAGTACTAGCCTCGTATACCATATAGCAGGAAATTTTCGTATGGTGCTAATTTTTGTATATTTCGCATGCTCCATCCGTTATACGAAAATAAAAACTGCGAAAATTTGAACGTGTGAAAATTTTTTCCTTTCAAGCGTGACCTTTGACCTATACACGCCAGACGTGGTCGCTAGCGGCAGTTGCTAAATGCAAGTCTAGCTTACTGAACAGTACCTCTTTATTGGTTCTTTGCCAAGGCGTCGAAATGGAGTGATCTTTCTGATCCCAGTGGACCGCTATCAGCATCGATTAGTCCCGCTACGATCAAGGAAGCCAGTACTAGTGACGCTAGCGTTACCGCATATCGCACATACTACCAGCTGCGCATGCGCGCAATCTCCCGCAGCAATTTAAGCATACGAAATTAAAAAATACGAAAATTTATTCTAAGGGTGTTTTGGTCAATCATACGAAAATTAGCACCAACGAAAATTTCCCGCTATACGGTATACCCAGGCCTGGGTACGAGGCTAATTTAGTACAAAGTAAAGCTAAGAAGCGTAGTTGATAGCCTACTGTGATCTGTGATGAGTCGGTTAAGTTACAAGAACTATTGCTAGAGCTACACACTACTAATCTTGAAATGAAGCCATCGCTATCTCTTTCATCAATCGAGAGCTCGTCAAGAAGCGAAGAAGGCCATGGTGGTCAGCAAATGTCGCCAGAACTTTGAACGAAGTGTTTTCAACGAAATTCACACAATTCAGATCTTGAAACTACCACGAAAAGCCTAATGGTACCTTGTTTTCAACGTATAAAACAGGTATGTAGCAGCTAGCGCAGAAACAGACACACACACACACACAGAACGACTACCGTACCCCTCGCGCATGCACCGAGGGTTAATAATGGGTCTAGCTGGCCAGACTATATAGCAGACCATGTGCCATCTGCTCATGTGTACAACTAACTGATCTAGTGTTATCAAAATGCACATAATGATATGCTCCAAATATTCGCTGTTAGCCTCCCATTGAAATGTGAAGCTCTATGCCATGGGACCAAATCAGAATGGAAAAGAGCTAGTAGCAGTCCATGACATTTTCTGTAGTCTGGTACACGAGACTAGACATTTCTGCTGTCACTCTGTTATTGATAGTCTTACAGAATTATAACAGGCTATAATTTTAAGTAGCTCTATATTCCCACTTTTTTGTGGCTATGAGGTAATTATGGTATAATCTACATATACATTGAAACCTATGAGGTATAATGTACGATTTATGAGGAACATGTAATTCAGGCCTCAATGGAGCCTTTCTGAGACTTGAAAATCGGTACTACTAGGTGTGTAGAGTATCTAATGCATGTATATTCAGTGAACACATTTGCAGGTATATATATATAGTAGGGGAGCTAAACTAGGAAAATATATCTGATTCACAGACGAGGATATCGTGGTGAAGCAGATCATCATTGAAAGTAAGTCCCCGTTTGTTTCTTGGTTTTGTACAGTCCATCCAAGAAGCTACTTTTCATGCCTGTATCTAGTGCCCAGGCTGGCACTCACAGAGATCGCCTTGTTCTAGCTTCTAATGCTATAGTCACTTGTGTCGCGAGGTCAAATCACTTCCGCCGACCTTCCGTAAACGGATGGACTTATAGTGGCCTGCAGTTAGGCAAGCAGCTTGATTCGTGAGAAGTCGTCCTAGTGGTCATCACGGAGGTAGTAGATTCTGACTTTGGCTTCTTGCTTACTCAAGTATTGCGATGGGAGCTACATGTATATGTGATCAAGTTAACGACTTTTTTGGACGGTTGATTGATTTAGCCATGTGCTCAAGCCAGGATGCCATAAATGCGCATGCTCAATAGAATGTTCCAGAATGGGGCGATTTCAGCCACCTGTACTGCACATGCTCAATAAATTGTTCCAGAACACAGGTAAAGGGCAATCTTAGCTGCTCAACTGTTGTATATATAATAGTTAGAGACCGAGTCCAAGGTCTCTACGCTGTTTAAGAGACCCAAAGGCCCTGGGCTGTAGCATCCTGAGTGCAGCGAGGGTGCTACTAAGGGCCTCTTAAAAAGCGTCAAGACCATTGGACGAGGTCTCTAACTGATTTAGAACATAGCAACTGTAACCATTACATTTAGCCTGGGGATTAGGCTACTGTTGCACTGTGCATCTTTCTTTGCCCTTGGCAGCCCAATAATAGACCTACCTCTCTAAGAGGTCTATAAGTGAATTGAGAGGTCTCTAAGTGAAATAATGGACCTCCAACTGACCAATCAGATTGCGTATTTGTTACAACTATATTATTTTTTGACATGGATCCTCTATTAGCTATGCGGATTCTTAAATACCCATAATAGAACTATTGAGTAAAGCAGGGGGTGAGCGGAGTGAGCCCCCCTGCTTGTATAATGTTATAATAGAAAAGATCTTATAATATAGCCAAAAAGTATTTCAACGAATTGCTTGGGGTGGCACACTTGAAATTGCAATATTTTGCAACATCTACATTCAATTTGTACAATACTCGGTCACCACTCGGATGGTGAAATGAAAATGTTTGATCTGCAAATACCATCAGCTGAATGAAAGCAGCTCTTTCACTTAAGCTATGATGGACAGTACAAGCATTACCAACCAGCTGATGAAGGTGGAAAGATCTTTAGCACCTATATCCCGTAACAGATGGAAACTGCCTCTATAATTAAATTTGCTTGCATTTCATATGGTCAAGGACTCAAAAGAGATACATGTAGATGCGAAGATTTGTGATATAGATTGGAAATTAACTTGTAACCACCTCAGAGAGTTTATATGATATAAAAATTGATTTTCAATGTGGTGGTGACAATCTACAGGGGCTGGACGACCTGAACTACACAAGTTCAAGCTAAAGAAGAGAGATCAGGTTAAAATTTTGTCATGTTTGTTGAAGTACTCTCTGAACTTCTTTAGCAAGTCCAAGACGCATTACGAAAGTTGCAGAGTATGCCTGGTACCCTCTATAAGTAGGGATGTCCCGGACACTCCATACATAACATAATACCATTATAAACACCCAAATATCTTAAAACAGATAATTTCTAAGTGTCAAAATCAGAATCTCCAGCAAAATTATCTACCGTATAATAATACATGTATCAAGGTTTATTCAGGATTTTGCTTTGGGGGGGGGGGGCAAGTGGAAAGAGTCAGCACAGTGCGTGCGTAAGCATGCCCATGTAGGGGGTCTGGGGGCATGCTCCTCCAGAAAAATTTTTAATTTTACAACCCCTGAGATTACTTCTGGTAGCTTCTGAGAGCGTATCATTTCGTTACATTATGCAGCTACATCTCTCTCTCTATTAATTACTCAGGCGGTCTAAGGACTGGGACACCCATTTCAGAGCATGATTTTAACTGTAACTTTAGCCACCATATCTCCAGAACACTACATGTTGTGAACAAGGAAGTTACACCATAAGATAGACCAACCATTTCTCTAACCGCAAACTAATTAATGGCCACGCCCATTAATTAGCTGCCTCTTGGTGACGTCATGCGTAAAGGCTATTCCAAAGACAAGATCGCAAAAGGCGGCGGTGAAGATCAATCTGGACGACTGTCTCTCTAGGCCTTAAATAAAGTTTATATGCCTAACTAATAAATATCACTGGGGCAAGTTGATCTGTCATCGTACTGAGCGGGAATGCCCCAATGTGTGACAAACCTAAGGTCACACGAGGGTTATTTACCTGAATATCTCCCGTCTCGTTCAACAGTTCTTCCTGCCCCAGGGCATTATGGCTTAAAATCGTCGTTACTCGCTTCGTACAACGGAGATATCTTCATAGCTAAGCGTCTTCATCGCCGCCTCAGCCAACCTTTGCCTTTGTACAGCTACTATATGGCCATGATCGTGATCATGTGACTAAACGTATTGAAATATATTGCGCGCACGTGACCCCTGTGTGGCGCGCGTACCCAGTCCTTAGATTACCTGAGTAGCTACTGTGGTATGTTTTCTAGGGAGGGGGGCGACCAAGTTTCCTGGGGGGGGGGCAAAAGCCCCCCTTGCTCCCCCTTGAAATAAACCCTGTGTACCATATAGCACTTAAATTTCGTGGGACTTAATTTTCGCTGTTTTCGCGGATACAATGGCTTCCGTGAAAATTATTCAACGAATGCCCACGAGCGCGCACCCATACTAGGCCGACCGGCGCCGCGGCCTAGGTGCCTATAGCCCAGCGCGAGCGCCAAGTTAAACTGTCACGTGACGCTTATTATACATCAATGCTCGTATATCATTATCCCATGCGCACATGCGCAGCAAAGGGTAAAGCAATCGGTTCTGTCCGTCTGTCTGTCAGTATAAAAATTGCCAGATCTCGAGATCTATAGGCATCTGAGTGACTTGTAAGCACAGCAAAACTATCAAACACCTGCTTCATTATGCTGAGAATCATTTGGTAAGGCCCACGAGTGTTGCAAACCTGTTTTTTTCTTGGCGACACCTATCAATCATATCCACTTGCACACAATCTAACATAGTATTAGGTAAAGGTCGTCAATAAGCACACGCATAACACTTTCATATAGTGCCACAGGTCTCATCTCGTACAGAGAGATGCATTGCAGGATCCAGATGCAGCGCGCATGCAGGGTACTCTTTTGGTGGCCAGCTTTGCAGGGGCCTTACATAGATAAAATTAGTAAGCTTACCGTACTTAATCTAATACTACGTATGAAAAAAAAATTTCAATTTTGAAAAACGCGCGCTTTTCTGGTAAAGGTCGTCAATCACGCCATATATACATGTTATGAGAATTCGTAGAATGCTAATTTCTTACGTTAGATTGGATCATACATTGTATTCCATTAACTACGGTATATAGTCTCATGGTGACGTACATGTACATGTACATAATAATAATATTGTGGTTTTCGCCATGAACAGGTGGTCAATGCCAGAGATACAGCATCTTGTGTCTCGAGAGCAAATCGTATCACTCTGATACTTCATGACAGGTGGACAGACAAACACACAAAACTTAGTATACATGTCGCTTTGTATAGTCTTTATTATGAGCAGGTGACGTTACTATTATTAATATTATTTTTGCCACTGAGAGGGCTATATGTTCAATGAAAAAAATTCCAGGTCTACAGGGCTACAATACTGAGGGCGGAAAAATGTACAATGATTAATAATATTATTTTGACCGGCTGAGAGAGACTAGAGCATTGGTATACACTGTAGATAGCAAAACACTATGAATGATGTCAATCATTACATTATTTACTCTGCTGTTGCTTTCTCATCTCTGTTATATACTTGAACTTATCAGTCAGGTTTTCATTATAAGTGATCACAGCCTAAAGTAAGGATAGAAAAGAATATGACTATGCCTATTACAAGGGCACAGAAGTACATGTACAGTGTGTACATGTACATGCATGTGATGGGTTTATGCCCAGTTTTCTAAATTATTACTTAGCTTATGTGCCAAAGCCAGACAGCTTATTGGGTTACTTTACCGTCGTTTTTACAAGTATGCTAACACAGCCACTCTCCTCCAACTATATAAGTCATTTATCAGACCACATCTGGAATATTGTGCAATTGTCTGGGATCCACACCTCTCCAAGGACATAGAGGCCCTGGAGAAAGTCCAGCGATTCGCTCTGCGTATGTGCTTGAAAAACTGGTCTCTTGACCATAGTCAGTTGTATTCACGGTCGATGATACCTCCCCTTACTCTGAGACGATCTAATGCTAGGCTAGAACATCTATTCAAAATTGTAAACAATTTGTGTGACTTTCCTGAGAATCCCATCCAGCAAAGAGATATTGTTTATGTCAACAGGCACACCAATCCCCTGCAGTTAGTCAACATCCAGGCTAGAACCAACCAGTTTTATAATTCTTTCTTCCCAAAAACTATTGCTCTCTGGAACTCTCTTCCCTCATCACTTCTGTCATCTCTCTCCCTCAGTCAGGCCTCAGTCAGCATTTTCATTTTTAACTCATTCTTATTTGCACTCCCTCCATAGGTTACATTCTAGTTTTAGCTATCTCCAGCTAATCATGTTAACCACTGTTCTGTTTTTTTTTGAGCAGAAATTATTATAAATAAATAAATAAATAAAAAAAAGCATTGACCCCAGGTCGTTTTCAGCTTTTTCAATGACACTCAAAAGTTAGGAGGGTGCTAGAATAATAATATTATAGGACCGATTAGAACCTCTTATAACAGACTCCAAGTACATAACCGTAGAATTCCGTGATTATGTGTCCCCCCCCCCCCCCCCCCCCCCCCCCCCCCCCCCATTTGTGCATGCTAGCATTAGGCAAAAGTGGGGAGGGGGTTTATTCGCGGGATCGTTACATTTCTGTCTGACGACCATTACTGACCGTCGAAGCCACGTGGGCATGCGATCTCTGTACTTTCTCCGGCTGTTTGATGGGCAAAACTCGAGAAAAACGACAAAGCAAGGCGTAATATGACACAAATTGCTAGTTGGCTAGCTGTGTGCAGCTACTGTTTTTTGTTGGCTTATGGACTCGAATATCTACATTTCACTGTCAGGAAGGGGTGGGGGGCTTATATGCGAGACAAAACTATATACATGTATACCTACATGTATGCATGAACTTGAGCTAAAAATGCAGGGGGGGCTTATGTGCGAGGGGCTTATGCGCGAGGGGGGTGTACACATAATTGAGGCATTCTATGGTAATTATATAATGTCATATACATGTACATGTATATGCTTTATAATAGAATATCGGTAACTATAATAATTACATTATTATTTTAATCTTCCAGATATGGATACCCCTTCAGAGGACCAAGCAGCTGTACTGTACAAAGTAACCTCAGAGAGTGGATAAAGATAAAATTTGGGAGAGGGGGATGTGCATACAGGACTTACAAGTAATCCAGTACATACACGTGTGTGATCAACCATAGCTACGTGTACATGTACATGTATGTGCATGGTTCACACAAAAGTACTCACATCCTTTATGGTGCTCCTTACGTCAGTGCATTCCTCGAGTGTCCTCTTCCTACCATTCAGATTCAACTGGAGTGGAAAGATTAAGTCGATCAGACTTTGTAGCACCAGAGATAATCATTCTTGCAGTGATGAACCTAGCTTAGCTTTCTTACCAGGTCAGGAATGTATGGGAAGACTTTTGATCCAAACAGGTCAGTTGCCTCTCGGGGAAGCTGAGCAGGCAGGTTGTCGATTGACATCAACACAACACCACTCTCTGACATGCTGTGTGGATTGAATGAATGAGGGAGATGACTATCACAGTCATAATACCGTACGATTGTACATTCTCTCTCTCTCTGTCCCACTCTCCCTTCTTTGCTCTGTCTATTTTTAGCTCATGTCTCGATGTTTTAAGATGATACGACTAATTAAATATTACCTGCTTGATTCTTCATCAGTGTGGGCATTATAGATCACAAATGGATTATCAATGGTTGTCACATGCTTTAAGAACTCCAATGAACCCTATAGTTTGAATACATACATTACACAAGTTGCAACATCATATAAACTCTCTATAACAATTCATTCAGTATCTTATAAGTACGTATATATGGGTATGCAGCTCACCCTGAGGTCACATGATATGTCGGCAATGGCTAGAAGTCGCTGTGGTAGCTTGGGAACCCCCTGTGTCCTCATGGCCTCGATGTTGATCCCCCTGGGGTGGAGCTGGCGACACTGCTCTGTCGTCAATAGCCGGTCCATGCCAGGAGCCCAGAATACACCATTCACTATCACAGTCGAGAAACGAGCAATCTAAAACATGTACATGAACGTATATAATGCAAGTAAATGTACATGCATGTATCAACAAAGACTAATGATATTGTTTAGATACCAAAAATGTAACAGCTCCTGGACCATGTACTTCATGTCATCATAAATGCACGTACATGTACAACATACAAAGCACTTCTCTGATGTGGGAAATGAAATGGAGCCAAACACTTTATCTCAAACTCCACCCAATCATACTCTTACTCTGATTGGCTTACTACTACATATGCTCATACAGTATACACTAAGCCCTCACTTTTGCCTGATTGTGGAATGTGATTCAGTAGTAACCACTAATTACGTTATCTTGCAATTGCGGTGCTTCGCGCGCGCGCCGCGCCATATATTGTAGTGTATCGGCAACGCCCACACTTACTCTTCGTGACGTCACAAGGTCCTGAGGCCGGCCAGAAGCAAGAGAATAATGGTCCTGGTCGACATTTTGCAAGTTCATATTCAACACGAGCAAGGGATTTAGCCAAGGATATTGCACTGGGCAACTCTCGAGGTCAAACTGTCCATGTGATCTTCATATGACTTGGCTCTGACCTTTCGCATCAGGTTGTCCAGTAAGCTGAAATCAAGCTAGCCACGAGTGTGGCGATTGATTGGTGAGCGATCGCCTCCATATCTCAACAACGAAGACAGTTGAAGAAACGGAACTTCTTCCATCCTTTAGTAGAGTTGTAAAACTAATCTCTATGTGAGTCAGCTAGTCTACAGAGCTGTTCATACTATGACATTACGTTATTGAATGTATAAATTATTTTCATTTTTCATGATCTTATAATTCAACAAATACAGTAAATATTACTTAGTTAAGCAAATATACTATACTGCTAGTGGTACTCTCCTTCCAGCTGAAGTATGAAAGCCTCAGCAGTCTTCGCATCAGGTTGTCCAGAATGTTGAAAATGAGTCGGCCAAACATTTACGGCCGATATTCGGCCGTGTATAGCGAGGTAGCTACGCTTTGGACACGAACTGAACGTGCCCATATGTTGTTTAGCTAGTCTTCTTACAGTCTGCTGTGTTTCAAAACCCAGAAATATACCAGTAGCCAGAAACTAAACTTTTTTGTCATGCATGTTGACCGCGATCGCGGTCTCCATATGTTCAATACAGCAACCGCAAACCGGAAGTGATCAGGCAAAAGCGAGGGCTTAGCGTATACTGATAATCAAGTTACCCAGCTATTCAGCACTCATTCAACTGAACTCATTGTCTTGACAATAATATTATTATTATAATAATTATGATAGATTACAATGTACCTTTTCAAAGAACACAGACTTGTATTCTCCTGGGTTTTGAAAGAAGTCTTTCTCACTGAAAGGGCCGCCATCTTTTCTGACGAGGTTGTCCTCCTTGTCAGCCACTGTGCCATACACCTTCTTCGTGTCTGTAGTTAGGCAAACCCACAATATATTATAGCAATGTTTATGTCCAAATGTGAGGCTTACTGTGCACAGTAAGCCCACGCCACAATATTCCATTCACAGAAGATGAGCCTACCTCCATTCTTGACAACATCCTCCAGGCTGTCTGGAGAGACAAACTCATGAGGTAGCTCCTTGAACACCTCCTGGGCACCCTGCATCAAGAAACAATAAAATTTATTTTTCCTTGAACTTACATACAGATCATAAACAAAAAGTGGTATTGCTTTGCACAGATGACATACATGCAGGCAGGCCTGAGCAGACACTAGCTGAGGTACATGTAGCTACCAGTACCTTGACTATTGGTTATGGAAGATACGCCTTCTGAATTTTCATGTACTGCACTATGAGTCACTATAATATAACGTACACACAGTAATACCAGTTGCGTACCTGTGATACATTTCCAGCTCCGGTGAATGTGAATATGAGTGGGCCGAGGGATTCTGGTAGCATACCATACTGTATCTCCCGACCGAGACTAGCGATGGCTGCCTTAGCACCACTGCTGGAGGCATAGTTGTGAGCTGAACCAACATGCTAGAAGGGGAGGAGAGGGTGGAGGGAGGGAAAGGATCATTCATAGCAATTTAGCTGCATTAGTACTGTACATCTACACTATGTGTAACAGGTTGCTAATTGGGTGCCTACATGTATATACATGTACATAATTATGTACACGTACATGTACATGTACATGTAGGTGACGTGACCAATTAAATTAATAATGTAGTGCACTTGTATTTATAAGTAACCAAATACAAAACCAAAGGAAATCATGCACACTGTAAAATGGAAATATCAGTGGAATTTAAATTTGGTGGTTGGTTCCCAAACCACATTAACAAGAATATTAATATAAGACTGCAAACTACCAATTTAATTCCCTGCTGACTTTTCTACAATAGGTACACTGTAATTACATGTACCATGAAAGGAGTGTGGTGTCCCAGTGCTAGTAGCCTCAGTCCTAGTCCATGAAGGATGTTGATAAAACCAGCCACACCAGCATACTTGCCAAATGCCACCAACCTAACTCCATTAGCATCAAGAATCTTCTCATAGTCCACCAGACGAATATCCTGGCAGATTCAATGAAGCGTAGTATAGGATTGCAATGTTAATCTTGTGTCTTGGAGTAAGAGTACACGTACATGCACAATGTACATGCATGTTATGGCAACACTGCTTAATTACTGATCAGCTAGCGTAACATTTAACATACATGTAGATCATACATTTTATTATAGATACAAACAATTGTCACCCCGTGCACGCATGCGCAGCAAGGGGTGGCTCTGTCTACCTGTCTGCACCCCTATAGAGCTCTAGTTCATTTATTATGTGCCAACATACTGCATATCAATCAATAACGTATACTGTACATGCACACCGGTACTGAAACTACATGTGTAGTACTTTATTAGACACTTGAGATCTACTCCATCTGCTCAAATTCAATTATATACAGAAATTATGAAGTTGTACATGTAGGTTTACAAAGGAATTAAATGACTAATTTTACCACAAAAAGGTCAAAATTTGGACACATGCCTACATTGTAATACTTTGGGCCAAACCACTAAACCTTACTTGACCATCAGCTTTAGCATAATTTAATGAGTATGCCTTGCTGGACAGCATATAATATTATAGTGAGCATAGTTAGTGTACCTTTTCGAGCAATGCATCCAGTAAGGGCATGTTCTCAGGCTGGGCCTTGATCGTATGGGAGAAAAACATGTAGGTCTTGTCTGGTATCAGATTGTCAATGGGAGGCTGCTTCACACCTGAGAGGAAAAGAGAGGATGTGAGGGAGAGAGAAGAGGGAGAGAGGGAGGGAGGGAGGGAGAGAAGAGTGAGAGAGGGAGGGAGAGAGGGAGGGAGGGAGAGGAAAGGAGGGAGGGAGGGGGAAGGAGAGAGAGAGAGTACGCAAGCTTCATGTCTAGTATTGCATTTTTGGGTGTGAGGAGGGTGTGTTGAGGGAGTACACACACATAAATTTCTGCATGTACATGCACATTGTACATGTACATGTACAGTGTAGTGCATAATACATGTATATACAAAATGTAGTACATTTGTATACATGTATCTTACCAACAATGGCATCAGCTGTGGACAGGTCATCAGTAATGTCAGCCCCTGCTGCCAGGTACTCATTCATGGAGTAGGCTCTCCTGGTGGATGGCTGGATCAACACCTGAGAAAAAAAGGAGGAATCACTGATTGTATCCACTTCCTCAAACTTTTCTGTACACTATGTCTACCACCTAGTATAATTGCACAATAGATATGCACCTGAGTTGACCTCATCAACTTGTATTTGGGGTCATGGGGTCCACAATACATGTACGTATTGGCACACTGAGTTAGGCAGATCAGTGTACATGTACATGCAGTAAGAAATAAATTTTGGCAGATTTTGATTTGGAGGTAGAGAACCAAATATTTCTGGCTATACTGTACATTGCATGTTGAAAGTGTAGGCATTCCCCTGCAAAATACATATCTAACCTGTAGCATGATTCCCTATACAGTGTACTTAAGCTGCCAGCTTAACAACCTTTAATAATAGCTTACATGTAATTTGGTCAAGATGTTCATGTACACGACATGTACATGTACATGCATGTACGAGCTGTGCCATTCAGGTAAACATGCATCGAGAAGACTATTACCTTCACCCCCTCCCTGACGAGGCTCTGCACGTGGCTTGGATTCAGCGGAGCTCTCCTCTCCCAGACGTTGGTCTCCTCCCTACGGATGGCCAACACCTTGCCACGCCCCCACCCACCCTCGTTCCGTGTCCACCGGCTGGGGGTCGATGAGAGAGGTCGTTGGAGCAGGGGCATCCTCCTCCGATTAACCAGTCGGTATAGTGCTCTCTTGTTGTTTGCTCCACGTTTTAGAGTTGAGATCGTTCTGGTCACCTGGGGGACAATTTACATCATAATTTTGTCTCATTATCACTCACAACTTTATGAAACAGTTCCACATTGCCGGAGAGCAGGGACCTGACGTATGCACTCTGCATGTTCAAAAATAACGAACGTACCAACGCTTACCATTGTAGATAGATGATGGTCAGGAAACTGGCATGTGGCTGCGAAGTCATGCAAGCATAGATAATGATGCAAGTTTAATATGCCTTGCGGTGCTGCAATGTTGATCCAGAGGTCAAAGTGCAACAATTCTGGGGCGCTTTAATTAGAAAGCCACGTAGAAGTGTCAGCAGTTTGTATTTCTGGTATATTTCTAAGATGCCTAAGCACGGATTCTTGACACCGAAGGCTATTTCCAACAGAATAAAGTCTAAAGGACTTCAAAAGCTGAGATGGTACTGCCAGATGTGCCAGAAACAATGCAGGGATGAGGTGAGCTAAGGAGAGTATTGTGGTAGTTGTGGAGCTGGGTTATCTCTCTCTTCTCTTTTCTCTCTCTCCCTCTCTCTTTCTCTCTCCCTCTCTCTCTCTCCCTCTCCATCTCTCTCCCTCTCCCTCTCTCTCTCTCCCTCTCTCTCTCTCTCCCTCTCTCCCTCTCTCTCTCTCTCTCTTCAGAATGGCTTCAAGTGTCACATGACGTCAGAGTCCCACCAAAGGCAGATGTTGCTGGTGGCTGAAAACCCTGGCAAGTATATTGGAGCATTCTCTCAGTGAGTTCACTCTTTAATAGAGAACTGATTGTGGTCAGGGTTTATTTCAGGATTTTGCTCCAGGGGGGGGCAAATGCTTAGAGCCCAAATATTAGGGAGGCAAGTGGAAAGAATCAGCACAGTGTGTGCGTAAGCACGCCCATCTAGGGGCATGCTCCCCCGGGAAATTTTTAATCTTACAATCCCTGAGATTACTTCTGGTAGCTTCTGAGAGCATATAATTTCGTTATATTATGTAGCTACATCTCTCTCTCTAGTAATAATAATACTGTGGTATGTTTTCTAGGGGGGGGGGGGCAACCAAGTTTCCAGGGGGGCAAAAGCCCCCCCTTGCCCCCCTTGAAATAAACCCTGGTGGTGTTAGTAAGAATGTGTGTTACTATATCATTCTTCAGGGAATTTTTGCGTGATTTCATGCAGTTATTGAGACTACAGTATGGTAAGTACATGTACAAGGTGTCGGTGTGTGACGTAGAGAGAGGTGGGGAGGGAGAATGGAGATAGATAGAGAGAGAGAGAGAGAGTGGAAGGGAGGTTTTTTCATTATCTTGTACATAATATATATATTTTTGTAACAGGGACTAGAAGGGTCCGTGCTAATGAGGTGTACCAGGAATACATCAAGGATAAGAACCACTACCACATGAATGCCACCAGGGTATGCCAGTGTTGCATGCTTTCAGTGGGAGAGTTAAGCTCATTGAATCACGCCTTCCCTGGCATGGCTGGTATTGCGTGTATATGACAGAAACAGTCAAACGACAGATAGAGGAGTTGCTGTACTTCTTTTATTTCCATTGTGGTTGTTCTGTTGTATAATTACTACACATAAGATTTGCTTTTACGATACTAGAGCCTACAATGTAGTGCTTGGAGATGTACATGTAATGGTCGAAATAGTATATACCCCATAGGGGCCTGTACATTCTTGCCGGTCAGGAAGGTGTGATTTGATATGACTCCCACCTTGAGGTAAATAATGAACTAAATACTATAACTGAAAGTATGAACATACACGACCAATAAGATATTTTGTGATATATCTTCTTTTCAGTGGGAGACACTCACTGGGTTCGTGATGTTTCTTGGAAGAACAGGTTAGTCATGAGATAGTACATGTACTGTAGTGTCCCGGGCAAACGCCCACTCCCCATGTACCGCTTTTCAAGGGGTCAATGTAGTAGCAGCTTCTATACAAACGTATGGAATTTATGTCCCAAGTAAGTGCCCATATGGGCCAAAAACACGAGTTATGTGTAAGCGCCCATGGGCACTTACCCGGGACACTACAATAATACAGAATGACCATCATCATCATTGTGTGTGCTCACAACTTCCACATGCACCCTATGTTTTCTTAAAATCCCTACCGCAAAATTCCACCACCCTTGAAATGTACCTGCACATAATTTTATGTTAACCTAAGTGTGGATATGGCTCCCTGATATTATTCTTTTTTTGGGGGGGGGGGGGGGGGGGATGTTTAATTGGATTGCAGTACACTCCGTTTGAATGTTACCTACATGTATTGTATTTGTGTAGGCATGTGTGAGGTGGAGCCATCGGAGAAGGGATGGTATATCAAGTACGTTGACAGGAGTCCTGAGACCCTAGCCAGACAAGCGGTGAGCACCAACAAGTAGTATTGCATTCTGGTACATATTACTAAACCTATCATGTATCTGCATGGATTTGTGTATTAATTTTAGTATTATTGTTTTCATCCACTGTTCCTAACAGGCGGCTGCCAAGAAGCAGAAGATGGATAAAGATGATGAAGAGAGGATCCAGGAAGCCATAGAGAGGCAGATTGAGAGGGCTCTGGCCAGCAAGAACGATGTAAGCTGTTGTTATAATCGTATTGTTATATGTACCACGAGGATCTGTACAAAAACATGCAAGTGAACTTAGCACATGTATACACTGTATAGCCGAAAATCTTGGCTCAATTCATCAACATAATTACCATAGTATCCCAGGCAAGCACCCACTCCTGGGTAAGCCCAAACCCATGTACCTCATTTCAAGGGGTCTATGTAGCAGCTTCTATACAAACGTATGGAAGTAATATCCCGGGTAAGTGCCCATGTGGGCCAAAAGTGCCCATGGGCACTTACCTGGGACACTACGTAAAATTTAATGTGCATGATGTATGTTATTATACTGTATATATGGGGCAACCTTCGTAGCTACATGTATTGGCATACAATGCAATCATTGTATCAAACTTGTATTGTGGTAAGTACATATAGCATGAAAATTTCTAGCTTTGTTGGATGTGAATATTGCTGTCATTGCAGTGTGTATGCTTATGCAGGATGATGATGTGGAGCCAGTGTACACTGAGCTGAAACGAGAGAATGAAGAGGACAAGAGTAAGATAAATATACATGACGTTGCGCTATTTGTGCATAACTAAGCAAGGGTATGTGTGTGTACATATGAATTAAGAGATGGGTGGTTGTAAAGTGCAGCTTGTAGCTACATTAAATGCATAGTTTATGCTGGCTTAACTGCTCTGCATGCATATGTACATGTGCGTAGGTTTTTTGTTTAAGCCTTGATGACCAGTGTCTCTCAGTGGCGGATCCAGGGGTGGTGCCTAGGGTGCCTGGGCACCACCCTAAGCAGTGGCGCCGTGGATTTAGTGTGGTTCCTAGGGTTCCTTGGAACGCACCTAGCACTAAGAAGTACTGATTGATAGGCTAAATGGAGCCCCCTTCTCTGTCTATAGAACTAAGAAAACTACTGCTATGGCTCACCTTAGCATGAAATTTCGTTCAAAAACAGATCAATTGGACTGGTAGGACTGATAGTTTATCTCAAAAACGACCGAAATGGGCGTGGTTTCACCTCAAAGTGGGCGTAGCTTCAACATTTCGCGTGCACTTTGCGCGCAACTGCACTATAGGAACCCCCCTTCTACAAATCCTGGATCGGCCACTGTCTCTCTATACTTGTATTGCATGAATTCCCACAACATTACATGCAAGCATAGTATTTCCTACAATATTTTGCCATACAGTTGTGCTGAACCTGAAGCTTGGTAGTTCCTCCGTTGGTGAGAGTTCCTCTGCTGGTCTGACCTCCAGTGATGGACCAGCAGCTACCTCATCCCTTCAGCCCATGGCCTACCCAGAGGACACAGAGTACAGCGGGGAGGATGAGCAGAGTGATGAAGATGAAGATGATGATGATGAAGAAAGAACACTAATGACAGGGGCTGCCTCCTCGTCATCCGTTGGAGTGGGAGGAGCATCAATGGGTAGGGCTTTGGTGGGTGGAGCATCTGCAGCAGGAATTGACAGCAGAAGCAAGTCAGGTGATGGCTTCTCCAGACCCAAAGCTCCTCTAGCAAAGCAGTGAGTTCTAGTATCATTCCTAGGGCTTGCTGATTTCGGAAATTCCCTATGTTGACATTTTGCTTGATTGATGGTGATAAAATTAATATTATCGCCCATGTTTGCATCGCTATAATTCCCTTTAGGATTTTATGCAAGGTAACTATGCAACTGTGTGGTTTAATCTGCAGGACTCTAGCTCTTCCCAATGCGCTGAAGTTGGCAGAGAGTGCCAAGAGAAAAGTTCGAGAGGGTTCAGCTTCATCCACCTCCTCTCGGGGGGAAAGCAGGAAGAGGAAGAGAAGTGCTTTGGAGGAGATAAGAATGGTGAGCTCAGATTTACAAGAATGTGTTCATACATAAATGTGTGTAGCAAAAGTAAATAAGTTACCCATTTCCCCCTATGATGTCCATAATATTATCGGAATGTAGTAGTAGTAGTTGAACTTCATTTTGTTTTCTTTAGATGGAAGAAAAGAGGAAGGAGAAAATGAATCGGAGAGACAACTGGATAACAGAGGTAAAGGTGTTCATATTCTCCCTAGAGCACATTACATAAAGCTTCCTCTCTTCTCACTTTCTCCCTCTGTCTATTCTCTCTCTCCTTCTTTCTCTCTCTTTTTCTTTCTCTCTCCTATTCGCTCAGGGTATTATTGTAAAAGTGGTCCATGAGAAGCTTGGTGATCGTTTCTACCGTAAGAAGGGTGTTGTGGAGGAGGTCAGAAATAGCTTCACTGGGGTGGTCAAGATGATCGAGACTGGAGACAAGATAAAGATCGATCAAGCTCACCTCGAAACAGTTATACCAGCTATAGGTATGGCAACTGCAGATATATACACAAAATTAGCTTGTTTGTCCCCAACATACTTAAGATAGCTTAGGATTGGTAGTTGAACAGAAACCGTAGTACTAAATTCTATGACATTGTACTTTACAAAAGATGCTGAAATAATTACCGTGCCATAATAATATTATTGCTTGCATGTACATGTCATTGTATGTAGGTAAGCCAGTGATGATGGTGAATGGAGCATACAGAGGCTTGAGAGCAGTGATGGAGAGACTGAATGAGGAAAGCTCCAGTGTCACTGTCAAGATTAATCAGGTATGTACACGTACAGGGATAGTGAGTGATCTCAGTATCAATATTAATACCTTCTAGATTTGTGTGGTTAATTTTGCCAAGCCCAGCTACATTGTATCTTTGTACGTATTGCTGTTACATGTGATTTTTGGTCATAATATACACACCATCTATAGGGTCCAGCCAGAGGTCGTATTGTTAATAAAGTCCCATATGAAGATGTGTGCAAACTTGCGTAGCTGCTGAGATTATACCACTGACTGCTTTTATTTGTTTGTTTGTTTGTCATCCTCACTCATGTGTGTACCAGTCTACATGTATATAATACATGACAATGTCATTGTATATTAATTTTACCATCCCCATACTTGCTGTGTATTATTTGTAATGGTATATATGGAGTATATACTTGACATTGTATTATAATCACTTTTACTGTGTGTCTTCAGGAAAGCTTGATGCTTTAACCCTCACCGCACAGCATAGGTGGAGGGGTTTAATACTGCAATCGTTCGGCGATTTTTGTCCGTCCGTCCGTTGCAACCCTGCTATGCTAAACAGTAAGGGTCGTCTGAGAGAAAGTATACGCATTCGAGGTATACCGGACATTAAGGAATAGTGGTCCTGCCCAGTGGTAGCTAGAGTAGTGAGCAGCTGTTGCCCGTCTGTGTTTACATGTGGCTCTGTGACCTCAGCTACATGACTGAGTACAATCCTGTGCCTTGCTGGTCAGTAGTCAATGCAGTGACAGTGTAAACAGGTTAGTGGACCAAAGTGGCCAAGTGCTTTTTTGCTGAAATTTAAGTAAAATCTGCATTTCTGTTAAGAAAATTTATAGCAATTAGTAGGTTTAGAAATCAAGAATTGAGAATTTGCTTATGTATTGGACCAAAGTGGCCAACTGACTTCCCTATCTCACCTAGCAGAATCATCAAAATCCACTAGGTTGGACCAAAGTGGCCAAAATTTTAATGATACTTTTGCCTCACCTAGCTGAATTTCAGATTTCAACAGGTTGGACTAAAGTGGCCACTGATTTTTGTTGTCTGCCTAGCTGAAACGCAAAATGTACTGTGTTGGACCAAAGTGCACAGCCAATTGACATTAATTTTTTTAATTTTACCTGGCTAATTTATTTAAAATATTTTATCGATTACATAATAATTGACACATTGATTCTATGAAATTATTATACTATGTGCACACACATTATCATGTATTAATTAATTAGTTGAGCTGGTAATATTCGTACGGACAAGGAAAATATCCAAACTTAATTACCTCCCACCACACAGGTCCACTTACGCTTTTTCACACAAAACATATTCACAGTAAACTTGTCCAACTTTGAAGCGAAGTCAGTTGGCCACTTTGGTCCAACACAGTGTATTTTGAAATTCAGCTAGGCAGACAACAAAAATCAGTTGGCCACTTTGATCCAACCTGTTGAAATCTGAAATTTAGCTAGGCAAGTGCATAGCTAATTCAGTTTAGGTAGTCACAGAAGCTTCAGTCACATAATATATATAGCCAGGTGCCTTCCCCCTACTCCTATAGATCGATAATATGGATCATGCACTGACTCTTGTAGCGTGCTGTAGTGGCTCCGTGCTGGAATGGCTCGGCCGCATCATTAACTCCGTGATCGCGGAATTACCGAATACTTTGACGACCCCTCCCATATGCGTAAATTTAATTGGCAGGAATATTCGCTACGCACATTAAAAAAGTGCGCGCATTAAAAAATAATACCTGCATGATATTAGGCCACACAAACTAAATTCACTGTTAAGCGTCACCGCCCGCATGCTATTTTGAAGATCCAGCAAAATTCATTATTGGGCTATTCCAGTTAATAAGGATACACCCCCATGGAAGAACACTAATTAGTCTTCAGGGTTTTTTTTTTGGAGAATCTAATTTCTGTCTTATGGGCTCAAAATAACATTTAATAATTCGTCTGATGGGTATCTTAAATTAGATTAATAATTTGTCTAATGGGTTGATGGGTATTTTTAAAAGAAGTGAGGGCGAATCAAATCATACAATTAATTATTAATAATAATAACCAATATTTCAAAATAATTTACTCTTCAGCCTTAAATTACATATACATCTCAGATGCTCCCACAACCAGGTGTCATAGTGCTATATTATTACAGTATACAGTGCATGGACCCCTCTATAAGGACATCCCTGAAATGATGAAACCTCCCTTAATCAGGACATCAAGCATGGTTCCAGCAACCTATAGCTAGAAAGGTGCATATAACTACCCCTGAAATGAGAACACTTTTGATCAGGATACCTTAAGCTGTCCCAATTCGGAATATACAGAGGATTCTACTCTACTGTAGTAGTATTGAACCACACTATCACATACAGTATATCCTAGCTCTAGAGTATGTCTGTGCATACCGACCCCATAGGATAAATATAGGATAAACTAAAAGGGGTCAGATATAGCTACCCGTTCAGACTAATTATGACCTGCTCTGAAAAAAGGGACCACTCGGGATACCATATATAGCCTGAAAATTTGGCGGGGAATAAAATCTGGCGGTTTGGCGGTCTATATTACAACCGCCAAATTAAAATCTGCCAAAATTTCCTACTCGCATATATACGTATGGCGATTCCGTACCGAACCGCCAAATTTAAATCCACCAATAGTCTTGCAATAGCAATTTTGGGCTCAATCGCCGAATTTAATGCCCACCAATATTTCTGGCTATACGGTATTTCATAAAAATTGAGTTTTTAGCAAGGATTGATCTGTGTGTGCTGAATCCAATGGTGCAAGTTTCATGAAAATTTATATTGATCACAAGTGGAGTTATGACCATTTTTTATACACAGAGATAGATATAATAATTATTCGATTTTCGGAAAATGCGTATATTTAATTAAATTTTGTATTAAATTGTATGTATCTGAGCAATTGTTTGCGCCCATAACGATAGTTTACATTTGCAACTACATAAACATAGCATATCAATATGAAGCCAAAATCCTATAGTTTTTGGTAAAGTAAAAAAAATGAAATTTTATCCCGAGTGGTCCCTTTTCTCAGAGCAGTTCACAATTATTTGGATACATACTATATGTATTGATACACAGCCTAGCTTTAATTTACATCATGATTTTGGTTTTATATTTTATCCCTAAAGATATAGATCGACCCCCTAGGGACATGATTTATATTATTGTCGACTTAGCTAATAATTATCCCTATGGAGAATTACGTAATACCGTAGAGCTGGAAAATTTGGCAGGGAATAAAATTGGGTGGGTTGATGGTATGCCTCTAAATTAAATTCTGATCTGCATGCATGTAATATATGTACACATAATAACAAGAGAGTATAAGATAATAATATTATAGCGATATCATACCATAACCGCCAATTTAAAATCAATTTAAAGTGCTGAATAGTGTGAAATGCGCCATTGGGACCCAAATTGCCTAACTTAAAATGACTGCCAATATTTTTGCCTATATGGTATTAATCTAATCCAAGCTATCCTTCAAACAAACTCTCCCATTACCATAATAATTAATATGTGCTAAAGTATTATCATGGGGCTTACTTGGGCCAGTGTTCATTCTGTTTGTCACGGACTGTGTCAATCATGTTTATTTGCATATGATTTTTTCTAGGAGTTATGACTCTGTATGCGCATGGTGTACATGTGTATACACATTTGCATAACTATTGCAGTTGAGCCTTGCCATGTTTCTCTGGTTTCTGTATTGTAATGTTTCAGAGATGCTAGCTACTTGTTGAGCTCAAAAACTCCAGAAGATTTACCTAATATTATGCCACTTGTCGAGAGGTGAATAGTGAGGTACTGTTTATTATAATAATATTATTATTAGCTATCTTTGTTGTGACAGCTAAATATCATGTTTCATGCAAGTGGTGTGAACTAGCTATAATAAACTTGAGTACAGGTGTTAGCAACAGCAAGAAAGTAGATAGTGATCATTACTCATTGATTTAAGCTACATGTATAAACCAGTGCCCCCCCCCTCCTCTGTATGCAACCAGGAGCGCATGATAAATAATGAAGAGAGGAGGGGAAGGGAAGGAGCGCGAAGCGCCCACGCGAAAGATTAAAATTTCAAATTTTTCCCACGGTAGACGCGTTACTAAGTTTAGAACAATGCGCAACTGGTTAACCCTACATGCAAATAAGTGTTGTTTTATGCTAATTACTCGGAAACGTCTACATTCTATTCTTCCTCCACGACTCTATATCGCCCCTGAGATAGAGTTGCCACAAGTAAACTCCGTGAAATACCTTGGCATCCAGTTCACAATAGACATGTCTTGGTCCACCCACATAGCTAACATCTGTAGCAAGACACGCAAGCTTATTGGACTTATGTATCGCCAATTCCATCTCTGTAATCCTGAAACAGCACTAAAAATCTACAAAGCATTTATTCGACCACACATGGAATATGCCTCTATTATGTGGGATCCTTATCACTGTAAAGATATCCGAATGTTGGAGAATACCCAGAAATTTGCCTTAAGAGTATGTTTTAAGGACTGGTCTTCCCAGTATGATGACCTGCTGGAGCGTGCCAACCTATCTACACTCGCGAGTCGCCGTAAGCAGGCTAAGCTCTGCCACCTATTCAAAATACTCCATGGCCTAACAGACTGTCGATGTGCTCCCATTAACTATAAAAGGTCGAACTATAACACAAGACAGGTCAGTAACGTATCACTCCAAGATCTCCCTGGCAACACCTATCAATTTCTTTCTTCTTTCTATCCCCACTCCATATCCCTGTGGAATTCATTACCCCCCAGTAGCCAAACTCTCACTACATTATGTTCATTTAAACGTTCTTTGTCCTCACTTTAGTTATTGCATTTTTCTTTATTAATTAAATAGTACCTTACTTAGTTTTAAATAGGTCATCATGCTTGTATTAGCTTCTGCTATTCATGTTGACCCCTGATATCAGCATCAGAAATTATTATATACAAAAAAAAAAAAAAAAAAAAAAAAACGCGCATGGCGCTAACCGGCCAGATGCCAGATGAGTCAGCAATTTTTGCGTTGACAATGGACGAGAAGCTAGTCGCTGTGGACAAGACTGGCTTCGCGATCGTGAGCTATTAGTATTGTACAGGTACCAAACGAGTTGATCCATGCCAAGAGAAAGTAAGTACGTATAATTGATAGACAGAAAGTACGTACTCGTCGAGTCCGATCGCGTGTTTGGATAGGGGGTGTTAAATCAGAATGATCGGGGCATACTGCTACTTCTTTCGGTTTGCAGACGAGCTCCACAGAGTCTCCCAGGCATGACTAGCCTAGCCTAGCTTCTCGTGTCCATTGTAAAAATTGCTGACTCGTCTAACCCCTGGCCGGTTAGCGCCATGCGCGTTGCGCCATTGTTCTAAACTTAGTAACGCGACTACCGTGGGAAAATTTTGAAATTTTAATCTTTCGCGTGGGCGCTTCGCGCTCCTTCCCTTCCCCTCCTCCTCTTCATTATTTATCATGCGCTCCTGATGCAACTATGACCCCTTAGAAACGAGCCAGGCTTCCCCTTCAGAATACCAGTATGTAAGTTTAGGTAAATAGCTAATAGGCCATGTTCACAATAATAATATTCTATTATCACCACTAGCATATCACAGGGAGAATGGCACTGTTGGTATGCTAGTAAGATAGAGCTATCAGGAATTATGGCTGAGGACTCATACCCCCCCCCCCCCCCCCCCCCCCCCCCCAATAATAGAAAATAAACAAGGAGGAGCTAGAGGGTCTGGCTGGTGTACTACTAAAGTATCCACAAAGAGAGGGAAGGGGTGGTGAATGAAGCTGGCCAACAGCAGCACTTGATCTATACTTTCCTGAGACTCCAGCTCAATTCAGGATCATGCAGTGCACTCTGCATGCAGTGTGTGCAATGGAGTTAGTGATTGTGCATGTGAAGCTCAGGGTGGTCTCCACCACAGATGGAGTGATGCAGCCCTAGCGGTGCACATAATTAGTCTGTTTGGGTTAACACCTTCCTTATAAGGAAAGTGTGAATGTCACTATGTACACACCTGTCCACTGCTGCATAAAAGTTACATGTACTGTTTTGAGTTTGCAAAGCTCACTGGTAACCTATATTACGTCCAGAGTCCCAATTAGAAAAAAACTATTCGGCCGACCGATGAGGTAATTGTGATGTAAAATATGATGTAAAATATGACAAAAATGCGGTTAAGACTGTTTCAAAATGTTTAGCACGCATGAAAGCTTGTTGGGGCCCAGAATTCGAGCCTAGCGTAGAAGACATCGTGGACTATCCGATGATATCCTTTTGGCGTTTCTCTCAGTTCGCTTTCTCTGGCGAGCTCGCTTTCAGGGCAGGGGGATTTCCCTATTCAGTCGAGCACGTGGCAGGTGAAGGTCAACCGGCTCAAGCCGCGCGCCCCAATATTATACTCGTATACGGAGCATGCGCGGTTTGTCAATGTGTCCTAGTTCGAATTTATGGCGGCTTATTCATGAGGGACTCTGGACGTAGTCTCCAAGTTGTTCATTACATCCCCAGTATAAATTTACTTTTTTGCGGTTATTAGGTAATTATGTTGTAATTATGATGTAACCTATGTCGTCATAGCGCTAAAATTCAGAGCCTTTACAGAACACTTCTGAGACCTGAAAATCCACAGAATCATATATTAACTTACATACATATCCAGCGAATACATTAAAAGCTGAGTGCTACTTTCTCCGACAAGTAATGCCAGCCGAACTTCACGCGTTCTCTTGGCTGACGTAATCCTGTGGATAAATAAAGCTAGCCTTGCGCTATTTATAGCACGCGTCATGCCACGACCGATCTGAAGTTCGGAAGCTGTACTGTGCTGTCGAGTTCATCTCCTTTGATTGAAGCATCGAAACTCGATGTCGAAAGTTGATCTTAGACTCCATCTCTGCGATTGAGGCCCTGGCATCGATGTGTGTATTGACGACCTTTACCACATGCACCATTAGAACTATGCAGCCACTGGGGATGTGGTCAAGGGTTCATAATATATATATGCTCCAATCTCATCACACTCTTAAACACATTCCCCAAATTTATATGACATACAATGTACTCAGACAGCATTCACTCTCAAACTCAGAGCTTCAAAGGTCACACTCTATTGTAATACCCTAATCACATCACATATACCCTAATCACATAGCACTTAAAAAACTCATACATACCCTAATCACTTCACACATACATAATATTATCATATCACACTCTCATACCCTAATCACATCACACTCTATATATCCATACACTCTAATACCTCCAAACTATTCATGAACATACCCAATTAAACTATCACTTCATTGACTCATACACATACCCATTCCATCATTGATCAATATAATAATAATACAATGTACCCTAATCACCTCAATTGCAATTGACTATTAAATTATCTCAATCACATCACACATACTCATATATACCCTCATGATCCATAATACATACCTATATAGCCTAATAATCACATCAAATTAATACCCTAATATCACACAGCTCAAACACATAATTGCCAAGGTAAATAGTGGCAGAATATTCTCCAATACAGAGATTAGAGTTTCAAACAGGTTCATATTAGTATACACAGTGACACTGTGGGCAACATGCTCAATATAAAAGAATTAATAGGTACTAATTAAATTCCTATGTAACAAGTCAGTTATATGGCAGCCACTGCCTTGTATTGGCCTGCCTGCCATATTGTATCCCCTCACACATGCACTCATTGACAAGTAACATAACACCACATACCCACTTAGATACATACAATCTCCATAATAATAATAATTATTATTATGGACTATACAGTACACAGTACGTAGTTGACCATCGCCTAGCAACAGAAGTTCTTATAGACAAATTACTGGATACCAGAGGGGTATTGGTGATCATAGGGTAGCATAGGTGGCAGAACCGGGGGGGGGGGGGGGGGGGGGGGGGGGGGGGGCATCAGGGGCATGTGCCCCCCTTGCATGATAGTCCTTTAATAGATCCCTATTGTGGTAGACATGTGACACATTCACTGCGTCTCTCCCCCCGTTTACAGCGGTCATCCTCTGCCACTGGGTAGGCCAATGATGAGAGGAGTCATGAGAAAATTATTAACTAGTACGTTGTATGCAAGACCTTATCTGGGGTGTATTCGATCATGCATCTTGTGCACCCCAATTAAGGTCTTGTATATAGCTTACAATCCACCAGTCGTGCTGTTCTATATTATTGTATTATACTTAATGCATTAATTCTTTCGGCTGTGCCACAGACACATTCAATTCTTCAATAGTAATCCCCTACCATTTTTGCAGTGGTTCCCTTCAAGCACAATATCAATTACCTTATTGTTTCTGCTAATTAAAGGGTAATACCCCAGACATCATGCATTTAGCAGCTCCCTATCGACACTACCTCTCAGTGCCTATGGACACTGTAATGTCAATTCAAAAATGCTTGAGATAATAATCATAATATTATGGAATAAATAGCCATCGTTGCTAATTTCACCTGTGAAGGGAGTATATTAATAATATTATTATAATTAGTCCGGAAGGTATCCAGCCTGTGTATTCATTATGACGTCTTGGGGGTTCAATTAATTATAAATTGTCATCAGGGTAAAATTAATGTACCCATAATTAGTCCGGAGGGTACCCAGTGTATTCATTATGACGTCTTGGGGGGGGGGGGAAGTGGCTTTAATTAAGTTGTCATGAGGGTAAATATATAATATATATACCCATAATTAGTCCAGAGGATACCCAGTGTATTCATAATGACGTCTTGAGGGGTAAAGTGGCTTCAATTAAGTTGTCATCAGGGTAAGTGTGCCCATAAATTAGTCTTGAGGGTGTTTAGGTGGTTTTAATTATTGTCATGGGGGGAAACGTGATAGTGTTCTTCCATGGGGGTGTATCTTTATTAACTGGAATAGCCCATTGATCACATGAACACTGCATAAAAACCTCAAATGTTCGACATATATTATGCACAGTACGTCCAAAGCGTTTGTTTCCCTTCTAACGACACACTAACAAGTAGAAAACTTGCCTTAGACTCGCTGTTCTCAAGGGAATACAACGAGCACGCATGACCTTTAACCTTAGCATTGCCCGTTAATGGTAAACCACGCCCCTTGAGTGAGGGGCGTGGCTCGCAATGATAAAGAAAATGGACAATGAATAATGAATAATGACCGCTCGCCCGCATGGAAAATGGAAAAAGTGGTGACGATAAACAGCGAATTTAGTTTGTGTGGCCTTATAATTTATATAGCATAAAAAAGTTCATGATGTACAGTGAATTCTGTTCTCTTCTGCAGGTTATTGAAGTCACTTTGTCACCAGAAACTGATGTGCATTTAATTATCATGAATAGTATAGTATTACAGTCAAATGATAAATATTAAAACACTATCATGATATTGCATGGTATATTATATAGCTACAACTACATATACAGTGGAACCCCTCTAAAGTGGACACCATTGGGACCAAAAATTTTGTCGCTGTAGTGAGGCCCTGTTCTTAGCTCAGGGGTTAGTGGTTGACCACGCCCCTCCTACAATCGCAGCCAGCTATGATAAAGCACTAGTAGTACTGAGGACGACGAAAAAGACCGTATTGATGAGAGATCTGTCAACTGACAGCTCCTAAGTATATAGGAATTTGAGACATACTATGATATCTAGGCTTTACTGTAGTTACTGGTTGCTGAAACCGACTGATTTTAATGATGGGTATAGCCTAACTGTCCGTTATGCGAGGTTGTTCACTACTACGCAGGCTCGACTGGGACCAAAATTAGTGTCTGTTATACAGAGTAGCAGGGTGTCCGCTGTTAAGAGGGTTTGAATATATTATTGAAGTCTATGGAAATACAATTCGGACATTCAGAATTGTCCGTTATATATATCCCAGGTGTCCGCCGTTGAGGGGTGTCCGTTAAGCGGGGTTCCACTGTACATACTAATTGACAAAATGATGCATATCAGAATTAAAATTTAATAATTTTCTCTGCTCAAGGTTATCAAAGTCAATATGTCATCAGGAACCAGTGTGCCTGTACATTCAAAGATAAAACTATGACAATGCTAACATCAAATGGCTACACATTACATCCCCAGTAGCAATTAATTTTTTTGTGATATTAGGTATAATTATGATGAAACCTACGAGGTAATTATGAGAAAACTCAGGGCCTCGATGGAGCATATCTATGACTAATCAAGTGTGTATCTATAAGCTGCATGTTATTATCTCTGGCCAGTTAGGCTGGTCAAACTTCACGCATTCCCTAAGAGATCACCTCCATGCCCAAATGGCTCTATAATACACAGTACGCATGCTAAGAAATCAGTTCCATGTCCAAATGGCTCTTTGCGTAGCACATATCTAAGATATTAGCTCCATGCCCAAATGGCTCTATATACACAGAACATAATACCAAGAGATCATCTCTTTGCCGCTTCATAGAATATGCAAAACCAACATCTGACTATTTGGTAGCAGTCACTATTGATCCGTTAACATACTAATGACACTTTATCACCTCCAACTATCCCACAATTTGGGGTTGAAGATTATGGTAGCTGATACTAAATGCTAAGAGATCAGCTCCATGCACAAATGGCCCAACTCACAGTACACATACTAAGAGATCACCTCCATGTTTAAATGGCTCTATATACACAGTACACATGCTAAGAGATCACCTCCATGCCCAAATGGCTCAACACACAGTACACATGCTAAAAAATTAGCTCCATGCACAAATGGCTCTTATACACAGTACGCATACTAAGAGATCACCTCCATGCTCAAATGGCTCAACACACAGTACATATACTAAGAAATCAGTTCCATGCCCAAATGGCTCAACACACAATGCATGCAGTAAACATGCTAAGAAATCAGCTCCATGCACAAATGGCTCAACACACAGTACACATGCTAAGAAATCAGCTCCATGCACAAATGGCTCTTATACACAGTACGCATACTAAGAGATCACCTTCATGCCCAAATGGCTCAACACACAGTACACATGCTAAGAAATCAGCTCCATGCTCAAATGGCTCAACACACAGTACACAATCCAAGAGATCAGCTCCATGCCCAAATGGCTCTTGTACACAGTACGCATACTAAGAGATCACCTCCATGCTCAAATGGCTCAACACACAGTACATATACTAAGAAATCAGTTTCATGCCCAAATGGCTCAACACACAGTAAACATGCTAAGAAATCAGCTCCATGCACAAATGGCTCAACACACAGTACACATGCTAAGAAATCAGCTCCATGCACAAATGGCTCAACACACAGTACACATGCTAAGAAATCAGCTCCATGCACAAATGGCTCTTATACACAGTACGCATACTAAGAGATCACCTTCATGCCCAAATGGCTCAACACACAGTACACATGCTAAGAAATCAGCTCCATGCACAAATGGCTCAACACACAGTACACATGCTAAGAAATCAGCTCCATGCACAAATGGCTCAACACACAGTACACATGCTAAGAAATCAGCTCCATGCACAAATGGCTCAACACACAGTACACATGCTAAGAAATCAGCTCCATGCACAAATGGCTCTTATACACAGTACGCATACTAAGAGATCACCTTCATGCCCAAATGGCTCAACACACAGTACACATGCTAAGAAATCAGCTCCATGCACAAATGGCTCAACACACAGTACACATGCTAAAAAATTAGCTCCATGCACAAATGGCTCTTATACACAGTACGCATACTAAGAGATCACCTCCATGCTCAAATGGCTCAACACACAGTACACATGCTAAGAAATCAGCTCCATGCACAAATGGCTCAACACACAGTACACATGTTAAGAGATCACCTCCATGCTCAAATGGCTCAACACACAGTACACATGCTAAGAAATCAGCTCCATGCACAAATGGCTCAACACACAGTACACATGCTAAGAAATCAGCTCCATGCACAAATGGCTCTTATACACAGTACGCATACTAAGAGATCACCTTCATGCCCAAATGGCTCAACACACAGTACACATTCTAAGAAATCAGCTCCATGCACAAATGGCTCAACACACAGTACACATGCTAAGAAATCAGCTCCATGCACAAATGGCTCTTATACACAGTACGCATACTAAGAGATCACCTCCATGCCCAAATGACTCAACACACAGTACACATAGTTACTAAGTAATCACCTTCATGCCCAAATGGCTCTATACATAGTTATACTACTAAAAGATCACCTCCATGTCCAAATGGCTTCTTACACAGAACACATTCGACAAATTATTTGCACTCTATTATACACACAAACACACAACGTCATAACTACGTAAATATACTGGTTTGATCATCTTTTCTGATTAGAGTATGTCACCATTGTACAGCAATATATACCGTATAGCAGGAATTTTTTTTTTTGGTCCAAATTCTTATTACCGTATTACCTCTAATTTAACGGACATCTCTTAGCCAATTATCCGGACACCATTTCGAATTATTTGTTTACCTCTAATTAAACTGGACAGTCATGAAGTTTGAATTTTAGTTGTTCTAATTATTATCCGGACATCATTGGACAGCTCGTGCTAGCGTGGTACTGATCAAGCAAAATTTGCAATAAACAGCTGCTTATTTGGTGGTACTGAGGGAGGAGAGTTGTTTTCTTTCCTACCATGAAGTTCAACACGGAGCTCCAGGTACCGTCTCATTTTCTCAATCTTTGCAGCTGCTCGATCGCACGTCCATTTGACCGAGTATATGCACATGCGTGAAAGCGTGTTCCAATTTATCGGACACTTCAATTATTATAATAGCGGATACTGGCCAAATAATTATTTTTCTGGTGTCCGTTAAATTAGAGGTAATACGGTATACCTAGCCATAAAGCCCACAGAATACAATATTATGTATGATAGAATTACCACTGGAACACCCATGCAGCTCACCTACATGCACATGTATGTATATATGGCCTACAGCATAGCATGGTGATCTCTCCAGGCTGCTTCTATTTCGATTAAGGACTGATCACAAGTGCTCAAAGATTTGATAAACACCAGTAGCTGCCTGTACCCCATAGTTAGCATATAATTATGTGAACTTGAAAGGTCAAACTCCACTGACACAAAAGTGTCCGTTTGCATAGCTATAGCTAATACACAATTCTAGCTATTATTAGATGCTAATACAAAAATTTCAGCTACTACGGTGTAAGTTTTATACCCCTGCAACCGTCAACCTTCATGACCAATCTCCTCCACATCCACAGGATATACACTTTAAATATACATGTACACAGGCTCAACCATTTTTAATTAAAGCTCACCTTGATTTCGGAAGACTGAGTCACTGTACTTGCTAGTCATGCTAGTGATCCAGAATACTATGATTAAATGGCTGAACGGCAAACAGCATTTTCCGCCTCGTGATAGATAGGACGAGGAGAAAATGGAGGGGGGGGGGGGGTTACACAAATCGGCTTCCTGCATAGCGAGATTCTCGGGAAGACCGCTCAGTATGGCTGCCCGGGACTGAATTCGAAGAGCCATCGCCTAGCTGACTCACTCCCACTGGCCAACAATATCTTCCTCTTGTATATGGCATAGTCGCTACGATAGACTATTAATAGCTGATTGGTCGAAAATCAAGCTTCAACGAGTGTAGCTAGCAAAACTGTTAACACACTGAGGTAGTGTGCAATCACAGTGCAAGTCTGCGCGCGTGCGCGTGCGCGTGGGGGTACCCCCTGCCCCTCGCAGGGACTGCGCGCGCAGGATAAATGGCCATTATACCAGACATGGTATAGTTAATTAGTATTACTGATGGATGTCACCTGAAATTGTCAATTATTTCCACAACCTGGCACAAATCTATCTTCCGGGGAGAGTATATATATATAGTATTCGGGATTAACATGGCAGAAGATGTTCTTTTAACGAGGTACCAATACTCATGCCGTAATAATTAATATTATGCTTCACTTGGAGCTTCAAATATCAAAGTTTCTTACTTATGATACAGGCAATGGTAACACTTTGCTAATGAAAAAAATTAATCTCCAATATAATTTAGAAGCTATTATAAGATTCTATAGCTTTTCATTTGGAAAGAAAGTATCCGGGATCAGATTAGGCATTTATAAGAGTTCTGTTTTCTTGATGTTGTTGTTGTTGTTTTTTGTGATTCTATATAATAGAGAGAACTGGATGGCATGATAATTATTGTTACAGTAGTAGTTTCATAAATTTTTATAGCTAGAGCCTATGGACACTGTGCCTAGTTTAAAGTTAGACGAATAGTATAATGCAGTGAAGATTAAAGTAAAATAAATCATGCAGATAATTATAAGTGTATGCTAGCTGTTCCACTATAGAATTGAAAATTTAGCGAATGGCTTAAGACTATATATATAGCTGCATGATCTGACTCTTAGGATACTTTTGAGCAATCTGAGTATATACTAATATTAATTGCACTGTGTATAAATAGCTATACATAGGAATGCCATGGAGATAATTTTTTTGGTATTTAATTTGCACGGTGTATACATGCAGCCATTTGGCCATGGAGGTAATCTCTTAGTATGTCCTGCATATATATCTATAGAGCCATTTGGGCAAGGAGCTGATTTCTTGGTATTATATATTTTGCATGACCACATGTATACTAGTACAGTACTGTGTGTTGTATAGAGCCATTTGGGCATGGAGGTGATCTCTTAGCAGGTGTACTGTGTATAGAGCCATTTGGGCATGGAAGTGATATCTTAGCATGTGTACTTTGTATAGAGCCATTTGGGCATGGAGGTGATCTCTTAGCATGCCAGTGTACTTTCAAGTTTGTATAGAGCCATTTGGGCATGGAGGTGATCTCTTAGCATGTGTACTGTGTATAGAGCCATTTGGGCATGGAGGTGATATCTTAGCATCTGTACTTTGTATAGAGCCATTTGGGCATGGACTCGAAGTAATCTCTTAGCATGTGCACTGTCACAGTGTATAGAGCCATTTGGGCATGGAGGTAGCATGTGCACTTTGTATAGAGCCATTTGGGCATGGAGGTGATCTCTTAGCATCTGTACTTTGTATAGAGCCATTTGGGCATGGAGGTGATCTCTTAGCATGTGTACTGTGTATAGAGCCATTTGGGCATGGAGGTGATCTCTTAGCATCTGCACTTTGTTTAGAGCCATTTGGGCATGGAGGTGATCTCTTAGCATGTGCACTTTGTATAGAGCCATTTGGGCATGGAGGTGCATGATCTCTTAGCATCTGCACTTTGTATAGAGCCATTTGGGCATGGAGGTGATCTCTTAGCATGTGCACTTTGTTTAGAGCCATTTGGGCATGGAGGTGATCTCTTAGCATCTGAACTTTGTATTGGGCATGGAGGTGATATCTTAGCATCTGCACTTTGTATAGAGCCATTTGGGCATGGAGGTGATATCTTAGCATCTGCACTTTGTATAGAGCCATTTGTGCATGGAGGTGATCTCTTAGCATCTGCACTTTGTATAGAGCCATTTGGGCATGGAGGTGATCTCTTAGCATGTGCACTTTGTATAGAGCCATTTGTGCATGGAGGTGATCTCTTAGCATGTGCACTTTGTATAGAGCCATTTGGCCATGGAGGTGATCTCTTTGCATCTGTTCTTTGTATAGAGCCATTTGGGCACGGAGTTAATCTCTTGTACTTTGTATAGAGCCATTTGGGCATGGAGGTGATCTCTTAGCATGTGTACTGTGTATAGAGCCATTTGGGCATGGAGGTGATCTCTTAGCATGTGTACTGTGTATAGAGCCATTTGGGCATGGAGGTGATCTCTTAGCATGTGCACTGTGCATGTATAGAGCCATTTGGGCATGGAGGTGATCTCTTAGCATGTGCACTTTGTTTAGAGCCATTTGGGCATGGAGGTGATCTCTTAGCATGTGCACTGTGTATAGAGCCATTTGGGCATGGAGGTGATCTCTTAGCATGTGCACTTTGTATAGAGCCATTTGTGCACGGAGGTGATCTCTTAGCATGTGTACTTTGTATAGAGCCATTTGGCCATGGAGGTGATCTCTTTGCATCTGTTCTTTGTATAGAGCCATTTGGGCACGGAGGTAATCTCTTAGCATGCCAGTGTACTTTGTATAGAGCCATTTGGGCATGGAGGTGATCTCTTAGCATGTGTACTGTGTATAGAGCCATTTGGGCATGGAGGTGATCTCTTAGCATGTGTACTGTGTATAGAGCCATTTGGGCATGGAGGTGATCTCTTAGCATCTGCACTTTGTATAGAGCCATTTGTGCATGGAGGTGATCTCTTAGCATCTGCACTTTGTATAGAGCCATTTGGGCATGGAGGTGATCTCTTAGCATGTGCACTTTGTATAGAGCCATTTGTGCATGGAGGTGATCTCTTAGCATGTGATCTCTTTGCATCTGTTCTTTGTATAGAGCCATTTGGGCACGGAGTTAATCTCTTGTACTTTGTATAGAGCCATTTGGGCATGGAGGTGATCTCTTAGCATGTGTACTGTGTATAGAGCCATTTGGGCATGGAGGTGATCTCTTAGCATGTGTACTGTGTATAGAGCCATTTGGGCATGGAGGTGATCTCTTAGCATGTGCACTGTGCATGTATAGAGCCATTTGGGCATGGAGGTGATCTCTTAGCATGTGCACTTTGTTTAGAGCCATTTGGGCATGGAGGTGATCTCTTAGCATGTGCACTGTGTATAGAGCCATTTGGGCATGGAGGTGATCTCTTAGCATGTGCACTTTGTATAGAGCCATTTGTGCACGGAGGTGATCTCTTAGCATGTGTACTTTGTATAGAGCCATTTGGCCATGGAGGTGATCTCTTTGCATCTGTTCTTTGTATAGAGCCATTTGGGCACGGAGGTAATCTCTTAGCATGCCAGTGTACTTTGTATAGAGCCATTTGGGCATGGAGGTGATCTCTTAGCATGTGTACTGTGTATAGAGCCATTTGGGCATGGAGGTGATCTCTTAGCATGTGTACTGTGTATAGAGCCATTTGGGCATGGAGGTGATCTCTTAGCATCTGCACTTTGTATAGAGCCATTTGGGCATGGAGGTGATCTCTTAGCATCTGCACTTTGTATAGAGCCATTTGGGCATGGAGGTGATATCTTAGCATCTGCACTTTGTATAGAGCCATTTGGGCATGGAGGTGATCTCTTAGCATCTGCACTTTGTATAGAGCCATTTGTGTATGGAGGTGATCTCTTAGCATGTGCACTTTGTATAGAGCCATTTGGGCATGGAGGTGATCTCTTAGCATGTGCACTTTGTATAGAGCCATTTGGGCATGGAGGTGATCTCTTTGCATCTGTTCTTTGTATAGAGCCATTTGGGCATGGAGGTAATCTCTTAGCATGCCAGTGTACTTTGTATAGAGCCATTTGGGCATGGAGGTGATCTCTTAGCATGTGTACTGTGTATAGAGCCATTTGGGCATGGAGGTGATCTCTTAGCATGTGTACCGTGTATAGAGCCATTTGGGCATGGAGGTGATCTCTTAGCATGTGTACTGTGTATATATAGAGCCATTTGGGCATGGAGGTGATCTCTTTGCATCTGTTCTTTGTATAGAGCCATTTGGGCACGGAGGTAATCTCTTAGCATGCTAGTGTACTTTGTATAGAGCCATTTGGGCATGGAGGTGATCTCTTAGCATGTGTACTGTGTATAGAGCCATTTGGGCATGGAGGTGATCTCTTAGCATGTGCACTTTGTATAGAGCCATTTGGGCATGGAGGTGATCTCTTAGCATTTGTACTGTGTATATAGATATCTCATCTAATGTTTAATATGCATGCATGCAGACCAACCATGTATAATGATCGAAGATGTACCGTATAGGCCTACTAGTATATAATTATTATATAATATGATTTTTGCTTTGATTGGTATAATTAATCACACACTTCTGAGTACAATTAAGGCAGTAACTGAACTCTTATATGTACGAGTTACGGCCAGTATATAAAAACACGAGTGACAGCGAGTGCTATTTAATTTGATTATACAAGTACAAGCATACGATTATACTGTTGCTGCCCTATTGATTGTACAAGGATTAAAACATGTGATTAGTTAGCTATGACAAATACAGCTATTAGTTTTAATTGACTACTGACAGGCATCTATATCTCATAGTCGGTTTCTATATGTGATTTATAGAAGACCTCAGGGCTCTCATAGAACCCTCGCTTTGCTTGGGATTCTTGAGTTCTTCGGTCTTCTAAATCACATAGAAACCTCCCAAACCTAAACATGCAGTGTCTAACTCATATTATAGCTAATAGTATGCTATGGAATTTGCCCTAGGCTTTAGCAAGAGCATACCAACTATAGAGTAAGAGTACAAATAGCTACAGCTGTAATCCGTACTCTTGCCTATGGTAGTAATGTATCGGGACTGTAATCACTATACTATTTAATGTAGCTATAATAATTTTTATATTTATATTAAAGCAGATTGTTAATATCACCACATGGAGATTTATACACTTGGTACATATATAATAATGATTGATTGAAGAGAAGTTGCAATATTACCACATGGAGATTTAAATTTTGTCCATTAATTGAAGAGAAGTTGCAATATCAATTGATGAGCTAACATCGCTAAATCTAATAGCGTCTCTTTTTCTGCGTGCGCAATATTATGTTTAGTAATAATTATTGCGATCATAACGTTAAATATTGCGATCGTGCAATTGTTAACCCGTTATTCGCGCGTTTTGCGCCGATGTTGCGCGCGCCTCCCTATGGCCATTCCAGCACGGAGCCATTGTGGCACGCTACAACTCTGAAGAGACTTGAACAGTACCATAAAGTTTAACATGTTCAGGTGCAGAGTATGTAGTTCAATATTCCTGATATTGAACAAGCATACACAGTGAGTCATGCATGCATGCATGTAGCGGTGAGGGTTCTGCACTTTATTATTATTTTTATTATTATTAGCATGCCTCATGCAAGATTCCCTTGCTACTGCACGTAAACAAAATTTAATAATGCCCTCATTAACTTTGCAGATATCTTGCATGCAGTGTATGATACGAATACAACGTGTACACATGCATACACTATTACGCATGGGGACAACCAGGTTCACCACTAATCTTATCCTTGTAAATGATGCTCTCTCCATAATAATAATAGCTAGTCTTGAGGACCTTGTTATAATAATAGACTGCAATTGACAGTGAAATTTGAGTTCTTAATGACCCAGTTTGCTCGTTATTGTAACAGTTATGGCAATATGCATGTCATTGAATGGCCTTCTGCTAATTGATTCTGTCCAATGACCAGAAAGGTGCTTCTAGCAGAGTTATGGCCATTTTATATGCACTGGTAGATAGAGTCATTTTTCTTAACCCAGCTAGGCACCTTCAGTGGCGGATTTATGGTGGTTCCTAGTGTTCCATGGAACCCGGCCCCTTTGGGCTGCACCTAGCACTAAGAAGTACTGATGACAGACTATGTATGAAGTACTGTCTGACTCAGTGATTGCATGATAGGCTAAATGCCATGGAACCACCCTCTCTGTCTACAGAACCAAGAATACTCTTGACAGAAGTAAGAAAACTACTGCTATGGCTCACCTTGGCATGCTAGCTATTAGCAGAATATTCGTTTAAAAACACTGGTAGACTCTAAAAAACAATCAAAATGGGCGGCGTGGCTTCGAAAATTTCATGCGCGCTTCATATGCAACCGCACTATTGGAATCCCCCTTCTAGAAATCCTGGATCTGCCACTGACCTTAAGTTTGTGCTTAGCATGAGGTGTGTGTGCACATAATCTTTGCATAGTGTGGCTGCATCCCATGCAGTTGGTATTTTATATAATTGAAGGGGTCAGTGGAAAAAGGGGATAAGTCATATTTTAGTACTTTTGAGAAAACAGGCATTTAAGTATGGACATACATTGTTGCCTGTATCTCTGTTTTGGAGCAATAAAACTTTTTAAAAACTGTTTTAGACACAGAGCATTGCACACACAGTATTCTAGTGTTGTAAGTAATGGGATTTTCAATCCGTTTTTGAATATTTGGAAATGGTCTTCACTTGCATAAACGCATTGCGGGTAAAAATTACGCGATTTGAAAAGTTTGCGTTCAAATAATTATTGCGGATCACCCAAAAAGATTGCGTGTGCGTGCCTAAAACATTGCGTGCGAATAGTAGATGAGTTGACCTTAGTAGCAGCATGCAAAACTCCATTTTATCAAAAACATGACTTATCCCCTTTTTCCACTGACCCCTTCAATTATTATTATAGATAGCAATGTCCCAAGACTATTATAAGCAGGAAAAATCACTGACTGTGTGCCCATGCCCTAGCTCTTCTCCTTCAGGAGTGGCTATAACAATAATAGCTAATAACCTATTTTATACAGGGGCTGATCCATGCAGGGGGGTGGATATAGGGTGGCTACACCCCCCTTCACCAGTTCCTTTAACATTAGTATAGGAGATGTCCACCTTTATAAACCAGCCACCCTCTTTGCACCAGTATGGTTTGCTATGGGTAGCCACCCCATCAACCACCTTCCATGCGAATTCTCTGGATTAGCGCCTGCTATTAAGCCCTTGAAACTATAATAATAATTATTATGCTGAGACACAATTATAATAATAATATAATAATACTCCCGGTATGCGTTTTAGATCTAGCTGACTAGAGTCAGACCAATCATCTGTGGCCACGTTGTGCACGCTGTTAATTTAACAGCTATGGTATTACTAGTGATTCTGCTTGGGCGTGTTTGTATGAGGGAAGGATTTCGTGATGTCCTATTAATATAATACAAATTGGCATGACAAATTTTATTGTCATCATGCATGAATATCATGCATGTTTATAGATAGCTATGATATAAACCCATTAAAATTTTAATTTTGATTCAGAATCTGCTTGTGTGTGTTTGTATGAGGCATTCCGAAGGATTTCGTGATGTCCTATAAATATAAATACAAATTGGCATGACAGTCATGCATGAATATCATGTTTAGATATGTAAATCTTTAATTTCGATTCTGCTTGGGTGTGTTTGTAAGAGGAATTCCGAAGGATTTCGTGATGTCCTATAAAAATTATAATAATAATATTATTATAATAATTATATACAAATTGGCACGACAAAATTTTATTGTCATCATGAATATCATGTTTAGATATTAATTATGTAAACCCATTTAAATTTAAGGTGTGTCAGCTTGTCATCAATAAATTTTTATAACTTCTCTTGCCATGGCAGTAAGTATATATTATGCAACCAGCATGTACTATATTATGTGTATATATATATTAATTCATGCAGAATTATTATGATTCGATGTTTCTGATTGCTATAATAATAATATTATTATATTATAGCTGAGTCATGCTCAATGTGTTATACAACTTCAAGGTGTGGCTGCTATTTATAAATTTAGGATTTCTAGGAGGCATGCTGCAGGAAACGAAACAACAAAACCGTTTAATAATATATGCTGCAATTAATTTCTTATTATAGCGAAGTGATATTGCTAAGGCACAAAACCCTCGATGCGTTGCGTATCATTTAATTTAGCTTAGCCTCGTCCCCAGGCCCTTTGCTGCACAAGCAGGCAATGACAATAAATTATTGTATATATATATAATATTATAATGTTATAATAGCAGTCTAACGCATGGTTCAACGACTCACAGCAATTGAATAACCTTGCATGGTGCGTTATATATCAAACTCCACACTGCAATGCCGACATCAAGTCAGCTTCCCTCACAGTTACTGTTATAATAATTATTATATAGTAGCTTTCTTGGGAACATTAAATCAAAATATCTTGAAGCACTATTGCAAATTAAATTTAAACTAATGGTGCAAACACACTGAGCAGTAATTGCATGGTATTGCATATCCAATAATTATTATTATCGCTGCAAGTTGAATTGCTTACTTAATTGGGTCCAAGCATACATAGCCACAGGCTTAGCTTATCAGAGAATCAAAGGGTATATCACAAGCTAGAATGCACATGGCATATGTGATTGTGTAAATTCTGTATTACCTATATTATATATCCTGCAGCAGCACTATTATGTGTGCAGTTACTGCATGTATAGTGTCACACCAATTAGTCAATAGTCTAAAAAGCCAAGAAGCGTATGTATCTGCCACTATAATATAAGGGGGCTTGTCCAAAGTCCTTGTGGAAAAATTAACGTCATTATGACGTTAGGGGGGAGGGGGTCTTGGTCCATGACGTTTTACAACTGCATTGTCAGCAGATTTTAACTTTAGTTGTGATTATGCATTCTTGTGGTTGAACAAGTCTGGACACACCTCCAGCAGTATCAAAATTTGCATTTTTGTGACAGCTGTATCAAGCACTACCTATAGCTGAAAGTGCATGTGCATGTAGCTACAGGCAAGCAAGAAACTGTTAAAGAAGCACAGGTATGCAATGAATCCATGAAGACATAGCTAGCACTGTAGAATACAAGTGAATATCGACTGTGTATATAGGCTAAATGGAGCAGAATCAGAATTTCAGTATTGAATCTATGCTGAAATGCTGTGACGTTAAGGGGGGGGGGAGGGGGGTAAAATGTTAACGTCATAATGACGTTAATTTTTCCACAAGGACTTTGGACAAGGCCCCTAATAACAATAATAAATTAATATATATTATTATGCTCCATGATCAGTGATGAGCCAGTCATCCTGCATGTTGGATTTATATATAGCTAACCATACATATCCTTATAATTGAAAACAAGCCACTGTCATCTCTTCATCCGCTGAAAGCTTGCCAGGGAGCGCAGAACATTGACGACCCTACAGTGCATGCGCCTGCAATGGCTATAGCTACATACTGTACATATTACGTGGTAGCATGACATTTACGGTATATTAATAGATTATTGTGTGTCATTTGGGAAAAGTCAAGAAGTCAAGTTAGTATCCCAAACATGACTGGTGAACAAAGCATTTTTGGCAAACTCCACACACGTCAATACATTTGTTTGGAATGCCATAGAGGAACCATGCAGGTACATGAGTATAATATTATTATAGCTGCTTGCTTGGTAACAGACACACACACAGCTGCTCGACTATACTGTTACCCTTGCGCATGCGCTGAGGGTTAATAAAGAATTATATAATTTATAACTATTATATGTTTTGCTCTAAATTGGCAGGACGGGTACGGCTGCATGGATATAAATACACAGCAAATTTGGTGCACTTGCAGAGTGTCACAGATATACTATATTAATTACAGTAATTTAAAGCATTCATTGCATGCATAATTATTATTGTTATTCAGCAGTTATAGTTCCTTGTTATTACTTTGATAAAAGATATTCTGATGACAACAAGGACAGTTGATCGGTGGTTTTACGACAGTTCCTGGTCCATAGCTTGAAACTCGGTTCCACTTCCTACATTTGGGACATAGAAAGGGTACAAAGTTTCCAAGAGTTCTCCCGAGCAATAGCGCTAAGAAATGAAAATGATCCATCAAGGTGTTCAGGACATTCTGACAAACAGCATCGACAATAGCGGTCAGTATAAACATTGTTGCTATGCCTATTACCAATGTGACAAAGATGTTTTGAGCTTGGAGCATGATTACAAGTGCCATTACACTTATGAGGATTGCTAGCAGTAATATTACAATGTCATGTTTCCTCCTATCGTGATCCTTAGCAGCAGCTTTAACGACAGATGAGCGGGCATTATTCAATTCCATATATTTTAATGAAAGAAAATCTGCAGAGTCATGAATTGGTGGACTCATCTTCTGGAGAACCTCAAGGAACTCCTTGAATTTATCAGGAGCTTTCTCAATCGATTTTCTCACCCATTCCACCAATTTACTTGCCTTGACTTCGTCTATGTCACTGTGAACGAACATTTGTTCTTTCAAATCAGATTCAATGAGTCCTTTGGCCAGCAGACTTCCAGAAAGGCTTGTGAGCTCGCTTGAAAAGGCAGTCACTAATTTATCATTGCACTCGAGCATTGCTTTTACCTCCAGTGATGGCTGATTTTGCCCCATAGCTGTAGCTACTGCTTGCAATCACAGTGTCAGACTGTCTCACTGTACAAAACTCGAAGTGCCAAGCTGATTCAATGAGTGAAGATGCTGCTTCAGTTGTCGATCCAAATACTTGTCTAGCTAGATCTATTGCATGGATTTGTACAACAGGCGGGCTTTTATCTTCAAGTTCAGCGGTTATTGACAATCATGGTGTATTTTACGAAAAATTTCCCTTACTCAGCCTGAGTAAGGGAAATGTCCCTATTATGACTCATTTAAAAGCAAAATTTTAATGATATGCATGCCACATAATATAATTGGAGGGTTATTTTTTGTGTTTAAAATTTTAATGGACTTCCCAGGGTGTCTATTTCATAGATTACGAATGAGATCTCGCCTACTAAATTTCATCTTGTGTCAGCACTATTACTGAAAGTATTATGGGCCGCCTGCTGGTATTATAATATTATTATGAGTCACTAGCTTCAGTGCCATGAACTCAACCATGATAAATATATAGATAGAATGTACTTTAAGTTAACAGCCATCCAGAAGTGAGGCATAGTAACTGTTGTGAATGCAAGATAGGAGTGGCTAAATAATATTTAATTTATTATACCAAAAAAAAAAAGTCATTTTGCTAAAATGATACATCGAAGATTGAAAATCTTTTTCCAACTGAGAGCACTGCATGTGTACAATGTCATTATAATTTTTTAGATCTAGTTGACCAATCATGCATGGCTGCATTAACCAGAGCTCTGTGTTAGTGCATGCATGCTGTCAATTCAACAGCTATCAGGTATTACTAGTGATTCAGCCTGGGTGTGTTTGTATATACGAGGGAAGGATTTCGTGATGTCCTATAAAAACATACAAACTAGCATGACGATTAAACTTGATTGTCATCATGAATATCATAATAAATTAAATTATGTAGATACGTAAACCCATTGAAGGTATCAGCTTGTCATCAATAAACTTTTAATTTATTTATAACTTCTCTTACAAGCATTGCCAAGTATATACATGCAACCAATTGAAAGTATGTGTACCCATGCACGCAGAATTATTATGATTTGATGTTTATGATGGCTAGCTGGCTCAATAATTATACAACTTCAAGGTGTGGCTGTTACTTTAAGATTTCCACGAGGCTGGAAATGAAACAACCTATTAATAATGATTATTATCAGTGGTGGGTGGGGATCACTCGCGCTTTTGAACAAGTGTTCTTTAGATATCTGTATTGGTATGAAAGATAGGATCATAATTATAGTATAATATCAATTTGTTTAGACCTTTATTACTTAGTTTGTTTAATCGGCATATCCATAAGTATTCGTGTTGTTTTAACCAGAGCTCTGTGTTAGTTTCATGGGTCGGTGCCTGGGCTAAGATTTGGAATCTTTTCTTGTATTCGTGGTTTTCTTGTTTGATGTGGTTAATCATACATAGGGCCTTTGTTTAAGTGTCCGAATATACTACTTGTGATGCCCAGTCAGTGGCTGCCAAAGTTTAGGATTTTATCCTAATATTAGGATTTTTGAGCATCAATTTTGCCTCATTAGCATATTATGCAAATTAGGAATATTTTTAGCGTTCTACTCCCATATTAAGTGTTTTCCATGATTAATAATTATCTTAGGATTTGGGGTATATTCCTTAGGATTTATTATCAAAAGACTATATGGCAGCCCTGGATGCCTCTGGTGGTGTAGCCTACATATTGACAATGTGCTCCAAAACCAGGTGTTGCGCATATAATAAGATATATATATAACATTCTTGGATTTACAGTTAAAGAATTGTTTAGGGTGGGGGTAGGTTTATTGGAACTTTTTGTTTAAGGGTTGCGCTTTATGCGAAGCATCTTGTTATTAATAAGGGGCATATTGCACATGCATGACAGCAGCGTTTGATAGGGTTTCTGATATTATGTAGTATATTTTTGAATATGGTGTGTGGGTATCCGACAGGCAAAGATTGTGTGGTGTATTCTGGTTTACTAACATTAATTTTGGTTATGTGTTAATTGTCTACTTGGATGCTTTCGTCTATAGGTTTTAGTTTTGCTTGGACTAGTTTGTGTCGTAGGGATGAGTTATTTCTATATTATGCTGTGAACTCTCTCATCTGAATTCATTCTTAGGTATCTGTTGACTTCGCCTTTGCTTATGGCGTTAATTGTGGTTGGGGGGTGGCATGAGGATGCATGGATGTATAATTGTTTGTTGGTTGGTTTTATGTGGGTTCGTACGTCTAGGATCTGATTTCTGTCAAATCGGGACCGTCACCCTTATTATACAGGGTTATGTCTAGGAATGTGAGTTCTGTTTCGCTTAACTCGTTGATGTGTGGTGTAATTGGTTAATTGTATTCATGTATGTTGTGAATTCGGATGCAGATCCGGTCCAGATGACAAAAATGTCATCTGTGAACCTTTTCCATAGCATTTAATATATGTGGTTTGCCCAATTCATTCAATTTTTCTTCTAATTTTCCTATAAATAGGTTTGCATATGCCAGGCTGATGCCATTTTCGTACCCATTGCTGTTCCTTGGATTCACAGGTAATATTTGTTATTAAATTCAAATGCGTTATTTTTTAGGACTATATCAATCAATTCGACTAAAACGTCTGGTGTTGGTTGTTCGGGTCGTGTGTAATTATCTGGATTGTTTTGTAGATAGTATAGTAGCTACACTTTGTTTGCCATCACTGTGTGGAATGTTGGTGTATAGTGAGGATACATCTATGGATAATATATAGTAAACCGTTTGCGGGTATTTTTATGGTTTCTATTAATTTGAGGAACTCCGTTGAGTCTCTCAGATATGAAGGGAGGTTTTATATGTGGTTGTATCTATCAGCAAATTGGGATATGGGTTCTGTGATACTATTAGCTACAACTGGATACAATTGGTCTTATTCCCCATGGGATTCTTGTAAATTTTTTTCAGGAAGTAAAGTCTGGATGTGCGTGTCTGTTTTGGAGGTTTGCAAATTTAAACCATGATTGTTTATTATTTCTCAATGCTTTAAGTTTTTCTGTGATTTGTTCCTTTAGTGTGGGGGAGATGTCTGTGTCTAATGGTTCGTATACGTTGGGATTGTTTAGGTGTACCATTGCATTACTGACGTATTCATCTCTATCTTATGACTATCGCCGAGCCTTTATCGGCTTTGTTTATTACTAGCTATACGAGGGTTATTGATTAGCTCTCTGAGAGCTAATCTCTCTTTTCTGGTTAGGTTGTCCTGCTTATCTTGTTTATGTTTGTATTCAGCATTTCTACTCTGACTCTATATGTAAAAAAGTGTCTAGAGTACCATTGTTGGATAACCTTTCTGGATCGTAGGTGTGATTACGTTTTGGTGCAAATGGGTCTTTAGGTTCTGTATAGCTAATATTTATTTTTTGGTCTGTTGGTTGTTCTTAGTTCATATAATATTATAGTCTTTAGTCTGTGCATGAAATGTCTAATGTCTGTATGTAGTGTCTATATAGGTAGGCTTTTAGGTTTGGGTATAAATTTTAAGCCTTTTCTAAGAACATTCAGGGTTGTTTGTTTTGCTAATATGACTAAAGAGTCATCATCCTTAGTGTCTGTAGTGTGATTAATTATAATGTTATTATCTCTATCTCTATCGATTCAATGTTTTTGCACTCAATATTGTCATGGTTAGTATTGTGTGAAATAATATGCTTGGTATTGGTTTGTATAAGTTTCTGTCTATGTCTGTTTTTTCTGTATAGCTAGCTATAATATTGTTCGTTTCTTTAATGTCCGTCTTGAGGTGCGCCCTTCCTTGGAAAGCCGGCACCTTTTTCTGTACGTTGGCGGTCAATTCAATAGCTATAATATGGTATTACTTAGTCTAGTGATTCAGCCTGGGCGTGTTTGTATGAGGGAAGGATTTCGTGATGTCCTATAAAAATAATACAAATTGGCATGACAAAATTTTATTGTCATCATGAATATCATGTTTAGATATGTAAACCCATTAAAATTTTAATTTCAATTCTGCTTGGGCGTGTTTGTATGAGGGATTCCGAAGGATTTCGTGATGTCCTATAAACTTAATATTAATAATAATAAACTATAGATATGATACAAATTGGCATGATAAAATAATATTATCATCATGAATATCATGTTTAGATATGTAAACCCATTAAAATTTTTAATTTTGATTCTGCTTGGGCGTGTTTATAATATTTTGAGTGATCGATTCCAAAGGATTTCATGATGTCCTATAAACTTAATACAAATTGGCATGACAAAAATTTATTGTCATCCTGAATATCATGTATGTTTAGATATGTAAATCCATTAAAATTTTTATTTTGATTCTGCTTAAGGCATGTTTGCAAGTATGAGGGATTCCGAAGGATTTCGTGATGTCCTATAAACTTAATAACATAATACGAATTGCAATGGCATGATAAAGTTTTATTGTCATTATGTTTAGTTATAGACTCATTTAAATTTAAGGTGTGTCGGCTTATCATCAATAACTTCTCTTGCCAGCAAGTATACATGGAATCAGCAATATATACGTATATATTCATGCAGAATTATTTTGTATTCGATATTTCTGATGGCTATAATAATTATTATAATTATATAGCTGCTGAGTCATGCTTAACATGTTATACAACTTCAAGGTGTGGCTGCTATTTAAATTTAGGATTTCTAGGAGGCATACTGCAGGAAACAAAACCGTATAATTGCAGCATATTATGCTGCAATTAATTTCTTATTATAGCGAAGTGATGCTGCTAAAGCATAAAACCCTCGATATGTTGCATGGCATTAATTTATAATAGCTGCACATACAAGCAGGCAATGACAATAGTATAATGAATGCACAGGAGTGCAGAACCCTCACCGCTAGCTACATGTGTATTGAACTACATACCCTATACATTACACCTGAACAGGTTACTGGTACTGTTGACTACATACCCTGCACCCAAACAGGGTTCTGGTACTATATAGAGTTAGTGATCTAAGAGTTGGGGGAAAGGCACCTGGCTATTTCACTATATCAACTGAAAGCCTCTGTGACATACTTCAACTGAATTATGCACTTGAGAGCCACTGCCTGTTTACACTGTGACTGTATTGACAACTGACCACCAAAGCACAGAATGGCAATCAGTCATGTAGTTGAGGTAGGTGCCATGTAAACACAGTTGCAACAGCTGCACACTACTACTCCACTGGGCAGGGCTTAACATGACCACTCTTCCTTTATGCCATGTATACCTAAAACGCGTACCTTTCTATGACGACCCTTACCATTTAAAGAGGGTTGCGACGGACGGACAGACGGACGGACGGACGGACAGACAAAAATCGCCGAACGATTGCAGTAACCCTCCGCCTACGCTTTGCGGCGAGGGTTAATAATGTTATAACAGCATATACCTCATGGTTCGACACATACTATATTATAACAATTGAATAATCCTGGTGTGTTGTATCAAACTCCACACTGTGGTGCTGACTGACATCAAGTCAGCTTCCCTCACAGTATATAGCCTCCTTGGAACATTAATTAAAACATCTTGAAGCACTATTAATAATTGCAAAACTAATGGTGCAAACACACTGAGCAGTATTGCATGTCATTGTCCAATAATTATTATCCCTGCAAGTTGAATTGCTTACTTATAATTGGATCCAAGCACACATTATAGCCACAGTCTTAGCTAGTTAGAGAGTCAAAGCTAGGGTATCACAAGAATGCACAATGTCATGGCATGCGATTGTGTAAAACATATGATACAAATTGGCATGATAAAAATTTAATATTATCATCATGAATATCATGTTTAGATATGTAAGCCCATTAAAATTTTTAATTTTGATTCTGCTTGGGCGTGTTTATAATATTTTGAGGGATCGATTCCAAAGGATTTCGTGATGTCCTATAAACTTAATAATATAATATAAATTGGCATGATAAAATTTTATTGTCATCCCGAATATCATGCATGTTACGTTTAGATATATAAATCCATTAAAATGTTTATTTTGATTCTGCTTATTCTGCTTAATAAGGCATGTTTGCATGTATGAGGGATTCCGAAGGATTCGTGATGTCCTATAAATTTAAAACTTAATAATATAATACAAATTGCAATGGCATGATAAAGTTTTATTGTCATTATGTTTAGATATAAACTCATTTAAATTTAAGGTGTGTCAGCTTATCATCAATAAACTTTTATAACTTCTCTTGCCAGCAAGTATACATGGAATCAGCAATATATGTGACCGTCCACGAGAAAACCATGCATAATGCGCTGAAAAATTTTTTTGGGTTAAGGCCACCATTACCAACTACAACCTTTGAACTATTGCTCCAGCAAATTTGAAGTCTCTAGCCCGTGTAGTCTTGGAGATATGAGCAAAAATGTACCCGGATCGCCCGTACTCGAGTATTGCAAAAAATTACAATGAACATTGCTACGTACATTGCACGCGGAAGTCCGTATACTCGCCGTTTATGGTAAATACGTGGCCCCGCCCACAAACTCAATGAACTAGCTGGCTGCCAAAACGCTCGAACGAGAGCAGCAGCCAACGTTTCGATGGAAAAGAACAAGAAGACAAGCGTGTCTAAAGATCGTTAGTACAAAAATTCGAAGAAAGAAGTGACTGGAGAGTTTTTTCTGTGCAGCTGTCGTGCTTGCCTACCTGCAACTATGGCAACGGCTCCGTATCATGGACGGCCAATGTTAGCTACACGGCCGACTTCTTCGAGCCATAACTCAGTAAGTATATATAGCGTTCTAGAAGCTACGAAGCAGATTTTTGTGTAGAGGAATGATTCCTCTATCGATCCATACAAAAAAGTGAAAATCGATAGTTATCACCATAGATGACTAAATTGGCCTGTATCTCAGATTGATATCCAGCGCATTATGCATGGTTTTCTCGTGGACGGTCACATATACGTGTATAGTCATGCAGAATTATTTTGTATTCGATATTTCTGATGGATATAATAATTATTATAATACATAGATGACTCATGCTTAACTTGTTATACATTCAACTTCAAGGTGTGGCTGCTATTTAAATTTAGGATTTCTAGGAGGCATACAGCAGGAAACAAAACCGTATAATAATATGCTGCAATTAATTTCTTATTATGGCGAAGTGATGTTGCTAAGGTACAAAACCCTCGATATGTTGCATGGCATTTAATTATAATAGCTGCACATACAAGCAGGCAATGACATGCAATAATATAAAAATGTTATATTAACAGCAGTGTATATACCTCATGGTTCGACACATACTATAGCAATTGAATAACCCTGGTGTGTTGTATCAAACTCCACACTGTGGTGCTGACTGACATCAAGTCAGCTTCCCTCACAGTATATAGTCTCCTTGGAACATTAATTAAAACATCTTGAAGCACTATAATTGCAAAACTAATGGTGCAAACACACCAGAGGAGGTAGGACATGCTTGACCTTTGGCTAATAGTTCACCAATTAAATTGCTAGTATAGGCTTTCGTGAAGGTTTTTAGAGGATATCGTTGCAATTTTCAAACTCAGCGCTATAATAATTGATTTAGTAGGGGAGCCCTTCTAGTATCACAAGAATGCACAATGTCATGGCATGCGATTGTGTAAAACCTGTATGCTGTTTAAGGGTTGCGCTTTCTGCGAAGCATCTTGTTATTAATAAGGGACATATTGCACATGCATGACAGCAGCGTTTGATAGGGTTTCTGAAATTATGTATACTTTTGAATATGGTGTGTGGGTATCCGACAGGCAAAGATTGTGTGGTGTGTTTGGGTTTACTAACATTAATTTTGGTTGTGTGTTAATTGTCTACTTGGATGCTTTCGTCTATAGCTATAATAATATAGGTTTTAGTTTTTCTTGGACTATAGTTTGTGTCGTAGGGATGGATTATTTCTATATTATGCTGTGAACTCTCTCATCTGAATTCGATCATTCTTAGGTATCTATACATGTTGACTTCGCCTTTGCTTATGGCGTTAATTGTGGTTGGGGGGTGGTATGAGGATGCATGCATGAATGTATAATTGTTTGTTGATTGGTTTTATGTGGGCTCGTACGTCTAGGATCTGATATTTCTGTCAAATCGGTCACCCTTATACAGGGTTATGTCTAGGAATGTGAGTTCTGTTTCGCTTAACTCGTATATGAATTTGATGTGTGGTGTAATTGGTTAATTGTATTCATATATGTTGTGAATTCGGATGCAGATCCGGTCCAGATGACAAAAATGTCATCTATGAACCTTTTCCATAGCATTTAATATAATTATGTGGTTTGCCTAATTCATTCAATTTTTCTTCTAATTTTCCTATAAATAGGTTTGCATATATATGCTGATGCCATTTTTGTACCCATTGCTGTTCCGGTAATATTTGTTATTAAATTCAAATGCGTTATTTTTTAGGACTATATCAATCAATTCGACTAAAACGTCTGGTATTGGTTGTTCGGGTCGTGTGTAATTATCTGGATTGTTTTGTAGATAGTATTATAGTACACTTTGTTTGCCATCACTGTGTGGAATGTTGGTGTATATATATGGTGAGGACACGTCAGACTCTATGGATGCTAGTAAACAGTTTGAGCGTATTTTTATGGTTTCTATTAATTTGAGGAACTCCGTTGAGTCTCTCAGATATGAAGGGAGGTTTTTATATATTAATTTATTATGTGGTTGTATCTATCAGCAAATTGGGATATGGGTTCTGTGATACTGTTACAACCGGATACAATTGGTCTTATTCCCCATGGGATTCTTGTAAATTTTTTTCAGGAAGTAAAGTCTGGATGTGCGTGTCGGTTTTGGAGGTTTGCAAAATTCAAACCATGATTGTTTATTATTTCTCAATGCTTTAAAGGCATTGTGTCATGCTATAAGCACTGATTGCCTGCTAATTGAAGCCGCACGCGCCCACGCGGTAAATGAACACTGGGCGTGGCGGATGGCTGATAAGTTCGCGTGTACATTCAAATCTGCCCGCTGAGGCTCGCTCTGCAGGGCGTTCGACTTTCTAGGCATCGTGTAGGCTCTCGGTCCTATATTTATCAGTTTTCTACGGTGGCCGAGAAGGACACTGCCGCGGCGGCCCAAGCCGCGTTGGGGCCGCCAAAAAGCCGCCGTTGGCCGCCAAAGGGCCGCCCATCGGCTGCGGCTGGCCGCCGCGGCTCAGCCGCGCCCGCCAAAACTTTAAAATCGATATTCAGTTCACGAATGGTTAACTGGACAACGTTAGGTGAGGTCTAGATCATTGCGTTTACTCGGGAATTCAGCCCTCCGCGTGTTTATCAGAAAAATAAACGCTGCGGTGGGGGTAATCGAGAGGGAAAGGTTTATGTGACGTCTACCACCCTTTCTTTATCAGTGGTGATCGTTCTCGTGCCTAAAGCGTGCGCTTAAACGCTGCGGTGGGCGTAGTCTGGTAAGTTAGTTCCGCGTGCGCATGGGCAGAAAGCACGCGGTTGATAGCAGTGACCAACAAGCATTTTAGCCCCTGTACCCAGTATCGATCGAATCCAAACGAGGCCGAGTCCGTTTCTTTGTTGTACTTGATCGCCGTTCTGTGCCCAGATGCCTATGCATATCGTGCGGACGATGACAAAGACAGACCGACAAACTGACCGCTTGCGCATGCGTGTGGGATAATAGTCTAGTTAACCAGTCGTAAGCTAGAGAATCAATTTTCAAACAGATTGGCGGGCGCGGCTGAGCCGCGGCGGCCAGCCGCAGCCGATGGGCGGCCCTTTGGCGGCCAACGGCGGCTCTCGGGCGGCCCACGGCGGCTTTGGCCGCCGCGGCAGTGTCCTTCTCGGCCACCGTAGTTTTCTTACTCTTTAGCCGTCCATAACCGAAGATTACAGGCTTCTCAACTCGACCGTCGCGAATGTCTTCTGCGCTGCACGTGTTCGATCTCCGCGTACTTTCGTGGACTTTACCGTGATATTGGGCGTGCCCGTACTTCCTGTGCCCACTTTAATTGAATTTTTGAACTAATGAGCTCATTAAGAAGCAATTAGGCCTTATGTATGGACACAATGCCTTTAAGTTTTTCTGTGATTTGTTCCTTTAGTGTGGGGGAGATGTCTGTGTCTAATGGTTCGTATACGTTGGGATATAAATTTAGGTGTACCATTGCATTACTGACGTATTCATCTCTATCTTTTATGACTATCACCGAGCCTTTATCAGCTTTGTTTATTACTAGCTATACGAGGGTTATTGATTAGCTCTTTGAGAGCTAATCTCTCTTTTCTGGTTAGGTTGTCCTGCTTATCTTGTTTATGTTTGTTACAGTATTCAGCATTTCTACTCTGACTCTATGTAAAAAAGTGTCTAGAGTACCATTGTTGGATAACCTTTCTGGATCGTAGGTGTGATTACGTTTTGGTGCAAATGGGTCTTTAGGTTCTGTATAGCTAATTAATATTTATTTTTTGGTCTGTTGGTTGTTCTTAGTTCATATATTAATATTATAGTCTTTAGTCTGTGCATGAAACGTCTAATGTCTGTATGTAGTGTCTATATATAGGTAGGCTTTTAGGTTTGGGTATAAATTTTAAGCCTTTTCTAAGAACATTCAGGGTTGTTTGTTTTGCTAATAATATGACTAAAGAGTCATCATCCTTAGTGTCTGTAGTGTGATTAGTTAGCTATAATGTTATTATTATCTCTATCTCTATCGATTCAATGTTTTGGCACTCAATATTGTCATGGTTAAGCCAGACCAATTAAATAAGTTGTTGCACGGATTGAATTTCGCTTGCTCCAATTTTTGGGCAAACAGAAAAAATTTTTTTTAATTAAGTTGGGTGGAGCTTATGTACAGTAGAGTGGTTTTTGTATTCTATCTTGATTTCCTGGTCCTAGATAGTCACATTAGTCTGTCTTAATTAGATTGTGGTCTATAACCACACCCAATTAATTGCTTTTTTTTCTTTTTTTTTCGATCGCTCGCTCCAATTTTTACCTCACAATATCCGAGCAACAACAAATTAAATTGGTCTGGCCTTAGTATTGTGTGAAATAATATGCTTGGTATTGGTTTGTATAAGTTTCTGTCTATGTCTGTTTTTCAAGTTCTATATAGCTAGCTATAATATTGTCCGTTTCTTTAATGTCCGTCTTGAGGTGCGCCCTTCCTTGGAAAGCCGGTGCCTTTTCTGTATGTTGGCGGTCAATTCAATAGCTATAATATGGTATTACTAGTGATTCAGCCTGGGCATGTTTATATGAGGGAAGGATTTCGTGATGTCCTAATACAAGTTGGCATGACAAAATTTTATTGTCATGAATATCATGTTTAGATATGTAAATCCATTAAAATTTTAATTTCAATTCTGCTTGGGCGTGTTTGTATGAGGGATTCCGAAGGATTTCATGATGTCCTATAAACTTAATATTAATAATAATATACTATATATAGATATGATACAAATTGGCATGATAAAAATAATATTATCATCATGAATATCATGTTTAGATATGTAAACCCATTAAAATTGTTAATTTTGATTCTGCTTGCATGGGCGTGTTTATAATATTTTGAGGGATCGATTCCAAGTGATGTCCTATAAATTTAATAATATAATACAAATTGGCATGACAAAAATTTATTGTCATCCTGAATATCATGCATATTTAGATATGTAAATCCATTAAAATTTTTAATTTTGATTCTGCTTAAGGCATATTTGCATGTATGAGGGATTCCAAAGGATTTCATGATGTCCTATAAACTTAATATTAATAATAATATACTATAGATATGATACAAATTAGCATGATAAAATAATATTATCATCATGAATATCATGTTTAGATATGTAAATCATTAAAATTTTTAATTTTGATTCTGCATGCTTGGGCATGTTTATAATATTTTAAGGGATCGATTCCAAAGGATTTCGTGATGTCCTATAAGCTTATTAATAATATAATACAAATTGGCATGACAAAATTTTGTTGTCATCCCAAATATCATGCATGTTTAGATATGTAAATCCATTAAAATTTTTAATTTTGATTCTGTTTAAGGCATGTTTGCATGTATGAGGGATTCCGAAGGATTTCGTGATGTCCTATAAACTTAATAATAATACAAATTGCACACTGTAAAAACTAGATGGTGAACGTCACCTAAAAAAGGTAGTGAAATCCTTGCCACAATAGTCACCGAAAATTGAGAGGTGAAGGGTCACCACCTTTTAAGATCACCACTTTTTGTTAGTGATGATCACTACCATTATTAGTGATGGTCACTATTATCGATTGGTGATTATCACTAATTACACCACCATTTACTAGTGATGATCACTACATACACAGCATATTACTTTAGTGAAGATCACCTCAAATTTTGCTGGATATGAGTACATACGTACAGTATAATGTGTACAACTATTACAAAACATAAAATATCGTCTCTAGCATTAACACAATTGAAGGAAGTGAGTGGCAGTGTTCAATTACACCTTGAGTTCGGCTCTGAAAATGCTAAGTCTCCTGTGCATGAACTCTTTACACCTATAAAAATAAAGCCAATTATTTGTGAAGCTTTTCACACAGAAGATACCAGAATCTAAACTATTATTATGACGTATGTGTACAACAGTCTATACATGAAAAATTAAAATAAGGAATTACCATATCCGATCTAATTAACGCGCCACTAAAAAATAATTACCGATCTTGGGTGGCGCACAATTAGAGCCCGTAAATTAACGTTCTGATCCAGGTGGCGCATCTTTTAGAGAGGTGCGTTGTAATTAGAGCGAAAGTGTGGAGAGCATAGCTTCCAGTACTCCGTACGAGATACTCAGTACTATCGAGGTACTTATCAGCCGTAAGTATCGATACCGCTCCAATTAGAACGCGCCTGGAAAAAATAATTAGCATGGCCGCATGGCACATAGTTAGAGCTCGAAAATTAGGATTCCGGCGTAGGTGGCGCATTTATTAGAGAGGCACCTTAATTAGAACGGATACGGTACTTAAATAAGCTAGTGCATCCCCGAACTGCTTCAGTGGTGTTAGGTTTGGGTATCCCACTTAATATCACGAGCACACTTAGAACTGAAATTATTGCTAACATCATGGGCTTTAGGAGAAACATAGAAAGAGTGATGACAAATTGAACTGATAAAAGAGAGGGAGAGACGGAGAGAGACATGCTGAGCAGGAGGGAGGGGGGGGGGGGCTTACCATCTACATTCCAGCTTGAAACTCGGTGACTTAATTTCGACCTGCAGAGATCATGAAAATTAATTTTAATTGTGTGTGGAGGAAAAAAAAGAAAAACATAAATATTATTGTACAAAGGGTGGGAGAGACGGGGAGGGAGGGAAAAAGGCTGAGAGAGATAAGAGACTTGTCAGCTGAAATTCCAAGTTGAAATTTGGCAGCCTAACTTCAGATGTAGCTGCATATAAAGTTGTGTGTACCTCCAAATTTAAAAGAGACATGCTCCATGCATGCAGTATATAGTATTAAAATTTAATTCTCACCTTGGTGAGACTTTGTACCGTATCACAGGTGTAGGTAGCTGACAGATAGAGTTCCTAAGAAGTGTCACGGTCCAAATGGCAAACTTCGAGCTATCTCAGTTGACACCTGCATTGTAATTAAGCTTAAAATTGTACCCCTATAAATAGGCTACTACCTTGCTAGCCTTTAAATTTTAAATAGCTTTATGCTTGGGATGATTTAGTTTAAATTAGTCAAACAAAATAACAGCCAGCATGCATAGCTCAATGGGCTTATAGTACATAATTATGATAGTTAGTACAGGAGCTAGCTAGCTAGCTATCTACAGCCTTCCAAAATCAATATTTTCTAGCTAATTTACCTCCAAAATAAGAAAAATAACTTACCTTTGTACCTATTTTAGTGATTTCAAAGTTTTGTCTCGTGTTTCCCACTGTAAAAGATAGCTAGAAACTCTCCATTTTCAAACTTAAAGAGCAGCTGCCACATACTAATTAATATGCGCATGCGTGATTATGATGTCATTGATATTAAAGTAGTGAGGTTCACCAGTAACAGGATGTCACCACCAATAATAGTAGTGAACTGCTTCAATTAGTAGTGATGTTCACTACATATTGACTTCACCACTTGGTGGTGAAACAAAAATTAGTGATGTTCACCATTTAATTTGGTGACGATCACCAGTCCGTTTTTACAGTGCATGCAATGGCATGACAAAGTTTTATTGTCATTATGTTTAGATATAAACTCATTTAAATTTAAGATGTGTCAGCTTATCATCAATAAACTTTTATAACTTCTCTTGCCAGCAAGTATACATGGAATCAGCAATATATACGTGTATATTCATGCAGAATTATTTTGTATTCGATATTTCTGATGGCTATAATAATTATTATAATTATATAGCTGCTAGCTGAGTCATGCTTAACATGTTATACAACTTCAAGGTGTGGCTGCTATTTAAATTTAGGACTTCTAGGAGGCATACTGCAGGAAACAAAACCGTATAATAATATGCTGCAATTAATTTCTTATTATAGCGAAACCTCGATATATTGCATGGCATTATAATAGCTGCACATACAAGCAGGCAATGACAATAGTATAATAATGTTATAACAGCAGTGTATATACCTCATGGTTCGACACATACTATTATAATAACAATTGAATAACCCTGGTGTGTTGTATCAAACTCCACACTGTGGTGCTGACTGACATCAAGTCAGCTTCCCTCACAGTATATAGCCTCCTTGGAACATTACAATCAAAACATCTTGAAGCACTATTGCAAAACTATAATGGTGCAAACACACTGAGCAGTATTGCATGTCATTGTCCAATAATTATTATCCCTGCAAGTTGAATTGCTTACTTATAATTGGGTCCAAGCACACATTATAGCCACAGGCTTAGCTGTAGCGCTGGTTAGAGAGTCAAAGCTATAGGGTATCACAAGAATGCACAATGTCATGGCATGTAAATGTGTATGCTGCAGCAGCACTACTACGTGTGCAGTTACTATAATAGTGTCATATGCCAAGTGAATAGACTAAGACTTAGTCTAAAAAGCCAAAACTGAAGCGTATCTGTCACTATAATAATAACAATATTAATAATATATTATGCTCGGCGATCAGTGATGAGCCAGTCATCCTGCATGTTGGATTTATAGCTAACCATACATATCCTTAGAAATGACTGAAGCCACTGTTGTCTCTTCATCCGTTGAAAGCTTGCCAGGGAGCGTACTAGTAGACTAGATTCACATCGACGACCCTACAGTGCATGTGCCAATTAATGGTTAACAATAATATTAAATTAAATATGTATATATAGCTACATACTGCATGTACTAGCTGTAACATAGCACGTGGTAGAACGACATTGTATAATAGAATATTGTGTGTCATTTGGGGAAAAGTCAAGAAGTTTTAATTAGTATCTCAAAACTGGTGAACAAAGTGTTTTTTGGCAAAATCCACACAATACATTTGTTTGGAACGCCATAGAGGAACCAGGTACATGAATGTATTATAGCAGCTAGCTTCCATGGTGATAGACACACACACACACATGCACATACACACATGCAGCCGCTACAGAATGACTACTGTAACCCTTGCACATGTGCCGAGGGTTAATAAAAAAATTATATAAGTTATAATTATTAATATTATAATAGTATATAATACTTGTACTTGGATGTGTACAAATCTTGTATACCGATTACAAGTGAAATAGGCACCTGAGTTTGAAATACCCTTCTGAGTTGAAATACCTATCTGACTTTGTGTATGTATACTATTAGCCTGTGATAGTGAGGTTGTATGTTGAATTTGGATAAATAGCACTCCGAAATAGGCATTTGGTTCATCAAATTGTACTCGCTATCACTCGTACAATTTTTGAACCAAATACCTATTTCAGAGTGCTATTTTACCCAAATTCAACATACAACCTCACTATTACCTATACTAATAATATTATAGCAAAACATATAATAGGTTTTGCTATTAATAATATTATTATAAATTGGCAGGACTGCTACGGCTGCATGGTTATAAATACATAGCAATATTCTGATGACAACGAGGGCAATTGATGGGCGGTTTTACGACAGTTCCTGGTCCATAGCTTGAAACTCGGCTCCACTTCCAACATTTGGGACATAGAAAGGGTATAAAGTTTCCAAGAGTTCTACCGAGCAATAATGCTAAGAAATGAAAATGATCCATCAAGGTGTTCAGGACATTCTGACAAACAGCATCAACAATAGCGGTCAGTATAAACATTGTTGCTATGCCTATTACCAATGTGACAAAGATGTTTTGAGCCCGGAGCATGATTACAAGTGCCATTACACTTATGAGGATTGCTAGCAGTAATACTACAATGTCGTGTTGTCTCCTATCGTGATCCTTAGCAACAGGTTTAACGACAGATGAGCGGGCATTATTCAATTCTATATACTTTAAAGAAAGAAAATCGGCAGAGTCATGACTCGTCTCCTGGAGAACTTCAAGGAACTCCTTGAATTTATTAGGAGCAATCTCAATATATTTTCTCACCCCTTCCACCAATTTACTTGCCTTGACTTCGTCTGTGTCACAGTGAACGGACATTTGTTCTTTCAAATTGGGTGCAATGAGTTCTTTGGCCAGCAGAGTTTCAGAAAGGCTTGTGAGGTCGCCTGAAAAGGCTATCACTAATTTATCATTGCACTCGATCATTGCTTTTACCTCCAGTGATGGCTGATTTTGCCCCATAGCTGTAGCTACTGCTTGCAATCAGTGTCAGACTGTCTCACTGTACAAAACTCGAAAGTGCCAAGCTGACTCAAGGAGTGATGATGCTGCTTGTCGATCCAAATACGATAAACCCTCTAGACCTATTGGATTTGCACAAGAGGCAGGCTTTTATCTTCAAGTTCAATGGTTAAATAAATGTAGACAATGGCGTATTTTATGAAAATTTCCCTTACTCAGCCTGAGTAAGGGAAATGTCCCTATTATGAGTCATTCAAGCAAATGATAATATATATTAATTGGATGATTATTTTTTGTGGTTAAAATTTTTATGGACTTCCCAATGTGTCTATATTGCATAGATTACGAATGAGATCTCCCCTATTAAAAACGTGACTTTTTAAAAATTCATTTTGTCAGCAGTATTACTAAAAGTATTATGGGCTGCCTGCTGATATTATGAGTCACTACTTTCAGTGCCATGAACTCAGCCATGATAAAGAACAGATAGAATGTACTTAGCAGCCATCCAGAAGTGAGGCATAGTTGTGGATACAAATCTATATGCCAAAAGCCTGAAATCATTTTATTAAAATGATGCATCGAAGAAAAATCTCTCTCTAACTGAGAGCACTATTTTAAATTATAGCACTGCGTATTATTATAATAATTATGTGTTTTAGATCTGGTTGACCAATCATGCATGGCTGCATTGTGCATGCTGTCAATTCAACAGCTAATAATATATGGTATTACTAAATTGATTCTGCCTGGGCGTGTACGTATGAGGGAAGGATTTTGTAAAAACATATTACAAACTGGCATATGATAATTTAAAACTTGATTGTCATCATGAATTATTATAATAATTATTATTATTAATTTTAGATAATATGTACCCATTGCTTGTCATCAATAATTCTTTATAATTATTAACTAGCTAATTCTCTTACAAGCAAGTATACATATAACCAGCAAAAATATTGTGTACCCATGCATGCAGAATTATTATGATTTGATGTTTCTGATATGGCTAGCTGACTCACTCTCAACATAATTATACAACTTTAAGGTGTGGCTGCTACTTTTCCAATAGCGATCACTATATACATTGTTGTTATGCCTATTACTATTGTAACGAAGATATTTTGAGCCTGCAGCACGATTACAAGTGCCATTACACTTATGAGGATTGCTAGCAGTAATACTACAATGTCATGTTTTCTCCTATCGTGATCCTTAGCAGCAACTTTAACAACAGATGAGCGGGCATTATTCAATTCCATATATTTTAATGAAAGAAAATCTGCAGAGTCATGAATTGGTGGACTCATCTTCTGGAGAACCTCAAGGAACTCCTTGAATTTATTAGGAGCAATCTCGATCGATTTTCTCACCCCTTCCACCAATTTACTTGCCTTGACTTCGTCTATGTCACTATGAACGAACATTTGTTCATTCAAATCGGATGCAATGAGTCCTTTGGCCAGCAGAGATTCAGAAAGGCTTGTGAGCTGGCTTGAAAAGGCAGTCACTAATTCATCATTGCACTGGAGCATTGCTTTTACCTCCGGTGATGGCTGATTTTGCTCCATACTGCAGTCACATTCAAAGTGTCAGACACTCTCACTGTACGAAACTTGAAAGCAGTGCCCCAAGCTGACTCAATGAGCGAAGATGCTGCTTGTCGATCCAAATACGATAATATAGTTTAGATCTACTGGATTTGCACAACCGGCTGGCTTTTATCTTCAACGGTATTGTGCAACGTCGATCATCCGGACTACCAGAAAATACATGACCACGCATGCGCAGAAGGCGTGACCAATGCCCTTTGTGGGTGTGGTTACACGTGTACGTGATCACGAGTGAAATGATCATGATGCAAGGTATCGTTTATAGGCTAGGTATCATAAACCAGGACCTGGTGAGAAATATAGACACTTTAGTTATCTATGCCTATGGTTAGGCATATTGCATCAAAATTTTAGGTTATCCCTTACACTTTCTTTTCTACACATAATAATAAAGGAGGCTTCAAGATACAATTTAGTCTTTGTTCCGTAAAATTTCATTGAGTGGTTGCAGAGATATGGCTATTTTAATATTTCTAAACATCACAATTATTTTTCTGCCAGGCTTGTGTGTACTATTCCAATAGGGGAATGGCACGTAACATGTTGATTACTTTAGAGGCCTATAACTCAAAAACTATATTACTGATTGACTCCAAACTTGAAATATAGCCTGTAAGTACCTCTCTGCTTATTCTACTGATAAATTTAACATGCATTAATGAATAAAAAGAATTTGGTGTGCATACCGGTTTGACTGCTATTGTAGCTAATACTTCACTGCCTCAGAATTCCAGAAGCTGACTTCATGTATGATTTTTTTGGAAATTTCTAGCGTAGATGTCCACTCAAACACATACATAAACTCTCACAGTGGTACACACACATATTCACACATGTACATGCACATTATGCACATATTAATATTGTTTTCTGAAGTGGAATCTATTCTTAAAATGTAAGACAAGCCCCGAGTATGGCATTCCAACACTGACAAAATTGGCAAGCTCAAATATACGATCAAACTTGAGTCAGATATATGGTCAAACTCAAATATGTGATCAAAATTGTTGCTTATATATGGTCAAAGCCAAATATATGGTCAAATTTTATATGATCAAACTCAAATACGTGGTCAAACGAAAGTTATGGTCATTTTGCCCATATATGGTCAAACATGCAGCAAATGTATGGTCAAAATTCAAGAAGATCCCCTTACATAATCGTCACGGATATGACGTATATCTATTAGTTAATTGGATCGACGTGACGTTAACAGAATCACCGCCAGAATCCGCGCGTTCGCGAATAAAATTCGCGATCGCGCGCACAAACGTACACTCACGATCCTTACCTTATGTAGTCTCGTTCACGAACCCGCCCTTTAGGGCGGAGTCTGGGGACTAGAGCCCTGGTGGAGTGTATTGTATGATATTAAAGCAGTATGGTAAGCATGAATGAAACTGCTAGCTATTCATGTACTATAATATATCCTACTGCACCTGGCATGTCTTACCTGGACTAGCCTTGTCAGGCCCTCTCTCGATCTCCCAGCATTTATTATGAAACATAGAGAGAGGGCCTGGGGACACGGTTAGCTCAGCTAATTTCATTCATACTTACCCGATTGTACCTAGTCTCGCACGCCAGCCCTACGAAGGAGGGATTGTAGCGGAGCGAGATGGCCAAGTCCCCAGAGGGGGCGGGTCCATGAACGAGACTACATAGCGGGTAAAGGATCGTTTATGCGCGCGATCGCGAATTTTATTTGCGAACGCGGATTCTGGCTGTGATTCTGTTGACGTCACGTCAGTCCAATTAACTAATAGATACGTCATATCCGTGATTATTATGTAAGGGGATCTTCTTGAATTTTGACCATATATTTTCTGTGTGTTTGACCATATATGGGCAAAATGACCATAACTTTTGTTTGACCATATATTTAGCTTTGATCATATATAGGCAACAATTTTGACCACATATTTGAGTTTGACCATATATCTGACTCAAGTTTGATCATATATTTGAGCTTGCCAATTTTGTCAGTGTTGGAATGCCATACCCGAGTTCCTTAGCAGCAACAAAGAGTTTAAAGTGTGTGCACTTTCTATGTAGCATATTTTTTGGCAGAAATAGTGTGACTAGGGGTAGTTTGAGCCAAAAATTTCATTTTTCATATTTTCAACGCATTTTCTCATATGTACACATGCTATTTTACACGAAGTAAAATGCGTGATTGAGCTCTTTTCGACTGAACACTTCAAAAATGGTTGAAACTGCTGAAAATTTTGAAATCAGCACCTTGAAGTACCCCTAGAAGCATAAAATGCCCTGGAAAAGTGAGCAGCATGGAGCAAGTTGAAGTTATCCATCAGCAATATTTGTGTGCCACAGTAGTTGAGTATGTGGTATTTTATGGAGTTTTCTTGAAGCCCTGCAATGCCGAAAGTGGTTACAACCCAACACTTTGGATACTGCAGTGTAGTGCTATCTTTGCTGAAGCCTGTGGTGCAAGTTTGGTGTTTGTAGCACATTGTAGCGAGTAGTTATGATCCCTGAAACTTCATAATATTTAAATGTGTGCAGGTTTTTAATAGGCAATTTTTTGTGTGTCTGACATGCCTACTATGGTATCCAGACACACCCTTCAATCTCTCAATCTCAATTCCCTGGGAGTGGGAGGAGCATCAGTGGATAGGGCTTTGGTGGGTGGAGCATCTGCAGCAGGAATTGACAGCAGAAGCAAGTCAGGTGATGGCTTCTCTAGACCCAAAGCTCCTCTAGCAAAGCAGTGAGTTCTAGTGCCATTCTTAGAGCTTGCTGACTTCGGAAATTTCCTATGTTGACGTTTTGCTTGATTGATGGTGATAAAATTAATATTATCGCCTGTGTTTGCATCGCTATAATTCCCTTTAGGATTTTATGCAAGGTAACTATGCAACTGTGTGGTTTAATCTGCAGGACTCTACCTCTTCCCAATGCACTGAAGTTGGCAGAGAGTGCCAAGAGAAAAGTTCGAGAGGGTTCAGCTTCTGAATCATCCACCTCCTCTCGGGGGGAAAGCAGGAAGAGAAAGAGAAGTGCTTTGGAGGAAATAAGAATGGTGAGCTCAGATTTACAAGAATGTGTTGATACATGATGACTGTCACAGTAATGTGTGTAGCAAAAGTAAATAAGTTACCCATTTCCCTCTATGATGTCCATAATTTTTTTTATCGGAATATATAATATTATACTATAGTAGTAGTAGTTGATCTTCATTTTGTTTTCTTTAGATGGAAGAAAAGAGGAAGGAGAAAATGAATCGGAGAGACAATTGGATAACAGAGGTAAAGGCGTTCATATTCTCCCTAGAGCACATTACATAAAACTTCCTCTCTTCTCATGTTCTCCCTCCGTCTATTCTCTCTCTCCTTTCCTTCTCTCTCCTATTCACTCAGGGTATTATTGTAAAGGTGCTCCATGAGAAGCTTGGTGATCATTTCTACCGTAAGAAGGGAGTTGTGGAGGAGGTCAGAAATAGCTTCACTGGGGTGATCAAGATGATCGAGACTGGAGACAAGATAAAGATTGATCAAGCTCACCTCGAGACAGTTATACCAGCTATAGGTATGGCAACAGCTGTGCAGATACACAAAATTAATAATAATTATTATAGCTGTTTTGTCCCCAGCATACATGTACTTAGGACCGCTTGGGATTGGTACATGTAGTTGAACAGATAAGTACTGAATTCTATGTACTTTACAAAACATGCTGAAGTTATTACCGTGCCGTGTCGCTTGCATATACACGTCATTGTATGTACATGTAGGTAAGCCAGTGATGATAGTGAATGGAGCATATAGAGGCTTGAGAGCAGTGATGGAGAGACTGAATGAGGAAAGCTCCAGTGTCACTGTCAAGATTAATCAGGTACATGTACATGTAGAGGGATAGTGAGTGAGTATTAATATTAATAATGCCTTCTAGATTTGTGTGGTAAATTTTGTCAAGCCCAGCTACATTGTATCTTTGTATTGCTATTACATGACATTGTGATTTTTGGTCATACTGCATACCATCTACATGTGCATGTATATAATAAGGTCCAGCCAGAGGTCGTATTGTTAATAAAGTCCCATATGAAGATGTGTGCAAACTTGCATAGCTGAGATTATACCACTGACTGCTTTTATTTGTTTGTTTGTCATCCTCACTCATGCATGTGCATGTACCAGTCTACATGTTAATTTTACTGTCCCCGTACTTGCTATGTATTATTAATGGTATGGAGTATACAAAAATTAATTGTGTTATTAACTTATTATTACTGTGTGTCTTCAGGAAAGCTTGAGCAATGCTATTAGTTTTTAGCATGCCCCAATTGCAAGGCTCCCTTGCTGATGCGTTGCCATGCCATAGTAGGCTTTAAATAGTTATACCACGGCCCCTTGGGCCACAAGGGATTTATTGCCTTTGTCCTCGGGCTCAGGCAATAAATCCCATACCTTATCTGATCTAATTAACGCACCTCTAATAGATGCGCGCCACCTCGGCCTGAAGTGCAATTTTCATGCTCTATTTAAATGCGCCCACCCACGTATCCCTATACTTTTGTGTACAAATTTTGCGCGCCACCTGGTCGCGAAGGGTAATAATATTTTCACGTGCTGGCGCACCACCCAGCACTCATAATTATTTTTCATGGTGCATTAATTAGAACGTGTACGGTACAGTCCTCGTGGGCATGGTATAACTATTACATAATACACTATAATATTATGCATAAGGACTACCTGCAGGTTAATTATGTACATGCCCAGTATAAATTTATTTTTCTGTGGTTATGAGGTAATTATGATGTAATCTATGAGGTAATTATGAGAAAATAATTAAGGGCCTTTCTGAGACTTAAAAATCGGTATAATTATAATAATTATTATTATGTAGGGTAGCTGACGCACGTATCCAGCGAAGTGATAGCTACTATTATTATAATTATTCATTTGCACTGCTTACATAATCATTCTCTTCTCATTTATTATTATTATGAAAGGGCATCCAATAGCTAGAGGTGCCAATTTAGTACTATAGGTATGCACACAATAATAGTACACTAATAATTAACATCATATCAAAGTACAAAAACATTAATAATTATTTTTATAAGACTTGTAGGGTAATTATGCACATTGTGTAGCACATGCATGGTGACATCAATAGCACTGACAGGGTGTTATGTATTAATTTAAGTGTGTGTGTTGGGGGGGGGGAGGGAGGTGGAGGGGGTACTAAATTGAAGTGATAATGGTTATTAAAAGGGAATTCTATATAATGTAGGTAATGATTACTGTCATAATTCTTCTTTTACAATGTTATAATCAAGGCCATGGGTTATTGCTATCTGTTTTGCGACACGTTTATTACTGATAGGATGCATAGCCACTGCGTTTACTACATCACCCCAGTTTGCTTCTCCACCATTGAAGTATGCTAGTAGGCAATCTGCCTTTTTGATGTCCACAGTTGTAGTGGAATAAATGAGAGTATCAATTACTCCTTCGCTGACACCAAGGTTGGTACAAAGTCCACGCCAGTTGCCAATGTCCTTAACAGCCTGGATTAGAGCATTCAAATTTTCAATTTTATCATCTGAAGTATAAAAGAAAGGATACCATCAACGTTTGGAATGGGGTGAACAGGTGAGGACAGATCACTGAGGAAGAGAGTACGTGGGAACATAATTATTATTATAGAAGTGTGTGATGGTGACACTGATAAGAAAAATCAAACGAAAGGATCTGATATCATAATAATAATTATTACAGCGGGAAAATTTTCGAGGAAGAAAAGCTTTCGCGAAATGTTAAACTGATTGTATAATGGGTGTGGCATGCCTATAATATATACGTCATATCAACCTTTTCCCTCTCGATACTCCCACCGCAGCATTTAATTATTTCTGACAAACACGCGGAGGGCTGAATTCCCGAGTAAACTCAACGATCTAGACCACACCTAACGTTCTCCAGTTAATCATTCGTGAACTGAGTAATGATTTTTTTAAACTTTGGTGGCCAATGGCGGCTTTCGGGCGGCCCCAACGCGGCTTGGGCCGCCGCGGCAGTGTCCTTCTCGGCCACCGTACTGTGATGACCACTCAGACAATATCTTCTCATGAATCGAGCTGCTTGCCTAACTGTAGGCCACTGAATGTAAGTCTCCATTTTTTGCTTGGTTTTGTACAATCTGTCTAAAAAGCTAGTGTTCGTGCCTGTAGTTAGTGCTAAGGCTGGTGCTCACAGAGATCGCCTTATTGTAGCCTCTAGTGCTGGATGGCCTGAGATATAGCCTCTTATGTCATGGGGTCAATTCACTTCTGCTGACCCTCCGTGACGGACGGATGGACACAAAACTATAATATTACCGTAAAGTCTGGATATTAAGCACACATGCTTATTAAGCGCATACTTTTTAATTAGCGCATGCATCCTTCCTGTTATTAAGTATTGTCTAATAAGCACATGTGCCCAATAAAGATGACTGTAATAGTCATCATTCGATCAAGAGTGTTCCATGCTCTACATAGCCAGCTGCACAAGATCGGCTATACTCAACTTCACTCCCTATTAAGCGCACATTGTCTAATAGGCACATGTTTCCTTACCGGATACCACCGAGAGTGATAAGCGCATGCACTTATTAACCAGACTCTGCAGTATTATGATTATACTATAATTATAGTGGGAACAGTTGTTCAGACTCACTTCTGGGAGTATGATGGTTATGCAAGGTCGAGACAACATAATATCCAATAGCACAGAGCACAAGTAAAACTAAGATGACCACTTTTAACTTGGAGGGATCTGTAATAGTAATACTCAGACAATATAATTATAATATTATTATATGATTAGTATAGGTAATCACACACAATAATATTAGGGAAATAATTGTACTAGCAATAGTAAAAATTCTACTGTGCTATGTTGTCATGGATTCATTGCTTACCTTTTCTTCTTTGTGCTTGCCTGTAGCTACACTTCTATATATCTATGTAGTACTTGGCACAGCTGTCACCAAAAATTTTGACACAAATGCTGGAGGCATGTCTAGACTTGTTCAACCACAAGAATGTATAATCATAACTAAAGCCTGCTAGTGCTGACAATGCAACATCATGGACCCCCCCCCCCCCCCCCAACATCATAATGACGTTAATTTCCACAACTTAGGACAAATTGTGTCTACACCCTTGCACTTATATCTCCACAGGAAAAAAACCTGCACTTAATAGCAAAGTGCACCTTAGTCTCGTCACCAGACCCCACCCTACGTAGATAGAAGTATAGCTAGAGGCAAGCACAAAGAAGAAAAGGTAAGCAATCAATCCATGACAACATAGCACAGTAGAATATAAATGAACACCAAAATAATGTGCAGGCTAAATGGAACAGGGTCAGACTTTCAGTGTTGAAATGCTGTAATGTTATATGGCGGGAGGGGGTACGTAAACATCATATTCACGTTAAATTTTCCACAAGGACACTGGATAAGCGCCCAAACAAGTATAACTCAAAAGGGGGGGGGGGGGGGGGGGGTGGTGGGAGGTGTCCCCACCCCCTCCCCGTAGGGTCATGCACATTATGCTTTCTAAAATTCCTGTTATGCTATGCTCTAATTCCCAACACCAAGAGTAAATAATAAGGAGGGGAAGAGAGTATCGAACTCCGTACAAGATGTTTTCGGAAAGTCACGCTCGAAGAATTCAAAAATTGACCAATCAGAGCACTTGATTCAAATGGAATGTTGTGGGCATGGCCTTGAGAGCAAGGTAATGCGATCGCGATTTCGACTCAAAGCACGAGCAGATCACAACATAAAATGAGCGTTTATGAAGAATCTAGCATAAAACTCATGAAAAAGTCCTCTATTCTTCACAGTTCTAAGAAAAATCAAGTGTTTAGCCCCTTAGACTAGTCACGTGTGCACAGCTACAAATCACGTTACTTGCAGAAAACATATTACATGGAGTATATAGCGCGTTTGACACTCTCTTCTTCTCCTTATTATTTACTCTTGCCAACACCAAGCCAATTGTTTTGTACCTATTAAGCGCTCATATTAATTCGTTAGAAAACTTGTATTAGCTAATTATTGTTATGATAGCTTTATTAAGACAAGGTATAGCTGTACTACAGTATACCCCACTCACTAGAAGTACTACAGTGGAACCCTGCTTAATGGACACCTCTCAATGGCAGACACCTATGATATAACAGACAATTCTGACTCTAATGTCCGGATATATTTCCATAGACTTCAATATAATATTCAAACCCCCTCAACAGCGGACGTCCTGCTATTCCGCATAACGGACACCTATATTGTGGTCCCGTTCGAGCCTGTGCTATAGTGAACAACCTCGCATATTGGACAGCTAGGCCACACCTACCATTAAAATCGGTCGGTTTCAGTGACCAGTAACTACAGTAAAGCCTAAACATGTCTCAAATTCTTGCTTAGGCCACACAAGCTCTATATCTGCTTCAGTTCCAGTATCACAGTAGTTATTGATCTTTGCTGACCAATATTGTTGGCTGAGAGTCACTGGAGCAGCCATGTTTCATAAGGTACTTCAAACCGTTAAGGAGATAAACCAGCTCAGTGACATGACATTGTGCCATCCATTGTTCTTGATGCACACGCCAATTTCCTATGCAGTACTATCTCTACCTGTATAGCTACTGGATGCCACAGGCGGCAAGAGACATGGGCCTCGAGCGACTAACGATGAGACCACACCGCCGAATGGTTAATCATTGATTAATTAGTTATGGCTTGATGACGTCATCCAGCCGAAATCTGAATATCAAAGGTACACACAGGGGGTTTGATGTACGTGCAGGCGGGGACGAGAAACAGATGATTAACTTTGCATGGCTTTAGCTTAGAAGCTGTCAGTTGACAGATCTCTCATTAATGGAAAAATGTTAAAATAATAATGTGAATGGCTAGCCTCGTACGCAGGCCCTTTGAGGAGGAGAAGAAAGGGCCTGGTACACACTGTACACGCATGCACAAAGGTTACGGAGCATTTTCTAGTATAATTAACTGGATATTGTCGCTACCATGCAGTCAGATGCGTACGGACAACGTATACTAAGCATCTCATGGCATCCAAAGTCGGTGAAGCCTACAGACTGGATATTTCTAAAGAATATCATACGAAAGACTTTCTTTGCTCTCATTTGACTTTAAACAAACCTTCTTGAGCTACAGATATATCTCTCAAAGTCCCTTTGCTGCCGTTGGACAACCACCTTGGTGTCTATAATTCCGATTCATTCATAACTAAACGTGAGTCGAGGTCCTTCTCATAGCTTCTTTATTATTCTTCTGTCGATATTGCTCGCTTGTGATAGCTAAATTGGTCACAGCAGGCGTCTATTAACCTGAAACGCTGCCAGCAAAAATGATTTTTAGACATATACCTGAGGTCAAGGTTCACGTTCACGGACAAATAAGTGGACAAAAATACGAATTCCCAGCTTTTACTGGGAAAAGAACGCATGCGCATAGTGTATACCAGGCCATTTCTCCTCCTCCTCCTCAAAGGGCCTGGGTACGAGGCTAGTGAATGGCAGGACATACTGGCCATTGTCCAGAAAATGTCCTACGTGTGCTATTATTATAAGGTCAGACTCTGTAATTATAATACTACGTGTGTACCGTACCCTCGCGAAAGAGGGCCCATGGGCGGTGCACCTTACATTGAGCCAAGATTGGGGGGTGGGCTGACATTCGAGGTATCAGTATCGCATTTATACGCGAAAGAGCGCCCAGGTAAGTCACCCACGCTAGCTTCATAATTTGAACAGTAGCAGCGGCTACTATTGATTTCAGCCTTATTCAAGCACGGTTACCAATCCAGAGTGAGAGCAGCCGCAATATTTCCACCTTGTGTCCTTGAGTGCAGCCGTATTAAGTGGGCGTGGCTACGATCGCTAGCCGTGTACAATCGTTTATTTGTGCTGAAACGTGGCATAAAGCTAGCTAGGCTTAGTTTTACGGCTGTTTAGCACGTTATCTACATAGACTATTCGAAGTTCAGTGCTCAAAACTAGCCATTTGAGCTGCATTTTCAAGGGCAGCTACACATGGGCGCATATTCGAGTAAATAGTAGACCTTTACAGGAAATTGAGCCCAAAGTGGGGGGTGGGCCGACATTCCGTAGTGGGCCCTCTTTCGCGAGGGTACGGTATTATTGTGCATCCAGTAATAATATTATGGTTACACATACCATGCCGAGTCTGCCATGTTCGTGATAATGGTCTTTGTGTGGGAGGAGGCTGTTGGCTCCTCTGCTGCAAAGGTAGTTGAACATTCACATAAATGAAGATGCCAATTAGTGTAACATACCAAGTCTCCAATTATTTTCATTAGTTGGAATAGGAGTTCACGAGATACTCCAAACTGTTCCAGTCTACTTTTAGTCAGGTACAGAAACTCAGAACCATTAATTCTGGCACCTACAATAATAAAAGAACTAAATAATATCCTGTACTGCATTATGACATTAACTCCACCTTTTAGTTTGTCAAAGTCTGACTGATAATCTGTTCCAGTCAAGTCGGGATGGTTGCTTAACCACAGCACTAATTGCTCATTATTCATATCTTTTGAGAATGTCTGTGATTGTGGATGAATCTTCACCTGTGGCTGATCCGTCACTACAGCCAACTGAGGTTGCTGTTGTTGCACACTATCACTGAAACCATCTGAATGTGTGGGATAAATGAAAACTTACACAATGAATAATGTACGATTAATTTTAATTACATACCTTGCTCTGACTCAGTGGTTGGATCTGATATGTTTGATAGTGTGATATCTGTTTCCTCAATCTCAGCTGTGGCTATAATGTTATTATACGGCAATAAGAAGAGTGCCCAAGCAAAACCCTGACATAGTATATATGTTATTGTGTCGAAAGTGACTGAAGTGGCACTAATCTAGCACCATGTACTTACCGTATCCTCCCGAAAATAAGCCCCCTCTCCTCCAAGTAGTTACTACACTACTGATATCAAATTTCTAAATCATTATTCTAAGTATCATACTGTTCAACATTCCTAGTAACCCTTATCTACTCCTGGCTAGATACCTGTGTTAGATACTTTACATACTTACAGATCAATTTTCAAGCCTCAGAAAGGCTCCATTGAGGGCCTGAATTTCTCATAATAATTACTATCTCGTAATTTTACTACAATAATATGGGTTACACCATAATTACTTCACTGAGAAAATAAATTGCTACTGGGAATGTATACCTTAAGGACACTTTTGTTTGCGGGTACTAAATTTAGCGAAATTAGCGATTTGCCCGATTTTCGCTAATATTAGTACCCGCGAATATTAAAACTTTCAACATTTTCGAACAAACAGAATGTTAATTTTGAAAAATGGCTAAAATGAGTACCCGCTAAACGCACTATTTCCAAAATCCGCTAACATTTGTACCCGCAAATAATCGTAGCCCTAAGGTACGTAACTAGTAGGTTAAGCATGGATAAAAGGAGCTATTTTTAATTAGCATGGCATTCCTCTTGGAGATTTTTGCTCAGCATGATGTACATCTGTGTGATTAAATTTACCTGTTATTGGGATCATACTATTGTAGAGTCTAAGAATTAGTTGATTGTGCGGTGGTTTAATTCCAATCAAGGTAATTTCATGTAAAAGTTGAGTGTCTTCACCGAGAGGGCGTGCCTCAAGTACACAGTTTGGTATTGCTCTGCCCAGTTTAAAGTCGTCAAGCTCAACTTTAGTCACCTAAAAAGCAAAAGTATTACATCAAGAAGCAGACATATAATATTATTATGGGTATTCTATGTCATATGAATGTTATTGACTGACCACTGGTTTTATTGGGTATAGTTTCCACTGATTATCCATCACTTCAGTCCACTTTCTCTTATCAAGGTCGATTTGGATCATAGCTCCAACTAACTCAACAACCTGATAACAGCCAGCATTGTAACCTCGCTTCTCAGGGTACTTTGCACTTACATACTATAATATATTAATACAATTACGTGAAAATTCACTATAAGTATAACAGATTATTGAATCAATGACTTACATTTATATGTGCAGTAGTATTCCAAGTGTAGATAATGTGAATGTCATATGTCTGCTGATTGTGATGACTACTGTTACTGTAACAATAGAAAAGCTGGTTGTAGTATAGCCTCCCTGAATCCGGGTTCTTTTCTGTATCAATAACTCCAAATCCAGAGAAACCAATCACTTTCAGGGCTCCATAAGATTTGTCGGCATCAAACCTACCTCCTTCTAGTGGCTTAAAATTGTAGGGGAGGGGCTTCTGAGTACAAAATGCTCGTACTATTTTTAGTTTAGAGAGATCTTTCCTAGTACTGCAATGCTGGATCTCAATTGTGATAGGCTTAGTGAAGGTACAATGTGGCTCGCAGCGGAGCCAAAAGAAGGCACTAACTAGACTAGTGTTCTGGGGGATTTCATACTCCCCAGCAAGAGAGACTTTGATGAAAATGGTACATTGCTGTAAGCCATGTGGTAAGCTGCCTGCACAGATATGAAGCTTCAAGCCATTCCACTTGACAACCTGACCTTGAGAAGAGTGTACAATCGCACTTGTTTCATCACACTCTTGTACACCTGGTAAATTCCATACACCTGCCAAACAGTCATACATTTGTATAATATGCAGTAAGCATCATAAAATAGCTTAAGATGCCCAATTAAATACATTTACGCCTATACACAGTGAAAAGATTTTATTAATATTAACATGAGAGAGTGCAGAAAGAGAGAGAGAATAGCTATGTCATGCCTAACTTACCACTCAGCTGGCCCTTTGTTTCCAACTCCTGTGCAGAAGCTTCTGATTTCAAATTAATATTTTTTGCTTCCAAAAGTTTCCCTTTGTCTTCCTGGCTATCCTCTTTTCTTAGTTGCGCCACTTCATGACCATCAGTACTCTCAATGTTTCTCCTATAATGTATGTAGAATGATGTAATATAAGTTAGTGAAAAAGTGACTGTCCTATCTGCATATCTCATCAAGTGAAAGCAGAAGCCCACAGAATCAGTCAATTTAGTACACCCAGAACTTCGAAACATCGGTTGATGGGAGTTATGGTAGGAAGGATGGATTTTCTGAAATGGGATATGTTTATGCTAGGTCTCACAATGAAGTGGTAAGAGACTCGTCCACAAAAGATTTTAATTTGAGATTGCGTGCATCAGATAAGAGCTGCCAAAGAGCAGGAAAGGTAACTAAATGTATGAGAACAATCTACGTATCACTGTTTTTTCATTTATCCCAGAAATCAGTAATCAGAAATCCAAATAGTAAGAAATCATTGAAATCAAAGCAGAAATCGAATGCTAGGAACGAAATCTGGTCTGAAATAGGATATCTTATCTGAAATCGGAAATCAACCATCACTAGAAATCATAATTGAAATCGAAATCTTGTATGCCAGAACGGATCGTTGCAGATCCTTCGAACAATTACAGACCATAAGCCAAGCAAAAACAGTAGCCACAGCTAATAATCTAGCTATTTGTGACATACTACCGTACTTAATCTAATACTACGCATGGAAAAAAATTAAAAAAAAAAACACGTGTTATTCTGGTAAAGGTCATCAATCGCTCCATATATAAACGTTATGAGAATTCATAAAATGCAGTCGTTAGGCCAGCGGTCCAATTGTTGCAGATCCAGGAAGTGCTTCCGGTGGCACATTCCAGTGCATGCATTTTTTGCCGTTTATTTATCTATTTTTCTTACTTGTTCTATCTAGGCCATCTTTCACTTCTAGGACTCCAAACAAAGACCAGAAGACAGAGAAACTCTTCCACTTTCTGCTCGTTCAAGTCCCATAACCCGGAGACATTCATGAGCTCCGTGGCAAGCGCTTTTGTACATGCTACTCGCAAGCGCTCACAAAAAGTGCCTCGCGCAAAAAGTGGCACGTTTTGGTTCCCCTGGATGGATTCCCATGATTCAGGCACCATTCAATAGCTCTTGTGTTGCTCTACAATATGAGACTGGAACGAAGTTTTTCCATCGAGCGGTTCCAGAGTTACACGGCATCAAAAATTAGAAAATTTCAGTACAACCGCGTGGCATTTTCCGTATCTTCTCGAAGGTTTTAATATAGAGTCTGCCAAGAACAAATTGTAAAAGGACAAGAAAAAGAGTATTCCTTGTGTACTGCCAAGCTTCTAGGGAGGAGGCATCGTCATCCAGATGGAAGGATTCCTTCTCTATAGTCAAGTAAGCATATCTGAATGTTGGCCACGGTGAGTAACAACATTATCATGACAAAGCGTGTGTGAGGCGAGTGTATCAGCATAATTCCAGGGATGGGGGTGAGCCTTACCAGTATACATCAGAGAATGAGCCTGTGTTAAAGCAACTCACACCAAAGCTGAAAACTAGTCTCGCGCGCCAGGCTGGGGACAAGACTAGCTGAAAACCCCGAGCGTATACTTGCAATTGGACTAGTGTTTTTTATCTGTGTTTCTCCCTCCCTCCTTCTCTCCCACTCTCTCTGTCTCTTTCCCTCTCCCTCTCCCTCTCTCTCTCCCTCCCTCCCTCTCTCTCTCTCTCTCTCTCACCCTGACCCCATGTAGGTACACAATAGGTGATGTTCCCGGTTGTGATCAGATTACCACGTATATGAAGAGAGTGCTTTCTGTCAACCATAGCTGTGATGATGGAATAGGAGACTGATTGTTAAAGCTCCAACAACCTTCAGCAAAACTTCAAGATGGCCTTTGATAGCTAGCTTGTACTACGTTTAATGTCATTGGTTTGTATGTAAACGTACACAGTAAAATAGCAATTTTTGTAATATTTTTAACAGCGTGTAACTTTGGAATCGCTCGATGGAAAAACTTCGTTCCAGTCTTATATTGTAGAGCTACACAAGAGCTATTGAATGGTGCTTGAATCATGGGAATCCATCCAGGGGAACCAAAACGTGCCACTTTTTGCGCGAGGCACTTTTTGTGAGCGCTTGCGAGTAGCATGTACAAAAGCTCTTGCCGCGGAGCTCATGAATGTCTCCGGGTTATGGGACTTGAACGAGCAAAAGTAGAAGAGTTCCTCTGTCTTCTGGTCTTTGTTTGGAGTCCTAGAAGTGAAAGATGGCCTAGATAGAACAAGTAAGAAAAATAGATAAAAAAAACGGCAAAAATTGCATGCACTGGAATGTGCCACCGGATGCACTTCCTGGATCTGCAACGCTTGTACGTGTTTTGGACCGCTGGCCTAACGACTGAATGCTAATTTATTGCGTTAAATTGGATCATGTGTTGTATTCGATTAATTATGGTATGCCTTACTTTGTTGTTTTTCTCGAGTTTTGCCCATCAAACAGCCAGAGAAAGTAGAGATTGCACATCCACTTGGCATTCGACGGTTGGTAATGGTCGTCACACGGATTGTTAGGATCCCGTGTACCATAATATAGGTTCCCTTAGGTACAGGCTGAATACCGCAAGGTCAAAGGTCAGTAGGTGTGCACCTCCTTGCGCTGGCTAATGCGTAGTTTGGCGAGCTAGCTCCGTCTCTTTCAAGCGTGCAAGAAGAGGGGAGGGGCTAGCTCGCTAGTACGTGTGTGCATATGTCTCGGAATCTACACTAGTCTGGGACAGGGTGCCAGCGCCTTCGGGGTGGCACCCCGACTAGATCCACACTAGAACTCAAAAAATTATGTTGAGGTGATATTGTGTCCTGTTTGGTGTATTGGTAGCTGCTTAGAGTCAAAAATCAACCTTGTGAGCTGCAAGCTATCATTGGATGAAAAATCATTGGGAACAGCACACTGTGACCAAATTGTACATCAAGGTGAAGCAGCTATGATGGTATGGCCGGCCCAATCTGACTGTATGATCATAATATAGATAACTAAACTATTAAATAACCAAATTATGATCCATCTTAAAGCATTCGGCCTGTACCTAACGGGAACCTTTCTAATATAGGCGCTGCAAAGAAATAATTACAGATCGCAAAGGCGCCTCCAATTAGAACCGAAAAATTCGCGAGCAGATCAAGGGTGCCTAAATTAGGGAGGTGCCTAAGAGCTGTAATTAGAACGGTTCTGAAGTTTTGCCAAAGGCAAAGTGCTATCACTAACCAGTACTATTTAGTGGCAGTGAATATATCAGTGGCGAAAACAACAAAAAATAGTCTAGTTTCAGTTCTTTTTGGATGTTTCACTCTGACCGCTGAATCATGCTCGAGTTGCTGGTACTGTATAGCCATCAGAATTATGGTTGTCTCCAACTCCAGAAAGATAGCAAGCAGTAGGTAAGTGCCCATATAAATGTAAGAGACAGCTTTGTTTCACATCTAAACTGCAGCTAGATCGATCAACAGTACTGCAGTATTGCGTTATTGCACGTGGCATGTGGCCAATTAAATAGGTGCTGCCTAAAAATAATTGATATCCGGAAAATTAGAACGGAAAAAATTGCGCAGGTCTCAAAGGGTGCCTATATTAGAACATATACGGTATAAGCCCCCTCCCCACTTTTGTCCAATGCTAGCATGCGCAAAGGGGGCTCAGTGGAGTTAAGGACAGTCTCATCTGTGTTTGTCAATGAAAATTAATAATAACGCTCATTTTCAGGAGCTAATACTAGTACATGTGTATACTGATCATGATATTACAGAAATTGAAGCCCAACTTTCATAATAATTAAACCACAAATATCTAATGAATTAAGTGGTGTAATCGTGATTAGCCACACCCACTGAAACACTATTTTGTAGTTTTCCAAAATTGTTCCTGTCAGATGTTTCTTACCTTAAGTTAAATCTAAGCTGCTTTTCTTGATTTTCACCGAGGGATATTCAGAAATAACATCGTGGTAAGAAAAACCATTTCAGCTAGTACCCTGACGGTACAAACTTTCACACACGCCCACAAAGCAGAACGAGCAGTCAACTTATCCCTCAGCAGATCCTCGATAAATATCTCAAAATTTAGCTCTCCACCATTCAAACTGTGAAACAATCCCTGAAACAATGTTGGAACTCGCAGAACTAAAAAAATTGCTTGGTTATTGCAGCTATGCGGCTACACGGCTGTGGCTTATACAATGTCACTATCGGGTGACGTCCGCTAATTGGCCACAAATATGCACGTTAAGTGGCCGTTAGTATGGCACACACGATAAGACTTGGGAAGTCCTTAAATGAACTGGGGGCGTAATCATGTGATTCTATGGTACTTTGAAATGCTTTATCTGTGTGACCATGCATGCAGTTGATCTCAAAAGTCAAACCGGTTAGCAATCTATAATATACAAATGAATATCATTAGGTCATATAGCCACATTAATAATTAAAGGAAGTGATATCACCAATACTAGACCTCACTTACTCGAATCCTGTTGGTTGAACCTGGGTTTCCATACTATGCTTTCCTTCAGAATCATGCCTTCGCCGGTAATGAATTTTGTCATAAAAATTCTCATCAGATTCTGTATTATAATGTTAAGATTTAATAGCATATCTTCAACTTTATGACTATAATATTATCAACAACCATGGAGTACTAGAGATGACATTTTTCTTTACATGATATGTACCAGTATTTTCTAGCAAGTTATACTGTACGATGTAGACATATCGTATATGTAGAAATTTCTGACAATTTTGCCACCTGCTCTTGTTGGTGAAACTTTTATCATGCTAATTTTTTGTCTGGTGTTAAGGTTTGCATAGAGGATATGGCGACCTTTACTGCATGCAAAAAAAATTCTGCAACACGAAGGTAGCTGGGCTTGGTAAAAATTCGAAAATTTTCATGTATATGGTAAAAGGAAGTGTATCCCAACATGCAGAGTATACCAGGCCCTGCACGACACTAGTATTTAATTACCTGTTTGTAGTGTACCAGCATGGTCAGTAAGAGCTCTAGCATCAGCAGCACGAGATTCCCTATCATCTAATATAAGATCATGTCACATAAAAAATAATTATGACAATGGAAACCCACTTAAAGGCATTGTGTCCATACATAAGGCCTAATTGCTTCTTAATGAGCTTATTAGTTCAAAAATTCAATTAAAGTGGGCACAGGAAGTACGGGCACGCCCAATATCACGGTATAGTCCACGGAAGTACGCGGAGATCGAACACGTGCAGCACAGAAGACATTCGCGACGGTCGAGTTGAGAAGCTTGCAATCTTCGGTTATGGACGGCTAAAGAGTAAGAAAACTGATAAGTATAGGATCGAGAGCCTACACGATGCCTAGAAAGTCGAACGCCCAGCAGAGCGAGCCTCAGCGGGCAGATTTGAATGTACACGCGAACTTATCAGCCATCCGCCACGCCCAGTATTCATTTACCGCGTGGGTGCGTGCGGCTTCAATTAGCAGGCAATCAGCGCTTATAGCATGACACAATGCCTTTAATAAAGGATACCTGATAAACAGCCAATTCTGAACACCATGATACTATCAGATTATTTAGACTTGAAACCCTCTCAACAGCAGACACTAAGCTAATTCTTGTAATAGGCACTTATTTGGTCCCGTTTAAGCATGTGCAATATTTATAAATACCGGTAATATTTATATATATTCCACAGGCTTATACATAATAATATTATTATTATATTATTAAAATCAGTAAGTGTCAGAGATCGGCAGTAAGGTAGCAATAAAGCCCAGATGTGTCTTACCTATGAGCTATCAAACGATAGATCTCTCATCAATGGTTTACTTCACTGTGTCATCTATAGTCAAAGTTTATTGTAATTGGCCATGATTAACATGCACTGCAGGGTTATGGTAATTATTGTTCTATTCATCTGCGTGTGTGTGTGTGTCTGTCTGTCTGTCTGTTACCACGAAATCTGTTGACTACCTTGTTTTTACGTCACAAAGAAAGTTTTATAGGATTCTTCATGGTGTTTTTGAAGGTTTGTACTATGTGGCTTTTGCTGAAAATGCTTCGTTCTATAGTTCTGGCATTATTGCTGGTCACCGCTACCTTCCTCGCTCACTGGTGAACTTTTTGTGGACAAGCGAGACAGCGATGGCTTCTGTTTAATTCCAAAAGTATTACAATTATTACGGTTAGATGCAACAACAAGACTGGTTCATCACTGATCGTAGCACACAGACAGGGAAGCTTTTCTGCTATTAAATTTTGTGCATGCTATAAACTGCAGACACGGCACTGCACACGTGATACTGCTGGACATTTACGCAATCGCATGCAATGTGCATTGCATTCTTGTGGTTACTCCTTTGACTCTCTGGCTAAGCTGGAGATAATAAGCATGACTGTGGTAGGATCCATGTGAGCATCTTGCAGTAATATTAGACATGCAGTACTGCTCAGTGCTTGCATGCCAAGGATTTTGCACTATCGTGCTTCATTTTATATGGAGGTCAACCAGAGCTAACAATACGTATCTCACTACTGCAGACAAAACAATTTTGATCCCAATGGTGTTTGTTTTAGAGGGTTTCCACTCTACAGTGATGGTGTACTTACAGTAACATAAGCCCATCTTTATCACAAAAACACAAGAGCATGTATGAATTAACTTACAACTAATGACTACTTCAACAGCTGTTGATACTGTAGGTTCTTCTGCTGTTGATACTACACATTCGTATACTCCTTTAAGTTCACTTTTGAAGTCTGAAATGGATACTCTGAACATCTTTATATCAGCTTTATACTCAACTCTATAGCGGTCATCAGCCTCACTAATCTTTTTATCATCAAGCCATAGCTTACATTCGGGAGGCTTCCGACCATCTTCAATTTTGAACAATAGATTGCAAAGATGTACTTTCCCACCAGTTTTTGTTTGATGTAAAATCGTATGTGGTGTCTACATAAAGGAAATGCCATGCAGTAAACTGTACAGTGCAATAAATCTTAGCACACCATGCAACAAATTACTAAGGTTATACATCAGTTTTACACTGGTAATATCTTACCTTAAACCACACCATTACAGAGGGCTGTGTTACAGTATCAAGAGGAACATAACAGCTGCATTCTTTACAATATGCTTTAATGATAGGCAAGTTCTCGTGTGGTTTACATTCAAAGTTCATCACATGCTTATTGTTCTCTATAGTGCAAATGCAAGCAACTTTGTAGGCTTGTAAACATCTGTTTGGAGATTTTTCCAAAATTGAATGGATAGCTTTCCAGACATGTTTACAAATACTGTGACCATCATTTTGAAGTTGGAATGACTGATTAGATAGACATACAGAATGTATGATGTGGATTTCATAATATTCATCTGTGGAGAGGAGTGTCACCAAGTAGTGGTGAGAGTCAAGTTTTACATTAAGGGTGATTTTATTTCGCCAGTAGATATAGTTCTCATCTTCCCACAAATCAGGTGTGCATAATTCCCATCCTTTATTATTAGAAATTAGTTTCGTAAATAAGTAGCAAAAGCCACCCAGTGGGGCAAATCCACAAGCAAAATAAATTCTCATTGGGACAATAGAGCAGGCCTGAGTATTCTTTAGCCGTACATTTAGTTCATTCTGCTTAGCTTCCATAAGTATACAGGGAATCACATATTCTTGATCAGGGTGGATATCCTCATTATTGGAATCACCCTCATACTCAGACTCTGCTATTTGTGTAGTGTTGCTACACTTAATGGGAGCAATGACTCCAAGATGCTTAAGCAAAATCATCAGCTTAGACAATTCTAGATCTTGTTTGGTTTCGCACTGTTCTTTCAATTCTTTATATTTGAATATGCCACATTTTTGCAATTTGTTTAGTTTTTTTTCATCACAGCCATCACGAAATGAATCAAAAATTATTTTGGATATGCTTCTATATACAAAAGCTGGATCACATACGACTATATCCTCAAGTGCTTTTACTTTAGGAAAATAAAGGACAATTCCAAACACATTTTGCAATCGAAATAGTAAGCTTTCAAGTGCAGACTGTTGGATATACAGCTCTTTTGCGATTTGTTGACAATGACTGTATCGAAGTACAGAATAGCCAGCACTTTGAAGTCTGCGTAGCATTATACAAAACATATACCAGGAGGCTGGCAGCTCCTCTGATTCCTTACATTTTAGTTTTTTTTCCACAATGTTCATTATCACATTGACATAATCTTCGGGTTTATTGCTGCATAATTTATTCTCATTTATAGCAACCTTTAGTACCACACATTCTTTTCCGCCACTCTCAGCTTGCACAAGTCTGCAATTTTCAAGGAATGGTTTCACTCTTTCATAAATGATAGCATCAGCACGAGTAACATCTTCGGATGTAACTTTGTCTACATGTGTGCCAACCAATAGTCCTACATTATTCAATGACTCGGTGGGTTGGCTCCTGACTGTGGATTGGATGACTTCTGAAGCGGTTGATATACAAATAAGAGATTGCATAATAACATTAATTTGTTCAAATTCAATGCCAGTAGGCAATTCTTCAGAACTGCCTTCTGCCTGCCTTGTCTCGAACACACTCTTCTCAAAACTATCATAATTAAAGAAGAGGAGATATAATGCTTTGCCTGTGGATAGTGTAGGGAGCAATTCCAGAAAGGCTCTTTGACCAGCAGTGTCTTGTAAGTGGCATATTTTTTTAATATTTGGAAGATCAGGCAAATCTTTACTTGTCAGTAGTAGATTTAATTCGTTGATATGCTTGTTTATTTCTGCAATAATAGGATCAGGATCAGGTGCCACTGGCTGTTTCTTTGATACAGTTTTACTTAGAGAAGGCAAAGCTGCTGAAAGACCTTTTTGAATATCACTAGATCCTGACGGCTGTGTGTTTTCATTGTCAGCTGCTGGTTTGTTAGCTTTCAAACTCTCGCTAGCTTTCAAATTCATTTGTGTCTCTGAAGCTTGTATTTCATGTTTAGAAGTTTGTAGTTCATCTTGAGGCTTATGAGTTTCACTTTCATCTTGATAAATGGGAATGTTCGTTTGAGGTTCAGGTTTAGGCCTATATCTTTCTAGAATAAGCTTATAGATGGTTAAAGCTTCACTGTCAAGATCACCATCCTTATTATATAAATGTAAATCAAATAATATTTCTGCATGCACATGAGCTCGGGATTTCTGGCCAGATTTTTGCTTCTCTCTTCCTACAGCTGAAATGTAGTGTGATTCAGCTGCACCTGTGCTTGGAGATTTTTGACTAGGCTTATAATCCTTTATGGCTATTCGCTTCCAAAATGTTGTTTTTCCAGATCGTGGTACACCACACAAAACCATTCTGAACACTTGCAGATTTACTATATCATGTTCTGCATCCCGCAATGCTTTTTTGTAAACGTTATTGTGAAAGTGATATTGAAGATGCTCAACACCTAAAAGAATTAATCAGTATCATACTTGATTAAATATACATAGGATCCACTGTAACATAAGTAATATTTATAACACACTTACCTGGCATTAAGTGATTTAATGTGTGCACGAGGATGATGCAATAACGCTTGAGGTGGTGTAATGCACGAGCCGAAGGCGAGTGCATTACTCCACCGAGAACGTTATTGCATCATCCGAGTGCACCACATTAAATCACGCAGTGCCAGGTAAGTGTGTTCTAAAGGTTTTATTTCTGGTCAAAGTGACTTTCAACCAAGCTGATGCGTTGAAACTTACATGATTGTTGGTTCACGTGCTTCTACACTCAAGCGCTTTTGTTGGGTGACTTGTTCTAACTCGTTTAGACTTGTTTCAAAGCTAGCTACATTCAAACTGTGCAATATCTATTTAATGCACACTTAAGTGTGCAATACGCGATTTAATGCACACTTTTCAATGCTTCTGATTGGTTGAAAGTCACGTGACCAGAAATAATTTAATATTCTTCCTAAAATATTTAGGATTCCAGTAAGGTAGTCAGTTAAGATTATTTGTGTGTTCTATAGAACTATAATTTTGTATAATCTCGTCTATCATATTTCTTGGAATTGTAATGAATCCAAGGTAAGGTCAGAGTTGGTTTGTAGTAACGTATAGCGGGAAATTTTTGAGGAAGAAAACTCTTGCAGATCGGTAGGAAAGGAGCATTTTGCGAAATGTTAAAACTGGTCGCATAATGGGTGTGGCATGCCAAGAATTTCGTGGAGAAAACTTTCGCGGATGGCTGAAAAATTGCGAAATTCGTGAAAGTTTTCTCCCTTGCAAGTTTGCCACTATATGGTATTACATTAAATAAAGTAGCTACGGTAATAAAATTAATATCGGAGCATGTGAATGGCTTAGCAATGCGTGAATAGTTGAAGTATGTGTAGGTTTAAATAATGGTCATATGTAACCACTTAGGTCTTCTTTATTTCTGATATTATTTGATGTGTTACCTTTGTCTTCACTCAAAATCTCAGCCAATTCACGTTGGTCAATTTTCCGTAAGTGTATCACCACCTCCTCCTTAGTAATACGTACACCTTGTTTAAGATTCAGACCACTTTTTTGTAAGTTAGGTAAGTGCTTAGCCAAAACAACAGCAAGAATTCGAATATCCCTTTCAGTTAATACATTGCCTAAAAACAAAAAAAAAAAAAAACATTTTGGAAAGAAGCTTTAAAATATAATATACTGTAAGCATATGCACATAATCATCCATAATTATATAATATTAATATATTATACCATATAGCCAATAATATTATAGGGAAATATTTGGATGCTATTCATATTAGGCCACTCCAATAAACTGATTTGTTTCTGGTCACCTGCACTTAGAATATTACTTAGTCTATAGTTTTTGGAATTCCCCCAAATCATTATTTAAACTAGTGCACGCAAGTCATCATTAGTCAACCACCTTTTATTGTCGACCAATATCTACTATATATATGGTGGTCTCGGCTATGGTCATATTTTGCCATGCACTATAAAACGTACGGTGCTGGTGATATTAATTTTGTGCATCCCGTTTTTTTTTTAATTTTTTGCATCATTTTCATCCGATATAAAAACTTAATATGTATGTAGTAGTACATAACAATCATGGTGAAATTATTATTTCAAATATCTATGCATGCACCATTATTAAATAATCAGCAGTTGGTCGATATTAGCACTAACGCTATTATTAAGGTACCATTAAATTGCGTGGGCGTGAGGTGGGGGATGTGACACCTAAACCACATCAAAGTCATTAGTGAGGTGCATGTTGTGTAACCACGCCCTTTTAATTGCACAGGTCTCAGGGGTGTGGCTGCTAGAGCCGGAAGTGTTCATTTAATATCCTCCATGGACCGGAAGCCGAGCCGGAAGGGAGGGGCCAGGCCACGCCCAAAACAGCCCCACCCTGTTCCCCAAGGACCACCATTCTCAATCAAGTGCCTACTAACCACCGGATGTCCACCGGAAGCCCACAATCAATCCCAATTAAAACACACAGCTTCCTCAAGGCCAAAACACACACAAACACTTGGAGGCCGTTCTGCCACACCGCCCACGCAAGAGCTCACCTCATTTCCTGTGTGGGCGGAGTAACAACACGTCATCGCAACCACATCCGCTTCAAACCATCGTCAGCTTCCGTCCAGCCGTACAGGCCCCTCGATCGCACCGCCGTACAGTGCCTCATTAACAGACATGGCCGCACCTTTGACCTCCTGCCACGCCCCCAAAGCCTCCTCGCGGGGTTCAAAGGTCACCACCGCTTCCGGGACACGCCCACCTATCGCCGAGGCCAAGTCCCAGGCGCCGATGTCCAAGCACTGGCCCGTGAAGCCACGCCCAATCGGAAGCAATAAAACCTGCATTAACGCACACGCACACACTCCACACAGTGCCAGGAACACGCCCACATGCTTAATTAGGCCTAATAAGCTTTTTTTTTTTTTTTTTTTTTTTTTTTTTAAGTCGTTGCGGTTAATAGTTAAGAAAGAATGCTTTGATCTTGCTTTGATGTGGGCAATTACCGGCCTTTTCTTCAGGGGCCATTTCCGGTCGCTAATTACACGCGCATAATCATCCCTGGCCGATTCTGGACACGCCCACCTTCGACCAAAAGCACTCGTATGGCCTCTTCGGCCACGCCCCTTCACGATTCGCTAATTGAATTAGCCATTCCTGACGCTCACGCCCACGCAATTAAATGGTACCTTAAGCTTTTTACTATGCCATATACTGTGTACAGTAGATAAGTTTTAAGGTACCATTAAATTGCGTGGGCGTGAGGTGGGGGATGTGACACCTAAACCACATCAAAGTCATTAGTGAGGTGCATGTTGTGTAACCACGCCCTTTTAATTGCACAGGTCTCAGGGGTGTGGCTGCTAGAGCCGGAAGTGTTCATTTAATATCCTCCATGGACCGGAAGCCGAGCCGGAAGGGAGGGGCCAGGCCACGCCCAAAACAGCCCCACCCTGTTCCCCAAGGACCACCATTCTCAATCAAGTGCCTACTAACCACCGGATGTCCACCGGAAGCCCACAATCAATCCCAATTAAAACACACAGCTTCCTCAAGGCCAAAACACACACAAACACTTGGAGGCCGTTCTGCCACACCGCCCACGCAAGAGCTCACCTCATTTCCTGTGTGGGCGGAGTAACAACACGTCATCGCAACCACATCCGCTTCAAACCATCGTCAGCTTCCGTCCAGCCGTACAGGCCCCTCGATCGCACCGCCGTACAGTGCCTCATTAACAGACATGGCCGCACCTTTGACCTCCTGCCACGCCCCCAAAGCCTCCTCGCGGGGTTCAAAGGTCACCACCGCTTCCGGGACACGCCCACCTATCGCCGAGGCCAAGTCCCAGGCGCCGATGTCCAAGCACTGGCCCGTGAAGCCACGCCCAATCGGAAGCAATAAAACCTGCATTAACGCACACGCACACACTCCACACAGTGCCAGGAACACGCCCACATGCTTAATTAGGCCTAATAAGCTTTTTTTTTTTTTTTTTTTTTTTTTTTTTAAGTCGTTGCGGTTAATAGTTAAGAAAGAATGCTTTGATCTTGCTTTGATGTGGGCAATTACCGGCCTTTTCTTCAGGGGCCATTTCCGGTCGCTAATTACACGCGCATAATCATCCCTGGCCGATTCTGGACACGCCCACCTTCGACCAAAAGCACTCGTATGGCCTCTTCGGCCACGCCCCTTCACGATTCGCTAATTGAATTAGCCATTCCTGACGCTCACGCCCACGCAATTAAATGGTACCTTAAGCTTTTTACTATGCCATATACTGTGTACAGTAGATAAGTTTTAAGGTACCATTAAATTGCGTGGGCGTGAGGTGGGGGATGTGACACCTAAACCACATCAAAGTCATTAGTGAGGTGCATGTTGTGTAACCACGCCCTTTTAATTGCACAGGTCTCAGGGGTGTGGCTGCTAGAGCCGGAAGTGTTCATTTAATATCCTCCATGGACCGGAAGCCGAGCCGGAAGGGAGGGGCCAGGCCACGCCCAAAACAGCCCCACCCTGTTCCCCAAGGACCACCATTCTCAATCAAGTGCCTACTAACCACCGGATGTCCACCGGAAGCCCACAATCAATCCCAATTAAAACACACAGCTTCCTCAAGGCCAAAACACACACAAACACTTGGAGGCCGTTCTGCCACACCGCCCACGCAAGAGCTCACCTCATTTCCTGTGTGGGCGGAGTAACAACACGTCATCGCAACCACATCCGCTTCAAACCATCGTCAGCTTCCGTCCAGCCGTACAGGCCCCTCGATCGCACCGCCGTACAGTGCCTCATTAACAGACATGGCCGCACCTTTGACCTCCTGCCACGCCCCCAAAGCCTCCTCGCGGGGTTCAAAGGTCACCACCGCTTCCGGGACACGCCCACCTATCGCCGAGGCCAAGTCCCAGGCGCCGATGTCCAAGCACTGGCCCGTGAAGCCACGCCCAATCGGAAGCAATAAAACCTGCATTAACGCACACGCACACACTCCACACAGTGCCAGGAACACGCCCACATGCTTAATTAGGCCTAATAAGCTTTTTTTTTTTTTTTTTTTTTTTTTTTTAAGTCGTTGCGGTTAATAGTTAAGAAAGAATGCTTTGATCTTGCTTTGATGTGGGCAATTACCGGCCTTTTCTTCAGGGGCCATTTCCGGTCGCTAATTACACGCGCATAATCATCCCTGGCCGATTCTGGACACGCCCACCTTCGACCAAAAGCACTCGTATGGCCTCTTCGGCCACGCCCCTTCACGATTCGCTAATTGAATTAGCCATTCCTGACGCTCACGCCCACGCAATTAAATGGTACCTTAAGCTTTTTACTATGCCATATACTGTGTACAGTAGATAAGTTTTAAGGTACCATTAAATTGCGTGGGCGTGAGGTGGGGGATGTGACACCTAAACCACATCAAAGTCATTAGTGAGGTGCATGTTGTGTAACCACGCCCTTTTAATTGCACAGGTCTCAGGGGTGTGGCTGCTAGAGCCGGAAGTGTTCATTTAATATCCTCCATGGACCGGAAGCCGAGCCGGAAGGGAGGGGCCAGGCCACGCCCAAAACAGCCCCACCCTGTTCCCCAAGGACCACCATTCTCAATCAAGTGCCTACTAACCACCGGATGTCCACCGGAAGCCCACAATCAATCCCAATTAAAACACACAGCTTCCTCAAGGCCAAAACACACACAAACACTTGGAGGCCGTTCTGCCACACCGCCCACGCAAGAGCTCACCTCATTTCCTGTGTGGGCGGAGTAACAACACGTCATCGCAACCACATCCGCTTCAAACCATCGTCAGCTTCCGTCCAGCCGTACAGGCCCCTCGATCGCACCGCCGTACAGTGCCTCATTAACAGACATGGCCGCACCTTTGACCTCCTGCCACGCCCCCAAAGCCTCCTCGCGGGGTTCAAAGGTCACCACCGCTTCCGGGACACGCCCACCTATCGCCGAGGCCAAGTCCCAGGCGCCGATGTCCAAGCACTGGCCCGTGAAGCCACGCCCAATCGGAAGCAATAAAACCTGCATTAACGCACACGCACACACTCCACACAGTGCCAGGAACACGCCCACATGCTTAATTAGGCCTAATAAGCTTTTTTTTTTTTTTTTTTTTTTTTTTTTAAGTCGTTGCGGTTAATAGTTAAGAAAGAATGCTTTGATCTTGCTTTGATGTGGGCAATTACCGGCCTTTTCTTCAGGGGCCATTTCCGGTCGCTAATTACACGCGCATAATCATCCCTGGCCGATTCTGGACACGCCCACCTTCGACCAAAAGCACTCGTATGGCCTCTTCGGCCACGCCCCTTCACGATTCGCTAATTGAATTAGCCATTCCTGACGCTCACGCCCACGCAATTAAATGGTACCTTAAGTACAGGGTGGTCGACAACAGGTGGAAATGGTCTCCAATTCATAAAATCATGGATCTAGCATACTTGCTCATAGTGACTTGCAGAAACTAAAGTAATACATGGCAAGTGGTCGTTTATTAGTATCTACCAAATGGATTTTTTTTTAAGTTTGTAGCATATACAGAGGCCAAGTTATAGTCCCAAACATCTTAGAGTTGATGACTTACGCTTAGCCTATTTGCATGTTGAATGTATTAGTGGCACATGCTTGGCTCAAAAAATGGGCAGGCAATCCAAAAATGCATGTGCAGTCCTATAAACAATTAAAATTTGTAAGGGTGGCAGTAACAGAAAGCATGCACCAAAACAGAGTGGTAGTGATAGAAAAATAATTCTAGGAGATATCTGATATTATCATACATCATCATCTTAGGCATCTAAAATGTGACATAAGGATGACTCCCGGGGGGTTTTAATCGAAACCACTGAAAATTCTCTGGTCAAATTCATACAATAATATTATTATGGAACTACAAAATACTGTAAGTATAAAGAGGATGAATTGTATTTAAATTAAGCAAACTTAAGGAAGCCTTAGTTACTATGGCATCATCGTGCCGGAAATTGTGGGGATTGTTTCCTTAGCTGTTAATAATATTTACAGAGTGTATTCTCAGTCCCCTTTCAGAAGATTTTCATCCTTATGATATTATTAAATTTTATCACATGCAAAAGTCTATCCCCACTCCCATAGGAACTTGGACTACACAATTCTTCAAGGGGCAGGGTGTTAGTACCAACACTGAATTTACCGAGAACGAGTTCAATATGATTTGATTTCACAACTTGATCACCACTGAAGGTCACTGCACACTGATACTTTCCTTCGTAGGCATGAATAAAAGGAGAAATTGTAAGCTTATTGGTACCCAAGCCATCATAAGCTGGATATTTTTCAATTGAGAGATTCTTGTTGTTTTTTAACCATTGATATAAACCAACACTTAGTCCTGGCATGACATCAGCAGTTAAAGTTATTTTGTCTCCATAGAGCTGATTGACTGGATCTGCACTGATATACACCTGTGGTTTAGAACCTGTAAAAATAGGCAGTACAAAAGAGTGTATATAGAGGTAAACCAGTTGAACGGGGAGCATGCAACCTGTACCCCTTTACAGATTTTGATGTTACAGATGAATAACATTACTATCCCCATCTATAGCTATCTTGTTAGTCTATCACTAGTGGTGTTGCTAGGTGCTGGACATCATACATGCTTTACCGGTATGCACTAGTATGAGAAATGCCGATAGCAGTATCGTACTTAAGGTGCAAAATACACTGTGTATGATCAGCTAAAAGTTAATAATGATTAGTCTTTGAGAAGCCAAGCACAAACAGCATGGCGAGCTCCATTACCTGTAATGTGAAATTATAATAAGATATATATGAGTCCGCTTATTAGCTCATGGTTTATCTCATAGTCTTAAGACATGGAGTGGGGGAGCTATATATTAAATTTTACAGCACTAGCTATTGTGCTTGAGCCATATTAAATTGTAGGAAACTAAAGGCACCAAAGAAACAATTTATGGGATTATACAATGCACCAAAGTTACCATAATATGGCAGGTAATTTTCATGAGGTGCTCATTTTAGTTAATTTTCGTGGTTAAGTTGCAGTTTCGCCCCAGGAAAATAAGCTCTATTGAGACGGAGGGGGCATGACCAAAAACATCATGGAAACAGTCATATTATTTATTGGTCTCCACAACAGCCAGCTGATGGTATTATGATCAATAATGATGGGTTAATGCAAGGCTATAACAGCAATCAATACATTATATCATTACGCACAAATTCCATGCATAAAATGTATACATGTAGAGTATGTAAAAGCAAACCTGTTTCAGATTGCGAGTCGTTGTATGTTTTATTCCTACATATAGAAGAAAAGTTTATTCATAAGTATGTGGTAAAATTATTGAGATTTTGTTACTGTATAGTGAGAAATTTTCAAAATCTTCACACATTTCGCCATTTTACAACCACCCACGAAAGTTTTCTTCATGAAATTTTAGGCATGCCACACCCATTATGCGATCACTTTCTCCCTTGAAAGTTTCCCGCTACACGGTATCAAGGTTATATTTTCAGCAGTCCTTTGCCCATGGAACACAACCATAGCTAATCTTGATACACTTAGTTGGATATCATTAACTACGTAAGACTTAGTAATGTTTCAGAATGTTCAGTAAATGCCATACGTAGCTATGGGTGTATATTGCAGCTATACTTATCCCATGGGTGTTTCAGCGCAATATGCATGAGGAAACTTAGTCGCCCACGCATAATTTTTTTCCTACACCTATCAACGAGGGATGCACTTTCCTAGCAACCATTTCGCACTAGTATGCTGTGAATATCGTTAAAAATGGGGACGTTCGAGTAGAGTGAGGAGGTCGTCATTGCACGGTGAATTTGAGCAGCTGCTCTTGGACTGCTTGAGGGGTATGGTCTACGCCATAATAGCAAAGCAAGCTGCTTTCATCTATGCATGCGCAAGGTACTAACTGGCAATCTTGATTGCATACATGTGCATGTACTGAGCATGCTATTTACTCTTCATGCATTAATACTAGCCACATTATCCCATGACAATCTGTGACGTACTTGTTTATATTAATATTACCATAATCCGCGTTAATTTTGTTTACAAAAGTTTTGTGTTAGAAATTTTCAACTTCTAGCATGTGCCATAATATTATTATTAACCTTGTCTCCAGGCATCCTGATCTTTCAACGCACGCGAGAAAGGAGGGGTGATAGTTGGATAGCCAAAATATGCAACAAAATTGAGATAATAAGTGGAAATAGCATGCATTTTTAAGCTTCTGGACACAATAAGGTAAAAAGTTGCATTGTCTATTGAAAATAGAGTCTATGCCCTTGTTACCCTAAAGATGAAGTCCAAGATCATTAAATTGGAGCTCATGATGAATTTATCTATCACCCTCCTCAAAGAGAAGCTATACAGAGACTCTCCTGCTGTGTTGCATCTCTCCATCTTATGGAGTGGATATACACAACTGCCAATAATAGGAAGCTCTGTGGGCTGGAAGAAAGCAAATGACTTAAGAGATGAAGACTCCAAGAAACGGGATTTGTGTTAGGTCTTGCAATGAAGTGGTCAGTCACCCATATGCAAAGAATTTTGGCATCTGACTAAAGCCAATAAAGAGCAGAAAAGGTAGATAAATTCAGTATACAAAAACAATCTACGTATTGCTGTTTAAACCTTAACTAAACAGAAATTGATGAAAGAGGCTCATGCAGCAAGAATGGTAGGTAATTAATAGGCATGATTGTGGACTCCACAATTCCTTGTCTAAACGATCTTGGTGAGAGTAAATGTATACAATGATGTGCATGCACATGGTCATGCAGCTTATAACTGTTGACAGAAAAGTCTGCTAAATTCCATCCGGCTATCCAGGGTAGAGCTCCATCAATGTATGTGCTACCTTCCATAAATTTTAATGCCGAGGAGATGATAGTCATTTGGGTGCACTGGTACTATGCGATAGGCATCTTTGATGTCTACTTTTACCAGTTGTGATCCACGGCCAAGTTGCTGTATGAGTTTTACAGCGTCGTCAACAGTACTTGAGATGCCATCATTAACACTGGCCCCAGCAGAGGAGGAAAGACCACAGATCATGCGCCATTATTTGGCTGGTGCGATTTTGGCACGAGACCCAGAGGGCTTGTATGAATCCCGGGGAGTAGGTGAGATGGGATGGGTCCCAGCAGTCTGCCAGCAGCGACCTTAGAACTGATTCGTTGGTCTACGACCCTGGAGTTGGCCAGGGAGGACGGGCGGTTCTTTCCACGGGACCTTAGTCGTGCTCGGTCATGGGTGAACCCTATGCAGAACTCAGACGCCAACCCAGTGGTCCTGATATATGCTGGCCGCCGGGAGAGACAGTGCCAATGCTGGATGAGTGTGAGGACCTGTGGCCAGAGAAGTACCATGGTGTAGCAGTAGAAATGGTAAAATATACAGCGCGCAGTAAACACCTCCAAGGCAGCCATGCAATTTAGCAAACTAGTAGTAGTTCTGGTAGCTTCCCCCTCTTCCCCCCACTGGATGAAACCCTGCTGGGGTTCTCAAGCCAGGACAAGCTTCTTCAGATGCTCCTTGACATCTCCCCAGCAACAAGAACAGTCTACAATTCAGGGTCGAGGCTGTACATAAGATTCTGTAACCAGTATCACATAATACTCCTACCAGTAAGCGAGGATTCATGAACTGCTTTCGCTGCTCACATTTCTCAATCAGTAAGTCCACGAACCATCCAATCTTACCTCCGCACCATCAGATTTTTCCAGATATGAGCTAGTGCCAGAACCAACAGGGAGTTCATCTCCTAGGCTCGATCGGTTACGTTTTTAAGGGAATTCAGAGGACATCACCTAGTCCCAATAAATCAAAGCGTCTCCCTATCACACCACGACTGCTAGAGAGGATTCACGCCCTGTGGTCAAAAGATCAATTGTCCTTCGACCAGCTATGTGCAGCATTTTGCTTAGGTTATTCCAGGTTCATGTGATCAAGGGAGTTCACTTGCTTCCCCTCAGGCAACGCTAGTGACTGCACATTGACAGTATTGGAAGTACAAGTGGATTCCAGGACTCACTACCTACATTAGAACCTCCTGTTGAAGACTTGGTAGCATGCAGCTTCTGTGGTACTCGCCAGCCCTCCTAGTGGACGGCGCTGATCTCGACTTACATACATGTATGCTGTTCAGTCTACTGGCATCTCTTAATTTTTATTCTATACGATATTATGTTAATACTCTATTCATATTAAGGTACTCAATAAGTCATATTATAATGTATTACTCTAATTTCATCTGGGAGTGTAGTGTATACTATACTTTGGGGATGTCGCTGACATACACTCCAAGTTCTATACAAGCATAGCTGTATCTATATCATTGTCTTCATAAAATTAATGCTCATGCAAACAGGTTTCTGTAAGCAGTACAATGTTATGTTGCTGGCTGGCAATGTGCTTAATATCAATAATATGATGTATTGGCTGTATTATGGCTGCATTATTATTGGCTGGGGCTGTGTGGCCCCAAGGCTGTGTGGCACTAATGGGGGAGTGGCTCCTGCAGTACTAGCAATCACTCATTCCCCTTACGGGGAAGCAGTAGAGTAATGCATAAGACTTAGTGCGTGGGGTTGCAGCTGCCATTGTTCAACCCTGTAGTAATAAATGATGTGCGCTTAAAAACCTGAGTTTACAGTTAGAAATGTATTATCTATGAGATAAGTCAATTGCCCGAATGAAAAGTCAACCTTGGTTACTATGGATTGTTTCCCAGTAGAATTGCTGGAATGATTGAAATTCTGAAGATGGCGTGAGCTAAGACTCTGCTTACATGAGAGGTCGCTTGTGAATAATATTACAGGGAATGGGTATTCTGACACTCGTAATTTAAATTATCTTGTTATACCATGTACAATGAAAAACATTTTTCAGACGATCATTTTTCTTATATAGTCCGTATCCTAACCTGGAGGGCATAAAAGATGTGCTCTTCTGCAAGTTCAGAAGGCTCACGATTGGTCAGATTTACAGTGCCAGGTGCACAAGCAAGGGTAGCCATTCTCGAACAAACGGCACGAAGCGCCACGGGTTTCGAGAGGCCTGCTCAGCAGGCCACCGAGCCTCGAGCGAAACGAGAGATGAGGTCTGTTCTTCGTCATAGCCTGGTGGTAGATTCGACAGAGTGAGAACGTTGCCATGGCAGTGGCGAGTTTGAGCAGCTGCTGTTGACCTGCATCAAGGGGTGTGGTCTACGAAGTAATACTAATAGGATCAAAGTTTGTGCTGCTGTAGCTGGCATGTGCACTATACTAACGCGGATTGACATACCCACAGCAACCTTGCCCACAGCTAAGGAGATGTACTGTTTAGATTTCTGAGTATGTGAGCCTTGATACTGTGAGTAACTCATGCATATTAGCCACATTATTCCATGATTGTGTCATCTAACACACTTGTATGATGTAATAATGACTTCTTTAAGGTGTCTTGAAATGCCACAGATATACAATGTCATGTGTATGACATGCTGTGTACATCATTAGAGTAACCAAAAACACTCACAACATAATTATTGAAGTCTGTTTAGTCTAAGTATTGTTCTCAAGATATTGCACTACTTACATTTGATCCTCCCTAAGAAAGGCTCTATTATCACTGATAATGCAATAAATTTAATTACAGTGTAGTCCACTTAATTCGAATTTACAAATCCACCCAAATAATTTGAATTAAAGGAAAATTTGAATTACAGCAACATCCACTTAATTCGAATTTTGCTCACATGAATGATAATTTTGAATTAAAGGGATAATAACTACCACACATAATAATAATCTTTACATATTCAGATGCAACAACCTTTTTCTTCTTGTCTGGAGGCAGACTGTCCACTCTATCTATTATTTCTAGCTTTCTTTTAAGTTTAGAACCTGATACTGCTAGATATAGCTACTTCTTGCTAGTGTAGCTGCACTCAGCTGCAGCCATGTGATGCCCACGTGATCTATTTTCCGTATACTATATGTGCATGTCCGTATACTAGACCTTGTGCGTGTTCTAATTAAGCGAAAGTGCCATTTCGAATTTATGTATTAGCTCTATGTGGGGAATTGGAAAGACTTCGAATTAGAAGAAAATTCGTGGTAAGCGGGTTCGAATTAGGTGGACTACACTGTAAAATCAATTTTGAATAGGAGGTGGTTCTGAATAGACACGGGGATAAAGTAACATCAATACCAGACCCAAAACTGCGGCATTTTGCATTGTGCCTCTGTGCAATTAGTTGCCTACAAGCGATAATGTAAATGACGGAGTCTGCTGGAATTATGCTTGTCTAATCAGGAATTAGGATTGCTATCCCTTAAGGTTTAGTAGGGATAGCTAGATTTATAGACACTTTAACAGTAACTAACCTGAAATTTGCATAGCTATTAATCCTGAACTTTAATTGTGGATTTCAAAGTCTAAAACTTAATCAACTTTTCTTACTATTAAATGACATTCTTTAGCGCAGTCACATCACTTGTGCATTCAGTGATATTACTACTATAGCATGGTAGAGCGGCACCGCGTAGCTCTATCTTGCTGAGAAATGGGCGGGGCCATATGCATGTTACAATAGGAAGCTGTACTGGGCATGCCTGTAGCTATATATATTTTCTTTTGGTTGAGGCAAGGAATTAGACAGAAAATAAGCTCCCGTCGGTGCGTGCATGTAGTCAGGGCTGTCTGCTGCATAACAGGTGTGTGTGTTTACAAGCTAATCAGTGTGTTGGTAGGTAGCATGTCTAGCAGCAAGGCTGCTGGAGCCATGAAGTTGTGCAGTATACACAAGTAGTGTGTAGCATGTTGTGAAGATTTAAAGGTATGTCCCAGTAAGGTAGTCACTCTCAGAGAGTCTAGATTCAATGGAACGTGGAACGGTGGAATGGAATAGTGGAATGGTGGAACGGTGGAATACTGGAATGGCAATTAACGACCCTGTACTGTTTTTACTTGTATAAGTGGACCAATTGGGCATGGGCATTAGAAATTGACGTTGGAATGGTCTGGATGCGAGGCTACCTGCAAGTTGAAAGAGTGTATGAAAAGGAGCCTGTGCATGTGTTGTTGTATTACGCATAGCTATAGCTATCTGACTAATAAATTATTCTCAGCAGTGGAGTAAGCCATATCAACCCCTGGCACACCTAGCCTGTGATAGCTAGCTACTGAAGCATTGATTGACTCATCAGCCACCATTGGACCCTGGCTGAAGGAGGAAGGAAGAGGACCACATTCAGGGAGATCAAAGTATGCTATACAGTGGAGAATTATTAAAGGAACTATGCACACACATACACATCGTCACTGTACTGTCATACACTCACATAAATTATTAGGACTTGACGGTAGTGAAAACAACAATGTATTATATCAAATACAATACTCAAATGGTACTATAATGAATATTTGATTGACTATGGCATCCAGCCGAGTGCCACAGGCGACACGATTGTCACCCAGGGAACTACTGAGTATTCTGAGAGCTTCTATTATTTTAATAACTTGATGTAATGGGCATTATGACCAATAGAACTACCCAGGCCTTGGTCCCAGGCAGTGCCAGGGATATAGCATTCAAGGCCATATGGCATGGCAACAGGCTAAGCAACAAATAGGCACCATATTATGGCAGATATTCTATCTGTGCTGGAAGTAAGAGTAGATCTAAATCTATAGCTGATTATCAGCATGTGTTCTGTGCTTTTGCCTCTCAGTGTCTGTCTTTCTGCGAGTTTACATCCCTGACTATTCTTCTCTGTCACCTTTCTGACTCTGCTCAAGCCGAGCTGCATAGTGTGCACGCTCGAATAAGAAGTTTGGTGTGGTACAGGGTCGTTAGTCATAGTTGCCCATTCCACTATTCCACCATTCCACCATTCCACTATTCCATTCCACCGTTCTACTGTTCCATTCCACCGTTCCACGTTCCAGTGAATCTAGACTCCTTCACTCTCGGCAACGTACACTGCCTAGCTACATTTCTAAGCCAAAATTTGCAATTTCACTACTCGGAGTCACTTTTACTCAAGTTTTGCCATCAAGTATAGCTATAGTCCACAGTGGTTGCTGCATCAAGATGTCAAGAGAAGAAGATAGTAGTGCTCCAGTTACAAAAGCAGAATTTTCTGAGCTTTTATCAGCAATGAACGCTGTTCAGAACCAGACGAAGGAGATGAAGCGTAACTTGTCGGAGGAATGGGATGCTGCTGATGAACGTCTTGTAAAGAAGATGCGGTTGGACAAGGGAGTGCAGTTCAAATGGAAGGCCAATGAGAAGCAGCATCAGTTCAATAAGCTGGTGCAGGATAGCCTTGAAGCATCCCGGAAAAGTCTGAGCTCAGCTCCTCCTGCCATCGAGAAGGCCAAGGAGGCCCATAAAGAAGGTGAGAGACTTTCAAAGGACCACCAGAAACTAATTAGAATTTCGGATAGGTCCGAGTATGGTTGGGCCACCGTATCTGAATATGAGGAGGACGAGCTGGCAGACGGGTCAGACAATGAAAAACGTTTATATAGGGCTGAAATGCGAGCCGGTAGGAAGGCTAAAGCTGGGAAAGCTGCTAAAAGAAAGAGGGAGCAGTTCCCACGAAGGGACAGTTGGGCTTGGAAGCCAAGATGGCAGCCTCAGAATAGTGGTGTTTCCAATGCTGGAGGGGTGTCCCAGCCGTCCTCCTCGGGTGCAGCTAAATTTCCAAGTGGGAGACCACAAAGCATGTTAGGTCCTTGTTTTGAGTGTGGCAAGTTAGGCCACTTGAAGAATGCTTGCCCTGACTTATTGTTAAAGAACTTGATGGGCAAGCAAGGAAAATAACTATTGTTGATCTTCCTACAATTTTGATTTGTGATGCTCTCATCCTATGGGTTTTTCTTGCTTAATTGTACATGTGTGTGCGAGGGATACGGTAGTAGATTCGTCTGTTGACATTCATCCTGATTTTTGGACCTACCTGGGGTTTTCATGGGGTATGGGCAAGGATCGATCATTCTACGTATATGTTCAGAGTGCTTCCCTTCGGCCTTTCATCAGCTTGTTATGTGTTCACCAAGTTGTTTCGGCCATTGGTGAAAAGGTGGAGGGGTAAAGGGATTAGAGCTATTGTTTATATTGATGATGGCATTGTGGCCTCAAAGTCGCAAGAACAGTGCCTTATGGATAAGCAGCTGGCCACCTCTGACCTAGACCTAGCAGGTTTTGTCTTTAAGTCGCAGCTAGAGCCACACCAGCTTGGTGGATGGTTGGGCTTCATTATTGATCTCTATAATGGTAATTTCCATGTGCCAAAAGAGAAAATAGATGGCCTTATATCATTAATAAAACAGGTATACATGCAGTCCCGTGTGCCAGTTAAGCGCCTGGCTAGCATAGTCGGCAAAATAATATCCATGTCCCTTGCAATTGGCCCCGTCTCACGTCTGAGAACAAGAGCCTTGTATACTGTCATCAATAGTAGACGTTCTTGGTGCGATAGTGTTTCCTTGCCCCAGAATACCAAGGAGGAATTATTATAGAGTTTTGGTTCAGAAGTATCAACAGTCTCAATGGTAAACCCATATGGTTTAATCCTGGTGCTACAAGAATCGTGTACTCAGATACTAGCGATAGCGGCTAGGGGGGTTATATGGTGGAATTAGGCCCAGAAATTGCACATGGCCAATGGTCGGAGGCCGAGGCCTTGCTTAGTTCAACTTGGAGGGGGCTAAAGGCGGTGTACTCGGTATTGAGGTCTTTCACTGGAATATTAACAGGACATAGAGTCAAATGGTTTACTGATAATCAGGGTGTGATGTATATTATTCGTTCCAGTTCAAAGAAACAGCATCTGCAGGAAGGGGCCATAGAAATTTTTAATGTCTGTTTAGCAAACAACATTAAGCTGGAAGTGGAGTGGATCCCCCGAGATGCTAATGAATATGCTGATATCATTAGCAGAGTCATTGATTATGACGATTGGAGCCTTGACCCTCATTTATTAAAATTGTTAGATGCTATGTGGGGTCCCCATGTTGTTGATTGCTTCGCATCACCAGAAAATGCACAGCTTCCTAGGTTCCATAGCCGGTTTTGGTCTCCGGGCTCCATTGCAGTTGATACTTTTACTGCAAATATTGGGGCAAGGAAGTAAATTGGTGGGTGCCACGTCCATACTTGGTATGCCGTACCATTAGCCATGCCCAAAATTGTAAGGCTAAGGGCACCTTGGTTGTCCCCCTGTGGAAATCTAGATGGGGAACATTTGGCTTCATTTGTCCACGCGTGGTGGTCTACAAAGTTGTATCCTGATATGTTTTTGCGGGGATGCAGTGGTAGCAGTTTGGGTGACACGCTAAATGCTGACTCGTGGGTTTTGGCCCAATTCATTGACTTTTCAGTGCAGCCTAGGCTCAATAATTTTGGTTTCGATATTTGCTAGCTAACTGTTCTGGTGACTCTTAGCGTCATTCAAGAGACAACTGTTATGAACTGACTGATTAGTTTGATTGAGTTATGCCATGTTTGTTATTGTTATTATTTAGTGATATCCCAACCATAAGAATCTTACTCTAGGGGCTTATGCATGACTGTACTTAAAGGTAGCCATGTTACAATACATGTGGAGTGCTGCGAAGTCAGAGAAGTCCCTAGTTGTTGGGACGCAGGAATGCCTCAATGGTAATGGCTACATGTGTAAGAGTGGTCTCTGAGACCTAAAGTTATATATGCTGACCAAGGATTTGCAGTAAATCCTGTGCCTGCCCGAGGAATAGCCGTCTCAATCCATAGTTGCAAGTGTGTATGTGACCCGGATGGCTGGGTGGCTGGCGGGCCCTTAAGAAGCCATCGCTTGGGTTTGCAAGTATAGCCATGCAAGTTGGGGTGTTGGTATCCCTGCTGATGTCCTAAGGAGGACAAGTGGATCCTATGATTCATACAATCACAGCGGTTTGGATTCCTGGAATCCTGTTATGTGTTGCCATGGTGATGTGGCCCAGAATTGGATCCTGGATCCATGTATGCGCAGTCGGTAAGTCCTGCATGGCCTGGGTGGTGGACTATTAGCCAGGCTATCGCATGGAGTGCATGAGTTTGTTATTCCATACTCTATAATATAGCTACTTGCTAAGCCTGCCTCATCTAGAAAAACTGAAAATGGAGAGACAAAATTATAATATGTTGAACAGTACATGAGATTGCCCGATTACGACAATGTGCATGGGTTTTAGGGCCCATGTACGTGTTAGATAATTATCGGTGCATGGTGCATGTTTGCCCCAGATTTGTGCAGCAAAATTTCAGCTTGGCAAGAGCTTGTCAAAATTGATGATCCATAGCTTAAGGAACTGGCTACTCTACTCCCGACTGTGGTCTTCAGTGGTAGAGCCCCCTCCACTGTAAAGAAGTATAGCAGTACGTTTCTACGCTGGAAGAAATGGTTAAGTCAGAAATTTGAAGTAGTTTGCTGCCCAGCTAAGCCTTTACAGGTGTCCCTCTATTTAACTTTCTTAATCACAAAATCCTCCACTAGTGCTCCAGTGCAGGAGGCAGTCAATGCTATATCCTGGGCCCACCAGATAGCATGCACAGATGATCCTACACAATCGGAAATGGTTAAGCAGGTTCTGGCAGGGGCAAAGCGCATGCTAGATCACAAGACAACAAAGAAGGAGCCGATTACCCCCAAGATTTTATCACATTTAGCCGACAGATTTGCAGGAGTGGAGGCTGACCTAGATGACGTGCGGGTCATTACTTGGTGCCTCATCAGCTTTGCGGGCTTCCTGAGCTGGCCGCCTTGAGAGAGTCTGATGTGTGCATCTTCCCCCAACATATGGAAATTTTTATTGAGTCCAGCAAGACAGATTAGTATAGGGACGGTGCCTGGGTTGTTGTAGCCCGCACAATGACAAAGATCTGCCCAGTGAAGATGACTGAGCGCTACATCTCCCTTGGGGAAATCAGTGGCTCTCCAGATCTACAATTCTTTCGTGGAATCATACGCACAAAGAATGGTGTTAAACTCAGAAAGAAAGGGGGCCTCAGCTACACAAGAATGAGAGAGCTCCTGCTGGAAAGGTTAGAAGCCATTGGGCTTAATCCCAAGTTGTCTGGCCTCCATAGCCTGCGTGCAGGAGGAGCAACTGCTGCGGCCATTGCAGGAGTCCCCGATAGACTATTTAAGAGACATGGGCATTGGCGTAGCGAAAGACTCCCTTGCTAACAGATTGTCTGTCACCAAGGACATGGGGCTGTGACTACGAAGCTTCTATACATGTGTGACACCCTTAGAGTACCGTATCCTCGCGAAAGAGGGCTCATGGGAAATACAACTTACATTGGGCCAAGATTGGGGGGTGGGCCGATATTCGAGGTATCAGTATCGTGTTTATACACGAAAGAGCGGCCAGGTCAGTTACCCACGCTAGCTTCACAATTTGAATAGTAGCAGCGGCTACTATTGATTTCAGCCTTATTCAAGCACAGTTACCAATCCAGAGCAAGGGCGGCCGCGATACTTCACCGTGTGTCGTTGAGTGCAGCCCTATTAAGTGGGCGTGGCTACGATCACTAGCCGTGTATGCTCGTTTATGTTTGCTGGAACGTGGCATAAAGCTAGCTAGGCTTAGTTTTACAGCTGTTTAGCACGTTACTTATTGATCTTACATAGACTATTCGAAGTTCAGTCCTCATAGACCAGCCATTTGAGCTGTATTTTCAAGGGCAGCTACACATGGGCGCATATTCGAGTAAACATTAGACCTTAGCAGGAAATTGAGCCCAAAGTGGGGGGTGGGCTGACATTCCGTAGTGGGCCCTCTTTCGCGAGGGTCCGGTACTTAATTTATTTGCAATGTGTTATACGTGTCCTCTACACAGGCTTTCTTTGAACTCTTGCACAGTTGCCCACCAACCAAGTATGGTGTGATAGGCATGCGCTATGCATGGAGCATGCGCATGCCGCTGAGACGGGAGATAGTATCACTTATTGATTACTACTAGACAGTCAGTTAGTATTACAAGTTACACACTTGGAGCCTTGGCATACAACGACAAGTATGTAGCACTGTAAATGCTGCTGTGGTCACTGCTCTATGTATACCCTCTGCATGCTGTGATAGCTGTTTTTAGCCTGCGTGCATGCACAAGGGGGAAAAGCAATCGGTTTGTATGTCTGTCGTCATCGTTATTATCGTCATTGTTGTTGTTGACACGAAAATCGCCAGATCTTGTATTAGGCATCTGTGAGTGCTGTAAGCATAACCAATTGGTAGTTAACCCACAGGAACTAGGGCATGCAATTACAGTACTTACCTGTTTGCCAATCTTTAAGTCTACCATTAGCGTAATCACCACCCCCTTCCACTTCAATGAAGTACAAGGAGGAATTTGGGTGATAAAGGGCGGCCTGAGACAATGCAGACACCCAGTGATGGGGAGATGCTTATGCCCGTATGCTGAAATCCAGGATGCTTCTTTTACAGACTAAGCATCCTTGCACGTCTGATAAACAGTTCTATTATGTGGCTGGTTTCACAAGACAGCCAGCCACCTGCACTTTTGGCATGCATGATGCACTCCCCCTCACGGATTTCTGCTTGTCCCTGGTCACCGATAATAAAGTAAAGGGTGGGTGGGAGGGGCAAATAATAAAGATAGCCAGCTGTCGTTCACAGTAAGCACACAATACCTTCACAATCGTTGTGCAATAAATAGAAAGGAGCACGTTCCATTGCTGCACTGAGCATGCTCAGTTGTTGCATGAAAGTTCTTAGCTTAACAAGGATGGGCACACACACTCTCATCACCCCATCTACATCCTAAAGCTAGCTGGAAGAGAAAAAATCCGGGCAGCCGCCGGGAATCGAACCCATCCTGAGTTGTGCATAACTATAGTATACCACAACTATATGACAATTAGCTACCAGTGTGTTAAACTGTGTTAATGTACTTGCATGAACACTTGCATATCGGTGAAAATCTGGCCTTTGCAGGGGCTGATCCAGTGGGGGTGGATAGGGTGGCTAGCCACTCCCCTTCACCAATTCTTTTATGCAACGTAGTATAGGAGATGTCCATGATCATTAACCAGCCACCCCCTTTGCACCAGTATAGTTTACTATAGGTAGCCACCCCATCAGCCACCTTCCATACAAACTTTGTGGATCAGCGCCTGCTTTGAATTGCTCAAAAAGGCTTACTAGAGCTATAAATTATGCATTTTCTGTTCAGCATGCCTGTGGTTTATTGACCGCACCCACTCTATTGATATATACTGATGTGACTGCGCATGCTCAAGCTCAGTCTTGGAAAGGGTCGTCAAGTCATAAAACAGCTCGGCATGCAACACTAAGCTGCAGTAGCTAGAGCGTGTGGGGTATGTGCTCTACAGAGCTCTAGTTATGGTACATGTCAGATGTAGCTACCATGCTTCCACTGCTCTATAATATATTATATATAAAAGATTTCTAGCTACAACCCTGGTACTATACCTCATATACTGACTTACTCAAATCCTGTTGACTGAATCTGGGTCTCCATAATTTTATCATATTCTCCTTTAGAACAATGCCTTGGCTGATACTGAACCATTCCAGAGATATTTTCACCTGTAAAATAATTATTCAAATTAGTAACATTTTGTGACTATAAACCACCATGAAGTACTAGTGACGATATTTTCTCATAAACACTTAAGGATAAACATGCATAACTTATACCTGTACTTTCTAGCAAAAGTTACATTGTTATAGAGAGATGTACTTTGTTCATGCTAATAGAATGCAAGCTAAAATAATTATGATTTTAACTTTAAATTTTGCGTGATTTTCTGGTAAAGGTCGTCACACTCTATATTAAAAATACATTATGAAATGCGAATTTTCTTGCTCTAATTAGATCTTGCGTTTTATTAACATAAACATGGTAGTCATAAAAGGAAGTGTACCCACAACATGCAGTGTACACCAAATAACTAACAGAATAGTTTGTATACTGTTTCCACATATTCTTGATAACCAGCAGCTTTATTAAATACATCAATTAGGTTCCTGTAGGTAGCATTGGGACCATTCTTCTGTTTCCATTGATCCAGTGCTTCTCTCCTGAAAATTGATAAAATTAGTATCTAATGAATGCATATGTAATGAATCATCTGTTATGCATACTGCTGTATACACCCTCTCGATGGCCACCCTGTTTTTAATGGCCACTCTCCTTTGTCCCAATATAGGTAAAAAAAGGCCCAAGATAAAGCTACCCTGCTAAATGGCCAGCACAGTCCAACCTCGATTATCAGAACTTCTTTGGCAATATGGAGAAATCAAGGATTCGGATACCCAGGTGAAAAGAAACATGTGCGTGCAGTTTATTGTCAAAATATGTAGTACTTATATTAAATTTCGTCCATATTACCCCACAGTACTGACCCAAACCATTTATTTCTGGTGCAATTGAAAAAAAAGTTAAAAGCTCTGTGCGCATTCGAACCTTCGGCTACTAAGCTTCAATGACCCTGCTTCAAAGTTGAAATGCCATCGTTGTTAGTAATAGTTTTGAATAATTTGCATGATTGGATATTGAATGGTCAATATTTCATGTATATCCATGTTGTATACACCAACGGTTATGCTAATCGCGTATTTGTGTGGTCCTTTTCACCTGGAAAAGTTCAGGTAACATTGACCATGCCCAAGCCACTCTTTTGCTTCCATTGTTCCAATGCTTCTCTCCCGATGCATGCATACTTGGGTCAAACCTGAGCGAGCCACACATAAACGTTAACAAACTGCATGAATCGATCAGATATATATTTTATGGTACGTCGATCCCCTACCTAACATCTGTCATTCCGTATAATTTACTGTTCTAATTCAGGGATGTACACTTGTTTTTTTGCATGTGCTGGACTCATTGCTGAGTCAACACAAGAGAGAGAGTCTAGGCTACCGGAAATGAACACGTGTCAACGTGAGAGACTAGCCACTGAGTTGGCAAAAGAGAGAGAGGGCAGGCTATGAGTGTGCATCTTGCAGTCTATAGTTAGTTGGACGTGGCACAACATGAATAACTGTCACTCAGGCTCACCCCACAATACCGTGCATTTCCCTAGTAGTAGTATTATGATTTATTTTGCTGTGTACATACAGTAATGGACACCCCAAACTGATCAGTGCTCACACTGTCTATATTAAACCCCCACTCACCTCAGTCACGCAATACATAGGGGAAAAACCCGAGATGTACAAAACCACCACACTATATAATAGTCAAAACTTTGTATTCCAATGGTGACTGCTATAGAGGGCTTCCACCGTATTGATATAAATAATACTATTATTATTCATGATTGTTGGCTCACGTTTGCAATTTCAACACCCCAGGATGTTTTGTCTTGATGGCAGCAACATCAGCTCTTGTCAGTCCTAGTTGCTCAGCAATGGGCCCCTCCCACTCATACATGGCATCAGCTATCTGGCCGAGGTGCTTTGAGACTCCGTCATTTTCAAAGTCCAAAACTTGATCTAACTTTTGATCACTATACATATTTAGGGGAGTAATATTAGTTGTACACCATACCTCACATGTTGACTTACTTGAAGTCTGCTGGTTGAATCTCGGTTTCTTTGTCCTGCCATGCAACCCTGACTGTAGAAAATGATTAAAAATAGTGATACCATATTTCTTCTAGAAATTCGGCCCTTCTAATTATTCGGCACCCTTTACCGAATGATTGAATATTATAGTCTCTAATTCTTCAGCAAAGGTCGTCATACGTACATGCTATAAACGGGAATGGAATGCACACGCAGACAGAATGCTGAACATTAACCTCTAAAAATTCGGCGAAGCTAAAGCAATATTATTATTTTCATGCCGATTTTTTAGAAGAAATATGGTAAGTAAACTTTTTCATAGCACGAGGCAAAGGACATAGTGGACAACATGCAGAAAGAAAATATACCCTTGTGAAAGAGGGCCCATGGCGGCACACCTTACATTGGGCCAAGACTGGGGGGGGGGGGGGGGGGGGGGGGGGGTGGGCCGATATTCGAGGTATCAATGTCACATTTAGACATGAAAGAGTGCCTCAGTAAGTTACCTATGCTATCTTCATAATTTGAATAGCAGCAGCGGCTACTATTGATTTCAGCCATATTCAAGTACGATAATACCAATCGAGAGTCAGAATGGCTGGCTATCGGGCTGATATATCTATATATACTTCACCGTGTGTCGTTGATGGCAGCCATATTAAGTGGGCATAGTTACAATCACCAGCTGTGTACGATCATTCATTGGTGATGAAATGCGGCATAAACCTAACTAGCTAGGCTTGCTTTTATGGCTGTTTAGCTGGTTACTTATCAATCTTACACAGACTACTCGAAGTTTGAGCTACGTTTGTCAAGGGCATGCATGCATGCATATATATATGGGAGCATATGTAGTGGGCCCTCATTCACGAGGGTACAATACTAAATTACAGTGTTTCATAACATGCAACCTACCCCAATATGAATGTCTCCTTAAGATATGCAAGTGTGATGCTTCAAGTGAATTGTGTCCTCCAATACTCATCACTTCATTCTTTCTTTGTCTGATAACTCGTTCAATGTCATGGATATCAAAGAGATTTTCTGGATCAGAATAACAGGAGGTATCACCGGATTTTGACTTTAATATAAAATGACATAATGAAATAGCATTGCAAAATTCTGCTTTTGCTTGCATGATTTTATCAATGATCTTGCTGAGTGCAGTAGCCCATTCTTCCGAATTCTCCTTATATTTTGTGACTACAACAATTCCTTTGTTATCATTGACAACTTCAACAATACATTCCACTAGTACTTTTTCCTCCATGAGCCAGTGAATTCCATTCTTCCACATGGTACAACGACGACTATAAGCTGAGACTTCATTAGTAGAATTGGTTGGATTGCGGTTGACAATAGGCAAGGCGAATGCATAAGCTAGTCTTAATAAAAGTACATGCAAAAATCGAGCTGGGAAGTAGTTAAACTTCTCTGTACACTCAGCATACCATCCAATACCGAATGTAAATTTTGGATCATTGGACCATCTGCTTTTCTTACTATCCAATTTACACAAAGCAGGAAAGTATAATAAATTACAGTCAGAGGCATCATCTGATGTTATTGAGTAATCAAGTCCAACTTCAGCATGGCTAAACTCTTGGCAGTATTGGAGTTGAACTAAACATTCCTTAGTGATATGTTCTGGAAGGATGCTAGCTAAGTAACTTTCTGGGAGGATTCCCATGTTAGCAAAATGAGGACCAATATCGGATTCTAACCTCTTAACAGCAGAACTGGAAAAGAGCTTTTCATGTACTTCATTTGTTAGTGAAAATGGATTTAGCAATAAGAAATAGTTTTCAAGCTCATCTTCACTCCGTCCATGGCCAATCAACATTAACAAGCCAATATCGTGAAGTCCTTTCACTATAGGATAAAGTGCACCAGCTGAGGTAGGTAAACAAATACCAGTATTTTTGATATGAGATAGCAGATCCTGAAATGTGCACGCAACAACATTTCCAAAATCTTTTAACAGCATCCCGTGAAGCAAAGTTGTCTTAAATGAAAGAATATAGGGAGGAATATTCTTAACTATATCCTGCAAAACATTCCCTATGACATTTGATGAACGTGGATAGCGACAATCGGATGAAACAATATTGATAATCTTGATAATTTGTTCTAAACCTTGATTTATGTGGGTATACATATACTGCCTTATGCTTGCCAAAGTTTTGGTAGCATCAGCTTCACTCAAGTGGTCTAGATGACTTAAAACAATAATCACTTTCAACCTCTGTTGGCTATCTAATGCTTTGGCATGATAGGAAATAAAGGATAGCCAATAGCCAATCTCATTACACACAACCACATTACCTTTTGTTACATTAACAACAAGTAAAAATACACTGGTTCCTACGGTTGAATGGGAAATCATTTCAAGAATTGCTGCATGTGAGGAGTGGTACACTCTATCTCCAGCAAAATCATAATATATCAGCCGATTGGATTTACTCTGATCATGATATTCAGATGGAACTATTCCAGCTGTGTGCAGTGGAACATCAGCTTCACTAACACGAAAAAATGGGTATATTATCCCCTTTCGCTTTAAGGATTCAATAAGAGTACTTTTTCCTGATCCAGAATTTCCTAGGACAAAAACTCTTGTGATGGTCTGTGGACCAGAGTACTTTAGAAATGATAACTCTTGCAATTGCTGTACGTTCTTATGTTCACTGCTCATGTATTCTTCAAATATTTTCATAGCTTTATCTTTTGCAAGATCAAGGGCTGTTCTTCCAGCTTTGTTCCTGAGGAAAGCAGGAGCATGATAGTCGAAAAGAAATAGCCTAACATGAGCTGCCTTCCCTAATAGGGATGAAAAATGCAAAGGTGAATTCCCATCATCATCAGTGGTGTAAATTAATGCCGGAAATTCTCGAAGCAGAATTGCAGCAGTCGATGTATTCTCATTCTGGCAAGCTTGATGCAATAGTGATCTACCTTTAAACCCTTTAATCTGTGGACTACAACCTAATTCTGTAAGCACCTGTACAGTATCTTCATATCCACTCAGGGCTGCTTTATTAATTGGTGTATTATTCTCATGATTACGTGACATTAGGTTTGCTTTGAATTCAGATACAAGCAATCTAACAATACTACTGTGACCAGATGAACTGGCTAAGTGGAGTGGTGACTCTTTGATCTTGTTTTGAACATCAATTGGACTATTATATTTGCTGATGAGTAGTCTTACTAGATCCTCATGACCACCCAAGCTGGCCATGTGGAGAGGAGTGTTACCATTGTCATCAACTGAAAGAGGATCTAGACCAAAATTGGTGATTAAAATCATAGCTAGCTTAGTGTGCCCTTTCTCACAAGCATAGTGCAGTAGTGATCTATTTTTGAATCCCTTAATGTGAGGATTGCAATCAAACTCAGTGATTAATACTTGCACTATAGACATGTGTCCACCCAGGACTGCTACACATAGCGGTGTACTACTCTGGTAGTTACGTGCATCCTTGTCTGCTTTGAATTCAGATATAAGCATTCTGACAACACTGAGTTGCCCAAAAGAACAAGCTAGGTGAAGTGGAGTCCCCTTATTCTTATTCACAACATCAATGGGGCAGTTATATTTGGTGATGAGTAATCTTGCTAGCTCATCATGACATCCCCTGCAGGCCATGTGGAGAGGAGTGTTACCACTGTCATCAACTGAGAGTGGGTCTAGGCCAAAATCGGTGATTAAAATCATTGCCAGCTTAGTATGTCCTTTGGAGCAAGCCTGATGCAATAGTGACATACCTAAAGCTCCTTTAGTCTGTGGACTACAACCTAATTCTGTGATAAGCACCTGCACAGTATCTTCATGTCCATTCAGGGCTGCTTTATTAATCGGTGTATCATTTTCGTGATCACGTGCCATTAGGTTAGCTTTGAATTCAGTTACCAGCATTTTAATGACAGGAGAATGACCAACCATACACGCATTATGAAGTGGTGTGTGATTGTGCTTGTTTACTACGTCAACAGGACAGTTGTATTTGGTGATGAGTAGTCTTGCTAGCTCATCGTGACCACCCCTGCAGGCCATGTGGAGAGGAATGTTACCATTGTCATCAACTGAGAGTGGGTCTAGGCCAAAATTGGTGATTAAAATCATTGCCAGCTTAGTATGTCCTTTGAAGCAAGCTTGATGCAATAGTGACATACCTAAAGCTCCTTTGGTCTGTGGACTATAACCAAATTCTGTGATAAGCACCTGCACAGTATCTTCATGTCCATTCAGGGCTGCTTTATTAATCGGTGTATCATTTTCGTGATCACGTACCATTAGGTTAGCTTTGGATTCAGTTACCAGCATTTTAATGACAGGAGAATGACCAACCATACACGCATTATGAAGTGGTGTGTGATTGTGCTTGTTTACTACGTCAACAGGACAGTTGTATTTGGTGATGAGTAGTTTTGCTAGCTCATCGTGACCACCCCTGCAGGCCATGTGGAGAGGAGTGCTACCATTGTCATCAACTGAGAGTGGGTCTAGGCCAAAATCGGTGATTAAAATCATTGCCAGCTTAGTATGTCCATTGAAGCAAGCTTGATGCAATAGTGACATACCTAAAGTTCCTTTAGTCTGTGGACTACAACCTAATTCTGTGATAAGCACCTGCACAGTATCTTTATGTCCATTCAGGGCTGCTTTATTAATCGGTGTATCATTTTCGTGATCACGTGCCATTAGGTTAGCTTTGAATTCAGTTACCAGCATTTTAATGACAGGAGAATGACCAACCATACACGCATTATGAAATGGTGTGTGATTGTGCTTGTTTACTACGTCAACAGGACAGTTGTATTTGGTGATGAGTAGTCTTGCTAGCTCATCGTTACCACCCCTGCAGGCCATGTGGAGAGGAGTGTTACCATTGTCATCAACTGAGAGTGGATCTAGGCCAAAATCGGTGATTAAAATCATTGCCAGCTTAGTATGACCTTTGAAGCAAGCTTGATGCAATAGTGACATACCTAAAGCTCCTTTAGTCTGTGGACTACAACCTAATTCTGTGATAAGCACCTGCACAGTATCTTCATGTCCATTCAGGGCTGCTTTATTAATTGGTGTATCATTTTCATGATCACGTGCCAGTAGGTTTGCTTTGAATTCAGTTACCAGCATTTTAACGATAGGAGGATGACCAACCATACATGCATTGTGAAGTGGTGTGCGATTGTTCTTGTTTACTACATCAACAGGACAGTTATGTTTGGTAATGAGTAGTCTTGCTAGCTCTTCGTGACCATACAAGCAGGCTACATGGAGAGGAGTATTACCTCTATCATCAGTAGCTGAGTGTGGGTCTAGGTTAAAGTATGCAATCATTTGCTCCACTAAAACTGAGTTACCACCCTGTGCTACGTGTAGAAATGGTGTGCCTCCGGATTCATCTTGTGCATTCAGGTCTGCTTTGTACTCAAGCAGTAGTGTTTTTACAACAGACACATGACCACAATAGCAAGCCAAGTGTAGTGGTGAAGACTTATCTTTGCTTCTACAGTCAACCATCAAATTATATTTTGTAATGAGTAAACGCACTACCTTTTCCTGGCCATGTGAGGCAGCAATGTGGAGTGGGGTCTGGTTTATTGCATCAGTAGCCATTGGACTGATGCCATACTTTTCAATGAGATTGGTAATAAATTTAATATTTCCAATACCACATGCAAAGTGAAGCAGTGTTCTACCTTGATAGCCTTTGATATTTGGATTACAAATACAGCCAACTATCAAATAATCCACAGTGTCAATATATCCTTGAGACACTGCTCTATGGATAGGAGCATTGTTAAAAATATCTTTCTTGTACATGTCGGCTCCATTAGATATTAATACGTGTACAATGTGTTTGTGGCCAAATGCACAGGCAAGATGTAATGGAGTTTCGTGGTTGGCATTTGTATCACTGATGTCAACAGTTTTCTCCTCAATTATTCTCTGAATATCGTCTACTTTTCCCAACCTTACTGCAGTATGAAGAGGACTCTCTTTATCAGCCTGTACTGGTCCATCTATCCATTGTCTGAAATCATGACTGTATAATAATCTATTCAACAACTGACAAATGTCCAAACTACTAGAATCATTTCTATTATTTGAGTCTTTAATGCACGGATCAGCACCAAATGCTACTAAAAGTTGTACAATAGGACTATCCCTTTTGGAGCAAGCCAGGTGTAGTGGAGTCTCATGTTTAGAGTTTAGAATATTCACGTCTACCTGTTGTTGGATCAAGATCTCTCTAACATCTTCTATCTGGCCTTGCCTCACAGCAACATGGAGAGGACTGTCACCATTAAAAGTTATTGGACTAAGAGAATCCATGGTGAGTAGCGGGCTTAAGTTAACACAATAATTGAGAGTCAGAGACTAGAAGCAGTTAGCTATTATGAAGTCTTGCATGGAGAAGTATTGAATGAATATTATATCGTTAGCTAGGACCTTTGTCCCTATCTATACAGAGAAAAAATGTATGTGTAAGTGAAAAGAAGGTATAGTTTGGCATACTTTAATATCATAAAATAATTTATCCACTGACTGACTCACTCTATAGTACTTCGACGAATCGTGGTCATGTGAGCAGGCTAATTACATGATCATTTGCATATCATAATAAGGCACATAATGATCGCTGTTTTTACAGCAATAGTATGTGATATTGTCTTAATCAGACCTTAATTGGGGTAATGTCTCTCATGGACCATAATTAAGGTCAGGCAACTATGATTACCTACTATGCACAACGGTAATAATATTATGCAGGATGGAAACCAACATTGCAACATAATATTGGAGGGTCCATATGATGTATACCCAGCTGGAAACAGTCAGGAATACTTTACGACAATTTATGTAGTGTTGTGGGTGAGCCTAGTTATGTTGTAGAGTCAGCAGTGTGCAAGAGCTGAGTATGAGGTGTGAAACATGACGTTTTTCTGCATTAGTCCAACTGGACTGTAAAGTTCGATGCATGTGTACCACGATTAAAAATCAATTGCTATATATGCACATTCAACACAGATAGCATGATTGCGTGCACAATATGAGCTAGCCTCAGCTAGGTACTACTTTACGTCAATGTCAATGCATATCACTAACATACCAAGTGCACAGTGCTCACCAAACCACAATAGATTATGAAAGTGTGGTAATAAGCAAGACCAGGAGTATATCTGAATAGTAGTCAAATACCACTAAACCATTCTGGCATGTCATTGCAGGCGCTGATCCAGAAATTTGCATGGAAGGTGGCTGACGGGGTGGCTACCCATAGTAAACCATACTTGTGCAAAGGGGGTGGCTGATTAATAATGGTGAACATCTCCTATACTTAATGCAGCCACAATACAGCCAATACAGCCAATACAGCCAATGCAGCTAATACAGCCAATACAGCCAATACAGCTAATACAGCCAATACACAATATTATTGATATTCAGCACATTGCCAGCCAGCAACATAACATTGTACTGCTTACAGGAACCTGTTTGCATGAGCATTCATGAAGGCAATAATTATAGATACAGCTATGCTTGCATAGAACTGGGAGTGTATGTCAGCGACATCCCCAAAGTGTAGTATACACTACACTCCCAGATGACATAAGAGTACCAACCAATAAAATATGACTTACTGAGTACCTCAATATGAATCAAGTATTAACATAGTATCATAATAGAACAAAATGAACAAAAAGAGATGCTAGCAGACAGAACAGCGTACACGTGCATGTATGTAAGTAGAGATCAGCGCCGTCCACTGCGAGGGTTGGCGAGTACCGCATGCAGAAGCTGCCACCAAGTGGTCCTAATGTATGTAGTGAAGGCAAGTGATTTCCATCTCCCCAGTGTTTGAATGAAAGAATCACTGAAACCAGCCCTTGCTGCAGTAGAAGCTGCGCCAATCCTAAAGCTGTGGCCCGAGTAGTTAGCAACATCAACACCTATTCCCGCTAATGCGCTATGTAGGTGAGCCACCAGTTGCTGCCTGCTAAGTGGAGTACCATCCTGGAATATGAAGAGTGGGCCTGGGCTCGGAGCACGGATCGCCAGGTAAGCCGACAGTGCTGACACAGGGCATATTACAGTGCCAGTCGGTCCAATGTACAGATAAGTACCAGTGCCAAATGGATCCGTTTTGCTTTTCCTGAGAAGGATGTTTAGCATTTGAGGGTTAGTCCTGCACATCAGATACTGTCAATGTGCAGTCGCTAGGGTTGCCTGAGGGGGAGCAAGTGAACTACCCTGATCGCATGAACCCGAAAAAACCCAAGCAAAATGCTGCCCAAAGCATGGTTTTGTCGAAGGACAAGTGATCTTTTGAACCACAGGGCATGAATCCTCTCTAGCAGGTGTGGTGTGATAGGGAGACACTTTGATTTATTGGGACTAGGTGATGTCCTCTGAATTCCCTTCAACACATAACCGAGCCGAGGAGAACTCCCTGCAGGTTCTGGCAGACCAGCTCGTATGTGGAAAAATCTGACAGCGCAGAGGTAAGACTGGACAGTTCGTGGACTTACTGACTGAGAAAGGTGAGCAGCGAAAGCAGTTTGTGACTCCTCGCATGCTGGTAGGGGTGTTATGTGGTACTGGTTGCAGAATCTTATGTACTGTTGTGGACTAGCAGGTCCAATATTGCTGATGGAATGAGGAACTGTTGGCCCTGAAACAAATCCGTTGTCGGCTCCAGCGGGAGCCCCAGATAGCGGCCGCAACAACTATTGGAAGGAGCTCCTTAGCCGTAATGTGGATTGCCTGCCAGTCTTCTGGCCATGTGATTTGGAACCACTGGTGGGTACTGGTAAAGGCCCCGCAACCGAATGTACCAGCTGCATCCGAGAAAATCTCACTAGAGATAGAAGTGACTGGAAAGAATGATGTTCCATTTCGATCTTGCAAGAATGCCTGCCACCACAATAAGTCAGCCCGGATGCCAAGGTTGAGACGGATGTAGTGGTGGGGAGCTCGGCCACATGATAGAAGTGGGAACAATTGACGGAGAAAAACACGACCCTGAGGGATTACAGTGGCCGCATGGGATAAGTGGCCTAGAAAGGACTCGAGGTCCCTTTGTGTGCATGCACGCTTACGTGCCTATTGCTGTATTGCATCTTGGAGGCGCGTGAGCTGGTCACCTGGGAGGTGTAGCTCGAACGTACTCGTGTTGACCAATATCCCCAAGAAAGTTAGTGCTGTGGACGGGCCTCTGTGTAGCGGTAGTGGTCCTGATATATGCTGGCGGACGGGAGGGATAGTGCCAACAAATTAATTGTATATGAGTAGATATGCAGCGTAGAAATAAGATGCTAAGTGCTGACGTATACAGTTTATGCTGCAATGAAATTGCATGGGGTCATAATCAACCAAGCCAGGTAAAATGCGAACAGCCACACACACAGCAAAAGCAAATTAGGAGTAAATGCCCTCAGCAATGATACAATTAATACTGCAGCAATGAAATTGCATGGGGTCATAATCAACCAAGCCAGGTAAAATGTGAACAGCCACGCACACAGCAAAAGCAAACTTGATGGGGAGTAAATGCACGCAGCAATGATACAACCAATACAAATTTATGCAGCAATGAAATTGCATGGGGTCATAATCAACCAAGCCAGGTAAAATGCGAACAGCCACCCACACAGCAAAAGCAAAATGGGGAGTAAATGCAAGCAGCAATGATACAACTAATACAAATTTATGCAGCAATGAAATTGCATGGGGTCATAATCAACCAAGCCAGGTAAAATGCGAACAGCCACACACACACACACAAAAAGGGGAAAGCAAGATGGGGAGGAAATGCACGCAGCGATGATACAACCAATACTAATATGTATGTATGGACATAAGCAAACAAACTGAGGCCAAGGGTAATGAAGCCTAATACTTAGCAAGGTAGCAGAGTTACAAGGTAGCGGTGGCTAGGATTGCATTACGCCGGTAGACTGGTTACTGGCTGGGGTTCACAGGCGGTCGTTGGTTTGGGCGTGTACATATGGAGCTTTCAGGTGTGCGGGGGCAGTATTTCGCCTTGTGCTAAAGCTGGCAGGTAGCGCATATGTGCCTACAGGAGCAGCTGGAGGGGAAGATGCACGCACCCTTGTTCCAGGACATACAGATGTCCCGCTTGGTGCCCGCGACAGGATCAGGAGGTGTGGTCCCATTAGGAGGTGACTAAAGGTAGAGCAAGGCACACTGGGACCGAATATGATCAACACCTCTGCACAGGGTACAAATGTTGAACCCTGCCCCCGTCTTTGCCCAAGGATAGTTGCCGCCTGCAGTCTGGGGAGCAGGGTATTCCATGGGATGGTGTGGTTCGCTGCTTTCTGTCGGTTAAAGGCATGGTCATAGTCTCGCCAACCTTGTCCACCGTGGCGTAAAGCCTCCCTGATGATGAGCCGGGCATATGCGAGCTGATCGCTTGTTGTGGGGTCAGGGGAGTTGTTAAAGGAGCGGCCTGAGTGCCAGCCAAAAGTGCCACCGAGGTCGGCAGACTAGGCGGGGGAAGTGCGCCAAGCTGTGCCACCAGGTAGATGGTAGATGGGACATGGGGTCACAAACAATAGGGTGTGTGTATGTGTATGTGCATGAGGGGGTTGAGGTGCGCAAAAGGGGGCCGTTACAGGGCGGGGCCGTGCATGCTTGCCAGCTCTACCCACATAATAAGTATGTACAGAAACAAATATAGCATATAACTTGCTGTTGGCCTGGCTCCGGATTAGTAGCAGCGGTCAGTGGCGTACTTCCAGGGGCAGTGTTGGGCGTCACAGTGGCGTCAGCGGCTGTGGCGTTGCCGGCTAATTGCTGTGCCTGCAGCTCGGGTTCGGAAAAGCTCCAGGATTTCCGATAAGGACTCCCCGGCAGACGATAGCTGAGGGTCGGCAGGGGTAGAGGACGAAGGAGGTAGCTGCTGGGAAGAAGTGGAGCCAGCAGCAGCGGTACTCGCGGCCGTGGAAGATCAGGCTGATCGCCGAACAGTTGCTGTGGAAGGCCCCGCCGCTCGCCGTGCAGTGGTGGTTGAGCGACGCGTAGACTTGGGTTTGGGCATGTTTACAAGCCGATGAGTAGGTAGGAAGCGTAGGAGAAGACTCAAAAATTCACTCACTGCACAATAACTCACTCAGTAGTAGCACGAGGCAGTTATGGTGCCACGCATGCGCAGCAGTCCTTGACTGACTCCACCTTGTTACCGCCTACCACGGGGAGTGGCCCCTTCCAGTACGTGTTAACTGTATCTAAAGATGCTTTAAATACTATTTTATGCATTGAGTAGGCATTGTCGATAGGCGTGGCTATGTTAGCCAACAAAAAGGCACTATTTGTGACGCCGGTGGACCGTGTCCATCGATTTGACGCATACTGAAGCTTGTTTTTTGCCAAATTCAATTGATTCGTTGTGCTTACGAGTCGCTTAGATGCCTATATCTCGAGATATGGCGATTTTTGTGCTCACGACAACAACGACGGCACAACCGATTACTTTACCCCTTGCGCATGCACGCGGGGTAATAAGCTTGTCAGATTCATACCAGCATTCTTTCCTGAAACATAGGCTATGAATAAGGATCAGCTCTAGCAAAAAACAACCACAGAGTATTATAGTGATCAGTTTTAAGAGTATTCTTGTGTTGATCGTGTTGCTACACACAGATTGGACTGCACTGATCCAAATCAAGAGTATATTATAAGAAGGAGGGAGAAGAGTGTAGTACTCTGAATTGCTTTGCCAAGTACAGAGGTCAAGTTACACAATCTTACACACAAACACACCACAAACGTCTGGCATGTAACCATGTGGTTGTACATGCACGTGGTGGTTGCCAGTGTAAATATTGTGCGCAATGACAAGCGCTATAATGGTTGACCACGTGGAGTGTTATGGCAGTAGCCACACCAATCCGGCGATCTCCAAGATTTGGCCCGTTTGTTGAGCCCACCAGCAACCTTACAACCGCCCAGAATTACTACAACACCAACTCGCTCAAAAGAGATCACTACAGCATGATTGTGCAACCTCTCAAGAGCAGGAACCTGCATCCAAGAAACTCAGACTCTCTGACTCTTCCATGGTAGCAGCTATTGTGAACAGTTTTGACCATAGCCTTGATTTGAATTATGACTCAGTGTAGGAAACGTAATACTTATTGTAACTAAAAAAGGGTGCATCATCATCCTCCAGCAGGATACATTTCACGATTAAGAGTTGTTCTAGATAGCAGTGGAGATTACTGGTTGCAAGTATGTAAAATAATTATTAATAACACACACTGATAATTACCGTGGTCATAATAATTGTTATTATACTATTAGGTTTTGCTTGATACCATAGAAACAGGTACGGTTGATCAACCAGAGCAATTCAAAGAAATTTGTACCAGATTGGTGAGTAAAGATATGAAGTTTTGCCCAGGGCTAGATAAGGAGGAAAACCAACATTACCTAGACATCATTCGATATGATCTAAAGAATGTCAGAATTGCTACCAGTCCTATTGAGAGGATCAATTCTTATAAATGTCGTAAATGGTTTCCAGTACCAAAAATGCACCCTTAGTAGATAAATCTTGTGAAAGTGTAATGTGTTCAGCATGTAAGGAGCTACGTAAACGTTTGCGTCAAGCATCCGAGTGCATTTCTCAGGCGCCAACCAGCTCAAAAATGAAGCACATCCAACCATCTTCACATTTCCCCCTTAAATACTTTATCTCCTAACAGTCTAAAGGAACGGAGGATGAATACTCGAGCAGAATGCTCTCACGATAAATGAACATTAAGAAAGTACGAACCACAAGATGTTGTACTTGACGATTCACAGCATAACGAGATGTGCCAGGTTGTATCAGCTTTGGAAAGCCATGGATGTAGCGAGTTAGAGGATGTTTTTGCAGAGGCCGACGCTCATGGAGTTGGCACAGATATTCGAAAGCCATGGGAGAATGACAAGCACAGTCTTAAAAAGCAGTTTCAGTCTGATCAACTCACCTTGGGTAATGATTGACTATGTCATACACATGTATAATATTATTAATCAAGAGTATTATACAGAAACTAGGAACCGAGGTAACCGATGGAGCCCTATCACAATACGTATAGGTAGGCTAGCTATAAATTTTGAAAATTAATTTTTATATCCACATTCCTGCAATCATTCAATTAGCTCTAGCAGTGTACATACGTAGTCCTGCTGCCTACCAAGCATTAAAGAATTTTGGAATCCTAGACCTTCCTTCCAAATCGACCCTACAGAGATACACAGGTAATATTGGTTGATATAATCATTATGGACATACATACAGTAAATCTGTCTCTAGTTGTCACCATGGGGCAGTGGTTATTAGCTATAGATCTGACTAACTTAACAAGGTGTATAATTTTGGGGTTGCCACTGAATGGCTGTAATGAGGAGGTGGCTACCTTACACGGTGACCCTATACACAGGTTTGACCGCACAATGACAAATAATGCACAAAATTAACTGTGAAATTTCCAGAACCCTCCATTCACTCTCTCTCGAATGTGCATAGTTTTTCAATGGGGATGTGTAAATATTAATAATTATGTGCACGTAACAGGTGCATTCTTATCTGGGCCTGGGGCAATGGAAGAGGCTATTTATAAGCAATCAAAGCTATATGCTGCATTCAAGGAAGAGCAACAACAGAAAGGATTGAAGGTGCCACGAGGGGACGGTGTGCTTATTTTTGATGAAGTGAAAATTGTATCAAGGCTAATGTGGAATTCCAGGAATCAGCAGATAATTGGTCTAGCAATGAGTCCAGAGGATATGAGCTCTCTACATGATATCTACATAACGTATGCGGACACCAAGACCGAGCAGACTATATACCTATTGATATGAGAACAAGAGCCAGGATGAAGAAGTGACTTGGCTAGCCAGATAGATCATTTAGGGGTGCATGCTCGTATTAGCTATTGGAGCAATTCGTGCATCCTTTGCATAAGCAAGAATTATTATAAAGAACTACCTATGTTCTGCAATTTTTGTGGAGAGATCTCACATCCAAATTTGATATTGTTGGGCCATACTTCACAGTACAGTATAGCGCATTAGCATACTTATAGCAGCTGAACTATATGTACTAACAGGACATGTATAAGAGAGAATGTGAAAAGATGGCAAAAGGATTGGCAAGAAGTGTACCAAAACTTAGAGAGATCCATGTCATTCGTGATTCTTAAATGTAGCACCAGCCAAAATAATGCAGGTACAAATAATACTGAACAAATTATTATTAACATAAATTATAATACTATCTATAATAGCAAGCGAATGTACTGACCGAGTTACACTCTTACACAACTAGTACAACTGCATCTGACATTCAAAGTGCTAAGTGTTCTCTTCAGTCAGTTTGGAAGCTTGTAAACTAATTTTTGAAAGAGGATTACTTCACCATAGCGGGGTCACATCAGAGCAACATGAAATACTGACCAATATAGACAAAGGATATGCATTATTCTGTAGATGGCTAGAAGATATCACCTCTGTTCATCTTTATGCTGACCCAACCCCTTCCAAATAGCCGGCAAATTGCCTATAAAATCTTTGGTAGCTAAGCAACTACCAACAAATATACATATAAAGCATGTATGCACTATACATACATCAACACACATACACACATACTGTGATATAATACACTAGAGTATTATGCATTATGGGCCGCATTTACATTGTGTACTATTATCATAGTCACGACTAAATCCACAGTTGTGTACACACAACATTTGACATTCAAATACATACATGTACCTCAATCAATTTGCTTCCTAGCCTCTTGAAATTATCGCTATTAGCACTTTTGCACCAGTGGTGTAGCCAGGGTATGGCGGAGTGTGGCTCTCGCCACACCAATCTACACAAGATTATTAGATAAGCTTAATTTTCTTTTGAGCTTGTGTGAATAATGCTAAATATCAGCTCCTAAATCTTGGCTGTACAAAAAATTAAGCATCAACCCTCACTTCAGCCACACCAGTGTTCAAACGTCATCTGGCTCCTCACTAACAGCAGCATCATAAACAAGATACGACACAGCTGAATCTGTACAACTTGATGAATGGTAGGTCCCAAAAATGAATGAGAGGTGGTGGTCATAGATAGCAGAAATGATAGCCAGCATTACAGCATTCCTAGTTTCATGACTGACTGATGATGAAATTTTTCTCCATGCATATTGAGGGTCATTGCTCTCAGTAATTGTGGTATCGATATCTTCACTCGAATTGCACACGTCACTGCTAGTGTGATCCAGTAAAAAGCGTGAAGAATTCTTATGCCATTTCACTTGAAACTGAATGTATTTTTCTTTACCTTTATCACATTGCCAGTAGGTGTCGCAAAATAGCTGCATGAGATGCTTATAAGTGGCTATTAAGACATCCTTGTGAGTGGTGGTGACTAATTGGAAAAACTGTGCTCTTTTAGGATAAACTAGCTTGCATGTAAAGTTGCTTCATAATAATAGCGCTTATATTCTCCGATACCTGAGTCTCGTCCAATTGTTCCACTACTCCTAAGATTTGCTGCTTTCGCCGTTTGCTCAATGATTTCTTCTTTCTCTTTGGAACTGGGACACTATCAGTGCCACTGCTTGAAGGTTCAATCCGAGATAAAGCTGTGTCAGTATCATCTGGATTCGGCTCTGTGGAGTCTTCATCGTTTGAGTCATGGTCAAAAACGTCAACCTACCCACTCTTCGCCATCCATGGCGTGGGCACAATCGTGATAGCGTACGTATACGTGCAAGTGGTAATAGGCACTGTAAATCATGAATATTTCGTTGTTAGAATATTTTCGGACAGCCTGGCTTATGCGAAAATTAAATGCACGAAAATACATGCGCAATATTAGCAATAATGCGGTACAGGGTCATATTGTTTAACGTGAAAATTTATCGCATGAAATATTTTAGACACGAAAATTTAATGTTCGTGATTTATGGTAATTATTATGCACACAATAAGCTTGCGCTAAGGCGTGAATATTTGCGAGAGCAGTCACACCTGTACGGGTTTGTGGTAACGATTATGTAAGAATGGATAATGCTGACCACATTGACCTCTGTACTGGGCAAAGGGTGTTCGCACACGGCAATACATTGTACTGAAGCAGTAGGGTTTTTACCACAGGCACACGACCACAATGGCAAACCAAGTGCAGTGGTGAAAGCTTATAGAAATTAATTGCTAAGCATTATTTTGTAAGTACATACACTACCTCTTTCTGGCCATGTGACAGGGGCGTAGCCAGGATTTTAGGTAAGGGGGTGCTGGAGTACGCGCGCGCAAAATGTTAAGCCACGCCCACTTATTAACCGTCAAGGTCGAAGTTCAAATTGTCAAAGAGAACGCGTTCTGAATGTAGCTAGCGAGCTAACTCAAGGTTTTCGGCCGAATCTTGGGATGAGATAAGTTTCTAACTGTCTTCTAAGCTGTCTTTTTTGTAGTAGATGATAGTTTGGAGTAGCCAAGGGGGTGCTGGATGAGGCTATTCTATGGACTATGTGAACTAGGCATGACTAGGCCAAGAGCAGAGGGGGGTGCTCGAGCCCCCTGAGCACCCCCCTGCCTACGCCACTGTGTGAGGCAGCATTGTGGAGTGGGGGGGGGGGGGGGGGGGGGGTCTGGTTTACTGCATCAGTAGCCATTGGACTGATGCCATACTTTTCGATCAGAGTGGTAATAAATTTAACATTTCCAATACCACATGCGAAATGAAGCAGTGTTCTACCTTGATAGCCTTTCAGTTATTAAATATTCCATAGTATCTATGTCCTTGGGACACTGCTCTGTGGATAGGAGCATTGTTCAAATTGTCTATTTTGTATACGTCGGCTCCATTAGATATCAATATTATGTAGTACAATGTGTTTGTGGCCAAGTGCACAGGCAAGATGTATTGGAGTTTCATGGTTGGCATCTAAGCATTTCCATTGTTTGAGTCATTAATGTACAGATCAGCACCTAATGCTACTAACAGCTGTACAATAAGACTATCCCCATTGGAGCAAGCTAGGTGTAGTGGAGTTTCTTGTTAGAATATTGACGTCTACCTGTTGTTGTATCAAGATCTTTCTAATAGTATCTGGCCTTGCCTTACAGCAACGTGGAGAAGACTGTCACCATTAAAAGGTATTGGACTCTGAAAATCCATTGCAAGCAGTGGATTTAAGTTAACACGATAATCGAGATAGTTATTACAAAGTCTTGCACGGAGAAGTGTTGAATGAATATTATGTCAAACACGGTTAGTTGGGATCTTTGTCTCTCTTTATACAGATAAGAATGAATGTGCACGTAGGTGAACAGAATTTGTTTGAAATTATTGGTTTGTGTACTTTAATATGATCCCTTGACTGACCAACAATACTGTATGTGCTTGTGAGCTATATAATCACATTACCATTTGCACATAACATACATTATATTATTATTATAACACAAAGTAAAGAGCACTGTTTTATTATTAGGCCAGAATTCGCAGTTTATCGTAACCACCTGTTTCAGATTTTCTCAAAAAAATTTCAGATTTCAGAATGTATATGCAACTATATGGAACTTTGACCCCGCCCCTCGAGCATTGCAATTGAAGGGCATAGCCTCGGCAATCATGAGTTCGAACCTAATGTTTCTCGCACTCTTTTATTAGTTTGAAATCTGAATAATGACTGCCTGCCTGCTATTTAAAAATCTGTGACGATCAACTATGAATTTAATTTGCCCCGCCTTATGATCACTGAAAATCATTGTCTCATAATCATAATCAAAGGGCAGGCAAAACACTTTAACTGGCTCAATTTAAACTGTCTTATTTGGAAAAATTCTGGTTAACATAAATAATATTCTACGATAGTAATCTGACTACCAACATTGTAGCATAAGGAGGATCTGCATGATCTATACCCAGTGGGAAACAATCAGGAATGCTGTATTACCTAGTCCCTGGATTTAACTCGAGGAAAACATAACAAGGTCCACATGTTGGCAAACGATCCTCCCGTCCTCTAACAGAATAAGGGGCCAATAACCTTTATATATTATAATTATACCAGCAGTCATAAGCTTATCTGCATATACCTTCTTATCCACTTGTCCTCAATGTCTGACTAATAATATTAATATTCTATTGTCGTGAGATTCTGCTAATGTTAACAAAGCACTTGGGGAGATAATTTTTTATATGGGCACGCAGAATGGGTCGAAACTAGAGATTTGACGGCGGGGAATTTTGATTCACGCCTTAAAACTAAAGTTACAGCCCTTTGAAGTTCTCCCATATGTTTGTATAGGAAGCCATGCATTTGCAATGTTTTCCGCCCACGCGCGCACATTAACGTGACGACCATTACCCACTTTGATCAAAATTGATGTATAGGGTGCCTGCTTGCATTGTATGGCTCTACTAAGCATCCAGCTAAACTATGTGGTGGTTTTGGACAATTTTTTTTTCTGCTTAGTGTTCTGGTCTCCTTGAAAAAAAAAAAAAAAAAACGACACCATATCTCCCCTCTGATTCGTTTTACTTCTCTGTGGTTGAAAAAATGATGCACTCGATGTTTGTGGAGCCGATGCAGGGTTTTGTGAAGGTGCACTCCCTGAAACACCATCCTCACTTTTCCTTGCCACCTCGTAATCATCGGCCATTTCTGCTGCTTTTGTTGCACACGTTGGCTTCTGCTCTCTAAGCCAGACCGCTAAATCTCTCGGAAGTGTCTTCACGAATTGTTCAAGTAGAATTAACTCTTGCAGATCCATCTCTGTTGCTTTAATCCATCTTGTCAGCTGGTCTGATAGGCGGCTAAGAAACATCTTGTAAGACTCATTCGATTTACGTACGTTGTCCCGAAACCGGAGTCGATATGTCTCGGCATTAACCTCATAACGGCTCAGAACTGCTGCACGCACCTTGCTGTAATCATTTGCTTCTGACAAGGGCATGGAAGTAAATGCATCTAGAGCATCTCCAGACAAGAGTCCTGCCAGTTGAGTGGGCCACACATCCGTCGGCCATCCGGCCCTGTTGTGTAGCTACACGCTCGAACATATCAATAAAGCTTTCGATGTCATCTGATGGTGCGAGCTTCTGCAGTGTTGGCTTCGGCAGCTTAGCTTTCTTTACACCATCTTCCCCTGATGCAGACAATGAGCTCCTATCTATCACTGCTTTCATTAGCTTCTCCTGTCTCTCTTGTTGTTGTGCTATCCAAGTTCTCGTCTCTTTTTGCATCTGTAACTGCTGTTCCTGCATCTGCAAAACCATCTTCATTAGTGAATCAGAAAAATCTGTTCTAGTAGATTCTTGAGCCATTTTTCCCGCTAATAAGGCGACCAACTCATCTTTAGCTTTCCCTGCAACCTTGATACCTCTTGCAGAACACAACTCTTTCAATCTCTCAATACACATAGTACAGCCAGCTTAAATAGCACAAATGATATGAGTAGTGTACAAATACAATTGATTCTAAGCATGAGAAGTTTACAGTAACTGACAAAGAAACTAATCGAGCTATTTAACCTACATGAATTGTGGCTATACATGGTACCCCTTACAGGGCCACAGTCTGGGACACAATGTCTATAGAGGAACTCCGCCACATGTATGCAATGTTTAAACGCATGAATAAATTTTTTCAAGAGGCCCGTTTTGATCGATTCACATAATTTTTTCACACGCAGAAAATGTACCTTTACGGTATAATAGTGACCACCCCTTGAAGGGGGCTCTCTGACAGAGCTAATTTTTTGTGCTATAAAACTGGTTAAGGTGGGACTTAAATTTTGGCGTTTGGGCACTGAATCACTATTGCCAGATTTAAATTTGGCAATTTGGTATGGGATCACCACATGTACATGCAAGTGGTAAATTTTAATTTGGTGGTCATAAAGGCAGACCACCAAATCGCCAAATTTAAACCCACAGAACGTGCATACGGTATGATAATGAATTTGTGAAATACTAAGCCCTGTTTGCACGTAGCGCTTAACTTGGGTCAGAGTCTGTGTTAAACTAACTCGCTTACATGTAAATGTGCTAATCAAACTGAATTAGTTAACCTGGGTGGTAACCCACATCCTAATTTTGATAAGAAGTGGGTTACGTGATAACAGTGGGCTATGAATATCTTAACTTGAGTTAAGCACATATATGTAAGTGCGGTTTAATCCGGTTCAGTTTAAACTCGTTTGGTACATGTAAACGGGGCTCTAGTCTCCATACAGGTCAACTTATATTTGAGATTTTGCCTGATGGGGGGAGAGGATACTCAAGCTCAGGGGATTTATCTGTATTAATTTTAGTGGTTATCACAATATTCTGGCAATGACAACTTTCATAGTTTGTTGCATTTTTTTTAGTATTCTGGAACTATCTTTAGCATGTTGTACATGTATACATGCACCTAGCCAAGGCAAGCTCGTAATGTGTGTACACTCATGTGTATAATCAGTTATGTGGCATGCACCAGAATTAAAAGTTCAGTAATGTAGTGTGTACCTTATTACCCCGTATGCATGAGCGAGGGAGTAAAGTAATTGGTTGTATCATTGTTGACAATGATACAAATTGCCATATCTCGAAACCTAGGCACTTGAGCTACTCATAAGCATCTTGAATCAGTTGAATTTGACAAAAATTGGCCTCAGCATGTTTCAAATTGAGAGATATGATCCACGAGCATCAGAAATAGTGCCATTTTGTTAGCCATCATAGCCACGCCTATGGACAGTGCCCACTCAATGCATAATACATACAGGCATGTGCTTTCTACTCATGTGCACAACTAGCATACGAACTGGTTAAGATCGTCGACGTGCTCTAGATAATGCTTGTGGCTACACTGTTTGGCTGACTAAAATGTGAAACCCTATGGAACCAAATTTGACTGTAGTATAGCTATATTATTATAGATATATTTGGCGGTTTGGCGGTCTATATTACAACCGCCAAATTAAAATTCGCCAAAATTTCCTACTCGCGTATATATGTATGGCGATCCCATGCCGAACTGCCAAATTTAAATTCGCCATTATTCTTGTAGTGGCGATTTTGGGCTTAACCGCCAAATTTAATTCCCGGCAATATTTCCGGCTATAGGTGATAGCAGTTCATATCTTCCTAGTCTAATACATCTGATGCAGCTAGGAGAATCAGTGGCTTTTTGGCTGACATCATCAACGACCAAGCCTGCTATTTTTCTTAAATTCACCATGTGCGCAAAAGTAGATCTACAGATTGCACAATGTGCGCACAGGGTATGTGCTCTACAGAGCTCTAAGTTATTTGTGTGATGTTATTTCATATTAATTTATGTCATACTTCATTTTCTGTTCAGATTACAGTTGAACCTCCAAATAAAGGATACTTTGGAGACAATAATTACAAATTCAGCCACTTTGTCCTTTATAGAGAGGTTGTTCTCTTCTCAGAGGTTCTCAATGAGAGTGTCCCTTATAGAGAGGTCTAACATGCAGTGTCCCTTTATCGGAGGATCCTTTATTAGAGGTTCAACTGTATTTATAAAGCATGCATGAACTTTTGCTCGTGAAATGGGGTTGTTATTTGAGGCGGTGTATGAAACACTGTACCATATCCCCAGTGGCTACATGGCAATAATAGTGGTGCATGTGGTAAAAGATCATCAACAGTGTGCGTATATTCAATGCCCAAATCACAAAGATGGAATCAGAGCCCGACTCATCCTCGAAAGTGACAAATCTCGATGCTTCAATCACAGAGATGAACTTGACAATGCAGTACAGCTCGAGTTATAGTTGGATCGATTGGGTCGTGGACGACATGCTATGTATAGTGCAGCCTAACTATATTAGTTTTACATACAGTATATTATTATATAAGCCGTACTTAATCTAATACAACACATAGAAAAAATTAAAAGCACTGTGTCATGATATATTATAAGCGGTGATTGTTACTAAATTTAGATTTAGTATACAGACTCACATTATCGAAAATCGCACACATACAAAATATTGTCGCACGCTCCTCATGGACGCCAGAACACCATCGAACAACAAGGCAATGACTTAGCTACTGGTGGCGCTACTAGAGGACTTGTATCTCTATCTGCTTGTCGACCTACTCTCGCTCGCTAAAGGTAAATCTACTCGTGGTATACTACTTTGCACATGGTAGATCTAGCTAGACATAGACATCGCTACTCTGGCACACCGACTCTTACCTGTCCTTCTGATAGATCTCTTACCTTCCTCCGCTAGCTGAAGATGTTCCAGCTACAACACTTGAGCCTTTCTTGGACCGATCGCGTTCTGCTACTGCGAACTACAAAAATTGATTGAAGAGTGGCTGCCAGATTTCAATCTAATGGGCGCTGTTACATCACATGTCACACTAATTTACTAAAAATAGCCCTATATTGTAGCACAATGCCTTTAATTTCAATTTTGTTTTTCTGGTAAAGGTCATCAATCACTCCATATATAAACGTTATAAGAATTCATAAAAATGCCAACTTCCTCGTTTAAATTGGATCATGCGTTGTATTCAATCAATTATGGTAGTAATGGTACATGTAGACAGGCTACATATTTGCTATGCTTTTCCTGAAGAGGTCAATATAGCAAGAGTATACTGGAGCAAGGGTTACAATAAGGGGCGAAAGTCACATATTCATTGTGTGGGTGGGGATTCAAAGAACAGTGAGGTGATGAAGCTTATGCTATATCTTCAAAGAAGGTCACATAAACTCTACGCAACCATGTTTATATATAAGCTGAAAAATAATTACAATTTTAATTTTCGAGTAATTTTCTGGTAAAGATTCCCACACTGTATGTTATGATTCATTATTAAAAGTCCTACATGTAAATGCGAGTTTTCTTGCACTAATTAGATAGATCTTTGGTTTTATATTATATACCTATCAGTAGTAGCTATATTATACTCAGTGGCATATACAAAATCTATCGTCTTACTATCAGCAGAGCATGCCCAATAGACCTCTATCCATTGGCTTGAGTTAAAGGGATAATTACTAGCATGAAGACAAATGCTTTTCAAAGTTGGGTATGTCCCAAGCGTACTTATGATTGCCACTCAACGACAAAGTAGTAACGGCACCACCATAATTAACCCTCGGCGCATGTGCGAGGGTTACGGTAGTTGGTCTGTCTGTCTGTTACCACGCTAGCTGCTATATACCTCGCTTGCGAATCCAATTTGCAGTGTCGTAAGGTTCCTTATGACGTTCCAAACGCATGATTTGTGTGGATTTCACCGGAAATGCTTTGTTCGCCAGTTTTGGCACCATTTGCCGATTTTAAGCTTCGTGATTTTGCCCGAGCTAGCGATAGCATGACTAAATAGAACGTTGTGTGTTGCGCGCTATATACATTATGTACGTCTATTAAGCCTCAGTGCATGCGCTGTTGCATCAATCCCGCCGCTCAGTCCACTGGCAAGCCTTTGACGCTCGTGGGATGACAGTGGCTTCTTTTCAACTCTAAAGCTTAGCTGCCAATTGCCATTTGTATTCTTGTGGTACCCTTTGACTCTCTGGCTTGTATGCATGCATGGTATTACAGTGCTTGAACTGTGATAATATTGGCATGCAATGTTGGTCAGTGTACTTCAGTCTTGTGCCAAGGCTTTGCATCCTAGTCATTTAAGTTAAGATGTAGCTAGCTAAGTCCCCAAGAATTGGAGGTTAGGCTACAGTGAGGGAAGTTGAGTTGATGTCGACATCACAGTGTGGACTTCGATATAACACACCAGGGTTGTTGCTGCTGTGAGCCGTTGAATCTCGAATAACACTGCTGTGCAAGTATAACATTAGCCTCGTCCCCAATCCTAGTAGTCTCGTCCCAGCCCCAGCCCTTTATATAGCTACCCCCTTTTCTGCATGCAACTGTAGAAGCATGTAGCTAATGTCATGCAACGCACCTAGGGTTTTGTGCTCGACAGAGCTCTAGTTATTTTAGAATTGAGTGAATAGCCTATTATAGGACATGAAAGTGTTACTGTCTACATCAATGATATCTTGATTACAGGATTTAGTATCAAAGATTGTTTGCAGACCCTTAACAATGTCGTACAAAGGTTAGAGTCCACAGGCTTGAGATTGTTACGTGTTTCTTTTTACACCTTTGCATGGAGTACCTGTAGGCATTAATAAATGACGACCAAGGGCACAACCCCCAGTGTTTCTGAGCTTCAGTCAGAGTTATGCTAAGTTAAGTTTATGCACTTGACAGCTTGAGTTTGGCCAAACACTGATATGTAGATAAGAGGAAAACTGACATACCTTACTCACTCTCTCTAATTATTCAAACATTCTAATAGCCTGAACGGCATTTTTTTCCTTCCTAATTCATCGAACACCTTGAATTTCAAGCTTTCTCACCTGCTCTAATCAGTTGAACAGCCACGTGGTACAGCATGGCAGGAGCTCAAGACAACCCTTCCACGTTCATCGAAGAGTGTACTCAGTGCAGTTAAGGACAGTCTCATCTGTTCATCCATGAAATAATATGCACATTTTCAGGAGCTAATACTAGTGAATATGTGACAATTGAGTACTGATTATGGTATTGAAATTGAAGCCCAACTCTAGTACTTTCATAATATGAAACAGTAAACCACAAATATCTAATCAATTAGGCGGTATAACCACGCCCTCTGAAACACTATTGTACTTTTCCAACATTGTTCCTGTCAGACCGGCAAGGTTAAATCTAAGTTGCTTTTCTTGATTTTCACCGAGGGATATTCAGAAATAACATCGTGGTAAGAAAAAAATGCAAAAAATGCCATTATAGCTACCCTGATGGTACGATCTTTCGACACGCCCACAAAATGGAGCAAGCAGTCAACTTATCCCTCGGCAGATCCTTGATAAATATCTCAAAGTTTAGCTTTCCACCATTCAAACTGCGAAACAACACCTGGAACAATGTTGGAACTCGCAGAACAAAAAAAATTGCTCAATTGTTGCAGCTATGCGGCTACACAGCCGTGGCTTGTACTACGCCACTATCGGGTGATGTCATGTCAAACCGCTAATTGGCCACAAATTTGCACGCTAAGTGGCCGTTAGTATGGCGTGTGATAAGACTTGAGACAGTCCTTAAACGCACTGAGTGGCTACCAGCATCTAAGAGCAGGAAGGTAACACGGACTTACATAGACTTCGATCATTTTATGATCGTTCAGAGCACTGTGACACTGGAGCTCTAGAGCTGACGACGTTAAACGTATAATTGGATATCTACTGCTGTTTCTTCATTACTAGTGCTTTCTCCATTTTTCCACCAGATCCGTTATAATACTCGAACAAGCCATTAGCTAAATTTATTTAACACCGAACGATGATATTAATAATTATTTTTGGCTGTTCAGACAATTAAAGTGAGTACAATAGATAAGGTATGCATTCATAATACGAAGCTAAGGGACACACAGGGCCTCTTCACAAACAATAGTATTATTGTTATCCAAAAGGGGGCACTGCTCCACAGTATACCTAACAGAAGCCATAGCTACAGTATAACTTGACTAAGTAAACTATTATTACAGTAACTGAACATTAGTCAAGTGCACATCCATAGTGATAGAGGACTAGTACACATAAATATCGTACACCAACAATTTGATTGGAATAAAGAGCAACACAAGTGTTCAAAGCAAGGGAAGTGCTACAAAGAGAGTTCATTTCAATGGGACAGAGCTACCTTTAGCCTCACAGTCCATTATCCCACTCTTTTGAAGACAATACAGAACACATGACTTGGGTTAGTGATCATTTTGGCATCAGAAACTTTCTTTATGGCAGACAATTCACTATAGACTCACCAAATTGAATCCTTATTGTTCATGTTTAGTGAGTCCAAAGGATCTCACCAATGGATACTCACCCTTAGCGCCTACATTGGTGAATATAGAGAAAATAAGAGAACCCTGTCACAAGTGAAGCAATTCGAGTAAGCCCCCCAAACATTAATTAATTATTTAAAAACTTTTTTTTTTCTACTTAGTGTATAAAGTGTATAATTAGTGTATAATTTTTTTTCAAGGAGACCACACACTAAGCAGAAAAAAAAATTGTCCGAAAACCGCCACATAGTTGAGCTGGATGCATAGTAGAGCCATATAATGCAAGCAGGCAGCCTATACATCAATTTTGATCAAAGTGGGTAATGGTCGTCACGTTAATGTGCGCCCGTGGCCCCGCCCCTCACGTAACGCGTGGGCGGAAAACATTGCAAATGCATGGCTTCCTATACAAACATATGGGAGAACTTCAAAGGGCCGTAACTTTAATTCTAAGGCGTGAATCAAAATTCCCCAAGGTCAAATCTCTAGTTTCGACCCATTCTGCGTGCCCATGTAAAAATTATCTCCCCAAGTGCTCCCAAACCCCCCAAACATTAATTAATTATTTTAAAACTTTTTTTTTTTTCTACTTAGTGTATAATTTTTTTGTCTATAACAACACTTGCCCACAAGAATGATGAACCTGGCTGCTTAATGGTAACAACCAGATCCCAGAGCAAGAAAATCCTTACCCAAAAGAGGCCAGCTGCTGGAACCAGTGACAACTCTCCAGAATCCAATATTACCAGTGAATCACACACTAGCACAGATACTGGTACAAGTGACAACTCCTCAGAATCCGAAGAAAAGGGGATTACCAGTAAATCGCACATTGGCACGGATGTTGTAATACAGGCTACAGCTGAACAACAAAAGCATTGGCAACAAGAGGATGAGAGTTTGAGAGAGGTTCGAAGAATGGCAACCTCAGAGGAGATGCGAATTACCAATTATGGAAGAGCTACATTTTTCTACAAAGAAGGTATTCTCTACCAAAGATGGGTGCCTACGAAGTTGCAGAATCGAGATTTGAAGACTTGAGAGCAGTTGGTGCTCCCTTTACGCTGTAGATCAGTGGTGATGCAGATTGGTCATGATACTCCGATGGCAAAACATCTCGGTGTCGACAAAACAAGAAATCGCATCCTCAACAGATATTATTGGCCAGGCATATCTCAACATATTGTCGCTCTTGTGAAGTTTGCCAAAGAAGCCAGAGGCAAGGGGTCTCAGTGAGAGCAGAGACGATCCCAATGCCACTGATTGGGAAACCATTTCATGCAGAAAGTTTGAGATCCATTATCGCTCTGGGAGCAACAATGCTGACGCAGATGGCCTGTCAAGGGTTTTTGCCATGGCTGGTGTGTCAGAAGTAAGGGTGGAGGAGTGTGGCGGATATATAGACATTGTGTCCCAGACTGTGGCCCTGTAAGGGGTACCATGTATAGCCACAATTCATGTAGGTTAAATAGCTCGATTAGTTTCTTTGTCAGTTACTGTAAACTTCTCATGCTTAGAATCAATTGTATTTGTACACTACTCATATCATTTGTGCTATTTAAGCTGGCTGTACTATGTGTATAGGCAGTTCTGTTTTCAGTTCTATACAAGTATTATTCGGCTATTTCGCTACAATACATTACAAACATATGGCGTGATAATATTTACACGATACAAATTTACATGTATGCGACCGCCACTTGACTCGCATAATTTACATAAATGAAACTTGCACAGAAAAATGTCGCTTTACGGTATCTGCTGTACTGATGCCTGTCACATCCTAATACTACAAGCATAAAAAACAATGAAATTGAAGGATGAAGTAGGGATGACAGGATCAAAAAGTACACAAACAAGACTTGCAAGGGATAAGCATCTGCTATACATCCCTACGCTTGCTTTTCTCGGCTATTATGCACCTATTAATGTTGACGTATTGGTTGAGTGCAGTGTGTGGGAGACATTCAGGTTGTTCCCTGGTTGTCACAGTGGTTCAGGATAGTCAGTTTTGATTCAGTTGCATTATTTTTGCACCCCTCAAAAAGCAAGCGTAGGGATGTATAGCAGATGCTTATCCTTTGCAAATCTTGTTTGTGTACTTTTTGATCCTGTCATCCCTACTTCATCCTTCAATTTTATTGTTTTTTATACTTGTTTCTGTTCTTTTTTTATTGCTCTTAGTATAATTTATCAATGCCATGTTTATTCTTTCAACTCAACCTCTATCCAGTGTAATTAAGTAGCTAGTAGATTGGAGGTACCGAAGTTCGCGCATGCATGCAAAGTCTTAGCCACGCCCTTCCAAGGTGGCTGACCGTGAAAGAAGGCTGGTTTAGGCTGCCCAGGTAGCGGTGTGTCTTTTCCATTTATGCTGACTGCTGAGGAGCCTCTTGACACCTAGTTCACTGTAGAGTGCTCAGCTCGCACTGGCCTAGTTAACTAAGCTATAGTTAGCTCGTGCGGGAGAGCCTGGTGCCTAGAACTGAGCGCGAGTATCTGATCTGAGCGGTGAACCAGCGACATTGTAGCTGCATCGTGCGGGCCGCGCCCTGACTATAGTCACATGATTTCACCATGGCAACACATTCCGAGCATGCGCATTACATGATAAAATGGTGTATCAGACACACCCATTAGTTAATGCATCGTACACACCTACCATTACGTAAATTTTGATCCCGGTCGCAGATGTCAGCTAGCACAGTATATATAGTAGTGATCACCCCCTAGAGCATGGCTGTTCTATGTGGAGATACAGTATAGTACAGTGGAACCCCGCTTAACGGACACCCCTCAACGGCGGACACCTGCGATATAACGGACAATCCTGAATGTCCGGATTGTATTTCCATAGACTTCAATACATTCAAACTCCCTCAATAGCGGACACCCCGCTATTCCGTATAACGGACACTTATTTTGGTCCCGTTCGAGCCTGCGCAGTAATGAGCAACCTCGCATAACGGACAGTTAGGCCACACCCACCATTAAAATCAGTCGGATTCAGTGACCAGCAACTACAGTAAAGCCTAAAGATATCTCAAATTCTTGCTTAGGAGCTGTCAGTTGACAGATCTCTCCTCAATACGGTCTTTTTCGTCGTCCACAGTAGTGCTTTATCATAGCTGGCCACGATTGTAGGAGGGGCGTGGTCAACCACTAACCCCTGAGCTAAGGATACCTCGCTACAATGGACAAAATATTTGGTCCCAATGGTGTCCGCTTCAGAGGGGTTCCACTGTATTACTTTTAAGTCAGTTATACCGTATAGCGGGAAATTTTCGAGGGTAGCAATTTTCGCGGAAGTGGGATTTTGAACTTTTTTGCGTTCTATTTTTCGAGGATCAGCCCTGAGACAAAGCCACACCCCAAATTGGATGCAATAAAAACCACGCCCCTCTTCTTTCACACGTGCGTGCAAATCATAGCAGATAGTGTTTAATAAACACGAGCTAACTCTGTCTGAACTACGAAGCTGTATTGTGGAGGCGATGATCCGTGGCTACCACGAGTATCAAAGCATTTGGGAGGCTGAAGTTGGAGAAAATCTGACGTGTATCCGAGAGCCCGGCACTTGGAATAGGGACCACGCTTCTAAGGCTCCGAATTCTCAGATGAAGAGGCGATCTTCTTTACCTCGTTGTTAGCAGATACAATTGCTGATGAAGGTACTTCCCTTGAAAGCGCACCAGTGGGGTCAGGAAGATTCATCTTATTTTGCTTCACAAAATACTTAAACAGAACCATCTCGTTCCACCTTCAAGGTGCTAGTTAGCTAGAGATGCAAAACGTGTCACGTGATGGCGTTTACTTGCACGTGATGTAAACAACGCTGGCTTAAGCTTGCTATGTGGAAGTGGTCGTAAGTTTTAAAAATTTCGAGGTATAAAATTTCGCGGATTCACCCTGATCCACGAAAACGGCGAAAATTAATACCCTCGAAAATTTCCCTCTATACGGTATGTACATCATTTTGTAGTAAATGTGCCAGCCATACTTTTTGGACTTAAACCCATGCAAAGCAAATTATCTGTATCTTGTCCCCGCCCGTGTGTACTTTTGCAGACCTGTATATATCTACTTTTGATACTGAGAAAATGCACAGGGTTGTTATATAAATAAGTTGTTTCAGCTCAGACTATACCGTATACTCTGGTTAATAAGCACATGCGCTTATAGTGGTAAATGGAACGACAGTATGTGCGGAGGATAAATTAATTTATGCACCTATATGGCACATAACCACGCCCACAAACGTTTAGGCACGTGATGAATGCGAAGCGCGCTAGCGCTAGTTAGCTGGCTCGATCAATCGACCGCTTTAGTGTTTACAGCTGCCGCTCAAGATAATGAGTGCTAGCGATTTGTCTGAAGATTCGATCTTCTTGCATGATAGCATTATTCGTGGCCATCATATCTCCAAAGATATCTGGACTCCACATACTTTCCAGCCTGTTGTTGAGGGTCGAGGTCAGGTTCATAGAACGCCACGTCTATTAAGCGCATGCACTTAATAAACAATAGCTTGTGACGAGAAGAGAGCAGGCGCTTAAATAATGTGCGCTTAATAGCAGGGTGCACTTAATAACCAGAGTTTATGGTATTATATTCCCAGTAGCAATTTACCTTTTTGCAGTTATTAGGTAAGTACGATATAATTATTAATGATGTAACCTATGTTGTCAGAATGGAGTTTTTATGGAACACTACTAAGGCCTAAAAATCCACAGAATCATAGATTAACTTGCATACATATCCAGCGAATACATTAAAAAGCTGAGTGCTACTTTCTCCAACAAGTAACGCTGGCCGAACTTCACGCATTCTCTTAACTGACATACATGTAATCAATAAAGGCTAGCCTTGCGCAACAGTATATATAGCATGCACCATGCCATGACAGTCAGTGTTTTATTTAGAGGGGGGGGGGAACCATGGGATTCCCCCCCCCCTGAAAATTGCCATATTATATTATTATACTAATAATATTTGTTAATAACAGCCATTGATAGCTTAATGCACAACACATTGCCTATTGCTAGCTAGAATTAAATTGAAATGCACCTGTTTGACTCCTTAAATATGTCCAAGATTTCCTCTAAAGTGCAAATTTTGATCAATGGGTGGCTATGCCCACAAGATATGTCATGAAAAAGGTGAAAATGTGCAGTAACAAACCAAACTGAGATGTGGTCTTAGAAGCCACCAGAAGCAGTCTCATAGGTTATAAAATTAAAAAATTTTCCCCCAGACCCCTCTAGTCTGGGCGTGCTACGCACGACGTGATAGTATTACCATCGATTATATTTCCCCCCCCCCCCCCCCCCGGGAAAATAAAACCCTGACAGTTCTGAAGTTCGGAAGCTGTATTGTGTTGTCGAGTTCATCTCCCATGGTTGAAGTATTGAAACTTGTCCCTGTCGAGGTTGAGAATCGGTCTTAGACTCCATCTCCACGATCGAGGTGCTGGCATTGATGGATATATTGACAATCTTTTATCAACTATGCAGCCAATGGGCTTTGTGTACTTTACAAACCTCTATAGGATGAGAAATAGAACATTTAATTTGTGTGGCCTACTTCTGAGCCAAGCAAGGTCCTCTACTCAGGCTTGGCCAAGATTGTATGGCTTCAATGGCTACTTTTCGTGTGCCCATAAACTTTGCCACAGTGAATCAAGCTCTATTGCCGGTTCTACGGATGTCAAACATGGTCAGCTATATTCATGAAGAACCATGGCAGTCACAGTTCCACGGTTTTGTTGATTTAATTCAATAGACCATAAAAATGTGCGTCAACTTTAAAAACTCGCCTTTCTTCATACAATTTGATACTAATTTCTTTTCAGTAGCAGTAAATGTTAGAATGCACAATGTCATGGCTACAGCACCACTGAACTGAATCACCCACAAAAGTCTTTTTCACAACGTTCAAAATGATCGTCTTCTCTCAGTTGGAGGCCTCTGGATCATTTACTTGCATCGGCAATATTAGACCTGGTGGGCTACCTGTTCACTAACTCCTAGCTTTAACACTGTTACCAGCGTCTATCGGTTAAAACTTTTGTAATCCCAATACTACAGCAAGATTAGCGTAAAACACACTTGTACCTAGGCTGTGGGAAGTATGAAACTAGCAGTACAGTCGGTGTGGGCCTGGTCCTAGCGTAAAAATAGTAGTGGGTAAGCATTTCTGTTCTTTACTGTGAGCCTGCAAGTATCGTTCGATTGCATTCATAAAAATTAATAACACTTCAATCTCAACCCCCCTATCTATTCAATTAGCACTTCTGAATTTATGTTCACACCCACTTTGTCAGGCCAGGCAAAAAATATTAGTTTCTCAGACCCACTCGCATCAGTTTTGGCTGCTGGGCCTTTTTAACTTAAGTGGGTGTGGTAAGTAAATTAACAGCTTAAGACGCCAAGCTTACTAGTTGGCTGGCTGTGCCTGAGCATTAGCCTTGCCACTCTCTTGTAGACATCTGATTTCTCAAAACTGCTTCTTTGATGGCTAAGCTACAAGACACCATAGATTAAAGAACAGTCACTTTTAAAGCTAATATTTTTTGCATGAGATCGGCGGTAAATGGGCATGGTTAGGCCAATCAAATTACACTGCTAGTTTCTCGTCCACCCGTTTTTATATTTTTATGCGGGCCGGCGGTCATTATTCATTGTTCAATATTATGGCATTTTGAGGGTGTGGTTTCCTGGAACCGCCCAAATAATTAGCAAAAAAGAGGTGTGGCTGGTATTTCAAGGCAATAATGAAGGTAGAAGCGGTAGGTTGAAACAGACGCGGGCGGTGACGAGAAACTAACATTCAAGTTTGTGTGGCCTTAGTAAGGACCACACCCCAAAAGCCACCCACCTGTTAGCTGGAAAAGCCAGAGAAACTAAAAAATTTATTTTCCTGACCTTAGAGCTACTATTGCTGACTCAGCAGTACAAGTCGTCAATGCGAAATGTACCACACTTTCTTGTGAAGGGGCTGGCACCCAGACTAGTGTACCATTAGTACTACAGAAGTCATGGCAGGGGTAAACACAAATTGTAGAGTTAGAATGACATTAAAATTAATTTGGTAGCTATGACGCATATACTAGCTTCCAAGCTTACTTGAAGGGAAAGGGGTGGGACTGCACTGAAAGGGGAGCACTACGTACGACGATTTGAACTCGAGTTACTCGATCCAAGGCATACACTGTAAATGTAAATCGGTAAATAGACAGTCTTAATTTTCATGTAGCATACCGTTTCATCGATTTCAATTTGCGAGATTAATCCTAATAGCCCTATCAAGTTGAGAACGTATTCATCTGTAGAACCCGTGACTTGTCTAATGCGCATGCGTCAAAGAAACGGTATGGCGGACTTTTTGAAATGCAGACTAGCGAGTCACTATAATAATTATATGCCAACATCGATCCTATACTGAAGTTTCCCTTACCATAGGCGGAGGAATTCGAAGATCTCCGAGGGGTCCGCAACAAAAGAAATCTCGTACACCTTGCTTAGAAATCAATGGAAATTAGCAGAAATCCACAGAAATCAATCAAGAAGTCACTAGAAATCATCCTATGAAATCGCTTGCGGTTGCGAATCTGCCCACCTTTATAGTTACTTACTGATTGCCTGAGGCTGAACTCATGATATGATGCAGCGAATGGTTTGGGCATAGTTTTGGGTAAGTGGAAATCACGGAAAGCGGGAACGGGAACGGAAACGGAAACGGGAACGGAAAACTGGGAAAGGTCGTCAGATGCACTGGTGATACTTGTACAGATTGGATACAGCATTAGTAAGCTGGAGTCTTCTTGACAGTATTCCTCTACTCCTCCCTTGGGGCGAAAATGAAGAGTCAGTTCATGCATGCATACAATAGACTAAGTGATTCCCCCTCAATCAGATGTTGTCTGGGCTACGTGAGGGGGTAGCTAGCTAGTCGGGGCAAATATATAATAATATGATTGTAGATATGCTCAGAGATCATTAATATTATTATGGGACACATGTAGTCAATTTCTGTGTTAATATTAACCTCTAAAAATTCTGCGAAGCTAAAGCAATGTTATTATTTTCATGACGAATTTTTAGAAGAAATACGGTAGACTACATAGTATAAAAATGCACTCAGTAGCTAATAATTTACTTTTTTGTGGTTATTAGGTAATTATGAGGTAATCTATGAGAAAATTCAGGGCCTCGATGGAGCCCTTCTGGGACTTGAAATTCAGTGAAATATGTTGAGTATCTTGCGCGTGTATCCAGCGAATACCTAGTCTCGAAACCAAGGGCGTATGGCGCGCCAAACGTAACAAAAATCAGAGCGCGACGTTACGCGCTTTACCCCGCAATATTGCGACGTCCATCCCGCAATATTACGCGCTTCGGCGTTACGACGTCGTCAGATACTGACCCCGTCATATTACGGGGTCCGAGAGACCGCGGTGTGTGGAAACCCCGTAATATTGCGCGGTCGGCCTGACGACGTCGTTAGGTGATGACCCCGTCATATTGCGGGGTCAACCGAGAAGGACTTTTTAGCGACCCCGTAATATTGCGGGGTACAGTTTCCGGTTCCAGATCTAGATCAATGCGGGTGCGCACTAATTGGATTGATATAGGACACGATAGGAATCAGACATCGCGGTCTAAGTTTCGGGTTGAAGGTCACGATTTTGGCGCCGAAATCTTTCTCCAACAGTTCCATAAGTTGCCTGCAGCAGTATCCTGAAGGACTCCTGAAATTCACTAGTGCTTGGGGGAAAAAATATGGCTGATGAAATTTCTGAATCTGGGGACGAGGAGGTTTATTCATACAGGCTGCTACTTGAATGTGAAAGTTCCAAGAGAGTGGTGGAGATGCAATCCAAGATTGAACCTCTTCGATCTCGTCTACAAGAAGAAGTGCAGAAAATAGTAGGAGTCGAGATCGAGCTCGTGTTAGATGTAGCTGAATACCGCCGTAAAGTTGGAGCCATCAAGCCAGGCTACCTTCTCCAGCGTTTATCCAGTGAATGGAATGAGTACGTGGATGTCGTTGATGCCATCACCATAGGTACCAAAGACAAGTTAAAAGCAGTACCAATAAAGGTCATTTCTGATACGAAAAAGGTATTAATAAATAAATAGCTATGCATATGGGGCTACCATCAAGTAAAAAATTATAGTGTACTGATCTTACAGGGTTTTTGGGGGGGGGGGTGAGAATTCGTGGAGTATACAGTGTAGCTGTCAATATACACTTATTTGGTTTCTAGTGGTTCCCTGTTGCACATTAATTAAAGGCATTATGAGATATATCTGAGGACATGTCATGCGAGGGTCGATCAAGCCAGATCAGCAACTAGCTAGATGTCACCATGTGCCAAGAATATATAGACTTACTTTTAACGAGTGAGAGTATATCTCAAGTAGCAGATTAGAGATGCATGTAATCTAGCTGCACTATGGGTGCCTTGGAGTGCATGAGGAGTACGCAATCATAGCATGTGCGATTTAAAATGACCCCCTATAGTCCATGGTTTTTCATATACTAGATCTCTAGCTTTTATTGTAACACAATGCCTTTATATAATATTATAAAGGCATATGCAATCTAAGAGGATAATTATTATTTCCTGTGGTCACTAATTTCAGGAAGATACAGCTAGCAAGATTGAATCTATTATTTCCAAAGTGAAGAAGCCCACTAAGGAGGAAGCCAAGGTTTTGTCAAATCTGTTCCCTTCCAGTGGTTCTGGGTCTCGTAAACGACCAGTATTTGATCCTCACGATGAATGTATTGCTGGGCCTTCACACTCTAAGAAAAAAAAGTTCGCAAAACCAACACAAAAGACAGCACCCAAACTTGCTAGTATAGAAGTTGTAGCATTAAAGAAATTCCAAACACGACTTCCCAAGGGAAGGGAGAGGAAGAAACTGCTTAGGGAAGGACGGATTATAAAGATTAAGCTAAGTCGTGATATGACGGCAGAGCAGGTTAAGCAGAGAATCACTGAAAATTTTGAAGATCTTCCTGGGTTCTCCTACCTGGAAGTTGAAGATGGATATTTGGCTCGTTCTGATATGGATTTCAATGGTGAGAAGGCCGTCAACAGAAGGGGGGCCCTGTATATCTGTCAAACTAACAAGGTATGCTCGTTTATACATAGTGTGAATTATATACTTGTACCCAATTGACAATGTATGTTTAGGACTCCACGAGTAAGCCTTCATCAGACCAAACCCAGAAGCATTCACCTAAGGTTTATTTTATTTGATAAAGCCATATACTTATGGCAGTACATGTATATACATGTTACCATAGAATGTGACAGATGATATGGAAGTGATCAGCAGCGATGATGAATTTGAAAGGGTGGTGAGGAAGAAATCACGTCGCAAGGTTTGTATAAACATTAGGCCACACAAATGGTTTCTCATACTATTATAGAGATTTATAAAATGCAAAGGGGCAGCTCATTTTGATGTTGCCATCAGTGTTTCACTTGGTCTATACTAGTTCAAGTGATGACTCTGTGCCTATTAAGGTCAGGGTTCTCCCCAGGAAAATTTAATTATATTTAGTGGAGGGGTATGGTTACATGGGGAGGAATTTGTGACCACGTTAGTTATTTTAGTTGCCACATCAGAAATGTGGATGTTTGAAGGCATGGGGGGGGGGGGGGCACTCTGCTAAAGGCCACTGGGAGAAAACGGATAGTATAAGTCAACACTGGGTGGGGATGAGAAATGTATAATTATTGTCTTATACCCTATTACTATCAGAAGGCTATGATTGACCTGACGGAATCAGCAGAGAGTGGCTCTGATTCAGATACAGTGATTAGGAGAACTACCAAAAAAGCTGATGATATTCTCAATTTCCTTGTAAGTTCAGTAGTCCCCATCTGTGCATGTATAGTATGATATATTATTACTGATGATCATTAGCAATGTTAGAACATGTAGCCTAGAGTAAGGATTCTACAGTAACAACAGTTATCGAAGTTTTTGGAATCACCTATAAAGCTACATGTATATCATATATATATATAATGTGCATAATCTCCAGAAGGCACAAAAGCGGGCTACTTCAAGCTTTAATGATGATGAAGAAGATGATCTGCCTTCCTTTGATGTGTCATCAAATGTATGTTACTTTGTTAGTTATGTACATATAAGAGGTCACTATATACTGTATTAATCTTGTGTGCACTAGATGAAAGAAGATATTTTGGAATTTCGTGCCATTCGGAATCAGCAGGATAAAGAGTATGAAGAGACACTCCGTGCCGACAAAGCAAAGGTACATAATAATAAAAATGTAATCTGCATAATTGTATTAATTTGCTTGAATGCTTGCTTCATTATATATACAGGTAGAAGAAAGGAAGCAAATCATGGTACGTTTAGTGAATTCAGTGTACGCCCTTTACCTTTAATGTGGGATGTATGGATGTACTCTAGTGTCCCAGGAAATCTAGTCCATTTCATAGGGTCAGTTAGCAGTGTCTAGCTGTCCCATGTATGCAATTTATATCCTTGGTAAGCACCCATGCCAATCAAAGTCATTTAAGCGCCATGGGTACTCACTTGGGACACTACAGTGAAGTATTATAAGTCACATGTGAGTTAATAATGGAATTTTTTTGGTTTAGGAAGAGGTGGCCAGAAAAGAAGAGGTATATAACAGGTTTAGTTGAGAGTGCACTATAATTATGTTATTATGCATCCATGATTTATAATTTTTATGAAGATACACCAATCTTTGAAGTCAAAGTGGCAAAGGGTGATGACTCGTTTGAGCTGCAATGAATCAGAATCTGATGGGTTTAAATTCACCATAAGGTACCCAACATCCAGGGTGGAGTGTTGTATTCCTCAAGCTTCAACATCAAAGGTTTGTCCAAAATTAATAGTACATGTACATGTATGTATAAGTTTGTTTGAGTATCCGTCTATCAGTAACAGTAATGCATATGCTGTCCTAGCTTTACTTGATGGCATGCAAGGTCTGCCATTTCACATCGCTCAGTGTGTATATGGGTGGCTATGCATTGTATGTGATGAAAAATAACCAAACTGGTATTATAATAGTAGGGGACAAGTGAAGCAAGCCCCCCTGTTTGTAATAACTGTACACAATTATTGTGTTATGCAGGATCTCTATGAAGTTGCGTATGCATTCTGTCCGGATTTCAACATGGATGCTTTTAAACTTTACATCATGATACCGAGGCAGTTCGTACCATTCACCGACACAAGTATAGGGGATTCAAACTTCGGTTTGTCTCCTGTTTTTGTCATAGAAGAAGGCACAGAAACGGTACCTTTCCTTTCAGATGAGGTATGTATAGCCCTACATGTATACATGCATACAATAAAAAATCTGTAAGCCTATGATGGAATGATACTCCTGACGACACTGAATTGTGGTCTGCATGCATGTGGTGCATGTGTGCTCGTGTCACTGCATGTGTATACACTTGTGTATATATACAGTGGAACCCCTCTAAAGCGGACATCATTGGGACCAAAAATTTTGTTCGCTGTTACAGGTGTGGGGGTTTGAATATATTGAAGTCTATGGAAATGTAATCCGGACATTCATAATTGTCCATTATATCGTAGGTGTCCACCGTTGAGGGGTGTCCGTTAAGCGGGGTTCCACTGTAATTATACTAAGTCTTACAATGTATAATTACGTAAGTGTGGATAATATACGTGATTCAAGTTGGTACACGCCTGTATATTTATGCACACAATCACAGAACATCTGTACCAGATCTACTGGTGCCAGTGACGGTTACTCTACCATATTGGAATTGTGTAAGTTTTAGAATAGATATTAGCCTCATCCACAAGCCACTCCCTCTCATATATTATTCTTAGTTGCAACATGGATCTGGGGATGAGGCCAAATACATCATAATAATAGCTACACCTTTCCTTTTTAGAATTTTGTATTGCAAACATTTCTAGATACAGTGTGCTTCTTTTAGAAGTCATCTGATGTTTATTGATTATTTTTACAGTGGCTGAAAAGACAGAAGATTTTATGAACACTCTAGATGTTGGAATACAACGCCCTCATGTTGTCAATCGTGATCGACTCTTTGATGATGTGATTAAATTGTACAAAATAAAGTTCCTGGAGATCTTGAAGCAGTACCCTTTTTCAATTGCATATCAGAATGAGAAGGCTCATGACACTGGTGGAGTAAGCCGTGACATGTTTAGTCAGTTTTGGGATGAAGCTTGGTTGAAATGTTTTGATGGCGGGAGTATTTTGATTCCGGCAGTAAATCCTCATACTGATACCTCTCTATTTCCGGTCCTAGGCACTATATTATCCCATGGGTTTCTGGTATCAAATTTTCTACCGCTACGAATTGCTTTTCCTTCTCTGGCTGCTATGCTACTTGGCCCCACAATCCTAATCCCCGATTCCATTCTTATTGATACTTTTGCCGATTATCTGAGTACATACGAAAGTGCTTTTATTCATGAAATCCTTGTGTTATTGAAGGATCAACAACCACACGTCTTTACAAATGAGCAAACAAAGACGCTTGTGGGTATTTTGAGCCGTATGGATTGTCGGGAAATACCTAATCCTACAAATCTGAGGCAATTGATTGTGCAGGTTGCAAAGCATGAATTTTTGACCAAGCCTTTGGGTGCTCTATATGCCTTTAATTCTGGTGTCCCTGCAATATATCACCCATTTTGGAAGGAGGTGACCATTGGAGAATTGTACTCATGGTACAAGGCACTAAATGCCACTCCAAAGAGAGTTATTGAAAAGCTAGTGGAGAATGAAGACATGTCTGCTGCTGAGAGCAGAGTTTTCAAATTTCTTGTGACCTTTATTGGTGATTTAAAGCCAGAAGAGCTTCGCAACTTTCTACGCTATGTCACAGGTAGTTCTGTTCTCATCTGTGAGAGAATCAAAGTCACTTTCAATGGCGTTAGCGGCCTGGGAAGGAGTCCTGTTGGGCATACCTGTGATTGCTGGTTAGAATTATCGACTACCTACTACACTTATCCTGAATTTAAGCATGAATTTCTGAACATACTTAACAGTGCTGTGGCTTGGCCCATGGATGCAGTGTAGTACACACAATGTACAACTTATGGTGACCATTTATCAACAAATAAACTGTAATACTGTTATGCAAGACAAAAATAAACAATGCCAGTATTAATAATTATTGTGTTGTGTATATACGTTATCATGAAAATTTTAATCTGAATCTGTTGCAACTGTTGATTGTAAAAAAATAAGTGCTCTCTCATATAGGTCAATTCCGAAGTTATCACTATCACTGAGAGGATCAACAGTTTCCTTCAGTTCTTCCAGCTGATCTTCAGACAAGTTTATTCGGCAAGGTGGTACTTCAACACCTTCATCATCATCATATGGGGTAACACCATCCTCTTCTACTCCATAGTTGTCTGACACACGGTCAAAAAAGTCTAGAGCAGATAGTCCAGACTCTCGCAGTTGCAATGCTCCTGCTGTAAACAGCTGAGATGGTGTAAATCCCTGCTCTGTACGAACCTTGTGGCTATTCCAGGCATCCTTAAATTCCAGTAAGGATTTGTTTATGCGTGGCAAATAGACATAGTGAACAGCAAAGATGTGAATATCGTCAATAGGATTCAACAGGCCATGATACTCAAGGTAGTAAAATAATCGGTAGAATGTTACTGTAACACAGCGATGCATGTCACGCCAAAGGCGTTCAATGCGCTGATTGTGCACTGAGCTTCCTACCAACACTGAACGCCTTTCACTTCCACGGTGGCGGAGCATATGCTGAGCTACAAGAATATTCTCACCACCTTGGTCACAACGAATCCGTGATGGTAGTCCGTAACGCTGCACTGCTTGAAGAAATAAATTGTATACAGTGGCAGCTTTGTTGTTAGTAGAGCACTTAATAAAGACTACAAGTCTACTGTATCCATCAATTGAGCAGTGAGTGACAAAACGCCATCTAATTAACTTGTGGTGGCCATCTAAAAGAGGTAGTAGACACCAGTCATTATATACTATAATATTCTTTGTATAGGATATAAAGCCTTGAAGCAACACTCTGCTTGTACATGTATATCCCCACTGTCATGCAGAAAATTTAATTATTGAATTCATGAAGTACTATCGATTATTAATCTTGTACTTTTTAGCATCCATTCCTTGGGCCACCAAGGCGTGCCATTAGTCTGGCTCTTCCTCCCTTTCAACCGCCCCCTCCCCAACTTACTTTTAGGGCCAGATAAAAGTGATGCTAATGCAACATACCTAAGTGCCATAATGAATTAGGCCCAGGCACAGAATATGGCTGTCGTTGGATAATATCACCTCTCCAGCGAAGAGCAGTGTACAAAGGATCAGTGACCCGAATAGCTCGCCGTACTCTTTCCCTAGTAACATTGAAGCCCATTGACCTTAATCGTCCCCAAACCATTGTCTGTCCCATAGATGGGTGTTCTCTGCGCATGGATGTCAGGAGAAGTTTGAGTTCATTGTCTGAAAGAGTACCACTAACAGACTGAACCATTTGAAACTCCACACGTCGGCGGTAGACAGTCATATGTGATACTCCGAGCATTCTAGCAATCTGAGTCCACGTAAAAGACATCGAAGCCAAGAATTCAAGCTGCTCTCTTGTTATATCAAATTTGGGTCTTCCCCTCCTAGAGGTGTGAATACTTGAGGCAGTGTAGGAAGTTGTGCAACTCAGCTGCATGCATCTATCATTGTGTGCTTCCCACTGCTGTGATAATTCCCTCAGACAGGATAGTAGTTCAGTCAGTTTCGTCGAGTAGTCCTCAAACACAGCAGATTCGGCATCACTGTTTGGCGAAGCATGGTCAATATGATGTACTAGGGATGATACACTCAGAATGGATGTTTGTATACGCTCCAGGGCATACTCGGAAAAAGATTGGTTGGCTGTTCCTGACTGCCGATCACAGGTACGAATGAATGCTGCCAATTCTTCAAAGAATCGTTCCCAGCCTAGCAGAGAATATGCCATAATTTTGCAAATGCTACACAATGTCTGATTCCTATACCAATCCAATTAGTGCGCACCCGCATTGATCTAGATCTGGAACCGGAAACTGTACCCCGCAATATTACGGGGTCGCTAAAAAGTCCTTCTCGGTTGACCCCGCAATATGACGGGTCATCACCTAACGACGTCGTCAGGCCGACCGCGCAATATTACGGGGTTTCCACACACCGCGGTCTCTCGGACCCCGTAATATGACGGGGTCAGTATCTGACGACGTCGTAACGCCGAAGCGCGTAATATTGCGGGATGGACGTCGCAATATTGCGGGGTAAAGCGCGTAACGTCGCGCTCTGATTTTTGTTACGTTTGGCGCGCCATAAGGGCGTGGCTACCATTGAGGCAACCGAGGCAGCTGCCTCGGTCATCAATTCAGTCAGCTATATATATACTTTAATAAATACACAACAACACTCACCGAGCCGCGTGCATGCTATGACAAGTTTGTTTGCTGACTAAGCACTCGAACTTTCACTGTATAGCTCCATCTCTAAGAGAGCAAGACGGATGTCTCTCTCTGAGATGATGTAAGTAACGTCGACAAAACGGCTTTGCGCACCGTTCTAGACTCGAGAAGACTTTCTACGTTGTTACGATCGCGGTAGACACCGAAAAAATGGGCGTGGTTTGTCCACTAAGGGGGCGTGGCTACAAATTCGCGCGCGCTTCGCGCGCAAACTTCATTACCTGCCTTAGTATGAAAAAATTTTCTGGCTACGCCCTTGGAAACCAGACCGCTCCCACCGAAGCGTTTATAGTTCTTTCAGGATAAACACGCGGAGGGAGGGTCTGGGGTCCGCCCATACGATGTCAAGAGCCAGCCAGTAACGCTCTTTTTTGCTGTTAAGCAAACTAAAAAATCTTCTCTACGATCGAATTAGTCTTCGAAAGGTATCCAGAGGCGCTAAATTCAAAGAGAAAAGTCGATCTGGTGGTTCAAGAGTTCAAACGTATGACGTCACTCGCGTTCTGCAATCTGATTGGCCCGCCAAGATCTGTACGCGCGGATCCAAAACGGTATAGGCAGTCTCCCAGACACTCCCTCCGCGTGTTTATCCTGAAAGAACTGAACGCTGCGGTGGGAGCGGTCTGGTTTCGAGACTGGCGAATACCTTACAAGCAGCGTGTTGCCTTCTCTGACGAGCAGCGTGCCGCCGGATCAATCTAGCTGTACTGCGCTGTTGAGTTCTCCTTAGCTTTGAAAAATTTCACTATCGAGGTCCAGAGATACTCTCAGATTCCCGATGATCTGAGGCTAGTCTGCGACTGAGGCGCCGGTATCGTACTGTATAGTGAAGGGAACCCACTATATTGACGACCTTTACCACATACACCATTTCAACTATATATGCAGCCACTGAGTGCATGGTCAAGTTTTCATATTATTATTAAACCAGGAGCGCATAATGAGAAGACATGATATTGACGGTACAATAGCTAGCTAATAATTACACCATGCAGACACTGATCATGATTCATGAAATCGCTAAGCTTCACTGACAGTGTTACGTAGAATACATCTGTATAGCTAGCACAATATGATGGATCAATTCATCCGACCCACCTATATATATAATTATAGAAAGCGCAACTCTTGTTTCCGTGCAGCTAAAAGAAGTAATGACGAAGAGACTTGGAACAAGTACAAGTGTATCAGAAACAAGGTCGTTGCACTCTTACGCAGAGGCAAGAGAGAATACTTCTATAATCTGCAGTTCTCAACCACTAAAGAATTCTGGAAAGCTGTCAAAGTGATCAGTAAACAAGACTCTAATATTCCCACACTCCTGGACAGCGACACTCCAGTTACCTCATGCAGTGGCAAAGCCGATCTTCTCAATCAATATTTTCTCGACTATTTCAATCATACTTTTCCTCCTCTCAATAACCCTGCTCCTCTTGACCCATCAAGCTGCCCGGTGTCATTACTATGTACAGAAGAAGATGTTTCAGAACTTCTGCACAATCTTAATCCTGCCAAATCTACTGGTTTGGATGGAGTATCTGCCATTATGTTGAAGTCCACGGCTCCCTCCATTACCGCCAGCCTCACTAAACTATGGAAGCCGAGAAGGGCAATTTCGTTCGATTCCGCAACCCGCAACCCGCATCCCGCACCTTGCGGGATGCGGGATGCGGGATGCGGGATGCGGGATGCGGAGCTCCGCATCCCGCATCCCGCATCCCGCAAAGTTAACTTTTATATAATACTCTGTGAGTGTCCAACTATAACTTATGGCGGATAGCTATAGCTGGTTAAATTTATCGATGAGGCTACGGTTCTGTGCTGGAGCTACGAAGGTCCATAAAATAATATTAGTGGCGATTAATGCCTCTATAGTATTAAGTATTGTCACGATACTGGACGGCCATTCAAAGGGGCGTGGCTAAAAGATCGTGAAAGCACAGCTAACTTTTTCAGTGCTAGAATCTACACGAAAGTGATCGATAATCACTATACTAGCTATGGCTATATCATCCAGCAGACGGCGTAGCTACTTGAGGTGTCTAGTCTATGCTTTCTGCCTGGGCCCGAGGTCTGTATCGGCGATTACGTCATCTGTTTATCGTTGGCAGAGCACCACGCCCTTGGCTTATTAATTTGAACATCGCAGAAGTATTGTTTCATCACTATAAATAATTGTACTATGATATTGTGACTAATGGGCTTCCTGCATGGCCTTTATTGTCATTAAAATTATTATTATTATTATTATTAATTACTATCAGCTACTTGCTGTCAGCCCAACCACTACAGCAATATGACCGTCTAAAGTTTATACTCCTGAACTCAGACATACACTAGCTAGCTCGAGCTTGAGTGCGGGATGCGGGATGCGGGATGCGGGATGCGGGATGCGGGATGCGGAGCCCGCATCCCGCATCCCGCATCCCGCATCCCGCATCCCGCACTCAAGCTCGAGCTAGCTAGTGTAACAGTATGTCTGAGTATAAACTTCAGATTAGTCATTGCTGTACACGCTGTACATGTTTGGGGCTGACACTGTGACAGCAAGTAGGCTAAGCTACGTAATAGTCTAGTAATTACTAATAAGCCAAGGGCGTGGCGCTGCGCCAACGATAAACGGATGACGTAATTAATTGATATAGACCTCGGGCCCAGGCAGAAAGCATAGACTAGACACCTCAAGTAGCTACGCCGTCTGCTGGATGATAGCTATACTGGCTAGTAGAGATTATCGATCACTTTCATGTAGATTCTAGCACTGAAAAAGTTAGCTGTGCTTTCACGATCTTTTAACCACGCCCCTTTGAATGGCCGTCCTGTATCGTGACAATACTTAATACCATGCATAGAGGCATTAATCGCCACTAATATTATTTTATGGACCTTCGTAGCTCCAGCACAGAACCGTAGCCTCATCGATAAATTTAACCAGCTATAGCTATCCGCCATAAGTTATAGTTGGACACTCACAGAGTATTATATAAAAGTTAACTTTGCGGGATGCGGGATGCGGGATGCGGAGCTCCGCATCCCGCATCCCGCATCCCGCATCCCGCATCCCGCAAGGTGCGGGATGCGGGTTGCGGGTTGCGGAATCGAACGAAATTGCCCTTCTCGGCTTCCATACTAAACTATTCAACATGTCGATTGCTACTGGTTGCTTTCCCAGAGAATGGAAATGTGCGAGGATTACACCAATTTTCAAAAGTTCCGACCCATCTCTTCCCAAGAACTACCGGCCAATCTCCATTCTACCTATTGTCAGCAAGCTTCTGGAACGCCATGTCCATTCCCTTGTGTTTAAACATCTGCTGGAGAGCCATCCAATTTCACCATTCCAGTGGGGCTTCATGCCCAGAAGATCAACCACGTCCGCTCTTTGCTCTCTGACCCATGATTGGCTTGATCAACTGGATAATGGTAACGAGATCTGCTCAGTATTTTTCGACGTCCGGAAAGCATTTGACAGTGTCCCTCACAGTCACCTGATGAGCAAACTCTCCTCTCTTCAACTCTGTCCCCAAATCTACCACTGGATCCATAGCTATCTGGCTAAGAGATCTCAGATCGTTGCAGTTGGTGATGAACTATATCTACTGCTGTAGATGTTATCTCTGGTGTTCCACAGGGCTCAGTCCTCAGCCCCCTACTTTTTATCCTTTATATTGATGACGTCGCATCTAAAATTTCATCATCCAGTACCATCTCCCTTTTCGCCGATGACATTGCCCTCTACTGTTCCATCCAGTCACCTGCAGACTACACTGTGCCCCAAGCTGATATTACTGCTATCTCCTTGTACATTGAATCTAACCGACACCTAAAACTACATGCTGATAAGTGTTGCTTCATGCTTGTATCCCGTAAACGAACTAATTCCATTGCCCCACCCTTACTCTTCATACAGGAGGACTCGCCATTACAACAAGTAGACTCCATGAAATATCTTGGTGTGGTATTAACATCAAGCCTAACTTGGTCTGAGCACATCTCAAAGATATGCACAAAAACACGGAAGTTAATTGGTCTGCTCCACAGACGTTTCCATCACTGCTGCCCTGAAGTAATGCTCAAGCTATACAAAGGCTTTATCCGACCACATCTTGAATATGCTCCTCAGGTATGGGATCCCTACTTTGTGAAGGATATTGAAATCTTGGAAAAGTGCCAAAAATTCGCCTTGCGAGTATGTACTAAGAGCTGGTCTTCTACTTACTCAGACCTGTTAAATTCAACTCATCTGCCTACACTCGCTGATCGACGCAAAGCAGCTAAACTATGCCACTTATATAAAATTGTCCATGGCCTAACAGATTGCCAATCTGCCCCAGTCATTCGGAGGCCCATCACCTACAGCAGGCACAGGAATCCAATCCAGTTGCAGCAACTGAGAAATCACACTGATCAATTTCATTTTTCTTTCTATCCTCATTCCCTCTCTCTCTGGAATAACCTATCAATTAGCAATGACTCCCTACTAACACTAAATACTTTTAAGCATTCTATTAATAGCTATCTAATTTTTATAGCGTAACACTTAGTCTAATGGTTACGTGCTTGTATTAGCACTGCTATTTACGTCAACCTCATGTTGCTTTTTGGTATCAGAAATTATCATAGAGAAAATTAAACACTAAGTAGAAATTATACACTAAATAGAAATTAAACACTAAGTAGAAAAAAAGTTAAACACTAAGTAGTTACACACTAAGTAGAAAAAAAAGCATATTTAAATAATTAAATAAATAATTAAATAATCTAATTCATGGGGAATTTGGGAGCACTTGGGGGGATAATTTTTACATGGGCACGCAGAATGGGTCCAAACTAGAAGTTTGATCAGACAGATTTTTGATTCACACCTTACAATTAAAGTTATGGCCCTTTGAAGTTTTCCCATATGTTTGTATAGGAAGCCATGCATTTGCAATGTTTTCCGCCCACGCGCTACGTGAGGGGCGGGGCCACGCGCGCACAGCAACGTGACGACCATTACCCAATTTGGTCAAAATTGATTTATAGGCTGCTTGCTTGCATTGTATGGCTCTACTATGCATCCAGCTCAACTATGTGGTGGTTTTCGGACAATTTTTTTTTCTGCTTAGTGTGTGGTCTGCTTGAAAAAAAGAAAAGATTTAAATAATTAAATAAATAAATAATCTAATTCATGGGGGGTTTGGGAGTACTTGGGGACATAATTTTTATATGGGCACGCAGAATGGGTCGAAACTAGAGATTTGACCAGACAGATTTTTGATTCACACCTTAGAATTAAAGTTACGGCTCTTTGAAGTTTTCCCATATATTTGTACAGGGAAGCCATGCGTTTGCAATGTTTTCCGCCCACGCGCTACGTGAAAAACGGGGAATGCCCGTTAGGCACGCGCACACAAACGTGACGACCTTTACCTACTTTGGTCAAAATTGGAGTATAGGGTGCCTGCTTGCATTGTATGGCTCTACTAAGCATCCAGCTCAACTATGTGGTGGTTTTGGACTTTTTTTTCTGCTTAGTGTTCTGGTCTCCTTGAAAAAAGCAAATTTAAATAAATAATCTAATTCATGGGAGGTTTGGGAGCATTTGGGGGGATAATTTTTACATGGGCACGCAGAATGGGTCGAAACTAGAGATTTGACTGGACTGATTTTTGATTCACGCCTTAGAATTAAAGTTATGGCCCTTTGAAGTTTTCCCATATGTTTGTATAGGAAGCCATGCATTTGCAATGTTTTCCACCCACGCGCTACGTGAGGGGCGGGGCCACGCGCGCACATCAACGTGACGACCATTACCCACTTTGGTCAAAAATTAATGTAAAGGCTGCCTGCTTGCATTGTATGGCTCTACTATGAATCCAGCTCAACTATGTGGTGATTTTCGGACAATTTTTTTTCTGCTTAGTGTTCTGGTCTCCTTGAAAAAAAAAGATTTAAATAATTAAATAATTAAATAATCTAATTCATGGGGGGTTTGGGAGTACTTGGGGACATAATTTTTACATGGACACGCAGAATGGATCGAAACTAGAGATTTGACCTGAAAGAATTTTGATTCACGCCTTTGAATTGAAGTTACGGCCCTTTGAAGTTTTCCCATATGTTTGTATAGGGAATTCGAAGCCATGCGTTTGCAATGTTTTCCGCCCAGGCGCTACGTGAAAAACGGGGAATCCCCGTAGGCGCGCGCACACAAACGTGACGACCATTACCTACTTTGGTCAAAATTGAAGTATAGGGTGCCTGCTTGCATTGTATGGCTCTACTAAACGTCCAGCTCAACTATGTGGTGGTTTTGGACAATTTTTTTTCTGCTTAGTGTTCTGGTCTCCTTGAAAAAAGAAATTTACCAGTTTGGCTTCTAGCAATTATATTATATTATTATTATCAGATTCTGAAGCCCAGTGGGACCAAATTTGAAGGTAAACTGCAATTAATATGGTACAATTTCAGTACCACATACAGAATAAAAATTCAATTAATTGTAACAGAATTATGTCTACACAGTAAAAACAACTTTGTTATAATAGCATAAAATTTGTGTCATATTGATGCATTTTGTATAACATATCAAAGTATGTTATAACAGCACACATCCTTGTATGTTAAAGTTACAGTAAATTCTCTGCTACATTAACAAATGTAGCTGTGTTATATTGGCAGTATGTACTTACAACATGGATATTGATGTAATTATTACTATGACATTTATGCTATATCAACATGCTATTTTGTGTCATATTTATAATATGTATTATTCACATATCAATTGTTGTCAAAACGAGAAGCTATTTTGTGTTATACTGACAATAATGTGTGCTGTCAACATAATTATTGTTATTGGTGTATTAACACTGCACCATGTTAGTGTAACACCACAATTTGACAACGTGTAAGGATGTTATTATAATCACATATTCATTATTTTGACATTAAACAAGTTACATTAAAGGTATTGCACAAATAATCATTAACTTGCATATTATGTTCACAGTAGCTACCTTAAGGTGACCATTAATTAAACATTTGACATTATTTCTGTAGATTGTCCCAAAAACACAAAAATTTGTACCTCTACCCGCTGACAATAGCTATATACCAGGGTGCACTTCAGGATTTCGCTCAATTGAGGGAGCAAAACTAATGCATAGTGGTGAACTTTAAGGGGGAGCAACCCTGGCCACATAAGGAAGGCCAATTCAAGTTCCAAGGGGAGGGGGGCCAAAGCACCCCCTGAAATAAACCCTGGCAGTATAGAATATTACACCTGCAACTAATTGTCACCCTAAGGTACTACATAAAATACATTAGCTATAATAATATCAACACCATACGTGCTATGTGTGCAAGTTCAACACTAACGTGTCAGAGTTATATAAGTTCCTTCAGCACTATCATCCAGGTAGCACCTACATGTTGTCAACGGCTTCATCATCATATCAGCTTAAATTTGAAGGCTGAGCTGCAGAGATAAAAATGAGGAGGCAAATCAAAGGAGAGAGAGGAATAGGAAGAGAGATATAGGACAAAGATAAAAAAGAGAGGGGAGCAGGAACAGAGAGATGAGGGAAGAGAGTTAGCGAGACAGACAAGTTTGTACAACAGAAGTGGAAGGGAGAGAGAGAGAGATAAAAGAAAGATGAGAGAGATAAAGAGGAGAGGTAGAAACTGACATACCTGCATGCCATCAACAGGCCCCACCATCGCATCAGCTTGAATTTGACAATTGAGCTGCATAGATAAAAGGATACAATCATAGAATCAATTTAAAAGAGAGGGAGGAGGAAGAGGCATTAGATCTATAGAGAGAGCTAGACGAGATGAACAAGAGAGACAAGACAAGAGAAAATAAGCAGGAGGTGAAGGGGGCAGAAACAGAAAAAGACGAGAGAGAGAGAGAGATGAGATGAGGTAAGAGGAGAAACTTACATACATCCATGCTATAAACAGCTGTATCATCGTAGCAGTTTAAATTTGAACGCTGAGCTGCAGAGATAAACTTTGGGGAAGCAAATCAAAGGAGAGAGGGAGGAGAAGAGAGAAAGGGAGAGTGAGGGGAGGGGAGGGAAAGAGAGTGGATAAAGAAAGAGAGGGGGCAGAATCAGGGAGGAAGACAAAAATGAAATAAAACATGTAGTAAGGAGAAGATAAGTAGCTAGTATTTACTACTCCCCAATAGCTTAGCAGAACAGCCTAAATGCAATATGGGAGGGGTGTACTTCGAACCAAAAATGTCAAAATGATTAACAGCTACCTGGGACACCAATGGAGTTTGTGACCAGTTTCCCCCACTATCTTAGCAATAAATTGAGCTATGTTGAGACCATGTAGGTATAGAATAGAAGTGGTACTGTGACTGTGACAATATCCTCACCTTGTACTAGTGTAGCACTTCTCTACATACAGCCACTTGATCTTCTACTAGATTGTGTTTTAGACTTACAGATATTCATACAAAACTAATGAGAGGTAAAAAAATATGAATTAGAAGGCTTCACAGGAACCATGTTAGTAATTATATATGCTGGAAATCTTTACAAATAGGTTCAGCTTAGGGTTCATGTATTATCTACTCTAAAAGAAGTTCAACTTAGGCTAAAGCTACCTAGCTAGCATACTTAGAACAGTCAACACCAAACTTAGCTAACTCAATGGGTTCCACACCATTTACCTTTGTTATTTTTAATGACTTCAGAGCTCTCTGTCTTCTTTCACACAGAATAAGCAGTGCCACTCTTCATGTCTTCTCCATTTTCAAATTTCAGCTGCAGCTGCCACTCGCTCATTAATATGCGCATGCGTGGTTATGACGTCATTACAGTATGTAGTGAATACTGGTGATCTATTTGTAGTGAAGCTCACTACCCATGCATTTCACTAAGAATAGTTGTAGTGAACCACCTCTATTAGTAGTGACCGTCACTAGTCATTTTTTACAGTGTATAGTAACCATTGCAGTGTAATATTAATTGTACTTGTCAACAGTACATAAAACTCTGCCATAATGTGTTTGTACATGTTCATATGACAGTTTCGTTGTTAATATAAAGTATTACATTATATTTACATGTTTGTATCATCACATTGAGTTATATTCTTCATTATAACCTACATAGGTTATAAGTACGTGCCTGTCATTGTTAGTATAATTTATAGGGTTATATTAACACATATGTTGTTTTAGCATGAGGTGTTATTTTAACATAATTGTTTTACTGTAAGAAACCTATAATTATTACAACATCAAGATTTTATACTAACACATAAGGGTTGCTATTGTGAATATCAACTGTTTCTTTGACAGCAACTTGTCATTTCTACAGTGTGTGACTATCACAATTTTTGTTATTTTAACAAGGTTGTTTTTACTGTGTACAATATTATAGGCCTAGGAAATGATGATGATTATGGATTGTGTGTATAATAGCTCTAGAAATAAAATAATAATTATTACTTCCATAGACAAAGAGGTCTGTGATAGCTAAGAGATATCATCTATGACTGTTTTTAGCCACATGCCTACATCAACTTCTGCCATGTAGTACGTTCTAAAGAACTTGTATTGCTGCAGGAATGTTAATTAATGTATAATAATTATTATACCATAGCATTAATATTTAATAATTTTAACAGTATAAGTGGCAAGAGTAGTACCTGAAGATCACGGTAGTTGGGCCTTGCCGTTGTATCTTTTGTTACGCTACATAATAATGTATGAGGAAAAAAACCATTAATAATTAATTTTTATTTAGTGCTCAAAATGGGACAGGGATCAAGATGACAAAATTTAATAATTCAGAGTATTATAGCCAGGCTCCTCCAGTTTTCAGTGTTGCAGTGGCGGATCTAGGATTTGTTGAAGGGGGTTCTGTTATATTCTTGCGCACAAAGCGCGCGCAAAATTTAGAAGCCACGCCCACTTTCGGCTAAAACCACGCCCATTTTCGATCGTTTTCAGAGCAACTACTAGCCCTGCCAGCCCAATCGATGGATTTGAACGAATTTTCTACTAAAGCATGCTAAGGCTGCTCCAATATGATTAGTTGTTTCCCATTTCCCGCCCGCATCCTTTCCACAATTTCCAGATTTTATTCATTATAGTGTATTAGTATGCCCGCTCTTATCTCGTTGTCAAATAGTAGCTTTGGCATAGGTCGTCAATGTTGCTGGCTCTCTAATACGTATAGTGATAATGAATAATGAATAATGAACCGCCCGCCCGCATGCTCCAGGCTTTCTGATAAAAGGGGAAACAGTGAATCATATTGAAGTGGCCTAAGGTGAGCCATAGACGCAGTTTTCTTAGTTCTATAGCCAGAGAGGGGGGTTCCAGTTAGCCTATCATCAGTACTTCTTACAACTAGGCGCAGCCTAAAGGGGGGTTCTGTCGAAACCTCCAAAACCCCCTAAGGCCAAATAAAATTGAATATTAGTTTCTCATCCCCGCCCGCCTCTAATTTTTCCTCCGCCTGACAATATTTTAATTTATGAATATCATTAAAAACTATCACGCACGAGGCATTACGTCATAGACGCGGCTTTTTAATGATATTCATGATGACATTTAATGATATTCATGACAAAAAATAAAATAAAAAGCCACCCTCCCGCCTGGGGAAATTCCTGATCATAGGATGAGAAACTAATAATCAATTTTGCTTGGCCTAAATCCACCACTGTGTTGCATGCAGAAACATATGAGAATGTACACCGTATTGTTGAATAGTGCCTGGAGATGGGGCATAATAAGGTGCATGGTTTCCACTGAGCAGGAAAAGGATATTAAGCGACAATACAAAAATTATATGCCTATATATCATGGCAAAAATAAATAACCTCCACATACCAAGCACTGGCAAACTCTTGCATCATCTTGGAGAAGCGTCCATCCTTGGGAGGTGGGCCATTCACAACTGCATTGAGCTGCTCAAAGAGTGTTGTCCATCTGCCATAAGGAAAACAACCAAGAGCAAGCTCCATCTACACAGGCAGAATGGAGGAAGAGCATTGCCAAATGAATTACCATAGTTAATTGAATACAACATAATATTATGATCTAATTTACAGTGGAACCCCTCTAAAGCGGACACCATTGGGACCAAAACTTTGTCCGTTGTAGCGAGGTGCCCTTAGCTAAGGGGTTAGAGGTTGACAACGCCCCTCCTATAATCGCGGCCAGCTATTATGAAGCACTACTGTGGATGATGAAAAAGATTGTATTGCATTATGAGAGATCTGTCAACTGACATCTCCTAAGCAAGAATTTGAGACATAGTTAGGCTTTACTGTAGTTACTGGTTGCTGAAACCGACCGACTTTAGTGGTGGGTGTGGCCTAACTGTCCGTTATGTGAGGTTGTTCACTACTGTGCAGGCTTGAACGGGACCGAAATAAGCGTCCGTTATATGGTATAGCGGGGTGTCCGCTGTTGAGGGGGTTTGAATAATAATTGAAGTCCACGGAAATATAATCCGGACATTCAGAATTGTCCGTTATATCGCAGATGTCCGCCATTGAGGGGTGTCCACTAAGTGGGGTTCCACTGTAACGTAACCCGTGTGAAAAGAGTAGTGTACTTACGCGACAGTTCGCGCTATTTTGCGAATTGTCGTACTTCCTTATACGGGGATCTTACGTATACTTACGCGCACCCAATACCGCGCCAATACACGCATATACGTATGGCTACGGAAGGCTACACATACGTACACGTACACGTACCTGTGTACTCTACTACGTATGCATAGCGCGACTATTGTACTGATTGAATTTAATTGACCACGAACAGGATTTGACAGTAAGATTATTCATGTACTTGTGGTTGCATATCTACGCAGCCATGCCTAGATTGTAAGGATGCAGCTGTTGTATGTACGAGTGTGGTAAGACTGGTAGGCAAGGTTTGTGTAAACTTTGCATGAGCGTGGTTAGGCTGGTCTATGTAAACTTTTGGTTAGGTAATTACTTAGAAGAATGCAGCCGTACGCGTACACGCACGTAGCACGTATATGCGCGTATTGCTACAAAATCTACGTATGCCTGCGATAGTATGCGTATTAACGCATAATACTTACATGTACACGAAACTTCACTACTTTTTTTACACGGGAAGAAATTAGGATTTACGAATTCTCATAACGTGTATTATATGGAGCGGTTGACGACTTTACCAGAAAAGAGCGCGTTTTTTAAAATTGAAAAATTTTTTTCCATACGTAGTATTTAATTTAGATTAAGTACGGTATGCATCGCTTTGAAGCATATGATCAGTAAATCAGTAAACCTCACACACACACATGCACAAATACAGTGACACTCACTAAAGTTATTCCAAAACTCCACACATCAGCCTTGGTGGTATAGCCAGATTCTGCTTGCATAGGATCAATCCTCTCAGGCTGGAAAAAAGAACACATTGTCAGCTTTGGGCAAACAATATTAATTTTATATAATTGCACAAAATTAATTTACTGGGGCGAGATGAAGTAATTAAAGAAAAAACATTGTACCGACAAGTTATCCGCATGCTCATGTAGTGGTTCATAACGCCTGATAATGTGTACTTATCCTATAATTGTAATGGGTACAGTAAAGGTGATCAACATTGACTGCAAATGTAGTGCTTATCAAATAATTATACTGTACTGCCAGCTTAAGGGGTATTTCATCTTTGCTGGCATAATGTCATTCCACAATACATTGATTGTTTATTATATCTGGGAAGGTTTTATGTGAGGTTAAAGTCCTGACTTGTGGCAGCCAAGTAAATTCATGATTGCATACCTGCGTCAGAATTTACTTGTTGCGGCATCAGAGGGAAGGGATTTGTACAAGTACGAGGGAGATATTCTAGCCTTGTCCCATGCATGGGAGTGGTCTGTGAATAAGGCTGGACCGGAGTTAATCTCAAAACGATTGACGATGGCGCTCATCTTTGTTAACATTTGCGGAACTGTTTAAAAAAAATGTAGATTTACTGCACACATGCACTTAGCCTGCATGCATCTACACAGTGCATCTCTGCACATTGATGAGTCCCACCCTCGTCAGAAACATTCAGAAATCTGATTGATTGGTTGGTTTAAGCGGGCGCGGGATTCTTCTAGTTACATTGTCTGAAAGTGCTTCAGGTTGGCTAGCTATGGCTATTAGCTGGTAAGTTCAGTGTGTGAATATTAGTGCCTGGTTGTGATCTGCTGGAGTTTGTCCACATGTTCTTTTAAGAACAATTATTTGTAGACTTATCCAGGAACCCCATTGTCCACTTGCCTCACTTATGCAGTCAGGCAAGCAATCTTCTTTCTCCTGTTACCAATTTGACGACGACTTTACCAGCAAAAATTGACTTTCACAATTAAGCTATACACATAATACCGTATTTCTTCTAGAAATTCGGCATGAAAATAACAATATTGCTTTAGCTTCGCCGAATTTTTAGAGGTTAATATTTAACATTCTGTCTGCGTGCGCATTCTATTCCCGTTTATAGCATATACGCGTGACGACCTTTGCTGAAAATTAGAGACTATTTTCAATCATTTGGTAAAGGGTGCCGAATAATTAGAAGGGCCGAATTTTTAGAAGAAATACGGTATAATTATAGCTATAGCTATAATATTATGTGATTGCAAGTAATTTAGTTGATTTTTCCCTTTCAATTATAGTATTCCATGATTATCCATGATAGACAATAAGTTGGATAACATAATAATAAAGGTAGCTGTATCTATTATCTATGCTGTAGGGATGTACTGCTAGGGGATGCGATTATCCCTACAGATTTTGTTTGTGTACTTTTTGACCCTATCATCCCTACTTCATCCTTCATTAACCCTCGCCGCAAAGCGTAGGCGGAGGGTTACTGCATGCAGTCGTTTTGCGATTTTTGTTCGTCCGTCCGTCCGTCTGTCGCAACCCTCTTTTGCTAAATGGTAAGGGTCGTCATAGAGAAAGCACACATTCTAGGTATACGTGGCGTAAAGGAAGAGTGGTCATGTTAAATCCTGCCTAGTGGAGTAGAGTAGTATCGTAGTGTGCAGCTGTTGCAACTTGCCAGTCTATGTTTACATGGCACCTACCTTAACTACGTGACGGATTGCCATTCTGTGCTCCGCTGGTCAGTTGTCAATGTAGTGACAGTGTAAACAGGCAGTGGCTCTCAAATACATAATTCAGTTGAAGTATGTCACAGAGGCTTTCAGTTTATATAGTGGCATAGCCAGGTGCCTTACCCCCAACTCTTAGATCACTGACTCTAAAGAGAACAGTACCAGAACCCTGTTTAGGTGCAGGGTATGTTACAGTAGTCAATGGTACCAGTACCCTGTTCAGGTGTAGGGTATGTAGTTCAATACTAGCTCCTGATATTGAACATGCACAGTAGTATACACAGTGAGCCATGCTATAGCTATGCATGAATGTAGAGGTGAGGATTCTGCACTTCTGTGCATTCATTTTATACTTGTAAAATTAATTCGGGGCGAGCCTGAGCGAGCCCCGAATACACGAGGGACAGGAAGCGGTTTTATATGTATATATATATTCTTGTATGTTTGTGGGGTGATCATTTCAGTGAGGAGAGAGTTAAATTTTGAACGCGTAAGGTAATGGTCGTCATGCGCATGCGCATACGCCCGCACTGCACCATCGATCTGTGCTGTACCACTCTGGCAAGGCTCAGATCCTCGATTAACATCACTGGTAGACTCCACTTTCCTGAGCATGAAGATGACTGCATGGAGGCTTATTCCCTCAGGGCCTGGCTACAGGTACTTGGACTCATGGTCATGGCCCATGTAGACTATCAACATTATTGGACTAACTATAGCTATTATACTAGCAATCTATGATACTTTCACAGTTGTGGTAGCTTCTCAGTCCTAGCTATTGGGGTACCAACCCCATGTGCGCATGCATACCTGTGTGCTTTCAACTTAGAAATCTTGTGACTTTGGCGAAGGCTCGCCCCGCACAGATGATTTTCATCACCACTAGTAATATAATATATAATAATAATATGATAACTGATACAGACATAGACCAGATACACAGGACACTACTGTTACAGTACCCCTTGCACATGCACCAAGCTAGGATTCATTACACAAGCACTTAAAAGTACATGTAGAAGTCATGTATACTTACAGCCATGTAGGGTCGGCAGCCAATGTCCATCTCAAAGTTGTAGCCATCTCTATCCAAGTGATCACAGCTGTGTAATCCACCCAGCTTAATATTACCCACTTCATTCACAAAGATATTCGACAATTGTACACCTGTATGTGTACATGTGTACATGATGTGTGCAAGTTTGAGTGTGTATGTTTATGTGTATGTTGAGAATTTGTAATGATCTACTGTAAGTGTAAAAACAGTGATGTTTCCATCCCTTGCCACCCAAAACATAAATCAGGGGTGGGCAAATGGGAGCCAAAGAGCCAATTGTGGCTCCACCAGGATTTTTTGTGGCTCTTGGCTAAGATCTGACAACTCATTAGCTACACTAGTCACTGCCTTCAGGTATACAAATCAGTGATAATATAATTTTAATTGTGTGATCAATCTAAGCATATTAGCTAGCTATTTGTAATATTATGAGGATCATATGAAGTATGTTATTTTCTCAAACAGAAGGGATAATTCATTATCATCCTGAGTAGTTTTGCCAGCCCCCAATGTTTCATGTGAAAGAGTGTTTTCTGTAGTGAACAGATGGAGCTTTTTTGCCGGGGAGGGGGGGGGGGTATCATCAGTGCTGTGTTACTGGGGCATTGGCTCTACAGTAGAACGTTCCTTGGTAGCTTTGGCTCAGTGTTTCAGTTTGCTTGCCCGCCCCTGTAAATGTATTCCATTTCACTGTTTTTGTATGCCCCTTATAATAGCAACTATGGGTATATTATATCAGTATATGAACACTTACGCCTGTGGATAACAGAAAGTTCTGATTCTAGGTATGTTAGGCCTCTGATGACCTGTATGTTTCAGAGTATAGATTGGCATGTACAGGTAAGCAGGGTTTATTTCAAGGGGGGGGGGGGGGCAAGGGGGGGCAAGGGGGGGGGGGCTTTTGCCCCCCCTGGAAACTTGGTTGCCCCCCCTAGAAATTTGTTGGTCCTTAAAATATTAATAGAGAGACAGAGTACATAATATAATGAAATGGTAGGCTAGAAGGTTGTTGTCATCATCATCATATAATATGCTCTCAGAAGCTACCAGAAGCAATCTCAGGATTTGTAAAATTAAATTTTCCTGGGGGAGCATGCCCCCAGACCCCCCTAAATGGGCGTGCTTATGCACGCACTGTGCTGATTCGTTCCACTTGCCCCTCCTAATATTTGGGCGCTAAGCATTTGCTCCCCCTGGAGCAAATCCTGAAATAAACCCTGGGTAAGTATTAATTTTCTAATTTCTGCCATTGCCTGAGAACAAACAGCTATAGTCTTACTACTGAGAAGGCCACTTACATGTAGCTATCAACAGAAGCTTCTTCAAAGATTGGTGTATAAGGATTAATAATTATGTAAGATTACTCTCCGCACATGCATCAAATTAAAAAGTTAAGTACAAATTTGATCCATAACAATATTAATAATCAGTATACAACAATTATTATTACGCTTGAGCCCCTTCTCAAAACGCTTTAGTTTTTGCTTTTCAGCAACTCTACCTAACAAAAAACACTCCATGCATGTGACCCCTAGCTGCATCATTGTGAAAGATCATAAATTCAATCCATACCAGGCTATCATGCAGCATAGCAAAAACAGACAGTGCCACGTCAAGATCCTGTCACGTTGACCTACGTGCGTGTGGAGGTGAATGCATGGCTAAAGAGGGTCTTCTTGTTTCTCTGTCGTAGTGATGGTATTCAGTAGCTCTGCATAACTTTGGTTAGTATATGCTTGATATATGTACTGTTAGGCTGATATATAAAGCAACTTCGTTTTTTTAGTTCACTTGAGCTCTGCTCCGTAACCCTTATTAAAATCTCCTATACATACCAATGTAGCATATTAATTTACTTCAGGCACACATACTTACAGCAACAGTCATCATTCCAAGAATTTCCTCTGGGATTCTCTTGTTTAGAACTTTGTAGATCCTCTCTGAGATCTTGTCCATGCTTGAATCCATCAGCTCCATACATAACCATAAATCTCCCTACACATAGAGTATTATACTGGCCAACAAAAAAAAAACATGGTCTAGGGTCTTAGGAATATATATCGTATAGCAGATAATTTTCGTGGGGTGCTAATTTTGTTGTAGTCACATGTAGCACCCTATCAAATTTGATACAGTAGTTAGGCAAAGGCAGGAGTATAGATAAGGGGATAGGAGTATATTTCGAAACTTGATGCCACAAGTTGTGTCTATAAACTAGGGATTGCTGTTATTGGGGCGAGCCTGAGCGAGCCCCACATAAACGGTTCCTCAATGTTCCGCTATATATATATATGTATATATTATGGTACGTCGGTCACGCGAAATATATGCCCAGCATGGCTCTATGGACATAAGCGCGAAATAATCCATTACGCATTCTCATTCTTGGGCCATAGGCCGTATATACGCTGTTCTAATTTAGCGAATTGCAGATTTACACTGTGCTTTTAGTACAGCATCGCCATCCATGATCTTGGCATGAACGTGTAAACCAGAGAAAAGTAAGGCTGCAAAGGAGGACAGAGTTCGTCGTCCGAATCATAGTCAGCTCAACCGCGTGAGGAGTGGTTAAGAAGTCTATCAAGATAGCTATAACAGAGGCTATGCGGCTCTGTCTTGCCAGACTATGGCCCGTAGCTATTAATTACCTGTTGGCTAGCCTCGTCCCAGGCCCCTCCCTACGCACTGAGAGGGACCCGTGGGGACGAGGCTAACTGTTGGCATGGCAGCTATGCCACGCCTCAATGTGAAATTGGACAAATTCAGCGCTCGCTCAGGCTCGCCCCAAATGCCCTGCATTAACACTAGTAGTAGTCTTATCATAACATTGTACTACCTATTGATGATATGGGCTGACCATGCAGGTTAGCATGACATCATGTACATGTAGTATAGTAGCTAACTGCTTCAGATAGTGCTGTGACTGGAAACTCAATATTAGCACTTATATCTATAGCACCATGAACTAGTTATGATAGTGATAACAATAATTGTTCCAGGTACTACATGCACTATAGTGACCTTAAGTTTTTAAAAAGCTATTCTAAGTTTACTACAGTAGTTCAACACTCCTGGTAAAGGTCATCTGGTAAGAGTTGCCACGAGCACACGCATGACATCTATGTCCAACCTGTTGAGTGTTTTCAACCATCAAACAAAGTTACTGTATATGAAACTGGAAAATTTCTGCTTCTATTAATATTAGCTATATAGTCATCGGTAGGTTTGCTTGATGATGGCGAACAGGCCATGTTAATACGATCGTCAAGAGCCACAAAATTTTAAAGTAATTATGGCGATCAAATCTTATTTTTCATGAAAATTTGTACCCCAGAAAATTACCTGCTATATACTGTACCTCCTTGGTATTGCATGTAATTCTGACTCAAATACTCGCATACATATACCGTACTTGATCAGACACCGCGGCTACTATTTATTTCATCGCCCGAGTTTGTGCGGCGTTTATTCGAGAGTGGCATTTATTAATACCAGTAGCTGCCAGAGAGGCAATCCTTAGAGAAACTGTCGATTGACAGAACTGATCTAGGAGATTCTGGCCCTTTTGCTGATGTAGAAGAAGATTAGAACTTGTACTAGACTGTTTCTCGTGTACCTGCCATCGAAAATGAGTCGTGAGGCATGTCCATGTGCTGGTGTTCTCGAATAGTAGGCATGGTGCGGCTACTATTCGAGAGTGGCGACTATTTCGTTCAGCACTTCCGGAGGTGTGGCGACTATTCGAGAGCGGCGACTAATCGAGAGCGGCGTCTGATCGAGTGAATACGGTACATTATAATCATAATAATCAACATCTGCTATGCTATGCATGTACGGCTGACTGTAGTATTCTCCCTCCCTACCTATGTGCATGATATGTACACTCTGGACTTGAAGATATAAACTCATATCAGATTCTCTGATTACGTAATACAGTATACATAAAGATGATAATATGCACAGTCATGCATAATTTATGTGCTATAGTATCCACAATGCATGTGTACGGTATAGGTCTATTATACTATATATAGCTACATGTATGGAATTATTGTACAACATTCTCTCACACTTCATGCAATACATGATATTGTATTATTAATATTATGGATAAACTCTACAGTATTAACTCACATCTCTGATTAGATATCCATAAATGTTGATAATGAATGAGCAAACATTTATCTTTTCTTTCATGGCAATCATAGGTGTTTGAATATCGTGGATATCACTTTCATAAAGGTCACGAAGAGCAATTCTCTACAATAATATTAATAAGGCACAGGTGTTAAGCACATGGTCTTCTAACTAAAGCTGTTTTTATAATAGCTAGTAGTTTGCTGAGTATCATGGAGTAGGTAAGAGAGAGGAGTGTTCAACTGGAGTATGTTATGGGTATGATCACTAGCTACACCACTGAATTAATAAATGCATGTTATAATGTACATACATATTTAATAATACTCGCGGCAATACATATACAGACTATATAACTAATGATCAGTGTGGCCTACATGCAATGTAACATGTGGCATATCAGCTGATTTTGTAATAGAGTGCATGTGCTAACAACCAATGTCGAAGGCAAACTACAGTGAAGATGTTATAACCTTAGTGGCTCATGCAAATAATATAAATGTTACTTGTACACGTAATATACTGATTAAGAGTAGCTATCATGATAATTATTATTATGCTCAAATAGAAGCCCCTGCTATTATTATTATCATTGCATAGTTACTGTAGCTAAGCGGTTCTTGGAGGAGGCAAGTCAGGTGGTACCTCCTCCCTATACAAATACTGTCAAAATTTAATGTACCTTGACGGCCATAACGGTACTTGTTTTTTTGAATATCATCTTGGATACTGTACCAAATGCACCTTCCCCTATGTAACCCTTGTTCTCGAGATCACCGATAGTAAACTCATATCTCTGTAAAAAATATTATAACAATTCTCATGTTAACAAATTCGGATTATTTCTCACATGATTGATACTTTGATTTGTAATTGCACGAAATAATAATAATTATCGTATATTGAACTTTGACCCGTAATATAAACATATGGGAAACGTGTGGGTGGAAACATGTATGATAATTTCCCATATCAGTTGTGTTCGTCACGTGCAAAATCCGTAATTATCAGTCGTATTTGTCACATGATCGCCATATATACAGTGTTGAAACATTGAACTATGGTTGAATGTTGAGCGCCATTCACTCGCAGAGGAGAAAGTGAGTTGGTGCTATCAGTCATTTTTGTTGCCCAAGTTAGATAAATGAGCCACGGTGCCGCTGCCCTTACCTTACTTAGCTATACCCCTCAGTCTTCGGTGCCTGAAATGATGGCGGCCATCGCCAAAACTTAAAGCAGTCCCTTCTTAGCTTTGCCGCTCGAGTTACTAAAGCTCCAGTACAGAATAGGCTTCTTAAATATACAATAAATACCTTATTGCCATAGTAGAATGACAATATCTCGGAAATACCACTCGTTCATTGCCTTTTGCGTTGTTACTCGTGCTTCGCACTCGTAATAATACGCAGCAATGAACTCGTGATATTTCCCGGTATCGTCATTCTACGATGGCAATAAGTATATATTATTATTATAGTGGAGACCCACTTAATGAACACCCCTCAACGGTGGATACCTGCAATATAATGGACAATTCTGAATGTCCGGATTGTATTTCCATAGACTTCAATATATTCAAACCAGAGTTTCATTTAAGGGGGGCGGGAGGGGGCACTCGTCCCCCCTTGGAAGCTGGCTGCCCCTCCTTGAGAATAGCTACCAACCATACGTACATGTACAATACATGTATGTAAAAACTTTAAATGGAGAAAGTGTCCAACACAGGAGTTTTGCTCATGACCAGTAGTTACAGTAAAGCCTAAATATGTCTCCAAGTCTTGCCTAGGAACTGTCAGTCAAAAGACCACTCATCAATAATACTATGGTCTTTTTCATCGTCCATAGTCGTACTTTATCATACATGTAGCTGGGCGTGATTGTAGGAGGGGTGTGGTCAACCACTAACCCTGAGCTAAGGATACCTTGCTACAGTGGACAAAGTCATTGGTCCCATGCAATGGTATTAGTTCTATATAGAGGGGTTCCACTGTAAACATACTTGTATTGCTGTATAATTATTATTATTGTTGACCTTTTCATTGATGTCCAGTATGTCCAGCTGAATAGGAACTTTGGGTACATTGACACGTCTAGGTGAGTAGCAAATACATGTAAAAATATTGCCAATGTGTGTTTAATCTTAAATATAACTATTGTATAATCCTTTTAATTGTCCCAGAGCAGAAAGAATGGAGACTATCTCAAAAGACGTAGACTGCATTTTTTCTGAACAGAAAGAGAAAACTGCAAAATTGAACTTCTGAAATTTGTTTCTAGCTGCCACACACCTCTAGCACTTTTTCTAGGAACAGCCATGATTTTTATTAAAGTTAGCATGCAATTTCAATCCAAATGCAAACTGGTGACCATAATTGAAAATACAATGTCATAATATTATTATATTATTATAATTACTGTATACAGTCGAGCCTCTGATAACGGACCCTCAGAGAAGAGGACAACCTCTCTACAACGGATAAGCGTATTGTTACGGATTGGATTTAGCATGATTGTAGTACTTAAGCAACTTCCGAGAAGCAGACGCTTCTCATTTCCAGACAGCAGACAAAAGTCCAGCTCCCAACATGACTTTCCAATATAAATTCGCCTCTAAATAACGGACACCAGGAAACCACGCCCTCAAAAATGTGCCATGCCCACACTACCAAGCACACGCAGCTGCACAGATGCAAATAATTATAGCACATGATAAACAAGGCCACTGGAATAATGTTAATGAGTCAACCAACTCCATCTTATCTATGTAAGGTGTAGGTCCATAGAGGTGCATGATATACACATGGTATTTCAAGTCCATAACCAGTTCCTCAGCAAAATTAATGGAAGGAGATGGTGATGATGAGGACAGTGACGTTGATCAACCAGAACCCCTTCCCAGATTGACAACTTACAAGGAAGCTGGCTATAACTGCTTTGGAAGATGTGTGCTATTTTTAAATTTTTGGCTATAAAGGGCATGGACATGAAGCCTTGTCTGTCAGTTCAATTGCAAACATTGACAAGATTATTAACCTAAAACATGCATCTGCAAGATAAGCGACACTGCGTGACTACTTTCTTCATGATCAGTAACATGCAATCGTGTCATGCAATGATTCACTCACAACACATATTTAATTTATCATTAGGTTTTGAACATTCAATCGTCATAGTTAGTATATTCCAATGAATCTCTGCCCTAATTTAAGGTCAAATATGGCAAACCTCCGAGATAAGGACAACCACTGAACGAAGGACAAAAGGCCCGTTCCCAAAGTGACCTTTGTTCGGAGGCTCGACTGCAGTAGCCGGATATATTGGTGGGAATTAAATTTGGCGGTTGAGCCCAAAATACAATAGCGGTCAAAAAAAATTGCCGTTTCCGCTGCCGTCCGTACCGTTTGTACGCTTGCGAACGCAGACTAGCACCATCTGTTCCGTTCCAATCATTTCCTGCAGTTGTATACTGGGCTAGGCAGCAAGCTCTGTACTGTGGTATGGGTGCTAGTACTACTGGAAGCGCTATCTAACTCATAGGGGGAGCTACCTAACCATAGTTTACAGTACGTCTAGTCACTCAAGCAGTGATGGGATGTGCTTATCTGATTAGAGGTCAAGTCACTGGTGGTCATCTACAAGCCACAGAAAACCAGTTTCCACACCCAGGCTACAACTAGCTGCCTAGTGGGCCAGCCCAGCTTGTACCAAAACAGGAAGCGAATGTAGCAATCAATTTGCTAGACCGTTCTATACCATGGAACGAACGGACGGCAAAAGAACAGGCATTGCACGCCATACAAATGGTACGGACGGCAAAGGAAACGGCAACGTTTTTTTTTTTGACCGCTACAGTAGCTATTACAAGAATATTGGCGGATTTAAATTTGGCGGTTCGGTACGAGATTGCCATACATATATTCGAGTAGGAAATTTTGGCGGATTTTAATTTGGCGATTGTAATATACACCGCCAAACCACCGAATTTTTCCGGCTATACGGTATCTAAAGGTATTGTGTCACGATATAAGCGGTAATTATCACTAAACTGTGTACAAAGAACCGTGGACTGGCATCATAATGAATCAAGCTCATATACTAAAACATTGCACCCTCCTCGTGCACTCCAGGACAAGAAAGCAAGGTACTCACGGTGCTGCAGAGTCGATGGCCGTCTATTGCTTGAGCTAGCTACTCTCACTCATCTTGTGAGCTAAAGGTAAATCAACTCTATCAAGGGCTTATCAAGCCACTGATCACTCAAATTTTAATCTAGCGTGGCCGACCCTTGCCCAGGGCCTACCCTCACCTACATGCATCTCCACTTAGACCTTGTATCTTCCGCCACTGGCTAACGACCTTCGAGCTCCAACTTGAGCCTTTCCTGGACATAGCTAAACATGATCACGTTCAGCAATCATGAACTACAACGGTTGATTGAAAAACGGCTGCCAAATTTCAATCTAATGGGCGCATCACGTGTGACACTTAGTCTAATTATTTACTAAAAAAATGTGGCACAATGCCTTAATGTACATGTACAGGGGAAATGGAAGATTTAAGGAGACGAATAAGTGATTGAGAAAAAAAAGGAGATTACAAGAGAGAGAGAGAGAGAGAAAGATTTACGTGTCTGCTGGCGGTGGTTGAGGTGGTTGAGGTGTTTGAGGTGTTAGAGGAGTTCTAGGCAGGCGAGGCCGAGGCCGGCGTTTTTTATTACCACCTAACTGCATTGAACCTGGTAACGGTCGTGGTGGTTTGGTTGCTAAAAATTTAAGAATGAAGGTAATAAATGAAGTTTGCAGTTAACTCATGTGTGCTTGAACCATTAAACAAGAAAATATAATGCAAAAGAACTTATCTCGTACCATAATAAATATTATAATTATGCATGTTTATAGAGTTTGACCAATCAGATTACTATACACAAAGTTGATAAACCACATATTATTTCATGTAACCTTTGATATATCTACTATCCCAGAGGCACTCTTAGCATCATGCATCATTCACTTTATTTATGGTAAAATGACTACCACTGGATGCTGGAGGTCCATTGCTGTACCTATTATAGAAGGCTCAGCCTTCAGCCTGAGGATGCTTGCACAATCTACTTGGACAGAGGAGAGGCATTGAATGAAATCGGAAAAGTTCGACTCTTTCACGTTAAAGTCTCTTTTGTTAAGTTGAGAGAGAAGGCGTTCAAGTTCAGCATCAACGAAACGCTCCATCTCATAACATTCACTTGTTCTTCACTAAACTGAGTCAAATTTTCAGATAGGGTTGTTGCTAAGCATTTCTAATGTAGCAGACTGTCACTATTGTGATTGGACAATTGAAGTCATGTGCCGGAATTTAATATAGAGGAGCTCCACTGTAATAATTTAAGCTTCTGTGCTCCCGTGGAGGGCCCTCCTGCACCTACCCCTGATATAGTTTTCATACGCAGATTGACCCTTTAGACATGTCATGCTACATGGAGGAGTGCAACAACCCCCACAGTTGAATGATCCAAGGCGGCCCCACCCATCAGTGTGTGTGAGACCAGCACTGACCCGGGCCTGGGTTCACTTGTTCAATAGTTAACACTGTTTATCACCAGTTGAACTTTCTTGGACGTATTAAATATTACGAGGTAATAATAGCTGCTACCATATTAAACAGACACACAAAACACAAGTGTCACTACGTACAAATTATATAATAAATCGGCATCATGCATCTTGAAATTCTATAAGGTGATGCCCGATGTGTATTAAAACCTATGCCAATCAATACATGCGGGTCTAGCTAGCATTCTTACCCATTTCTCTCTTGCTTTTTACATCCTCTAAGTCTCTTGATGCGTCCAACGATGACCTTTGACCTCCACCCACCCCATTCCGTTACGTCCATAATAGAGCCGGCATAGACAAATGCGCATGCGCACTTGCAACCTGACCGGACTAAGTTTAAACGGTTACGTCATTAGGTCCCACCCGCTTCGAGCTTCACGTGGCGCAGCGCCCACTAGCCAGCCAATCCGAGAAGGGCTAACCCTTTCGGTCACAGAAAATTCATGAGCTCACCCAGCAGGCCTTCGTTAGGTACAGGGTCGACCAGGCTGCGGTTGTTGCCGGGAAACCGAACGAGCCACGCCCCAATTATCGATCTCTGCAAACGGTTGCTCAAGATGCAGCTCAAATGCAGCCCAGAGAGGGAATGCAAGCAAAGTAATCGAGTCATGAGACAATACTAACACATACATCGCCTACAACACCACTCTTTTGCTTTTTTTTTTTTTTTTTTTTTTTTAAAGTGATCAAAGCATAGATGAAAGCTTCTTCAAAGCAAAACCACTTTGACGTCATCACTTCAAAGTGCCGACGGGACCGCGACTATTGTGTGGGCCAGGTTTTCTTATCGGTAGCCTAACCGCCGCCAATGAATTATTCATATCTCTATTTAGCCGAAATACGGTCCATGCAAAATTGTTGTAAATTTACAACAATTTGTGACCGAAAGGGTTAAATTCCACTCCCTGCACATGTGTGGATGTGTTGTATACCTCATATACCATCATAATTATTATTACATCAAGATAGATTAAATTTATTATGTCAAGGTGGATTAAAATACATACATAAAATAAAATCACACATTTTCCAGTCATATTAGAGTCATATTAGATAGTAATGCATGGACACTTGGTTGCTAAAAATATATTAATAATTACTAACAGTAACTACATATTATGATATTCTTGAAAACATCTGATCTTGCATAGTCTAATTTTACACACAGAACATCCAAATGAAGTGTGCCTCTTCCTCTTCATCTTGATACATTGGTGGCACCTACCCCTCTTTAGGCCTATGTCACTAACTCTACTTAGACAACAAACACTAACATCTTGGGCCTTACCCTTATTCACACTACTCTGTGCCTTAGAACTGCTGCCAAATTGTAATAGCAAACGTGCTAGATCCAAACGAAATCCAAGCAAATCCTTTGGTTTGACACCACATCGTTTACAGTTGTGTTTATACATCATATTTCTCTGCAGAGAAATATGATATTAATGAATTATAATATTAATGTTACACATAAACCCCAGTTTAAACATGGTTCTGCACCACAATTCAACACCAAGACCACACCCACTTTATCATGACATCACCTTCTACACCACTTCTGACAGCCCAAGCCACACCTACTTCCTGCTGACGTCACTTCCCATGCCAAATACAGGCCTCCAAAGACGATTGTGGCCCAAAGCCACACCCACTGCTCCTGCTGACATCACTTATTGTAAGCCCATTCTGGCCACGCCCACTGCATCTCCCCAATCCTGATGTCACTTCCTCATTAAACCATGCCCACTGCAGCCTATTTCAGGCCAGTTCTGGCCTCCAAGCCACGCCCACTTCTCCCAATGCTGACGTCACTTCCTACGCCTATCACAGGCCCGTCCTGGCCCCAAACCACGCCCACTGCCCCTCTCATTGCTGACGTCACTTCCTGTGTCTATTATGGCCCGTTCAAGCCTCCAGACCACGCCCACTTCTCCCAATGCTGACGTCACTTCCTACGCCTATTGCAGGCCCGTTCTGACCGCAAACCACGCCCACTGCCCCTCCCCATAGCTGACGTCACTTCCTGTGTCTATTGTAGGCCCGTTCAAGCCTCCAGACCACGCCCACTTCTCCCCATTGCTGACGTCACTTCCTACGCCTATTGTAGGCTTGTTCAAGCCTCCAGACCACGCCCACTTCTCCCAATGCTGACGTCACTTCCTACGCCTATCGCAGGTCCGTTCTGACCCAAACCACGCCCACTGCCCCTCCCCATTGCTCACGTCACTTCCTGTGTCTATTGTATGCCCGTTCAAGCCTCCAGACCACGCCCACTTCTCCCTATGCTGATGTCACTTCCTACGCCTATCGCAGGTCCGTTCTGACCCAAACCACGCCCACTGCCCCTCCCCATTGCTCACGTCACTTCCTGTGTCTATTGTATACCCGTTCAAGCCTCCAGACCACGCCCACTTCTCCCTATGCTGACGTCACTTCCTACGCCTATCGCAGGCCCGTTCTGACCCAAACCACGCCCACTGCCCCTCCCCATTGCTCACGTCACTTCCTGTGTCTATTGTATGCCCGTTCAAGCCTCCAGACCACGCCCACTTCTCCCTATGCTGACGTCACTTCCTACGCCTATCGCAGGCCCGTTCTGACCCCAAACCACGCCCACTTCCCCTCCCCATTGCTGACGTCACTTCCTGTGTCTATTGTAGGCCCATTCTGGCCTCCAGACCACACCCACTTCTCTCTATGCTGACGTCACTTCCTGTGTCTATTCCATGCTTCCGACTGAAATTCTGGCCCCCAACCACGCCCACTGCTCCTCCCCATTATCAGCGTCACTTCCTGTGCCTACTGCAGGCCCATTGTGGCCTCAAAACCACGCCCACTTCTCCCAAAGCTGACGTCACTTCCTGTGCCTATTCCAAGCTTCGGACTGAAATCCTGCCCTAAAACCACGCCCACTGCCCCTCCCCATTGTTCACGTCACTTCCTGTGTATATTGCAGGCCTGTTGTGGCTTCCAAACCACGCCCACTTCTCCTAAAGCTGACGTCACTTTCTGTGCCTATTGCAAGCTTCCTGACGAAAGTTCTGGCCCCCGACCACACCCACTGCTCCTCCCCATTGCTGACGTCACTGATCAATTAGCCCCAGACCGTGCCCACTCCCTACTTAGTTGACGTCACTTCCTACACAGCACGCCCACTTCCACACACACATACATGCATGGTATACATACACACGATATGCGCATGCACACACACACACACACACAACAGATTTTCATGATCCAGATCGTATAAATATGCCTTTTTAGGCTTTGTCAAGCAGGAATAACCTTTACCATTGTAAGAATATTCTACTTACCTGGTTCAGAACCTAGTCCGACTTCTTCGTCAGAATCCAAGCAATCCTCGTCTGGTGAGCTCGCTCCGCTCTCTAAATCACTTTGGTTATCTTGAAAAGCGTCCACGAGGTCTTTAGAACGAAGCTCCGACATTTTTTGGCTGTTTACAAATCTCGAGACATCTACAACTAACCCTTTCGGTCACAGAAAATTCATGAGCTCACCCAGCAGGCCTTCGTTAGGTACAGGGTCGACCAGGCTGCGGTTGTTGCCGGGAAACCGAACGAGCCACGCCCCAATTATCGATCTCTGCAAACGGTTGCTCAAGATGCAGCTCAAATGCAGCCCAGAGAGGGAATGCAAGCAAAGTAATCGAGTCATGAGACAATACTAACACATACATCGCCTACAACACCACTCTTTTGCTTTTTTTTTTTTTTTTTTTTTTTTAAAGTGATCAAAGCATAGATGAAAGCTTCTTCAAAGCAAAACCACTTTGACGTCATCACTTCAAAGTGCCGACGGGACCGCGACTATTGTGTGGGCCAGGTTTTCTTATCGGTAGCCTAACCGCCGCCAATGAATTATTCATATCTCTATTTAGCCGAAATACGGTCCATGCAAAATTGTTGTAAATTTACAACAATTTGTGACCGAAAGGGTTAAGCCGCTACTAGCGCTGTTGCCACCGCCACTGAGTTACGACTTCTTCCCTTGGCCTACACGTTGTTTCTGCAGTGCAGCCTGCACACCAATATCCAGCTCTCCCTGTGCACACATTTAGTACACTGTTATTAAACGTGGAACTTACCATACTTTAATAAATTTATACTGATTGCCGGATTGGATAGGTAGTTATAATTACTGGCATGTCACTGTGTCAAGAGATTTCAAAGGAACGGTACCTATGGAGTGATGACCTTGATGAGTTGCTCTCATCACATGCAAAGGTAACTGTGACTAGCAATGATCGTCAAAAATCCCAGTCTGGAAATATATTGTTAGCGGAAACGAAAATATCCATACAGATACACAAAATAAGGTAAAAACAGTATAGGATAGAAAATAGTCACTTTGATGTTCACTCTTTGCCAAATATGTCCTGCGTGAAGAGGAATTTCATAATATAAACCTTAACTTCAGTGATTGTTTATGGAAGGTGCATTAAAGTAACGCAGTGTCTAGAGTGCCGGCAAATTTATGTACAAATTTATATTGCCATATGCAGGAGGGGGCGGGGACTAGGGCTACGTAAGAGTACAGTATTTTATATGGACTTACCGGCACTATAACGCTTAAATTGCGGTGCCGGTACCGGCACTGTAGACACAGCGTTAAAGTAACATAACTGTTTATTAAGGACAAATATTCTGAATAGCCAATTATACTAAAATAACAAAATGTAAGGTACACGTATGCACACATACACATACACATTCATGAAGATGTGTACAATTATAACCCAACTCAAGAGTATATACCTAAAGTGGTCAGCAATGGTACTTGGATGTATTCAAGTACATGTAAGGTAAACAGGGGTAATTTCGTACGCGGGGCAATTCCGTATCCTCGTATCCCCTGTTCCACAATGCGAGCATCTATGAAATAAGCCGGCAGTATACCTAGTAGCTATTGGTAGCTATATAGGATGCCTGGAAGCGCAGCGATTACACGCGTTATGTAGCAGAAATAACGAGGATAATAAAGTTGCCCCGCATACGAAATTACCCCAACACTTGGATGTATTCAAGTACATTACACCGCCATCATTGATTCATGTAATTGTTCAACTAGGCATACAATTTGCAAAACCTGATGACACTGCTACTGTAGAAATTATCTGCACCTCCACCTACCCCCACTAATGCACCTGTCAACGGTATGCCCCACTATCCCCCTCCCGTGCAAAACCAAGGGGTACCAAGGGGATTTTACAGGAGAAGCTGGACATAGGGTGGGGCATTTGATTTTATTCGTAAATTAGAGGGTGTGGCTCACGAGACTATGATTGCCACGTCATAACAGAAGGAGCATGAATGCAATCAAATCCCCTATGTTCCCCTAGGATACACTAGGTACTGAATAGGGGATTTGACTTCAAATATTGCTCCGACCCTGGGGCAATTGAAATGATCAAATTATGTCAAATCTCCTAGTATGCCCCTACTTGGAGCGGGAGGGGAATACTGGGGCATATAATATTTATATACTATTGACAGGTGCATAACCTTAGTATTAAAGATGAGTGCACGTACCTCTGGAAACTCCCTCCTGGCGTGAATATCCATGTTGTATCACTCAAGCCATGGCAAAACAGACAGACACATGGTATCCAACCTTCTCTAGCTCTGACTTCCTTTGTTGATGATGTGGTGTGCTTTATTTGGTGGTGTTGTTTATAATACTCTTGTGCAATGCGCTGCGTGAAGGGGGTGGGACCCAATGACGTAACCCTTTTCATCTCGCGCAGGCCGCAAGTGCGCATGCGCATTTGTCTATGCCGGCTCTTTAAGGTAAGTCAAGTCGAGTTCCGGTACCGGCTCAGTAGACACTGCGTAGAATTATTATTATGATAATAATAAGGCTGTGTGTACAGTCCCGGCACCGGTACCGGAAATTTTGCGCTTCGAGTACGGGATTCGAACCCAGGACTACCGTACCACCAGGCGAATTTCAAATTTGGGCGTACTTTGTGGAGTCAAAGGTTAATATGTGATTACTTTAACCCTATGCCCACGCGATATTGAATTCACCAGCGCTGCGCAATAAGCATGCGATCTGGTATGATATTCTTCGCGACTTGTATAATTGGGTGGGGCACGGAAATACTACTACAGATACTGACAAGATGGATCATGCTGGATGGCTATTATTATCAAGGTTTGTATGTTATATCTTTAGCTTTGATGTTTACACTTAAGCAGTGTGGTTTCTTGGGTCTCTTTGCCTTGGGAGGGAAATAGTTAGGCTCTTGAAGTGGACGTTTCGTCGGTCTTCCCTGTGGTGCTTGTTTTGTCCCTCTGGGTAGACCTTTTCTCCTCCTTCTTACGCCAGTGGAGTTGGTTTTAATGTACCTTCCGGTGTGTCCTCTAGCTTGAACAAATCCTGTAAACATGCATTCTTATATTAAATTATTGAAGAAGATACACATGCGTGTATGAGCAGTGTTCGTTTAACTTACTATCTGGGCGCCCGAAGTTATGCAGTGCGTATGCAATGGCAGGGGTAGGAGAGTGAGACTGTTTCAACGCATTGTATGTACGAATAAACTTGGTTACTCCAGATAAAATACCGTAAACTCTGGTTATTAAGCGCACCTCGCTATTAAGCGCACATTATTTATTAAGGTACCATTAAATTGCGTGGGCGTGAGGTGGGGGATATGACACCTAAACCACATCAAAGTCATTAGTGAGGTGCATGTTGTGTAACCACGCCCTTTTAATTGCACAGGTCTCAGGGGTGTGGCTGCTAGAGCCGGAAGTGTTCATTTAATATCCTCCATGGACCGGAAGCCGAGCCGGAAGGGAGGGGCCAGGCCACGCCCAAAACAGCCCCACCCTGTTCCCCAAGGACCACCATTCTCAATCAAGTGCCTACTAACCACCGGATGTCCACCGGAAGCCCACAATCAATCCCAATTAAAACACACAGCTTCCTCAAGGCCAAAACACACACAAACACTTGGAGGCCGTTCTGCCACACCGCCCACGCAAGAGCTCACCTCATTTCCTGTGTGGGCGGAGTAACAACACGTCATCGCAACCACATCCGCTTCGAACCATCGTCAGCTTCCGTCCAGCCGTACAGGCCCCTCGATCGCACCGCCGTACAGTGCCTCATTAACAGACATGGCCTCACCTTTGACCTCCTGCCACGCCCCCAAAGCCTCCTCGCGGGGTTCAAAGGTCACCACCGCTTCCGGGACACGCCCACCTATCGCCGAGGCCAAGTCCCAGGCGCCGATGTCCAAGCACTGGCCCGTGAAGCCACGCCCAATCGGAAGCAATAAAACCTGCATTAACGCACACGCACACACTCCACACAGTGCCAGGAACACGCCCACATGCTTAATTAGGCCTAATCAGCTTTTTTTTTTTTTTTTTTTTTTTTTTTTAAGTCGTTGCGGTTAATAGTTAAGAAAGAATGCTTTGATCTTGCTTTGAAGTGGGCAATTACCGGTGTTTTCTTCAGGGGCCACTTCCGGTCGCTAATTACACGCGCATAATCATCCCTGGCCGATTCTGGACACGCCCACCTTCGACCAAAAGCACTCGTATGGGCTCTTCGGCCACGCCCCTTCACGATTCGCTAATTGAATTAGCCAATCCTGACGCTCACGCCCACGCACTTTGATGCTACCTTAAGCGCATGCCCTCTTCTTGTCATAAGCTATTGTTTATTAAGCGCATGCGCTTAATAGGCGTGGCGTTCTATGAACCTGACCTTGATCGGCTGGAAAGTATTTGGAATCAGGTATCTTTGGAGAAATGATGGCCACGAATAACGCTATCATGCAAGAAGATCGACAAATCACCAGCACTCGTCATCTTGAGCGGCAACTGTAAACGCTAAAGTGCTCGATCGATCGAACACTAGCGCTAACGGGCCTCGCATCCATCACGTGCCCAAACGTTTGTGGGCGTGGTTATGTGCCATATAAGCGCATATCCTTTATTAAGCGCATACTGTCATTCCGTTTACCTCTATAAGCGCATGCGCTTATTAACCAGAGTCTACGGTAGTATGGTCACCTTCTGTAAGTCTGCCCATTAGATCTGTGGTTATTGCACTTAGTGAGTGTTGTAGTTGGCTACAGTGCATCTGCCAACTGTCCTCCCCTTTAAACTCAGATATAATATTATCATCTAACAATTTTTCTGGGGATAGACTCTGCTTGTGATATAATATGTCATTGTCGTCTACATTCGAGATGACCAAGTTTTGATCCACTCCTGCTGCGTCGCTAGTGATGTCACATAAATCAGCGTAAAATTCCTTCTCCATAATGTAGCTCTCTCCTCTAGCTATATAGGCATACAATTGTCTTGTTTTTTTGCAGTGAATAGGTACGATGCTAAGTGACGCAATGTTATATTTCTTGGCTATTGCTGCCTGATGTTTGCATGCTGCACCGGTTTGTCCTACAGAGCATGAGCATGTACAGAGTTCCATGTCAACCGTATAGTCTAACTGCCCAACTTCTTTAAGGTACCATTTAATTGCGTGGGCGTGAGCGTCAGGAATGGCTAATTCAATTAGCGAATCGTGAAGGGGCGTGGCCGAAGAGGCCATACGAGTGCTTTTGGTCGAAGGTGGGCGTGTCCAGAATCGGCCAGGGATGATTATGCGCGTGTAATTAGCGACCGGAAGTGGCCCCTGAAGAAAAGGCTGGTAATTGCCCACATCAAAGCAAGATCAAAGCATTCTTTCTTAACTATTAACCGCAACGACTTAAAAAAAAAAAAAAAAAAAAAAAAAAGCTAATTAGGCCTAATTAAGCATGTGGGCGTGTTCCTGGCACTGTGTGGAGTGTGTGCGTGTGCGTTAATGCAGGTTTTATTGCTTCCGATTAGGCGTGGCTTCACGGGCCAGTGCTTGGACATCGGCGCCTGGGACTTGGCCTCGGCGATAGGTGGGCGTGTCCCGGAAGCGGTGGTGACCTTTGAACCCCGCGAGGAGGCTTTGGGGGCGTGGCAGGAGGTCAAAGGTGAGGCCATGTCTGTTAATGAGGCACTGTACGGCGGTGCGATCGAGGGGCCTGTACGGCTGGACGGAAGCTGACGATGGTTTGAAGCGGATGTGGTTGCGATGACGTGTTGTTACTCCGCCCACACAGGAAATGAGGTGAGCTCTTGCGTGGGCGGTGTGGCAGAACGGCCTCCAAGTGTTTGTGTGTGTTTTGGCCTTGAGGAAGCTGTGCGTTTTAATTGGGATTGATTGTGGGCTTCCGGTGGACATCCGGTGGTTAGTAGGCACTTGATTGAGAATGGTGGTCCTTGGGGAACAGGGTGGGGCTGTTTTGGGCGTGGCCTGGCCCCTCCCTTCCGGCTAGGCTTCCGGTCCATGGAGGATATTAAATGAACACTTCCGGCTCTAGCAGCCACACCCCTGAGACCTGTGCAATTAAAAGGGCGTGGTTACACAACATGCACCTCACTAATGACTTTGATGTGGTTTAGGTGTCATATCCCCCACCTCACGCCCACGCAATTTAATGGTACCTTAACTGTTTCATATACAACATATACAGAATCTCTGACAGGTTTCACTTCTGAAATATTTTTTTGTTGCCTATCCAACTCACGATAACGTAGAGTAAGACCTGGTCTATAGCGACTGTGTGCTATGTCGAATAGACGATTCATGTAATACATTTCCATTGTAGTTGTTATAAACTGAAACATCTGGATCAGATTATATGCTTTCACTCGGCCAAATACAAGTTCCTTGATTATCCTCATTCCTGCCTCTGCATAATTATTGGTATTATTTCCTCTAGTCATATCATTTCCTTCCTTCTCTTCCAAAATATTTCCAATCGCTTTTCCAGTAGGGGATACTTCTTTATATAGCTATCAGGATGATCTTGGTTCATTAGTGCCAAATATTTTGTTTCCATATCTGATTCATTATCGTTGTACACTAGTTTTCGAACAAGTGCCATGATAGGATACCGATCTTCTTTACTTATCCCATGTGTACCATCCCATAACCATGTCCACCAGCTTTGCAAATAATGAAAAATGCACAGCAGCTGCATGGAATTTGGCCAAACCTCTCTTAATGCACCACGTTCTGCATCACTGTCGTCAGTAATGAATATAGATGGCCCATTAGTCCCTTTCCCGTAGAATGCATTAGATGGAAAAATTGATCTTAAAAAAGAGAAAGATTGTGTCAGAGTTGGTAGGCTTTCACCAGAAGTAATTACGACTCCTAGTGGTATCCCACCAGCACTACATGAGGTACTCATAAAAAAGGTAGGACAATTGTATCTATCGAGACTAGCTGTACTGTCACAAAATACCATTTCTGAAGCTTGCCTTAACAGTGCATGCGCTCTAGCCATCAGAGGTGTACAGATAGCTAGAACAAGTGGTTTGTCTATATCTCTGTTATCCCAACTTTCTGATTTGTTAGAGATACCTTTCTCATAATGCTGTATAAATGCTCGTCCACCTTCATCACTATGATTCCTATTGTAGTCATTGATAATTTCCTCTAGTTTTTGAAACATTTCTTTTCCATTCTCTTTACCATGGTTTTTCAATCGCCATTTTTTGAATAGGTAGTAGACATCCTTGTATAAAGGATTAGTAGATCGGTCTGCTCGACACCTTTCTAGCTCTTGTTCGTTACATTCATGCATAGCTGCTAGATTTAACTGATGAAAATGTAGGGCCGAGGATGGCGAATGCCCTTGATCAAAATAATTTTCAAATTTATCTTTTGTATCGTTACTTATAGGTCTGAAACTGAGTGCCTTTGCTGAGTTTATTGTGTGATTATGTCCCCAGTCAAGTACTAGTTCACAAGGATGGGATCTGATAACACTTTTTTTTGGATTGTGAAGCTTTAGTACAAATTTGGACGGGCAGTCTGTTTTTTTATCACGTAGTTTCAAGCTGTCTTTAGTAGGATTGGTTGTTTTGTTGGCCTTTCGCTTATGTTGGCAGTGCCTTTCTGTTTTGTATAGTACTCTTTTCCCGCTAAATCTGCTTCCCCGTGTCACTCTGTATGTTGTATTGTTGTGATTTTCGAATGTTTGTAACCACTCTGTTGCTGTACTTTCATCAGGCACATTAATTAGTACACGTGAATGAAACGCTTCTTTTACTGAATTTGAAGTCCATGAAAATTCTAAGAAGTGATAAGTATAAGAAGGGGGTAAAATTATTGATAATAGAGGTGGTAGATCTTCATGGAAAAGAACTTGATTTAGCGGTGGTGATTCGAATTGGGCAATAAATCCCTCAGTTTTATCATCCATAGAGTGAATTTCTCCTGGCAGTGTGGGTGAGTGACCTTCTCCTCCTGGCAGTGTCGGTGAGTGACCTTCTCCTCCTGGCAGTGTGGGCGGGTGAATTTCTCCTCCTGGTAGTGTGGGCGAGTGAATTTCTCCTGGCAGTGTGGGTGAGTGACCTCCTGGTAGTGTGGGCGAGTGACCTTCTCCTCCTGGCAGTGTGGGTGAGTGAATTTCTCCTCCTGACAGTGTGGGTGAGTGAATTTCTCCTCCTGGCAGTGTCGGCGAGTGACCTTCTCCTCCTGGCAGTGTGGGTGAGTGAATTTCTCCTCCTGGTAGTGTGGGCGAGTGAATTTCTCCTGGCAGTGTGGGTGAGTGAATTTCTCCTCCTGGCAGTGTCGGCGAGTGAATTTCTCCTCCTGGCAGTGTGGGCGGGTGAATTTCTCCTCCTGGCAGTGTGGGCGGGTGAATTTCTCCTCCTGGTAGTGTGGGCGAGTGAATTTCTCCTGGCAGTGTGGGTGAGTGACCTCCTGGTAGTGTGGGCGAGTGACCTTCTCCTCCTGGCAGTGTGGGTGAGTGAATTTCTCCTCCTGACAGTGTGGGTGAGTGAATTTCTCCTCCTGGCAGTGTCGGCGAGTGACCTTCTCCTCCTGGCAGTGTGGGTGAGTGAATTTCTCCTCCTGGTAGTGTGGGCGAGTGAATTTCTCCTGGCAGTGTGGGTGAGTGAATTTCTCCTCCTGGCAGTGTCGGCGAGTGAATTTCTCCTCCTGGCAGTGTGGGCGGGTGAATTTCTCCTCCTGGCAGTGTGGGTGAGTGAATTTCTCCTCCTGGCAGTGTCGGCGAGTGACCTTCTCCTCCTGGCAGTGTGGGTGAGTGAATTTTGAAGTGTTCGTCATGCAGTGTCTGGCTACATTGCTACTGCGCAGGGATACCGAGGAGCCATTTTGAACAGATTGCTTCGTCTTTCACCTGTTCGGCGTGTTCACTTACAGCCAGTAGAACCGTGGTTACCGAATTGAAAAGTGAAATATCCTCACTAAAACACGAAATTCAAGAGTTGAAAGCGGCCTTGATACAGGAGAAACACGCATCTCAATCTATGGCGAAAAAACTTGATGAACTCCGCCACTCCCAGACCATCGATGGTGATACACCAACCGAAAGAAGTTATGCAGCTATAGTGGGAAGAAAGCCCCGCGAAACTCGCCGTATGCCACGAAGGGTCCAGAAGCAAGTCAAACGAACATTTGCCACAGCGTCTTCTGGAGACGGCTCTGGATCGTCGGGAACGATGGCGCCTCGAGAGAGAGACCCCCCAGCAGCGACCAACGCACTCAGAGAACCAGTAAGTGGAGCCAGGAGAGTATGGGGCACGTTGCCTTTAATTACCTGTACCACTGTCAAGAATACTATAGCCCATCTGACTAAGCTAAACGGTGTGAATGAAATCCAAGTCAAGCGAAAATTTATTAGCAGGCAGTCAACTAGATCTGGCAAGGATAAGTGGTGGTTTGTATTGCATGGCGATGAGAATAATTTGAAATCCCTTGAAACCACCTGGGAAACTGTGAAACTGCAAACAGGATGGCAGCTTGAGCAATGCACCAAACCCATAGATACTGGTGTGGCTGTTGCACAGCCTCCACCTACTGCAGCTACAACAGAGAACTCCACTAATGATCAAGAAGTTTCAAATGTTACCAGTGCCCCTACTAGCACAGATTCTACCACCCTTAGTCATTCTCAAGCATCCATCAACCCAGTCCCCCCTACTGATCCAAATCAGTCATTTAGTTCACATTCTTTTTTAGAGGTCACTCAGGTACCCCACTCCCCTCCCCCACCAGTTTTGTAAATTCTCCATTTTTTGTACAGCATGATAGCACAGGCCATTTTTCTATTTTGTACTTTAACGCCAGGAGCATATTACCTAAAATAGATCATTTAAGAATACTTTGTAGCATGTACAAGCCTGATTGTGTCTGTATAGTAGAGTCATGGCTAAGTAGTGACATTACAAACAGTGAGTTTTGTATAGATGGTTACAACATAGTTCGTCTCGATCGCAATAGACATGGGGGCGGTGTCTTATTGTTCATTAATTCTGTTTTCACCCATCACCTTGTATTCACTGGTAGCCCTGATCTGGAGCTTGTTGTTGTTACTATTCATTTGTTATCGGTTTCTCTAACTATAGCCCTTTTTTATCGCCCTCCTGGCTCCCACACTGTTATTTTAGACAATCTTCTGACTGCTCTATGCACTCACATTAATCCTTTTTTGTTGTCTAATTTTATTCTTTTGGGGGACTTTAATATTAATTACTTTGATACTTCCCACCCTTTATTTTCTAAACTTCTTTCTGTCTCAAATAGTCTCACTCTCACGCAAGTTGTATCTGTTCCCACCCGCTACTCCTCTTATATAAATACCCTTATTGATTTAGTTTTTCTATCGTCACCCAAACATTTGCTGTTCTGTGACACTCTTCCTCCACTCTCAAATTCTGATCATCTTGGGCTTTCTCTAGCAGTCTCCCTTGCTAAGCCCGAGAGAAATCCAACAAGATGTAAGAGGAAGATATGGAGATATGCCTATGCAGACTTCGACCTTGCGAATCAAATGCTCGCTGCTATTGATTGGAGTGCCTTGTTATCATCAAATGATGTGAATTCATGCTGGTTAAGCTGGCAGTCCAAATTTTTACAAGTGATGGAAACCTGCATTCCACAAGCAGTGCTCAAGGCCCGCAGGAACCTGCCGTGGCTTAACAAGTCTGTCATACAAGCAATGCGAAAACGAAACCTGTTGTTTAATACTGCCAAAAAGAGCAATAGTTCTAGCGACTGGGAGAAGTATAAATGTATACGGAACAAAGTGGTTGCCATGCTCCGACGGAATAAGAAGCAGTATTTTTATAATCTCAGATTCTCCTCTCAGAAGGAATTTTGGAAGGCAATCAAGTTGATCAACAAGCAGGATACCACAATACCAGCTCTCTGGGATGGCAGTACCCCAGTTAATTCAAATGATGCCAAGGCTGAACTTCTCAATTCCTTCTTCTACGTATGAGTGCTTCAATCACTCGTTCCCTCCACTCGGCGACCCTGTTCCTTTGGATCCCGAAACGTGCCCTGCTTCGATACTCTGTTCAGAGGAAGAAATTCTTGACCTTCTGTGCAGTCTGGATGGTAATAAATCGACTGGCCTTGATGGAATCTCTGCTGTTATGCTTAAACAAACTGCTGTCTCAATTGCACCCAGTCTTACCAAACTTTTCAACCTTTCCATTGCAACAGGTTCATTTCCCTCAGACTGGAAATGTGCTAGGATCACCCCAATATTCAAGTCTTCTGATTCTTCTCTCCCAAACAACTACCGGCCCATCTCCATTTTATCCATAGCAAGCAAACTTCTTGAAAAACATGTTCACTCGCTAGTTTTTCAGCAGCTAAATGATAACTGCCCCATCTCCAAATTCCAATGGGGTTTTATGCCCCGTCGCTCCACTATCTCGGCTCTTTGCTCACTTACTTATGATTGGCTAAAAGAACTAGACAATGGCAATGAGATCTGTTCCATTTTTTTTGACCTGCGGAAGGCGTTCGACAGTGTCTCACATGTGCATCTTATTAATAAACTGTCCAGTCTTCCACTCTGTCCACATATCCTTCAATGGATTCATAGTTATTTATCTGAACGGTCTCAGGTTGTTGCTGTCGGTGGTGAACTTTCATCTGTGAAAAATGTTGTGTCGGGAGTTCCCCAAGGCTCGGTTCTAGGACCCTTGCTATTCATTATATACATTGATGATGTAGTGACTCGAATTTCATCCTCCAGCTCAATCTCGCTGTATGCTGATGACATTGCCTTGTACCGCAGCATCACTTCACCTACTGACTATGCTGTACTGCAAGCGGACATTTCAGCCATTGCCACCTGGGTGGAGGAAGAAAGACACCTGAAGCTACATGCAGACAAATGTCACTTCATGTTGATATCTCGCAAGCGCACATGCTCGATCGCTCCCCCTGCTCTTTTTGTCAAAGCTGGTACCCCACTGCAGCAAGTTAACTCTGCAAAATACTTGGGCATTCTGGTGACATCTGACTTGTCTTGGAGTGAACATATTGCCAGAATTTGCAGCAAAACCAGAAAGCTAATTGGACTGATGTACCGACGCTTCCATTACTGCAGTCCAGAACTGCTGCTAAGACTTTACAAAGCTTTCATTCGTCCACACCTTGAGTACGCGCCACAAGTATGGGATCCTCACCTTGTGAAAGATATCGAACTTCTAGAGAAAACTCAGAGGTTTGCATTAAGGGTTTGTTGCAAAGACTGGTCTGCAACATATTTAGATTTACTTGACCTCTGCCAAGTCCCTTCTCTCTCAAATCGTCGCAGGGCAGCTAAGATGTGTCAACTTTACAAAATTGTTCATAGAGTTGTGGATTGTGAAAAGGCTCCAGTTGTTCGCAGATCCTTGCAGTATAGCTGTCGGAGGAGTAACCCAATCCAGATACAAACTCTACTTGCACATACATCTCAATATCAGTTCTCTTTTTACCCCCATTCCATCTCACTCTGGAACAATCTTTCTATAAGTAATGACTCTTTATTATCCTTGGCCCATTTTAAATATTCTGTTGATGAGTACAATAATTAATAGTAATTAATTTATGTATTGTAGTTTTAGAAGGTTACATGCTCTATATTAGCTTCTAGCTATTCATGTTAACCTTGTTGCTCTTATTGGCATCAGAAATATTATAGACAAAAAAAAAAAAAAAAAAAAAAAAATTTCTCCTCCTGGTAGTGTGGGCGAGTGAATTTCTCCTGGCAGTGTGGGTGAGTGAATTTCTCCTCCTGGCAGTGTCGGCGAGTGAATTTCTCCTCCTGGCAGTGTGGGCGGGTGAATTTCTCCTCCTGGCAGTGTGGGCGGGTGAAGGGAGGACACTGAAGTGGGGATTTGTTCTGAGAAATTGGTGAGGGGTGGTGTTACATGAACTACAGAAGCCTGGTTCATACATGTAGCTGATGATGATGTGCTACAATGTACTTGTGTGCATGTTTGGCACTTGGATGGATTATGAGCTTCTTGAATGGGTACTATTGAGATGTCATGGACAGACAAATTTGTTATAGAAGGTAATAGTGGCTTGTGTAGTCTTCTTGCTGTCACTGGTTCAAGGAAGTACTCTGGTGAGTAATACTCCATTGAATAATTTGGACATCTCTGACCAATAAGGTGTTTTCTCTCGTGATCTGATCTATTATAACAATATTATATACAAACTCAATATCATGATTACATCAAGTGCTAGAGTGTGTGCTAGAATATGTATATGTTATACTATATAGCTGAAAATTTTGATATGCATTCCAAAAGAGAATAGTTTAAGTAAATACAGAAAATATCATCAAAAAATTACAGAAAAAAGACTTCACCAAAGAGAGCAGGTATTCAAATTTCCACTTCAAAAATTCTGGCTACATGGTATTACTTAGACTACATGTGATAACTTACATTAGCTTCCCACATAGTATCTCTTCATACGTGATCTTCCGAATTATTCCCATATCAGCCTGACAATAATAGTTCGATAGCATGACATTGCATGTACTCTCTATACATGATTTTATTTAAATAAGTGGTGATTGTGTGCATGAGCAATCTAATAGACCTGTTACTGAGCGATATTTATCCCATATTGCACAGGGGTTATCAGAAGGTACTGGTTGCCTTGGAAACATGTGAACATGTGTTTAGCACCTTGGCCAGCCTACAATGGTACCAAGAGTATATAAAGAGGGGGAGAGAGAGTGTTGAACCACGCATATGCTGTGTGTAATGTATGGTTCGTGACCTTTGTAATGATATTAATTTGTGGAGGTCACTCTGGAATGTGCTGGCACTCTGGGCTCTAGTGTTTATGAATTAGGGTGACCTCCAAACATGAATATATATTATTAACAAAGGTCATGAACCATACGAACAGCTGTTATACACGGCATATGCGCGGTTCGACACTCTCCCTCCCCCTTTTTATATAGTCTTGATGGTACGTAGCTATTTGGGTAAATGCTCCCACACTTAAGCTTCCCATGTTTTCCTCCCAGTATATACAAGTCGACATCAATAAGCGCATGATAATCTCAATTATCATGTGCCTGTTGACGATGATTCGTTGGTGCTATCCTTAACTAAGAGAAATCCGTGTTATCCCCTGCCTCGCAGGGGTGGGGGGATTGACTGTCATAGTTGCTTGTGTTTTATAATGTATTTGGCATATCCGGGCCATCCCTACTATGGTAGTGCATCAGATGGTATTAGCATACTTGTCTGAAGTCCATTTGTGTGCCTCTTGCCAAATGTAGTGCATACTGTATAATACAAGTGTATATTGTCATAATTACATTGAGTAGTAATGAAATTTGCATTTGATTTACTCATGCAATATTCACCTGACACACAAAAACACCACAGTCGTGCCCATTTAGTTGTCGAGGAATGAGCTAGAGGTTATTGAATGTATTCAATTTCTCATGGCGTACATGTATGTATGTAATTCAATGCACTTACCTTTTTTTGTATGTAATTCCATTGCTTCCAGTCGATTGTGTAGCCAGCAAGGGCATCCATATACGACCTATATTATTATTGTGATTGCCATAATTCGCGAAAATTTCATAATATCCAAGTTTATGAGTCATCCACAAAGTATACCGTATAGCCGGAAATTTTCGAGGGATCCAATTTTCGAGGAAGGCCAATCTTCAAAGATTTCGCGATCTAATTTTCGCCAAAGAACGCTCCAGGGTTGTTCCACCCCCAATGTCCGTTAGGCTCCGCCTCTTACTGCACACGCGCCACGGCTCAAATCTCTGCCGAAAAGTTGTGTCAGTGATCGTTGGTGAGATCGAGAAATGGCACGAGAGTCGCACATGATCGAGGCTATGGTCTGTGGTTACCACATATACAAGGAGATTTGGGCCACGTGGATCATGAAGTTTGGTAGAGTCACTTGAGCTTGAAGGCTTGAAATAACGTAACGGAGACATTTGTGTCGGAGAAGCTCAACTAGTGTGAAGTAAACCAGCTGTTAGATCGATCAAGCAGCGGCATGCACCACGATGGCCACACCCCCTGTTATCACGTGCGTCGATGTTGCGAGAACGCATGTTTAGGGTTTTTATTTCGTGGATTTAATTTTTGTGGGTCGCCTATTAACCGCGAAAATTGGCTCCCTCGAGAATTTCCGGCTATACGGTATACAACTCTTCAGTATATATTATTATTCTTGACTCACGCAACTGTCTTCATAATTTCTTGGTTTTCTGAAAGACAAGAGTCATAATATTCTGCTCTTTGTTCAGGAATATTTATGACCTGAAATAATTGTTTAATTCTGTGATCAGTTATGCATGTACTCATAATAAAACTATACCAAGAGTGTCCAGTGACTTCTACCCTCATTATTAATGAAGAAGAGCTTATCGTTTTTCAGAATGCTAGGCTATTCATAAAAGTAATAATTTTTCTTCAATAGAAACATAATTAATTTTACTTGTTTATATTTGGTTGGAAGCTTTGTATAGCCACGGTCAAACATCTCAAAGAAGACACACCCAAATGCCATTATATCGATACCACTCTGTGTGCATTTCAATAGTGATAAATTTAAAGAAAATAGAATTGTTACCATATCATACATTTGCTGCTTCTTTACACACTAGACCAATGTAGGTATCTATGACCTGCAAGATACAAGATGCATGAATTTAATTGTATCTGTCATGACATTGCACCATATACCTGATCATTCAGCCACCCCATCCCCAGCAATGACTTGCATTCAGTCAAAGAAAGTGTGAATAATTCTTGCTTATCTGTAAAAATTAATGATGGTCCCGATAATTGACCAACTCCCAACTTTGCCCTCGGGATGTGTGCTACTATACTGCATAATATTATATAATACAAGGCGAGGGATTGATCTATATTTAATTTTTATCCCATTGCTATCCATGGCAGTGTTCTCCCTAGCATACCTAAGGCATATCGGCCCAACAAGCCTTTAGTAAAGAGTTTCCTTTGGTGTGGGAATAGGAATTATCCATGTGCTTTGATGTGGCCACAGGCTCCACTAACTATGCCCTCCCATCATGCCTTGAATTTAGCTTGGGGAGAACGCTGCATGGATACACTAAACATGTTTTTAGCCCTCAACTATATGGACATGACCCTACAACGAGGGACTGCATCACATAATTATACTATAATAATTATAATAGTACCTTAGCAACCGCATAGCAACGGACTAGAAATAATTTAGCATGTGTCATATTAATAACGGTACCTTGCTGTTCATAAAAAAGCATATATGGGTGCTGTTGAAGAACAGTTGCAATGCTCACTTGTGTAACCTACAGGAGTATACTGAACTTGATACATAATGTAGTGACTTATCTGCATACGTAGATGTACCTGAGAATCGTTTATGTAGAACCATTTGCTTCCATCTTTTATTGATTTTACGAAGGCTGAATAATGTGCTAGACCTTTTGACAAATTTGAAATTCGCTACCACCAGCCCAAGCCCTAGTCCGCTCAGCCACCCTGCTCGCCGCTGCCGGATGCTGTTTTTTGCCAAATTTATACACCTTGCCACTATATTAATACTAACCCTTGTCACCAACCGTAGCCCAAGCCCAAACCCAAACCCCTCGTAACCAACCGATTATCGGAACCCAAACCCCCGCTACTAGCCTCACTACAGCCGTCTTGTGCTCAGTATTATTATATAGCTATAGATCCCAGCCCCCGAAGGGGGCCGCTGGGATCTATAGCTATATAATACACTGCCGGTACTCCAAGCACTAAATCTTGGGTACCGGTGCCGGGACTCTCAGCGTAATAATAATTATTATTAAAATGCATAGACTGATCATGCGGATCTCGGCCACCTGTCCGATCGAGCTAGGATAGCTCCAGATATTCTTGGTACCAGAAGGGGCTGGTACCCAGACTACCAGAACTTGATTACAGCTATACTCTACTTAGATCCCAGTGGAGGGTTCAATCTCATTCTGTATGTCTCAGTTCCTTTGATCTCGTCATTATTATGTAATAATATAATAATATTATAATTTATAATTATGAGTACATTTACAGTAATAAAGGTTGATATTTCATATAAGAGTCACGAAATATGCAAAGTCAGCATTTACGCACTGTATAATAATATTGTGTATTGTGACATAGTATCTTGGTGTCGGTGCCTTTGGTGCCTCTGGTGCACGTGCCCTTGGTGCCCCTGGTGTCGTTGGTGCCTCTGGTGCCCTTGGTGCCCCTGGTGCCTCTGGTGCCTCTGGTGTCGTTGGTGCCTCTGGTGCCCTTGGTGCCCTTGGTGCCCCTGGTGCCCTTGGTGCCCCTGGTGCCCTTGGTGTCTCTGGTGCCCTTGGTGCCCCTGGTGTCCTTGGTGTCTCTGGTGTCGTTGGTGCCTCTGGTGCCTCTGGTGTCGTTGGTGCCTCTGGTGCCCTTGGTGCCCTTGGTGCCCCTGGTGTCCTTGGTGTCTATGGTGTCGTTGGTGCCTCTGGTGCCTCTGGTGCCTAGGGTGCCCTTCGTGCCCCTAGTGTCGTTGGTGCCTCTGGTGCCTTTGGTGCCCCTGGTGCCTCTGGTGCCCCTGGTGCCCCTGGTGTCGTTGGTGTCGTTGGTGCCTTTGGTGCCCCTGGTGTCGTTGGTGCCTCTGGTGCTCTGGTGCCCTTGGTGCCCCTGGTGTCCCTGGTGCCCTTGGTGTCCCTGGTGTTGTTGGTGTCTCTGGTGCCCTTGGTGCCCCTGGTGTCTGGTGTCGTTGGTGCCTCTGGTGCCCCTGGTGCCCCTGGTGTCGTTGGTGTCGTTGGTGCCTTTGGTGCCCCTGGTGTCGTTGGTGCCTCTGGTGCCTCTGGTGCCCTTGGTGCCCCTGGTGCCCCTGGTGCCCTTGGTGCCCCTGGTGTTGTTGGTGCCGTTGGTGACACAAACAACACCAGAGACACCAAGGGCACCTTAGGCATCAAGGGCATCAGAGGCACCAATGACACCGACGACACCAGAGGCACCAAGGGCACCTTAGGCATCAAGGACACCAGAGCCACCAATTGCAATGACACTAACAACACCAAGGACACCAGAGGCACCAAGGGCACCAGGGGCAACCAGAGGCACCAATGGCACCAGGGGCACCAACAACACCAGAGGCACCAGAGGCATCAAGGGCACCAAAGGCACCAGGGGCATCAGGGACACCAGAGGCACCAACGACACCGGAGGCATCAAGGGCACCTTAGGCACCAGAGGCACCAACGACACCAGGTACCAGAGGCACTAAGGGCACCAGAGGCACCAGAGGCACCAGAGGCACTAACGACACCTGGGGCACCAAGGGCACCAGGGGCACTAAGGGCACCAGAGGCACCAGGGGCACCAAGGGCACCAGAGGCACCAACGACACCAGGGGCAGCAGGGGCACCAAGGGCATCAGGGGCACCAGAGGCACCAACGACACCGGAGGCATCAAGGGCACCTTAGGCACCAGAGGCACCAACGACACCAGGGGCACCAAGGGCACCAGAGGCACCAAGGGCACCAGAGGCACCAGAGGCACTAACGATACCAGGGGCACCAAGGGCACCAGGGGCACTAAGGGTACCAGAGGCACCAGGGGCACCAAGGGCACCAGAGGCACCAACGACACCAGGGGCAGCATGCAGGGGCACCAAGGGCACCAGAGGCACCAGGACACCAGGGGCACCAACGACACCAGGGGCACCAAGGGCACCAAGGGCACCAGAGGCACCAGGGGCACCAAGGGCACCAGAGGCACCAACGACACCAGGGGCACCAAGGGCACCAGAGGCACAAACGACACCAAGACACTATATCACAATACAATATAATAATATACAGTGCGTAAATGCTGACTTTACATATTTCGTGACTCTTGTATGAAATATCAACCGTTACAATGATGTCCAGTGATGCCAGTGTTTCCAGTGACGACAGTGATGGCAGTGTTGATGCCACTCATGCACCCTGCTCAGTGTACTTAAGGCCAGGTTCTGAATGCTTAGCGCGGGCCCGACTAAAGGCCTCTTATCGCGTATATTGCTCGTGGTTGCGGTCAATTAGCGCTTGTACTGTGACGTCATATCGTATCGAGCACGTACAACCCACGGCATTGGGGCCGCATAGCTGCAGATTGGAGCTCAATATCTCGAGCAAAAGCCGTCCAGGGTTGTTCTACCCGACATTTCGCAGGTCTGACAGCAAGAAGGTGATCGTTGGGATGGATTTCGAGGATCTATTGGAGGGATTACGAATAAGTTTGTTCGTTTTGAACTTACATGCGGAAGATTAGGCCGTCAGCACTCCAAAAACAGTGTCTACGTGGAATAAAACTCGACCAGAACGCTATATTTTTCACAATCCCTCCAATGAAAGTTTAGATCACTGTCTTAGGCTTCTTTCTTCATAGTTAAGGTCAGCTGAAAGTTGCTGCTTCAAGGTTGGAACTCGCGATTTAGCCATCTAGAGGGCGTGGCTAAACGCCGTGCATAGCGCTTAATTAGTTAATTGGTTGCGGTTGATTAATTATGAACATCAAAGTACTTAAGTTAATCTTTCATTTAAACACCATGATGAGGCCTCTATCCTTCTGTTTAGAGGCAGCACCAGCCTTTGAAGAATGCCTATTTCAGCGGTAGTTTCCAGTTGGTGCCTGGCCTTAAGTACACTGAGTGACGTCGACACTCTTTGAACTAAGAGCTACAAATTTCATGACTGAATTAAAAATGACAAAGTAGCTAGCTACTGAGTTCAATAGCTAGCTAGCAATATAGTGACTCTTAGGAATATCAAATTTGGTGAATGAAGCAACATCTCGTCCATTGTTGAATGTTTCAAATGTTTCAAACATAGTCACTGCCGCAAAGGATCGACTTAATTGGATGACTGACAAACATCGGACAATCAGCATCTTGATATATACGTAGACACACCTAGCTAGCTATCTCATTATAGACCTCGTGATCAATCATTCTGTGTATCCTGAAATAATATGTAGCTGCTGTAGTAACTTTAATAGACTTTGTATATCAGATTCTGAAGCCCAAAATTAATTGAAGGTAAACTGGTACAAATTCAGTACCACATACAGAACAAAAAAAATTGTAACAGAATCGTGTGTACATTAGAATATTATTATTATTATAATAATAGACACACAGGAAAATGATACTGAAAGTGATGATAGATTGTGTAATTTAAAAGTAAAAATAATAAAAAGGGTTGTGATAGCTATAATAAGAGAGATCAAGATATTGGATCTATGACTGTTTTTAGCCACATGCCTACATCAACTTCTGCCATGTAGTACGTTCTAAAGAACTTGTATCGCTGCAGGAATGTAAAAGTAATGTACAACAGTTCAACAGTACAAGTGGCAAGAGTAGTAGTACCTGAAGATCATGGTAGTTAGGCCTTGCCGTTGTATCCTTTGTTACGCTACATGTATGTAAGAAAATATTTTTTGAGAGTTCAAAATGTGAGAGGGATCAAAATGACAACTATTACAATACTAAATTAATTATAGCTAGTTGTGAGTCCGTCCATCTGTCCGTCCGTCAGTCACGGGGGATCAGCAGAAGTGATTTGACCCCGCGACACGAAAGGCTATACTTCTGGCCATTGAGCATTGGAAGCTACAACAAGGCGATCTCTGTGAGCCCCAGCCTTGGTATTAGCTACAGGCACAAATGATAGCTTCTTGGACGGACTGCACAAAACCAAGCAACAAATGAGCACTTGCATTCAGTGGCCTGCAGTTAGGCAAGCAGCTTGATTGGTGGGAAGATATTATTATCCGAGTTGTCATGGGAGGTAGCTAAGCCTAGTAGATTCTGACTTTAACTCTCAAATCTTGCGAGAGCAGCTACGAGCAAGCTAATGATTTTTGGCCAGTTGATTGATTAAGCCATGTACTCAAACAGGATGCCATAAATGCGCATGCTCAATTGAACGTTCTAGAACAGCAGTCTTAACCACCTTGCTGATCTACAGTTACAATTAAACTAGCACTCTGGCTGCTTGTAGTGTTAATATGAAATATTAATAACGTGTTATTATTGTGTTGTGTTGTGTGTGTTGTATTGTGTTATGTGTTAACATAATGGGGGTCCATATATTTCAGAAATATAAGGACGGCGGGGGGTCCAAATATTTCGAAATGTATGGACCAGGGAGAACAAAAAAGGGGGGGGGGTCCAAATTTATCGTGACATGATAACACTACATGTACATGCCTGCCCTACCAAGCACTGGTGAACTCTTGCATCATCTTAGAGAAGCGTCCATCCTCAGGAAGCTTGGGAGGTGGGTTAGTCACTATTCCAGTGAGCAGCTGAAAATCATTTGACCATCCATCGCCATAAGGATAACTACCAAGAGCAAGCTCTGTCTATATACATAGAGAAGGTGGAATGGAGGGAGAAAAAGGAGAGAGAGCAATGAATTACTTGTTGCATGGAAGTATAATATAAAAACACACACACGCACACACATGTATACTTACTAAAGTTATTCCAAAACTCCACACATCAGACTTGGTGGTATAGCCATTTGATTGCAAGTTAATCCTCTCAGGCTGGGAAAATAACAATCATGATATAACACAACTATAATAATATTTCATAATCATTGGGATGTATAATGAGTGTGATCGATTTACAATATGCACAATTGCATCCTCCTTAAGTAGATGATCCGGAATTAATCAGCTGCAGCTGGTCATTGTATTGACAACTGACTTGTTAATTTGCTGGATTAACTAGAGCTCTAGAGCACAAAACCCTCAGCACATTGCATGGCTTTAGCTGCATAAGCAGGCAATGAAAATACAATGTTATAGTAGCCTTGACTTGTCCTCAGCACTTTTCACACAGAAAAGCCTAATTTAAAGGGCAGGAGAAAGGTAGTCTTGTGCGGCTGGGCATGAGACTAGGCTGATGTTGTACTTGCACTGCAATAGTGTTATTCAAGATTCAACGGCTCACAGCAACAACAACCCTGGTGTGTTGTAACTATCTACATAACACTGCATAATGATGCCGACTTCAGCTTCCTTATAACAGTAGAATCCTTGGGGACATTAACTAGCTAGCTTCTTCAAAACATCTTGAGTCAAAGAGTCTATTGAAGCTTACCTGCTACTGTGCTCCGATCAATGATGAGCCAGTTGTCTCGTTGCTATTAAACCATGGATACACTTAGAATATAGTTGTAACAAATATCGTGATCTGATTGAACACTCAGAGGTCTCTATTTCTCATAGAGACCTACAAGTTTTCATAGAGACCTACAAGTATAGCCAAGGGTAAAGAAAGATGCACAGTGCAACAGTAGCCTAGTCCTCAAGTCAACTACCATGGTTATAGTTGCTATAATATTCTAAATCAGTTAGAGACCTCGTCCAATGGTCTCTATGTTTTTAAGAGACCCTCAGGCCCTTAGTAGCACCCTCGCTTCCGCTCGGGATACTACAGCCCAGGGCCTTTGGGTCTCTTAAAAGGCATAGAGACCTTGGACTCGGTCTCTAACTATTATTTAGAGTTGAAAAGAAGCCTCTGTCATCAGCTTCATCCGTTGAAAGTTTGCTAGAAAGCAAAGAAGGCAGCGACCAGTACAGTGCTGATAATTATTGTAATGTTACTGTGTAACAGTGCATGCGCAGAGGGTTAACGATATGCGATACGTATTTATAAGCTTAATTACCGTATATAGCCCACAACAAACAATGTTCTATTTACACATAAAGTTAAGTCAAGAAGCTTAGAATCAGAAAACGATGCCAAAACTGGCAAACAAAGTGGTTTCGGTGGAACGCCACACCGTACTTTGGACCCGGCTCCATGAAAAGTAATCATTACACCCAACGCTGAGCCCTTACACAATTGTCATTTTTTGCAATTTTGTCTGTTATCGTGCCAGATGCTACATATTACATTTACCTTGTCGATAACTAACAAGTTTCTTGGCCAGCTGATTAATCCTGGTGCATGTGTGAGGGTTATGGTTCTATGTGTGTGTCTGCTGCTACATATACCTCGTTTGCGAGTCGGGCTCAGGAGCTTGTTAACAGCACTAGCTACTGGTGTGGTCTTGGCATTCAAAGTTGATGAATAGATATTCTTGACACCCCAGCCGAAGACAGCTAGTATAGCGATGTGTACTGTAACATTGTACATGCAGGTACACTGGAGCAATGGGGATAATGTGACTTGCTCAAGGTCACAGTGAGAATCGAACCCCCATGCAACCCTAGGAATGAGAGCTCAAGACCTTAACAACTGCACCAAGCTGCTCCCACAACAGACACACTTAGCCACACAAAATAACTACTGTACCCTTTGTCATAGTTGCCAACTTCCTGAGTTTACTGGCCGGGACATGCTGCTCTATGCATGTGCCACACCCACATCATGGCCTACGCCCACCTCAAAATTCTCTTATAAAACGAAAATCATGGGTGTGGTCGAAACTTGGATCGTCAGTTAGCAGCACTGCCAGAGCTGAAGAGCATGAAAGGTCTTGGCTGTTTGGGGCTTTTACAGGCTAGAAAATGTCAAAATTGAATGTTATTCTGCAAGTTTGTAATGATAATCTTCCCTATCAAATGTTATTGTGGTACTTTTGGGCTTTATCGGGACATTCCTTTGATGAAAGTGTCTGTCGGGTGGGACAGTGAAAACAGCCTCAAAATCGTGACTGTCCAGCTCAAATCGGGACTGTTGGCAACTATGCTTTGTGCATGTGCCAAGGGTTCACTACACAAGCATACAATATAGACATTACAAATGTATACTTACTGCCATGTAGGATACGGTGCAAACATCTTCTGGATTATCAAATACCCTGCCATCTCCATTCAAATGATCACAGACATCAAAACCACTCAGCTTAAAATCACTCATTTTGTTCACCAGGATATTTGACGGCCTTATATCTATAGTGTACATGAGAAAGGAAAATGTATTGTATATATATATATATTATATAGTACATGTATTGTAACTGTATACAAGGAGGGGAGCTTGCTTTGTTTGTCCCCTGCTCCATGTGAATATTATATTTTGGCATTTAGGAGCCACAAAAGAAGGGAATAGTAAGTACAACTGTATGTACATAATTATTGAGTGATCATGCCTGTGATTAGGTACAGTTGTACACGTACTGTGCCACCACTCTTTCTAAGGGTGCACGGCCACAGGCCAGAGTACTATATAGTGCTCATGCACACAATTAAATGGCTTACTATACAAACAGGTAAAGATTGTCGACATGTTCTAAATAATGCTCGTGACACTGGCTGCTATCCATTGACTGAAATATAAAGCCTATGGAACTGAATCTGACCGTAAGATAGTTATAATAAGGCCAGACCAATTTAATTTGTTGTTGCTCGGATATTGTGACGTAAAAATTGGACCGAGCCATCGAAAAAAAGCCATCAATTGGGGTGTGGTTATAGACCACAATCTAATTATCTAGGACCAGGGAATCAAGATAGAATACAAAAACCACTCTACTGTACATGTACATAAGCTCCACCCAACTTAATTAAATTTTTTTTCTTCTGTTTGCACAAAAATTGGAGCGAGCGAATTCGTGCAACAATTTATTTAATTGGTCTGGCCTAATGCAATAAATGTAGGTAGTAGCAGTTCATAATAAATTTTTCCTAGTCTAGATCTGGAGCAGAGAGAGAATCAGTGTTTTTTTGGCTGATATCACTGGGGCTCCTACAACCAAGCCTGAGCATTTCTATATTTTCTTACCATGCACACAAAGTAGACCTACAGATTGTGCAATGTGTGCATGGGGTATGTGCTCTACAGAGCTATAGTTAGTAGGAGTGATCACAAATAATATGGGTGTGGCAATACAAGCCCCCCCCCCCCCACTACAACAAAGTTATCTACACCCCTGGTATATGACATTGTGTATGTGTGTATGTGTGTGTGCATACACACATGCAAGTTTGTATGTGTTGAGCACTTGCAATCATCTAGACGTACAGTAGGAGGCATAAACTCTTATGATTGGTGGCATTTCTGTCCCATCCTATCTGAACCAAAGCATGTGGCATTGCTTGTTCCGTTCAACAAAAACGGAAATTAAGATGGGGGAGGGCAGTTGATAAATGGTGTGAGTGACTACACTAACCTCATCTACATGTAGCTTGAACCGTAGCATAAGACGCCCGCAGAGTCCAAGAAAGTTAGTGTTTCTTGAGATGATCAGAATCGATGAGTGATACTAGTTCAACCGATCGTCGATAGTGAAATTAATCAGCTCCAAGTTGACTGGAGATTGCAGAATACATTCAAAGTTGCAGCAGCACAGTGTCCAAGCAAAGTTTAGGAGACCGTAGGAGACCGTATGTGGCAGTACAAAAGTATCCATTCTAGTCAATGAGTTAACAAGCTATAGCTTTAGCCATGGATGCATTGCCCAATGTGTTAATTAGTAGCTTGCGTATGCGAAAATGAATTGAATGATGTATAATATTGAACGTATGGAAAGGATTGACCACTATCTATTTTTATGCCTCCTACTGTAGTAATCAAATCTGAAAGATATCCTATTGGTTATGAGATGAATGTGGACCATACGATGAAAAGGGGCCATAGATAAACAAATCACACATTAAATTACATGCAGCTACAATGTACACTGTGTGTGAGTACACACGTACAGAGACACGGTGAGTGATTTGTTGTTCAATTAATGCAGAAAGTACATACACACTTCATGGGTGTAGATAACTTTTTCATAGTGGGGGGGTTTCTGTTGCCACACCCAATTTTGTGACCACTCCTACTTATTATTAGATTATCTAATATCATCCTAGTAAATAAATTAAGTGGCTCATCCCTTTTTTTGCGAAAATTCAAGTATTATACCAAGGGCTTATCTAGCCATGGCTCAATAAGCCCTTGATTGTACATAGTTTATGGTGAAAAATCTGGGGGGGCTTCAGCCCCCCTAGCCCCCCCATTATCTACACCCTTGCACTTACCTCTATGGATCATAGAGAGTTCTGATTCTAGGTATGTTAGGGCACTGATAACCTGTATGTTTCAGAGTATCATGAGACTGCATGTGTATCGTCCGCATATTGTTGAATACAATTTCATTAAAGGGTGACACTGTCGAATAATAATTACTAGAGAATACAGAAATTTTCCATATGTAATATATTTACTTATCCAAACAATCAGAACGACAATAACACTATCATAAGTTTCTCATCACCACTTAGCCTAAAACGACCTGCTCAACAAAGCTGCCAAAATTTTCACGTATTAAATATGTTTTCAATATTCGTGGGATTGTGGGTTAGTCTGACTACGGTTCTTAGCCTTTCATCAAAGTCTGTTATTGCATATTCATTATTTTGGTGGAAATAATTATACATGTACTTACAGCAACGGTCATCATTCCAAGAACTTCCTCTGGGATTCTCTTGTTTAGAACTTTATAGACCTTTTTTGAAATCCTATCCATGTTTGAATCCATCAGCTCCATACATAACCACACTGCTTCCTACACAAATAGTATTGGTGTAGGGAATGCCTCCTAGGTGTTATAATACTTCACCATGGGATTCACAATTTGTTTGACTCAACCACTCATGCACGTAAACTATTATCCGCAATGCACATTGTATGGTAGTATACATGTACGTGTACACTCTTGATGACATAAACTCACGTCCTTGATTAGGTATCCATAGGCCTTGACAATGAATGAACAAACATTCATTTTGTTCAGCATGGTCATCTGAGGCAAGTAATGAACTTCACTAGTAACAAATCTCTATAAGATATGCATAAAGCGTAATTATAAACATAATATTATGATGGGCATAGGTTTAATTAAGCATACCTAGGAATTACAGTGAATCTTTAGGGTAAAACGACTTTGAGCCCATATATTAATATTATAGTAAATGCGTGCAAAGAGTGCATGCAAATTTTAGCCAACCCATGCGCCCCCCCCCCCCCCCCCGCTACATGTACATCGCTGAATTAAATGTACGTTTTGATTTAGGCACATACCTTCTTACTGATCTAGTATTAGGTGCAGTAGCTATTGATCAATACGGCTTACATGTACATGTACATGTGAAGTGTGTATCAAGTGAAACAGCTCCTATCTGCTCGCCGATTCAAATCATGGTACTTATATATGTGCATGCAATATGTAAATTTTCAATAATCTGTATTCATCCACGTATACATGTACATGTACATGTATACATGTAGATGCATGTGCTCAGACTTGCACAGAAAATAACTAGAGCTCTATAGAGCACATATCCCGCGCGATCTGTAACCACTGTAGCATAGTATTGAGGCATACATGTATATAGCTGTTTCATGACGTGACTACCCTTTCCAACACTGTGCTTGAGCATGCGCAGTTGCATCAGCATACTATTATGCTAAAAGAGTGGGTGTGGTCGATAAACCACAGGGGCATGCTGAATAGAAAATGCACGATTTATAGCACTAGTAAGCCTTTTTGAGAAATTTGAAGCACGTAAAAGCCAGTTTTCACCGATATCTACCGATTGGCTGTGCTTACAACACGCACAGACGCCTAGAACTCGAGATCTGGCGATTTTCGTGCCGACGACAACAACGATGATGACAGACGGACAAACTGATTGCTTTACCCCTTGCGCATGTGCGCGGGGTAATAATAATTAATGCTTCACGTGTAGTCTCTTACTGATTTAGCAATAGGATGAACAGTGTATGGCATAATACAGTAAAGAAATAAAAAAATATTATGCTCAAAATTAATGGTGCTTGTATGCTGATTAAGAGTATGATACTATAATATTAATGGTATTCTTGCACAGTTAGTGGCTTTAGTGTGAAGCAAGTCTAGCGGCATCCCACCCACTCCCCCTTCCATAAACACACTGTCAACTGTACCTTGACAGCCATAACGGTATTGGTCTTCCTGAACACCATCTGGGACACTGAATAGGCATTCATAATGCGACCCTTGTTCTCGAGATCAGTGATAGTAAACTCATATCTCTGTCAATAAAATAATATCAATTCTCATGATGACAGATTTGGACAATTTTTTTTACATGATTGTAGCTTTATACTACCAAGGGCTTATCAAGCCACGTACAAAGTGGCAAGAGGGTATGCAAAGTAGGTAGACAGCAAAAGTGTAGTAGATATTATTTTCTGGACTAGCCATGCAGGAAGTTACATGTAGAGTTGATGACTCATCACCTCATTAATTTTGAGATATCCAGTCTAGTAGCTACCACTATGGTGCCTGATTTTTCAGAAAAAAGAAGCCGTAAAATATTCATAGCTGGTGCGCCACAATGCGTCACACACTGTAATAATTATTGTGGTTATACCTCATGCAGACTACTCCGCATATACTTCTATAGATACAGGGTGCAGACCCCAGTGCTACACAGAAGCCAGGGTGTTCATGTACATGTAGATTTCCAAGGCTTCATTCTCAGACAGTTTACACAGTATCGAATCCATGAATAATTGTAGTAGCACCATATAGTCGTACACCTACATGTACATACATGTTCAGTGCCTAACAAATGCTGTAGAATCCCGCCCATACCGCCCCCCCCTTCATAAATACCCCAGAGATCTTGCATCCACTTGGCATGCAGTGGTCATCCATGTAGATTCCATGCATGCAAGCCTCCTCCCCTCCTCTGTTTTGAAATAGCATGCAGAAAGGGGGATGTAATTATGGGCATGCAGGATCCCAATAAAATGTTTAATCTTTCAGCTGTACATTAGTCTGGCTAGCTAGACTCACTCCCCCTCTCTTATTCATTATGCTGAGGTTTACTAAAATTAATAATCTGGAGAGAGGATAAGAAATAATTAAGGGTCTAGCTGGCCGTACATGCACCCTATTCCTATTGTATTATATAGAAACACGATATTGTATACACATGAACAGTGGAATCCCTCTATAAGGGTATCCCTGAGACGAGGATGTTTACCGAAATCAGGGCACTACGCATGGTCCCAGGTACATGTACATAAAGAAGTGTACAAAACTACCCCCAAAATGAGGACACCTCCTTTAATCAGGATTCGGAATAGAGGAATTCCACTCTAATTATTATTGCCCACCTTTTCATTAATGTCCAGTATGTTCGGCTTAATAGGAAGTTCGGTGAATTTTCTACATGAGTAGCAATTGTACATGTACATGTACATACTATACCATGTACACTTAATCACACATGTACTAAGTAATTTGGTATTAATTCTCTGATCCAGAGCAGAAAGAATGGAGACTATAGTATAAAATGAAGTGGATTTATACCAAGGTGGGAACACTATCCCATAACCTTATAAGAGGATGAATAAGTGAGTGAGGAGAAAACAAGGGAGTGACTTACATGTGTGCTGGCGGCGGTTGACGTTGAGGGGGAGGAGGTGCTGGTCTACTTCTACCCAGGGGCATACTCACGGGGTGCCGAGGCCGGCGTAGTTTATTATCTCCTAACTGCATTCGAGGGGCAGGAGATGTTGACGCACTTCGAAGTGCAAGTGTGGGAGTTCGCCGAGGATGTTGAAGAGGCTGGCGTTCTTTATTACCTCTTAACTGCATTTCAGCTGGATTGGTCTCTAAAATAATGAATACAAGAATTATGTGTGAAAAACCCCACAGTTGAATGTGGATCCTGGGCCCCACCAATCAGTGTGTGTGAGACTAGCACTGACCCCTGAACTTGCTCGTTTAATAGGTAACGCCGTATATCACCAGTTTAACTTCCTTTGGATGTATTAACTAGGTACATGTATATTATAGTTGCTAGCACAGTAACAGACACACAAAATACATATTTTATTGAAATTCTATAAGTAGGCATGTCAGAATCCCAAAAATTCCTATAAAAACCTGCACGCATTTAAATAATATGAAGTTTCAGGGATCATACCTACTCGCTATACGAACACCAAACTTGCACCACAGGCTTCAGTATAGTACTACACTATAATATCCAAAGTGTTGGGTTGTAACCACTTCCGGCATTGCAGGGCTTCAGGAAAACTCCATAAATACCACATAGTCTATTACTGTGGCACACTATTGGATTAACTTCAACTTGCTCCAGGTTGCTCATTCCTCCAGGGCTTCTAGGGATAACTCAAGATGCTGATTTCAAATATTTTAGTAGTTTCAATCATTTTTGAAGTGTTTGGTCGAAAAGAGCTCAGTAAGCATTTAAAATAACATGCGTAGCTACATATGAGAAAACGTGTTGAAAATATGATAAATGAAATTTTTGGCTTAAACTACCCCTAGCTAGACTATTTCTATCAAAAAATATGCTACATAGAAGGTGCACACACTTTAAATTCTTTAGTACTTCTACACTTTAAGAATAGATTCCACTTCAGAAAAATATTAATATGTGTATATGCACACGTACATGTGTGAACATTGTGTGTACCACTATGAGAGCTTATGTATGTGTTTGAGTGGACGTCTAAACTAGTAATTTCAAAAATCATGCATGAAGTCTGCTTCTGGAATTCTGAGGCAGTGAAGTGTTAGCTACAATAGCAGCCAAACAGGTATGCACACCAATTTTTCATTAGTAGATAAGTAGAGAGGTACTTACATGCTATATTTCAAGTTTGGAGTCAATCAGTGGTGTAATTTTTGAGTTAGTAGGCCTCTGTTACGTGCCATTCCCCTATTGGAATAGTACAAACGTGCCTGGCAGAAAAATTGTGATTTTATTAAAACAGCCATATCTCCGCAACCACTCAAATTATGAAATTTTATGGACAAGAGGCAAAAATTAATTATATCTTGAAGCCTCCTTTATTATTATGTGTGGCAAAGAAAGTGTAAACTTGAAGGGATAATCTTAGTAAAATTTTGATGTAATACCCGATGTGTATTAAAATCTATGCCGATACATGTGGGTCGAGCTATCATCCTCACCCATTTCTCTGTCGTGTTCTTGCTTTTAGTCCCACTTCAGATAACGATGACCTTTGACCTCCACGATTTAAACTCCACCCACATCATTTCGTTACGTGCGCGTAACGGTCTGGCTTCGCGAGACCGTATTATGATAATATATAGAATCATAGCCTGGTCCCGGGCCACCTATCCGAGCCAGGATAGCTCCAGATTTTCTTGGTACCAGAAGGGGCGGGCACCCAGACTAGCTACCAGAACTTGACTACAGCTATACCAGACTCCGGGAGTGACAGTCCCCTGGAGACCATGGCACCACTGAGTGATACCACTCAGTCACGCTTTGAACTGACCGCATAGCTACAAACTTCGTGAAGATGACAAAGTAGCTACTGAGTTCAATAGCTAGCTGGCTATTCTTCAGACTTCAATACAATTAGCTAATCATCGGAATCTTAGGAATATCAAATTTGGTCAATGACAATGAACATGACAAAGCAAAATCTGCATGGAATGTTTCAAACACATGTATTAATGGTTTGGAGGAGGGGACTACGTGTGAATGTGCCACGCCCCCTTCCACCCCCAAACCAAAAGTCCTATATAGATGGAACCCTGGCCTCTGATAAAATGAAAAAGTTAAGCTATAGAGCTAACCTAGGCAGCTATAGATATCATCAATTATTATCTATAGCAGCTGTTTTACTTAATCAATGAGTTTCAGAACAATTAATATGAACTCGACAACAATGTTCACGATAGCTAACTATTCAGGTGATAATCATTATCGCAGCATTACATATCAAGAGTTGTTACATACATAACTATAGGGATATAGTTCATTTCTCAGAACACACTTTAGGTATCTTAAAAATGCTTCTGTGCGGTGCTCCAGGCTTATACTTTGCAAACACTGTCACACTATTCATGTAAGTGTAGTAAGTATTCATCTTGTACAGAAAGATTGGCATGTTGGGATTTCTTCTGGATACTCCCAGTGAGTAGAAAGTACTTGTCGCATTATCCTGGAAGTGGAAAAAGGATATTATTATTATGAGACAGTATACATAGTTGTGTGTAGCTATACCGGACTTGGGTAATAGCTAATGAGACTAACCGTGTAAGACCACATGTTGATTTTTTGCTGTCGAAATCGCTTCACTCCTGAGAATCTTGCGTTCTTTATCCATCCCCACATTGGCTGTTCTAAGCTTGATGCAACAGAACTTAGGTCATTAATGACATGGCAGGATACAAATGGTCTATAAAGAGATATCCACAGGATTTAATAATAACGTTAAGGCAAAGCAAAATTGATTATTAGTTTCTCATCCTATGTTCAGGAATTTCCCCAGGCGGGAGGGTGGCTTTTTATTTTATTTTTTGTCATGAATATCATTAAATGTCATCATGAATTTCATTAAAAAGTGGGCGAGTCTATGACGTAATGCCTCGAGCATTTTTTAATGATAGTTTTAATGATATTCATGAATTAAAATGTGGTCAGGCAAGAGGAAAAACTAGAGGCGGGCGGGGATGAGAAACTAATATTCAATTTTATTTGGCCTAAGTGGTGTACTATGGTGAATCAGCTTGATTTATGCATGCATGTATGGCAACTCACTCAAAGAAAGTATACTGCTTATTTTGGTCCAGTCTGAGCAACTGATGATAACTCCCAGCTTCACTGGTACGGCCCAGTGGATTAACTTGAAGTTGCTTCTTGTTGCCATAGTTTCTAAAAAGCTTGGCTGTAGTATGTGTATAATATTACGTGTTATGTTTATATACTGTTATAATGATGATTATCAATGATTATCATGGAGTAGCAGTGTTTCATCCGGTGGCCCGGGGGACAAGGGGGAATCTTTGATCCCCACAAAACTTTAAGCATTGGAAAAATCAAACCACTAGCCTAAGCTGTTCAAAATTTTCCCCCATAATGCTAAATAGTATCTTTTTAACTTGTCTACCCTCGATCGATACTAGTACTGCTTACATTTTTACTATGTAGCTATGCTTTAAATTATACCAATATTACACATACCTGGCTTTAAAGTTTCTTCGTTGATATAGAATGTGGATCTGACATACATGATCTGTATTGCAGCAAAGTAATGCAAAAAGTTGACTAGTCATAATATCCTACCTCAGCAGTGAACGATTCAGCTAGCATTGGTCGTGGTGGTATCTGTTCTGACTCATTCTGTTGGTCCTTCAATCCACTACGAGGGCACAATAGTGGAATATTGAATACACTTTCTGGAGGATCATCGTTTATAAATTTATCATAAACTGAAATTCTGAACCCAGCTCCACGGAAAGTGTACGTAAAATAGAATGATAGTACATTCGGATCTTCTTTTGAAACACCAAGTTCATGAAAAGAGGACGTCATGCTTGCATTGTCCTGTAAAAAAAATCCAAGTTAGCGATGTACCTTTATAAAGCCACTACATGTATCCTGTTATACAATATTATACAGTAACACTGTATGTATAGGTGTACACTGAATATGTATGTCCATAAGTCCACATCCTTATTGTGAAATTTTGCAGAACCACTGTACGTGACCTTGTCTAACCAAGTCCATCTCGCTGGAAACTCAAATGTTGGAAATGGTAAACCACAATATTCAAATGGTCTGGAAGGTGAAATTGATTATGAAGTCTATGTCCCAGCAGCTGCAGTTGCATGCATGCAGATGAAGCTTACTCAAAGTATTGAAAGGTTGTGCTCAAATCATCCCTAATGAGGTAGTTTCTGCTTCCATAGTCTGCATATTGACCCAATTGATAAACATACAACATATTTCCACTGCCATAGTCTGTGTAGAGAGTGTCTGAAACATCAAAGTTACCATTGGTCACTTGATATATTATTATATTACATTAATATTAATATTTAAGACACTCACATCGAAACATCCCAGGTTCTGTTGTTTCCATGTAATAAGTAGGAGGATACACTTGAGTGTTTGGCGAAGTTGGGGCAAAACGTGTAATCTACAGGAGAGATTTAAATTTACCATAAAGTTGGATTATAATTATAATACGTACGTAAGCAGCGGCTGACTCTGATGGATTGGGACGATTAGGAGTCTGTCCATGTCCGCTTGGAAGTGTTATAAAGCTGAAGAGTATGAAAAATCCAATGGTAGTTGCCATCTTTGTTGTGATGCACATGCTTACAATAGCTAAGCTCAATATTCATGGTAAGCACATGACATATTTAATTTAATGATAATTATGATATTGTGTAAACCTATTCATGATCACATGTGACAGTAGCTTTTAAGTCCCACCTGCTCACGCTAATAATTATTTCTTATCCCATCTTGTACAGGTATCGGTTTGTGTTAATTCGCTATAATTTTATCATTTTTGGGATCAGTCTTCTTATTTCACTAGCATTAATTAATGCTAGTGAAATAAGAAGACTGCATGATCCCAAAAATGATGAGGGAAAAGTAGTTAACTTATAAGTTAACTACTTTTCCCTTGCTGTACATGCATAAAATTCTTAGAGAAAGAGTATCGAAAGTAGATTGCTTATCACTCTATCTCATGTGGTGCAGCCATAATATTATATTATTATGTCAATGGTGTTATGCTCACAGTTTGCTAAGTATGAAGCGATATGTATTAATTATATTTAATTTATGTATGCTGATAACACCATAATAACATTGAATTCAAAAATAGGGGAGATTTAGTACATACCATACTTAATCTAATAGAATGCATGGAAAAGAAAAATAATTTCAATTTTGAAAAGCACGAGTTTTTCTGGTAAACGACGTCAATTGAATGCTGCAGCAGGAATTAATAGATGAGAGTTAGGAGTGAACTACTGTAGTTAACTTAGAATAGCGTTTCGGAAACTTGATGTCACTAGTGTATACCTGAAGCAATTATTGCTGTCACTATCATAACAAATACATGGTGCTAGATAAGAGCTAATTGAGTTTCGATCCAGTCACCACTGTCTGAAGCAGTTAGTTAGCTACTCTTAACTGTACTACACGTGCTAATGCGGTCTATACCCACATCATCAGTAGGTAGTACAATGTTATGATAAGACTACAGCAATCGGTGGTTTACAGACACAACTTGTGACATCAAGTTTCCGAAACACAGTTGTATGCAGTTCAACACTCCTATCCCCTTATCTACTCCTGGTAAACATTATGAGAATTCATAAAAATTGCTAATTTCTTGCGTTAAATTGGATCATGCATTGTATTCGATAACGAGCTTAATTTTATGCAAAATACTGAAAAAAATTAGTGAAAAACAGGAGAATACTTTGCAGCATGGTGCTCTAAATCTTAACTTAAAATGACAAGTAGCTAGCTAACTAGCTAGCTAGTTATTCCTCAATACATTGAATCTTAGGAATATCAAACATAGTTGATGAAGCAGTATCTGGTCCATTTTTGAATGTTTCAAACACAGTCACTTCAAAGCCTGACTTGGACGACTCCTCAAAGACAAACATCGGACGATTAGCATTCTTGACAGATACACCTATCTCATGATAGACCTCATTCTGTGTGTCCTGAAATGTTTAAAATTAATAGCTACCATGGTCAATGGATACTAAAATCAATCATAGTGTTCAATTTGCAGATTGAAACTCACATTGTAAGCCCAAGTGTTGACTTTCCTTTTATTGAATTCTTTTTGGCCACGATAGTGTGCATGTTCAATCCAACTCCAAGCTCGGATGATATTAATATCAGAACCACTGGTACGAGAGCAGAATCTATATGGCCTAATAGCAGGGTTTATTGATAATAACTATAATTGTCACTCAGTCTGTGCAATAACATTTATTAGTTTTATTCACGGGTTCTGGAATGATTGCTAAAAGAAGTAGCTATAGCTAGCTATATACATGCACTATGCTGAGGTAAATAAACTCACTCAAGAAATTTGTATTTTGTTTTCAAATCTGCTCTGGTTAGTGTGTTAACCACACCATTTTGTGCTCCCAGATGCTCAACTTGAAACTGCTTCCCTTCTTCAAAGTTCCTATAGATGGCACCTAAAGTGCATGCATGCATATAATATTTAAGATACAAAAACATGTGCATGTGTGCTCCTGGTGTATAATTATGCCTGCATAATAGCTAGTAGTAGTTTTACCTTTCAGCTCTGTTCCCAGTCCAGATCTGGTATACTGTTTCATCATTCACATGCATGATGTATAAAAATTTAATATTATTATCACAAGCTGCTCAAGAAGGTAACAATTATAAGCTAGATACACGAACCTTAGCAGAAAAGGACTCTGATAACTTGGGTCTTATTGGAGCATGCTGTCCACTGATAGTGTTGCAAAAGAACACAAAGCCGGTTATGACAACAAGTGTTCCAACTCTAGCCATTTTGTTGATTTGTATGAGTTAACACATTCACTAGCTATTTGACCAGTCATGTGATGTTAATTTTTCAGTGGTATGAATTCACTATGCATGATGTGCACAGCTGTGTATCAGTTGAATAATACTGACAGTGTATAGTAGTTTAAACAAACAATAATTATTTAGCTGAACATGACTTGGTTATTCTTAACTAGCCTAGATATAGAGCAGGTAGCTAGTCCACTGATAAGATGAATAAAGCTACATCTATAATTATTATAGAGCTAATCTGGCAGCTATCACTCGGTCTCCAAATCCTCCGTAATGCATTCACTGACGTTTGGATAAGAACATAATAATTATTATCAATCAGCAACTTTCAGAACATAAAAAAATAAACTCATTCAAAAGTGTTTTTTATTCTATTCAGGTAATAATTTTCACAGCATTAATTTTGGTCAACAGTTATACAATTTCATACATTAATTTATCTCTCTGAACACACTTTAGGTATCCTAAAAATGCTTTTGTGAGGTGGTCCAGGCTTATACTTTGCAAACACCGTCACATTTCTCCTGTAAGTGTAGCGAGTAGGCATCTCATACAGAAAGATTGGCATGTTTGGATTTTTTCTGGATACTCCCAGTGAGTAGAAAGTGCTTGTCGTGTTATCCTGAAAGTAAAAAAGGATAACATTATGAGACAGCATAATATTATAGTAGCTAATGAGACTAACTGTGTAAGACCACATGTTAACTTTTTGCTGTCGAAATCGCTTTACACCTGAGAATCTTGCATACTTTATCCATCCCCACATTGGCTTTTCTAAGCTTGATGCAACAGAACTCAGGTCATTAATGACATGGCAGGATCCAAATGGTCTGTAAAATATATATCCACAGATTTAATAATTGGATTATCCAAATAGCTGGTAATGAAATTAGTCTACTATCATAATGGTGAATCAGCTAAATTGATTTATACATGCATATATATGACATTGTAGGCAAACTCACTTGAAGAAAGTGTACTGCTTATTTTGGTCCAGTCTAAGCAACTGATGATAACTCCCAGCTTCAATGGTACGGCCCAGTGGATTAACTTGAAGTTGCTTCTTGTTGCCATAGTTTCTAAAAAGCTTGGCTATATGTATCAACATAATATAATGGTATAATATTATGTGTTGTGTTCATACACTCTTATCAATAATTTTAATTCTTACTAGCTATATTATAGCTATGATCATACCAAGATTACACATAGCTACCTGGCTTTAAAGTCTCTTCTTCGATATAAACTGTGGTTCTGATATACATGATCTGTATTGTGGCAAAATTAATACAAAAAGTCAACAGGTAACATAATATTATATCCTACTTCAGCAGTGAATGATTCAGCTAGCATTGGTCGTGGTGGTATCTGGTCTGACTCATTCGTTTGGTCCTCCAATCCACTATCAGGGCACAATTGTGGAATATTGAATACACTTTCTGGAGGATCACCGTTTATAAATTTATCATAAACTGAAATTCTGAACCCAGATCCCGAAGGGAAAGTGTACATAAAATAGAACAATAGTACACTCGGATTTTCTTTTGATACACCAAGTTCATGAAAAGTGGACGTCGTACCTCCATTATCCTCAGCCTATAAAAAGATATCCAAGTTAGCAATGTACCTTTACAAAGCTACTACTGTTATATTTTATACAGTAACACTGTATGTATAGATGTACATTGAATATATATGTCCATAAGTCCACATCCTTATTGTGAAATTTTGCAGAACCATTGTACGTGACCTCCTCTATTAACCAACTCCATCTTGCTGGAAATCCCAATGCTGAAAATGGAATTTCACAAAATTCAAATGGTCTGGAAGGTGAAATTGATTATGAAGTCTGAAAAATATAATTTCCCAGCAGTTACATGCATGCAGATGAAGCTTACTCAAAGTATTGAAAGGTTGTGCTCAAATCATCCCTAAGGAGATAGCTTCTACTTCCATAGTCTGCATATTGACCCAATTGATAAACATACCGGATATTTCCACTGCCATAGTCTAAGTAGAGAGTGTCTGAAACATCAAAATTATATACAATCATGGTATATACAATGATGTATTATTTACTAAGACACTCACATCGATACATCCCAGGGTCTGTTGTTTCCATGTAATAAGCAGTAGGGTAGATTTGAGTGTTTGGTGAATTTTGGACATAGCGTGTAATCTGCAGGAGATATTCAAACTTACAGTGAAATTGGATTATAATTATAATACGTACGTAAGCAGTGGATGACTCTGATGGACTGGGACGATTAGGAGTCTGTCCATGTCCACTTGGAAGTGTTGTGAAGCTGAAGAGTATCAAAAGTCCGATGGTAGTTGCCATCTTTGTTGTGATCATGATGCACGTTTACATTAGTCTTGATATTCACGTTAAGCACATGACATAATAATTATCAATATGTGTAAGCTTATATTCATGATCACAGCCTTAATTCATGTCCCACTGACATGTTCACCTTAATTATTGAATTCATCACTCCCATGAACCCTCTATAATCCCCTTCACTTGAACTGCGGCTCATTTCAGGCATCATCATCATAAATTATTATAATTATGTAGCAGTTTGCCACTAATGGAACTTCGATAGCCTTCCAGGATATTAATTTTTAATCTGCCACCTTCATGCTCATTTAAGGCTGCTCGTTTGTATGTACCTCACACCCTTTATTTTTTCTTAGATAGATCATGCACCTTGTATATATTATATAGGTATATTATATTATTTCTTGGTCAGTATTCTTCCGCTAGCATGCATAAATAAGTTACTGTTCCCTTTCTACATTTATTTAATACAGCAACTGTGTATGCATGCATAAAAAGTTCTTAGAGAAAGAGTAACTGTACTTAACGAAATAATGATAATGCAGATAGCTGTAAGTTGTATGTAGTACTAGTTAGGCTTGATGTGATAGCTTGTATGCATGTCACTCTATCTTATTATGGTGTGGGCATGCATGTTAATGGTGCTATTTACTCAGTAAAGTTTATCACATGAAGTATTTTAACTTGAACATAATATTATACATTAGTTATCAGTAATTTAACACCATAATAGCTTTGTATAGCAAATACTATTGATGTAAGTCATTAATTAACCCTCACTGCAAAGCATAGGCAGAGGGTTACTGCAATCATTTGGCGATTTTTGTCCGTCCATCCGTCTGTCCGCCCGTCACAACCCTTCTGTACATGTGTTAAAATTAATGGTAAGGGTCGTCTGAGAGAAATACAGGAGTCGTGCATGTACATATAGCAGTGCAAGAGGATTCTGCCCTCCATGCAGTGCATTCATTGTACTTGTGTATGTATAGTGTATCCATCCATGCTGTACGTGTGTATACTCTAAAATTTAATGAAGTGTACACTAGCTGTATAGATACACCTCATTAAAAATATAGACAACATACATAATATAAACAGACAGTTGCTGTTGGGATAACTGATACCAGCTAGTGACATATAATATAAACACAAGAAAGAAAACCATGCACAGTTGTGAGAACTATATGTATTACACTATATATAGGAAACTAATAGTTATTTTAATAGTTGTCTCATGCAGTTTCATGACTCCTTTCTAGATCATTAACCATTGTCTGAATATTCCAGATTCCTAAATGTAAACAACTTAATTTATATTTAAATTTTCTAGAACATTAGTATAATCATGCATGCAGAGGACGAGCTCAGATGCATACATGTAAGTTATAATAATTATTACTACAATGTCATTACAATTAAATTAATGTGTACCTAAAATGAATGGTTTTGTACCTAGAATAATAATTTTACCCTCCTCTGAATGTACTCACTCTGCTTACTGAAAAATTACACATTAACCAGTGAGTTTCCAATGAACTTTATTATGTAGAAATGAAATTGAGATAACCAATTGGGTTAAAATGACTGTTTATTTTTATATAGAGCTATCAGACTAAGGCACTACTTTGGCCCTATCTTGTCAATGATCTGCGTGCAAGATCCAGGCTTCAGGCATCAGGCATGAAGTAAAATTTTGTAACCACATTCAAAACTTTATTTAATGCCAAATCTTGAATGATTTCCTCTCTATACAAGAATAAATTCATTTATTACTGTGTGCATATTATGAAAGTGCATGCATGTAAATCTGCAGCTAATAGATATAACAGTCTAGACATTATATACGGAGCTAGCTACAATAGTAGAATATTAGCAGCTGTATGTAATTTCATCATTGACATGAGTAGTACCTCTCAGCAAAGATGTGTTCATTTGGTAATACATCCTGCCTTCTTCTCTTCTTGTACCACTTTGTCAGTATTATTAGGATGGTACAGATAGTTGCTTCAACGATTGTCAGTAGCAGGCCATACCAGAATCCGCAATTGGCACCCCATTTGTATGATAGACTATCGGTGTTGAATGGTATGGACAAGACTAACCATACAGTACCTGATAGAAAGACTGAAGAGTAGGTTATCCCAACGGTTAAACTCTTCATGAAGTAAGGAACCTGAGCAGAAAAGTATTCTACGGACCCAATATAGAGCATCGCATATGAAACCGATATTATAAAGTCGGGTATGGCCATCCAGTAATAGTTTAAAGATATTTTTAATGTCTCTAATTGTTGTGAAGAAAACAGACATGGAGCTGTTGTATTGTTATTGTGTACTATGAAATAATTACGTTGGATAACAATCTCGTATGCCATCAGTATAAGAATTCGCACCAGTTGTAAAAGCATTGCAATGAACGCTTTTTGTAAACTCTCTAGGCGTGGAAAGCATCTGTACAATATTGGATAAAGCAGAATTTCATGTAGCACTATCAGTATTATGGCACTGTAATAGAAAGTATGAGTAAAACTGACTTCACGATAACACTCAATGACTGACAGCTTAGAATTCGATACTGCTTCACCGTGATTTGATAACATTTCACTAAGCTTATTCCGCAAATAATTTGATGCAATTACTCCACCAATAAGTGCTCCACCCACCACGGCAACAGGCAGAACTCGAAGAAATGTTTTGACATCTTCCACCTGCTCTGTTGTGAATGGTCCTCCATATTTACTCTTTCCAAAGTCAATACGAGAAGGAAGCTCATCTTCACAGTAGGTGAAGGCACTTCTTTGTCTTGGATGCTTGTTTCTTACAGCGTACTTTATTACTTTGTACACCATTTTGAAAGAATTTTTATGTTTAACTGGTTCTTTAATCAACCATTGATTACAACAATGTAATAGAATTAAGGCCAAAGAAAGATTTGCACTTACAAACAGTAGCCTAATCATCAAGTATTACTGACTAAGACAAGCAGAGATAACATCTACAATAATTCCAGCACTTAGTACAGTACACACATACCAGACTATGAAGGACTGGATTTCAGTTGATAAAGCATCATAAAGTTGATCCATTCCAAACTGAATGATATTGGCTTGGTATCCACCAAAACCAATAGCCATGAAAACAATTAACACCAGTCGAACAGTTTTGTCTATGTTGTTAAACTCATGAGCCAATACCAATTGTGCTATAACTGAGCTGATGACTGCTAAGGCTGTGGCTATCCACATTATCCATACACTGATACGTATCACTTTGTATCGTCCAGCATGTGTGTCAGCTAACCATCCAGCCACTGGCAGAGAAAGACCAAATGCCACCTGCCAAATCAGTGATTCAATTCCACTTTCATCATGTGAATCATACTGACTGAGAAGATAATATTCATTCATTATCAGATAGTTACAAATTAATACTAAAATGGCTCCTTTGCTTTTGACTCTCCTTGGTTTGTATGTTGGCTTGCAGCATAGCTGAAGGCGTTCTTTGGTAGTGACTAGTGCTGAGATGTCCTGGAGCGACTCATATTCACCTGAATCTCTATCCATAGCCATTGTGTTGTGATAATGTTATTGTGTCACTATCTTTAATCTACTGTAACTTCACTAGATTTGGGTGTACTCTGTAGATATTATTAGGGACGTATCCTCTATAGTTTTATAAACCACTGCACTTTGTTCATATCCTCTATATAGTTTTGTAAACCACTGCACTTCGCCAAACAACTACTGTAACAGTAACTGTTGCATTATTATGCTCTTGGGTAAACAACTTGTCGCTATCGAATAATAGTCAACTTTCCATAATGCATGCATGAATACTGAAGTATCACTGTGTCAGTTTAGAGTTCACTGAATCATCACTCAACTAGGCAAAGACGACAATGAACAACTGTTGTAAAGTTCCCAAATAACATAATAATTTCCTAGGTCTAGAGAATGACATCATAATTTCTATTATTATTAGACCATGATTATTATAGAGAGGGAAACATTGACAGAAAGAACCTGCATGATGAGACAACTGAACAATGTACATGCACACTAGTCTACAGCCAGATAAAAATAATAACTAGAGCTCTGTAGAGCACATACCCCGCGCGCCATGTAGCCACTCTAGCGTAGTATTGCAACACTATGAGGCACACATCATGACGTGACGACCCTTTCCAACACAGTGCTTGAGCATGCGCAGTCGCATCCGCATACTATTATGCTAAAAGAGTGGGTGTGGTCGATAAACCACAGGCATGCTGAACAGAAAATGCACGATTTGTAGAACTAGTAAGCCTTTTTGAGAAATTCGAAGCGCGTGCAAACCATTTTTTCACCGATATCTACCGATTGGTTATGCTTATAGCACGCACAGACGCCTAGAACTCGAGATCTGGCGATTTTCGTGCCGACGACGACAACGACAACAGACGTACAAACCGATTGCTTTACCCCTAGCGCATGCGCGCGGGGTAATAATTGAAAGAAGCAAGTCTCAAATTGATTTCAGAATCTGTGTATTCCTTGGCATAGCTACAACTGTAGGAGGCAGTAGGAAAGGACAACCGATCACCTTTTCAATCTCCCTGATAAAGCCTGCTTCATTGCACCCTGCTTCAGCCTTCTGTCTCCAGCAAAATGTACAATGAAATCATTGTCCATGTAAACACCATCAAAGTACAGCCCGTGACCACGTTTCCGCTCCAAACCAACCCAAGAGCCTATTGCACAGAGTTTTAAGACTCAAAAACCTGGAGCTTTCTGATTGAGACAGGCTTTCACACCAGAAGGAAGACAAAGATTGTCTCTCTCGTGCACTACGCACTTTTGCCCACTCTTTTCTACTGCTTTGTTGTATAGTACAGACATTGCTTGTTGCTCATAATGGTACTTGGGCCGCTGGTTGAGTAATTCCTTACAAAGTTGCCTCTCAGAAGGAGAATTTCTGATAAAGAATGTCCCAGCATTGATGCCTTCTGCATCTGCTGCTAATATCATCAGGCCGTCATTTCCAACACCAGCCAATAGTTGCGCTAGACTGATGTGGATGTTCATGAATAGAGCGTCAGTGTCCATCCAGAATAACCAGTGTAAGTGTTCATGGTTCCCCATCATGGCACATACGAATTCTATCTCAAGTTAGCCATGAAAAGTAGGCGAGGCCTCCAGCACGATTCCTCCGTCCCTAAGAAAAGTATCTGTTCCATCTAATATATATGAGGGGATAGCCGTGTAGACGACAGTAGGCTTCATGGTTTGATCTGGATAGCTGCAGGGGTATAAATTATAGTACCGTAGAATCCCGTGATTACGCCCCCCCCCTCGCGCATAAGCCCCCCCTGCATTTTTAGCTCAAGTTCCTGCATAGGTACTTTTGTCTCGCGTATAAGCCCCCCCTCCCTGACTGTAAAATGGAGCCCATAAATCAACAAAAAAAAACAGCAGCTACAGCTAGCAAACTAGCTATTTGTGTCATATTATGCCTTACTTTGTCGTTTTTCTCGAGTTTTGCCCACCAAACAGCCAGAGAAAGTACAGAGATCGCGCGCCCACGTGGCATTCGACGGTCCATATGAAGAAGTTGGGGGACATTTTTTTGTTTGTCGTACAAGGTAGCACCCTTTCACACTGAATGTAGGTATAGGAAAAATGTATTGGAAAGATCTATTTAGTTCAATATCTTCTTTCAAAACAACTTGAGGGCTTTTTGCACCCCAGAGCAGTCTTGGTGAGCTTGTCTGCTCAAAGTAGATACTAAATAAAGCAGGATATCTTCCCTGCCTTACGTGCCATTTTGCATAATGCACGGCGCCAGATTTGTATTACCAAGTATAGGGGAATGAGGAGGCGTGGTCATTCTATGCCATTTATATTAGAATGCGTGCACATACAGCGATTTTGCACCCCAGAGCGCTATTCTATTAGGAGTGTAGATTAAGTCTGAACAACTTTCAGACATAGCTGTAGAGTAGTCTACTCGCCAATTTGCCAAGAAGTTTTGGACATAATACTCCATAGCTTTGTATAGACCACAGTGTCAGCTAGCTCAAGAGACTTCATCAACACCTAGCGCCCTCAAAGTATGCTGATATTTAACACCAGCTAACGCTAGCTACTAAGATGTCCCAAATTGTACAGAAACTTCCTGATATGCGGTAATGGTCGTCACACGGAAATGTAAGGATCCCGCGTATAAGCCCCCTCCCCACTTTTGCCCAATCCTAGTATGCACAAAGGTAGTCTCGTGCCCAGCCCCCTTCATGCACGCGCGAGAAAGGGTCTGGTCAAAAGGGTCGCACTTCCTTGTCCTCGAGGTACATATATTGCGGCCCAATCAGGTTGCAGAACCATGGTCACATGACATTAGTGGAATGTAATTATGCGTGATCCGTACGTACGCGCGTGCGCTCGGTCTATGCACACGGTACGGAAGTGGCGGTTAGTTTCTATTGTACGCACACCTGAATTGCCAATTATTGCATTCCAACCGGACGCGTAAGTGCGACCCTTTTGACCAGACCCTTTCTCGCGCGTGCATGAAGGGGGCTGGGCACGAGACTAGCACAAAGGGGGGGGGGGGGCGTAATCGCGGGATTCTACGGTAATATTATTATTATAACGAATGATTGAATTTGTCTGTAGAGATTGCATGCTATTAACAGACTGAGACTGAAATATTTTGACTAGCATCGGAAAGAAGCAAGGAGGTATCGAATTAATATGTTGCTGCTGTACCACTGTGACATAACTTTGTTTAGTTGTTTATGAAGAACCATTGATCTTGATATTAAAGGAGAGCTAAATTCTTATGTTGAATGCCTAATGAATGTACTCAAGTAATGCCAGCCCATGTCTATCCTTGTCCCGAGCAAAGTGAGGTTCCCACTTGGGTCCTGGTTGCACTTGCATGGTTTCCCAACTTTATAAAGTGTCGCTCTCGGCCACCAGAGCATCATAGGCCAACCTTTTCAGTTTTTCAACTAGAGCTCTGTAGAGCACATACCCCGCGTGCACATTGCACAAATTATCTATAGATCTGTTGGTTGTATAATTATCTTTAGACTATGGTATGCATAATATGCTTTGATCTTTTGAATTTAATGAGGTATTTAAAATAGTGTAGATACTCAGAATGGAGTAGTTAAATTTCGTTAGAAGACCTGTCATGAATTTGAATTTTAATTTATTAAACAAAATGCATCAAAAAGGGAGAAACCAATGATGGGCAGAAATTGAGTTTTAATTATTGTCTGCATGATTGATTTACGGATTGATGGTAAAATTTGTAGCTCTATCAAGGTTTAAATTAGCAAAAACTTTGCTTTCTGGGAAAATTCAAATTGGGGACTGAGCTGAGCCCACTGACACGCGGCACGAGTGCTAGTATTGGTGGCTCTTTTGAGCGCCATGTAGTCTCTCCTACCACTAAAAACTGTTGTGAGACGAGTCTCGCACGCGTAGAATGGGGTGTCACATGAGACCCGGCTGAGACAGTTGCTCATCAGCTGCTTGAAGCATAGAATCACCTTCATTCCCAGCGCAGTCCAAATCTCACGGTCAAAAGGTCCTAGAAAATTTCCTCTGGCTTTATAGCCAAGCGTTGGGTGTCACAAACAGCTTTAGTAGCAAATAGGAGACCATACGTGGCGGTCAATAGATCTACAGAGCCACCAGCACTAGCACTACGTACACAGGCATTGCATACTGAATAACGCACATGGCTGCCTTGTTAGCTTATATACGTGAAGGAAGTGTGACATCATTGCTGCATACTTCCTGCTCTGCAACATGAATCTGATTGGTCACTTTTCAATGCAGCACGGTTACTAAGCAACTACCCACAAAACCACGCTCACACAGCTGATTGGTAACCTAGCCTAGCAACAGGATGCACTAAAGCAGACCACAAATGCACAGCGCCGCGCGCCCCATAGTCTAAGCCGGTTATCGCCCACGCCTCGGCTCTACGGCTATTAGAAACCACTCGGGATGTTGCATAATCGCCTCGGGCTCCGCCCTCGGCGATTATGCAACATCCCTCGGGTTTCTAAAACGCCGTAGAGCCTCGGCTTAGGGCAATAACCTATACATAGCCTCCTGGTGATATCAGCCAAACAACTACTGACTCTCTCTCTGCACCAGATCTAGATATAGGTATCCTATATTCTGATTCGATGGCGCTTTGCATTCCAGTCTGCAGAGAGCTAGCAGCCAAACATTTGCCACTAGGTTTATTGACGACCTTTACCATATTATTTGTTATGCGCATGTGCAGAAAGCTAAGCACATGGCCTGCATGCATTGCATAACGCATTGAGTGGGCACTGTCGATAGGCGTGGTTACGAAGGCTAATAAAAAGGCACTATTTAATTGTGACGCTCGATTCGAAGCACGCTGAAACCCGTTTACTAGTCGCTCAGGTGCCTAGACCTCGAGACATGGCGATTTTTGTGCTAACGACAACGACAATGACAATGACGACACGACCGATTACTTTAGAATTCCGTTATGTACCGAGAAACCCGCACGCCATAGGCGCACGGCCCAGCCCCCGTAGGGGGCTGGGCTAAATTGCATAGTATTATACGCACGGCTAAGGGTAGGTAGGGTTTTGGTTTAGGGTAGGGTTTGACACGCAAGGGTTAGTACTACTATTGTCTTTAAAGTCGTGACAAAAGAGCACCTGGCAGCGGCGTTCACGGTGGTGCAGTGGTTAGGGCTCTGGTGTATGGATTCATGTACCCCAGTTCGATCCTCGTTCTATTCATTCAATTTCTTTTTTTTTCCTTTGTACTCTGGAAATTTTCCAAGTGAGGGAGGCGCGCGCCACACGTGATCAATAGAACGTCATCTTGACGCGCGGATTTCTCGGTACATAACGGGATTCATTACTTTACCCCTTGCGCATGCACGTGGGGTAATTATTGGTCAGCATGCTACATGTGTACAATTATAAAGCTGTGCAATGCTTCGCCTTGCCTAAGTGTAGGATAGTTCTTAGCTTAACAAGGATGGGCACACACACTCTCACTTGTCTGTGTTGATAGCAGCCAAACTGTACTAGAGCACCACAGACCCCTGTGTTGATAGCAGCCGAACTGTACTAGAGCATCACAGGCATGCATCACCCCATCTACATCCTAAAGCTAGATGGAAGAGAAAACATCCGGGCCCAGCCGCCGGGAATCGAACCCAGGGCCACTGACTTAAGCCGCCAGCGCTCTACCATATCTACTCCATTGAAAAACTGTGCGCCTCCCTTTAATAAACACTCCACTTGAGGCCCCCACCGCAGAATGACTGACAATCGGTCTACTCTTTGAACATGTCAAACTGACAACCTAGTTAAAATTGGACTTACTGTGTGGGCATTATGTTGCATCCGTGGATTATTCACACATATCCTCAGTGTAGACCCTTTGTCAGCTCCTTCACAAAAAAACATAGGAGATATCTAAAGCAGATATTCAAATCAGGATTTCATCTAGCGACAAAAATTTGGGGTGGAAGCGTGAAAAATGAGTGGGCATATTTAGCATACCACATTCCTTGGGGCGTATGTTTAGGAGAATTTTTTTAAATTCCTCCAGATTATCTTGGGTAAAAAATAAATGCTAGTGGTTTAAGGTACCATTAAATTGCGTGGGCGTGAGGTGGGGGATATGACACCTAAACCACATCAAAGTCATTAGTGAGGTGCATGTTGTGTAACCACGCCCTTTTAATTGCACAGGTCTCAGGGGTGTGGCTGCTAGAGCCGGAAGTGTTCATTTAATATCCTCCATGGACCGGAAGCCGAGCCGGAAGGGAGGGGCCAGGCCACGCCCAAAACAGCCCCACCCTGTTCCCCAAGGACCACCATTCCCAATCAAGTGCCTACTAACCACCGGATGTCCACCGGAAGCCCACAATCAATCCCAATTAAAACACACAGCTTCCTCAAGGCCAAAACACACACAAACACTTGGAGGCCGTTCTGCCACACCGCCCACGCAAGAGCTCACCTCATTTCCTGTGTGGGCGGAGTAACAACACGTCATCGCAACCACATCCGCTTCAAACCATCGTCGGCTTCCGTCCAGCCGTACGGTCCCCTCCATCGCACCGGCGTACAGTGCCTCATTAACAGACACGTTGACCTCCTGCCACGCCCCCAAAGCCTCCTCGCGGGGTTCAAAGGTCACCACCGCTTCCGGGACACGCCCACCTATCGCCGAGGCCAAGTCCCAGGCGCCGATATCCAAGCACTGGCCCGTGAAGCCACGCCCAATCGGAAGCAATAAAACCTGCATTAACGCACACGCACACACTCCACACAGTGCCAGGAACACGCCCACATGCTTAATTAGGCCTAATAAGGCTTTTTTTTTTTTTTCAAGGCGACCTGAACACTAAGCAGAAAAAAATTGTCCAAAAACCACCATATAATCGAGCTGGGTGCATAGTGGAACCATACAATGCAAGCAGGCAGCCTAAATTTCAATTTTGTCAAAAAGTTGGTAATGGTCATCACGTTTATGTGCGCGCGTGGCCCCGCCCCTCACGTAGCGCGTGGGCAGAAACATTGCAAACGCATGGCTTCCCTGTATAAACATATGGGGAAACTTCAAAGGGCCGTAACTTTAATTGTAAGGTGTGAGTCAAAAATCTGTCCGGTCAAATCTCTAGTTTCGACCCATTCTGCGTGCCCATGTAAAAATTATCTCCCCAAGTACTCCCAAACATTCTGCGTGCCCATGTAAAAATTATCTCCCCAAGTACTCCCAAACCCCCCATGAATTAGATTATTTAATTATTTAATTATTTAAATCTTTTCTTTTTTTCTACTTAGTGTTTAATTTTTCAAGCAGACCACACACTAAGCAGAAAAAAAGTTGTCCGAAAACCACCACATAGTTGTCAATGAGCTGGATGCATAGTAGAGCCATACAATGCAAGCAGGCAGCCTATACATCAATTTTGACCTAAGTGGGTAATGGTCGTCACGTTGATGTGCGCACGTGGCCCCGCCCCTCACGTAGCGCGTGGGCGGAAAACATTGCAAATGCATGGCTTCCTATACAAACGTATGGGATAACTTTAAAGGGCCATAACTTTAATTGTAAGGTGTGAATAAAAAATCTGTCTGGTCAAATCTCTAGTTTTGACCCATTCTGTGTGCCCATGTAAAAATTATCCCCCCAAATGCTCCCAAATTCCCCGTGAATTTCTTCTTCCCTATTCTTTTTTTCTTTTTTTCTACTTAGTGTATAATTAAGTCGTTGCGGTTAATAGTTAAGAAAGAATGCTTTGATCTTGCTTTGAAGTGGACAATTACCGGTGTTTTCTTCAGGGGCCACTTCCGGTCGCTAATTACACGCGCATAATCATCCCTGGCCGATTCTAGACACGCCCACCTTCGCACTCGTATGGCCTCTTCGGCCACGCCCCTTCACGATTCGCTAATTGAATTAGCCAATCCTGACGCTCACGCCCACGCACTTTAATGCTACCTTAATTTGGTGACTTATTGTGATATTATGTCAAATTCTTAGGGGGGGAAGCTAGGGAGTTTGGGGGGGAAGCTTCCCCCCTGTCCCCCCCACTGGATGAAACCCTGCAAATTAGAGCCAACAAGTAGGTAAGTCACTAGTAATGTAAATACGCTAACAGTGGCAATCCTCAGGCAGCTCTGAAATGATCTGTTACGTAGTTTGTCCTCTATTTTTCTAATTAGTGCCCCCTACCCCAGGCTCCCCCCACTCTCTCTGTCTCCCTCTCTCTTTCTCTTTTCCCCCGGTGTGCTTTCCTTGGCTTTAATTCTTGTGATGGAATACAGTTGGTTCTTTGCCTCACACCCAGGCCCTTTGAGGAGGATGAGAAAGGGCCTGGTACACACTGTGTATGCATGCGTTATTTTCCCAGTAAAAGTTGGGACTTTGTATTTTCCACTTATTTGTCCCATACTTCATCTGTTTTGCCCACCAAACAGCCAGAGAAAGTACAGAGATCGTGAGCCCACGTGGCATTCGACGGTCGGTAATGGTCGTCACACGGCAATATTAGGATCCAGCGTATATATAAGCCCCCGGGGCCTCCCCACTTTTGCCTAATGCTAGCATGCACAAGGGGGGGGGGGGGGGCGTAATCATGGGATTCTACGGTATTAAAAAAATTGTTCCTGAATATTTGCTCCAGACCTAGTAGACACCAACTAATGACCAAACTTGAGATTTCCTACATGTCCTATTTTCCCAACTTGACACATTTCCTCTCATATCCTTTAATACGTGCGTAAGAGAGGATAGGGCAACATTTCATGCAAATGAGTGAAATGTGTAGAAAATCTTGCCCCATGCATCCTATAGATTTCCTTCATGTAGGAAATTAAAATCATGTTATTAATGTAGTGATCTAGCTAATGTTATCTTGACAAAGAAGAACTCAAAGGTATCATACATTGTGTATGTTTACTAGGATAGTGACAATTAACTGTGACTGCTGTAGACGGCTAATATGAAATGGCGCTTAAAACTAATGTGATCGCGGACAGATAAAAAGAAAAGATCATACAATTATCATTATTATTACGTGTATCCATATAAAAAGTATATTATAGTATATTATAGTATGCACAGACTATTGGAATATAATATACTTGCTGAAGTTGATGATAATATGCATGCATACATGCACTAAGAACAAATTATATGTTACTGTAACAATTAGCTAAATCATAAATAATACAAGCGGGGGGGGGGGGGGGGGGGGGAGGGGGCTTGCTTCACTCGCCCCCTGCTGCACCCATATTCTGCATAATCCATCATGTAGCTACCCACTGCATGCTGTATCATGTAAGCATAGCTGTGAATAGGCTGACCTTGCACATGCTGCTAAGAAGGGGTCACATGCAGTAGAGAGTTTAAGTGCATGTATATGAGTGTGTAAACAGTATGACATTGTGCATGATGCTCTGCTTAGCATTGTTGCGCATGCGACTTATTACATCCTGTTCCACCACGTGACTTAATCAATGAGTTGGCCAAGAAACTAGCTCGCCGTCTTGAAGCCAAGAAACAAGGAACGGAATCTACTACCTACGTGACGATGACTCCGACAATATCTTCTCTTGAATCAAGCTGCTCAGCTATGTGTAGCCCACTTCTTAGGAAGGAATTTATGGCTATATAAACCATTGCTAAATTGACACAACAGGACTGTTTCCTTCTCAATCAGTATTACTCAAGTATATATAAAACGCATGCATGCATGCATGTGTATCCTTGAGCCACAAGGTGTATATGTGCTTGTTTTTGCATCAGCTATCACTACCGCGGCAACCAACTTATTATGTATACTCTACTACAGTAACTTCTTAATAATTATTGTAGTGATCTATCATAACAAGGAAATTTTGGGAAGGAATGTATGGCTACAATTTATAAACTGTTAAATTGATACAACAGGACTATTTCCTTCTCAATCAGTATTACTCAAGTATATATAAAACGCATGCACATCCAAGTTGGGTTTATAGCCATAGTAAAAACCTGGACAACAAAAATTTCAGTTAGCTAGCACATAATAATATACTATATTAGATATATGTTGGCCAAATGGCCTTAAGCTAAGCAATCAATTTATCCCCGTTTGAGGTACCATGGACTGTGACTCTAGCCTGTCCCCAGGTCTCTTACTGACTCTGTGTCAGTTTTAATCTGATACTGATTGAATGTTGAACTCCATGGCATGATCAGATTTATTTTAGTAGTACTCATTTGATCCGGCATGCTGGTGCAATTAGATTCTTCCGAAACTTAGTAAATAGTCCCCATAACAACGGTATCCTGTCCAGGTACACGACAGTCGAGTCTTACTTAACGTCAGTAACATGTTTGTGTCAACATGACACTGGGACCGCTAACTCTAATAATATAATATAGCTACACACCTGTGATTAGATCATACAATAATTACAAGTATAAAAACAATTGAATAAAATTGAAGGATGAAGTAGGCCCGGATGGCAGGATCAAAAAGTTCACAAATGAGATTTGTAAGGGATAATTGTATCTACTATACATCCCTACGCTTGCTTTTCTTTATTATTATACGCACCTAGCTACTAATGTCAACATAGCTACTTGTCGAGTGAGGTATGTGGGAGACATTCAGGTTGTTCCTAGTTGTCACAATGGTGGGATGGTCAGTTTGATTCAATCACATGCATTATTACTGGGTTTTTTTTGCATCCCTCAAAAAGCACAAAGTTACCTATTTTGAGACATTTGGGTATGTGTAATGTATTATACATGTATATGGCATATCCGGGTCATCCCTACTTCACTCTATGATGAGTAAGTGATATCTTATTATCAATTTTGTGTCACTTTAGCCCCATTTACTGGATCCGTGTTAAACTAACTCGCTTGTGTGTAAACGTGCTAATCCACTTGTAAACCGAATTAGTTGGCCCGGGTTGTAACCCACATCCTGATGTGGATTAGAAGTGGGTTAGTGCATAGTAGTGGGCTATGAATATCTTAACTCAAGTCAAGCGCGTGCGTGTAAACGTGATTTAATCTGGTTCAGTTTAAACTGGTTTGGTATATGTAAACAGCGCTTTTGAGTACTGTCATACTATTAAGGATCATCTATGGCAACTGTGCATCATGGGTCCCCTGCAATTTACGAGAGGCTGGGTTTCGGTTAGCTTAGTCTTGACGGTCTGTATGGCAGGGTTAGTCTCCAGGGTTTGTCCTAAGGGGACCATATCTAATCAGCACATTTGACAGTTACGGGCTGGAGGGATCACAATTTGTGGGAGATCATCATGGCGTGATAGTACAACATTGGATGTTGCTACCATAATTTATATTGAATCAATAGTATCGTATTCGCTCAATCAATTCTCTTTTGCAAGATTTGGGCTAAAAATAGCCATTTTCATAATAAAATCATTCATTTCTTTAGCATGGATGCTGGGCAAATGATATAAAGTGATGCTAACCCAACAAATAAATTATTGTTAAAACAGAAATGAATTCTTTAGGAACACTACAATCTAAGAGGGTATACAAAGAATACCTTAAATTTTTAGTATAGCACCTAAAAAATCAACAAAATTAATATTTGTCTAACAATTTTTTGTTCAAATTAAAGCAAAAATGATTAGAGGTCCTATATAATTATATGAGGCAGCTAGATGCCAAAAATTTAGGTGCCACAGTAAAATCCATCTGTGATTGCTAGCTACTACCTAAATTTAGGTACTACTACAACACTGTGGCCCAATATTCACATTTTGGAGCACGCTATAGGGATAGATACCTAAATTTAGGCACCACAGTAAAATCTGGCACTTGTGGTGGCTAGCCACTACCTAAATTTAGGTACTGCTGCAATATTGTGGCCCGATACTTACATTTTAGAGCAGTAATCAATGGTATAAGGGTAGGCTTATATCAGGTATGTCATGCATTTGTGTTGCAAATTATTTCGCCCCACACACGCGTTATGGATTCCAGGAATAAGACGGCCTAATGGCCTTTGGCCTTGTGGCTTTATGGCCAAATGGCCTTGAGGTAAGTAAGCAATAATTTGTCCCTGTTTAGGGTACCATGGACTCTGTGTCAGTTTTGATCTGATACTGAAATTTAACATTGAATATTGAACTATCCGATCAGTAAAACGATAAGCACTTGTTTGATGCTTGTGCAATTAGATTCTTCCGAAATAAATAGTCCCCATAACAACGGTATCCTGTCCAGGTGCATGACAGTCAAGTCCAACTTAACGTCAGTAACATGCTTGTGTTGTTCTGACTCTGATACATGATAGTATAATTTAGCTATACAGCTGTGATTAAATACCAGTGCATGTCTGAACTCCTGAATCTTGCCTTCATTGCACGAGTAGATGAAATGTGTTTTAATGTTAGTAATACTGGTTTTATGGGACAGTAGTAGAACCTACCTTGCATGTACTATGACTAGAGTAAAGATCAAAGGCACCGCCTGTAGTATAATATACAACGTAAACCACTGTCTGCCCACTGTGCAAACTGTGGAGTAACCACAGCCATGGTATAACTGCCATAATATACCACAGCTGGCAGATAACGCGTGTATTTACTATGGGCATATATAGAGCCGTGGTATAACTTCCATATACCACGGTTGGCAGTCATAGTACAAGCCACTTATAAAGACTATAGCCTTATCGTGATTTATTTGAATTGTACGCTCGAGGCGTGCATTTAAACCACTCAAGGCTATAGTCTAACTATAACTTAATCATAATGAACTCATTAAATTTTATGATTAGTACTTTGCACCATTGCACGACCCTATAATAATAATATTATTATAATAGTATCAAGTAGTATTTCCATATTGAAAGCGCAATAAATTCCCAACAATCCATTTCCTCAAATAGTTATGATGCAATCAATAGAAATTTATGAATATTAAAGCAATAAATCTTGCAATTGGTTGTTATTTCCAAACCAAAAGTCTGCTTATCTGCATCATGAAGTTGTCTCTGCTCCTTTCATCTCTGCTCAGTTTACTGAGCTTAGCAAAGAGTGAGCCAATTCTCATTCTTGCATTGCCTCAAAGTGATCATACTGAAGTGTCAGCTAGCTGGGAGAGAGGGGAAGAAATTCTACCTGGGGCTCTTGCAGTAATTGATGAAGCAAAAAATAATTCTTCAAATTTCACAGCTATTGAAGTTACCAGTGGTCCAGTAACTAGCTACGGTCTTTCTTATTCAGGAAATGTGTTGGAAGTAATTGCTAATCTTGCCTGGCAGAACAGAACTTCTGACATCATAGGTATTGCTGGAGTGTTTCATCCCAACATCCTGGCCGTTCTAATTAGATTTCAGTGGCCTATAGTCTCTCTCGTTCACTTCAACAAAATCCCACTAAATTCCATACACTACACAACAGCATCTGTATCGACACTCACAGACTCAATCATAGCATTCTTGAAAGAAGTACATCCAAGAAAAATTGGAATAATTACCGAGCTTAAGCAACCATATTTAGCGGTTTCCAATGAGTTCAGCAACAAGTCTAATGTAAGGCTGCACCATGAATATCATGGGCATCACATGTCAGTGTCAGACACCATTGAAGGAATTTTTGTGTCCAATGCTCATGTCATTCTCCTAAGTGTGAGTCCCTCTGCCGCCATACCACTCCTATGTGAGGCCTACAAAAGAGAACTGACATGGCCAAAGTATGCTTGGATTTTACATAGCTACAGGTTGAACGATTTGCTACGACGAAGTTCAATATCAAAATTTAATGAAGGATGCAGAGTGCACAGAATTTTGGAAGGAATTTTCATGTTTCAGCTGACTAAGGAGCCTGAGGGTGGCAGTTTCGATTCGGGTGCTACACATCACAAGTTTAGTGGTATTGAACATAATTCCTACTCTTACCTTCTCTATGAATCAGTCCAGGCATTGATTTCATTAGTGGATACTAGACGAGCTTCTCACTTCAATGAAGCACCATCACTATTTCGTTCCAAATCAGGTGATTCCACAGTTTATGTTTATCACCATTTGAATAGCACAACCAGACTTATTGGCATTTACAATGGCATGTCAAATACCTTAACTAGCATAAAATTTAATGAGATCATAATATTCACTGACTATGATCTTCCCATTGTCAATAAATTAGCAGTTCTCTTTCCTTACCTGCTTCCATTGCCCATCCTGAGCTTCATTTTCAACACCATATTGATTGTTCTTTACATAATCTTCCATAACGAACCAAGTATCAAGTCCACTAGTGTCTCAATTAGCATGCTGATACTCACTGGATGCTATATTCTGATTGGCTATAGCATTTTGTTGCCAGTATACCAACTTGACTTTTGTATGACTCTTATCTGGTTGAGTGGTATTGGACTGTCTATACCACTTATTCTTGCTACCATTTTAGTGAAAATGCTTCGAGTGTATCACATTTTTACAGCTCACAAAATTCTAAAGCAAAGTGCATACTTATCAGATATTGCCCTCTTAGTCTATACTATACTCATCTTATCACCCAACATCATTTTGCTGATACTATGGACAGCAATCGATCCGGAGCATATAGTTTATAATTTCATAGAACATCCCGGATACATTGAGAATGTGATAATCTGCCATCGCAGCAACTATGAGCTCACTTGGTATGCACTAGTATTAGTTTACTTACTTCTGCTATCAGTAGCTGTTGTCATTATTGCTATCAAATCGAGGAATATTCGACTCGCTCGATTCAAGGATACAAAAAAGGTCAACATTCTTATCTTCTTTCTGTATATTGTTGGATTTTTTATGTTTTCTTATTGGAGAATTCTTTGGGATTCAGAATTCGGTATTCTTTCATTAATCATCCTCTATGCTGGTCATATGCTCATGGCCTTTCTTTGTCAGATTTTTTTGTTTGTGCCAAAGATATGGCCTGCAGTCCAAAAGAAAATCATACACCGTAACTGCAAGTACGGAGGACATTAATTTTGTATTCACGTTTTATTATGACATTGAAAATATAATCATTGAAATTTGAAACTTGACAATAACATTATACATGCATGGAGTCTTCGTAGATTCGAGGTTGTATCTAAGATTCTTTCATATTCTTCATAATAATATTATTATTATAATTACATTATTATACGTTTAAGTCATTCCATATTCCTTATCTGCTGTTGTTCCCACTTAAATTATTTTTACCCCATTCACCATCTCTGTACTTCATAATTCCATTATGATAATGTTTTAATTATAATAATTAGCTATTGGTTTTTGGGACAAATAACTCTGTAGTAGCTACCTACCTGATTCCATTTAATATTATGATCAGTATTTTGCAGCATTGCACAGACCCATAATATTGTAGTACTCCCATGTTGAAAGCGCAATAATACCCTTTCCTGGAACAAGTCAAATACCGGTAGTTACGATGCAATCAACAGAAATTTACAAGTACTATAATTAGGAAAACAATAACATTTTGCTTGTAAAATCTTGGATACTATATTATTATATTCCCAAACCAGCAGTCTGATCTGCATCATGAAGTTCTCTCGGCTCCTTTCATCTCTGCTCAGTTCACTGAGCTTAGCAAAGAGTGAGCCAGAGTGATTTTTGCATGGTCAATATCAGGCTGAGTGGATTGTCTACGCCACTTATTCTTGCTACTATTTTAGTGAAAATGCTTCGAGTGTATTGCATTTTACAGCTAACAAAATTCCAAAGCAAAGCAAACACTTACCAGATGTTGCCCTATTGGGCTATGCTATACTCATCTTATCACCCCACATCATTTTGCTGATACTATGGACAGCAATCGATCCAGAGTACAGAGTTGATAGTTTCATCTATAGAACATCCCGGATACATTGAGAATGTGATAATCTGCCATTGCAGCAACTATGACCGCACATGGTATGCACTAGCATTTGTTGACACATTTCTGCTTTCCGCAGCTGTTGTTACTATTGCTATTAAATCAAGGAAAATTTGATTCGCTTGATTCAAGGACACGAAGAAGGTCAATTTGCTTATCTTCCTCCTCAGTATTTTTACGTTTGCTTTTTGGAGAATTCCTTTGGAATCAGGATCCTCTTGTATCATCCTCTGTGTTGGTCATATGTTCGCGGCCTTTCTTTGTCAGATTATATATTTTGTTTGTGCCAAAGATATGGCCTGCAATACAAAAGAAAATTATATACCGTACGTGATTGCAGGCATGCAAGAAATTAATTTGTATTTATACTCATTAAAGTCAATACATGGTATTTTTGTAGAGCCAAGGGTGTACGATAGCATAAAAATAAGGTATCCTATATTTTTGTCTATAATAGTTTATGCCTTCACTGCAAAAAAAGAGGTGGAAATTTCCACCTCACTGGTGGAAAAATCACACTTTATACCATTTCCACCATGGTGGATTTGCGTGTGTTTGAGTTTTACACCAATTTGAGTGTGTAGTGACCACCAATACTTGGTGGTCAGCTCTGATAACCATGATCTTAAGTAGGCATGTGATAAGCATGTGACTTCAATTTAAAAGTGGAGCAAAGCAGCTGCGCTTTTTTTGAGTGAGCTTCTGTTTGAAAGCGGTCAAAAGGAAGGTCCTTGGCCAAGCTATGGGATGCAAAAGTGACAAATGGAGCTTCTAAGCATTTATTTTTGCAAAATAAGTAAGTTTATGCCACTAGTTCGAGCTATACTGTATGTTACCACATGGATATTATCTTTCATGACCTTTCTGTATACCAGGTTCAGAACTTGGCACCTGTATTTGACATGTCTAATGGAAGGACTATACTTAATTTTCTGATCTAGGTAAGCTCTCAATGTAATACACAAAAAGTATGTACCCATAATAATAGCCTGGCAAAGACGGTTAGCTAGAATTCTCACTGATGATCCTGCTTGTCACAAATAATAATTATATAGTAACTGTATTTAATAGCACAGTATATAACAGTCATTTTTTGCTCACATTATGGTATATGTATGTCACTGCTGGTAGTCCAGGGTATTGGAAATAATAGCTAAATACAAAACATATTATATAACATTTGGTTTATGTCAATCGTTTTAGCCATTAATTTTTGTCCTTTATCTCTTTGGACAGGAGAGTCAGCTCTTTGTTTGCTTAGTATTTATAATACGTACAAGCTAGGGTCAAGGATATCTTATCAAGTATGCTCTTTTCTCAATCAGAAGGGATAGCTATAATAATCATCCTGAGTAGTTTGCCAGCCCCCATAAAAATAAGTAATGTTTCATGTGAAGTTTTTTTTTGGGGGGGGGGGGTGGGATCAATTGTCAGTGCAGCTGCAGTATGCCTCTATAATTGTGACCTGCTATGAGAAAAGGGACCATTCATGTTAGTAAGAAACAAGATCAATTTTTATAATGGCGATGTCCAACCTGCTTTCTACAAATGTAGTAGTGAGTATACTTGTATCAGCATATTGACATCAACATACAGCGGATACACCTACAGAATATACATTATACTTGATGCATACTAGTACAAGCTACATACGACAAACATGAAGTCCCAAATGGTCCCTTTTCTCACAGTAGGTCACATATTATACATGTGTTTATGGCTAAAGCTACACTGGTCTGCTACAAATAGTACACTCACAACTACATTATAGTATAAAAGTAGTAGTTGGTAGTATGTAGCTTTAAACATTATTATGTACCATGCAATGTACTCTGTGTAGTGGATTTACTCTAATAGCTACTCTGGTAAAGTATACTCACAATTTGTAGAAAGCATGCAAGTTGGGTATTGAGGTAATAAGCAGAAATGGTTCTTTAACAATAACTATTGATTTATGCTTTAAGTTTCCTTTTTATTTGATACATTCACATTTGTATACAGCAAAGCATGATCACAATAATTAATACCATAACATAATTTTGCTACAGTTTCCACCATTGTCAGAGAATATGAGGGGCGCCATGGTTACCTGACCTCAATGGACACAATGTAAGTTGGTAACCTAAAATAAAAGTTGTTAAGTATGTCCATGCAAGCGTAAAAGCTTGGAAGATTTTCGCATGCACATGCACATACACTTCCTTATCGACTTCTTTTAACTTGGTAGCCTCGTCCCCAGGCTCCCTTATGTTCTCAGTGTTGCACGCAGAGAAAGAAGAGAGTCTGGTAAAATTTATCACGTGTGTGATGTAAGGGTAGAAGCAACTTGGAGTATAGCGCGTGCTAACTGTGACTCAGTACTTTTTGATGGCAGTTGAAGGAATCGTGAACGATCGATGATCTGAGCGTGCCAACAATCGCTTTTGTAATTAGATCACCTGGGGCCGTCATTAAAATTAATTTTGCTAAACGTAGAACTAATATGCCTCACCTTTGATTGACGAATCGCTCCGGGAACTCGGGTAAATCATTCCAAGGACCAACATCCGTCCAAATGTAGTTCAACGTTCAGCAAAGATGATTTATTTGCAGGGCAATCATTGATACACTCAGATTGTTGATCGTTTACTGTTACAGTTGCATGATTGCCACCAAAAAGTGCTGAGTCATGGTTAGCACGCGCTGCACTCCAAATTGCTTCTATCCCTACATCATGCACGTAATAAATTTTACCAAGCTCCCTCCTTTCTCTGCGTGCAATATTGAGAATACGAGGGAGCCTGGGAACGAGGCTATTAACTTAACTTTATCTATGGGCTACACAATGTCATGTAGGATTTCTTCTAGTTATTTGTTTCGGGGGGGGGGGCGGGGTGGGGGAGACAACAATGTATGGTGAGAGAGACGTATGATCGTACATTGGTACTTCTACTAACATGTATAGGGTATATCAATCCGCTTGAGTCCAAAACGGAACGTGGAGAGATGACTTAAGATCAGCAACTGACTGAGCAACATCACATTCCTGGATCCATCATCATTGCATTCTGATATTGCACTTATTTCACTTCGATTTACATGTGTTATGCTTATTTTTATGTGTTACATACTAGCTATGTCATTTGTATTTTATTATACCCATTTTGATGTGCAATAAATACACCTTTTGTGGGGGTGAAAACCACTATTTGGTGTGAATCAAACGCTTTTGGGGGGGATAGGAACCACTAAATTAAGCTGCAATTTTGCCAGTAATACTGGAGAGCAGTAACCACCAAAACCAGGTGCTATATGAGACGAGCTGAATCCACTACTTTTGGTGTGAAATTTCCTCCCTTTTTTTTGCAGTGTTTGCATGGGATACACATTTAGCAATTACTGCTAATATAAAGTGGACCCAGTAAAGAAAAATAGAGGTGACAGCACAACATAGTAAAAAATATGATAGGAATTAGCTAATTAAAAATAATTATAACCTTGTATACTAAGTTTAAAACTATTATAGAGATTTCTATAATAGTTATAGAGATTTCTTATCTATTATCCCTACTTTAATTTCTCAACTGTGTTCTTTTTACTCTGTATATAACATCCCTGTACTTCATAATCCTGTACAATATTAAGGAATAAGTCTTGTAACACAGGCAAACAACTTTATAGTATAGCTATCTACCCGACTGATAAAAAATAATCGTAACTGTCCACTTCAATTTGTGATCAATGTTTTGCACCATTACACAAACCCATATTATGTGAATGTATCAAAATTTAAAAGCACTATGATTTCAATTTTGAGATAATCAACAGTTATTGTTAAAGGACCATTTCTGTTATTACCTCAATATCCAACTTGCATACTTTCTACAAAATTTAATTGTTGTGAGTATACTTGTACCAGAGTAGCTATTACCACAAACGCAGAGTAAATCCTCTATACACATGGAGTACATAGCATGGTACATAATAATGTTTTTATAATGTTTGAAGCTACATACTACAAACTACTCTTTAAATTTCTACTATTATAATGTACTAGGGTTGTGAGTGTACTTGTAGCAGACCGGTGTAGCTCTAGCCATAAACACAGAGGCATACTGCAGTTGTAACAGTGCATTAAATTCTACATACATACATACTACATGTACAAACAAAACAATCCCAAACAGTCCCTTTTCTCACAGCTGGTCAAATAATATTATAATCATGTCAGGTATATTATGCCTAAAGTTTCCTTTTTACTTGATGCATTCACATAATTATACTTATTATAGTATCAAGAAGTACTCCTGATAGTATCCATGCTAAAAACACGATAAATTCCCAACAATTCTTTCTTGGGAACAAGTCAAATATTTATGCAATCAATGGAATTTTAATGAGCATTGTTACAGTAGCAAATAACATTCAGTCCCGATAGTTGTAGTTCGTAAAATCTCGTTTGTTATTCACAAACCATCAGTCTGAGTCTGCTGATCTGCATCATGAAATTTTTTTAGAGCTCTGCTTCTTTCGTCTCTGCTCAGTTTACTGAACTTAGGAAAGAGTGAACCAATTCTTATTATTGCATTGCCTCAAAGTGATCATACTGAAGTATTGGCAAGCTGGGAGAGAGGGGAAGAGATCCTGCCTGGGGCTCTTGCAGCAATTGATGAAACAAAGAACAGCACTCCATTACTCAATCTGACACTATATGTGGCTACCAGTGAAAGTTCAGTGACTAGACAGGATTTCTCTTATTCAGGAAATGTGCTGGAGATCATTGCTAATCTCACCTGGCAGAAGAGGCTGTCAGATATCATAGGTATTGCTGGAATTTTTCATCCCAATGTCCTGGCAATTTTCAGTAGAATTCAGCTTCATACAGCTTCTCTTATCCACTTCGATCAAACCCCACACAGCTCTAGCGCACACTACTTGACAGCATCTGTATCAACACTCATGCACTGATTCAATCCTTGCATTCTTGAATGTTACAGTAATGCACCCAAAGAAAGTCGAAATAATTACTGAAGTAGAGGAAACATATTATTTGATGATTTCACGCCAACTATGTACCAACGCTAACACAATATTAAACATTCAAAGAAGTACTATCAATAAACATCAGCCATTTTCAAGTATTCAAAATATTGTTCCCGAATATTAAATTTTGGTCCAGACCTAGTAGACACCAGCTTGAGATTTCCTACATGTCCTGTTTTCCCAACTTGACACAACATTTCCTCTCATATCCTTTAATACGTACGTAGCAGAGGATAGGGCAACATTTCATGCAAATGAGTGAAATATGTGTAGAAAATCTTGCCCCATGCATCCTATAGATTTCCTTCATGTAGGAAAATCATATAACTGTAGTGATCCGAATAATGTTATCTTGACAAGGAAAAACTCAACGGTGTCATACATTGTGTATGTTTACTAGGATAGTGACTCAAGACCAATTAACTGTGACTGCTGTAGAGGGCTAATATGAAATGGCGCTTAAAACTAATGTGATCGCAGACAGATAAAAAGAAAAGATCATTATTTTTTACGTGTATCCATATAAAAAGTATATTATAGTATAATATTATTATAGTATGCACAGACTATTGTAGTAGTACTACTATTGGAACATAGACTTGCTGAAGTTGATGATAATATGCGTGCATACATGCACTAATAACAAATTATATGTTACTGTAACAATTAAAAGCATAAATAATACAAGCAGCAGGGGGCTTGCTTCACTCGCCCCCTGCTGCACCCATATTCTACATGTATAATCCATCATGTATACCTACACCCACTGCATGCATGCTGTATCATGTAAGCACAGCTGTGAAGAGGCAGACCTTGCACATGCTGCTAAGAAGGGGTCACAGTAGAGAGTTTAAGTGCATGTATATGAGTGTGTAAACAGTATGACATTGTGCATGATGCTCTGCTTAGCATTGTTGCGCATGCGCACTTATTATATCCTGTTCCACCATGTGACTTAATCAATGAGTTGGCCAAGAAACTAGCTCACCATCTTGAAGCCAAGAAACAAGGAAATGAATCTACTACCTACGTATACGTGACGATGACTCCGACAATATCTTCAAGCTGCTCAGCTAATAGTATGTGCAGCCCACTTCTTAGGAAGGAATTTATGGCTATATAAACTATTGTTATTGACACAACAGGACTGTTTCCTTCTCAATCGGTATTACTCACAGTATATATAAAACACATGCATGCATACATGTATATCCTTGAGCCACAAGGTGATATTAGATTGTGATGATTATACTGTATATGCATGTGCTTGTTTTTGCATCAGCTATCACTGCGCAACCAACTTATTAATATGTATACTCTACTACAGTAACTTCTTAATAATATTGTAGTGATCTATCATAATAAGGAAATTAAAAGTTTTGGGAAGGAATTTATGGCTATAATTTATAAACTGTTAAATTGACACAACAGGACTGTTTCCTTCTCAATCAGTATTACTCAAGTATAATAATATATAAAACGCATGCACATCCAAGTTGGGTTTATAGCCATAGTAAAAACCTGGACAACAAAAATTTCAGTTAGCTAGCACATAATTAGCTATGTTGCTCATTTTGCTCAGTTTAGCACTTTTACTCATTTTCTCTGATCAGACTAGGAGCTCTACCACTATATACAACATTGCAACCAGTGCTAACACCTGTGGCAACACCAATGGAAACTGTCAAACACTTGATCAGTTTGCTGCTGGGTCTAGCAGTGTTCCAAACATCACCTTGATCCTGCATGATGGAAATCATAGTCTGCCAAGAGATTGGTCCATTACATACCAAAACAGTGTTACTGTAACAGTACATCCTAACTCTTCAGCAGCTGTAATTAACTGTGAAGGATCTCCACTGATACGGATCTCGAATACTACAGATATTCATATCCATAATATACTTTTCGTTGGATGCAGAATGAATGTTTCAAACGTTTTTAGAGGTCTAACAATCAGCAATTCTATGTTCATAGGTCAAGACATAATGGAATCTGCATTAGTGCTAAACAGTGTAGAACGTGCAGAAATTGACAGTTGTATATTCACATCCAACAAGGTAGGAACTGCAATTGGCCGAACTTTGCCACCATACGATGTGCAGAGCATAGTTGGTGGGGCAATTTTTGCAACTAACTGTAACATTAATGTCAGCCAAAGCAGATTTGAGAGTAATTCTGCAGGATTTGGTGGAGCAATATTTACCCAGTCACAGAGTAGCATAGCCATTGTCAATTCAACGTTTATTAGCAACACTGCTAATGCTAACTTAGTGTATGGCTCTGGAAGTGCTTTGTATGACTACAGAGGCCATGTAGACATCCATGCATGTATCTTTAGTTCAAATGTGGCATCAGGATCTGGAGGGGCATTATACTTCTATGAAAGTGCTGCGAGGGTTACTAGCTGCAACTTCAGAAACAATAAACAACTTCTATTTTAAAGTGGGAATTTCTAAAACACCCATTTGCAGAGCAAATACAATGTAGCCATTTAAATCCTTCAGAATTTTGTAATTATGACTGAACAAATTGGAGGTAATCACAGAACCTGTACAGTACCTACTTTTTCAAGCTGCAAACATCGTAAATTCTAACTCATAATCCTCTGAAAAAGGCAAGAAATTAAGTCAGTTAAGAATCATGCTCAGAGACTTGTTTGCTCAGATTGGAAGAATTTGAAGCTACCTCTCTGAAAGAAGGAGCAATAACCATCTCAATGTGACTGAAATCAAGTTTTTTGTAGCTTTCTAATATTCAAGAGCACAGGTTTTTGCTCTGAAGCAACCTAACAACAGAGATGGAGAAAGATAAAGAGCACAACTTGTCAGAGGCCATGGTGAATTCAGAAGAAAAAAGCTAATATTATATTGTGAATTCGTTGTATCACAACCCTTTTCCACATCTGAAATTTCAGAACCCTTTTCCACATCTGAAATTTCAGAACCCTTCTCCACATCTGAAATTCCAGGACCCTATCTACATCTAGATTAGAAGTTAACGGAAGGCAGAAGAAATTGAATATAGCACAGCTACAATGTAAGTGGATTGAAAAATCAATAGATCAAGTGAATACAGGGTGTATTATTAGTTAAAAGTATGAAGCATAAGTATTTTGAACTAGTCTTACAGTGTTTACATCGAGTTTACTGCTCTTATTGAGCCTGAATCCACTCAGGATGACACAAGACCTGCTGACTGTATCTTCCCATTTATCAGAGGCCATGATGAATTCAGAAGAAAATAGCTAATAATATTACTGTGAATTTGTAGTATCACAACCCTATTCCACATCTGAAATTTCAGAACCCTTTTCCACATCTGAAATTTCAGAACCCTTTTCCACATCTGAAATTCCAGGACCCTATCTACATCTACATTATATAGAAGTTAAACCTATTTCAATATAGCACAGCTACAATATTAGTGGATTGAAAAATCAATAGATCAAGTGAATACAGGGTGTATTATTAGCTAAAAGTATGAAGCATAAGTATCTTGAATTAGTCTTACAGTGTTCACATCAAGTTTACTGCTCTTATTGAGCCTGAATCCACTCAGGATGACACAAGACCTGCTGACTGTATCTTCCCAGTCGACCATTCTCCTCCCAACCTTCGTCCTTGCTATCTTCCACTTACTGTTGTAGCCTCCATCCAACCAGACTAGTCTTACAGTTTCACTTTCCACCTTCTTAACCCTAGCCAGCCATGGTGCATCATCAAGTGTCTCTGTGAGGAGAGCAACCATGGAGCCTTCTTGAATCTCAATGGCCTGCATAATTAGAATACAAGCTATTCAATTACATGCTGTAACTTTAGCTCAGGGCATTGAACTTCATAGGTGACTTGAGTAATTTATTCACAAATAATTTTAATCTAATCACCTCAGACAAAGGGGTGTTAGTTGTTATTGGAGGATCCGGTTGAGTGGTGAGTTGGTCAGGTTGAGTGGTTGCTGGTGTTATCCTGGGTCGCTTATCAGCAGACTCAATACCAGAACACCCCCGGCCAGGTCTCTTCCTAGAGGGACCAGTGTAAATCTGTACAAAAGCATGCATGAAACAGAAGTATTATAATAATACCCTCTACTGCCATGATGTTACTATAATCATTATTTCACACAATGAACAGCTGCCAGCTTACTAAGAGTGATAAAAATGCATGGTGTTTTACCTCTGGTATGGGGGCTCGGTCCTTCTCTACCATGCCCACAACTTCGGAACTGACATGAGGGACAGCTGCCTCTTCAGAGATAATCTTCTCCTTGGCCAGAAGAGCATCCAATGGATGTATCTCACTCCTCACAGCTGCTTCGGAATCCAGGGAGGAGAACATGGAGTCGATCTCTTTCCAGAAGCTCATCTTCTCTTGGGGCACCCCAGCACTGCCATAACGCTGAATGTCTTTTTTGAGCTTCCCCCTGTCTAACTTGTCATAAGTTGGCGTAAGTTTGGGTGGAGTGCCAGTGGGGGTTTTCTGTAGTTATATGTATAGCATGATATCATGTTTGGTATATTTATTGGAATCAAAGCAGATAGTCAATTCTAAAAGCTGTCTGACCTAAACATACAGGTGTAATAATTATTATGCTTGGAAACCTTGAGAAGCATCAGTTCATCATCTGGGGTTTGAGGCTGCCATTCATCTGAACTCCAGTTCCTGTAGAGCATCACTGCACTCCCACTCTCATTACATCGAAATAGAAAGTTGTGAGGTGCAGTATGATTGTGCGGAGTATTGATGAAAGGCTTCAACCAGGTCTTGTAGTCGTAGATGGCACTTAGCTGCTTGACAGACATGACCTCTTGATTGCTATTGTACACAGCCTCCTTCAAATCTTTGAGAGAGAAAGAGAAGGGAGTCTTGAATACAAATCTCATGCAAATACAAATCAATTACTCACTCTCAAAAATACTCATACTGACTCTGCATGGGATACAGAAAATAGTTCAATGCTTAGATCCATACCTAAATGTATACACACATAGCAATCATTCCAACTACGCTTTTGTGTATTAACCTTCTATGGTGTAGACTGAATTTTTCTTTAGGTGGGAAGAGACACGACTAAAGACCTGGTCAATGTCCTCATGTGTGTGGCCAACCATCAGGAAACTCATGTGGATCTATATAATATTATTATAAAGGTGAAATAGACCAATGAATCAGCACAGAAAGTTCTTATATACGTATTATCATGCAGGGTCTCTTTACGATAAGAATATATAGCATCAGCATAGTAACTGGTCTAACTATCAGCGATTGCTCTCCCAGTCCCCCCCCCCCCTCCCATCAGTTTGTGTGGTGACCCCTCTATAGTAAGCTAACTTCCTATGCCAATACATGTTTTACCTCCTTGAACACACCAACTTGTACCAGGTACGAGAGAAAGGTCATCACGAACTGATTCTTATTCTCCCTGGCAGTGTTGTCAAGCTGCAAGTACAGCACTGGAGGGAGTCTCTCTTTCTTGAGGATTGTGTCCACCAACACATTGATCACCAAGTTAGCATCATGGGGCCATGTTAGGAGATCGATATAGCATGACACACCATAGCCGTGGTTGATCACTCCAGTCAAGTGAGTTCTGTATGGAATACAAGATAATGAAATGGCAAGGAAGGCCCCGATCATAAATGTAGCTGTATAGCTAACTTGCCACTAACCAGCTCAAACCTAATAATAATAGTAAACAGTTATCAGAAAATAATCGCACCTGAGACGCCACAAGCCATGCCCACACTTTCTCTCCCTGGTTAAGTGAGGTAGGTTGGTCTTGGCCTGATCCATCCCATCAATGATCACTGACATGCAATCTCTTTTGCTCCTCTTGGCCATGTCTCGATGCTTGTAGTAGTGCTGTCTCTCCTTGCTGTAGAGAATTGAGAGAAATATTATTTTATGACAATGGCATAGATTCGGAGTCAAATCTTTAATTACCAAGCAAACAAGAAATAGTCCATTATCATACCTCTGCAGTTCAAGGTGCTGGTCCAAGAGTATTTGCAAGGCCTTCCTTCTTTCAGGGTCGAGGGTCTTGGACTTCTCATCCTTGAGAGCAGAGCAAGTGTCGCACTTGGCAAACCGGTTCTCCTATAGAACAGTAATTTAAAATATATGGACTTAAAATACTACAAAGAGGTACATTAATTTGTATACACATGGTTTCACAAAATTACCATCTGTGTAGCTATCAATCAAATGGTTTCTTACTGTGGGGATGGTGATGTGAGGGAAGTACTCCTTCCAGAGATTGTAGAACTGGGGCCGGCTGATCACACTGCAGGTATTGCTAGCCATTTCCTCAGACATTCTCTCATAGACCCCCTTCATGGTGAGTGAGCTGGGAAGGTGGATTGCCAGTCGATCAGGAAGATGATCTCCAATCCTGGATGATAAAAAGGAGTCATTCAAATACATACACCTACATGTATGTAATAATTCCTGAAGCAGTGTTAATAAGGTGCACGGATGATTTAATATTAACTTTACCTCTCAAAGTAGTTGCTCATCCAGGCCACTGCCTCATTAGATTTAAGAGAAATCTTCCTTGAGTGGCTAACATCCAGCATGACCTTGCCTTCAATGAATAGAGAGTGAATGCGATAGTACCTGGTTGGTGAGAGGTTTAGAATTGACAACCAGAGTTTCTGACACACTGGCTTGCCACAGATATTATAGCTGTGGTGGCTGCTAAGCCTGGAGCAGTTAGAATTGAAATACTCCAGGAGCCATTGGTTCTGGGACAGGTGTGATCTGGAGTTGAAGTGAGAGTGAAAGAACTGCACCTCCCCTGGCAGCAAGTTGTGGATCTTGGTGGCACATGACTCAGAGCACCCATGAAGAAACATTATCTGAACAATGTCCCAGTTACCAGTACGAGTGCCTGTAGAGTAGGTGTGAAAGTCAAGCATTATCTATATCATGTGATTGTGAAGGTGTAAAAGTGACTCGAAATCGTCTTTGTTATACGAATACAACTACAGGCAGATAGTGCACAAAAATGCTGTTCGTATAAAATAACTTACCAATAGATACAATCGGGAGGCCTTTCGTGGGCGTACTAGTCAGAACGTTCTCATTGACACCTTGGGCAGCATCATAGGTGACTGCTGTTGTATCTTCAATTTCCACTACGGTCCAAATTTCAGAGTCCATAGAAAAATCAATAGCTTCAGAGGTAAGAGAGATAGATCTATCAACAAAGTCCGAATCGAGAGTCACGTCAAAGATCTCAGAGGAATCCATACTATAGCGCAGTATAGCTTGTTCGAAAACTTTGCCACTTCAAAATGACGCGCTCAGTAGTGCGAGTGTCGTGTAGCGGGTGTGGTCACGCATGCGCTTTGCTGAACATGAAATCATAATATTATTAATACACAGGTGGACAATGCAGGGTTGAGACTGTGGCTCCATAACATCACGTTCTTTGACCGTGGACAGGAGCCCACTGGCAGTAGACAGTATCTGTGTAGACACACGACTTTACGTAAGGTAAGGAGAGTTCACATGTATGAGATTATGGAAAATCATTATTACGTGTGTGTACGTCTCTGTAACTCTTAGACTAGTCTCTCTTTCCCTTACTTTTATAGGGAAAATACTCTGAGGACTTGACAGTCTCTCTGTTGTGCTTACAAGACATTCAAACCAGAGAAGACAGTCATGTAACTTCAATTTCAGATAGATACCTAGTATATACATGTACTGTAATTTTTCATGTATAATTAATTTTGTTGTTATGTTTCGAGCTCACATCCACATACACTGTCTCTAGGCTACTGAAATTGAACACCATCTTTGCTTTAGAGTCTACATTGATAATCCAGAGTTTTATAATCTGGCGATAAAGTATATTATGGGGAGCTCACATGTATCTGATTCAGAGCATAATTAAGTCTCATCCTCACATGTACTGAACACACCTCATCCATGTCGCCTGACCACGAAACTTAGAATTGTGATTGGTAGCATGGAAACAAAAATTGTGGTCAAGTTTGAGGCTTCAGGGATGTTGCATGTGGAAACGAGGGCCAGAATGCTATGAAATGTGTATAATTCACATATCCCTCGGTATATATATACGGCAATGTGTACACATTTCACAGCTTTTTAGCTCTTAATTCCACACACATCATCTCTGAAGCTTCAAACTTCACCACCATCTTTGTTTTGATGTTAATAATCATAGTTCTAAGTTTCGTGGACTGGCGACATGGTTGAGGTGTGTTCTCCACATGTGAGGATGAGGGATTCACATATCCCTCGGTATACGGCAATGTGTACACATTTCATAGCTATTTAGCTCTTAATTCCACACACATCATCCCTGAAGCTTCAAACTTCACCACTATCTTTGTTTTGATGTTAATAATCATAGCTCTAAGTTTCGTGGACTGGCGACATGGTTGAGGTGTGTTCTCCACATGTGAGGATGAGGGATTCACATATCCCTCGGTATATGGCAATATGTACACATTTCATAGCTTTTGAGCTCTTAGTTCCACACACATCATCTCTGAAGCTTCAAACTTCACCACTATCTTTGTTTTGATGTTAATAATCATAGTTCTAAGTTTCGTGGACTGGCGACATGGTTGAGGTGTGTTCTCCACATGTGAGTATGAGGGATTCACATATATCCATCGGTATATGGCACTGTGTACACATTTCATTGCTTTTTTAAATTAGCTCTTAATTCCACACACATCATCCCTGAAGCTTCAAACTTCACCACTATCTTTGTTTTGATGATAATAATCATAATTCTAAGTTTCGTGGACTGGCGACATGGTTGAGGTGTGTTCTTCACATGTGAGGATGAGGGATTCACATATTATCCCTCGGTATACGGCAATGTGTACACATTTCATGGCTTTTTAGCTCTTAATTCCATACACGTCATCTCTAAAGCTTCAAACTTCACCACCATCTTTGTTTTGATGTTAATAATCATAGTGCTAAGTTTCGTGGACTGGCGACATGGTTGAGGTGTGTTCTCCACATGTGAGGATGAGGGATTCACATATCCCTCGGTATATGGCAATGTGTACACATTTCATAGCTTTTTAGCTCTTAATTCCACACACATCATTTCTCAAGCTTCAAACTTCACCATTATCTTTGTTTTGATGTTAATAATCATAGCTCTAAGTTTCGTGGACTGGCGACATGGTTGAGGTGTGTTCTCCACAAGTGAGGATGAGGGATACACATATCCCTCGGTATATGGCAATGTGTACACATTTCATAGCTTTTTAGCTCTTAGTTCCACACACATCATCCCTGAAGCTTCAAACTGCTACACTATCTTTGTTTTGATGTTAATAATCATACTTCTAGGTTTCGTGGACTGGCGACATGGTTGAGGTGTGTTTTCCGTATATGAGGATGAGGGATTCACATATCTGGCAATATGTACACATTTCATAGCTTTTTAGCTCTTAATTCCACACTCATCATCTCTGAAGCTTCAAACTTCACCACTACCTTTGTTTTTATGATAATAATCATAGTTCTAAGTTTCGTGGACTGGCGACATGGTTGAGGTGTGTTCTCCACATGTGAGGATGAGGGATTCACATATCCCTCGGTATATGGCAATATGTACACATTTCATAGCTTTTGAGCTCTTAGTTCCACACACATCATCTCTGAAGCTTCAAACTTCACCACTATCTTTGTTTTGATGTTAATAATCATAGTTCTAAGTTTCGTGGACTGGCGACATGGTTGAGGTGTGTTCTCCACATGTGAGTAAGAGGGATTCACATATCCCTCGGTATATGGCAGTGTGTACACATTTCATAGCTATTTAGCTCTTAATTCCACACACATCATCCCTGAAGCTTCAAATTTCACTACTATCTTTGGTAGGACACTAATAATCATAGTTCTAAGTTTCGTGGACTGGCGACATGGTTGAGGTGTGTTCTCCACATGTGAGGATGAGGGATTCACATATCCCTCGGTATATGGCACTGTGTACACATTTCATAGCTTTTTAGCTCTTAATTCCACACACATCATTTCTCAAGCTTCAAACTTCACCACTATCTTTGTTTTGATGTTAATAATCATAGCTCTAAGTTTCGTGGACTGGCGACATGGTTGAGGTGTGTTCTCCACATGTGAGGATGAGGGATTCACATATCCCTCGGTATACGGCAATGTGTACACATTTCATAGCTTTTTAGCTCTTAATTCCACACACATCATCTCTGAAGCTTCAAACTTCACCACCATCTTTGTTTTGATGTTAATAATTATAGTTCTAAGTTTCGTGGACAGGCGACATGGTTGAGGTGTGTTCTTCACATGTGAGGATGAGGGATCGATACACATATCCCTCGGTATATGGCAATGTGTACACATTTCATAGCTTTTTAGCTCTTAGTTCCACACACATCATCCCTGAAGCTTCAAACTGCTACACTATCTTTGTTTTAATGTTAATAATCATACTTCTAGGTTTCGTGGACTGGCGACATGGTTGAGGTGTGTTTTCCATATATGAGGATGAGGGATTCACATATCTGGCAATATGTACACATTTCATGATAGCTTTTTAGCTCTTAATTCCACACACATCATCTCTGAAGCTTCAAACTTCACCACCATCTTTGTTTTGATGTTAATAATCATAGTTCTAAGTTTCGTGGACTGGCGACATGGTTGAGGTGTGTTCTCCACATGTGAGGATGAGGGATTCACATATCCCTCGGTATATGGCAATATGTACACATTTCATAGCTTTTTCGCTCTTAGTTCCACACACATCATCTCTGAAGCTTCAAACTTCACCACTATCTTTGTTTTGATGTTAATAATCATAGTTCTAAGTTTCGTGGACTGGCGACATGGTTGAGGTGTGTTCTCCACATGTGAGGATGAGGGATTCACATATCCCTCGGTATATGGCACTGTGTACACATTTCATAGCTATTTAGCTGTTAATTCCACACACAACATCCCTGAAGCTTCAAACTTCACCACCATCTTTGTTTTGATGTTAATAATCATATTTCTAAGTTTCGTGGACTGGTGACATGGTTGAGGTGTGTTCTCCACATGTGAGGATTAGGGATTCACATATCCCTCTGTATATGGCAATGTGCACACATTTCATAGCTTTTTAGCTCTTAGTTCCACACACATCTCTGAAGCTTCAAAACTGCTACACTATCTTTGTTTTGATGTTAATAATCATAGTTCTAAGTTTCGTGGACTGGCGACATGGTTGAGGTGTGTTCTCCACATGTGAGTAAGAGGGATTCACATATCCCTCGGTATATGGCAGTGTGTACACATTTCATAGCTATTTAGCTCTTAATTCCACACACATCATCCCTGAAGCTTCAAACTTCACCACTATCTTTGGTAGGACACTAATAATCATAATTCTAAGTTTCGTGGACTGGCGACATAGTTGAGGTGTGTTCTCCACATGTGAGGATGAGGGATTCACATATTATCCCTCGGTACATGGCAATGTGTACACATTTCATAGCTTTTTAGCTCTTAATTCCACACACATCATCTCTGAAGCTTCAAACTTCACCACCATCTTTATTTTGATGTTAATAATCATAGTTCTAAGTTTCGTGGACTGGCGACATGGTTGAGGTGTGTTCTCCACATGTGAGGATGAGGGATTCACGTATCCCTCGGTATACAATGTATGGCAATATGTGTACACATTTCATAGCTTTGAGCTCTTAATTCCACACACATCATCTCTGAAGCTTCAAACTTCACAACCATCTTTGTTTTGATGTTAACAATCATAGTTCTAGGTTTTGTGGACTGGCGACATGGTTGAGGTGTGTTCTCCACAAGTGAGGATGAGGGATTCACATATCCCTCGGTATATGGCAAATGTGTTAACACATTTCATAGCTTTTTCGCTCTTAGTTCCACACACATCGTCTCTGAAGCTTCAAACTTCACCACTATATTTGGTAGGACACTAATAATCATAGTTCTAAGTTTCGTGGACTGGCGACATGGTTGAGGTGTGTTCTCCACATGTGAGTATAAGGGATTCACATATCCCTCGGTATATGGCACTGTGTACACATTTCATAGCTTTGAGCTCTTAATTCCACACACATCATCCCTGAAGCTTCAAACTTCACCACTATCTTTGTTTTGATGTTAATAATCATAGTTCTAAGTTTCGTGGACTGGTGACATGGTTGAGGTGTGTTCTCCACATGTGAGTATGAGGGATTCACATATTCCTCGGTATATGGCAATGTGTACATATTTCATAGCGTTTTAGCTCTTAATTCCACACACATCATCTCTGAAGCTTCAAACTTCACCACTATCTTTGGTAGGACACTAATAATCATAGTTCTAAGTTTTGTGGACTGGCGACATGGTTGAGGTGTGTTCTCCACATGTGAGGATGAGGGATTCACATATTATCCCTCGGTACATGGCAATGTGTACATATTTCATAGCTTTTTAGCTCTTAATTCCACACACATCATCTCTGAAGCTTCAAACTTCACCACCATCTTTATTTTGATGTTAATAATCATAGTTTTAGGTTTCGTGGACTGGCGACATGGTTGAGGTGTGTTCTCCACAAGTGAGGATGAGGGATTCACATATCCCTCGGTATATGGCAATGTGTTAACACATTTCATAGCTTTTTCGCTCTTAGTTCCACACACATCATCTCTGAAGCTTCAAACTTCACCACTTAGTCTATCTTTGGTAGGACACTAATAATCATAGTTCTAAGTTTCGTGGACTGGCGACATGGTTGAGGTGTGTTCTCCACATGTGAGTATGAGGGATTCACATATCCCTCGGTATATGGCACTGTGTACACATTTCATAGCTTTGAGCTCTTAATTCCACACACATCATCCCTGAAGCTTCAAGCTTCACCACTATCTTTGTTTTGATGTTAATAATCATAGCTCTAAGTTTCGTGGACTGGCGACATGGTTGAGGTGTGTTTTCCACATGTGAGGATGAAGGATTCACATATCCCTCGGTATATGGCAATGTGTACACATTTCATAGCTTTTTAGCTCTTAATTCCACACACATCATCCCTGAAGCTTCAAACTTCACCACTATCTTTGGTAGGACACTAATAATCATAGTTCTAAGTTTCGTGGACTGGCGACATATTTGAGGTGTGTTCTCCACATGTGAGTATGAGGGATTTGAGGCAATGTGTACACATTTCATAGTTTTTTAGCTCTTAATTCCACACACATCATCTCTGAAGCTTCAAACCTCACCACCATCTTTGTTTTGATGTTGACAATCGTAATTCTAAGTTTCGTGGACTGGCTACATGGTTGAGGTGTGTTCTCCACAAGTGAGGATGAGGGATTCACATAATATCCCTCGGTATACGGCAATGTGTACACATTTCATAGCTTTTTAGCTCTTAATTCCACACACATCATCCCTGAAGCTTCAAACTGCTCCACTATCTTTGTTTTCATGTTAATAATCATAGTTCTAGGTTTCGTGGACTGGCGACATGGTTGAGGTGTGTTCTCCACATGTGAGGATGAGGGATTCACATATCCCTCTGTATATGGCAATGTGTACACATTTCATAGCTTTTTAGCTCTTAGTTCCACACACATCTCTGAAGCTTCAAAACTGCTACACTATCTTTGTTTTGATGTTAATAATCATAGTTCTAAGTTTCGTGGACTGGCGACATGGTTGAGGTGTGTTCTCCACATGTGAGGATGAGGGATTCACGTATCCCTCGGTATACGGCAATGTGTACACATTTCATAGCTATTTAGCTCTTAATTCCACACACATCATCCCTGAAGCTTCAAACTTCACCACCATCTTTGTTTTGATGTTAATAATCATAGTTCTAGGTTTTGTGGACTGGCGACATGGTTGAGGTGTGTTCTCCACATGTGAGTATGAGGGATTCACATATCCCTCGGTATATGGCACTGTGTACACATTTCATAGCTTTGAGCTCTTAATTCCACACACATCATCCCTGAAGCTTCCAACTTCACCACCATCTTTGTTTTGATGTTAATAATCATAGTTCTAAGTTTCCTGGACTGGTGACATGTTTGAGGTGTGTTCTCCACATGTGAGTAAGAGGGATTCACATATCCCTCGGTATATGGCAGTGTGTACACATTTCATAGCTATTTAGCTCTTAATTCCACACACATCATCCCTGAAGCTTCAAATTTCACTACTATCTTTGGTAGGACACTAATAATCATAGTTCTAAGATTCGTGGACTGGCGACATGTTTGAGGTGTGTTCTCCACATGTGAGGATGAGGGATTCACATATCCCTCGGTATATGGCTGCAATATGTACACATTTCATAGCTATTTAGCTCTTAATTCCACACACATCATCCCTGAAGCTTCAAACTTCACCACTATCTTTGGTAGGACACTAATAATCATAATTCTAAGTTTCGTGGACTGGCGACATAGTTGAGGTGTGTTCTCCACATGTGAGGATGAGGGATTCACATATTATCCCTCGGTACATGGCAATGTGTACATATTTCATAGCTTTTTAGCTCTTAATTCCACACACATCATCTCTGAAGCTTCAAACTTCACCACCATCTTTATTTTGATGTTAATAATCATAGTTCTAAGTTTCGTGGACTGGCGACATGGTTGAGGTGTGTTCTCCACAAGTGAGGATGAGGGATTCACATATCCCTCGGTATATGGCAAATGTGTTAACACATTTCATAGCTTTTTCGCTCTTAGTTCCACACACATCGTCTCTGAAGCTTCAAACTTCACCACTATCTTTGGTAGGACACTAATAATCATAGTTCTAAGTTTCGTGGACTGGCGACATGGTTGAGGTGTGTTCTCCACATGTGAGTATAAGGGATTCACATATCCCTCGGTATATGGCACTGTGTACACATTTCATAGCTTTGAGCTCTTAATTCCACACACATCATCCCTGAAGCTTCAAACTTCACCACTATCTTTGGTAGGACACTAATAATCATAGTTCTAAGTTTTGTGGACTGGCGACATGGTTGAGGTGTGTTCTCCACATGTGAGGATGAGGGATTCACATATTATCCCTCGGTACATGGCAATGTGTACATATTTCATAGCTTTTTAGCTCTTAATTCCACACACATCATCTCTGAAGCTTCAAACTTCACCACTACATTTGTTTTGATGTTAATAATCGTAGTTCTAAGTTTTGTGGACTGGCGACATGGTTGAGGTGTGTTCTCCACATGTGAGTATGAGGGATTCACGTATCCCTCGGTATATGGCAATGTGTACATATTTCATAGCTTTTTAGCTCTTAGTTCCACACACATCATCTCTGAAGCTTCAAACTTCACCACTATCTTTGGTAGGACACTAATAATCATAGTTCTAGGTTTTGTGGACTGGCGACATGGTTGAGGTGTGTTCTCCACATGTGAGGATGAGGGATTCACATATTATCCCTCGGTACATGGCAATGTGTACATATTTCATAGCTTTTTAGCTCTTAATTCCACACACATCATCTCTGAAGCTTCAAACTTCACCACCATCTTTATTTTGATGTTAATAATCATAGTCTTAGGTTTCGTGGACTGGCGACATGGTTGAGGTGTGTTCTCCACAAGTGAGGATGAGGGATTCACATATCCCTCGGTATATGGCAATGTGTTAACACATTTCATAGCTTTTTCGCTCTTAGTTCCACACACATCATCTCTGAAGCTTCAAACTTCACCACTTAGTCTATCTTTGGTAGGACACTAATAATCATAGTTCTAAGTTTCGTGGACTGGCGACATGGTTGAGGTGTGTTCTCCACATGTGAGTATGAGGGATTCACATATCCCTCGGTATATGGCACTGTGTACACATTTCATAGCTTTGAGCTCTTAATTCCACACACATCATCCCTGAAGCTTCAAACTTCACCACTATCTTTGTTTTGATGTTAATAATCATAGCTCTAAGTTTCGTGGACTGGCGACATGGTTGAGGTGTGTTTTCCACATGTGAGGATGAGGGATTCACATATCCCTCGGTATATGGCAATGTGTACACATTTCATAGCTTTTTAGCTCTTAATTCCACACACATCATCCCTGAAGCTTCAAACTTCGCCACTATCTTTGGTAGGACACTAATAATCATAGTTCTAAGTTTCGTGGACTGGCGACATATTTGAGGTGTGTTCTCCACATGTGAGTATGAGGGATTTGAGGCAATGTGTACACATTTCATAGTTTTTTAGCTCTTAATTCCACACACATCATCTCTGAAGCTTCAAACCTCACCACCATCTTTGTTTTGATGTTGACAATCGTAATTCTAAGTTTCGTGGACTGGCGACATGGTTGAGGTGTGTTCTCCACAAGTGAGGATGAGGGATTCACATAATATCCCTCGGTATACGGCAATGTGTACACATTTCATAGCTTTTTAGCTCTTAATTCCACACACATCATCCCTGAAGCAAACTGCTCCACTATCTTTGTTTTCATGTTAATAATCATAGTTCTAGGTTTCGTGGACTGGCGACATGGTTGAGGTGTGTTCTCCACATGTGAGTATGAGGGATTCACATATCCCTCGGTATATGGCACTGTGTACACATTTCATAGCTTTGAGCTCTTAATTCCACACACATCATCCCTGAAGCTTCCAACTTCACCACCATCTTTGTTTTGATGTTAATAATCATAGTTCTAAGTTTCCTGGACTGGTGACATGTTTGAGGTGTGTTCTCCACATGTGAGTAAGAGGGATTCACATATCCCTCGGTATATGGCAGTGTGTACACATTTCATAGCTATTTAGCTCTTAATTCCACACACATCATCCCTGAAGCTTCAAATTTCACTACTATCTTTGGTAGGACACTAATAATCATAGTTCTAAGTTTCGTGGACTGGCGACATGTTTGAGGTGTGTTCTCCACATGTGAGGATGAGGGATTCACATATCCCTCGGTATATGGCTGCAATATGTACACATTTCATAGCTATTTAGCTCTTAATTCCACACACATCATCCCTGAAGCTTCAAACTTCACCACTATCTTTGTTTTGATGTTAATAATCATAGCTCTAAGTTTCGTGGACTGGCGACATGGTTGAGGTGTGTTTTCCACATGTGAGGATGAGGGATTCACATATCCCTCGGTATATGGCAATGTGTACACATTTCATAGCTTTTTAGCTCTTAATTCCACACACATCATCCCTGAAGCTTCAAACTTCACCACTATCTTTGGTAGGACACTAATAATCATAGTTCTAAGTTTCGTGGACTGGCGACATATTTGAGGTGTGTTCTCCACATGTGAGTATGAGGGATTTGAGGCAATGTGTACACATTTCATAGTTTTTTAGCTCTTAATTCCACACACATCATCTCTGAAGCTTCAAACCTCACCACCATCTTTGTTTTGATGTTGACAATCGTAATTCTAAGTTTCGTGGACTGGCGACATGGTTGAGGTGTGTTCTCCACAAGTGAGGATTAGGGATTCACATAATATCCCTCGGTATACGGCAATGTGTACACATTTCATAGCTTTTTAGCTCTTAATTCCACACACATCATCCCTGAAGCTTCAAACTGCTCCACTATCTTTGTTTTCATGTTAATAATCATAGTTCTAGGTTTCGTGGACTGGCGACATGGTTGAGGTGTGTTCTCCACATGTAAGGATGAGGGATTCACATATCCCTCTGTATATGGCAATGTGTACACATTTCATAGCTTTTTAGCTCTTAGTTCCACACACATCTCTGAAGCTTCAAAACTGCTACACTATCTTTGTTTTGATGTTAATAATCATAGTTCTAAGTTTCGTGGACTGGCGACATGGTTGAGGTGTGTTCTCCACATGTGAGGATGAGGGATTCACGTATCCCTCGGTATACGGCAATGTGTACACATTTCATAGCTATTTAGCTCTTAATTCCACACACATCATCCCTGAAGCTTCAAACTTCACCACCATCTTTGTTTTGATGTTAATAATCATAGTTCTAGGTTTTGTGGACTGGCGACATGGTTGAGGTGTGTTCTCCACATGTGAGTATGAGGGATTCACATATCCCTCGGTATATGGCACTGTGTACACATTTCATAGCTTTGAGCTCTTAATTCCACACACATCATCCCTGAAGCTTCCAACTTCACCACCATCTTTGTTTTGATGTTAATAATCATAGTTCTAAGTTTCCTGGACTGGTGACATGTTTGAGGTGTGTTCTCCACATGTGAGTAAGAGGGATTCACATATCCCTCGGTATATGGCAGTGTGTACACATTTCATAGCTATTTAGCTCTTAATTCCACACACATCATCCCTGAAGCTTCAAATTTCACTACTATCTTTGGTAGGACACTAATAATCATAGTTCTAAGTTTCGTGGACTGGTGACATGTTTGAGGTGTGTTCTCCACATGTGAGGATGAGGGATTCACATATCCCTCGGTATATGGCTGCAATATGTACACATTTCATAGCTATTTAGCTCTTAATTCCACACACATCATCCCTGAAGCTTCAAACTTCACCACTATCTTTGGTAGGACACTAATAATCATAATTCTAAGTTTCGTGGACTGGCGACATAGTTGAGGTGTGTTCTCCACATGTGAGGATGAGGGATTCACATATTATCCCTCGGTACATGGCAATGTGTATACATATTTCATAGCTTTTTAGCTCTTAATTCCACACACATCATCTCTGAAGCTTCAAACTTCACCACCATCTTTATTTTGATGTTAATAATCATAGTTCTAAGTTTCGTGGACTGGCAACATGGTTGAGGTGTGTTCTCCACAAGTGAGGATGAGGGATTCACATATCCCTCGGTATATGGCAATGTGTACACATTTCATAGCTTTTTAGCTCTTAATTCCACACACATCATCCCTGAAGCTTCAAACTTCACCACTATCTTTGGTAGGACACTAATAATCATAGTTCTAAGTTTCGTGGACTGGCGACATAGTTGAGGTGTGTTCTCCACATGTGAGTATGAGGGATTTGAGGCAATGTGTACACATTTCATAGTTTTTTAGCTCTTAATTCCACACACATCATCTCTGAAGCTTCAAACCTCACCACCATCTTTGTTTTGATGTTGACAATCGTAATTCTAAGTTTCGTGGACTGGCGACATGGTTGAGGTGTGTTCTCCACAAGTGAGGATGAGGGATTCACATAATATCCCTCGGTATACGGCAATGTGTACACATTTCATAGCTTTTTAGCTCTTAATTCCACACACATCATCCCTGAAGCTTCAAACTTCACCACTACCTTTGTTTTGATGATAATAATCATAGTTCTAAGTTTCGTGGACTGGCGACATGGTTGAGGTGTGTTCTCCACATGTGAGTATGAGGGATTCACATACCCCTCGGTATATGGCAATGTGTACACATTTCATAGCTTTTTAGCTCTTAATTCCACACACATCATCTCTGAAGCGCTTCAAACTTCACCACCATCTTTGTTTTGATGTTAACAATCATAGTTCTAGGTTTCGTGGACTGGCGACATGGTTGAGATGTGTTCTCCACATGTGAGGATGAGGGATTCACATATCCCTTGGTATATACATAATAGTTAGAGACCGAGTCCAAGGTCTCTACGCATTAATTTTTAAGAGACCCGAAGGCCCGAGGCTGTAGCATCCCGAGCGAAGCGACGGTGCTACAAAGGGCCTGAGGGTCTCTTAAAAGCGTAGAGACCATTGGACGAGGTCTCTAACTGATTTAGAATAATAGCAACTGTAACCGTGGCAGTTGACCCAATTAGGACAAGGCTACTGTTGCACTGTGCATCTTTCTTTGCCCTTGGCTATACTCGTAGGTCTCTATGAAACTTGTAGGTCTCTATGAGAACTTGTAGGTCTCTATGAAAGCTTGTAGGTCTCTATGAGAAATAGAGACCTCTGAGTGTCCAATCAGATCACAGTATTTGTTACAACTATATTCTAAACGTACTTAATTTGCCGTACATGTTAAAATCTCATCCTCACACATACTGAACACACCTCAACCATGTCGCCTGACCACGAAACTTAGAATTGTGATTGGTAGCATGGAAACAAAGGTTGTGGTCAAGTTTGAGGCTTCAGAGACGTTGCATGTCGAAACTAGGGCCAGAATGCTATGAGTACTTAACCTGAACCATTCCTGAAACGGTTTAGACTAATGCACGACTCAGATCTATTCATTGAGAGGAGTATCGAAAAGTCGGCAAGATAAGCTATAGTGTGCTACGTACGTGCGTTTTAATATCATCGTTGCGGAGTAGACGCCGTCCTCCCTCTGTACTGTCATAGATTATATATTCCCCTCCCGGGGAATATATAATCTATGGTACTGTATAGGCCCGGAGGGGTGGGGTTTGGAGGCGGGCAGTCCTTTACATAGCTACCATCGCGCACGCGCACACTTTCACGCAGAAGTGTGAAGCGTACGAGATTTGAAGAAGTGTTTTTTTTTGTCGAGCCAGGTTTTTGTTGTAAGATCGATCGTAAAATCAAGCAAGATGACCCCTCCACTAAGTTGGCACTTCCTCCAAGATAAGAATGGAAGGATTCAGGTGATTAAGAGTGGCAAGGAATCAGACAACGGATATGTAACTTCTGTACAGTGCTGTGCGAAAGGTGACAAGACCGTTCTTCGAGTGGGTTTTTAAATACAGATCTGTTTTATCTATATAGTTTCAGCCTGTTGCTAAAGCGTGCATCAGTTAAACAATGATTAAGAGTGTTATCTATTCCTGTCAATTACAAAGTTAATGTTTGATTCAAGTTTGAGGTCCAAGACGGGATTTTGACACCTCAAAATCATGCATTATAGTTAGGTTTTGGCCTTATATCTGTATATATATACTTCTTTCTTAGGTAGCGTTGTCGGAGTGCTGCCTGCCCCCCCGTGTACAGTGTCCCCCTAGACACTCTGCACTCAGCCATGTGTCCCCCCGGACATGTGTAGCTAGCCCTAGAGTAGAATGTCCTCTCCAGTGTTACACGTCCCCACTGTGACACGGAGAAATGTTGGGGGGGGGGGGGGGGGGGGGGGGGGCGTGAGCCAGCCCTGCAAAGCTAAGCGGCTATTAGCCTTGTACCTAGGCCCTTCAAGAGAACTTGGGAGAAAGGCCTGGGTACAAGGCTAGAATATATACTTTTGTATTCCATCACATTTAAACTACTCTCATAAGCACTTGCTGCATGAGGGTTAAAAATGTCAAATTCTCCTGTGGGAGCATGCCATCAGATTATTCTTTAAGAAAGGACAAGTGGTTCTAGTGTCCAATGTCCCAAGGAGACACCCTACTCTAATGCAATACGTACCTGGGGACATACTGCACTAGGGTATAGTGTCCCGGGGGGGGGGGGGGGGGCAACTTTAGAGGGGTCATGTGACACTATGACAGCGTGTTAGAATATTACTTTTGTTCTCTACATTTCATACTTTAGATCCAATTCAGTGATGGAAAATCAAAAGGGTTCACTGTAAAGGGATTTAACTTCACTGCTTCTAGGATATCCAGATACTTTCACACCAGAGGTGCGAGAAGTGAAGAAGACGTGGCAAGAGTGTGGTCTAAGTACATCTCACCAACCTTGGATCCAGACACTGGCATTGCATCCACCGTTTTTGGAGATTCAGATGAACTGGACAGCCAGAGCTCGGCTGATCAGTCTCTTTCCTCTTCCTTCCAATCACCCCCGCCCTCTCTGAATCAAACTTCCCCCTCACAAACCACTCCCTGTGTAACACCAAGCTCAAACACTCGGTATGTTGCATTTATGCTACAATATGTTTCAACAATCATAATATTATCTTCTTGAGCAGATAGACACAGTTAATACATACAACATCAGGACGTTTCAAGTTCAGCAACTATTACTATTGTGTATATGGTAGACAGGCTGTAGCTATGGTCTTAGTGGCTTGTACCCTATATGCAATCGCTAAGTTACCCATGGTATAACTGCACAGTTATACCACAGCTGGGCAGTTTACATGATTGTACCAAGGCTAAACCACTCCGGACTATAGTCTAGTCTAACTATATTATAATTACATAACATCAATTGTTTGGGTATGTCAATAGTTGACTTTAATGAATACTTCCATGCATACATGATTGTACATTCAGTAAGAGGCCTCTGGTAGAGAAGACACCAAATATCAGGCCCATCAAAGTGACAAAGAGAGCATTGACAACAACTCCAGGATCACAAGCCTCTGTCCAGGAGAAGGAGAAGGAACTAGATGATGCTATTTTACGCTCGTTCATCGGTATGTAGCTACTTTTGCTTGTCATTCATTGAACCATCAGACTAAACAAATCACTGACAATGTAATATTACATTAACCACTATGACATTATGTTTCATAGGCTACTACACACTTCCAATCAGCTGTCTGGTAGAGCCTCACTCAGATCGCTTGCTGAGGACTGCCAAAGATGGTCGGGTCGAGGAGTTAAAGAAGGCGATGAAGGCTAATCCTTCTATCAATGCAGCTCCAATAGTGGGCTTAGTAGTCTTGGATGAAGGTATGATAGACTGATTTACTGTTGCAATGTTATTAGCCATGAGGTCCATTACTTCAATCTCATCTTACATTAAAACCAGAACAATCGGAACTACTCTTAACAGGGATGAACAGGGATGTTGGGTCTCTGTCTACCGAGTACAATTATAGCATTCTCGGACTTCAATAGTGTTGTTTATTCTTCTTTCATTGACATGTTTTGAGTGAATTATGATGTCAATGCATGCTTGTTTTTTAGTTTACTCATTTTTAGGATTTCATATAATTATATATATGCCGCTGTATCTGTCTATTGCACTGATGATGGCAGTTGTATAGCTGCCGAAACGTTTGTAATATCAAACTTTCACTTCGGCTGGTGTATTTGAGCAAAATTCGTTATAACCTTTCTGTACAATATGTCAACTCAGTTACTTGCAATTGGTTTGACATAATTAATAATGACTATAATTATTATGCTTCATTCAGGTGAGAGTTTTGATGAGTCAAAGAAGGAAACGTACCTGTATGAGACCCTTGGAGGAAATCACTCTCGAGCAGCACTCCAGGCTCTATGTGAAGAACTGGAGAACCCTCCCGCTGCCTTTAGGACTCGGCTGGTTTCAGTGTATTCTGGTCTAAGCAATGAGGAAGCATACAGGTTGGCTTCTAAACATAACAATGCCACATCTCTTCAACACAGTATGAGTCACTGGGAGAAGGTATGTCATTGCATCTCTAGCTTCTTCAACCTAGAGAACATTGATGAAATTGTGTTTTTCATACACCCTACATAGATACAATTCTGCCGTAACTCTCTCTTTAAAGTAATAAACACACCCTTGACTGAGCCAACACCAGAGAAGCCAAAGAGTTGGAGAGGCTATTGTGCCGGACTGTTGATGGATGAGGTAAAGAATTATAGTACTTCTTTATCAAAATTATGTTGAATGACCAATAGGTGACTGCTCTGGATGATGCCTGCGTGTTTTTCTTGGCCTCTCTGCCGAATGAGGTGTTTTCTCTAGTGGAGAAAGTCTTCCAGCTCTATGGGAAGGGAATGCTGAAAGGGCAGAAAGTGAAAAGAGGATCACTAGGGAAAGTATTGGAGCTGAAGGGTAAAATTGTAAATCTATAGATAAATAACATGAACTTAAAAATTACTCATCAATTTGTTTGTTTATTCAGGTAGCAACTTCAAGGCTATGAGGGGACTGGACACGCAGATAGCTATAACTGTGCTACAAGGAGTGATCAAGAAAGAGATGTCAATTCAAGAGATGACTGTGGAGTGCAGAGAAATAAAGAAGTTAAAGGAAGTACAAGAGATGTTTGTGAGAGAGACTGGCGTATCTTCATGGAGAGAAGCAGAGAAGGAATTCCCAACGTTTGCCACACCAGAAGCCCTTGATGAATTCAAGAAGTGCCCTGTGAAGAGTATGCCTCAGAGGTATATAACAAGAATAGAATCCTACACCAACATTTCAGTAGGTTTAGCTTAGTGTAGAGATCGGTATATGTACACCACTGGAATAAGTAGTTAACAGTGGGACTGATTCTATCTTCCAGGTTCAAAGAATTCTGTCAGATGGCTCTCAAGAGCAAGGTGGATGCTCCTTCAACATCTGAGCTATTGGGTCGCTATTCAATGGGGAATAGCTCTGCAATAATGATGCAGCAGCATACATCACTTGACTATGGCACTGTGACAGACTTGTGCACCTCCAATGGCCTTAACTGCAATGGATTAACTTTGGTCACAATCAACATTATTCAAGAAGAAGAGGTAATTATACTTTAAGTAGGATGTGATATGCTTTAGGTACATTTCATTTTTCCTATTCAGATTCATCAAAATCTTAGTGTGAGCATTAGATGTGTGAAGGCAATCAACACCACACTTGGGCAGATGAGTTTCACCACAGCTGTGATATGTAAACCCTTCTCCATCACTACTGTGAGGACTACACTTCAAGATTGTGGACTGGAAGGAATAGAGTTAGGCTTTGTCAATATGGGAGAGGTTGACAGAGGTGAGTACAGTTAATGAATTATGTGTCTGTAATGTCAGTAATATTATTATAACATAATTATTCTTGCATACATAGTTTCTCCTGGGTGTTCTCTCTCTGAGTCTGTTGTGGCAATTGTGGTTGGCAGGAGTGGCTTGTGTTCTGACGGAACAGTGAGGAAGTCCAACCTTTTTGACTCAGAGGCACACTCCCTCAAGGATGATGGTGGGGAACCATTTGGGCCACATGATTTCCAGAGAGGGGTGTATGCAGAGCTTGTTAAACTCTACACAAGCCCATCCGACTGGGTTCTCAATCTTTCCATACAGAGTGGTAAGCACATTTTAATGTACAATATTGTGCAAATTATGAATTCATTTGGAGCTCTAAAATTTTAGAGCCAAATATTTCTGCTCTGAAATTTCAGACCTCATTTTATTCCAGAATCGAAATAGTTGAGCATTTCAACCTTAAATTTTCTGGTTGACTTCAATCTAAAATGTTGACTTCTGAAATTTCAGACCCCATTGTCATTCTAATGCTTTCAGAATTTAAACTATTTGAGCATCTCAACTATTATGATAGAATTTCTGGTTAATTTCATTCTAAAATGTTGACATCTGAAATTTCAGACACTATGGCATTCTAATAACCATGTAGAGTCTGAACTGTTTAAGCATTTTTAGCTCCACAAATTCTGTACTTTTAAATGTACTTCTGAAATTACAGATCCCTTATATAGCATTTCTACCCAGGGTGTTCTGGTTGACTTCATTCTATTATTATAACTTCTGAAATTTCAGACCTCATTTTTATTCTAGAATCTGGAGTATTTGAGCATTTCAACCCCAACGTTTCTGTTTGATTACATTCTAAAAGTAATTAATGTTAATTTCTGAAATTTTAGACCCCATTGTCATGCTAATGCTTTCAGAATCTGAACTATTTGAGCATTTCAACTATTATGATAGAATTTCTGGTTAATTTCATTCTAAAATGTTGACTTCTGAAATTTCAGACACCATGGCATTCTAATAATCATGTAGAGTCTGAACTGTTTAAGCATTTTTAGCTCCACAAATTCTGTACTTTTAAATGTACTTCTGAAATTACAGATCCCTTATATAGCATTTCTACACAGGGTGTTCTGGTTGACTTCATTCTATTATTATAACTTCTGAAATTTCAGACCTCATTTTTATTCTAGAATCTGGAGTATTTGAGCATTTCAACCCCAAAATTTCTGTTTGATTACATTCTAAAAATAATTAATGTTAACTTCTGAAATTTCAGACCCCATTGTCATTCTAATGCTTTCAGAATCTGAACTATTTGAGCATTTCAACCTTAGAATTTCTGATTCATTTCAGTCTAAAATATTAACATCTGAAATTTCAGACCCCATAGTCATTATAAAGCTTTCAGAATCTGGACTATTTGAGCATTTCAACCTTAGATTTCTGGTTGACATTCGATTCATTCTAAAATGTTAACTTCTGAAATTTCAGACCCCATTGTCATTCGAATGCTTTCAGAATCTGAAGTATTTCAGGTTGACTTCATTCTAAAATGCTGACTTCTGAAATTTCAGATACCATAGTATTCTGATAATCATGACATTGTATATAGAGTCTGAACTGTTTAAGCATTTTAGCTCCACAAATTCTGTACTTCTTATATAGCATTTCTACCCAGGGTGTTCTGGTTGATTTCATTTTATTATTATATAACTTCTGAAATTTCAGACCTCATTTTCATTCTAGAATCTGGACTATTTGAGCATTTCAACCCTAAAATTTCTGTTTGATTACATTCTAAAATGTTAACTTCTGACATGTTAACTTCTGAAATTTCAGACCCCATTGTCATTCGAATGCTTTCAGAATCTGAAGTATTTGAGCATTTCAACCTTAGAATTTCTAAAATGTTGACTTCTGAAATTTCAGACGCCATGGTATTCTAATATCATGTAGAGTCTGAAGTGTATAAGCATTTTAGCTCCACAAATTCTAAATGTACTTCTGAAATTACAGATCCCTTATATTCGGATCAATTATGTTTATCTTGTTTTCTCCATGTAGAAGAGCCAACAATGGGCTGCTTAAAGGCAAACAGAAGCAGCTTGAACACTGCAGAGGATCAAACACTGACCCTCATCAAGAGACGTTTAAATAAGGAACTCTGTAATATTTGACTTCTTTTTTTTTGTAAGATGTATACCATATCTTGGATATTAATACAGAGTGATTAAAGTTCCTGAAAGAAAGTGGACAAAGTAGTAAATTTCCTCAGAAAAAAATACAAATTAGAATTTCCCACTATAAAATAGAAGTTGTTAATAGTGCATTATACGGTGGAGTACAGAGAGGTATCAGATCCACAGTTCATTATGGTAACAGTGTATTCAGTTTTAATTTAGCTGGTCTTTGGGGAGGTGTGATGGATAACCAAATGGGAAGCAATATTGATATAAATTCCTGCCATTTTGAAAGGAATTCAGTCTTAGTCTACGGAGGAGGTGCGATACGTACATGGCGTGACAATATCGTAACCATAGCAGATACCACATTTTTCTTTAACACGGCTGTAAGTGATTCAGGAGGAGCTCTAAGTGGTCTAATAAGCAATTTCGCCTTATTTTCTTGTTACTTCATTGGTAATTCTGCATCAAATTATGGTGGAGCTCTGTACACAGTAGGATTAAACACTGATCTCAAAATTTTTGGTAGTCGAAACACCATTACAGATAATGGACAAACTAACTATGACAGTGGAACTGTTTTTATCAACAATTCTGCAGACCATGGAGGAGCAGTATACAGCGCTGCACGGAGCCTGACAATAAATGGTTCAATTATTGCCTCCAATAATTCAGCAGGAGACACTCATGTATTCTTTATTGGCTTGACTACTGGGCACATTTCTGGAAGCTTCATATTTTCAAATAACCTGGGATCAGTTGTCATACTGAGCAGCAATATCCTTTTTGATGCAAATGGAGAGTTTATGAATAATACCCCTGATGGAGCTATCTCAATACTTCAGAGTACAATACATTTCAATGGATCATTTTACCAGCTGGAAAACAACAGTAGAGAAAACGGAGGGGGTATTTATGCCACACAAAGCCAACTCCATGTCAATGCACCAATCACGATACAAAACAACAGAGCAACGGAGAATGGAGGTGGTGTGTACCTCTACCAAAGTGAAATTTCCTGTGGACAGAATTGTCATCTGATTATCCAAGGGAATGAGGCCGTGAGGAGAGGGGGAGGAATCCATGCAATCAGTTCCCTAATTATGCTCGATGCTCCTCGACTCTCTGCTCAACTAAAGTGGATAGAGTTCATTGGAAATACAGCGAATGAAGGTGGTGGGATGTCACTGGAATCAAATTTTAAACTCCTCATATCACAGTATGACTCTAACTTCTATAGCTATCGCATTTCAGATTACACAATCATTTTTCTGTCGAACAGAGCGAATTATGGAGGAGCCATGTTTGTTGATGATTACACAAATTCAGTAGGAGCATGCAATAGTACACCCAATGACCCAACTTCTGAATGCTTCTTTCAGGTATTATCTCGTCATCTTGTATTTTTACCTAACCTTTATATAACTCACATTGAATTTTTCAACAATCATGCTTTGAAATCTGGTCCCATTCTTCATGGTGGTCTGCTAGACAGATGTACAACAAGTCCCTTTGCAGAAATCAATCACAAATATGGTATTCATATATTAAGTGGAGTTCAATACCTCGAAAATACATCTTCACTAAATAATAATGATTTTGCTTCGATTACATCTGGTCCTGTTCAAGTTTGTCCATGCATTAACGGTCAACAAAACTGTTCATACATACCTGAAATTAAAGTTAAGAAGGGACAGATTTTCATTGTATCACTGACTGCCATGAATCAGGTTGGTCGTCCCATAAATGCTACAGTAACTGGTCATTTAAGATCAACACAAAGTGTGCTCACAGAAGGTCAGCTAAGCTTCATAACCAAAACCTGTCAAAGTATTTCTCTACGAGCTTTATCTGCCCATGATTCAGAACAGTTGACTCTTTATGCTTCTGATGGACCCTGTAGAGATGCTCCCCAGTCCTCCATCACTGTCAATATTCAGTTCATTCCCTGTAAGTTATGTCCTATTGGATTTCAATCTGCAGATGTGAGTTGTGATTGCCACTGCCATGATGCTATAAAGGATTACGTTAGTTGCAACTCCACTACTGAACAGTTATTTCGAGAATTTGATATATGGATAGCTTACATCAACGAGACTGGTATTGCTGGCTATTTAATCTATCTCCACTGCCCATTTGGTTACTGCTTCGAAAGTGGTGTTTCAGTGAATTTAAACCGGCCTGACGGAGCTGATGCACAGTGTAGATTTAATCGTACAGGGCTCTTATGCGGATCTTGCCAACCTGGTCTCGCTCTCTCTCTTGGAAGCTCTCGTTGTCTCTCTTGTCCTAGCTACTGGCCTGCAACATTTGTGGTCATTAATTTGGCTGCCCTAATAGCTGGCATAGTGTTAGTAATCCTTTTGCTAGCTCTCAAGCTGACTGTCGCAGTTGGAACTCTCAATGGGCTGATTTTCTATGCAAACATTGTGGCTGTGGATAAAAGTATTCTTCTCCCATATACGGGTTCAAATTTTGCCACTGTTTTCATATCATGGCTCAATTTAGAATTTGGAATAGACAATGTGTGTTATTATCCTGGTATGGATGCATACACTAAAGCATGGTTGCAGTTTGTCTTTCCAGCATATGTCATTCTGCTCGTAATCATAGTCATCTTCTCTAGCAACTATTCCAGTCGATTCTCTCGCATGATTGGAAAAAGTCCTGTGGAAACCCTGGCCACACTGATATTACTGTCTTATGCCAAATTCATCCAAACTGTCATCACTGCTCTCTCTTATGGTACCCTACAGTATCCTGATGGCACTGAAGATGCAGTGTGGCTACCCGATGCTACAGTCAATTATTTCTCCAGCAAACACACAGTTCTATTTCTTGCTGCGATCTTCATCCTGGTAGCTGGCCTGGTGTACACTATCCTTCTATTCACTTGGCAATGGATTCCATCTTGTCAAAATAAGTTGATTAACAAGATCATTAACAATCCCAAGTTCCGTACTTTCATGGAGATGTACACTATTCCCTACACATCCAAGCATCGATACTGGACTGGACTTTTGCTTCTTGTCCGAATTGCACTTTATCTTGTGGCAGCACTTAATGTGTCTGGAGGTCCTAGAGTTACACTTGCATCAGTCACCATCACAGTTAGTTGCATAGTGCTTCTTAAAAGCTTTATTGGAAGTATCTACACGAAATGGGAGGTAGATTTCATTGAAACTGTTTCCTATGTAAACATTTTGTTTCTAACATCATTTACCTGGCTTGCTTTAGACACTAGTATCAACCAAAGAGCTGTTGCATATATTTCTGTCATTGCTGCATTCATCCTTCTGCTTATCATAGCCTTTTATCACTTGTATGTTTATACGAAAATTCTTTCAAAGCTTTGCACCAACAAATATTGCATGGTACTTAAAATGCCATTTGAGGTACACTTCAGCCAAAAATCAAACCATTCACAAACACCAGAGCAAGATTATGATGATGATAGACGTGATCATGGACTACACATTCTCTTTGAATCAGTTGACAACACTATCAATGTCAATGGCAGTGAATCTGGAGCAGTGTTTGAGTTGAATCAGCCTACTTGCACTGTAGTTGAGGCTCCGAAATCAACCTCAACAAATGACGATACTATGGACTCAGATAACTTTGCAGAGATAACCACTGAAACGGGTCACAAAATTTAAGGGGAACACAAAAGATTTGCATTGTCTTGAATCTGGTCAACTCAATAAGTATAATTCTAGTGTGAAACTTGTAGCATTTTCTATAATTCTTTGTAAGATGAATATAATAATATAATGTTACAGTAATCATTTATGTGTGTAGTAATAATCAGTGCATGTGTGTGCACGTACGCACTGCACTTAATAAGCTGTTCTTTTCATTATAGTATAAAGTATTACAGTTGCAGGATTAGTTAAAAATAATGACACAAGTCAGTTAATTTTCCTGCCAGTTTGTATTGTATTACAATAGTCTATGTGTACCTGCCAAAAGTATTTATAGCTTTTAATTAGTGGAGCATCCAATTGCAAATTGACACCTATGGAAGGGAAAACCGAATGGCAATAAGTCATGTAGTTGAGGTAGGTGCCATATGTAAACACAAACTGGCAAGTTGCAACAGCTGCACATGCACTACTACTCCGCTGGGCAGGACTTATTAATAATTTATGACCACTCTTCCTTTATGCTACGTATACCTAGAAGAAATGGTAACAACAATGTCATGGAAGCTGGTCAAAATGATTTTTACTATGACCCAGATCTCTTTTGAAGGAGACATTGTCATCACCACAGAGCAATACAAAATGTATTTTGAAGACGGCAAAATAGATGAGAATTATAGTGAACCTGAACATGTAATTAAGTAGTCTCGCGAGCCAGCCCCCTTTCACGCACGCGGAGAGAAGGGGTCTGGTCAAATGCGTAAAGGACCCGTGTCGCCGAGGAATGCATGACGTCACGTATTTCTGGTGTGCGTGAATAAGAAATACAAATTTAAATTAACATTCCATTGTACTGGGGCACGATCGCGCACGCGCACAATCATTAATTTGCATTCCTTTCATGCCCGCGCAGTCATGTGACTTTATTCCGTGCATCTGATTGGCGCGCACTATACAGTGCGCGGGGACACGGGCCCTATAGGCATTTGACCAGACCCTTTCTCCCTCTTTGGGTAGGAGGGGCTGGCGCGCGAGACTAGTAATTAAGTAGATTACTATATCTACGTTAGAAACACCAACTTTTGCAATTGAGGCTCCTTTAGGCTTCAACTTCCGAAAATTCCTTTCTTGTCTCTGAGAGTTCACTATTAATCTCCTTAATAAGCTTCTTCGTTTCACTGTAGTCCTTCATTACCATTGGGCAAGTGAAGGTGTTGCTGCTGGCTAGAGTTCATGTGATCTTCAAACTGGCCCCGCACAAACAAACACAAACCACCATAGGCAGTGGAGTAATGAATAAATTTAATAGGCATGGTCTTAACTATATCTACATGTGAATACTATTCTACTCTTTTTTAACAGAAAATGGTTCACACACAGCTGCAGCTACATTTTCTTGGAAGAAAATTTGTAACCAAATAGAGGAGCTACAGCATTTTACAACAGTCAAGGCTTTTGTTATGATCATTACGTTCATTCAGAGTCCCAATTCGCAAAAAAGAATTCGGCCTCGCGATGAGGTAATTATGATGAAATTACGATGAAATGATGATGAAACCTATGATGAAACCTATGATGTAATTGCTGTGAAACTGTTTCAAAATGTTTAGCGCGCATGAAAGGTTGTTGGGACCCAGAATTCGAACCTAGCGTAGAAGAGATCGTGGACTATCCGATGATATCCTTATGGCGTTTCTCTCAGTTCGCTTTCTCTAGCGAGCTCGCTTTCAGGGCAGGGGGATTTCCCTATTCAGTCGAGCACATGGCAGGTGAAGGTCAACCGGCTCAAGCCGCGCGCCCCAATATTGTACGCGTATACGGAGCATGCGCAGTTTGTCGATGTGTCCTAGTTCGAATTTATGGCGGCGTATTCGTGAGGGACTCTGGACGTAGTCTCTAGGTTGTTCATTACGTCCAGAGTCCCAATTAGAAACAAAGAATTCGGCTCTCGCTATGATGAAATTATGATGAAACCTATGATGAAACTTATGATGTAATTCCTGTGAAACTGTTTCAAAATGTTTAGCGCGCATGAAAGGTTGTTGGGACCCAGAATTCGAACCTAGCGTAGAAGACATAGTGGACTATCGATGAGATATGGCGATTTTCTCGGTTCGCTTTCTTTGGCGAGCTCGCACTCGGGGGGATTTCCCTATTCAGTCGAGCACGTGGCAGGTGAAGGTCAACCGGCTCAAGCCGCGCGCCCCGATATTGTACGCGTATACGGAGCATGCGCAGTTTGTCGATGTGTCCTAGTTCGAATTTGTGGCGGCGTATTCGTGAGGGACTCTGGACGTAGTCTCTAAGTTTTTCATTATCTCCCCAGTAGCAATTTACTTTTCTGTGGTTATGAGGTAATTGTGGTGTAATCTATGATGAAATTATGATGAAATTATGATGCAACCTATGAGGTAATTTGAAAAAATCCAGGGCCTCGCTGGAGCCTTTCTGGGACTTGAAAGTCAGTAAATATGTAGAGTATCTTACGCGTGTATCCAGCGAATAGATTACAAGCTGAGCGCTACTTTCTCTGAGAAGCACTGTTGGTTGAACTTTACGTGTTTTCTTGGCTTACGTAATGCGGTGGCTAGCCTTGCGCTATATATAGCACGCATCATTGTCACAAGGGGCTGGCCCGCGCAAGACTGCAGTAGCACGACCAACCTGAAGTTCGGAAGGAATACTCTGCTGTCGAGTTCGTCTCTGTGATTGAAGCATCGAAACTTGTCGTTATCAAGGTTGAGAGTCGATCTTAGACGCCATCTCCATGATTTCTGGGGCCCATTCTATTGACGACCATTTACCACATGCACCATTATACTGTGCAGCTACTGGGGAGATGGTCAAGGGTTCATAATATTATTATTAATTTTAAGGACATGTAATCACTGGTTGTTCTACATCACATACCAGTATACTAGGTATTAGCAGACTGTTACAGTAGAGGTGTTCGACTGTGATTGCATATATGCCCACAAACAGCTAGCAATAATTAGACCTCAAGTATGTGATTACCACTAAAATTTAGGTCATGAACAACCCCACGCATTACACATCGACCTGCAATTGTGACGACAACAACCTACTCCCTGCTCATTCTTTGACGACCTTTACCTACATTATGATGGCGCGGTCATAATACTGCCTGTTAGCTACATAACGATGGTGATCGATTGGAGCACCTGAGTGTATAAGTACTGGTCTATTTCTACAATGTCATACAGTATTATCTCTCTATGTAGTTTATTATACAAGAAAAACACTACATTTTTAGCTAGCTACAAATTAGCTAATCTGAATACAAATCCATCAAACTTAATGCATGATATCTCGTCTGCTTTTTCATTATACTAGCTAGACAGTGTCACCTGCTGTCATATACGATGTGATGGGGTGACATTCTCTTTCCCATCATTGTGCTCAAGTACAGTGTAGAGGTGTTCTATACTGGCTGCTTCTGATGCTTAGCTATAATGATTTTAGAAATAAGATGATTCGTTGGGCTCGCAAGGGTCTATCTTTAGCAATTGTGTGTGTGTTTTAAATTAAAGATTGTATACACTTTCAGTTTGTACTTGTATGTATGAGTATATTGAGGTGTGTTATCGTGCACAGAACATTGAATTTATAGACAAATTCAACATAATATTTGTGTAACAAGTTTACATCAAAGTTGTCACTAGAAATTTCTTAAAATTTGGGTGCTCTGAGGACACATAGGCAGTACTCTGAGAGAGAGAATAAAAGTAGGGGGGCCAGGCCAGGGGGATACCCTCTCCTTGAAAATTGGACGAGCAATCAATTGCTCCCCACTGCTCTCCTTCTAGAGCTCTCCCATAGGATATTATGCTATAACAACACACATTAATAATTTGTATTCATGATCCATTGCATGTAAGTAATTAGAATGCAAATCAGTGTCATGTACGGCATGCATACAGCTATATGATGTATAGCTAATATTATTATAGGAGTGCTCAATAGAATGTGATCATGAAACAAGCACAAGCCATTCCCATGCTCTTTAATACACACACAAAGTGAAGCACACACATGTCACTATCTATGTATAAACAGTATAGAACAACTCATAGTGACCACCATTGGGACCATAAATTTTGGCCATTATATATAGAAACACGAATCAGGGGTTATATGAGTACTATTCTCAATGCAGAGGGGACCAAGGTGAGTGGCCATTATAGAGAGTGGCGCGTGGCCGGCTGCTCATCAGGGGTGGCTATATTATCACAAGCTGCTCAAGAAAGTAATTATTAATAATCAAGCTATATAGCTATGTGAACCTTAGCAGAAAAGGACTCCGTAACTTGGGTCCTATTGGAGCATGCTGTCAACTGACAGTGTTGCAAAGGAAGACATGCAATGCCAGTTATGACAACAAGTGTTCCAACTCTTAGACTAGCCATTTTGTTGATTTGTACATAGATAATAGAGGGGGAGGAGGGATTGGAAACGCGTGTACAAAGTATGGGGGATGCGACGGCGCATGCTCGCCACGGCACGCCCCCTTCGCGATGATAATACCATGATAATACAGACAGTACATTACAGCCATAACTAGGGCCTTATATAGCGTCATGTGGCCTTATAGTTAGACTAAACCTAGATCTATGGCTAAACCAAGCGTGGGGAGAAATTGAAACGCGATTTTGAACTGTCTTTTTTATGTTTTACCTCGTATAAAACTTGGAGGAATTTTCTTTCACTATCGGCGAGAGAACTCGAAGTGAGAGCGATTGGGCAGTGTCTATGGCTGCCTACCATGTGCTTTAGAAGCATCCGCGAGCTTTCTGGGGGTAGCACTCGGGTATGCTAGCTTTATTAATAGCACGAGTCATGCTCAGATTGAACTTACCTGAGCTTGTTTGGCCCTTGTTGCGCTTGCTTTATAAAAAAGCACTACACTTCAGGCCATCGTTAGCACTCCTTGGCTGATGCTGGATCTATCGAGGCGTTTAACGAAGGCCTACACCTCTCGCAGGTCCCAGGAAAATTCCACAAGGCCGAACGGCAGCCCACCTATAAGTCTATTTAGGAAAGTCGCCTGATTCTTGCTTCTTTTGACTTCAGGACCTCGGGCGACTCGGCTACAGTGCACAAAGACTCTCTCTCAGGCAAAAAACACAGCCTTTGCGGTGTAACGAAATTGTGCGACTCGCGAACTTTTGATAGAGTCACGTGACGGTGTCAAGCATGCGCCCATAGTATTGTACAACGTTTCCAATCCCTCCTCCCCCCTCTATTATCTATGATTTGTATGAGCACATTCATTACAGCTATTTGACCTGTCATGTGATGTTAATATTTCAGTGGTATGAATTCACTATGACGTGCACAATTGAATCTTAGACTAAATGAAGTGTACACTATATTAGCTGTACAACATACATAATATAAACAGACGGCGCTGTTGGGATAACTGACACCAGCTGGTGACATTATAATTACTATAAACACGAGAAAGAAAACCGTACCATGCATGCACAGTTGTGATAACCATTTTAAAATTATTATACACTGTAACTAATGGTTATTTAAACAGTTGTCTCATGCAGTTTCATGACTCCTTTCTAGATCATTAACCATTTAGCCTGCATGAGATCTCATTATCTGAATAATTATTATTCCAGATTCATATTATTGTAAACAACTTATTTTACATTTAATTTTTCTACAACATTAGTAGCTATAATAATTATGCAGAGGACTCAAATGCATGCAAGTTACAATAATATAATATTATAACTCTATATTACAAAAATGATTAAAATTTAAAGACATTGTGAGCATAATATTAGCAGCTGTATGTAACTTCATTGACTATATATGATATCATGAGTAGTACCTCTCAGCAAAGATGTGTTCGTTTGGTAATACATCCTGCCTCCTTCTCTTCTTGTACCACTTTATCAGTACTATTAGGATGGTACAGATAGTTGCTTCAACGATTGTCAGTAGCAGGCCATACCAGAATCCACAATTGGCACCCCATTTGTATGATAGACTATCAGTTTTGAATGGTATGGACAAGACCAACCATACAGTACCTGATAGAAAGAATGAAGAGTAGGTTATCCCAACGGTTAAACTCTTCATGAAGTAAGGAACCTGAGCAGAAAAGTATTCTACAGACCCAATATAGAGCATCGCATATGAAACCGATATTATAATGTCAGGTATGGCCATCCAGTAATAGTTTAAAGAGTCTGACGTTTTTAATATCTCTTGGTGTGGAGAAAACAGACATGGAGCTGTTGCATTGTTATAATTTTGTACTATGAAAGAATTACGTTGGAAAACAATCTCGTATGCCATCAGTATAAGAATTCGCACCAGTTGTAAAAGCATTGCAATGAATGCCTTTTGTAAACTCTCTAGGCGTGGAAAGCATCTGTACAATATTGGATAAAGCAGAATTTCATGTAGCACTATCAGTATTATGGCACTGTAATAGAAAGTATGAGTAAAACTGGCTTCACGATAACACTCAATGACTGACAGCTTAGAATTCAATTCTGCTTCACCGTGATTTAATAACATTTCACTAAGCTTATCCCGCAAATAATTTGATGCAATTACTCCACCAATAAGTGCTCCACCCACCACAGCAACAGGCAGAACTCGAAGAAATGTTTTAACGTCTTCCACCTGCTCTGTTGTGAATGGTCCTCCATATTTACTCTTACCAAAGTCAATACGAGAAGGAAGCTCATCTTCACAATAGGTGAAGGCACTCCTCTGTCTTGGGTACTTGTTTCTTATAGCGTACTTTAATACTTTGTACACCATTTTGAAAGAATTCTTATGTTTAACTGGTTCTTTAATCAAATATTGATTATAACACTGCAATAGAATTAAGGCCAAAGAAAGATTTGCACTTACAATGAGTGGCTTAATCGTGAAGTATTGCTGACTAAGACAAGCAGAGATAAAGTCTACAATAATTCCAGCACTTACTACAGTCCACACATACCAGATTATGAAGGATTGGATTTCAGTTGATAAAGCATCATAGAGTTGATCCATTCCAAACTGAATGATATTGGCTTGGTATCCACCAAAACCAATAGCCATGAAAACAACTAACACCTGTTGAACAGTTTTGTCTATGTTGTTAAACTCACGAGCCAATACCAATTGTGCTATAACTGAGCTGATGACTGCTAAAGCTGTGGCTATCCACATCATCCATACACTGAATCGTATCACTTTGTGTCGGCCAGTGTGCGTGTCAGCTAACCATCCAGCCACTGGTAGAGAAAGACCAAATGCCACTTTCCAAGTCAGTGATTCAATTCCACTCTCATCATGTGAATTGTTCCAGTGATTGAGAAGATAGAATTCATTCATTATCAGATAGTTACAAATTAATACTAAAATCGCTCCTTTGCTTTTGACTCTCCTTGGATTGTATGTTGGCTTGCATCATAGCTGAAGGCGTTCTTTGGTAGTGACTAGCGCTGAGATGTCCTGGAGCGACTCATATTCACCTGAATCTCTATCCATAGCCATTGTGTTGTGATGTGTATTTATTGTGTCACAATCTTTAATCTACTGTAACTTCACTAGATTTGGGTGTAGTTATAGCTTAGTCTTTTTGCTGCTAGTGCTCTGTGGATATAGCTATATTGGGACATACTATAGTTCTGTAAACTATAATACTGCTACACTTCGCTCGTATCCTCTATAGTTTTGTAAACCACTGCACTTTGCTAAACAATTATAGCTATAGCTACAGTTGTATTATTATACTCTTGGGTAAACAACTTATCATTAATCGAATAATAGACAACTTTCCATAATGCATGCATGAATAGCTACTGCAGTATCACTGAATCAGTTTAGAGTTCATTGAATCACTGCTCAACTATAGGCAAACTTAAGATGACAATGAACAACTGTTGTAAAATTCCCAAATAATTAATTTTTCATAGGTCTAGTGTGAAGCTTATCATGTTTCTGTCAAAATTATTATAATGATACTCAATGTGACCTGCAAACAATAATTATAACCTCCTATTAAACTTCAGTTTTCAATGTGAAAATTTGTGCAAATTTTGATACAATGTGACCTCCAAACGTGAATGTATAATCTGCAAACATAAGCTTTGAATGCAGTATTTTAGGCAATCTCTGCTATAAAGTTCATATGCTGCAAACTTTTATGTAAATTTTCAAATTTTGAGTTGATATAAAATTAATGCATGCACACTTAGCAAACTTCAATGATCTTTCATGTAAACTTCAATGCCTCTCATGTGAACTTTATGTAAACATCAATGTGAAGTTTCGAATTCAATGCAAACTCTTATATGAACTGTCATGCAAACTTTAATGTGGTCATACTATATACAACGAAAATATTTTTCAGACGGTCATTTTTCTTATATAGCTAGTCCGTGTCATTACATGAGGGCATGGATACGCGTCTTGGATGCGCCCGGTTGCTATGAACGAGCCGCACTACAAGGCTCAGGATTGGTCAGAACTGTAGGGCCGTGTGCACAAAGAAGAGTGGCCTTAATGCCTCGGGCCATAGCTCAGTACAGCTAGAGACGCATTGTCGATCGAACGATCGGCGCGAAAGCGCCGCGCGTTTCGAAAGGCCTGCTATTAAAGCATGCGCTGGCGCTAGCCACCGAACCTCGAGCGAAGCGAGAGGCGAGGTCTGTTCATACCTGTCAGTAGTCCGGTAGCAACGTTCGAGCAGAGCGAGAACGTTGCCATAGCACCTTTGCCAAGGGGTGTGGCCTCTGCAACCGCTTCCATCTGCGCATGCGCACGGTACTAATGTACAATCTTGCCCAGGCAGGATACTGTTTGTGCATGAACTATATCTCTATGTTTTGTGAGCATGTACTGTTAATAGATGATCGTGGATGCTGGCCACATTATCCCATGATTGTGACATTAAACATACTTAGCGTACGCCGCCAATTATCGACCAGCACCGATTATCGACCGGTTAGTATACGAATGATGTACGGATAATTTCCGTGGTCTCCGCCCCGTGCCACTCCCCCTCAATAGTTCAGTGGACTGTTATGCCTCGATATAGGCTGCCATGGCGCCATCGTTGGTACCGCTCAAGGGTCTGCGATGGTGGCTGGAGTCTTCTCTATCATCTCTACGAATATTTCACCACCAGTTAAGTGTCTTTCTTTCATATATTTGGTGCAAGACGGTAAATAACACTATTTTGACTGATTTTTCTTGTGTACTCTTGTAAGACTAGGTGTATGTTGGTCTTCAGACTGCCTCAGGATTCTGTTTGGCCTAGGTAACATCTCTGGTGTGAAAATATCTGCATTAGCTTCCAAGAATCTAGTTAGAATGGTATATTTAGCATTATTTGTAATTTGTATCAAGCACATACAAAAATTGTAACATAAGAATAATCACAAATAGAGCTGGTAAGGGGTAGTTTGTGATGCTAAAGACCGTAGTGGTGTTGCGCAATACCAATTTTGCACTGGAAATGAGCTATGATGTAATCCGTGTTGCCGGCCGATAATTGAGCATATGAAAATACATGGGCGGCCGATAATTGGCGGATGACCCCATAACCTTTGTGGGCTCCTCCCACTCAAACGATGAGTCGCCCATATATCGAAGTTGCCATGGAGGTCGAGGAAGAAAAGCTCTTTCTTCTAGTGGTTGAATCAAGTCCTGGAGACCTCCAACAGAGATGTTATGACCAAAGGGGCAAAACTAGGTCGATAATTGGCGGCCTACGCTATATTTCATGTAAAAATAATGCGAAGTTTTTACTTTCATGTGAACTTATATATTTAGCAATATTAATAGTCAGCATGCATGCATGGCTTATTTCATTTTCATTATAAATTTAATTTCTGTAATGCATGTAGACTCAATAATCCTCAGACAGCAAGATGGTGTGGTCAGGCTAAGGCAATTGGACAAAAGTCACGGTTTGTTTCCAGATGCATGGATACCATGGTTTGCATTGACACATCAGCAGCTCTAGGCATAGCAAAAGGCGCCAGATCACACCCCCTCCTGCTGTCGTCCAAGTAAGCAACGCTGATTATTACTAAGTCTTCGCATTTAGCTAAGTTTGTGTGCAAGTTACAGCATATTTGCATGAAAATTTAATATTGATATCATAATAATTATTATTATTGTAAACTTTGCATGAAACTTCACATTCAATTTGATGTTTGCAAGAAAATTATTGAACTTAATTTTCTAAGTGTGCATTTATGTCAACTCAAATTTTGGAAATTTGCATCACTGAAATTAAACTGTATAATATTATAGCAGAGACTACCCATTCAAAGCTCATGTTTGGAGATCATAACATTATTATTGCATCAAAAATTTTCACATTGAAAACAGTTAGGAGGTTACATTGAGTATCATTATTTTGACACAAAATAAGCTTCATAATAATTATAATAATCTATTAATATTAGACCCTGATTATTATTAATTTTATAGAGAGAGAAACATTGACAGAAAGAACCTGATGAAACAACTGAACAATGACAGTACATGTACACCAGTCTACAGCCAGATAAAAAAATAATAATTGAAAGATGCAAGACTTAATATTGATTTCAGAATCTGTGTATAGTCCTTGGCATGGAGAAAAAAATAATTTCAATTTTGAATAACGTGCGTTTTTCTGGTAAAGGTCGTCAATCGTTCCATATATATATAAACGTTATGACAATTCGTAAAAATTAATGCTAATTTATTGCGTTAAATTGGATCATGCGTTAATGTATTCGGACGGCCGGTATTAATTTTATAGAGAGGGAAATACCTGTATAATGAGACAACTGAACAATGTACATGCACACTAGTCTATATAAAAAAAAGATAATAACTGAAAGATACAAGTCTCAAATTGATTTCAGAATCTGTGTATTCCTTGGCGCCGGCATATATAGCTACAACTGTAGGAGGCAGCTAGTAAGAAAGGACAACCGATCACCTTTTCAATCTCCCTGATAAAGCCTGCTTCATTACACCAAGCTTCAGTCTTCTGTCTCCAGCAAAATGTACAATGAAATCATTGTCCATGTAAACACCATCAAAGTACAGCCCATGACCACGTTTCCGCTCCAAACCAACCCAAGAGCCAATTGCCCAGAGTTCAGTTTTTCAACTAGAGCTCTGTAGAGCACATACCCCGCGCGCACATTGCACAATCTATAGATCTATTGGTTGTATAATTACCCCGCGCGCATGCGCAAGGGGGTAAAGTAATCAGTCGTGTCGTTGTTGTCGTTGTTGTAATTGTTGTTGTTAGCAGAAAAATCGCCATATCTCGAGGTCTAGTCACCTGAGCGACTAGTAAGCACAATGAATCAGTCGCATTTGGCAAAAAACGGGCTTTAGTATGCTTTGAATTGAGCGATATGGTCCACGAGCGTCACAAATGGTGCCTTTTTGTTAGCCTTCGTAACCACGCCTATCGACAGTGCCCACTCAATGCATTATGCATGCAGGCCTTATGCTTTCTGCTCATGCGCATAACTTATGGAAGGTGAAGGTCGTCAATAATGCTAGCGGCATACGTTTGGCTGGTAAGCTATCCGCAGACTGGCCCCATCGAATCAGAATGTAAGATACCTATATGTACCTAGTCTAGATCTGGTGCAGAAAAAGAGTCAGTGGTGTTTTTGCTGATATCACCAAGAGCCCTATCTTATACAACCAAGAGCTTATGGGGGTCTTGATACAACCAAGCAGCAACAAAAGCAGCTCTATAGGTTGCGCAATGTGCGCGCGGGGTATGTGCTCTATAGAGCTCTAGTTATCTATAGCCTCCTGGTGATATCAGCCAAAAAAATTACTGACTCTCTCTCTGCACCAGATCTAGATGTAGGTATCTAATATTCTGATTCGATGGGGCTTTACATTCCAGTCTGCGGAGAGCTAGCAGCCAAACATTTGCCACTAGCATTATTGACGACCTTTACCTTATCATTTGTCATGCGCATGTGCAGAAAGCACATGGCCTGCATGCATAAACGCATTGAGTGGGCACTGTTGATATACGTGGTTACGAAGGCTAATAAAAAAGCACTATTTAATTGTGACGCTCGAGCATATAGTGGACTATGTCCCTCGATTCGAAGCACGCTGAAACCCATTTACTAGTCGCTCAGGTGCCTAGACCTCGAGACATGGCGATTTTTGTGCTAACGACAACGACAATGACGACACGACCAATTACTTTACCCCTTGCGCATGCGTGCGGGTTAATTATTGGTCAGATTGCTTTCCTTTTTTTCTTCAAGGGGACCACACACTAAGCAGAAAAAATGGTCCGAAAACCATCACACAGTCAAGCAGGATGCATAGTAGAGCCATACAATGCAAGCAGGCATTCTAATAGCCATATACAGTGGACTCTCTATTAACGGACACTCCCAATAACGGACCTCTACCAAATAACGGACACTGCTATATGTACCAACCAATATCTCCATATTATGTTTAATACAGTAGCAACACCTGAATAGCGGACAACTTGCCTCCGAATTCCGGATAACGGACACAGCAGCTTGCATGAAGTAATACAGTACTATACAAAAAACGTTCCGACTAACGGACGGCGGTGGATGTGGCTAACCCCGCCCACGACCTTCTTACATGCAGTTCATGGCATTATTAACAATCTGTACCAAAATAATAAGACAGCAATACATCTAGACGCTCTAAAAACGGTAGTACTTTGTCTAGCTATACTTGCTATAGTAATGACAACAGCCACTGCTTTACTTGCATGCTCAAATGGCAAGTAGCTAGCCATACAATGTCACTTGAATACGTCATGAATTTTTTTATAACAATGAATTATTGGCTATAGAATTAATATTAGATGAAGTGGGGGTGACTAAAGTAAAACACCCCAATAAAGGACAGACCCCGAATAAAGGACAGAAGCCTATGTACCAAGGTGTCCGTTATTCGGAGAGTCCACTGTATACAATGTTCGGTTTAGAAGGAAAAAATACCATAAATGGTCAGACGGCGCTTATAATTATTACAGTGGCGCCTAAATTACAGTAAGTACGACGGTAGCTACTGCATTATTTAAAAATTTGTGGGGTTAGGGGCTGGGGGGGGGGGGGGGGGGGTAGAATTTCGAGTTCATCGAAATAAATCAACTTAAAGTTACGCAACTACCAAGGGGACACTTCCAAACTAAATAAAAATTAGCGTCAACATTACATACAGCATGAGCTACATGCATAGTCCACAAGTTCAAGGATATAATATTATTAAATATAGCTAGTTCGAAAATAGCATCATGGCCCATAATGACGCTAATTTTTTGGAAGTGTCCCCTAAGCATATACGTAAGGAACAGGTCAGCAGGTGTTCCCACTCTTAGTAAATAGATCATTCCTCACATACCTTGATCATGACTCCATAGCTATACGTGACATTGAACCTGTAGTCACAACATCAAGGTCATGACCTTATCCCGCGCTGCATGTTCACACGGCGCATGCTCATCGTGATCGACCGCCCCCGCAATTGCGCAATCAGCTCGCTTCGAGCTTCCGCGCCGAACTGTCTAGTATGACTAAGCAGTTTACAGGAAGTGGGGTTCTTATAAAGGATGTGATTTCATATAGTACATTAACCTTCTCTATTCAGAGGTGCAAATGCCAATGGTGATAATGATCAGCAAGTAGGCATACTTGATATACTGTTGGTATTAAAACTTGGCCCATGATGTATCTTAACAGAATTTATGCAAACAAAACTCTGCATGATAATATTATTATGCTAATACACAAAGCAATGATGGTAACACTACCTATGCTAGATGACATTGCCATTGAATTTGATTCTGTTCGAAAATCAGTAAGACCAAAATTATCAGTAGGACTCACTGAGTTTGTTGAATTATCGGATTCAACAAATAGTTGTAGAACACCTGGATCGCTGCTGATTTCAGGGGGCTCAGTGCCAGGAATATTCATTGCCACACAAACCACACTAGAATAATTGTTGACCATAGTATTTGGGATTGTAATACTCCCTTGAAGAGTATTGTCAATTCCGGTATTCACATTGTCTGTTGATATTCCACGGTTACGAATCCTTTCTTCCTCTGCTGGTATCCCATCAACCCTCCAGACTAGGGCATCAGCTCCTTTCACTATGCAATTGAAGATAGTATTTGTTCTGGGATCCAATCTGGCTTGAAAGGTACCAATTGGTGAGATGGTAGCGGCTGTAAGCTGACAGTATGAAGCTGGCAGACTTGCCACAACAAAAAATACTGCTAGCAAACAATTAAACTTCATATTTCATAAATGAAGTACTTTTTTATCTTACTAATGGCTACGTATACTGCTTTAACACTGAAACTTTAAGCAAGTGTTTATGACGCTTCGATTCTGCTATTTGACATCACAACGGAAACGGAAATGACGCGTGGGTGTGCTCTCTGCCCATGCGCACAAGTTAATGTATAGGTAAAGGTCGTTAGCAGCTGTAGGCTCGATCTTTCCACAAATTCCACATTTTTAATGATTACCTCCCCCTCCCCCATCGCGCGTGCATGCAGGAGGTGGTGCATGGTAAGGGCCTAAAAATATGTACATGCACTCAGTCAAACTGATTTATTTCAATCAGTAAGTACATAGCCAACTCAGGATTGACAAGATCAGCTGGGAGATAGCAGAGCACGGTGTACATATGATCAGCAGGTCTATATATTGAATTTGATACTTTAGAGCTGAACTGTCATAATTGCTCCTGTTTGTACCTCATGAGATCATTATTATTAAATTTTAAGTGATATAATACCAATCTCTACTATTAAAATAATACTACAATGACATAAATTAGGTTATAACTTCATGTAAGAATCACTATTAATTTAATATCATTAACAATCCTTCTACAATAATGTTATGCCACGGTGTATAAATATTATTATAATATTTTGTACATTGTATACTATACGAATGATATTGTATACATTATTACTATAGTATTATTGCTACATCAATAAGGTGCATAATACCTTCGCATCAGTTATACTATATATACCAACGTTAGTCACCCCTGTTGCTACTGCTTCATCACTGATCAAGTGCAACAATGTCATCAATGTCTCATCAGTCACCGCTGTCCTTACTGTCTCATCAGTCACTACTGTCAAATCAGTCACTAATGTCCCTCCAGTCACTGCTGTCCGTACCATCCCATCCCATCGGTAACTACAGTCACCAATGTCCCTTCAGTCACTGCTGTCCTTACTGTCCCATTAGTCGCTACTGCCAAATCAGTCACCAATGTCCCTTCAATCACTGTATATAGCTAGTCCCACACAGTCACCAATGTCCCTTTAGTCACTGCTTTCCTTACTGTCCCACTATAGTCACTACTGCCAAATCAGTCACCAATGTCCCTTCAATCGACTGTCCCATCAGTCACTACTTTCAAATCAGTCACCAATGTCCTTTCAGTCACTGCTGTCCTTATTGTCCCATCAGTTAGTGCTGTCAATCGCTTACAAATGTCCCTTCAGTCACTGCTGTCCTTTCTGTCCCATCAGTAACTACAGTCATCAATGTCCCCTCAGGCAATGCTGCCCTTACAGTCCCATCAGTCACTAGCGTCAAATCAGTCACGAATGTCCCTTCAGTCACTGCTGTCTTACTGTCCCATCAGTAACTACGGTCAAATCAGTCTTCAGCTGCTATCTTTACTCTCCCTAGTCAGTCACTGTCTTTTCTGCCACTGCTATCTTACTGTCACATTAGTTACTATACTGTCAAATCAGTAACTAATGTCCCTTCAGTCACTGCTATCCTTACTGCCCTATATATCTATCACTACTGTCGTAAAGTCAGCATGTCACATCAGTCATCACTATTCTTACTGCACTATAAGTAACTTGTGTCCTTACTAGCTACGTATATACCCCATCAGATCAAGATATAAAAATTTATATTAATGTTTAAATTAGGTGTCAATTTGGTCACTTTTGTCCTTATTGTCTCATCAGTTACCGGTAATATTTCAGTTATATTAATTAATGTCCCATCATGAGACTGCTGTCAAAGTTGTCACAGTTATCCCATGTTGTCCTTACTATAGTACTCTGCCATAAAATACTTCTAATAATTGTACTATCCCATCAGGCACCACTATCAAACCAGTCATCAATTGATGTCTCATTAGTCACTGCTGTCCTTATATATACTGTCCCATCAGTCACTATAACTGGGACAGTAATTAAGGACAATAGTGACAGATGAGACATTGTTGAACGATGGGACAGTAGAGAATGAATGCATTAATTCAAGTGCAGAACCCTTGCAGCCTAAACCTAACCATAGCCATTAGCTTGATTATTGGTTGAGTGTGATGTCACCCACTGCTCTAGGTATGCATTCATCTACAATAATATACTCATGTAGTGTATAGTTGGATAATGCTCTTCATATTATGCATTATACATAAGAATATTCTGGTGTATTATGTTATGCATAAATATATGTAACCAGTTAGGTTAGGGTATCAAGCACATGTAACTACATGTACCTATTATAATTAGGGCATCATACACAAAGTGAAGTGGAAAGAGGCTCAGTTTATATAGTGCTCTGTGACTGATGTCTGACTTTGTTGGCTCCAACAAGGTGTTACAGTAGTGGTTAACCACACAGTCAGGATCACACTGAAAATGATCTACACTGTATGTTCATATTATACATAATTATAATTATGTATATACGTAGTGTGCCTGCATGGGTTAAAGTACAAGTCTATTCATGGTGTAAGTTGACGGACTGATGGACAGACTGATAGCAAAAATTGCCCAGTGATTACAGTTACCCTCTTCATACGCTTTGTGGCAAGGTTAAAATTATGATGAGACATTGGTGACTGATTTTACAGTAACTGACAAGGACAGTATAGCTAGTAGCTGATGGGACGGTGGTGATCAATATTTGATGGTATGATGGGACAGTAAGGGACAGCATTGACTGATAAATGACCGTCAACAGTTACGTACAGATCATTTTTTGGACATTGGCTACTGATTTGACAGTATAGTGACTATAATAGGACAGTATAGTGATAATAATGGAACATTGGTGACTAGTTACTGATGGGACAGTAAGGACAGCAGTGACTGAAGGGACATTAATGACTGATCTGATAGTAGTGAGTGGTGGGACAGTAAGGACAGCAGTGACTGAAAGGACATCAGTGACTACTTTTACAGTAGTGACTGATAGGACAGTAAAGACAGCAGTAACTGAAGGGATATTGGTGACTGATGGGACAGTAAGAACAGCAGTGACCACAAGGATATTGGTGACTGATTTGATAGTAGTGACTAATGAGACAGTAAGGACAGTATAGTGACTGAAGGAACATTGGTGACTGATTTGGCAGTAGTGACTAATGGGACAGTGAGGACAGCTGTGATATTAGTGACCAATTTGACAGTAGTGACTGAATAGGATAGTAAGGACAGCAGGGACTGAAATGATGTTGATGAATGATTTGACAGTATAGTGACTGAAGGGACAGTAAAGACAGTAGACAGCAGTGACAGAAGGGACATTGGTGACTGATTTGACAGTAGAGACTGAAGGGACATTGGTGTCTGATTTGACAGTAGTGACTGATGGGACAGTAAGGACATCATTTGCTGAAGGGACATTAGTGTGGAAGCTTTAGCTAGTATTAAAGGAGCCATAAATAATTACTTCTCCAGCCAGCATCAAGAGTAATATTACCGTACCCTCGCGAAAGAGGGCCCACTACGGAATGTCCGCCCACCCCCCACTTTGGGCTCAATTTCCTGCTAAGGTCTAGTGTTTACTCGAATATGCGCCCATGTGTAGATGCCCTTGAAAATGCAGCTCAAATGGCTGGTTTATGAGGACTGAACTTCGTAAGATCGATAAGTAGCGTACTAAACAGCTGTAAAACTAAGCCTAGCTAGCTTTAGTCCACATTTAAGCAAAAATAAACTAACGCACACGGCTAGCGATCGTAGCCACGCCCACTTAGTAGAGCTGCACTCAATGATACATGATGAAGTATCGCGACTGCCCGTGCTCTGAATTGGCAACCGTGCTTGAATAAGGCTGAAATCAATAGTAGCCGCTGCTACTATTCAAATTATGAACCTAGCGTGTGTAACTTACCTGGGCGCTCTTTCGTGTATAAATGCGATACTGATACCTCGAATATCAGCCCACCCCCCAATCTTGGCCCAATGTAAGGTGCACCGCCCATGGGCCCTCTTTCGCGAGGGTACGGTATCTACTCTTGCCAGCATACATTGATTAAAAAGCTTACTGCGCATGCCTAGATAAATCATTTGACTACCTTTACCGAAAAATCGTGGTCCGGCCATGGCTGGACTGACCGGATCTATATACTCCTATGGGCTATGGCCTTGCACTTGTACTGTATTAATAACATTTAATTTACATGTCATTTGTATAATATTTACGAGTGTTTAATTATGCTGAGCCTTGCAATTGATTGCTGTAGGATGGAGGACATGCAATGAACACAGCTAAATAATATGTAAAAGACCTCTGCCCAGCAGCTCTTGAACATGCACTTCTTTACTGGTATCACTATGGCAAGACTGATTATTATTCAGGAAATAGCAATAATACATACAGGAAATGACATAATAATATTATGACGTAACAATGAGGATAATATAAGGAAATTATTTGAGTCAATAGTTAGAGTACATGCGTTCATTACATATATAGTTATAATAATATTATATCCAATTTTATGATTACAGCACAGTCTGACTATGATTATGGATGTATACGTGCATGTGTCCCCTGTGATAGAACAACACCATAAGCTGGGCAAGGATCCATTTGCATTTCAGTCATTGGTCTTAGGTCCAGTGGATAAGGTTCATCATACACAACCTCTTCAGGCTCAACTGAAACGCACAAGAATTGCAGAGAATTATAGATACTAGCCAGCTATGCTATAAATTTTATAGCACTAAAGCTTAGATAGTCACGGAAAGCAGGGGGACACTACTGGATGAATCCATAGTCACTGTGATACTATAGTAACTGTTATAATATATTATAATGATACTAATAATGATGCTTTTATGATACTAGTACATAATGATACTACTTATGATATAATTTTTCTAAAATCTAGATGGTGGAAGTGTGTGTGTGGGGGGAGGGGACCAGTCTCTTGCCCAGACCTTCCTTTTGCCGCAGCAAATGCATGACATTTTTTTTGTTTATGCTTAGAATTTGTCTCGAATTATTATGCTAAGTGCCCCCCCCCCCCCCCCCCCCAGTTCTGAATATCTTCCTCTACCGACGTAAAAGTTCATGTAACATAATATTAATAATATTACCTGTTTTGATGTGTTGTCGATACCACAACATTATGATCAAAATTATCAGCAATGACACGATCAAGACGATAGTGACCGCTATTGTAGAACCTGCAAAGTGAAAATAACACTCAAACCTCTATCATGCTTAGTCACCAAAATTATATGTAGAGATAATATTAATCATTGGATTTACCAACAGAGATAGTTAAATGCTTTGGCCAGAGCATGCCATCATTCACTGGTGAACCTGCATTTACACAGATTGAAGTGATCTCGGTTTCTATGTGGCATGATCCCACACTCACTACTTAAATCTGTTGGGAATGATGTGTGTATTGTCACAATGAGTGAAGGATCTGTGTATACATTACTAATATCCAACTCAGGTATCAGTTGATGAGTGGTCTCACTACCGTCTCTCTCAATTTCAACCACTTGGATGATTGTATAGAGTCCAGCATGGCCGAAGCCATTTTTAGTTTGAGTTGACAGGGACTGATTTTGATCCCTTAAGATGGTGATGTTTCTACATTGTGTTTGTTTAACTGTACCATTGCCCATGGCCACCTCTTGACACGTTGTCAATCTGCATCCTTGAGCTCGCGATCCTCTGATAAAGGTGCAGATGAAATGAAGCACATCAGATTCATTGGAAGGCAAAACACTTACAGACTGTACGTCATAGGTACCTGATTCATCAAATAATTATGATCGTGAGTATCTGATCTGCTTGCACTGGATATAGCTAACTATCTCAGTGCCCCACATAATATTATTATAGTTATCATGAGTGAGACACTAAGAGATGCACATGGGACCCCACTTTTTCAGTATGTATTACGTGGGCTGAATTTTGATAACACAGGAGTTTTCTGACTCTATGGGGCTACACCCTTTAAATTGTGAGTATAATAGTAGTTTCACTATTGTGGCTCTACTGGAGTTGCATAATATCAACTATGTACTACGGTGGCCGAGAGAGACACACACGCACTATGATTCGACCTTAAGTGATTCGACCGTAATTCATGCCACTGTAAGCGATTCGATCCTAAGCGATTCAACCTTAAGCGATTCGTTGGTAAGCGATTCAACCTTAAGCGATTCGACACCAAGCGATTCGTTGGTAAGCGATTCAACCTTAAGCGATTCGTTGGTAAGCGATTCAACCTTAAGCGATTCGTTGGTAAGCGATTCAACCTTAAGCGATTCGCTGGTAAGCGATTCAACCTTAAGCGATTCGCTGGTAAGCGATTCGTTGGTAAGCGATTCAACCTTAAGCGATTCATTGGTAAGCGATTCAACCTTAAGCGATTCGACACCAAGCGATTCGTTGGTAAGCGATTCAACCTTAAGCGATTCGCTGGTAAGCGATTCGTTGGTAAGCGATTCAACCTTAAGCGATTCGCTGGTAAGCGATTCGTTGGTAAGCGATTCAACCTTAAGCGATTCGCGATTCAACCTTAAGCAATTCGTTGGTAAGCGATTCAATCTTAAGCGATTCGTTGGTAAGCGATTCGATACTAAGTGATTCAGCCTTAAGCGATTCGTTGGTAAGTACGCGATCGCGATTCGACCCTAACCGACTTGTTGGTAAGCGATTCGATCCTAGGCGATTCGTTGGTACGCGATTCGACCATAGGCCATTCATTGGGCAACGATTTCAATCCTACGCGATTCGTTGGTAGGCTAAATATTCATCTTTAAGCAATTCGATTTCTTCGTAAGCGATTCTTTGATAAGCTTTGCGACTGATAAGCGATTTATTAACCGTATAGCGATTTTCTCAATTCCACCGCAGGCAATTTGACTGTAAGCTATAATATTATATTAAACGGCGGATTCGTTCCTGGAACCGCCCAAATAACTAGAGCTCTGTTTACAGTGTACCCGCGTGCTGATGGCTGCATCAGTAGCTGCAGATCGCCTATTGACGATCTTTACCTACATATGCAAAATAGTTTTGCGTACATGGCGTGGCCATAAAACACAGTATTTACGACGTTCGTGGGCTTCATCAAACGATTAGAGGCATAATGGAGCCAATTATTCGACGATTCCTACGGATTCCCTGTGCTTATCACTCACTCACATGCCTAGATCATCACATATGGCGATTTTCGTGTTGACGACAGATAAACCCGATTGCTTCACACCTTGCTGCGTATGCGCGCGCGGGATAACTAGCAAAGAAGAGGTGTGGCTGATGTTTTAACACAATAATGAAGGTAGAAGCGGTGGGTAGCTTACTAAAGAATCGCTTAGTGACGAATCGTTTACCAACGAATCGCTTAAGGTTGAATCGCTTACCAACGAATCGCTTAAGGTTGAATCGCTTACCAGCGAATCGCTTAAGGTTGAATCGCTTACCAACGAATCGCTTACCAGCGAATCGCTTAAGGTTGAATCGCTTACCAGCGAATCGATTAAGGTTGAATCGCTTACCAACGAATCGCTTACCAGCGAATCGCTTAAGGTTGAATCGCTTACCAGCGAATCGCTTAAGGTTGAATCGCTTACCAGCGAATCGCTTAAGGTTGAATCGCTTACCAACGAATCGCTTACCAGCGAATCGCTTAAGGTTGAATCGCTTACCAGCGAATCGATTAAGGTTGAATCGCTTACCAACGAATCGCTTACCAGCGAATCGCTTAAGGTTGAATCGCTTACCAGCGAATCGCTTAAGGTTGAATCGCTTACCAACGAATCGCTTAAGGTTGAATCGCTTAGGATAGAATCGCTTACAGTGGCATGAATTACGGTCGAATCATTTAAGGTCGAATCATAGTGCGTGTGTGTCTCTCTCGGCCACCGTAATGTACAAAGGACATAAGACTGGGATCATAATTATTATTATGGGTAAACAAGCAATGAGGTTACTATAGTAGCATGACTATACTATGACTGTGCACACCTATAACTTCTGAATCATTATAACATCTATGCATCTATAACAGGCCAATTGCTCACTGAAATTAATGCTTCTGCTGTGCTGTGCATGTCCATGATCACTTATAGCATGGATGGTAGCAGAATAGAGCTCATTTTCTCTCAAACCACTGCTTGAGTCAACTGAAAGGGTAACCCATCTTGTATTAGTAGTATGATCTACTGTGATGTTTGGTATCTGTATTCCATGATTTAAAGTGATCAAGTCAGATTTTGAAGTTGTCCACACTTCATAGACATCAAAGCAGTTTGAATCTCCACCACTGGCGTTTGTCTGGGTTGTGGGAAAGGTGGGTGGGTAAGGGGAGATTTTTCAGCAGTTAAAGATAATAATATGAGATTGTAGAGTTACTGTAAGTAGATCACAAAACAACAATAGTTAATAGGGCATCTAGCAGGTCATCTGGAAGGGGAGGAGATAGAGAGCTAGAGAGAGAAAAGAGAGAGAGAGAGAGAGAGAGAGAGAGAGAGAGAGAGAGAGAGAGAGAGAGAGAGAGAGAGAGAGAGAGAGAGAGAGAGAGAGAGAGAGAGAGAGAGAGAGAGAGAGAGAGAGAGAGAGAGAGAGAATTACATAATATCATAGAACATGAAGCAAGCAAGCAGCTAGGACTTCACTGACCTGAGTAAATAAAAACTTCACGTGTACTAAGTTTGTCTCTCCATGCAATGTTGATAGAATTACAGTTTCATTTCCTGATTCACTACTAGGTGCTAATAAACATTAATAGTGAAATACAAACTTTTGTGCTTAGAGCATATTTATCTTACCCTTGCTACTATCACAAGCCCTGTGCATTGCAGTACTGTCATTTCCCTCTCCTACCACATTCACAGCTGTCACAGTGAATAAAAGATTAACACGGACATTTAGAAATAAGAATTCTCTATCAGTAGTATTTTTGCATGTTAACGTAGTGCTGAGGTTGTAGCAAATTCGATAATGACTGATATCAGGTTCGACATCTGTGATATTAAGAGTGTTGGGTTCATCCCAAATAAGTATTCTGAGGAACTCCTCTAGCGACTGTTCCAATTGTAAATCAGTTGGCATTATCAGGGTCAAGTTAGGAGGTGGACCAAGGAGTCCTTGCACTTTGAAGAAAGCAGGTGAACTCAGTACATCTGTTCCTTGAATTATACATGCCAAGCACAGTATGGACGTATTTTTGTTGATGTCACTGTTTGAAATGGAAATGTTAGATGTGAACCTTCCCTCTGTTAGATTTACTGTGACTTGATGTGAGGTTGATATTCCACGCTGCCTGATCTCTTGCCTCTGAGCAAAAAATCTGTCCACTATCCACAGAATGCTATTCGCTCCAGTCACATCACACTGAAAGATTGTACTGGCACTGGGATCCAAACTGGCAATGTACTCTCTTGGTGAAATCGTGGCACTTGTCTGAATGGCCTCCACATTCACTAGTCCAGCAAGGCACATTACAAGAAACAATATTAATTCCATGATAATTTAGAAGCCCTATATTATAGAGAGCCCTAATAGATAGCAAGAATATATTATACAAGGAGTGAGCTCGCTTCACTCGCTCACTCCTTTATCCCCGTGCTATTATTGTGCATGTGTGGTCGACGACCTTTGCCTACATATTTGTGCGCATGCGCATCGTGCAAGCTAGCGCACGTGCACATCCTGCCTAATCATGTATCTTTGTCAATCAGCCAGCTGAAGAATTCGTTACTTGTCTTGCAGCTTCGCTCGCAAGGGGTCCCAAGAGAAGACGCTTAGAATAGAATCGCCTCCCTCTGGAAAGCACCTATGGGCAACATCGACTCCAGAATGTCACCCTTTCGCATTCTCCAGGCCGCCATATGTAAGTGTACAAGGGGTGGTCTCTCCTATACCCAGTGTGGTCAGATCTGCGACCGGGGTCACGGGGTAGTCACTGGGTCACCGAGGTTTTTCATAAGTGGTCACCAGGTCACGGCGCTAAAATTGCTATTCCGCGGTCACAGAGCACAAACATGGACGAGGTTGTCAGACATGTCAAATACTAGCTAAATAATACGTAGGTACATATTCAGAGATGATATACTCGCCCTTTAAACGTTCCATATCCACATGACATGTTCTGATTCGATGTTCTAGCTACAGCTAGCTAGCTACGTTACTAATATCAATTTTAATAATTATGTTCACGTGAGCATGCGCGGCCCGCGCGGCTACTACTATACTATACTATACTATAGCTAGCTAGTGCTAATAGCCGACGATTTTAAGCGTGGTCACTAGGTCACAGCCGAATTTTAAGCACGGTCACGAGGTCACAGCCGAATTTTGGCGGTCACAAATTGTGACCCCGGTCGCAGATCTAACCACAGTGGGTATAGGAGAGACCACCCCTTGGTGTACAGTTTAGTCTAATTCTGCGCCGGCGTTTTTTTTTTTTGAAGCAGCTCACTTTAGTGGCTGCTGGGCCATAGCCAGCCGTCAGTGGGCTGTCTGTTGTATCGTTCCAAATCCAGTGACGCCGAGAAAGAATACTTTTTAGCTGGGGTCAAATCGCTTCCGGTCACCTTTCTGGTCGTACACACACACACGGACAACTAATCTTAGTATAATGATGGCAGGCTACCCATGCACGTCTAAATGTGGGGAGGGGAGGGGTTCTATAGCTACTCTCCGCATTGAGCATGCGCGCATTACACATCGATCTGCAATTGTGACGATCATAATTTACACCCACTCTGACCTACACCCCTGCTCATTCTTTGACGACCTTTACCTACATTATGGATGGAGCGGTCATAATACTGCCTGTTACATAACGATGGTGATCGATTGGAGCACCTGAGTGTATAAGTACTGGTCTATTTCTACATACAGTTTTATCTCTCTATGTAGTTTATTATACAAGAAAAACACTACATTTTTAGCTACAAGTTAGCTAATCAACACAAATCCATCAAACTTAGGTACCATTTAATTGCGTGGGCGTGAGCGTCAGGAATGGCTAATTCAATTAGCGAATCGTGAAGGGGCGTGGCCGAAGAGGCCATACGAGTGCTTTTGGTCGAAGGTGGGCGTGTCCAGAATCGGCCAGGGATGATTATGCGCGTGTAATTAGCGACCGGAAGTGGCCCCTGAAGAAAAGGCCGGTAATTGCCCACATCAAAGCATTCTTGCTTAACTATTAACACTACTCTGGTGGTCTCATGACATGTTAGAGCGAAACAGAGAATGTTGATGACAATTGCCTCAGCTCTGCATCTAGCAGACAATTACCGGAAGAAAATATTGCTGAAGCTTTCTCCAGAGGGGAGTTCTTGAACAACCTATCCACCCTATCTGTCAAGCTAGCCTCAGTACCTGCTGCAGAATGTGCTGACCAATTTATTTCCCTTCTGAAATCTACCTTGCTGACTACTAGCCCCGAAAGGAACAATAAAAGAAAGAAATCAAACTCGTTTCCTCAAAACACATGGTTTGATGAAGAATGCAAGCAAGCCAAGAGAATCTTTAAAAAATCTGCCAGGAAACTGAAGGCAGATCCAGACAATATGCTGCTCAGAGATCTTGCCTGGAAGAATAAACGCAAATATAAGAACTTAATTAGGCAAAAGAAACGCAATATCATATCCAAATTGCACACTGAGCTCAAAGAATTTAAATCGAAAAACCCTCGCGAATTCTGGAGGAAAATTGCCAATGCAACCAGTACAAACACTGATGACAAGGAAATCCCTGTATCCACTGATCGGTTGGGGGCATACTTTGAGTCTTTGTTAACGGGTTCTGAGGTCAGATCTCATGCTGTTCCTCCCCATAATTCCGAAACGAACCCTATTCTAGACGATCCTATCGAAGAAGAGGAAGTGAGGGCAGCAATTTCATGCCTGAAGAAAAACAAGGCCCCTGGCCTTGATGGTCTCTCACCCACTGCTTTCAAGCTGTTCAACAGCGATCTCATATCATTCACTACAATACTTTTCAACAGACTACTGGAGCAAGGGATTTTCCCTGACTCCTGGAGCTCTGGAGCAATCAAACCAATCTACAAGAAAGGTTGCAAAGAAGATCCAAATAACTATAGAGGAATTACCTTGCTACCCATCTTAAGTAAGCTCTTTACAGCAATCTTAAGGGAAAGAATTCAGTACTGGGCAGATATCAATGATAAAATTAATGACGCTCAATTCGGATTCAGACAGGGAAGGAGAACAACCGATCCTCTGTTCATAATGAGTATAGCAATACAACATCATAAAAAAAGGAAAGCAACACTATACACTTGCTTTGTTGATTTTGCTAAGGCCTTCGACTCTGTCAACCATGGCCTGTTATGGAGCAAACTCGCCTCAATGGGGCTCGGTGGCAGAATGCTAAAAATCCTTCAAAGCATGTATGGTAAAGCTACATCCAGAGTTGTGGCTAACGGAACGATGTCCCCAACATTTCACTGTTCAAAAGGGGTCAGACAGGGCTGTAATTTGAGCCCTCTCCTCTTTAGCCTTTTTATAAGCGATCTAGAATCACACTTGTCAGCAAATAACTCAGGAAGTATCCATTTAGGAAGCAAGAAGGCACATCTCCTCCTCTTTGCCGATGATTTAGCCCTCCTGGCGGATTCTCACTCAGGCTTGCAGACATCAATCGATCTTCTAGAGGAATACTGCCTAACATGGGATCTGAAAATAAATATCGATAAGACGAAAACTGTTGCATTCAATAACAAAAAGGGAGGACCCCATTTTACATTGAGCTCATCTCCACTTGAAGCTACAAACGAGTATAAGTACCTAGGCATCGTATTATCGGATACTGGATCCCTCAGACCAGCCATCTTAACACTTGCGAATCAAACCAGGAAAGCTTGCTTCTCTCTTTTAAAGTCACTCTCCCATTTATCCCATCCCGATCCCTCGTTACAGTGCTACCTGTTTGACTCCTTAGTCCGACCTGTAGCTGAATATGGCTGTGAGATATGGGGTTATGCACGTGCCGAAGAATTGGAAGTCATTCACCGAAGATTCTGCAAATCTGCTCTCGGGGTGCCAATAACAACCACTAACTTAGCTTGCTATGGCGAGTTAGGCAGATCCCCGCTTATCATCAAAAGGAAGATTCTAATGGTGAAGTACTGGCTGAGAGTTGCTGGCAGTTGGGACGTAGCTACCACCCTTGGTCAAAGAGGCCTATACTCTGGCAAAAAACCACTCTCTACAATGGACTTCATATGTTAAACAGATCCTCGATGAAAGTGGAACTCGTATGTCTGGTCCCACCCATCTTCAGTCAACCCACATGCATTCGCTAACGAACTCAAACAAAGACTTGAAGATCAGTACATCCAAGCATGGTCCAGTGAGCTTCAAGCTAACACAGGGAAGCTTAGAACATACAAGCTCATTAAACATGATTTCAAAATGGAAAAGTACCTCAATCTTCCTCCCCATTTACGAGTTCCAACTGCAAGACTAAGAACAAGCGCCCATTCCCTTAGAATCGAAACTGGAAGATACAACCTCCCGACCCCAATTCCAGCTGAGGAGCGCTTTTGCTGGTTCTGTTCCAACCAACTAGTTGAAGATGAGCTACATTTCCTATTCGACTGCGACCTCTATAAATCGATGCCGGAGAAAAATAAACTTATAGAGCACTGTTCAAGTGTAAACCATTCCTTCGCCTTTCTATCCAATTTAGAGAAATTCAAGTTCATCTCGTTTGCCGAGCAACCCAAAACCATATTTTTATTTTGCAAGTTTGTTGCCGCAGCCCTGGAAACACGAAAGTCTACTGTTCATATTATTGATTAGCTATTATCACCTATAAACAATATTATTATATCACTTTGATCAATTATTATACTATTTGTGCACTCTAGTACAGCTATTTTTCAGACTTATGGGCCTCCTGGCCTCCATTGTCTATAAAAAAAAAATAATAATAATAATAATTAACCGCAACGACTAAAAAAAAAAAAAAAAAAGCTAATTTGGCCTAATTAAGCATGTGGGCGTGTTCTTGGCACTGTGTGGAGTGTGTGCGTGTGCGTTAATGCAGGTTTTATTGCTTCCGATTGGGCGTGGCTTCACAGGCCAGTGCTTGGACATCGGGGCCGGGGACTTGGCTGCGGCGATAGGTGGGCGTGTCCCGGATGCGGTGGTGACCTTTGAACCCGTCCAGGAGGCTTTGGGGGCGTGGCAGGAGGTCAAAGGTGAGGCCATGTCTGTTAATGAGGCACTGTACGGCGGTGCGATCGAGGGGCCTGTACGGCTGGACGGAAGCTGACGATGGTTTGAAGCGGATGTGGTTGCGATGACGTGTTGTTACTCCGCCCACACAGAAAATGAAGTGAGCTCTTGTGTGGGCGGTGTGGCAGAACGGCCTCCAAGTGTTTGTGTGTGTTTTGGCCTTGAGGAAGCTGTGTGTTTTAATTGGGATTGATTGTGGGCTTCCGGTGGACATCCGGTGGTTAGTAGGCACTTGATTGAGAATGGTGGTCCTTGGGGAACAGGGTGGGGCTGTTTTGGGCGTGGCCTGGCCCCTCCCTTCCGGCTCGGCTTCCGGTCCATGGAGGATATTAAATGAACACTTCCGGCTCTAGCAGCCACACCCCTGAGACCTGTGCAATTAAAAGGGCGTGGTTACACAACATGCACCTCACTAATGACTTTGATGTGGTTTAGGTGTCATATCCCCCACCTCACGCCCACGCAATTTAATGGTACCTTAATGCATGATATCTCGTCTGCTTTTTCATTATACTAGCTGGACAGTGTCACCTGCTGTCATACGATGTGATGGGGTGACATTCTCTTTCCCATCATTGTGCTCAAGTACAGTGTAGAGGTGTTCTATGCTGGCTGCTTCTGATGCTTAGCTACAATGATTTTAGAAAGATGATTCGTTGGGCTCGCAAGGGTCTATCTTTAGCAATTGTGTGTGTGTTTTAAATTAAAGATTGTATACACTTTCAGTTTGTACTTGTATGTATGAGTATACTGAGGTATGTTATCATGCACAGAACATTGAATTTATAGACAAATTCAACATAATATTTGTATAACAAGTTTGCATCAATGTTGTCACTAGAAATTTCTTAAAATTTGGGTGCTCTGAGGACACATAGGCAGTACTCTGAGAGAGAGAATAAAAGTAGGGGGGCCAGGCCAGGGGGGTACCCTCTCCTTGAAAATTGGACGAGCAATCAATTGCTCCCCCCTGCTCTCCTTCTAGAGCTCTCCCATAGGATATTAATTTTTGTATTCATGATCCATTGCATGTAAGTAATCAGAATGCAAATCAGTGTAATGTACAGCATGCATACAGCTATATGTATAGCTAATATTATAGGAGTGCTCAATAGAATGTGATCATGAAACAAGCACAAGCCATTCCCATGCTCTTACACACACAAAGCACACACATGTCACTATCTATGTATAAACAGTATAGAACGACTCATAGTGACTACCATTGGGATCATAAATTTTGGCCATTATATATAGAAACACGAATCAGGGGTTATATGAGTACTATTTTCAATGCAGAGGGGACCAAGGTGAGTGGCCATTATAGAGAGAGTGGCGCATGGCCGGCTGCTCATCAGGGGTGGCTATATTAGCTATCACAAGCTGCTCAAGAAAGTAATTATTAATAATCAAGCTAGCTACGTGAACCTTAGCAGAAAAGGACTCCGATAACTTGGGTCTTATTGGAGCATGCTGTCCACTGACAGTGTTGCAAAGGAAGACAATGCCAGTTATGACAACAAGTGTTCCAACTCTTAGACTATAGCCATTTTGTTGATTTATATGAGCACATTCATTATAGCTATTTTACCTGTCATGTGATGTTAATATTTCAGTGGTATGAATTCACTATGACGTGCACAATTGAATCTTATACTGACAGTTTACTCTTAGACTAAATGAAGTGTACACTACAGTTGAGCCTCCGATAACGGACCCTCCGAGAAGCGGACAACCTCTCTACAGCGGACAAGTGCCGTGTTACCGATTGAATTTAGCATGATAGTTATAGTACATTAGCAACCTCCGAGAAGTGGACGCTTCTCGATTCCGGACAGCGGACAAGATCCAAGCTCCCAACGTGACTTTTCAATGCAAAACTGCCTCTAAATAGCGGACATCCGGAAACCACGCCCTTAAATTAACGATGCCACGCCCACCTTTGCCGCAATCTAGGCGGTCGCGACATTGTGCCGCATGCGCGATAATAATATTAGCCTTGAATCCAGATAACGATTTGGAGTAGCCAGTACTTCAGAAACAAAAAAAATTCAGTCTGTGCTATGTTGATACTGAAGACTGAACATACCAATCACTTGATTATCATCTCTACTGCTCTTATCATGCATTTACTAACTTGTTAAGGATAATACAATCAAAATGGGTTGAGAAATCATGAACCTCCGAGATAGGGACAACCTCCGAACAAAGGACAAGAGGCCCGTTCCCAAAGTGTCCTTTGTTCGGAGGCTCGACTGTATTATATTAGCTGTAAAACATACATTATATAAACAGACAGTGCTGTTGGGATAACTGACACCAGCTGGTGACATTATATAAACACGAGAAAGAAAATTAAAACCGTACCATGCATGCACAGTAACAGTAACAGTGTTGTGACAATTATTTTATTATAATACACTGTAGGAAACTAATGGTTATTTAAACAGTTGTCTCTTGCAGTTTCATGACTCCTATCTCATTAGGCCAGGCAAACTGAATTCGCAGTTTATCGTCACCGCCCGCATGGATTTTCAGATTTTCTCAAAATTTTCATATTTCAGATTGTATGCAGCAACTATATGGCACTTTGGCCCCGCCCCCTCGAGCGCTGCAATTGAAGGGCGTGGTCTCGGCGATCGCGAGTTCGAACCTAGCATTTCTCGCACTCTTTTACTAGTTTGAAATCTGAATAATGACCGCCCGCCCGCATGCAAAATCGAAAAGTCTGTGACGATAAACTGTGAATTTAGTTTGCCTCGCCTTATCTGAATATTCCAGATTCATATTATTGCATATAAACTTACATTTAATTTTTCTACAACATTAGTAACTATAATAATTATGCAGAGGACTCAAATGCATGCAAGTTACAATAACTCTATAATACAAAAATGATTAAAATTTAATGACATTGTGAGCATAATATTAGCAGCTGTATGTAACTTCATTGACTATAATTATACTATGTCATGAGTAGTACCTCTCAGCAAAGATGTGTTCGTTTGGTAATACATCCTGCCTCCTTCTCTTCTTGTACCACTTTATCAGTACTATTAGGATGGTACAGATAGTTGCTTCAACGATTGTCAGTAGCAGGCCATACCAGAATCCACAATTGGCACCCCATTTGTATGATAGACTATCAGTTTTGAATGGTATGGACCAGACCAACCATACAGTACCTGATAGAAAGAATGAAGAGAAGGTTATCCCAACGGTTAAACTCTTCATGAAGTAAGGAACCTGAGCAGAAAAGTATTCTACGGACCCAATATAGAGCATCGCATATGAAACCGATATTATAATGTCAGGTATGATCATCCAGTAATAGTTTAAAGAGTCTGACGTTTTTAATGTCTCTTGGTGTGGAGAAAACAGACATGGAGCTGTTGCATTGTTATTGTGTACTATGAAAGAATTACGTTGGAAAACAATCTCGTATGCCATCAGTATAAGAATTCGCACCAGTTGTAAAAGCATTGCAATGAACGCTTTTTGTAAACTCTCTAGGCGTGGATAGCATCTGTACAATATTGGATAAAGCAGAATTTCATGTAGCACTATCACTACTGTGGCACTGTAATAGAAAGTATGAGTAAAACTTGCTTCGCGATAACACTCAATGACTGATAGCTTAGAATTCCATTCTGCTTCACCATGATTTTACAACATTTCACTAAACTTATCCCGCAAATAATTTGATGCTATTACTCCACCAATAAGTGCTCCACCCACCACTGCAACAGGCAAAACCCGAAGAAATGTTTTGACGTCTTCCACCTGCTCTGTTGTGAATGGTCCTCCATATTTACTCTTACCAAAGTCAATACGAGAAGGAAGCTCATCTTCACAGTAGGTGAAGGCACTCCTCTGTCTTGGATGCTTATTTCTTACAGCGTACTTCATTACTTTGTACACCATTTTGAAAGAATTTTTGTGTTTAACTGGTTCTTTAATCAAATATTGATTACAACAATGCAATAGAATTAAGGCCAAAGAAAGATTTGCACTCACAAAGAGTGGCTTAATCATCAAATATTGCTGACTAAGACAAGCAGAGATAACGTCTACAACAATTCCAGCACTTACTACAGTCCACACATACCAGATTATGAAGGATTGGATTTCAGTTGATAAAGCATCATAGAGTTGATCCATTCCAAACTGAATGATATTGGCTTGGTATCCACCAAAACCGATAGCCATGAAAACAATTAATACCAGTTGAACATTTTTGTCTATGATATTAAACTCACGAGCCAATAATATCTGTGCTATAACTGAACTGATGACTGCTAAGGCTGTGGCTATCCACATCATCCATACACTAAATCGTATCACTTTGTATCGGCCAGTGTGTGTATCAGCTAACCATCCAGCCACTGGCACAGAAAGACCAAATGCCACTTTCCATGTCAGTGATTCAATTCCACCCTCATCATATGAATTGAGAAGATAGAATTCATTCATTATCAGATAGTTACAAATTAATACAAAAATGGCTCCTTTGTTTTTGACTCTCCTTGGTTTGTATGTTGGCTTGCAGCATAGCTGAAGACGTTCTTTAGTAGTGACTAGCGCTGAGATGTCCTGGAGCGACTCGTATTCACCTGAATCTCTATCCATAGCCATTATGTTGTGATGTGTATTTATTGTGTCACAATCTTTAATCTACTGTAACTTCACTAGATCTGGGTGTAGTTATAGTGCTCTGTGGATGTAGCTATATTGGGACATATCCTCTATATAGTTCTGTAAACTATAATACTGCTGCACTTCGCTCGTATCCTCTATATATTATAGTTTTGTAAACCACTGCACTTTGCTAAATAACTATAGCTAGCTACAGTTGTATTAGCTATTATACTCTTGGGTAAACAACTTGTCATTAATCGAATAATAGACAACGTTCCATAATGCATGCATGAATACTGCAGTATCACTGTGTCAGTTTAGAGTTCATTGAATCACTGCTCAATTATAGGCAAACTTAAGATGACAATGAACAACTGTTGTAAAATTCCCAAATAATTTTTCATAGGTCTAGTGTGAAGCTTATCATGTTTGTGTCAAAAATAATGATAGCTATACTCAATGTGACCTGCAAACAACAATATAACCTCCTAACTTCCTAACTTCAGTTTTCAATATGAAAATTTGTGCAAATTTTGATACAATGTGACCTCCAAACGTGAATGTAGCTAGCTATATTATGTGCAAGTTACGACATATTTGCATGAAGTATTGATATCATTACGTCCAGAGTCCCAATTCGCAAAAAAACAATTCGGCCCTCGCTATGATGAAACCTATGATGAAATTATGATGAAATGATGATGAAACCTATGATGAATGAAATTGGGTCGAAGACTGCTTCAAAATGTTTAGCTCGCATGACAGGGTGTTGGGACCCAGAATTCGAACCTAGCGTAGAAGAGATCGTGGACTATCCAATGATATCCTTATGGCGTTTCTCTCAGTTCGCTTTCTCTAGCGAGCTCGCCTTCAGGGCAGGGGGATTTCCCTATTCAGTCGAGCACATGGCAGGTGAAGGTCAACCGGCTCAAGCCGCGCGCCCCAATATTGTAGCGTAAGCCGCCATATATCGGCATGTACGTAATACCGGTGTCGCAGTATGATTGGACCCCCCCGCTACGGGACCCCGGGTCCAATAGTACTAGGATGATTGGACCCCTCGGTCCAATCATCCTAAGGTTCCATGGACCCCTCCCTGGAAGAATGGACCCCCCTTCGAATCGAAGTTTGCATACTTACCCCTGGCCTCATGGGCCTCGATCTCAAGTTCCCAATCAATACTTAGAGACTGAGTGCAAGGTCTTTACGCTTTTTAACCCCGAGCATAGATAGTAGAAAGGCTATTTTACCATCTATGGAGTATGGCCCGAGGCTAGCGCTGTAGCATCCCGACCACAGCGAGGGTGCTACTAAGTCTAAGGGCCTGATCTCTGAGTGACCAATCAGATTACAGCATAGATTACAGTAGCTATTTGTAGTGATATTAGTCTTAGACTAGAGAGTCATTTCAACTTTTGCTTTGATTTTCTTCATGATATTAATCGGCAGTGAGCTCATGTAAGTTGTAGAGTGAAAGTAATGATATTCATAGTATTGAATTTCTTTCGTGTAGGTTAATTATTAATTGATAGCCTCGTATCCAGGCCTTCCTCAAAGGGCCTGGGTACGAGGCTAGTAGGTTGATAGCTATTGTAGCTTTGGATCCAATCCAGCACCTCCGCTAAGCATAGATAGCTAGATTTTTTATGCCACGCATCAGAATGCATCAAGCCAGACAAGTATTATTAGCTATTATGATATTGCCATCTTTAGATAACCGTTCTGGATATATATGTATCACTTTCTAGATAGGTACAAAGCTCTCATACCCATCCTGACAGCAACGAGCAAGCAGCCTGACTAACAGCAACGCACAGGTTCGCGCGCGCGCGCGAGCTTGGAGAGGGGGGGTCATTCTATCCATAGGGGGGTCCATTCATGCCTCGTTACGAATGGACCGGGGGTCCAAATATCCTTGGGGCTTTGGACCCCGGGGTCCAAGTATCCGGGGGGTCCAACTATACTCCGACACCGGCACCGCCCGTGCCAATTATCGGCACCTAGTTTACGACGTATTTTACGGGATTATACGGACATCGCTGAAGCGTTTACGGACCTGAAACTTTCAATGGCCGTTGCACATCAAGGAAAGTAAACAGGAAGAAAAGGATGATATTATTGGCAAGAAGGCGTGGTGAAGAAGCTCTATACCAAGTTCGATCAAAATCGGATGAAGTATCTGGCGTCTACAGGGAGAAACAGCTCATGGCGGCTTTACCATGGCCTAGCAAGAGCTAGAAAGATTATTATTCCGTCATAGTTGCTCTTAAGGTAGCATTAAAGTGCGTGGGCGTGAGCGTCAGGATTGGCTAATTCAATTAGCGAATCGTGAAGGGGCGTGGCCGAAGAGGCCATACGAGTGCTTTTGGTCGAAGGTGGGCGTGTCTAGAATCGGCCAGGGATGATTATGCGCGTGTAATTAGCGACCGGAAGTGGCCCCTGAAGAAAACACCGGTAATTGCCCACTTCAAAGCAAGATCAAAGCATTCTTTCTTAACTATTAACCGCAACGACAAAAAAAAAAAAAAAAAAAAAGCCTTATTAGGCCTAATTAAGCATGTGGGCGTGTTCCTGGCACTGTGTGGAGTGTGTGCGTGTGCGTTAATGCAGGTTTTATTGCTTCCGATTGGGCGTGGCTTCACGGGCCAGTGCTTGGATATCGGCGCCTGTGACTTGGCCTCGGCGATAGGTGGGCGTGTCCCGGAAGCGGTGGTGACCTTTGAACCCCGCGAGGAGGCTTTGGGGGCGTGGCAGGAGGTCAAAGGTGAGGCCATGTCTGTTAATGAGGCACTGTACGCCGGTGCGATGGAGGGGACCGTACGGCTGGACGGAAACTGACGATGGTTTGAAGCGGATGTGGTTGCGATGACGTGTTGTTACTCCGCCCACACAGGAAATGAGGTGAGCTCTTGTGTGGGCGGTGTGGCAGAACGGCCTCCAAGTGTTTGTGTGTGTTTTGGCCTTGAGGAAGCTGTGTGTTTTAATTGGGATTGATTGTGGGCTTCCGGTGGACATCCGGTGGTTAGTAGGCACTTGATTGAGAATGGTGGTCCTTGGGGAACAGGGTGGGGCTGTTTTGGGCGTGGCCTGGCCCCTCCCTTCCGGCTCGGCTTCCGGTCCATGGAGGATATTAAATGAACACTTCCGGCTCTAGCAGCCACACCCCTGAGACCTGTGCAATTAAAAGGGCGTGGTTACACAACATGCACCTCACTACTTTGATGTGGTTTAGGTGTCATATCCCCCACCTCACGCCCACGCAATTTAATGGTACCTTAAGGTGGAGGCTGATGCCTAGAACACATCCAAGTCCTTCATGAATTTATTGTACCGTTGAAACGGCTCTAGTATCGATTTTACGTGTAGTATCAACACATTCACGGCTGTCGTTCGAAGACGATGCAAGCGATCGATATGAGAAGAGAGATATAGCGAGAGGACATCCTGAAGTATCTGGGGATATTTTTTCTATAATTTTCTGGCAAGTAAGGCAGCAGTAAAAGGCTCAAGAAGGCCCAGGTGCCGATAAATGGCGCATTCGCCATTATGGAAAAAGATAGGTGTGCCGATAATACGTACCGGTTGCCGATAAATGGTATTGTGATGTCTGCGCATTAGCGCTTATAGCTCATTGATTACTAGGGCCTACCTCTCTGGATTCTAGCTAATGAATGCCTACGTCAAGGGCTTTCTTTCAGTGCAAGAACCAAGTTCATACGTCATTCCTGGCGGGAGTTACAAATCGGGAAATTTTGCATGCCGATAAATGGCGGCTTACGCTACGCGTATACGGAGCATGCGCAGTTTGTCAATGTGTCCTAGTTCGAATTTATGGCGGCGTATTCATGAGGGACTCTGGACGTAGTCTCTAAGTTTTTCATTACGTCCAGAGTCCCAATTAACAAATCGATTCGGCCGCTCAATGAGGTAATGATGATGAAATATGATGAAATGTATGATGAAATGATGATGAAACCTATGATGAAATTGGGGTGAAAACTGCTTCAAAATGTTTAGCGCGCATGACAGGGTGTTGGGATCCAGAATTCGAACCTAGCGTAGAAGAGATCGTCGACTATCGATGAGATATGGCGATTCTCCCAGTTCGCTTTCTTTGGCGAGCACGCACTCGGGGGGATTTCCCTATTCAGTCTAGCACATGGCAGGTGGAGGTCACGTCCGGGTCAACCGGCTCAAGCCGCGCGCCCCAATATTGTACGCGTATACGGAGCATGCGCAGTTTCTCAGTGTGTCCTAGTTCGAATTTATGGCGGCGTATTCGCGAGGGACTCTGGACGTAGTCTCTAAGTTTTTCATTACGTCCAGAGTCCCAATCAACAAATCGCTATTCGGCCTCGCGATGAGGTAATTATGACAAATGATGATGAAACCTATGATGAAATGATGATGAAACCTATGATGAAATTGGGTGAAAACTGCTTCAAAATGTTTAGCTCACATGAGAGGGTGTTGGGACCCAGAATTCGAACCTAGCGTAGAAGAGATCGTGGACTATCGATGAGATATGGCGATTCTCTCAGTTCGCTTTCTTTGGCGAGCACGCACTCGGGGGGATTTCCCTATTCTGTCTAGCACATGCATGGCAGGTGGAGGTCACGTCCGGGTCAACCGGCTCAAGCCGCGCGCCCCAATATTGCTACTTTCTCTGAGAAGTACTGTTGGTTGAACTTCACATGTTTCCTTGGCTTACGTAATGCTGTGGATAAATAAAGCTAGCCTTGCGCTATATATAGCACGCATCACTGTCACAAGGGGCTGGCCCGCGCGGCGACTGCAGCAGCGTGACCAACCTGAAATTCGGAAGGAATACTGTGCTGTCGAGTTCGTCTCTGTAATTGAAGCATCGAAACTTGTCGCTATCAAGATTGAGAGTCGATCTTAGACGCCATCTCCATGATTTCTGGGGCCAGCATCGATCGATGTGTACGCATCCTAGTGACAACCTGTTAGGCCAGACAAATTAAATACATTGTTGCACGGATTCGCTCGCTCCAATTTTTGGGCAAACAGAAAAAAAATTTAATTAAGTTGGGTGGAGCTTATGTACAGTAGAGTGGTTTTTGTGTTCTAGCTTGATTTCCTGGTCCTAGATAGTCACATTAGCCTGTCTTAATTATAGATTGTGGTCTATAACCACACCCAAATTAATTGCATTTTTTGCTTTTTTTTTCGATCGCTTGGTCCAATTTTTACCTCAAAATATCCGAGCAACAACAAATTAAATTGATGTGGCCTTACCACATGCACCATTACACTGTGCAGTGCAGCTACTGGGGAGATGGTCAAGTGTTCATAATAATAATTATTAGTATTGTAAACTTTGCATGAAATTTCACATAAGAGTTTGCATGAAACTTCACATTCAATTTGATGTTTGCAAGAAAATCAATTTTCTAAGTGTGCATTTATGTCAACTCAAATTTTGGAAATTTGCATCACTGAATATAATATTATATATAGCAGAGACTGCCCATTCAAAGCTCATGTTCGGAGATCATAACATTTAATTTATTATTGCATCAAAAATTTTCACATTGAAAACAGTTAGGAGGTTACATTGTTGTTTGCAGGTCACATTGAGTATCATTATTATCTCCCCAGTTTTGACACAAAATAAGCTTCATATAATAGTCTAGAGAATGACATCATAATCTCTATTAATATTAGACCCTGATTATTATTAATTTTATAGAGAGAGAAACATTGACAGAAAGAACCTGATGAAACAACTGAACAATGACAGTATACATGCACACTAGTCTACAGCCAGATTAAAAAAAAATAATAATTGAAAGATGCAAGACTTAATATTGATTTCAGAATCTGTGTATTCCTTGGCATAGCTACAACTGCATGTAGGAGGCAGCTAGTAAGAAAGGACAACCGATCACCTTTTCAATCTCCCTGATAAAGCCTGCTTCATTGCACCAAGCTTCAGGCTTCTGTCTCCAGCAAAATGTACAATGAAGTCATTGTCCATGTAAACACCATCAAAGTACAGACCGTGACCACGTTTCCGCTCCAAACCAACCCAAGAGCCTATTGCACAGAGTTTTAAGATTCGAAAACCTGGAGCTTTCTGATTGAGACAGGCTTTCACGCCAGAAGGAAGAAGAAGGTTATCTCTCTCATGCACTACGCACTTTTGCCCACTCTTTTCTACTGCTTTGTTATATAGTACGGACATTGCTTGTTGCTCATAATGGTACTTGGGCCGCTGGTTGAGTAATTCCTTACAAAGTTGCCTCCCAGAAGGAGAATTTCTGATAAAGAATGTCCCAGCATTGATGCCTTCTGCATCTGCTGCTAATATAGTCAGGTCGTCATTTCCAACACCAGCCAATAGTTGAGATAGACTGATGTGGATGTTCATAAATAGAGCATCAGTGTCCATCCAGAATAACCAGTGTAAGTGTTCATGGTTCCCCATCATGGCACATACGAATTCTATCTTTAGCCATGAAAAGTAGGCGAGGCCTCCAGCACGATTCCTCCGCCCTCTAAGAAAAGTATCTGTTCCATCTATGAGGGGATAGCCATGTAGACGGCAGTAGGTTTCACGGTTTGATCTGGATAGCTGCAGGGGTATAATAGTATTATAATGAATGATTGAATTGATCTGTATACTTGCATGCTCAGAATTAACAGACTGAAACTGAAATACATGTATTATGACTAGCATATATAGGAAGGAAGCAAGGAGGTAGCTATCGAATTATGTTGTTGCTATACCACTGTGACATGCATATATAACTATGTTCAGTTGTTTAATATGAAGAACCATTTATCTTGAATAAAATCAACATTAAAGGAGAGTCAAATTCTCCACATTAACTTTTATGTTGAATGCCTAATGAATGTACTCAAGTAATGCCAGCCCGTGTCTATCCTTGTCCCGGGCAAAGTGAGGTTCCCACTCGGGTCCTGTTTGCACTTGCATGGTTTCCCAAATTTCTAAAAATTAATTTTGTTCTCGGCCACCAGTTTTTCAATTGTTGATTCGATTGCTAACCTGCTACCATGTGTACAAAGCCATGCAATGCTTCGTCTTGCCTAAATGTATGTATGTAAGGCCCCAATTCGTTGATTGTTAGTTTCTCATCAACCGCCCGCATCAATTTTTCAAATTAGAATTTATCACCATTGTTTCATTAGTGCATTCCAATGACGTAATAAAAGGCGTGGACAATCACGTGACCGACCGTGTGCAGCAGTTAGCTACAATGTTGTTGAAGAGCTAGGGGGTGCTATGGCTCTGGTAAGCATCTGTGTACTGCCTAACCATGCTACTTTCATGACTGACACTCTTGATGCCACTTTTGTGACTAGTATACTGTTTGTGTGTGCCAATAGCAATGTTTGCCCAGGCAGCACCATGCATTTTATGTGCCTTTCAAGTGTTGCATAAGTTGTGGTCAACATTAATTAAATAATGGTAATACCTGCCCGCCCGCACGGTATGTTGGGAAACTACCTGATGAGAAACTAATAATCAAGGAATTGGGGCCTAACCATTGAAAAAATTTAATTGTGCACCTCCCTTAAAGCCCACACTCCACTATCACAGTTGTGCCCCCCACTTCATCACTACTCACAGAATGGCTGACATGCAATCGACCTATAATATTATGTTGAATACTATAAACTTTCAAACTCCTATAATCTTAACTAGTGCCTCGCCAGAGATGGCCAAATAGATCTACAGAATACAAGGATTTAAGCACCATTTGATTCGTATTGATGCAAACTTGCTCTACCCTGTAGCTAGCTCCTAGCCTCATGCTTTTCACGTGCCAAAGCACGAGGCTAACCCCACCCACCTATGATGCCTGGAACCTTACCTGTCGGGGGTGTGGTGCAACACTATTCGCTAAAGCATATTGAATAGCATCCTTGGCCAATCGGCTTGTGCGTTGAGCTGAGCGAGGAAATTCCTGCACTCACGTGTGTCCCTAGTGTAAATTTAACATAATAATGAGGAGGCAGGGCAAGTTTTAGCCAGGCCCTAGACTTGGATATTAAATCATGATGATAGCACTATCCTGTCCCCATATCACTCAACTCAACGACAAGATTAGGTAATTAGATTGATTTTCCTACCTCATAAAGTTCATCCTTCACTCCGTTGAAGCTTAGCACCCCAATGCTCGAGTTTGACTGGGGAATATCACCTCTAGGAAGGCAAGAACCTCGAAATGCCGGGCCTGCGGTTCGAATAGCCGACATGAAGATACCCCGGAGCGTCTCCTTGACTGAGGTGGTGATAATAATAAACATCAGGATTACCAAACAACACAGAGACACTAAGATTATTCGACGAATTCGCGCCATGGCCATGGTTCCTTCTGTTTAATAGTGGGCGGGGTACGTATACATCCACGACCTCTGACCCTCTAGCTTTGGACCTGCATATGCTTCAATCAAGTATCGACTCTTTACCACATTCTTGGATTGCCCCAATTCTTTATGTCATTAGCTATGTGGATGGCCCATGGAAGTCAGTGTAAAACTTCTGATCAGCTGTGGATGGCACTGTTGAACCTAGGAAGACAATTTGCAAGTTGATATTTCCGAATCAAAGACAACAAAATTAATGTTGGCTTATCTACCCCCAAGAGCAATTAAATTGTCCCCCAAATATTATAGTTAATAGGGTCTGTTAGATCTCTCATGAATTATTCAATGTAATGCCAATGCGGCACTCTCTGTTCCCCCTAAGGACACTGCTAAATTAATTGTGTCACACCTTCTTACCCTCAAGATGCAAACAAAAACCTAATTAAAGTCCACCTAAAACTCGGCCCTGAAGACGCCATGCATGATTATTTTCCACGGGGGTGTAGGCTTATCTTCATTAATCGGGAGAGCCCAATATGACTGCTAGCTATAGCTAGCTATTGAGCAAGACCTGAATTCACACAATGTCATAAGAAAAAAGTTTTACATGTGAAGCTCTGGCTCACAATGATGCATAATAATTATAGCTGGCTATTTTTCACTTTCAACAATATTAATTAACATCCTAAGGCTTATAATGTATAAATATTATACTTGGTATGCATGTGATGCAATGGCAGCTAGCTCAGTCTATGGCATATAGCTTGGCTCAGTCTGCTTCATTCACTCCTATGAAATAATATTGCATCCATGCTATCTTTCTCCTCAGGATAGAGAGTGTAGTAAAATTCTAGCTCATCAGAGAAATCTTGGATCAGTTTCTCCTTGACCTCTCTTCTCACAGTGGAGTAGAACGGTATCATCTTATCACTGGTCTCCTTGCCTTGCTTGTGGTTACTTCTATTGATGTACCAGTCCTTTGGAGCACCTAATTTTGCTATGATCGCCTCCATATCAGAAGCATACATCTTGAAATTGCCATAGAAATGGTATCTTATTCGACACGGTTGTGCAAGTTCAATAATCGGAGCAAAGTGCTCGTTAAGCTTGTGATTTGGGGTGTCGATAATCCATTGCAGATAGGTTTCAAAATCTAGTTGTATTTTCTCCATTTGGCCACTATCTATCCACTGTTTCAACTTTTCAGGGTGATATTTCTCCATTATGCTTCTTTTGTGTAGCTCAAATGTGTCTATGACCTCGATATTGTTCTTGAGTGGTGATGAGAGTTTGTTAATGAAGGCAGAGAGGAGTCGCTCCAGTGGATTTCGGACGATCATAAATTTCCAGTAGTTTTTAATTTTATCGAGTCTTTGGGATTCAGTTAGTGAATAGTTTAAGAATGATGCTCTGCGTACACCTATAATACAGGTTTGTTGGTGAAGATTAACATAATTTTGATTAGAAATATGGTGCCACATTTATAATTAACCCTCGCCGCAAAGCGTAGGTGGAGGGTTAGCTACTGCAATCATTTGGCAATTTTTATCTGTCCATCTGTTCATCTATAGAAAACAGTCCCACCCAGTGATGTAGTCACTGTAGCTAGTGTGCAGTTGTTAGCTGCCAGCGCAGTCTGTGCTTACATGGCACCTACCTCAGCTACATCATAATATCACTGATGCACGTGAGAGCCTCTGCCTGTTTACACTGTCACTGACCAGCGAAGCACAGAATGGCAATGCCATTCTGTGCTTTGCTGGTCAGTCTTCAATGCAGTGACAGTGTCTACAGAATGTAGCTACATACAGATAATGGCTGTCAAGTGCATAGTATAATGTCAGAGGCTTTCAGTTTATATTTATAGTGACATAGCCAGGTGCCTTTCCCCTATACTCCTGGATCATGCACTGACTCTGAAGAGAACAGCACCACCCTACCAGAACCTTATTCAGGTGCAGGGTATGTAGCTAGTTCAATACTCCTCAGTCCTGATATTGCCATGGCAGTGAGCCATGCTATACACACGCACGAGTCGTGCATGCATGTAGCGTGCGGTGAGGGTTCTGCACTTAAGCGCATTCATTTAGATCCCATAGTTGTAACAAATACTGTGATCTGATTGGTCAGGAGTAGGTATCTATTTCCCATATAAACTTGTAAAAAGATAAACTTTCCATAATTATAAACTTGTAAAAATTGTTGCCTATGGTTAGGATTGTTGCTAGGCAGCAGTTTATATGTCAAGCTTATGCGCATTGTTGCTAGGATCTAAAGTTATTAGACTGTTTATAATTAGTCGGTTTCTGTGTGACCTCAGGGCTCAGTAGAACCCTTCACTCTAAATCATGCACATAGAAACGGCCTATAAGCAGTATCTAACGATAATTATTATTTATTGTATTGTTTAAATCAGGGACTATATACAGTAACTGTTATTATTATACTGGGTGATAGTAAAGAATTGACATACCCTGGTACCCTGGTACCTATCATTAGTGTAATTATAATGAGTGTAAGTTCATTGTGTGTAGCTATACTTGTGCACATACCTGGTCCTAAGAATTCTTGCTCCGATACATGTCTCCAAGTGACTGATTCTTCTGGAATGATTCCTTGCAGCACAAAAAGAAATCTGCGCATGTTGGTACATCCTACCTATACGATAATATGATTATCATAATTTTATGACATTGTATGCATTTACGTATGTATAATTGAAGCAATGTAGTATTTTACCTTAGGTATAAAGCAGAATATCAGTTTTCTTTTATCATCAAAAATAAGGTGTCTGAACAAGTTCCTTCTGTGAATCATTTTGGAGCGTGTACTTGTGGGCAACATCAATGCTAGCTTGTCTCTACCGTGCTTTGTGCAGTACTTGTCTACTTGTTCTCTTTGCCACTGTGAATACAGATAATTATAAATTGCTTTGGTGTGAACAATATATAAGGACCATTGTCCACAATAGGAGGCATTGAAAGAACCAAGTGTATCATGACAATGTGTCAATCTCAAATATCTAACTTATGCATAATAATTGTATTGTGAGTATATATAAGTTTTGTATACTTAGCTGTGTCGTCACCTCTATGGTTAGGCGGCTTTCATTATGAGGCTAAGCCTGGTGGGGTGGGGGGGGGGGGAGTTGGGGTATGACCCTAATTTGATTGAGTAGCTAGCCTTCTGGCGTCGGTGTACGAGTTCATACAATGATACGTGAGGCTAAGAGGGGGAGAGCTAGGCTCGGAGGGGTTCTGGAGTTAATGTCATAATTGATGCTAAGCATCTGCAAGTTTTATTTTGTAAATGCCCCCTTAATAGGTTTATACGTGAACAGATATTAATATTGTATAGCTACCTTTCCCCTCTTATTAATATCTGGATTCTGTGAAAAATGTTGCCAATGGATATCCTTCTCATGTCCCTGAGTCGCTGTGGAGTTATTAGCACCAATGCTGCTTTTAGATGCAAGATTGGTTCTGGGATATTCAATTGGTGTTGTAGTGGATAATCCTGCCGGTAAATTTGACTCAGGAGAGCTCGGTCTTGCTTCATGTACATTTTCCTGCTTATTAATTGCCACTGACAAAACATTTTGTGCAGCCTCCAAATTATTTATTCTGCCACTTCTTTGCTGAAGAGAAATAATAATAGGCATCATTTTCTGCCTCTGATATTAAATAATATTATGGCCAAGAACATCAGCTAACAAGGGATATATGATTAAATTAGCAACTGATGTTGAAGGGAGGATTTATTGTTTATATTAGGCCAAGCAAAATTGATTATTAGTTTCTCATCCTACGTTCAGGAATTTCCCCAGGCGGGAGGGTGGCTTTTTTTTTTTTTGTTTTTTTTTTTGTCATGAATATCATTAAATGTCATCATGAATTTCATTAACAAATTGGCGCGTCTATGACGTAATGCCTCGTGCATTAAATTTTTTTAATGATAGTTTTAATGATATTCATGAATTAAAATGTGGTCAGGCGGAGGAAAAACTAGAGGCGGGCGGGGATGAGAAACTAATATTCAATTTTTATTTGGCCTTAGGCCAAGCTTTGTAGATTCCTTGTTTCCTGTCACCCGCCCGCATCCTTTCTAGTATAGGCCACCGCATCTACAATTATTATTGAATTTTCAGGCTTATGAATCTCATTAGCAGGTGGCCCTTAATGATATTCATGGAGGAAGCAGTCGTATAATAATTCTGCAGTATTGTGGCCTATGAATAATAATTTTTAGGCAATAATAGATAATAACCGCCCGCCCGCATACTCTTGGCATCTTGATGGTGACGGGAAACAAGGATATTATTACTACTGGCCTTATTATAGAGAGAGAGAAAGATAGAGAAAGGAGATTACATGAGTATAATTTTACTTTTAGATTAGCAGCCAAAATTTCAGGTGGAACAGTATTTCCTTGCATGTCAACCAGGTTTCCTGATGGCAGTAGTTTCACCCTGATCTTCTTAATCTTTCGCTTGAGATGAGTAGTCCGAATTCCATGTTTCAACACACCTGTACATGCAGGAAGCTGTGTTTGTCAAGTTGGTACCATATTGATCGATTCCATGCTTATTAGCTTAAGGTACTCGTTGGGGGGCATTATTCAACAGCTAGCTACATTATCATTAAATCTTAACTGCGAACAAAATACCGCCAATACAGCTATATGGTTTTATTAATAATTAATTTTGCCGAAGCAGTTCAATTTATTGCAATTTATCATTAAATTTTCACCCTTCAACTTGGCAGTCAGACTTACCTATTCTTGCAGATATAGGAGTCAGCAGTGTACTCAAAGAATCTGTCTTTATTAGTGTTGCCACTCCCAACAGGGTGACTAGACACATTATTGGAATGCAGCAGAAAAGACGAGACTGCTTCATTTTGCCAGACTCTTGGCAAATTAGCTATAGGCCCAACTGTGGTGGTGGTGCTAGTGGAAATGGCGTGGGACACCGCGATCAATCTTCGCTGGAAAGCGTAGGCGGAGTGATAGAGGTGTGGTTTTCCCTTTAATACGGGTGACGCTGATAGAGGTGTGGTTTGCTCAGTGATTCCTTACGTGTATTCCTTACGCGTTATTACGCCCACACTTTGCGTCAGCAGTGATGAAACGGGACGGTATTGATGACACTATAATTATTAACTCTGTCTCCCCATTTATGGGTTCCAACTATAGGTCTACAGTAACAAAGTTGAAAACAAGTGCGCATTGCAACTCTTTTATGGTGAGTCTCGCAAGCCACACCCCCAATCTAGAGCGCGCGTGGCGCTTTCATCTGCGCATGCGCACTGTACCATGATCCACTGCTAGTTCATGACATCATCACGTCACGCACGTAGTCCTGTAACGACCATTTCCTATTTGGCGTCCTGGCAGAGATGAAGATGCCATGGTACATTGTAAGAAGCTGCCGTGCTAGATCGCTGCCAGTGGTTATTGTTTCGGGTGTCGGTCTGGTTCTCTATCTATTCTACGTCCTCACTTCACGAACGAATCACTATTTGGAGGCCAATTCCCTTCAATGGGCGTCACAATCGAGAGTCAGATCCTATGAACTCGAAAAAGTCGGGGTGCATGCAGTTGGACGCGATAATGGTGGAGTTCCCGTGATCCAAGATAGAAATGGAGGCTATATCCCAGTGGCAGTTGCTGTAGAAGACCACATTGCGAGCAAAAGAATACTGGATTCAGTTAATTCCTACACCTCCAGTGAGTAAAGATTGCGTAGAGCATGTTATTATGGTGACCATTACCATATTGGTAAAAAGTAATGTTTCCACCAAAAATTTCACGCATACAATACATGTATGAGTGCTTTAAAATTTAAAAGTGCAAGAATAACAATTTTTATCTGTTAAAATGATGCACCTTAATCAGATCATAACATTCTGGCTTAGGCCATAGTAATAAAATGAACCCTTGACCATCTCCCCAGTAGCTGCACAGTGTAATGGTGCATGTGGTAAAAGGACGTCAATAGAATGCGTACACATCGATCGATGCTGGCCCCAGAAATCATGGAGATGGCGTCTAAGATCGACTCTCAACCTTGGTAGCGACAGCTAGGTTTCGATGCTTCAATCACAGAGACGAACTCGACAGCACAGTATTCCTTCCGAACTTCAGGTTGGTCGCGCTGCTGCAGTCTCGCGCGGGCCAGCCCCTTGTGACAACGATGCGTGCTATATATAGCACAAGGCTATCCACGGCATTACGTAAGCCAAGAAAACACGTGAAGTTCAACCAACAGTGCTTCTCAGAGAAAGTAGCGCTCAGCTCGTAATCTATTCGCTGGATACACGCGTAAGATACTCTACATATTTACTGACTTTCAAGTCCCAGAAAGGCTCCAGCGAGGCCCTGGGTTTTTTCATAATTACCTCATAGGTTGCATCATAATTTCATCATAGATTACACCACAATTACCTCATAACCACAGAAAAGTAAATTGCTACTGGGGAGATAATTACCGGTTTCTCAGACCCGCCCACTTCCTCTTTTTGACTTTCAGCTCACTTTTTTATTTTTTGGTCAAAGGTCAAGGTGATCACGTGATCGCACCTTTGACACGTGTGTGCAAGAAGTAGCTAATAATTGCTAGCTGCTAGTTCAGTTGTTAGCTAGCTACCGTGATGTTTGTACCAGTGACAGACTAAAAGGAGTGTCCATAAGGTTCCAGAGAAAGTAATTTTGATTGATATTCACAGTCTGGTAAGGCTATGATAGGATCATGAACCTTTTTGTGCATGCAGTTAATGAAATTCATTGATCCCATGGCACAAAAAAAAATAAAAATCGTCGCCCTCCCGCATGCTATGAAAGCTTCTATGTGTCTGAGAAACCAGTTATTTTATTACCATGGCCTTAGCTCTTTTCCCTCCACTCTCAATACATAATATTATGTGGAAGACTGAACTTTCCATGTGATTTTGCTTTCTGTGTGTTATACATTTTCATGCTCTTGACATTTTCTATTGGGATAGTGGTAATGCAGAGCATGTGTTTAGTATGTATGTAACCACATTAAATAATTTGTGAATATTATGTGTTAATTGAATTGACTGTGTTAGCTACAGTGTGGCCTGCTTTCCTGACAATGGTCTTTGTGTAGATAGGTATTAGTGCCCTAAGGGCTAATTAGCTTTGTACCATGTTCAGGTACGTAGGAGGCTGAGGCTATGCTACCCAAGGTGCTGTTCCTAGGTCTCTGTTGGAAATTGGAGGCTACATGTATTTCCCTAGTTCAGTAATTAAAAGGATATCAGAATTTGATACCAAACTTATGTTCGGGGTACTTAAAATAATATGTTCATGTTGTTTGTAGGTATGATATCATATGAGCAGGATATGATAAGAAGATCGGAGAGTGTGGATATTGAAGAGAGAAGCAAAGTATGACGTGAAATTTAACTGGAATACTCAAATATAATGTTATGCTTGTTTTCTCAATGCTACAAGATGTAGCTCATTTTGATAAAATCACAAGGCTGACAAATTAACTGGACTGATATCAAGTACACATGCATCTACTGTACATGTAGATTGCGAAATTTTCTCCAAACATTAATCGATGACCTTTTCCGACGAAAATTAAACTCGTGAAATATTTTATGTAATGTGCGTCGACCTATACCTATTTTTGTCGCTACAGTCTGGCGATGAAATTTAGACTATGCGAAAAATTTACAAGCGAAATATTTTACTGGCGAAAATATCCTGATCCACGGTATGAGCCTGCTGCCTCAATTCATTCAATTTATTATCTGAAAACACCGCCTTCCTCCTTCTCGAACGGCTAAGCATCCCATAATATTATGCATATCTATTGCTAGCCTTGTACCCAGACACAGAAGGAGGAGGAAAAAGGGCCTGTTACCTATTGCACGCGCATATGCCAACTACCCCAAGAAAACCTGGGGTGCCGCAAACGACTGTAGTACGCTTTTTCGCCCTCCTCCCGTTGCCTAGGGTACAAGGCTACACTTATTATGACATCGCTTCATACCCTAGACATGAGAGGAGGGCGAAAAAGCATACAGTCGTTCATGGCACCCCAGGGTTGTTGACGCATACGCACACAATAGGTACCAGGCCCTTTCTCCTTCCCCTCAAATACGAGGCTAATCTATTGCATGTACATGTAATTGTAGTATGCAAAATGGGAGTACATGTGTATAATGTACACATACTCATTCATGTACTATCTCCTATCCATAATTGTCTTCTTCAGTTTCAGATGGAACAGATTGACAAGTATTGCAGAGACCATCAAGACAAGCTTGGTAGAAAGTTTCATCTCCCGGGCAACGATGGGGCTAAAGAGCTTCTCTACAGACATTTGCTCTATGACGATCATCAGAAGGCAATGTTCTGCTTTGTAGAAAAAGTAGGTATGTGGTCTATTACTACAATACAATGCAGTGGACCAATTGTCACATTGATGTGATACTATAATATTACAATGCATGTATGTGTACGTACATGTACGTGGGGGGGGGGGGGGGTACATTATTATTGTATGAAAAGAGAAGTTACATTATGATATGTAAGAGATGATAAATTGCATATGGAGCCACATGTACAATATCGCCTTTTCCTATAAATTTAATTATAATCTGGTTCCCAGAATCAGACCTGATTTACAACATGACATGTTAAAAAGTTGGAACTAGAATAATAATATTATCATGTTGCTTGTCTGCCCCAGGCTGCACTGATATGAAGCGGATGTGGTTTGTGAGTGTTGGAGCGTTGCCAGTTCGCACCATCAACGATGAATGGGTTGACCTCAAGTATCTCGAAAAGGGTAAGTAATGAAACACCTGTATGGTTTCATTAAACACTGCCTTGGGTAGTTTTTCCTCCTCCAACACCCCCCCCCCCAATAACCACCACTACTGTAACAGTAATATTCTACGCTCTGTCATAAGCCACCAAAAGCATTGTTTATAATTGTTGCTAATGTAGTCATAGCCACCCCCGATCAAATATTCCCCCCAGAACCCCGCCCGTCCTATATATGTAACAACACCATTATCTCTGCAGCATAATAATATTATGTATTATATCGTAGATCAGCTCGTTGTTGAAGTGCAATAATATATGGTTAACAATATTAGCCATGCATGTAATCAAGATTGGTGCCTATCTAATCCTCCCAGCAATTCGTCGTGCTTCCCTTCAGAACAACAGCCTGGACGACTCAACGAGGTTGAACATGATCCGAGACTACTACAAGTTTGTGATCATCCGTCACCCTCTGGAGAGACTAGTTTCTGGATTCAGGAACAAAATTGAACCTCCTTTCAACGATATGTCAGTCCGATTCCCAAATTACATTAAGCTGACTATACTGCAGAGATACAGAAAAACTGAATTTGAGAGATGGATGGACAGTAAAACAAAGTACAACCTCAGCGTTACGTTCGAGGAGTTTGTGCTGTACTACGTAAACTCTGACTTGACTAAAATCAACCCCCACCTGAAGCCAGTCATCCACACTTGTCACCCTTGTCGAGTAAGGTACAACTTTTACGGCAATTTCCGGACGTACGGTCAAGATGCTCTCATGGCCATGCGCCGATTGAATATCGATTCAAGGTTTTATCGTAACAAGAGCCTTCACTCGTCATCCCAACAGACCAGCAGTTATCTTGGACATTACTATGATCGGCTGAGTGATGCACTGAAGGTGAGGTTGTACTCAAAGCTTTGTCAAGAGTTGGAGTTTTATTACATGCTCTACCCAAGAGAAAGAGACTCACATATTGCCATATTAGGAGTAGAAGGTACATAAGCTTTTTTCAACGTTTCTTTTGCTATTAATTTGTGAAATGATTGGTTTTTATATCAGCTGTATTTATGCTCTTATCATTATTACGTACTTTTTCCACTTTGAGCTTGTGTATCGCGTTACTCTGCAGCTCGAGGCAATGCGCATGCGTGTACATTTAATCAGCCCCACCCCCATTCTTTTAAAATTTATACCGGGTATCCACGTGTAGTGTGCGCCAAATAGGAATCGTGGATCTTGCAGCTGAGCTCAAAGTTTAGTAGGGAGAAGGAAGACATGGCTTCGGACGATCTCAAGGGATACGATTGCCAGTTTATCGACGCGATCCCCGATTCTCTGATTTGCCTGATCTGTACATGCGTGTCGAGGGACCCTCAGCAGACTGTCTGTTGCGGGAGAATGTACTGCTCTCGTTGTCTCTCCGATCTAAAGTCATCGTGTGAAGTTGCCAGGTGTCCGCAATGCAGAAAGGAACCCATCTGCAGCTTTCCTGACATAAGAGGTATGGTATGTATAGTCGGTTGTGATTTAAGCTTTGTCAACCAAAAATTTGTACGTGGGAAGGGTGGGTTTGAACTTGACAGGGAAGTTAGCATTTGTGCTGATCACTGAATCCAGTCTTGAGAGGACAGAGAGTTGTATCACTGTCATAGTGTCAGTGGCATAGCTGAATAAGCAGATCTTTATCTAGCGGCACTTTTCCCTTGATTATGCCCGACCTATGGGGGGGGGGGGGTCTTTGTGAATGGGCCCAGGTCATGTTTTCAGTATTCCGAAGGTCACTTGATGGGACATTTATGTATCATATGCCACTGGCATGAGTGGGACCACAATTTGAACACTTCCTCTCTTAATACCTTTGAAACACTAGCCTGGTACTGATTTTTCACCCACGTTAGCCTATCTAATGTCTCTGGGGCGATATTATGCATGTGATTTCATCTCCCAAGCCATTGGCTTACAACATTAAAGTGCTAGAATAGACCTAGGTGTGAGTCTACAGGAGATGAGTGTGAATTTTGTCACTACTTGGGTACAATTTTTTCACTCCCTGAAATAATGTGATGTATTTAACAGGTGATCGTGATATCAAGTCACTGAAGGTGTACTGTGATAACAAGGCAGATGGCTGCAAGTGGACTGGAGAACTAAGATCACTCGAGGCACATCTGACCGTCTGTGATTTCAGCTTCATCCCCTGCCCCAACCAGTGCTCGGATTTTAGTGGCAAGATTGTGAAAGTGCTAGTCAAGGAGTTGAAAAAGCACAAACTCATTTGCCCTAGACGTCAGCACATGTGTCGCCACTGCAAAGAGGTTGGGGAGTTTGCAGATATCACCACCTTCCATCTCCAGAAATGCCCAAACTTGAAGGTAACCTGCCCTAACACCAGCTGTAGAAAGAGAGTATTCCGTCGTGATGTTACCAATCACCGAAAAGAGTGCCTTTTCGAGGAGGTTCCGTGCAAGTATGCTCGCATTGGCTGCAATGCCAGGGTGCCCAGGAGAGAGAGGGAGGAGCATGAGAGCAATGCCGAGCAACACCTCCAGCTGGCCGTAGACACCGTGAGCGACCTGAAATCGAAGCTGGACGAGCAGCAAGCAGTGATATTCATGCTCAAGAACTTTAACAAAGTGAAATCCGACAAGAAATGTGTATCCTTTCGCCCGTTTTACACCAGCCCTGGAGGATACAAGATGCGTATCAAAGTATGTGTTAGTGGAGTACTGAGGTGTGAAAATCATGTCTACGTTAGTGCCACCCTCTTGCCTGGAGAAAATGATGACAACCTTCCTTGGCCATTCACCGGAACAGTCGTCGTTGAACTGCTGAACCAGTTGGAGGACGCTAATCATCACGTGGAACACATAGTATATAATAGGGAAAGTAGAAGTTCTCTGAGACCGTATGATATGAAAGCGGACTCAGCCAGTATCTATAATTGGTTCATCACACAAACTGCACTCAACTACAATGCAGCTGAACATCGTCAGTACCTGAAGGATGACTGTTTGTGCTTCAGAATCAGAGTCATGGCACCGTCTCCTTTACCATGGCTAAAATAAAGACAGTAGTATGCCACAGCAAACTTGCTTTAAGTAAACATTGATTTTGAAAGCATGTTGAAGTAATTGTACTCCTTTCTTACACACACTAAAATAATCAACACCATTGTTGCTAGTATACACAAGACTATTGTACTATTATCAATTTTAATACCACTTCAGAATCTGTCATGTATAATAGTTTTTATTCGATCTATCATCCTATTAATAATAGCTGATAATAATACAGTTAACAGACACCCCTCAACAGCGGACACCTGCATAATAATAATACCGTATAGCGGGAAACTTTCGAGGGAGAAAACTCAGGGTGATTAAGGCAAGTCTATGCATTATAATGTATTGAAAATAAAAAATGGAATATTTTAGGAGTAATTGCATCTTTATGTTTCTAATTTGGTATTTAAAAACATCTCATGGACCTAAATGACCACACCCAATTTTGTGGTCACATGACCTTCTGCAGCTGCACAATCATACTTGAAATATTTTGCAAAAAAACCATTTGTTCCCATAGAGGTAGGAAGTTGAAATTTTGATACAATAATCTTCTAATTACCTATTAATTAAATTCAGCTGCGCATAATTAAATTATGCTTAATTAAGAAGTTATTGCAAATTTCTAATTAAGGCACACCACCCGAAAATCTATTTTTACCTGTAACTCATTAATTATGCATAATTTAATTATGCGCAGCAGGATTTAATTAGTACTAATTAAGGCTTAACAGATGCACAAGATATTAGATATTCAGTTCTACTACTATAAATGGTTTTTTTGCCTTGAAATTTCAAATCTATTTTTAGCCCTAACGAGGTCGTACATGGTCATGTGACCATGAATGTCAGCGTGGGAATTAAGGATCATGAGTTATTACTAACTTTTAAGTTTGAAAGCTAGATATAAATATGTTACAAAGTTATTACATATTGACACTTTTTATGGTCCACCCGTGCCTTAATGCACCTGAGAACTTTCACGAATTTCGCGATTTTCCTGCCATCCGCGAAAGTTTTCTCCACGAAATTCTAGGCATGCCACACCCATTATGCGACCAGTTTTAACATTCCGCGAAAGTTTTCTCCGCGAAATGCTCCTTTCCTACGGATCCGCGAAAGTTTTCTCCCTCGAAAATTTCCCGCTATACGGTATATTATTATAACGGACAATAATGTCATGTGAATGAGACTAATGAGAGGACACCCATCAAATTAAATATCACTATTATGATAATAATAATTATTATACCATTATTGTAAAAGAGCTCATAATAATAATGATATATACAATAGGCCATATGTAGTACAGTCTAGTTATTTGAAAGTTAATCCAAATCATAAAGTATAGTTGTATACATACTAAAATTGTATCAGATTCTGATGGTGTCTTGAACGACTTCAAAGCTACCAGTTGGAACAAGCCAAGGTTTCGGACTATAAACTTTGACCTTCACTCTAAAGCACACACAATCGTCTTTGAGGTATTGACGATTTCTGGTAGCATCATGCACAAGGTCTGAATGGGCACAGAATGTACGATACCCATATCCTTCACCTATGCGTGACACATAAAGTCTTTGTCCATGCTTTTCATCAGTAAAATGTATCAGTCGTGCATAATGATTGGCGTCCTCTAACTGATTGAGCAGCTCAATACTAACTTCTCCCCTGAATGGCCAGGTAAGCCGATCATCATTCTCTCCACACATCATGCAGATGAATACAGAGATGTGTGTACCTTCACTTTCATCACCATTACAACCATTAGCGTGCACCAAGAGGCACATTTTGTAGCCTCCAGGGTTCGTGTAGAAGGGAGTGCTATACTGAGACTGGTCACCAACTCTAAGCTGCTCAAAGTTCTTCAGAATAATCACAGATGCATGCTGATCGACTTGCTTGGCTTTAAGCTCACTCACAGTGTCGATTGCTATCTGCAGATGTTGCTCCGTGTGATTCTCATGCTCCTCTCTATCTTTTCTAGGAAACCTGCTGCCACAACCAATTCGAGCGTACTTACATGGCACCTGCTCAAAGGGACAGTCTTGACGATGGATTGCAAGCTTGGATCTAACCATTTTCTCTCCACAGTCAGTGTTGGTGCAAGCCACCTTCATGCTCGGACATTTCTCGAGGTGGGTGGTGGTTCTCTCCAGGTACTCACCAGCCTCCTTGCAATGGCGGCACTTATATTGACGTCTGGGGCACTTGGTACTGTGATTTCGCAATTCTTTACTTCGTACTTTTACAATCTGGCCACTATCATCCTTGCATTCATTAGGACAGGGGACAAAGGTGAAATCACAGCCAACTAAGTGCTCCTTCAGTGATCGTAGTTCTCCACTCCACTCACAGCCATCTGCCTTATTGTTGCAATACACTTTCAATGACTTAACATCCTGTTCACCTGCATGAATATCAACAGTATTATTGGTAATGCATTTAACTGGATTTTATGTAATAATATAAAAACCGCTAAGCCAAACTGCAGAAAAATGTAAAAATCAACTACCGAATCCACCACAGGTCGCTCACACTTTATGTCAACTGTATAGCTATGTGGTATACAACACTGGTTTTGAAAACCTCCAGCAAAATCTAGTGCTTCAAGAAAATTCAGGGCCTGGTTCCACGTGACAAGACCGAGTCATAATGTGGCATATTGTGGCCGCAAGACCATATGCTGTTTAAATAGCATTCTCACCTCGCATATCTGGAAAACTTTTAATCTTCTTCCTACACTGTGGACATAGGGCATTTACACGGGATGCTTTCAGATCTGAGAGACACGCCTTGCAACAAGGGGTGGTCACATATATACCTGCTGTACTGACACCCGCGACCGGGATCAAAATTTGATCGGGGCCATTTTTGGACCTTGATCGCTTGATCGCACCGCTAAAAGAGCCTTGATCCTTGATTGCCAACCGGGGGTGGGAGGGGTGTGGGTGGAGTCAAAGGACAGGACCCATCTTGACCTTGATTTGAGCAGTGCAAACGGACGTCTTGATCGCTTGATCGTCTCCAATTTTACAGCTTGATCGCTTGATCTCACTTTGATCCCGGTCGCGGGTGTCAGTACAGCAGGTATTATGTGACCACCCCTTGTTGCAATACACTTTACCACAGCAGACCATTTGCTGGGGCGCTCTAGCAATCAACCTACAAATGAGACAGACAAGGGAAGTGGGAACTGGATCCACAAAGTCACAGTCATAGCCCTTCAGATCACCAGATGCCATTTCTGATAGACTGTCACTCACAAAACTCGAAGAGCACGAAATCCTTTAAATAATGCGCACCGTAATAGCAGCCACCACGTGGAACTACGCATGCGCGCAACCACTGTGCCCAACTATCGACAATGCATACAGGCAATGCAAGCATTGTGCTTTCTGCTCATGCGCATAACAATAAGTAATGGTCGTCAATATTAAGTGAAGGAAGTAAATCAAAAAGTATTCAGTTTCATAGTTGCCAACCGTCCCGATTCTGGCGGGACAGTCCCGACATTTTAACCTCTGTCCCGATGAGTCCCGACTTGTAGTTAGATTGTACAGCTGTCCCGCCTTTTTCCTGGAAAGCTGCACTCCTATACTAGACTATATATGTGTAGAAAATCAATTATGTGGCTTTGTTCTTCCCTTATGGAGTCAGGTGGTTATGTACAGTGATGATAATCAAGGATGTGGCCATGTATACCAGCTTAGACATTAGGTCTCAGTACTAACCTAATATTGGTTCCCAGGTGCATCACCATTAAGCATAGTATTTTTAGCTGTCCAAAATGAAAGGAAGCTGCCTGAATGGCAGTTTGCAAACATGGATATTTAACGAAGTAATTATTGAGTCTTTATTGTGTTCTGTACATAAGAAGGAATAAAAATTTCCTCAAAGTTTACAATCATAGCTGGTAACAAAAAGTCCATATGCTGACCTATGCTACTGATCATGCTTGAACAGTTTAAGAATAATGCCATGGTAGCAGCCAATCCACCTTCCCTATAAAAAAGCTTTCCACATAAGCATGGCTCATTTCAAAGTAAGAATCAAGATTCAACAACATTCAAGTTCTAAGGACCAAGTTATCATTATTCCAACGCTCAAACTTGGACCAAACAACGATCATTGCTTTGATGTCCATCAAGTTCAACAGCGATGAGTGTTGCCATGACATTAAATTCAGTGAGGAGTTGCTTTCCAACTGTAAGAAGGCTACTCGCATCCATGTAGCATCAAAGAAATAAACTGTACTCACTTTAACTTTGCACCAGTCACTTATGTATTATTATTGGTGTTGTTAACGGGGAAATGGGCGTGGCTAGCAAAAAATGGGCGTGGCTAACAAAAATTTTCGCGGGCGCTAACGCGCCCGTTCATTTGTCCCTACATTCTTATCTCAGAGGTTGGCAACTATGCAGTTTATTACGTCCAGAGTCCCAATTAGAAACAAAGAATTCGGCTCTCGCTATGATGAAATTATGATGAAACCTATGATGAAATATATGATGAAACTTATGATGTAATTCCTGTGAAACTGTTTCAAAATGTTTAGCGCGCATGAAAGGTTGTTGGGACCCAGAATTCGAACCTAGCGTAGAAGACATCGTGGACTATCGATGAGATATGGCGATTTTCTCGGTTCGCTTTCTTTGGCGAGCTCGCACTCGGGGGGATTTCCCTATTCAGTCGAGCACATGGCGGGTGAAGGTCAACCGGCTCAAGCCGCGCGCCCCAATATTGTACACGTATACGGAGCATGCGCAGTTTGTCGATGTGTCCTAGTTCGAATTTATGGCGGCGTATTCATGAGGGACTCTGGACGTAGTCTCTAAGTTGTTCATTATCTCCCCAGTAGAAATTTACTTTTCTGTGGTTATGAGGTAATTGTGGTGTAATGTATGATGAAACCTATGGTGTAATCTCTTAGGTAATCTATGAGGTAATTATGAGAAAATCCAGGGCCTCGCTGGAGCCTTTCTGGGACTTGAAAATAAGTGAATATGTAGAGTATCTTACGCGCGTATCCAGCGAATACATTACAAGCTGAGCGCTCCTTTCTCTGAGAAGTACTGTTGGTTGAACTTCACGTGTTTCCTTGGCTTACGTAATGCCGTGGATAAATAAAGCTAGCCTTGCCCTATATAGCACGCATCACTGTCACAAGGGGCTGGCCCGCGCGGCGACTGCAGCAGCGTGACCAACCTGAAATTCGGAAGGAATACTGTGCTGTCGAGTTCGTCTCTGTAATTGAAGCATCGAAACTTGTCGCTATCAAGGTTGAGAGTCGATCTTTGACGCCATCTCCATGATTTCTGGGGCCAGCATCGATCGATGTGTACGCATTCTATTGACGACCTTTTACCACATGCACCATTACACTGTGCAGCTACTGGGGAGATGGTCAAGTGTTCATAAATTTATAATAACCTACACAGCCACAATACATACCATTCACTGCAATTATTGAACTGTATGTTCTCCAGTCTTCCATGCAGGCCCAAGTTGACATGTGTACATTCCTGCATGCAGAGACTGACTCAGTGGAGAGTGAAACTGCAGAATACTGGTGTACAGTAGGTCTTAGCTATTAGTAGTGGAGTTGTTGCTCTTACAACAGTTGGCATAGCAGACGTTTACACCAGAGGGGACTGAGGTAGCTACCGCTACCAAAGGACCACTGATGAAAGTATATACATCAGAGGGTAGACAATTGGGTTCATTGTATCAAAGAGAATTGCTGAGCATGTCAGTGAGTAGTCTCTTCGCCCAGCAATGACCGTGGCAGTGGACGAAGAGAAGTTCACATGGTAATTAAGGATCAAAATTGGAACCCAAAATTCACTATGGAAATACAGTGGAACACCTGCGATATAACGGACAATTCTGAATGCATATGTCCGGATTGTATTTCCATAGATTTCAATATTATTTTCAACCACTTTGAGCCCCACCCACCACAGCAAAAAGACCATCAAAATCAATGCACAACATTAAAAAATCCATCAAAGATTGAATAGCAAAATCTTTACAAAAATCAATTCTTCTACGCGATTTCAGTGATTTTGTAGAGGCGTTTGATTTTTCAGATGGTTTTACTATTCAATCATAGAGTGATTACAACATGATTTTGGACTAAATTTTCCTATGCACCGATCGCGTTAATTAGAGGCCGGGGCATCGACGATTTCGAGGTTCGAGCATAGCTTTCCAGCACTCTCTACTGGTTTGAAATATGAAAAATGACCGCCCGCCCGTATGCAAAATCGAAATCTTTGTGACGATAAACTGTGAATTTAGTTTGTCACGCCTTATTAGGAGTAGCTAGATCTATAGAGGACGATGTATAAGGGTTTTCAATCTTTCTTTTATTTTGATTTTTGTATCAGCTGCTGTATTTATGCTCTTATCATTATTGCGTATATACTTATTTCAGTTTCTCGTTTGAATTTGGTGTGCAGGCCTAGGAACGTGCTCGACGCAGTGCGCATGCGTTGGACATTTTTTTGCCCCACCCACGGCGGCATTTCTACTATCCACGTGTATATAGCATGTGTAGTGCAAGTGTGCACCAAATAGATCGTAGACGTTTCATCGATCGACGCGAGTAGTAGGGGAAGGAAGGCATGGCTTTGGACGATCTCAAGGGATACGATTGCCAGTTTATCGACGCGATCCCCGATTCTCTGATTTGCCTGATCTGTACATGCGTGTCGAGGGACCCTCAGCAGACTGTCTGTTGCGGGAGAATGTACTGCTCTCGTTGTCTCTCCGATCTAAAGTCATCGTGTGCAGTTGCCAGGTGTCCGCAGTGCAGAAAGGAACCCATCTGCAGCTTTCCTGACATAAGAGGTATATCATTGTCAACCATAAATTGTATGTGTGAAGGGTTGGTTTGAACTTGACAGGGTAGTCAACGTTTAGTCTCGCGAGCCAGCCCCCTCCTACACAAAGAGAGAGAGCGGGTCTGGTGAATGAACCTACTTCCGTTTGTTCCTAGGTACGATATAGGAACTACCAATGAGATTGCAGACTCGTGTCATGTGACCAGTTAATGTACACGCAAGGAGTATAATTCTCACGCGCATAAGACTATTCTATGCCGTCCACAGGCCCCAGCTGAGCCAGTTATCGAGTGCTAGCATGCCCACTGCGTCTGCTGACTAGGGTACGCCGATAATAGATGCGCCAACTAAGGAGAAGGTGATCTTAAAGTTTGTACAGTGACCAACAGAGTGTTTGTGACTACCTGGTGTTCGAGAGTCTGTTCATACCAAGGCTATCTTTTCAAATATCATCGTTTATCGGCAATTTTTGGCTATTGCTGCTTGTCCTCAATTGCAGCGATTTTGAATTTCTTCTGCTGATCGAGATCGCACAGAAAATAGCAAGCAAGCGCACTTATTATTATAATCATTGCGAAGCGCATTGCAGTTAGGTATATATGACGTAATGTACATTCCAATGGAACAAACGGAAGTAGGTTCATTCACCAGACCCTCTCTCTCTGTTTGCGTAGGAGAGGCTGGCTCGCGAGACTAGTCAACGTTTGTGCTGGTCACTGAACCCAGTCTTGAGAGGACAAAGGTGCTAAGAAAGATTCAGCTTGTGTATCACTGTCATAGTATCAGTGGCATAGCTGAACCTTTATCTAGCGGCACTTTTCCCTTGATTATGCCAGACTTATGGGGGGGGGTCTTTGTTAAAAGTCATATTTTCAGTATTCCAAATGTCACTTGATGGGACATCATGCATGCCACTGGCATGGGTGGGACCACAGTTAGAACACTGCCTCTCTTAATACCTTTGAAACACTAGCCTGGAATATTTTTTTTTTAATAAATCACCCACGTTAGCCTAGCTAATGTCTCTAGGGTGATATCATGCATGTGATTTTGTCTCCCAAGCCATTGGCTTACACTGTCAACATTAAAGTGCTGGGATGGACCTATATAGGTGTGAGTCTACAGGAGCTGAGTGTGAAATTTGTCACTATACTTGATACAATTTTTTCACTCTCTGGTATTAATAATATGTGATGTATTAAATAGGTGATCGTGATATCAAGTCACTGAAGGTGTACTGTGATAACAAGGCAGATGGCTGCAAGTGGACCGGAGAACTAAGATCACTCGAGGTACATCTTACTGGCTGTGATTTCAGCTTCATCCCCTGCCCCAACCAGTGCTCGGATTTTAATGGCAAGATTGTGAAAGTGCTAGTCAAGGAGTTAAAAAAGCACAAACTCATTTGCCCTAGACGTCAGCACATGTGTCGCCACTGCAAAGAGGTTGGGGAGTTTGCAGATATCACGACCTTCCATCTCCAGAAATGCCCAAACTTGAAGGTAACCTGCCCTAACAACAGCTGTAGAAAGAGAGTATTCCGTCGTGATGTTGCCAATCACCGGAAAGAGTGCCTTTTTGAGGAGGTTTCGTGCAAGTATGCTCGCATTGGCTGCAATGTCAGGGTACCCAGGAGAGAGAGGGAGGAGCATGAGAGTAATGCCGAGCAACACCTCCAGCTGGCCGTAGACACAGTAAGCGAACTGAAATCGAAGCTGGACGAACAGCAGGCAGTGATATTCATGCTCAAGAACTTTGAGAAGGTGAAATCAGAAGAACAAGTCATAACATCTCATCCCTTCTACTCCGGCCCTGGAGGATATAAGATGCAGATCAAGGTGCGTGTTAGTGGAGTACCAGGCTATGAAGATCACGTCTGTTTGTGTGCCTTCATCTTACCAGGAGAAAGTGACGACAACCTTCCATGGCCATTCACAGGAACAGTCGTTGTCGAACTGCTGAATCAACTAGAGGATGCTAATCATCACGTGAAACACATAGTCTATACCAGGGGAAGGGGGAGTTCCCTGAGAGTGTACGATACAAAAGCAATCTGTGGGAATGTCTGCAATGGATTTATCACTTGTGCTGCACTCGACTATGATGCTACTGAACATCGCCAGTATCTCAAGGATGACTGTCTGTGTTTCAGATTAAGAGTCATGGCACCGTCTCCTTTACCATGGCTAAAGTGAAGTAGTATAATATAATAATATTATGCTGCAGCAAACTAATTTTGGAAGACTTAGTATAATAATCCACGTGATTGTAGCTACTCCTTTCTTACACACACTTATAATTGACACCGTTGTTGCTAGTATACACAGTGGACTATAATATCATGCTAATAATCATCAATTTTAATACCACTTTGGTCATGTAATAATTTTTTTATTTGATCTGTCATCCTATTAATAATCGCCGATAATAATAATTATTGTACTAATAGCCTTTGTCAAATTGTTGGATAAGGCTTGAGCAAGGAGATTGAGGGTGCTATTATAGTCTCGATCATGGCACTTTCCGCCACAACAAACATATGACATTGTACATAATATTAATGAGACTACAAGGAGAGGATGCCCCATCAAAATTATCACTATTATTATGACATTGTAAAGGAGCTCATGTATGATACAATAAGCCATGTAGTACAGTCTATATAGCTATTTGAAAGTTACAAAGTTATTATAGGAACTATAATAAGGCCACTTCAACTTAATACTCTGTTTCTCGGGCCCGACCGACCCTACTTTCAGAGAAAACTTTTGTTTGTTTTGAGGTCAGAGGTCGGGTTTAATTACATTCTGAGCATGCGCAATAGGTTTTTCGAGATAAATCTCGATTATTGACCTAGGACACACCCAGTTAATTGAATTTATTTTCATTTACAAGCCGGCCTACCGACCCTATCCTGAGGAAAGGCCAGCCCGAGAAACAGAATATTAAATTGAAGTGGCCTAATACTATTATAGTTGTAGTACTGAATTAATAATATTTTATTATAGTAACTCAGTTTTTGTACCTGATGGTATCTTGAATGAGTAATTGGATCAAAAGTTACCAGTTGGAACAAGCCAAGGTTTCAGACTATAGACTTTGGCCCTCACTCTAAAACACACACAATCGTCTTTAAGGTATTGACAATTTCTGGTAGCATCATACACAAGGTCTGAATGGGGACAGAATGTACGATACCCTAATCCTTCACTTCTGTGTGACCCATAAACTCTCTGTCCATACTTTTCATCAGTTAAATGTATCAGCCTTGCATGATGATTGGCATCATCTAACTGATTGAGCAGCTCAATATTCACTTCTCCCCTGAATGGCCAGGCAAGGCGATCATCATTCTCTCCACACATCATGCAGATGAATACAGAGATGTGTGTGCCTTTGCTTTCATCACAGTGACAACCATTAGCGTACACCAAGAGGCACATTTTGTAGCCTCCAGCTGCAGGATTCGTGTAGAAGGGGGTGCTATACTTAGACCTGTCACCAATTCTTAACTGCTCAAAATTCTTCAGAATAATCACAGATGCATGCTGATCGACTAGCTTTGCCTTCAGCTCACTAACAGTGTCAATTGCCATTCGCAGATGTTGCTCTGTGTCATTCTCATGCTCCTCTCTCTCTTTTCTAGGAAACCTGCTGCCACAACCAATTCGAGCATATTTACATGGCACCTGTTCAAAGGGACAGTCTTGACGATGGCTTGCAAGCTTGGATCGAACTATTTTCTCTCCACAGTCAGTGTTAGGGCAAGCCACCTTCATACTCGGGCATTTCTCGAGGTGGGTGGTGGTTCTCTCCAGGTACTCACCAGCCTCCTTGCAATGGCAGCACTTGTATTGACGTCTGGGGCACTTGGTATCAGTGTGTTTTCGCAATTCTTTACTTTGTACTTTAACAATCTCGCCACCATCATCCTTGCACTCATTAGGACAGGGGACAAAGGTGAAATCACAGCCAGTTAAGTGCTCCTTAAGTGATCGTAGTTCTCCACTCCACTCACAGCCATCTGCCTTATTGTTGCAATAGACTTTCAATGACTTAACATCCTGTTCACCTGCATGAATTGGTAATGCATTTAATTGGATTCCGTATGTCAAAATTATAAGCCAAACTTGTAAAAAACTGTAAAAAATCAAGTTTTCTTCCGAGACCACCACAGGTCATCCCCCTCCCCAAAAATCCTGAAGAGACTCATAGCCTACTCAGTATAGACACACGATATCAAGGGGGGGCCACTCTCATAGGCGCTGTGTCCAGAGCTGCGACTGGGGTCAAGATTTTTGACCATCTAAAAATGGCCTTGATCGCTTGACCATGATGAAATTTTGCCCTTGACCCGTTGACCATCGACAAACTGTGCATGCGCAAAATCTTGACCACGCCTCTTGGCCGCCTAGCTATGCTGAAGATAGGGTCCAGAACGAAACCACTTGACCGTTTGACTGCATTTTAACCCCGGTCGCAGCTCTGGACACGGTGCCTATTGGAGTGACCCCCTCAGTCCCCTTGGATATATTTGCGGCTGGACCCTATGCTGCTTAAATAGCAGTCATTCTCACCTCGCATGTCCGGAAAACTTTCAATCTTCTTCCTACACTGTGGACATATGGCATTTATACAGGATGCTTTCAGATCTGAGAGACACGCCTTGCAATATACTTTACCACAGCAGACCATTTGCTGGGGTGCTCTAGCAACCAACGTACAAATGAGACAGACAAGAGAATTGGGAACTGGATCCACAAAGTCACAGTCATAGCCCTTCAGATCACCAGATGCCATTTCTGATAGATTCCAGTTCAACCAAAAATGAAGTGGGTACTGACAGACTGACAAAAACGCTTTAAATAATGCGCACTAGCAGCCGCTACGCATGCGCAACTTGAGACTATACTGTCCAAAATTTTGGTAGCGGTCGTCACTGACGCGTTGTCCAGATCAGCACAATGAGAGCCTAGTGCAAAACCTTTCAAACACAAAATTTGAAGTTTGAAAATAGAAGAAAATCAGAATGTGTCTGCAAATAGCTAATAGTTATTGACTCCGACCCTAATGTGCCAATGCATATTGCAACTGTGACATAATAGATTTTAATTCTAGAGTCTGAGTTTGGTCACAATGAATGTAACAACGCAAACGCGATCGCGACCCGTTACCGATCTATATACATATGAATATCATTAAGCCGTACGGCCTCAAGAAAATGGGCGTAAATCAGAGGCAACCGGGTAAAGTTACGCCATTCCCCGCCATTTCCAAAACTAGGATATAGCGGGTTAAAATCATTAAGTCTGCGCTACCAAGTACTCGTGGAACCGTAGGGGGAGGAGGGAGATGACAGCGTGGCTCTCTTCCATTTGATTACTGATTAGCCTGGATATTTCCAGTTTCTGTGGCCATTGTCAAGAATACCCTTCGTGTGTTTCAAGTAAGGACCCGTGATGGCAAAACAAGTGTAGCTACATGCACTTGTCATAGTCCCCACCGGGCCGCCCTAGGCTCACAGTGAGGACATGAGACTCATATAGAGAACGATGAGTGTACATGTATTGCTTCTCTTCCACTAGATTATTAGGCCAGAAAATCTTGGTTTCTGTGACCGTTGACAATTCTTCTACCACGAGCTTCCTTGTTTGGACTACGGACCCGCAACAGAAAGGCGAGTGAGTATTCTCTTATGCACCTATCAATTGTTTGCCCCACCTACCCCACCTGGGGCAAAGATGGGGGAGCGGTAGGGGATATGTGAAGAAAATATAGCCCGAGGGGTGGGGCAAATGACACATGTACCAATGAGGCTTTTAGGGTTCACAGGTGACATCTAATGACCGTGGGAGAGTGACGAATATAATGAATTTTTTTTATTGTTCGCCATTATGGTAAATCCCCACCTCTTATGCTGGGGGAAAGGTAGGGGTAGGTGGGGGAATGGACGATATGGATCCCTCCCAGGGGTGGGGCCATTGCAAAAAAAGTGTGTCAAATCCCCACCTATCCCCCACCTTTGCCCCAGGTGGGGGAGGTGGGGCAAACAATTGATAGGTGCATTACGTATATAGTTAGAAGATACATAAACCTGTGATACTTGCTACACTCGTTCACTATTTGTTTGCAGGAAGTATGTCTCACTCAAGGTTGGACAGGGATTGTAGATGCATATTTCGGATGATTAAGGACCCGCAGCTTGAGCCTGGTTCTTAATATCCGCTCGCAATTTGTAGAACACTCCTGAAGACATACATCTATGGCTGTCATCTTTTCTACTTCTCCTGATTGTTTCTCTCACTCATTGTTGAACAGGGGTTGGATAGGGAGTGTACACTCAAACTTCGGGATGACTAAGGACCCACAGCCCAGGGAGTGGTAAGTATGGTCCACACATATTTTGTAGTGGGCATGTATGTACGACTGTCATATCTCTATTCTACTGAATGCTATCAATGTTTCTCTCACTCGAGGTTGAACAGGGGTTGTAGACGCATACTTTTGGATGACTAAGGAACCACAGCTTGAGCCTGGTTTTTAATAGTAAGAACACTCCAGGACCTGTGGCTGTCATCTTCTCTACTTCTCCCGATTGTTTCTCTCACTCAAGGTTGGATAGGAGGTGTACACTTAAACTTTGGTATGACTAAGGACCCACAGCCAGGGAGTGGTAAGTATGATCCACACACATTTTGTAGTGGGCATGCATGCATGTACGGCTGTCATTTCTCTATTCTACCGAATGCTATCAATGTTTCTCTCACTCAAGATTGGACAGGCGCATTCTTATGTATGACTAAGGACCCACAGCCATTTTGTAGTGAGCATGGATGTACGGCTATCATTTCTCCGTTCTACTGAATTCTATTGATTTTTCTCTCACTCAAGGTTGAACAGGGGTTGTAGATGCATACTTTTGGATGACTATACAGGCTTTCATTTAGGATTTTCGTCAAGGGGGGGGGGCAAACGCAACAATTGCGGAGTTAAAGGGGGGGGCGAGGACTACAGTGTTTTTTTATCCATAAAAATATTAGAATAATACATTAGGGGGATCTGGGGGTATGCTCCCCAGGAAATTTTTAAACTCTACAACCTCTGAGACTGTTTCTGGTGGCTTCTGAGACCCAGTTGGGGAGAAGCCTGTCAGTGATATCCCTCCTTTTTAATAGTCAAAATTAATGTTGGAGATGGGGCATATGTTTCCTAATGTGCATACTATAATACTAGCGCGAAGCTTCAGATAGTTTATATGATAAATATGATCAAAACTACTGTGTTGGACACTTTCACCATTAATTTTAAAGTTTTTACATTACATGTATTGTACACTGTACATGCATGTATGGTTGGTGGCTATACTGTCACAGATTCCACTTTCAACTCAGAAGAGCTGTTGTGCACTGAAGAGGAAGTTCTGGATCTGTTGCACTGGAACTATAGATACGTCTAAATCCAGCGGCCGTGACAACATTTCTGCAAAGATGCTAAAATGTCAGTATAGCTCCTATCTACAGTGGCCCAGAAGTACCTGTCCTCACTAAATATTCAACATGTCTATTGCTGCAGCTGAGGTGCCTTCAACTTGGAAAACTTCACATTCCCAAATCCAAGGGAACCAATGCAAATCCGTCTCCATCTAACTTCAGACCTATAGCTATCTCAGGCGCTGATCCAGAAATTTTGCATGGAAGGTGGCTGATGGGGTGGCTACCCATAGTAGAATGAATCCACGTGCAACCCCTGGCAACACGACTAGCTATGGGTATGTGCAAAGATTCTTAAGAATAATATTATTGGCTACAATTATCTTACTATGATTAACCTCACTGTTTTCCAATCATTGTTATTTATTGCAGCTAGTATCCTGCTGGATATGTCCCCAGTTGATGGCTGACTGAGTTTAGTGTGTGTTGAGTGTACTCATTAATTTTATTATACTAAATTGAATAATATAATTTATTATAAGTGGTATACCTACATAATATTATTATGATATTCATGACAGATGGCTTAATGGAGTGCATGGTGTATCCATGCATGGATGCACAAGCCAGCCAGTGCATTTAGTCCCATAAAGTCACTCTATATATAGATGGAAGTGAATTCTTTGATGTAGCATTGCATGGCTGTAACAATATCACAGGAAAAATTCCTTGTGAATCTGTTGTGAAATATGTAAAAGATTGAGAATTTAGTAACGCAACATATACAGTTGTGTTGTGAAAAATGTTGTTGTGTTAATTTAAACCATGTTATCCGGATCCTCATTGTCAATAATGCAATTTGTTTTCTGTGGTATAGTCCATGTAAAAAAAACTGATTTTTGTGGAAGCTGAAGATCATCAGATTTCAAGGTTATGGGGTATTATTTATTATACTATTACAAAATGATAGGTGCAGCAAATAATTAGAAAGATTCTTGATATCCCAATTAAGAAATAATCATAGTTAAGAAAGGTGTAGTCACATCTATATATTCATTACATAATAGCTTCTCTTTAGTGTATCACGGGACATCAGATTTTAGTTTTCATCCAGTACCGGCATCATAATTATCATTGTGAATAGTGGCAAGGAAACAGTGCTCTCATTCAATCAAGATCAGCTATAATAATTATAGCTACTAGCTTCCAAATCTTCAGGAAAGATGTGTTATTCTTCCATTTGCAATCTGCTACTGCATGTTCTTCTTCGTGTATGCTGACTCTGCAAACAGCCAGGTATGCTATTACATCACATTCTCACTGACTGCATGTTCATGCACTGTCCTGAAGATCCCTGCCTTTCTCTAGCACAATTTGCTGCTACTTCCACCAGCTACCTCAGCACTGAAACAAACATATCCCTCTCCTTTCTACCAGGAAATCACAGTCTTAATGGAGATCTCTCTCCGTCTCATAAATATTATAGACAACTTCTCTTAGACTATGAAAAAAGTCATAGGAAGCAATGGAACTGTGTTTGTAGAATGTGGCAGTCAGTCAGGAAGGTTCAATATTAATATTAGCGAGACTACATTTGCTATGATAAAGGTTCTGCACTTCTTTATGCTTATAATTGATTCAGAAGATACCATCTTTGAGGACGTGGAAGGCAGAGGCACAGCACTAGTGCTAAATGAAGTGGTTGATGCTAGCATTGAAAACTGTTCATTCCATTCTAATGTACATGCTAGCACTTTTGAACTCGCTCAGTATCAGCAATGCTACTTTTTCTGCAGATAGTGCTGGAACTAATGGAGGAGTCATAGAAACATAATAATGATTTTATACCTTTACTAACAACAGTGCAGCTCACAATGGTGGTGTCATGTACACATGGGATTCATCAGTGAATGTTACCTGCAGTATTTTTACTAACAATAGCGCAGCTAATCATGGTGGTATCTTGGACACACCTGATTCGTCATTAATAATATTATCAGCAGTATGTTTACATACAACAGTGCAGCTTATCAAAGTGGTGTCATGTACGTACACATTAATTTTGATTCATCACTGAATATTACCAGCAGTACTTTTAATTAGTAATAACTGTTACAGTGCAGTTTATAATGGTGGTGTCATGACCACGGTTAAGTCGTTATTCAATATTTACCAATAACAGTGCAGGTGATAGCGGTGGTGTCATGTGTGCAATTTATTATAATATTACCAGCAGTGCTTTTACTAACAACAATGCAGCTTTTGGTGGTGTCATTAGCATAATATTATGATTCGTCATTATTATCCCCAGCAGTAATTTTCTAACAACAGTTCAGGTGACAATGGTGGTGTCATGGACACATCTGATTCATCACTGATTAATTTATTAATATCACCAGCAGTAGGTTTTACTACCAACAGTGCAGGTGATAGTGGTGGTGTCATAGACATGCACATCTGATTCGTCATTTATTAATATTACCAGCAGTAGCTATATTTTTACAAACTGTGCAACTATGGTGGTGTCGCAGTTGCTGACATTCTGAATATCTAGTATTCCGACCATGTGGCAGACAATACCAACGCTGGTGCTTGCTTATCGGACAATGAATGCTTTATCCAAACACTTAAGCTTGGACTGTATCAATATCAGTATTATAATATTATAGAAGAAAACGAATTAATAAACATACTCTTCTCTGGTAATACTAAACGTGAGCAAGGAGCCAATAATATCTTTGGAGGACTACTGGACAGATGCATCCCAAGTCCATTTGCTGAAGTGTACATATATCTCAATAAGAGAAACTACTACAGTGCATGGTATGACATACCTCAGTAACATCAGCAACATCTCACTCTTGAATTGGGTACCATATACCTATTCGAATTTGTTTTTGTAAGAGTGATATATATGATAGTGATCATGAGCCAGACTGCACCTAGCTACCAGCCATCAACCTAAAACTGAGGACTGTTCTCCACCTACAACCACTGTTTGGAATCTGTTGGTTAAAATTAATAGCACCATATCCACCTAATAATGTGATGATTAAGTTGGATACAAGCGAGTTTAGACAACAGGAGTTCATGTGAGATGCTATCAAAAGCATGCAGAAATCAGTAATAGACACTAATAGTCATAACAATTAATATTACAAATAGAAGTGCAGCTCAGTGTCACAAAACAAACAATTGTCCACAAATCGCTATGGCTCAGTGGCCAATACCACTATTCCCCCGCTTGAAAATGTTCGCTATGGGTAGCTACAAAGATAAGCAAACCTATCAGAGGTGGACAGCGATGTCTTTGTGATCTCCTCTGCGTCTGCGAACAATTATCTGGAGTTGAAACTGACATCTGTCTGGGGGGTCGGGAGTGGATTGATTGTTTGTCAGAGTCTTTCATCCATGTTGGTGGTGAAGAACCACTGTTACAGTACATGTACAGTCTATTGCAGTGGACTACCTTTGGCTTAGTATGGGGACCCAATTGCATTCAATAAATTAATCTTCTTAGTCACTATATATGGTCCCCTCCACAATCTCATCAATTTAGGTGAAAGTCCTTTCCTCCACTGAGGCCAATACAGCCATACCAGATCGATCACCTTTCTGAAGCAATTTACCATCTTCAACGCTGGAATTGTAACGGTCTTTCATCTGATCACTTCTCAGCTGGAGATGCAGTTGAGCAAACTCGCGATCGTGCACTCTTTCCATCTTGGCTCGCAAATCATCAGCATAATAATAATTATACAGACACATGTTGTGAAACTTCATCTTCAGGCCTGCCCATGCAAGTGCAAGTCAATTTGTAATCGTAGATCTCATCCCAGCATTAATTGTGCCGGTATACATGCAGCCAGTCGTATACGTATCATGAACCGATGCATGACCTGTATGCCATCAGTAAGAGCGAAACATGAATATCCCAGTCACGTTGGTTTGCATCCACAAATTTCGACAGCTGAGACTCAGTGGTACAGTTGAATCTTTCAACCATCCCGTCTGACTCGGGGTCCAGTGGTGTAGTCCTGGTTTTGCAATTTCCAAGAGTTGCCACATTGCAGTAAAGACAGCAGATTCGAAGTTCCGTCCTTGATCAGAATGAATCATCTGTCATCTACCAAAATGGCACACAAATTCTTTCACTAGGAATCCCGCCACTGTTACAGCCTCCTGGTTTGGTAGAGGATAAGCCTCTATCCATAATTTAATAGTCGGCGGGTATAAGCAGATACCTATTAGCTCCATCAGTAATTGGCAAGGGCCCCAGGACATCAATCGCAATCCGTTCCATCGGGTTACCAACATTATACTGCCCAAGTGGTGCTCTCAGCTTCTTCTTAGGACCAGATCTAGATGCACAAACATCACTCGTCTTACATTACTTCGTCACGTCACTGTGATAGTTCACCCTGTAGAATCTTTCTTTAACTTTTCCCATGGTCTTATTGTGCTGTTGGCAATAGTGAAGCTGATGTAAACTGGTAGCACAAAGAGATTTTGGTAATACTAGCTGCTTTGTGATGTAGTTGCCTGCCGAGTTCTTCCACGGGCGATAAAGAACTCCTTCGCACACGCAGAGGCTGTCCCACTGTGTCACTAAAAGGTGCAATGATCTCCCAGGATGGTTGGATGTCACTTTTCTCCCTCGAATGCAGAATCCGCTGCACATCTTTGTCCTGCTCCTGAGACTCCCTCAATTCCTGCTTGCTCCATCGATCTCCCTGAACACTCAGAGTCATTGAGATTACAAGTATCAATGCACATAGCATAGCACACATGAAGACCAGCTTCTTCTCTTCTTAAATGCTCTTCCTTTTGATCCAACCGATCACAATGTCTGCATAATATGTCTTGGGCACAAGGCCTTCTTGAGAGTGTATCAGCATCGTTGTGTTTATTTCCTTGTTTGTATTCGACTTGATAATCATACTGTTGTAATTGCTGAAGCAATTTGGCTCTCTGACCTTCTGGAGAATGGAAATTGATAAGCCATTGTAATGCCGCATGATCAGTATGAAGAATGAACGGCCTTCCCAGCAGATAAGGATGAAAATGTCTGATAGCTTTTACAGCTGCCAGAAACTCCTTCCTGGTAACACAATAGTTTTTCTCAGCTTGATCAAGGCTACAGCTGTATTAGGCAAGTATACTCTCTCCACCCCATCCTGCATCTGTGACAAAACAGCTCCCACAGCTAGCAATTGAAAATTACTGGTATCTGTATATATCCAGGATAAATTGACCATCTGGAGAGGGATAACCCAGCACTGGGGCTTGAGTAAGAGCTTACTTCAGTTGAATGAATGCCGCTTCAGCTTCAGCAGTTCAATTGAACTTTTCTGCACACTGATGGAGAGGATGTACAATATTAGCAAAATCAGAAATGAACTTCCGATAATAGGAACAAAGACCAACAAATCTATGAACCTCTTTAGAGTCTCTTGGAGTTGGCCAAGATTGAACTGCTTCAACTTTTTCAGGATCGGTGGCAATTCCCCTACTGCTCACGATATGCCCAAGGTATTTCACTTCCTTCTGAAATAGGGAGCACTTTTTGGGCGAAAGCTTTAGATGCACCTGCCTGAACCACCAAAAAACTTGTTGGAGATTAGAAATTTGATCAGCAAAGTCCTTGCTGAAACTAGGACATCATCCAGATAAACCAAAGCAATAGAGAGTGGCAGACCAGAGAGAACTTGCTCCATGAGACACTCAAACGTAGCAGGGCATTGCATAGTCCGAATGGCATGACAGTGAATTGTGCATAATCCACTTCCAATTAAAAACGCTGTCTTTTCCTTATCTCCATCATCCATCTCCACCTGCCAATAACTGCTCTTTAGATCTAAAATCGAAAACCATTCAGATCCAGCAAGAGCTTCGATGGTGTCATCAGAATGAGGCAGTGGGTATGAATCCTTCCTAGTGACCTCATTGAGTCTACGGTAGTCCACATAAAGTCTGATTGTATATACCATCCTTTTTCTTAACCAGTACAACAGGGGACAGCCATGGACTAGCAGATGGCTCAATAACTTCTTGTTGCTGCATCTCCTCTATGGCTTTCATAGCTTCCCCTCTCCTGGCCAAGGGTAGTCCGTGTGGCTGCTGGCGCATAGGTGGAGCATCTCCAGTATCAATTTGGTATTTTAATGAGGTCAGTTCTATCCAGATCATGGACACCCTGTGAGAAGAGATCAGAATAGCTACTCACAAAGTAAATCATACACCTGCTTTTTGTGATCAGGCATTAAACATGACACACTCCTCTCATACAGATCCTGTAGGTGGCTATAGGCAGAGTAGTAGTGGTTGCTGCACAGGAGAAAGTGTTGGAATGCTGTTGACCCATCGCGCTCTGGACCATTTGGCAGACTGCAATCTCCATCTCTTGCTTTACCTTCCTTGGATAATCACTCAGATTCAATAAGTGTAATGCCAACTCCTCTTGATCTACCTCCACCACACCAACAGCCCATCAAGTGATCTGGAGCTAGCAGACTGAGATGGTTCCGAAATCCCCTATTTCATTTCACTAGGACGCTCATGAGCAGCTGAAGAAGACATCCCCTAGCTCCATATGTACATCATCCAGTTCCTCACAACTGTCTCAAGTCTCACTCAACATATTAAACAGAATCATCCATAGTGGTCCACGTTTAAGATTATACCACGCCCACAGGATGTGGACTGCAATTATCAGACAATTATCACACATGTGGTGGCAGTGTGCTATTAATCATTAGCTAACTGATCCTCCACCTGGCCTATTTAATGTGCCTTTGTAAATTAATGCGTTGATTGACCCAATCGCGAGACGTTTGGAAAGAATGGTTATTCGAATGCCCGCCTACTCCACTATTAATTTCAATTTCAATAGATGCTAGGAGAGTGCAGTTTCGGCTGCTCGTTGGTGTGCCTCTTGCAAACGCGTTGGTTGACGCGATCGCGAGACGTTTAGAATAAGTGGTCATTCAAGCACCCACTGACTCCACGAATAATTCTATTAAATTATGCGTGAACGACGAGGGGAGTCCAGTTCCCCCGCTCGCTTGCTCCTTGGTGTGCCTCTTGCAAACGCGTTGGTTGACGCGATCGCGAGACGTTTAGAATAAGTGGTCATTCAAGCACCCACTGACTCCACGAATAATTCTATTAATGCGTGAACGACGAGGGGAGTCCAGTTCCCCCGCTCGCTTGCTCCTTGGTGTGCCTCTTGCAAACGCGTTGGTTGACGCGATCGCGAGACGTTTAGAATAAGTGGTCATTCAAGCACCCACTGACTCCACGAATAATTCTATTAATGCGTGAACGACGAGGGGAGTCCAGTTCCCCCGCTCGCTTGCTCCTTGGTGCATCTCTTGCAAACGCGTTGGTTGACGCGATCGCGAGACGTTTGGTCATTCAAGCACCCACTGACTCCACGAATAATTCTATTAATGCGTGAACGACGAGGGGAGTCCAGTTCCTCCGCTAGGTTGCTCCTTGGTGCGTCTCTTGCAAACGCGTTGATTGACGCGATCGCGAGACGTTTGGAATAAGTGGTTATTCAAGCGCCCAGTGACTCCACGAATGGTCACGAATAATTTTATTAACGCGTGAACGACGAGGGGGTCCAGTTCCCCCGCTCGGTTGCTCCTTGGTGTGCCTCTTGTAAACGCGTTGGTTGACGCGATCGCGAGACGTTTGGAATAAGTGGTCATTCAATCGCCCACTGACTCCATGAATAATTCTATTAATGCGTGAACGACGTGGGGAGTCCAGTTCCCCCGCTCGGTTGCTCCTTGGTGCGCCTCTTGCAAACGCGTTGGTTGACGCGATCGCGAGACGTTTGGAAAAAGTGGTTATTCAAGCGCCCAATGACTCCACGAATGGTCACTAATAATTTTATTAACGCGTGAATGATGAGGGGAGTCCAGCCCCCCCCCCCCCCCCCCCCCCCGGAATAAGTGGTCATTCAATCGCCCACTGACTCCACGAATAATTCTATTAATGCGTGAACGACGAAGGGAGTCCAGTTCCCCCGCTCGGTTGCTCCTTTCCTTGGTGCACCTCTTGCAAACGCGTTGGTTGACGCGATCGCGAGACGTTTGGAATAAGTGGTCATTCAATCGCCCACTGACTCCACGAATAATTCTACTGGCATAAGTTATGGTATGATTCTGGTTGTCCCTCTTCGGGCGTACTTTTTCAAATTAAGAAGCACTCTAAGAAGAGGTTCAAGTATGAGGTCTGCAGATTAAAAAGACAGCATGAGCACATCAGGCGGGAGCAACTTGGCGATGCCCTCTCTCAATACAGGTACAATGATTTTTGGAGAATTGTTCGTAATGCTGGTAAATCCAGTAAGGGTGCATCGATCTACTACTGCACCATGTGTTGATCATTGTTCTTGCAATGCTGACATTGCTAATGCCTTTGGTGACAAGCTTCACAGTCTCTTGAACTCGGATGACTCTTCTCAATCTCTCCTCACTAATATTGAAAGCTCTCTCTCCTCCTCTGACTTAGCTTCAATTTCGGTGTCCCCTCATACTGTTTCCGAGGCTCTGTCACATCTTAAATCGAACAAGTCAGATGGTACATAGATAGCTATCACTAATGTCTAATCACTTTATCTTTGCATCCACTTCCTTAGTCCATCTGCTCTCCAAACTTTTCACAGCTATGCTCCGTGACGGTCATGGTTATGTCCCTAAGTCTGTCAGAGATTGTGTATTGAAGCCCATTTTGAAACCTGGAAAAGACCCTTCTGACTCAGACAGTTATCGGCCAATTGCTCTCACACCCACCCTAAGTAAGATCTTCGAACGGACCATCACTGCCTCTGGACTTGCTCTCCTGTTCTTTATCATCGTTCAAATTAAATGTGTGGAGTCAGCTTAATTAAGTTTTAATCATCGTTTCACTACTAACTTAATAATTATCTTTTGTTTATTGTTGTTAACTCCTTATTCATACTTCATTAATTTTGGGCACACATTCTATATTAGCATTAATTTTTATGCTATTGTATGTCCTTTGCAAAGAATGCAAAAACTATTATTAATATACAAAAAAAAAAAAAAAAAAAAAATCTTAATTGACCATAGATCGGCATTTTCTACCTCTTCCTTACAGTTTGGCTTCAAGCAGGGCTCATCAACTCAGCTTTGTACAGGTCTCATCAAGAATGTCATTGCTCGTTATAATATCAATGATTCTAGTGTTTATGGCTGTTTTCTTGATGCTAGTAAAGCTTTTGACCGAATGTGTATCCTGGAATGGTCAATTTTCTAACAAATTCTCTGTTTCAAATGGGGTGCGTCAGGGTGGAGTACTCTCTCCTATCTTGTTCACTGTGTACGTTGATGATTTACTGACTGAGCTTGAGAATAAAGGTGTCGGCTGTTACTGGAACAATCACTTTGTGGGTGCCCTATGCTACGCTGATGATATTGCTCTCCTTGCGCCATCTTCTGCTGCTCTTCGCTTGATGCTTGCATGATACCTATTCTTCCTTTGCATCCTCTCGTAGCCTATTGTTTAATGCAAGTAAGACCCAACTAGCTAAGTCTTGTTCATTTCTCACGCACTTGTTCTTCACATTGTTCTCCTGCTAGTTTTTTCTTCAATGGTTTGGAGCTCAATTTGGGTCACTCAGCCAAGCACTTAGGTCATTTACTTTCCTTTTTAATAACCTTTCTGATACTGATGATATTGTTAGAGTGAAGAATGATTTTGTTCGCAAAGCCAACTGCATGCTCCACTCATTCTCTCCCTGCAATCCACTTGTTAAGACTAAGTTATTTGACAGTTTTTGCCTATCCCTCTATGGTTCAGCTCTTTGGTTTTCTTCCTCTCCTGAACTAAGGTCACTTGAGGTATCTTTCAACAATATCCTCCATAGGATTTGGTCTCTCCCTCGTAATACTGGCATACTTCATTGTACTGCTCATCTCAACAGCATATAGCTATAATATTGTTGTTCGGAGATCATCCAAGCTTCTGTCTGCGGCCCTAAAATCTCAATCTTCGCTGGTACGTGATGTCTTTGCTCAGAGTTCAAGCCTAGGATATAATTTAATTTATGGCTCCCGTGATAAGAAGATTTACTCAGATCAAGATGTTCTTTGTGCAAACTTTATTCGAGACGTCAAACTTGCACCAGATGAGAACTCTCATTTAAGTGAAGATATAATCTATGTCTGTACAGCTTATTAACATAATTTCCATTTTCTTTCTATGCTTATTACCTTTACATACTTAATTTATGCTGCACCTATGGTGATGTGTTTATCAAATCAATAATAATAATAATAATAATGCGTGAACGACGAGGGGAGTCCAGTTCCCCTGCTCGGTTGCTCCTTGGTGCATCTCTTGCAAACGCGTTGGTTGACGCGATTGCAAGACGTTTGGAATCAGTGGTTATCCAAGTTAATCGATAGAGAGAATATATGTAATTGTGATCAATGGATGTTAATATATTCAGTTTAGCTATTTTACTATTGACTTATACTATAGGGGAGGAGATACAATGAGCCATTATGATATTATATCAGTGCTCATACAATGGAACCCATCAGTGTGTGAATATTTATGTACATGTATAGGTAGCTAGCTGACAAGGGTTTTACTTAGCTATGTGATTGGGTAGCTACCCCGGTAGCCAGAGTTCTTGCAATTGTGTGGATTGCTGCGATAGCGAGATAGTTTATGCCAATTCTCATAATATGATGTCAGTGCTCATACAATGGAAAATTTCTATGTGAATATTTATGTGCATATACAGGTAGCTAGCTGACTCTCATTTTGGTTAGCTATGTGACTGGGTATAGTCAGGGTTCTCGCAAATGCGTCGATTGCCGCTATAGCGAGATAGTACTCTTCATGTCTCATGATATTATGATTCAGTGCTCATACAATGGAACTCATCTACGTGAATATTATTCATGTTCCTATAAAGCCTAGCTAGCTGACTCTGTGGGTGGGCCGGTGCCTGGAAATATGGTCATTTAATATAATTATTTCAGGTCAAGATTAATCCAACTTAAGCTCCTAGTCCACTATCAATGCAACTTGAACTCAAGGACATAATAATAATACTATAATTATGCCCTTCTTTTATTAAGTCTCCAATTAAAGCTCTCACCCAAAAATTCTTTCAACATCTCAATGTATACATATATATACACATCATTCAGTGTCAACCTGACAAGATCTAGCTATTAGCTACAGAAAGCTTATCCCACCCCTAGCTTGTAAAGAGCAACAGGGACAAATAATTCTATTAAAACAGGCTGCCTCACCTATTAAGCATTAATTTCTAGTATTAGGCTGCTATAATTCGTAGCAGTCCTTCAGCTTTCCTGCTGTAAAGCAATAACAATAATTAAATACTAACAGCAAATTCATAATACTGCACTAAAGACAAAGATATTGTACCCCAGGCTAACAAGAAAGGTCATGCATATTAAAATTACACTAAGGATCAAATATTAACTAACAGGTACTTCAGCGACTTTTAGCGCTCTATAAAATTGTATGTATGGAGCATATAGTTGGGGAAATGGCGGGAGATCAGCGAAGCACTAGCGGTAACAATGCGATGGGCGGAGTCGTGGATCGATAGATATATGGATAGCGCGTTAAACACGCGCACAATTATAGCTATAAGTAGCTACATCCTGCACACAAAGGTCAGCTAACTGACTAGCCACAGTGGCATGGAAATATGCATCTAGGATTGGCAAAAGCTCGAGCTCTGATTGTACGGATGCGATAGTGGTAGAATTTTGTTTGAAAATGCCGCGTAATTGTGAGATAGCGGCGGGCGCATAGCGGCGCGCGCATCAGATCGCGTTTGCGTTAGATCGCATTTGCGTTGTAACAATGAAGAACAGTTGAAGCAGCAGTGACACTTATTAATTATGATAACTATGATTCTATTAGTCAAACTTATCATATCAAAAAGTTTTGTACTACCAGTGATCATGCTTACTAGTGTGCTAACACGATAAAGATGGTGTGAGTAGGCGTGACTGGCTGTGATTGACGCCTCCGTTCTACATATCCTCCACTACGAAGGAAGATTTCCGAATGTCCCAGCTTCTGAACGAATCGGCAGAAAGGCCATAATAGATGAGATCACCGCTCCTGTTCCCTGTGAATCTCCGTTCTTTCAGGTTCCTGATGGTGCCCTATTTTTTTTCTTGCAAGCCTCTGTACTTGAGATATTAACGCGGAAAAGCAGGACACTCCCGATTTTTCCATATATACTAATAATAAATTTTTGCGCAAAATCGGCAGAGAGACAAAGCTCCTCCTACTTGTATGTTTGGTATTGGTGCATAGCTAGTGATGCAAAGAAAGTGATGCTGGCCTATTTTTTTTTATATGGTGCACCTGGAAGCAGAAAATGGCAAAGAACAAATCTATTTCCATAGAGATAATACATTGACTGAATGTGTCATTTGTGTGAAAAAGTGTGAGCTTGAGCAAATGATCACCAACTTCTTGATATGATTTTCCCTTGATGAATCCAGTGTGAGTTAATCATAATAAAACTTGATAGCTCAGTGGATATATCACTTTAAATTTACTCCAAAATAATTATAACCCTGATCAATCAAAGTGTAAATTAAAATCATTATGACAAAAAATCTGAAACTGCACTGCAGCTGAATATACAACACGTACAATCATATCATCATAATATTCATGGTATAATATATTATCGGTATGCTGTCAGACACTAATAATATTTAAATTGCAAGGGCATGTCCAAATTGCTGAAAATTTAAAGGTATTGTACTAGTTCATAGTAAAATTTCCCGTTGGAGAAAGCCAAAGTTTAGGACTACAGGCATCATTGGCCTCAGCCCTCACTCTGAAACATAGACAGTCATCTTTAAGGAAGCAACGGTTCATGCTTATGTCATAATCCAGGGCATCATGAGAACAGAATCCACGAAACCCATAACCTGTACACGCCCTATCACCGTCAAAGACCCTCTGGGAGTGGTTTAGATAATTCTCGTTTTCTTCACAGAACTTTATGCATCTGGTGTGGTGTTTAGCATCATCTAGCTGATTCAGTAGCTCCACTTTGACTCGCCCATTGAATGGCCATGAAAGACAATCATCATGCTCCCCATGCATAATGTAGGCAAAGACTGCAAGATGTGTTCCTTTGAAGCAACCATCTCCGTTGGCGCTAACTTTGAGGCATAACTTGTACCCTTCGGGCCCGGTATAAAACGGAGTGCTAAATACCGAGCTGTTCTCAAGTCTGTGCTGCTCAAAGTTCTTGAGCGTGAAAATAGATATGTGACTCCATGCATTCTCCAATACAGATGTCGGACTCTGTACGCGTGTGCTATATTATGCTCCAAATCTTCTAACTTCGCTTTCAGCTCACTCATGGAGTCTACTACCATTTGGAAGTGTTGCTGAGTGTCACCCTCATGCTCGTCCCTCTCTCTCCTGGGCACCCTGGCATTGCAGCCAATGCGGGCATACTTGCAAGGAACCTCTTCGAAAGGGCACTCTGTAAGATGACCGGTAAGACTGTGACGGGCTACTCTCTTCCTGCAGGTTGTGTTGGGGCAGGCAACCTTCATACTCGGGCATTTCTTGAGGTGGGTGGTGGTCCTCTCCAGGTACTCACCAGCCTCCTTGCAATGGCGGCACTTGTACGGACGTCTGGGGCACTTGTTGGAGTGTTTTCGCACTTCTTTTAAGGGAATATTCATAATATGACCCACGTTATCTTTGCACTCGTTAGGGCAGGGTACAAGGGTGAATTTGCAGCCACTCTGGTGCTCTTCAAACGATCGTAGTTCTCCAGTCCACTCACAGCCATGTGCCTTGTTGTCACAGTGAACTATCAGCGATTTAACATCACGGTCACCTATACAATGAATTAGTATTTAATACCATAGAGCACAATTAAGGCGTATCATAGTACATGCAGAGTTTGGCTGTTGTGTCACAGAGAGATCTCCAGTTTAATAATAGTTAAATTTTATAATTAGCTAGCCTTTTTAGGTACCTCTCAAATCCGGAAAACTCTCTATTTCCTTTCTGCATTGGGGACATTTTGCATCCAATTGCGATGACTGCCACTCCAACAGACAAGCCTTGCAGAACATCTTCCCACAACAAGCGGTTTGCTGAGCAGACCTAGCAGCACAAGTGCAGATGAGACATATCAAGGAATTTGGTACTGGGTCCACAAAATTGCAGTCATAGCCCTTCAAATCTTCACTAGCCATCACTATCTTTGTCATTCACTGTGCATGTGAGGGCAGTGGTTGTTGTTGGGGTCCTAAATAGTGTGCACTACACTCTTCTTTTTCCCGCCAAGTCCCGCATCTCTACTGCGCATGCGTATATTGCGCATTGCGCAGCGGGGCGGAGTCGCAAAGACGTCACTGGCCGGACAAACAGAAACTGCTGATGTCAGCACATTTGCGAATTTTTTTGAAGCTACATGTATATCGTTTCGAATCATGGCTGAGTACACAGCGAGCTCAAGAAGGAAGTCTGCAGGTGGAACTGTGACGGCAGAGTGTATCCAGGAGCTGTTGGATTTCTTCATCAAGAGTGCATACAAGGCCAAGAACGTCGACCAGAGAGTAGGTCAACATGAATCATGGCATGTGTCAGCTCATGGAGCTAGGAGGAGGAGGAGGGCTTTAGGACTCAACCACACTTTGAAACCTCAATAGATGTGACTCCCCTCTCCTCTGCAGTGGAGAGTATTTATATGATCATAGTCCCTGTTCCTTGGCACTGTACTGTCATAATTTGCCGATAATTAATGAGGGCATTATTGTGTTGTGTGTATGCATGGTGTAATGTGTGCGTTTGTTTGTATTCGTATGTGTGTGCTTGTGAGTGTGAGAGAGACTCAGAGAGAGAGAAAGAGAGAGTAAGTGTGTGAGCGAGTGTGCATGTGTATTCCTTTGATGAGTTTCAACAGCAACATTCATTGAAATAGATTTCCTTCTTTTCCTTATTTGTTTCCCTCCAGTATGAGATCATCCACAAGCGGTGCATCCACCTAGTAGGGAGAGACTACAAAATTGAGGTGAGCTGCTAGCTATATACATGTACACCTACTCTTCTAGCGACAAAGATGTAAAAGTCTTGTCTTAAGAACCAGACCACTATCAGCTGCAGCACTGGATGTAATACACTCTGTGTGCTGGGTAGGAGCATGCTCATTATGATCCTGTCGGTACATAGAGATGAGTGCTGTTGCAAGTGGGCTTGAGAGCTAGTGTCATTAAACAAAATAAATGATACAATAATTTCATGTGCTTTGTTAGTTAGTGCATATGCACGTACATGTCGTATATATAAATTCCGGATAATTATACATTGCACAATGGTATTATTAGTTTTAGTGCCTTCTGTAGCAGCTGTCTGTTTACTCTACTGATAGAGAATAATCATGGTGTATCTTTAAAATGGAAGCATTCATCATTCATGAGAGATTACGAATCAGTTTTACTGTGAGTGCACCGTTCTCTTAGCATTGTAAATCTTTTCCCCTCTAGCGCTGGTTGATGTCCTTGCATGCTTTAACAATAGAGCATTAATTTTAGTGATTATGTCGGAGTCTCCAGATCCCTGCCCCATACCCACCCCCTAACCCCAGGACACAGGACACCCATGGCAATCCTGGACATGTACCGATCCCTGCCACAAGCAAAAACAGAACTGTGTTTGGGTAATGTACCTTATAGTCACATGCAGTCACATAATTGGATATCACATTGCTCATCTACAAACCACATTATCATCTAGACAATGACATTACTCGAGCTGTATGCATGTAGGTAGTGTATGAGTACCTATGAATAGGTTATTATACACTGAAGCTGTGAGATTTATCATACCAAGGGCACTAAATATGGTAAATCACCATCACACTTGTAGGTTCATAAACTTTTAGTAACATTTATAGTTCATATGATAATATTGCGATTCCTTAGAGTAATCTGATTGGTCAGAGCATGACAGAAGCACATAATATACATTGCATATGCGTATTATGTGTCCTTACGTCACACTGTACACTGTAGGTGATAGACAACAAGGCGGGTCAATATTGCAGTCACTATCCCTCTGAACTGGTGGTCATTGAAGGGAATCTGAACCACTCCTCCGACGACAACGACCAGGAGCCACCAGCAAGGTCAGCAGTTACGCATTATAATATATGCCAATCACAAATTTCTTATAATAGAAGCCTTTGGGAGGGTATGGTTTTAATATCCATTGGTTGTTGTAAGGCTCAACCAAACTACATGTACATACATGTACATGGCAAGTAAGAGCTGTTCTGTGGCTAAGCATCAATGTTGTGATTTTTAAAACCATGTCAAACGTATAAGGTTATTTTTGAGAGTGTCAATGTACTACCCTAATAATATTCACTCTATCATGTACTGATCTTGCTTCACTGCGTGTGTATGTTTTCAGAGTAAACGATGCAATGAAAGTAAAAGAGTTGATATCAACAGCTAGGTTTGCCAGATGTCGGAGTAGATTTGTCATGCCAGTTATTCTGTACGAAAACAAGGTTAGTATGGAATATACTGTACATTACCGTCTGATACATACAATCGTAATGTCATGTAGTATATATGTACATGTATGTAAGCACATGTACAGTGTTACCGATACATGTTTATTTTATTTGATTAGTAGTCACAACTGCTAATATTAGTTTCAGGCCTGCTCATGCATGTGTGGCCATACAATTATTATTTTCAGTGAGCTCCAGTTCTGGCCAGTGTCAGATAAGCTATCTGTATACAGCATGATGCTGGCACCTACCAGGGTTTCAAAAATTTGGGGGGGAGAAATGGGTGTGGTAGTTTCATGTACCTTGTCTCCCCTCCCCCACTACCTCTTTCTCTCTCTCTCTCTCTCCTTTCCCTATTTTCTTCTTCCTCCCTCCCCCCCCCCCCCCCAACTGGATGAAATCCTGCCTACATATAGCTGTACAATGTACTTGTATATGTCGTAGTAGTCTGTACTAAGTCTTAACTTACAAAATTTTTGCCCATGTAGAATGTTTGTCGATCAGCCACATTGTCGACGATGGCTGAACTGTATGGCAGGTCTGGAGTGGACTGGATATTCACTGGTAAGCAAGCAGTTAACTTGGTAAAACAGACATACCATACTAGAGCTTAATGAAGGTCCTCAAACCTTACGATTCAGCTTGATGATAGAAGAGCATGGTTGATGCATGTGTACAAGGGTCAGCAATATGACCCCACCCCCTCCTTCTCCCCGTATGTATATGTAGCTTAAGTTGGAGGTTTCATATCCTATTACAGCGACTGCAAGAATTATATTACAATCGTCCCGCTTAGGTGGTGAGGGTGCTGTTGTGGGCGGAGCTTCAAACAGTGATCAGATTACAGACTCCAGTGGAGCACAGAAGACATCATCTACACCCCCTGTTACCATGGCAACGATGATGATGGGCGGCAGAGAGGAAATGGTCGCTACTCCTAACGGCAGTACTCCACCCACTAATGACTCGTATGTTAGTAGCTATAGCCAATGTACATGGCTGGCTGGCTGTAGTGTGTGCTTACTAGTCCTATGCAGTTACTGTTGGTGCTATGCATACATGCAGCTGAATAATTTCAAGATCAGAGAAACATTTTATTGGGTTCAACTTGTAGAGTGGTGACTTGTCTAGTGGACCCTAGCTAGATTTAGTCGCTAAGTGTGCTATGCATGTAGCAACACAACCAGGAGAATGTTTTATTTCAATGATTCAACAAAAATTTTTTATACACACTGTGACAGTGTTTCTCCCAGCATACCTGAACCAGGGTGGGCCACCTAGTTTGATTTTGGGCTAATTGTATAAACATCAAAGAAATGGGTGGAGTTTAAAACCACAACTTAATTAAAAGCCTATGATCCCATGAATATCATTAAGTACCTGTATTGGACTGGGGGAATCCCTGCTTTATACTCATGTATGAACTAATGCGACATAGCAGCTTTGATGTAAGACCTAGAAGCATAGAATTGTGAGGGGTTCAATTTTTACGCCTGATGATCTTTACCATTACTTTTATTGCAATCATACGCATTGATTATTTCATGGTTTTTATTTTGAAATTCGTGATCACTCTATTATCCACAATTATCAGATCCTTCAAAAATTTCGCACTATATTATGGTAACACTCGCACATACCAACAGCTGCTGCCAACTCACATGCAGAACAACTTGACAAAGTTGCATAATACACTACAGCTTAAACTTGTAATTAGTGTTAGTTTACTACTAGCTAAACACAAACTATCAACAAACTGCATAGCTCAAGCAACGCTCAATGATGATACAATCATTATTAATACCTAAACTTAAGCATAAAATCATGGACTCACTACAGTTTCACTATTTCCTGTATAATATATGTCAAGCCTATTTCTAGCACTTCAATGTTGCTCTGCTACTATTATTTTACATTAATTTTATGTATAGTGTTCATCTTTGCTGGTATCATATTATCCATGTTTTTAATTAGTACGAGTAATATCTCTCTGCAAAAATGTGTTCATTCGGTAAAACGTCTTGTCTTTTTCTCTTCTTGTACCACCTTGTGAGCAGAACTAGGACTACACAAGAGCATAATTGTGTGGTTAACAACAGTAGCGTGTGCCAGAACCCACAACTGATAGTTCCTGTACCCCAAACGGACAGTCTTATGGTAAATGGTATAGATAGCGTAAACCAGACTGCACCTGACAAGAATAGTGAGCAAAGGACTACTCCAACCATTAGGCCCTTCATGAAATACGGTACCTGAGCGGATAGAAATTCAAATGTTCCTATATAGCTCATCGTAAGTGAAAATGACTGGAGAAAGTCTGGAATCATTATCCAACGAAAATCAAAACTATCGCTTAGACTCCCATGGTTGGCATAAAAGAGGCAGTCGACAGTTGTGTTATGGCCAGAGCTTTGTACGAAATTATGACGAGAAACTACTTCAAATACTAGCAATATAGAAACTTTTACTATTTGAATGAGTACTCCAATCAACACTTTCTGCATACTTTGTATGTGTGGATAACACTTGAGCCTGTGAAACATTGGATAAAGGAAGCATTCATTCAGTATTATCAGCAGGGCTGCACCATAGTATGCTGTATGAGTGAAGCTTGCTTCATAGTAGCATTTTGTTAATGAATCAGGCTCAGAGTCTGAATGGTTTTCGTCGAATGTTGTGAAGGTATTACTAATTCTATCCCTTAAGTAACTTACGATTGCTGCTGAACCAGCCAGTGCTCCACCCACTATTGCAATGGGAATGAGTCTTAGACATGTTTTGACATCTTCCACCTGTTCTATTGTAAACGGTCCACCGTATTTATCCATTCCAAAGTCAATACGAGAAGGAAGCTCATCTTCACAGTAGGTGAAGGCACGTCTTTGTCTAGGTCGCTTTGTTTTGATGGCATACTTAATGACTCTGTATGCTTGTTTGATTGCATTTCCTTTCAATGGCTCCTCCTTGATCAACCAACGATTTTGAAAAATTATCAAGACTATTGCCAAACCTATGCTAACACACACTATCAAATATAGAATCGGTTGGTATTTATTGCTTAGACATGCAAATACAAAGTCATTTATAAAGCCGGCACTGAGTAGACTCCATGCATACCAAACTATGAAGGACTTTATTTCCGTTGTTGAAGCATCGTATAGCTGGTCCAGTCCAAACTGAATGATATTAGCTTGATATCCTCCAAAACCAATAGCTGTGAGTGAAAGCAGTACTGTGAGTAGCTTTGCATTGATATTTGAATATCCGTCTACAAATTGAACCATGACTGAGCTCGCTGTTGCTAATACTGTGGCAATCCACATGATCCAGATACTGTAGCATATCACTCTGTATCGTCCAATACGAGTATCAGCTAACCACCCGGCAATTGGTAGTGTTAAGCCAAATGGTAGTAAGCATGCTATTGATTCATATTGTTTTCCTCTATTGATGGTATGGAGTAGGATATGCAGCAGACTTGTTATCAGGTAGTTGCATACTAGTACTAAGATGGCTCCCTTGTTTTTGACGCATCTTGGTGTGTACCTTGGCTTAAAGCATTCTTTCATATTAGAGGTACGGCTGAATGATGACAGATACTGAAGAGGTACGTAATTGGCTGAATTTCTTGCCATCTTTGACTATATAACGTAATAACTCTTCTAGAAAATCTGATGTTACAGTACCTATAGTTTGCTATAATACAGGTACCAAACCGAACATAATTTTTGACGAACAGTTTGAAAATAGTATGTCAGATGCTAGGCCAAGAACTCAGTTACTGATAATTTATACACTTGTAGTTTCAAAGATTTTATAGCTTGTTTTCATACAATGTACGCAGCATTCTTTTGTGATACGTAAACTGTTACAGTGCTTATTAACTAGATCTAAGGGAATAAACTGATGGTTGTTGATAATTTTGGAAAAGATTCAGTTTCATGCTATCACATATTGTTTGTATATAGTTAATTTCTTAGAATAGAAAGAGTGTGTGTCATTAAATAGTACAGACCGCACCAAAGAGAGTGCATTTCAAAGCAATAGGTGTTAATGATTACTAGGAAGATTTATATCATCCTTCAGGCTTGAGCACACTGCATTGCCACAATTCCGCGATCCGACCTTTGACTGCATTAATGATGACCTTTACTATAGTCACGGTAAGCAGTCTACCATGTGGTGTCTAAGCATGCGCATTGAGTCATTGCTCTACAAGATCATGCACAAACAAATATTTATCCCTCGCTGCAAAGCGTAGGTGGAGGGGTTACTGCAATTGTTTGGCGATTTTTGTCCGTCCGTCCGTCGCAACCCTCTTTTGCTAAATGGTAAGGGTCGTCATAGAGAACGTACGCATTCTAGGTATACGTGGCATAAAGGAAGAGTGGTCATGTTAAGTCCTGCCCAGTGGAGTTTATTGCAACTTGCAAGTCTCTGTTTACATGGCACTTACCTCAACTACATGACTGATTGCCATTCTGTGCTTTGCTGGTCAGTTGTCAATGCAGTGACAGTGTAAACAGGCAGTGGCTCTCAAGTGCATAATTCGGTTGAAGTATGTCACAGAGGCTTTCAGTTTATATAGTGGCATAGCCAGGTGCCTTTCCCCCAGCTCTTAGATCGCTGACTCTAGTACCAGAACCCTGTTTAGGTGCAGGGTATGTAGTCAATAGTACCAGTACCCTGTTCAGGTGTAAATAGGGTATGTAGTTCAATACTCCTGATATTGAACATGCACAGTAGTATACACAGCGAGCCATGCTATATGCATGCTTGTAGCGGTGAGGGTTCTGCACTCCTATGCATTCGGATTTTCGTCAAAGGGAGGGGGGCAAATGCGACAATTGCGAGTTAAGGGGGGGGGGCAAAGACTATAGTATGTTTTTCCATCTGCAAAAAATGATGTTGTGATCACTAGCTTGATTATATTAGGGGGGCCTGGGGGTATGCTCCCCCAGGAAAATTTTTAATATTTCAACTTCTGAAACTGTTTCTGGTGGCTTCTGAGCACTTGAATGGGGAAAGCCAGTCAGTAATATCCGCTAGTTCCCCTCCATTTTAAGTCAAATGTAGCAAGGATGTAGTGCGAAGCTTCAGCTACTTCATGGTTAAAAATGAGCAAAACTGCTGCTTTGGACACTTTATACTATAGTCGTTCATATTTTTTACTTGTACATGTATTGCATGTATAGATGGTGGCTACTCTCAAGGGGGGGGGGGGGGCAGCCAACTTCCTCATCCCCCCGCCCCCCCCCCCCTAAATGAAACCCTGATATATACTGTATAAATATACCGCTTCCGGGTCCTCATGTATTCAGGGCTCGCTCAGGCTCACCCCGAATCATGACGTACCTAGCTATTAAATTTTGATGCACTATTGGTTTGATTGAAGGTATAGCACACAGTAGGAACTTTACGAAATCTAAACAGTTTTCTACCAGGTGAATGCTTCATTTCAACAATTCAACATAACTTTGTACACTTTATATCAGTCTAATGCAACACAGCAGCTTAAATATAAGACCTAGAAGCATAGAATTTTTGACGTGTTCAATTTTACGGTTGGTGATCTTTACCATTTTATGCAATCATGCACATTTTATTTTTGTGATCACTCTATTTTCCATAATTATCGGATCCTTTGAAAATTTCATACTACCGTAGTCTCCCGCGTAAGTGCCCACTCCCGGGTAAGCGCCCAGGTAACTGTTTTGCCCAGTCGAATGGTAAGCGCCCACTCCCGGGTAAGCGCCCAGGTAGGCTGCACCTAGATCAACATGGCAAGCGCCCATCAAGAAAAATTTACAAGATCACTGCCTCTATATAGCAATAACAATATCAAACTCTAACGCAGTCGATGGGTCCGAAGATCACTTCATTCGAGAAGAAATCTCGAGGGATCTCGAGGACGGCGACGATGAAGCCGATCAGGAGGGTGCTGGCGAAGATGACGATATCGACGATCTCGATCCCTTCTCTGATTCAGATGACTATAGCTAACTTTCTCTGGCAGCTTGTGTAGTTTAAAACCTTTCTCTTTTATGTATTAAAGCAAAAAACGTGCAAGCGTGCGCTCTAAATAGAGCGCTTACCACGAGTCTAGCTTACTGCCACGCCCACAAAAATAGCCCCGCCTATTTCAATTTTTGCACATGGTAAGCGCCCAGTACACCGGGTAAGCGCCCAGTATGGCGAAATCAGCGAGTTATGGTAGAGCGCCCATGGGCGCTTACCCGGGAGACTACGGTATATGGTAACACTCGCACATACCAACGGCTGTCCATGCAGAACAATTATTTTGACAAAGCTACATAATACACTACAGCTTAAACTTATAATTATAGTAAGGTAAGTATTAGTTTACTATTAGCTAAACAAAGACTAACAATAAAACATTGCATAGCTCAAGCAACACTCAATGGATAATTATTAATACCTAAACTTAAGCATAAAATCATGGACTCACTACTGTTTAAATATATTTCACTATTTTCTGTATAATACATGTCAGGCCCATTTCTAGCACTTCAATGTTGCTTTGCTATTGTTATTTTACATTAATTTTATGTATAGTGTTCATCTTTGCTGGTATCATATTATCCATGTTTTTAATTAGTACGAGTAATATCTCTCTGCAAAAATGTGTTCATTCGGTAAAACGTCTTGTCTTTTTCTCTTCTTGTACCACCTTGTGAGCAGAACTAGGACTACACCACAGCATATTTGTGTGGTTATCAGCAGTAGCGTGTGCCAGAACCCACAACTGATAGTTCCTGTACCCCAAATGGACAGTCTTATGGTAAATGGTATAGATAGCGTGAACCAGACTGCGCCTGACAAGAATAGTGAGCAAAGGACTACTCCAACCATTAGGCCCTTCATGAAATACGGTACCTGAGCGGATAGAAATTCAAACGTTCCTATATAGCTCATTGTAATTGAAATTGACTGGAGAAAGTCTGGAATCATTATCAAACGAAAATCAAAACTGTCACTTAGACTCCCTCGGTTGGCATAAAAGAGGCAGTCGACAGTTGTATTATGTCCAGAGCTTTGTACGAAATTATGACGAGAAACTACTTCAAATACTAGCAATAGGGAAATTCTTATTACTTGAATGAGTACTCCAATCAACACTTTCTGCAAACTTTGTATGTGTGGATAACACTTGAGCCTGTGAAATATTGGATAAAGGAAACATTCATTCAGTATTATCAGCAGGGCAGCGCCATAGTATGCTGTATGAGTGAAACTTGCTTCATAGTAGCATTTTGTTAATGAATCAGGCTCAGAGTCTGAATAGTTTTCGTCAAATGTTGTGAAGGTATTACTAATTCTATCCCTTAAGTAATTTACGATTGCCGCTGAACCAGCCAGTGCTCCACCCACTATTGCAATGGGAATGAGTCTTAGACATGTTTTGACATCTTCCACCTGTTCTATTGTAAACGGCCCACCGTATTTATCCATTCCAAAGTCAATACGAGAAGGAAGCTCATCTTCACAGTAGGTGAAGGCACGTCTTTGTCTAGGTCGCTTTGTTTTGATAGCATACTTAATGACTCTGTATGCTTGTATGATTGCATTTCTTTTCAGTGGCTCCTCCTTGATCAACCAACGATTTTGAAAAGTTATCAAGACTATTGCCAAACTTACGTTAACACACACTATCAAATATAGAATCGATTGGTATTTATTGCTTAGACATGCAAATACGAAGTCATTTATAAAGCTGACACTGAGTAGACTCCAGGCATACCAGACTATGAAGGACTTTATTTCCGTTGTTGAAGCATCGTAGAGCTGGTCCAGTCCAAACTGAATGATATTAGCTTGATATCCTCCAAAACCAATAGCTGTGAGTGAAAGCAGTACTGTGAGTAGCTTTGCATTGATAGTTGAATATCCGTCTACAAATTGAACCATGACTGAGTTTGCTGTTGCTAATACTGTGGCAATCCACATGATCCAGATACTGTAGTGTATCACTCTGTATCGTCCAATACGAGTATCAGCTAACCATCCTGCAATTGGTAGTGTCAAGCCAAATGGTAGTAAGCATGCTATTGATTCATATTGGTTTCCTCTATCGACGGTATAGAGTAGGATACACAGCAGACTTGTTATCAGGTAGTTGCATACTAGTACTAAGATGGCTCCCTTGTTTTTTATGCATCTTGGTGTGTACCTTGGTTTAAAGCATTCTTTCGTACGGCTAAACGATGGATACTGAAGAGGTACGTAACTGGTTGACTCTCTTGCCATCTTTGACTATATATAATAACGTAACAACTCTTCTAGAAAATCTGATGTACCTAGTTCACTATCATACCAAGCCAAACATAATTTTTGACGAATAATTTGAAAATAGTATGTCAGATGCTTGGCCAAGAACTCAGTTACTGATAATTTATGTATTCGCAGTTTCAAAGATTTTATAGCTTGTTTTTTATACATTGTACGTACCATTCTTTTATGATACATAAACTGTTACCTAGATCTAAGGGTATAAGCAGATTCTACCGATGGTTGTTGATAGTTTTGGAAAAGATTCAGTTTCATTGTATCGTATACTGTTTGTATATTTAGTTAAGTAACTCTTAAAATAGAAAGAGTGTGTGTCATTAAATAATACAGACTCGCACCAAAGAGAGTGTGTTTCAAAGCATGCAATAGGTGTTAATTACTAGGAAGATTTTAATCACCCTTCATGCTTGAGCACACTGCATTGCCACAATTCCGCGATCCAACCTTTGATTGCATTGATGATGACCTTTACTAGTCATGGTAAGCAGTCTACCATGTGGTGTCTGAGCATGCATGCGCATTGAGCCGTTGCTATACAAGGATCATGCACAAATAAATATAGTATATATACTGTATATACTACTTCTGGTTTCTCATGTATTATAGCTATTTGATGCACTATTGGTTTGATTGAAGGTATAGCACACAGTAGAAACTTGATATTCATAGAGAGAAATTTACAGAAAGATGAAATTTAAACAATTTTCTAGCTAAGTTAGTAAATTTAATAATAACTAGGAGATTCTATACAGTCCTGAATCACTGTTGTTTAAATTTGAATGACGTAAACTTGACTCTCTTCCAAACCCCTATCGGAACAAAGCTGTAATACTAGCTAAGACTAGTGCACTAGCTATTTTTACACGTATCTAGCACTCAAATGCTACATATGCATATAAATTGTAGCAAATATTATGCTAACGTGTCATGCATGTGTAGTATCGGAGCATACCCCATACAGCAGCTTAGATGTAAGACCTAGAAGCTTAGAATTTTTGAGGGGTTCAATTTTTATGACTGATGATCTTTACCATTAAATTTTTATGCAATCATGCGCATTGGGTACATTGTGTATTTCATGGTTTTTATTTTCGTGATCACTCTATTATCCACAATTATCGGATCCTTCGAAAATTTCGCACTACATGTATATGGTACATGTAACACTCGCACATACCAACAGCTGTTGCTAACAACTCACATGCAGAACAACTTGACAAAGTTATATAATACACTACAGCTTAAACTTGCAATTAGTGTTAGTTTACTACTAGCTAAACACAAACTAACAACAAATTGCATAGCTCAAGCAATGCTCAGTGATGATACAATCATTATTAATACCTAAACTTAAGCATAAAATCATGGACTCACTACAGTTTCACTATTTCCTGTATAATATATATCAAGCCTATTTCTAGCACTTCAATGTTGCTCTGCTACTGTTATTTTTATGTATAGTGTTCATCTTTGCTGGTATCATATCCATGTTTAGTACGAGTAATATCTCTCTGCAAAAATATGTTCATTTGGTAGCACGTCTTGTCTTTTTCTCTTCTTGTACCACTTTGTGAGCAGAACTAGGACTACACAAGAGCATATTTGTGTGGTTATCAGCAGTAGCGTGTGCCAGAACCCACAACTGATAGTTCCCGTACCCCAAATGGACAGTCTTATGGTAAATGGTATAGATAGCATGAACCAGACTCCACCCGACAAGAATAATGAGCAAAGGACTACTCCAACCATTAGGCCCTTCATGAAATACGGTACCTGAGCAGATAGAAATTCAAACGTTCCTATATAGATCATCGTGAGTGAAATTGACTGGAGAAAGTCTGGAATCATTATTAAACGAAAATCAAAACTGTCACTTAGACTCCCTCGGTTGGCATAAAAGAGGCAGTCGACAGTTGTGTTATGGCCAGAGCTTTGTACGAAATTATGACGAGAAACTACTTCAAATACTAGCAATAGGGAAACTCTTACTATTTGAACAAGTACTCCAATCAACGCTTTCCGCAAACTTTGTATGTGTGGATAACACTTGAGCCTGTGAAATATTGGATAAAGGAAGCATTCGTTCAGTATTATCAGCAGGGCAGCACCATAGTATGCTGTGTGAGTGAAGCTTGCTTCATAGTAGCATTTTGTTAATGAATCAGGCTCAGAGTCTGAATAGTTTTCATCGAATTTTGTGAAGATAGTATTAATTCTATCCCTTAAGTAACTTGCAATTGTCACTGAACCAGCCAGTGCTCCACCCACTATTGCTATGGGAATGAGTCTTAGACATGTTTTGACATCTTCCACCTGTTCTATTGTAAACGGCCCACCGTATTTATCCATTCCAAAGTCAATACGAGAAGGAAGCTCATCTTCACAGTAGGTGAAGGCACGTCTTTGTCTAGGTCGCTTTGTTTTGATGGCATACTTAATGACTCTGTATGCTTGTATGACTGCATTTCTTTTCAGTGGCTCCTCCTTGATCAACCAACGATTTTGACAAATTATCAAGACTATTGCCAAACCTATGTTAACACACACCATCAAAAATATAATCGGTTGGTATTTATTGCTTACACATGCAAATACGAAGTCATTTGTAAAGCTGGCACTGAGTAGACTCCATGCATACCAAACTATGAAGGACTTTATTTCAGTTGTTGAAGCATCGTAGAGCTGGTCCAGTCCAAACTGAATGATATTAGCTTGATAACCTCCAAAACCAATAGCTGTGAGTGAAAGCAGTACTGTGAGTAGCTTTGCATTGATGTTTGAATATCCGTCTACAAATTGGACCATGACTGAGCTTATTGTTGCTAACACTGTGGCAATCCACATGATCCAGATAGTGCAGTATATCACTCTGTATCGTCCAATACGAGTATCAGCTAACCACCCGGCAATTGGTAGTGTCAAGCCAAATGATAACAAGCATGTTATTGATTCATATTCTTGTCCTCTACTGATGGTATGGAGTAGGATATAAAGCAGACTTGTTATCAGGTAGTTGCACACCAGTACCAAGATGGCTCCCTTGTTTTTGACGCATCTTGGTGTGTACCTTGGTTTAAAGCATTCTTTTATGTTAGAGGTACGGCTGAATGATGAAGGACACTGAAGAGGCACATAACTGCCTGACTCTGTTGCCATCTTTGACTATACTCTTCTAGAAAATCTGATGTTACAATAGCTAGTTCGCTAAGATACAGGTACCAAGCCGAACGTAATTTTTTGACGAACAGTTTGAAAATAGTATGTCAGGTTCTAGGCCAAGAACTCAGTTACTGATAATTTATGTACTCGCAGTTTCAAAGATTTTATAGCTTGTTTTCATCCATTGTATGTAGCATTCTTTTGTGATATGTAAACTGTTACAGTGCTTAACTAGATTTAAAGTAATAAACTGATGGTTGTTGATAATTTTGGAAAAGATTCAGTTTCATGCTATCATGCACATGTTGTTTGTATAATTAGTTACTCTTAGAATAGAAAGAGTGTGTGTCACTAAAATTTAATAATACAGACTCATACTGAAGGGAGCTGTGTTTACATGGCACCTACCTCAACTACATGACTGATTGCCATTCTGTGCTTTGCTGGTCAGTCATCAATGCAGTGACAGTGTAAACAGGCAGTGGCTCTCAAGTGCATAATTCGCCAGGTGCCTTGCCCCAACTCTTAGATCACTGACTTTGAAGAGAACAGTACCAGAACCCTGTTTAGGTGCGGGGTATGTAGTCAATAGTACCAGTACCCTGTTCAGGTGTATATAAGGGTATGTAGTTCAATACTCCTGATATTGAACATGCACAGTAGTATACACAGTGAGCCATGCTATATGCATGCATGTAGCGGTGAGGGTTCTGCACTCCTGTGCATTTATTCATTTAGGATTTTCGTCAAGGGGGGCGGGGGCAAAGACTATAGTATGTTTTTCCATCTACAAAGAATGATGTTGTGATCACTAACTTGATTATATTGGGGGAGGGGGATCTGGGGGTATGCTCCCCCAGGAAAATTTTTTAATATTTCAACTTCTGAGATTGTTTCTGGTGGCTTCTGAGCACTCGAATGGGGAAAGCCAATCAGTAATATCCGCTAGTTCCTCTCCATTTTAAGTCAAATGTAGCAAGGATGTAGGATGTGTCTCCTACCGTGCATAACGCGAAGCTTCAGCTACTTCATGGGTTAAAAATGAGCAAAACTGCCGCTTTGGACACTTTCATCATTCAAATCTTTTACTTGTACATGTATTGCATGTGTGGATGGTGGCTACTCTCAAGGGGGGAGGGGCAGCCAACTTCCTCACCCCCCCCCCCCAAATGAAACCCTGATGTATACTGTATAAATACCGTATAGCCGGAAAATTTGGCGGGGAATTAAATTTGGCGGTTTGGCGGTCTATATTACAACCGCCAAATTAAAATCCGCCAAAATTTCCTACTCGCATATATATGTATGGCAATCCCGTACCGAACCGCCAAATTTAAATCCGCCAATAATATTATTCTTGCAATAGCGATTTTGGGCTCAATTGCCTAATTTAATGCCCGCCAATATTTCCGGCTATACGGTATACCGCTTCCGGTTTCTCATGTATTCGGGGCTCGCTCAGGCTCATGACGTACATATACTATAGCTATTTGATGCACTATTGGTTTGATTGAAGGTATAGCACACAGTAGAAACTTGATATTAATGGAGAGAAATTTACGAAATCTGAACAATTTTCTAGCTAAGTTAGTTTACTAAATAATAACTAGGAGCTAGGAGATTCTATACAGTCTTGAATCACTGTTGTTTAAAATTTGAATAACATAAATTGACTGTCTTCCAAATCCCTATCGGAACGAAGCTGCAGTACGTACTAGCTAGTGCATTGCCCAAAGCTATTTTGTATGTGTATCTAGCGCACAAATGCCACATACCGTATTTCTTCTAAAAATTCGGCCCTTCTAATTATTCGGCACCCTTTACTGAATGATTGAATATAGTCTCTAATTTTTCGGCAAAGGTCGTCATGTATATATGCTATAAACGGGAATGGAATGCGGACGCAGAGAGAATGTTGAATATTAACCTCTAAAAATTCGGCGAAGCTTAAGCAATATTATTATTTTCATGCCGAATTTTTAGAAGAAATACGGTATACGCAAATATTATGCTAACGTGTCATGCATGTGTAGAATCAGAGCATACCCCATACCAAGATTTGCTGGTACATGTACATGTAGGTTGCATGAGAAACAAAAGGCTTAGCAGGGAATCTGATCAGCCTTGTGGATCGCGGCTGTATACCCTATAGAAGACTGCAGTCTAGAAGTCCAATAATTAACCCTCGGCGCATGCGCCGTAGGGTTACGGTAGTCGTTCTGTGTGTGTGTCTGTCTGTCTGTCTTTCTGTCTGTCTGTCTGTAATCGAGCTAGCTGCTACATACCTCATTTGTACGTTGAAAATCAGGTATCATTAGGCTTTCTATGCTGATTTCAACGTATGCATTGTGTGGATTTCGTTGAAAACGCTTTGTTCAGAAGTTCTGGCGACATTTGCTGACCACCACGGCCTTCTTAGCTTCTTGACCAGCTCATAATAGACAAAGGAGACAACGATGGCTTCTTTTCAAGAAGACTAGTGTGTAGGAGTAGAGATAGTTCTTATAACTTGACTGAGTCATCACTGATCACGGTAGACTATCAACAACGCTTCTTGGCTTGTACTTTCTTTGTGTGTAACAAAACTGCTGATCAGGCATGTACGCACATGTGCATGCATATTACGTAATTGTGTGCATTCTTGTGGCCGTGGAGTGGTTACACTCACTGCTGCTAACATGCATAGGCTGGACTAGTATGTAGTCTAGTTGCCAGCCCCTTCACCCTGACTATTAAGGCTGGATAGCTTGCAACCACACTGACTTTTGTATGATAGTCTGGCTAGCTAAGCTTGTACATGTACATGTACGCATGCATGCATGCATGCAGCGCTTGGACCCATGAGCAACTTGCAATGATAATAATATTGGACATGCAATAGCCAGCATCACCGTACGTGTACATGTGGTGCTCGATACAACATACCAGGATTGTCATTAATTGCCGAGAACTATTGAATCTTGAACAATGCTGCATAACACTAGCCTTGTCCGGATCCCCAGCCCTAGCTAGCTAATGCCATGCAACGCGCCGAGGGTTTTGTGCTCGAGAGAGCTCTAGTATTATTATAGCTTTCATACCAACCCAAAGTCTATAGTACCTCAACTTATTACCTGCAATCCAATTTAACTCTTTTCTGACAGAGAGTGGATTCTCCTCAATCGTGTAAGAGGTCAAGATGTTCAGCTCATGAAGATGTTGAACGTCTCTCTCATCTGTGACCTCATGGTCGAGAAGAAGAAGCTCAAATATGGAGTCTTGTGAGTTCTAATATATTTTTTATGCCATAAACTTTTGAACGCAGGAGAAATATTATAATCATGTTACAGTATAATACTTTTTATTCATGCATGCTCTTAAATTAGTTCATTATTGTGGTTTTCATGTACGTTATGTAGTGTGTCTTCCTCTGAAAAAGTTGATAAGTGGGCAAGATATGCAGATTTTCAAATTGCTTCCATGCCTTATCCAGGTAAGGGACGTAGATACCTTCCATTGTTCTAACAATGTACATGCATGTGAAGTTTATCTGCTATATAAATCAACCTTTTGATTGTATTGTAAAACTACATGACATTATAGGATGTGAGTTTTTCAAGGACTATAGAGACAATGGATACAACCCAGTGTGCCTTCACTACGACTGGTCGTTGGTAAGTCTCTGTTACTGTTGCATCCTTGAATTGAAATGAATCAGATATATTATGGCAATTCTTGTGTATTTTCTTTTAATTAGCCCGTTGTTGATACTGATCTTGCACTACCAGAAGAGCTTCAGAATGTCCTTCCAGCATCAGCTCAACATTTTAAGAAATGGGACCTTGTAGAACTTACTCAGAACTACTTCAAAATGCTGCTTCATCACCTTCTTGAATGTAAGTGCTCATTATCAACCACTATTGTATTGTGTATGCACGTTCATAAAATTTAATGGTTCACAAATACTATCCGATAGATTTAACTTTTTATGGACCCATATGATTATACCAGTGTACATGTATTATTATGCACATTGAAATGCTTAATTTGGCTGATTTAATATTATTTTCGTAGCTGATCGATTGAAAATAATTACCCTAAAAAAACTTTTCACTATAAGTATGCAAATACTTTCCGAGACCATTAACTGTGTCATTTTGATAGGTGAAGGAGGTATTTTAATTCACTGCATCTCCGGTTGGGATAGAACTCCATTATTCATATCATTACTAAGACTATCACTCTGGGCGGTAAGTCCATGCTCAACTCTCATGACAATTTGTTCATAATTATTGTGATTGTGTATCGTGTTTGTCATAGGATGACCGAGCTCATTGGTCCCTCACTCCAGCTGAGATCCTCTATTACACCCTGGCCTATGACTGGCTCGTTTATGGGTACGAATTATTGTATGTGCACTAGTACATGTTTCATTCTGAATATAATAGCCTAGCCTAGTTTTTTTTTTTTTTACAAGGGGATCACACACCAAGCAGAAAAAAATGGTCCGAAAACCACCACACAGTCGAGCTGGATGCATAGCAGAGCCATACAATGCAAGCAGGCATCCAAATAGCAATATGCGCAATGTTGGTAAAGGGTCGTCAACGTACCCCGCGCACCCATAAAATTTTTTCACACCCGTAAAATATTTTATGGGTAAACATTGTAAGTGAATGGTTTCCTATACAAACTTCAAAGAGCCATAACTTTAATTCTAGGGCGTGAATCGAAGAAGTCTTTCCATCAAAGTTTGTGATTTGAACCATTCTGCGTGCCCATAATATTATAAAAATTACGGTCTCAACCGCTCCCCAGAGTCCCAATAATTAAAATCCATTTTTTTCTATGAAAACTTGATCATGCCCTCAGTAGCTGATAGTGGAAATGGTGTATGTGGTAAAGGTCGTCAATATAGTGGGTTCACTGTACGATATGATGCCGGCGCCTCAGTCGCAGGCTAGCCTCGGATCATTGGGAATCTGTGAGTGGCTCTCGACCTCGATAGTACGATGGTGAAAAGTTTCAAAGCTAAGAAGAACTCAACAGCGCAGTACAGCTAGATTGGTTCGGCGGCACACTGCTCATGGTGCGTGCTATATATAGCGCAGGGCTAGCTATATATATCCATGGGATTACGTCAGCCTAGAGAACGCATGACGTTAGGCTGTCGCTGCTTATCAGAGAAGGCAACACGCTGCCTGTAAGGTATTCGCTGGATACATGCACGCGCAAGATACTCTACATATTATTTCACTAAATTTCAAGTCCCAGAAGGGCTGCATCGAGACCCTGAATTTTCTCATAATTGCCTCATAGATTTCCTCAAAATTACCTAATAACCGCAAAAAAGTAAATTGTTACTGAGTGCATAATTTAATGTGTAGTCTTAATAATATCAGTGACTAAATCTGATGTTTGTACTCAGTGACGTCAACAAACTCCTTGTACAATAATGATTGTGCAATTATGTTGTTGTTATGGAGAGTTAGGCAAATAAAATTACATGACATTCTGATTAATGTTACACAGGCATCAGTTAAAGGAAAGACATGATAAAGGAGAAGAGGTAAGATTTCCTTTCTCCTTGTTCTATTCCTGAATGTGGTAATATTTGTTAACAAGTGATACTTTCTTTACAGATAATGTATTTTTGTTTTGACTTCCTCAAGTACATCATGACTGATGAATTTTCAGTAGATAAGCTACCAAGCAGGTAGAATAGTATCATATTCTTTACACAGGCTACAAGATGTTATTGTTATGCCCCATGCACTGTTCATTGCCATTATTATAGAAGGAGGTACAGCTCCAGCCCACCCACCACAGCAGCTACTGGCAACTCCACTACTGTAACAGCTTCAGTGTCAGTGAGTGAAGCATCTAGGGATGAATATCATGATCAGCCTGTCAAATCATCGTCAAAATTGGATGATGATGGTACTTCATGTCCATAGGACATTAATTTTATAGTAATTACAAGGAGTGAGCTCGCTTCGCTCGCTCACTCCTTTATCTCTGTGCTGCATATTATTGTGTATGTGCCGTCGACGACCTTTACCTACATATTTGTGTGCATGCGCATGAGCAAGCTAGCACACGTGCACATCCTGCCTAATCATGTGACTTTGTCAATCAGCTACTGAGCTAGCTCATTAGTTATCTTGCAGCTTCACTCGCAAGGGCTCGGAAGATAAGATGTTTAGAATAGAATCGCCTCCTTCTGGAAAGCTCCTATGGGCAACATTGGCTCGAGAGTGTCATCCCTTTGCATTCTCCAGGCCGCCATTGTAAGTGGTACAGTAACTGAGTTCAGTCTAATTTTGCCCTGGCATTTTTTTTAAGCAGCTCACCTTACTCGCTGCTAGGGCCATAGCCAGCCGTGTCAGTGGGCTATCTGAACTAATGTGACACCTGCGATGCCTAGAAATGAAACATTTTAGCTCGGGTCGAATCGCTTCCGGTCACCTTCCGTTCGTACACACGGACAACTATAATCTTAGTATAATGATAGTGATACCCTAATAATAATAATAATGTTCACTACAGTGTAATAGGTATGCTACACATCTGATCTGCATTATACATGTACATAATTTTAGCTTAGGTATGAATTTGCCAGGTGCCTAATGACATACTTGTAAATGTAGTACGTGCCCTCTTCCTCGGTTAACTCCTTAATGGTATCTAGGACAAACTTTAGTGAGCCTCCTTTCAGAGATCTTGTTTAACACATACTACCGACTTTTGCCTACAGTACATTGTATTTTCAAGAATTGGTAATCATTGCGGCGAGTCCAATTGCTACTCGATAGTAGATTATTGTTTTGTAATAATATTTTATCTTACTTCACAGTCACAAGGTACACAAGCTTTCCTGAACAAGACTTATCACACATTGTGTTGGGAAGGTATGTACTTTCACCGCATTAGCTATAGCATTAAGATTATGTACATGTATGCACACTCATCAGTTTAAAGCAAGTATCCTTGGACAGTGTGAACAAGAGGTGTCGCTACCAGTCAGGCTCGGAGTCCTCAGAGTCACTAAGTCCATCTAGACATTGGTATGGTGACATGCATAATTACTATACAGTCCAACCTCAATTATCTGAACTCGAGATGCAAAGAAAATGCAGGGTCAAAGTACACATTGTGACCATGTGACCGGATTGCGCATGTGCAGTAAACCTACATCGCGTAGTTGCCAAGTGAGAACCAGCTGCTGCGCTGCTATCAACGCTCAAAGAAGTAAAATGCAAGATAAGTGTTCTATCAATCGAGAATGAGATTAAGATTGTCGAAACGCTCGGTACACCTGTCACATAATACGTTTTTGCATGCATGATCGATTTTGTGTGTGTGGCTTGGGCGTAGTCAACGTTAGCCGAACTTCCGAACGGTTCGAAATTTCCCCTTGGCCAAAGGGGTTTGGATGATCGAGGTTGGACTGTACTACTCTAATGTACGATTAGAATAGCTCAACATTACTCTCTCGGTCCTCTGTATGCATGACATTGAGGTAATGGTAAACTGGTGCTTTCTGTCTCTTGCTTTGGAAGAGTCGAAAGAGTGACCAAAAAGCCTGAAGACTCAATGTCATGTAATTAGAAGGGGGAGGGTTGGGTGATCCATCCATTGTAATTAATCCTATAAATTCATATTATAGCACTCACATCAAGACTCAAGCCACAAGAGCGCGAAGATTAAATGAAGTGAGAGAACTGTTTCTTAAGGCGTATAGAGCCTCTGTACCCGAACTTCCCGACCAACCTGGAGGTCCACTTGCTGGTGTCACAGGATTCTTTTCAAAACTAGCAGGTTCCGTCCTTGGTGGGAAAAACCATTGAAAGGTTTAAATTTGTAATCAATCACACTGTGATCTAGTGAAGTATTATGATGATAGACTGTGTGTATAATATTATGTACATGTGCTGCAACCCTTTCCTAACTATGCACTATCGATGGAAGGGTATAATTATTTATATGCAAATGTGTGATTATCAGAAATAGTTTGAGTGTTGTTCATCGTGAGTATTTTGCACTACAATAATTAGGCAGGTACTTCCTGGGGAAGGCTGTCAATTAACGGTACTACATATACTACACATGCGCACGTTCGTACATAAAGCTCTATAGAAATCCTCATAATGTTTTTGGCCTATTGATGATGATGATTAATAAGAGCTAGGGGTTATATTGTTGTTAATTTACTCCTTTAAAGTGCCACAGACTAGTGTAAGATATCACCAGATTACTCGACAGAAATTAAGTTAGCCTTGCTATTTCCAGCAGCAACCAGCTTCTCGTTTGAAATGTATATTGTTGATGATTGTTTCTTTCCCACATCCTCTTCATTATCAATAATACCCATTTCTGGGCAGGAGCAAATATGACATGAACTGATAGCCTCATCCCCAGGCTCCCATCAAGTTCTCAATGTTGAGACTTTGAGGGGAGCCTGGGGACGAGGCTAATGAACTAACACTGTCAGTACAAGTAGTTACAATGTATAATATTAATTGTAATTGCTGATGACTAGCTAGGTGCATGTAGTACCTTACAGTAGGACTCGGGCTAACTTAAATTATGCATGATCCATAGGGTAAACGAATGAGAATCTGATGTTTGTATCTAATTATCCGTCGAGTAATATCTTTCAGCAAAGATGTGTTCATTTGGTAGCACATCTTGTCTTCTTCTCTTCTTATACCACATTGTGAGCATTATCAGAAAGGGACAAATGATGATTAGTGTCACTGCTATTATCAGCGAGAACCAAAATCCACAACTGATAGTTCCTGAGCCCCAAATATCCAACCTCCTTTTAGTGAAAGGTATAGATAGCATAAACCAGACAGCACTGGATATGAATAGAAAACAGTACGTCATTCCCATCATTAGGCCCTTCATGAAATAATTATGGGACTTGAGCAGATAGGAACTCAGCAGCACCAATTTGAAGCATTGTGGTTGAAAGTGCCTGAATGAAGTCTGGAATAAAGATCCAGTAATGGCTGAAGGATATATGGTTTGAACAGTGGTGTGATCATTGTCAGCATATTTAAATAGACATTTCAGTTGTTCTTTGCTTGTATGTCGAATTATGTCATCAGTACGATAACTCTTGCTATTTGTAGCAGCATTCCAATAAGTATTTTTTGTAAACTTTCAATCTGTGGAAGACACCTTTGAAAAACAGGATAGAAGATAGTTTCATGTAATAGTATAAGTAGTACTGCACTGTAGTATGTCATGTGATTGGTGCTTGATTGAATATAGCATTCTTTAAGGGATACACTTAATATGCTGCTGCGAGCTTCTGTAGATTCCGATGTTATCAGATGTATCAATTTATCCCTGAAGTAGTTTGTAGTAAAAAAAAGCACCAGCCAGTGCTCTTCCCACTATAGCCATTGGAATCAGACGTAAAAATGTTTGACGTCTTCCACCTGCTCTGTTGTGAACGGTCCGCCGTATTTACTCTTACCAAAGTCAATACGAGAAGGAAGCTCATCTTCACAGTAGGTGAAGGCACTTCTGCATTGTGGATGCTTATTTTTAACAGCATACTTGAGCACTTTGTATGCCAATGTGAAGGGACCCACTTTTGCTGGCTCTTTGATTAATTAGCCAATGATTGTAGCAGGTCAATAAAGTGTATAACATTCAAGCAAATCCAGAAGTTCTTAGTTGTTTCACTTAAGCAAGTGAAGACTGCTTCCACAGTAAAGCAAGCACTAAATGTAGTCCATGTATACCAGGCTATGAATGATGTGATCTCAGTTGTTGAAGCGTCTTGGAGCTGGTCCAGGCCAAACTGGATGATATTGACTTGATAAGCTCCTAGACCAATGGCCATAATGACTAAATAAACTTGTAGTATCCTTGTATGATTATGATGATGGACATACACATCAATCATTTCAGCCATTAGTGAATTCATTGTTGCTAACACTGTGGCAATCCACATTATCCATATGCTACACCGTATGACTTTGTATCGTCCAATACGAGCATCAGCTAACCACCCAGCTAGTGGCGGTACTAATCCAAATACTATTAGCCACGTTCTGAATCTGTATCCACTGTCGATATACCTGTTCAGTAGTCCAAAGACGCTCATAATCAAATAATTCCATACCAGCAATAGAATAGCACCTTTACTCTTGACTCTTCTTGGTTTGTAAGTTGGTTTACAACACATTTGAAGCCATTTCCAAGTTGTTATTTTGAAATTCATCAATGGACCTTCTTCGTGGGATTTGTATCCCTTTAACTCTCTCTCGTATCCCATTGAAGTAATAATTATGACTCGAATTAGTACTGAGGTTGAAGACTAATTTTTTGCAAAGTGGGTGGTGCATGTACAGTTAACAACATGTCAGTTACTACTAGTAGTCAATGACATGTACACTGGCTTAAGATTGTACTGTTATATAATTAGCAAGTGGGTGGTGTAGCTAACAGTTTTGAAATACATAGAAAATGGAGATTGATAAGGTGCATAATTATGTACACATTGCATTGTGTTTGTTTCTAAAGTTACTGTAATGATTTTTGGACATAGTTGGGGCCTAGCTGTTTACCCAAAATTCATGAATGATCAACAAAAGCTCATGTTAGTCATAATAATAACTAAACGCGCTGTTCCCCAACTACACTTGCATGTTTCATGATCAGTTACCTTGTATCATGATCACTTGCATGCTACAATCAATAGACCTTGTAATCATGAAGAGGTGATGTATTAGATAGGGCATTGATTAGTGACATGTAAACAGCTCAATATTATATTATAGGAATAATAATTTTCTGCAAATGTATGTTCATTTGGTAGCACATCTTGTTTTTTCTTCTTGTATTACCTAAACTAGTCTGTAAATTGCAGTTGACAGTATTTAAAACTTTCCATTTTTCCATTTTTACGTCTACTAGCTAGTAAATGGAATTGGTTATATCCCATGTGGCAGTATCTATCATTGTGTTAACTGAGACAGCATGAATCAATTGACTGTTGAATAATACCTTTCAGCAAAAAAGTGTTCGTTTGGTAACTCATCTTGTCGCTGTCTCTTCTTGTACCACCTTGAGAGTGTGGCTATATAGGATTAAAAATGTACCCAAATCAACTATTGTTAGTAGCAGTGTGTACCAGAATCCACAACTGATATTTCCTGTTCCCCAAATGGTGTGAATACGGATGAAAGGTAGGGATACAACCAGCCCCAAAGATCCAGATAAGAAAAATGAGCAATAGATCATTCCAATCATTAGTTCTTTCATGATAAATGGAACTTGAGCAGAAATAAACTCGACAAGACCAATGGAAAGCATTGTTATAGATATAGTTGTAAATAAATCTGGTATTATAATCCATTTGTAATTGAAGCTTTTGCTCAATGCACCATCGTTGGTCTCAAACAAACACGGAGTTGTTATGTTAGGCCCATTCATTTGCAGTGAATTATGTCTTGAAATAACATTGTATGCCATCAGAGTCAACAATTTTGCTATTAGTGCCACCATACCCACTAATATTTTGTGCCGACTTTCCATTCGTGGAGAGCATCTGTGAAATATTGGGTAAATCAAAATTTCATGTAACACTATCAATATTGCAGCTCCATAATAGATGGTATGAGTAAAACTTGCTTCAAAGTAACATTTGGAAATATTTGATTCACTGATACTGATATCACTTAATAGTTTATAACGTATGATATCACTTGTAACAACAGAACTTGCCAACGCTCCACCTACCATGATTAGTGGTATGAATCTAAGAAATGTTTTGACGTCTTCCACCTGCTGTGTTGTGAATGGTCCTCCATATTTACTCTTACCAAAGTCAATACGAGAAGGAAGCTCATCTTCACAGTAGGTGAAGGCACTCCTCTGTCTTGGATACTTGTTTCTGATGGCATACCTGATTCACTTTGTATACAAGTTCAAGTGGGTTTTGTTGAATTGGCTCCTTAATCAGGCAGTGATTGCAAGTAAAAAGGAGTACCATTGCTAAGGAGAGATTTGCACACACAAACAAAAGTCGAAAGATACCATACTTTTCTCTGGTGCATGCAAATATAAATTTCATAAGAATTCCCTGACAGTTGATCGTCCATACATGCCATACTATGAAGGATTTGATTTCAATTGTTGATGCATCTTGGAGCTGGTCTAGTCCAAACTGGATGATGTTTATTACGAATCCTCCAAGACCAACAGCCATGATAAACATTGTAACGTTTAGCACAGTATTGTTAATGCCATGGTAACTTTGACTAAAGTATGCTGAAGTAGAGCTTATCGTTGCTATCACTGCTGCAATCCACATGATCCAAATACTGGTACGCACCACTTTGTATCGTCCAATACGAGTGTCAGCTAGCCATCCTGCTATCAATAGTGTAATTCCTACTAAAGTTGCAAGCCATGCTTTTGATATGTTTTTATTGCCTATGTATAGACTCCAGTGAAAAAATACACTCATGCAAAGGAAGTTCCAAACTAGTATCAGTAAGGCACCTTTGCTCTTGAGTCTTCTTGGGTGATATACTGGCTTACAGCATGTCTTGAGATGTTCTTTTGTGACAGCGATGTTGTCTGGATTAAGCAATGAAATGTCTTCAAGAGAAGCCATTGTTCAATTGGATTTTCTGTTTTAAAGTTGTTAGGCTGAGCTTGATACAATAATTACCGTTCGTAGTGGCATAGTTACTGGTACTTACAGCTATACAGTCAACATTAACTTTAAACTTTCTGGACAACTACTGTTACAGTAGAAATGCACATAAGCTTGACATAATAGATATATTTCTTATAACGTAACAAAGTTAAACTGTTATAGTATACAAATCAGTTGGTTGTTGACTTTCAGTGAAAAAGTATTCATTTGATAACACATCTCATCACTAAAATATCTCTCTCTTGTAATATACCTTATAATTAGATATATATCCAAATCAACTATTGTTGTTAGCAGTGTGTACCAGAATCCACAACTGAGAATTTCAATTCCCTAAATAGTCCAGGAGTGAATACAGATGAACGGTAGAGATACAATCAGCCCCAAATAAGAAGTGAGTAACAGATCATCCCAATCATTAGTACACAAACAAGATTTGTAGGGATAATCACATTCACTATACATCCCTTGTTCGTGCTATCCTTCAGTGAGTGTTCTCAACTTGCATGCTGGAGAAAACATCCCCTATATTATGGCTCAGGATAGTTTTGATTCAGTCACATTTTTCTTTTGCATCCCATGCATACAATAGATACTCAAAAACCAAGCGTATACAGGGATGTATAGTGAATGTGATTATTGAGCCTCCATATTCATGATCAATTCAGCGCAGCACTAGCGCTGTGCGCGCTAGCCTAGCCACCAGCGCTATTATTATTGATTTGATAAGACTCACACTGATTCAGAACAGAATTGTTTGTGTGCCACTTTCATTCAAGATGTGAGACTAGCGCCTGATACATGTCAATAATCATTTACTTGATGAAATATTTTATGTCTGTAAGGATTCACTATCATCATTAACTTTAACTATTACTATACTATATTCTTGTACTTTAATAATTATATCCTGCTGTACCTGTTGTGGTCTTCCACGTATGTACATGTCACACTGGTATTCTTCACCAAGTTGCTCACTCGAATAGACTAAGTATATATAATATGATAGTCTTTCGTAGGTGTTCGATCCTTGTGCTATCTGCTCTTAAATGTGAATCGCAACTAGTTCGTGAAGTGTTCGCTGACTCTTCTCAGCTGGTCTATACCACTCTTGGTTATAATTCCGCTTTTAAATCCCACCATCTGAAACTCTAAGCCAGATCTTATGCAGAATAATGTAGTCTCTGAAGACCTTAAAAGAAGAAGACAGATCTGGTAGAGTAACAGTGAGATGAATATACAAAAATATCTTGAGGAAAGTACGAGTGACCATACAAAATGTTATATAACTGACACAACTTTAATTTAGTTCTGTGTTCTGCCAGAGAGGGTACTGCACATGTCTCCAACAACTGCTGATACTCATAGTTCCAATGTTTAGTACAATTTTGCATGCAAACTTTTGATTGAGAACATTTTCTAATGCAGAAATATCCTTTTGTGTGTGGGGATCCCACAAGGAGCTAGCATATTCTAATGGATAAGTAAAGTTGGATGATAGTTTTACAATCAGCTAATCCATAAAACGTCTGTATAGGAGCCCGGGCCAAGGATACTTTTAGCTTTTGAGCAAGCAACTTCAATATGTGAAGACCATTTCATATCGCTCGACAGCAATACTCCCAAATACTTGCACAGGGATACTTCACAGAGACTCTGTCCATATAGTTGAAGTGCATTACCAGGCAATAGGGGTGAACGTTTTCGTGATGCTATGGTATTATAGTCATAACTGAGTTGGCAAGTAAGCTTTATTATACACTGCTAAACTATCATGGCATCATCCCAGGATAACCACGCATGTTTCGTTTACACAGTGATCTAACGTTGGTACGCGTGGCAATGCATGTTATAAATTGAAAATTTTCAACTGCATTAATTCTCATAACAATTACTTTATTATTGCAGCTAGCTCACAGTTATTGAAAGCAAACTTTTATTAGGCTAGTGTATAATATCCCATGTTGCATGCAGACAATATTATTATTACTGTGTTGAATTGTAGTTATATGACAGCTTGAATCAGTTATCTATTGATTCAGAGTTACTGTAATATCTTTCAGCAAAAAAGTGTTCGTTTGGTAATACGTCTTGTCGCTGTCTCTTCTTGTACCACCTTGTTAGTATAACTATAGGATTAAAAATATACCCAAATCAACTATTGTTAATAGCAGCATGTACCAGAACCCACAACTGAGAGTTCCTGTTCCCCAAATGGAGTGAATATAGATGAATGGTAGAGATACTACCAGCCACAAAGCTCCAGATAAGAAAAATGAGCAATAGGTCATTCCAATCATTAGTCCTTTCATGAAAAATGGAACTTGAGCTGAAATAAACTCAACTAGACCAATAAAAAACAATATTAAAGATATGGTCGAAAGGAAGTCTGGTACTATAATCCATTTATAATTGAAACTTTTGTTAAATACACCTTCAGTAGACCGTGTCTCAAATAAACACGGGATTGTTACATTAGGCCCATTCATTTGTAGTGAATTATGTCTTGAGATAACATTGTATGCCATCAGAGTCAACACTCTTGCTATGAGTGCTACCGTGCCCATTAATACTTTGTGCCGACTTTCCATCCATGGAAAGCATTTATAAAATATGGGATAAATCAAGGTTTCATGTAACGGTATCAATAATATAATAATTGCAGCTCCAAAATAGATGGCATGAATAAAACTTGCTTTAAAATAACATTTAGTGATGCCAATGTGTCTAGGACTAGAGAATTGATTGTGTAGATTATCACGTATGATTTTACTTGTAAGAATAGAACCAGCCAACACTCCAGCAACTATGGCTAGGAGTATCATAATCTAAAGAATGTTTTGACATTTTCCACCTGCTCTGTTGTGAACGGTCCTCCATATTTACTCTTACCAAAATCAATACGAGAAGGAAGCTCATCTTCACAGTAGGTGAAGGCACTCCTCTGTCTTGAGTACTTGTTTCTGATGGCATACCTGATCACTTTGTATATACAAGTTTTAGTGGATTTTGTTTAATTGGCTCCTTAATCAGGCAGTGGTTGCAGGAATAGTCCAAGATCATTGCTAAAGAGAGATTTACGCACACAAACAGAAGCTTGTAAATAATTCGGGATGCCCTATTATTAAGGCAAGCTAATCCAAAATCCATAGGAATGCCCTGGCAATACGCTGACCACACAAACCAGACATTGAAGGATTTAATTTCAGATGCTGAAGCATCGTGGAGTTGATCCAGTCCAAACTGAATTATCGTTGCTTGAAATCCGCCAAGACCAACAGCCATGGCAAGGAGTGCAACTGCTACCAGATATGAGTGGAATCTGACATAGCTTTCATACAGCTGAGCTACAACCGAGCTCATTGTTGCTATCACTGCTGCAATCCACATGATCCAGTAATTACTGGTATACGCACCACTTTGTATCGTCCAATACGAGTGTCAGCTAGCCATCCTGCTATTGACAATACGATTCCCGAAATTGCAAAGCATACTCTTATCATGTATCTATTTTCAGTATAGTCATTCATGAGATGAAACACACTAAATGCTGGGAAGTTCCAAGCCAATACCAGTAATGCACCTTTGTTCTTCACTCTTCTTGGACGGCAGTAAGTTGGCTTGCAGCACGATTTATGATAATAGATTATTTCTTGTTAGTAAAGTAACAAAATTAAACTGTTATAGTATACAAATCAGTGGTTGTTGACTTTCAGTGAAAAAGTGTTCACTTGGTAACACATCTTGTCACTATCTCTTCTTGTACTACCTTGTGATTAGGTATATACCCAAATCAACTATTGTTAGCAGTGCATGTGTACCAGAATCCACAACTGTTACTGAGAATTTCAATTCCCTAGCTAAATAGTGCAGGAGTAAATACATTACGTAACAGATGAACGGTATATATAGGGATACAATCAGCCCCAAGTAAGAAAAGTGAGTAACAGATCATCCCAATCTTTAGTACACAAACAAGATTAAATTTGTAGGGATAATCACATTCACTATATATGCATCCCTACGCTTGCTTTTTTGATTATCATGTGTTTATTGATATGTTATCCTTCAGTGAGTGTTCTCGACTTGCATGCGGGAGAAAACATCCCCTATGGCTCAGGATAGCTTTGATTCAGTCACATTAATTACTTTTGCATCCCATGGCATGCATATGTTTCTGTTCTTTTTTATTGCACTTAGTATAATAATATTTATCAATGCCATTTTGCATGGTTTGCTCACAACTTCTGAATGAGTGGAAGATGGGAGGTGCGCAAAATCCTTTGCCACGCCCCTCATTAACTTGCGTTCCGATAATGATGTAACTATCGAGATAACGCCAACCTAGCATGCCACTGCACTGCGCACTACAAAATAGAGCAGGGCAGGGGCCCTGCCAAATATTCAAGGTGCCTATATATATATGCACCTTGAATATTTGAATAATGAATATTTGAATAATGAATTTGTAGTATATTTCTGATATGTTGAAGCCATTAATTCCACTGTAGGATACTTTTTAAGGTACCATTAAATTGCGTGGGCGTGAGCGTGAGGAATGGCTAATTCAATTAGCGAATCGTGAGGGGGCGTGGCCAAAGAGGCCATACGAGTGCTTTTGGTCGAAGGTGGGCGTGTCCAGAATCGGCCAGCGATGATTATGCGCGTGTAATTAGTGACCGGAAGTGGCCCCTGAAGAAAAGATCGGTAATTGCCCACATCAAAGTAAGATCAAAGCATTCTTTCTTAACCATTAACCGCAACGACAAATTGAACACTAAGTAGAAATTAAACACTAATTAAACACTAAGTAGAAAAAAAAAACAAAACTTAAATAATGTAATTCATGGGGGATTTGGGAGCATCTGGGGACATAATTTTTACATGGGCACGCAGAATGGGTCGAAACTAGAGATTTGACCTGAAAGAATTTTGATTCACGCCTTAGAAATGAAGATACGGCCCTTTGAAGTTTCCCATATGTTTGTACAGGGAAGCCATGCGTTTGCAATGTTTCCGCCCACGCGCTACGTGAGGGGCGGGGCCACGCGCGCACATAAACGTGACGACCTTTACCAACTTTTTGACAAAATTGAAATTTAGGCTGCCTGCTTGCATTGTATGGTTCTGCTATGCATCCAGCTCGATTATATGGTGGTTTTGGACAATTTTTTTTCTGCTTAGTGTTCTGGTCGCCTTGTTACACACTAAGTAGAAAAAAAAAGCAAATTTAAATAATGTAATTCATGGAGAGTTTGGGAGTACTTGGGAACATAATTTTCACATGGGCACGCAGAATGGGTCGAAACTAGAGATTTGACCTGAAAGAATTTTGATTCACGCCTTAGAAATGAAGTTACGGCCCTTTAAAGTTTTCTCATATGTTTGTATAGGGAAGCCATGCGTTTGCAATGTTTTCCGCCCACGCGCTACGTGAAAACGGGGAATACCCGTGGTGTGCGTTATTTAGAAACTTTCTCAAAATTGGTGTGTAGGTTGTTTCCTTGCTTTGTATGGCTCTACTGTGCATCCTAGGTATATTATGTGGTTTGCTGGACAATTTTTTTTCTGCTTAGTGTGCACGCTAGCTTGAAAAAAAAAGATTTAAATAATTAAATAAATAATCTAATTCATGGGGGGTTTGGGAGTACTTGGGGACATAATTTTTACATGGGCACGCAGAATGTGTCGAAACTACAGATTTGACCTGAAAGAATTTTGATTCACGCCTTTGAATCGAAGTTACGGCCCTTTGAAATTTTCCCATATGTTTGTATAGGAAGCCATGCGTTTTCCGCCCACGCGCTACGTGAAAAACGGGGAATACCCGCGCACACAAACGTGACGATCTTTACCTACTTTGGTCAAAATTGCAGTATAGACTGCCTGCTTGCATTGTATGGCTCTACTAAGCATCCAGCTCAATTATGTGGTGGTTTTGGACATTTTTTTTTTCTGCTTAGTGTTCAGGTCGCCTTGAAAAAAAAAAAAATTATACACTAAGTAGTTATACACTAAGTATAAAAAAACAAAAAAAACTTTAATAATCTAATTCATTGGGGATTTGGGAGCACTAGTCTTGTGGACATAATTTTTACATGGGCACGCAGAATGGGCCAAAGTAATAGGTTTCACCGGATGGAATCTTGATTCATGCCTTAAAATTAAAGTTCCCATATGTTTGTATAGGAAGCCATGCATTTGCAATGTTTGCCCATAAAAAAAATTACGGGTGCGCGGGGTACGTTGACGACCCTTTACCGAACATTGCTTATACTGTTCCTATGGCTCTCCTCTTGCATTACAAGGTTCTACTAAGAGTTTTCTTGCATTTTATGGCTCTCCATGCATTCCACCTGCACTTTGTGGTGTTTTCTATGGAATTCTATTCAAGACAAAATATGGTCAAATTTTTTTCTGTGTGGTCAAGTTTTCCGGACAATTGTTTTTTTTTTATGCTTAGTGTATCGGCTCGCTTGAAAAAAAAAGCAAATTTAAATAATTAAATAATCTAATTCATGGGGAGTTCGGGAGTACTTGGGGGGATAATTTTTACATGGGCACGCAGAATGGGTCAAAACTAGAGATTTGATCCTGGGGAATTTTGATTCGCACCTTAGAATTAAAGTTATGGCCCATTGAAGTTTTCCCATATGTTTGTATAGGAAGCCATGTATTTGCAATGTTTTCCGCCCACGCGCACATCAACGTGACGACCATTACCCACTTTACTCAAAATTGATGTATAGGCTGCCTGCTTGCATTGTATGGCTCTTTTATGCATCCAGCTCGAATATATGGTGGTTTTTGGACATTTTTTTTTCTGCTTAGTGTCTGGTCTCCTTGAAAAAAAAAAAGCTAATTAGGCCTAATTAAGCATGTGGGCGTGTTCCTGGCACTGTGTGGAGCTCGTGTGTGCGTGTGCGTTAATGCAGGTTTTGTTGCTTCCGATTGGGCGTGGCTTCACGGGCCAGTGCTTGGACATCGGCGCCTGGGACTTGGCCGCGGCGATAGGTGGGCGTGTCCCGGAAGCGGTGGTGACCTTTGAACCCCGCGAGGAGGCTTTGGGGGCGTGGCAGGAGGTCAAAGGTGAGGCCATGTCAGTTAATGAGGCACTGTACGCCGGTGCGATCGAGGGGACCGTACGGCTGGACGGAAGCGGACGATGGTTTGAAGCGGATGTGGTTGCGATGACGTATCGTTACCCCGCCCACACAGGAAATGAGGTGAGCTCTTGTGTGGGCAGTGTGGCAGAACGGCCTTGAAGTGTTTGTGTGTGTTTTGGCCTTGAGGAAGCTGTGTGTTTTAATTGGGATTGATTGTGGGCTTCCGGTGGACATCCGGTGGCCAATCGGCACTTGATTGAGAATGGTGGTCCTTGAGGTACAGGGTGGTGCTGTTTTGGGTGTGGCCTGGCCCCTCCCTTCCGGCTCGGCTTCCGGTCCATTGAGGATATTAAATGAACACTTCCGGCTCTAGCAGCCACACCCCTGAGACCTGGACAATTAAAAGGGCATGGTCACACAACATGTACCTCACTAATGACCTTGATGTGGTTTAGGTGTCATATTCCCCACCTCACGCCCACGCAATTTAATGGTACCTTAAAGTCTCATGCAGTTGGGCCCCTACTATTTAATACTAATACACACTCTCATGATACGCCACTGCTGTAGCCATCAGAACGGTTGTCTCTGACTCCAGAAAGACATCGAAACAGTAGGTAAGTTTTCATATTAATTATAAGAGTTTGACATATAAACTGCTAGCTCGATAGATTGACTCGATCGACGGTATCACGATATTGCACGTGGCAATATGTTCCAAATATGGATACGCGGACTCTGACACTATTAAGCAACTTTATCTCTCAATTGTGAGACCACATTTGGAATATGGTAGTCAAGTTTGGGATCCGCATTTGTCAAAGGATAAAGCAGCTTTGGAAAATGTACAGAAATTTGCATGTAGAATTGCCTCTGCTCGATGGGATGCAAGTTATGAAGATTTACTAGAATTCTTTGAGCTCCAGACACTGCAAGATCGGAGATTGCATGCTAAACTTAGTTTATTATTCAAGATAATTCATAAACTGTGCTTTTATCCCGAGGGTACTTTTTGTGTCCATGAACATTCTTACAATAATAGGGCCAGTCATCATTTTCAACTTTCTGTTCCGTTTGCGCACACTAATTCCTTTCTATACTCCTTTGTGCCTCATACTAGTTCGATTTGGAATTCACTCTCTCATGAGTCTGTATCTGCCCCTTCTGTAAATGTATTCAAACACACCTTAATATGTTCTTAATTACTTATTATCTCAATGTTCGTTTATGGGTACACACCAGATTAGTTTATCTATTTGTGTGTCCGATGCATATTACCAAATGCATAAAGTGTTATAGACAAAAAAAAAACAAAACAAAAAAAAAACCATAAAGCCAGTGCAACAAGTCATGGAGGACTCCGACCTTAAGAAGAATGAAATTGACGAAATCATACTCGTTGGTGGGTCCACCAGAATCCCCAAGATCCAATAACTGGTGAAGGAATTCTTCAATGGGAAAGAGCCAAACCGTGGAATCAACCCCGATGAAGCCGTGGCATACGATGCAGATGTCCAAGCCGGTATTCTGAGCGGAGAAGAGGAGACTGGCGGCCTACTGCTACTCGATGTCAATCCTCTGACCATGGGCATCGAAACTGTGGGAGGAGTCATGACCAAGTTGATCGCACGAAAGATGGTCATTTACCTGCAACTATGGCAACGGTTCCGTATCATGGACGGTCAGTGTTAGCTGCACGGCCGACTTCTTCGAGCCATAACTCAGTAAGTATAGCGTTCTAGAAGCTACAAAGGGCTCTTCCATTTAATAGGCATACACCCCCCATTGAGGAGTGATAATTACATCCTGAGGGGGCTTTTTTTGCAAGTTTCTTGAGGGTCCTTTTGGCAATTTAATTGGTTCTTATGGGCCTCTTTTGGCTATTTTAATTAATCTTGTGGGGTATTTTCTACCAAAAAGCAGATTCCGGAGGGGCCAATCAACCACTTATTAATTTCCAGAGGTATTTCAGATAAATTTAATTGATCCTAGGGGGTTCGACTGTCCAAATTAATTATTCTTAGGGGGAAAAAATAAGTTAACTAGTTCCTGAGGGGTCATTTCACAATTTGCTCCTCAATAGGGGGTATTTGCTTATATATAAAATGGAAAAGCCCAATTAAAGCAGATTTTTGTGCAGAGGAATGATTCCTCTATCGATCTATGCCAAAAAGTGAAAAATGATAATTATCACCTTGGGCAACTAAATAGGCCTGTATCTCAGATTGATATCCAGCGCAATATGGTTGGTTTTGTCGAGGACGGTCACATATAATGATTACAACCATCGTATCATTTATGTCAACATCAATAATGCGCTTTGTAATGCATGACAGTTGTATCATTGTTTGTGTATAGCTAAAGTTCAGAGTATTACTATTAAAAAATTTCAGCAAACTGAGTTCGATTCTCAAAATTATAGTTATCTATGTCCTATATATATGAACAGCTGACAGCTATCTAATGTTCTCTGTTAATAAACTTTCAATATCCAGTCCATGCATGTTATGTGAGGCAGTTAGTAGCTGCAAAGAACAGACATCATTGGATGAATACGCCAGTCATTGCCACGCTCACGGCTGTAGAACCTTGCTTCACGACCAAATGTCTGCTCATTGGTCGCTGATATCACAACCCCATAGTTTGGTTGTCCTGAGCGCCAGTTCTTTGCAGCTTGGGTGATGTCAAACTCCATATATCCAGATGGACGTCCTGTGTAGACAGTGACTACATCCAACACACTAGCTACTGCATCCGAGCCATACAGACCCAGGTATGGGACGCTCCATTTGACACCAGACTGACTGTTATCTCTGGTGGCTGTATTCTCTTTCCAATATTTTCGAATCTGGTTGACTTGGAGGGGTCTCGGGATGTAAGGTACACTTTGATCACTCCTGAAGCTGGCTTTGTGGGAGTACCAGAAGTTAAGGTACATCTTGGCCCACAATACAGATTTGCAGGCATAGGGTATATTCTCAAATTTCACCAAAGTACGCTTCAGGGGGTAGCCAGGGTGATTTCCAACAATCAAGAAATCGAAATGGTCCTGATTTCCTCCATTGTACACGAACACATCGTCTGTAGCATTCATTCTATAGAGAATGCCATTGCCAAAGTTATTTTTAAGCAGTGCTTGGCTGTATTCGGTGGCAAGAAGAACCAGCACTGTGATGATGATCAGCTTCATTTTCTGATTCCGTAGTTGCTTGATTGATGATATTCGTCTTAGCTATTTCTTTGATGATTTTTGGTGATAAACTTACCACACTTTTATAGTATCTGGATGCATTCACATGTGTGCTAGTCTCTTAGCAACTATTATTATGAAATGAATATTATGGGTTCTATTGGTCGGTTGGGAGAAAAAGAAGACACAGATATGGACTCCCTATATACTATGCAACCTCTTTGATTGGCTATATATATGTATATGTAGCATTTGGCACTATCATGACTTCTGGTAATTAGCAACAGGACTGTCCCTGACAAATTAGACTCGTATCCACCACCCACATACATTGTATAGTAGATGAGCTTAACAAAAGAGCTCCTTGCATGTAACCTAACAATAGAACAAAGCCAGCCCCTTCTCTTGAGTTATATTGATGTGTGGCATGCACCCCTACAGCTAAACTAAGTGTCACAAATCCTGTGATCTGATTGGCTGAAACCAAGTACGTAAGCTTTTAAAGCACTTAGAAACCTTACAACTTGGAATACTTAGTAATACAATTTTGATACCTATAGGGTGACTTATATAGCAACACCAAGCTTTAGCTTTTTCCTTCGCTGAGTGAATGGCACAAGTACTGCCTCATCTAACTGGGATCTGCTGGATTAGTTAGTTGATTTCATTTTGGCTTTGAATGGGAGTCCATAAAAACTGCTTCAACAATGATACAATGATGATAGATGCTCTCTTTGTTATTGTTATATTTGGCGCTGTGTGGGTGGTTGGGCCTACGTATGTGCATCAGAGTAGTGGGCCTGCACGCATTAATGTAATAGGCTGCATAAGCATAACAAAAAGAGCATGTAGATCTATACACAATGATGATATAAATGAACAAAGCTGATGCCTTTGTCCCTACATTGATGCATGCAGGCCCAACCTTATGTGACTGGCACAGCCATTGTAGCTACACCTGAAATGCAACAAGAGTACCTATATATACACATAACAAATGAATAAAACCAACTCCTGGCCCCTGCATTACTATATTATGGAGGCTTCAGTGCTGCATCGATGCATGCAGGTCCACTGCATTGATGGATGCACAATGCAGTAAAAGTTAATATGGACTTCATTCTGAAAGGGAACCCAGCCAACTAAATTTTATTGATGCAGCCCTGAGATCCCAGTTAATGAGGCAAACATCCACTCAGTTAAGGACAAAGTGGTAGTCTTTTCTAGCTACAATAACATTGAATAGGATTGGTATGGTTGGATATGGGTTTCATGATCTCATTCTCCATGGTGATGCGTATGGTTACCGTGGGAATGATAGTCTTCATTTCAACTTATTATCTCAAATATCAATTACATTACCTGAACTGTAGATTAAATGTATACACATATAGACTCTTCATCAGCGTATTCTTGTCAGGGTGTGTCTGGGTTATCACTTAGAGTATACCATAGCCAGCGATGTAGAATATCATGTGTATCACATTTATTTATGGTTCACCAAGGGCTTATCACTATCTCTATATGCATTATACATTAATTTCTCAATACATGCAAGTATATACAAGGGTTTCCCCAGAAATTCAGAGTAGAGCGGTATTTTTGCTCATTTTTGCGAAGATCAAAGCCTTTTTGAATTCCTTTTACATTCCATTGACCACATCAAAGGAAAATGAACACAAGTAGAGTGGCACAGTGCCACTAGACTACTCTGCCCTAGGGAAACCCCTGATTATGTACCTTATAGCATTTACCATTGATGAAATATTATTTAACTTCCCAGGGTAAAATTTAATGTTTCCTGGATAAGCTTAGCTATAGTGATTTACATGCAAATTTAAATAATCGTGCCACAGTTATACATGTATGTACAGTAGATTGTGTTTGTCACATTCTATTACTCCGAACATCAGATAGTTCATTGTTGAAAACAGTGAAAATACAAGTATGCAATACTCCCAAACTATACTACTCATAAACATGATCAAGAGTATTAGCTATATACCAGATGAGACGGTTAATGAACCACTAAACCGTTGAGATCAAGTACTACAACCGACTTGTAGTACTGAACAGGAAAGCTACAAGCTGCAGACCACAACATAGGTAAACAGCTATAAGGTACTTCCCACTAAAGCCAGCCCACAGGTCAATATGTAGATTGTAAGCAGATCAATAACGAGGCAGATACACATCACGTGTTAGATATTGACTTGCAGTGGCTCTAGTGTGCATGTCTGTTTCCTTTGATGTGTATAGCCCCGTTTACAGGTACAAGCTGGCTTAGACTAAACCGCTTGGAAGGCGCTTCAATCGCATTTACATAGGGCGTTAATCCAGCTTACGTAAGCGCCTTAAGCAGCGTTTACATGTGGACAGTTTGTATAGCAGCACATCCTAAACCAGTTTGAAACCAACCACCTCCCAGACGTGATTTGCAAACCGGTTTAGATAGTGATTAGCACGTTTACACGAAGCCAGCTTAATTATAAGTTAAGCTGGCTTCCAAAGCGTTTAAAGGACTAGTATAAACAGGGCTCACGGCTTCAGTACTACAATTAACTGTCCTATGCATGATAGCATGAATTATATAGCTAGCTAGTTATTGGTCCATAACTATCAGTGACAAAGCAATTGTTGCACATTCTTTTATTGAATAGCATGTGTATTACTACCCTTGGTATGGTTGCTGGCTGCCATTGGTTAATTCTCTAGTGCCGTGTGCACACTGAAGCCTCTGGTAGTAATAATTCATGCTATTCAATAAAGAAATGTTGTTCACTGTTACTGTCGTTTGGTTATGGTCGTCACATTCATAAACCCTACTTGTATTGATTTTGTTCGACTTTTCTCTCTCGTATAATAAGATTAAGTTTAGTGAAGAAGCGAAAGTACCTAACTAGTAGTATAAATCTACTCTAATCCGGTAGAGAACTCCCCGAACATTGGTCCTTTGAGCCGAATTCTAACCTCCTTGGTCATATTTGTGAATTGGGCCAGTAGCTACAGTTAATAAGAATACGCCCCTGTTGAGGAACACTTTTCCAGCTCCCCTGAAGACAAGTAATCAGATAAATTTTCCCCAGAAGACGTAATTAAAATGGAGGCAGTGACCTCCAAGATATCGTTAATTTAAATGTACCATTTTACCCCCAGAACATCATTAAAATAGCCTTAACACCCCCCAAGACTTCATCAAATCAAGCTACCCCCTCAGGATACAATTATCGTTCCTCAACAGGGGTGTATCTTTATTAACTGGAATAGCCCATTAGTTCTCTACCTACTCAGGTCCCCCTTTGTCGTATTTCGTCGTTTCGTTCGACCACGTGTTCGACCGACTATCGTCTTCTCTACTATCGCCTGTCGACTATGCCCAAGACCGACGCACGAGCTCTCGCTAATCATAAGAAGAGAAGAGGCGTCGTACGTGCCTCTCTTACTCGTCTTGGCACCAAACTAGGCGAATTGGAAGGTTCTACAGACCAGGCGGACACACTCGATCATGCCAAGCGTCTAATCACTAAGCTGGAGTGTCTGGATGCCGAGTATAAAACCCATCATTACTCCATTGTTGACGATGAGGGAGGTCTAGCAACAGAGCAAGCAGCACTTGATGATCGATATCATGATGAAAACATAGCCCAGCTGGGCATACGTATTCAACGTTTGATTGCTGCATGCTCCAAGTCCCTTGACTCTAACCCTCACAAGATCGCATCGAAGCAACTTGGATGTCTTAAAGCCAGGCTGTCAAAGGTGGAGGAATCTATCTCTTCCATGTCGTCTGATGCCGACAACACTTGTCTACTTAAACAACACGAGGAACAGATCTCCGAGTTCAAAAACGAGTTGAGTGACGTACGTACCTCTTTGCCCTCACTTGATCTCAAAGACGATGATGAAGTCCTTCAATTACAAACAGCTGTTGAGAAAGCCATTTTTGATTATTCCTTGAACATAAAGAAGCTACTCCACGCACGAGTGCGCAGCTCATCTCCATCATCTGACACAAAGGGTGTCAAGCTCCCGAAGCCGGCTCGATGTTAATTCCCACATTTAACGGAGACATACTTGGTTGGAGAACGTTCTGGGAGCACTTTTGTATCTCTGTACATGACAGGTCCACACTTTCTGACTCGGAAAAGCTCGTTTACCTTTGATACGCTCTCAAGGACAGCACAGCCAAACGTGCCATTGAAGGATTGTCCAGGTCCGGGGAGCACTATGCCGAAGTGATCGACAGTCTAAAGTCACGATATGATCGACCGCGTTTAATCCACCAGACCCACGTCTGCACAATCCTCGAGACACCCAGTCTTAAGGATGGATCTGGAAAGGAACTTCGTCGCCTTCACGACACGGTCCAACAGCATCTGCGTGCACTCAAAGCCCCGGGCCATGAGCCTTCGTCTGCCTTCATCACTTCCACGCTCGAACTCAAGTTGAATGTGACTAGCTACCATGTTCAAGTGGCAGAAACATAGCCATTCATCCACGGATGTCCCTCCTTACCAGGAGTTGCTAGAATTCCTCGATCTCAGGGCTCAAGCCTCAGAAGCCGCTACATCTGAGTCTAGTAAGAAGGTGCACACTCCCAAGAATGAATCTCCAATAATAAACATCTTTTTTTTTCTACTTAGTGTGTAGTCTTAATAATATCAGTGACTAAGTCTGATGTTTGTACTCAGTGACGTCAACAAACTCCTTATACAATAATGATTGTGCAATTATGTTGTTGTTATGCAAATAAAATTACATGATATTATTCTGATTAATGTTACACAGGCATCAGTTGAAGGAAAGACATGATAAAGGAGAAGAGGTAAGATTTCCTTTCTCCTTGTTCTATTCCTGAATGTGGTAATAATTGTTAACAAGTGATAACTTCTTTACAGATAATGTATTTTTGTTTTGACTTCCTCAAGTACATCATGACAGATGAATTTTCAGTAGATAAGCTACCAAACAGGTACTTCACATAGGCTACAAGATATTATTGTTATGCCCCATGCACTGTTCATTGTCATTATATAGAAGGAGGTACAGCTCCAGCCCACCCACCACTACTGGCAACTCCACTACTGTAACAGCTTCAGTGTCAGTGAGTGAAGCATCTAGGGATGAATATGATGATCAACCTGTCAAGTCATCGTCCAAATTGGATGATGATGGTAGCTACTTCTATGTCCATAGGACATTAATTTTATAGTAAAATTACCTAAATAATATTTATGTTCACTGCAATGTAATAGGTACTGCATATCTGCATGGTCTGCACCATAATTTTAGCTTACTTAGGTATGAATTTGCCAGGTGATACTTGTAAATATAGTACATGCCCTCTTCCTCGGTTAACTCCTTGATGGTATCTAGGACAAACTTTAGTGAGCCTCCTTTCAGAGATTCTTGTTTTTAACATGTACTACCGACCTTTGTAATTTCCAGAATTGGTAATCATTGCGGCGAGTCCAATTGCTACTCGATAGTAGATTATTGTTTTGTAATAATATTTTATCTTACTTCACAGTCACGAGGTACACAAGCTTTCCTGAACAAGACTTATCACACATTGTGATGGGAAGGTATGTACTTTCACCGTATTAGCTATAGCATTAAGATTATGTACATGTATGCACACTCATCAGTTTAAAGCAAGTGTCCTTGGACAGTGTGAGGTGTCGCTACCAGTCAGGCTCGGAATCCTCAGAGTCACCAAGTCCATCTAGACATTGGTATGGTTATATGCATAATTACTATACAGTCCAACCTCGATTATCTGAACTCGAGATACAAAGAAAATGCAGGGTCAAAGTACACATTGTGACCATGTGACTGGATTGCGCATGCACAGTAAACGTAGTTGCCAATGGCCCATGCAAGAACCAGCCGCTGCGCTGCTATCAAATCTAGTTCTAATGCTCAAAGAAGTAAAATGCTAGGTAAGTGTTCTATCAATCGAGAGTGGGATTAAGTTTGTCGAAATGCTCGATAGATCTGTCACATATTATTAATACGTTTTTGCATGCATGATCGATTTCGTGTGTGTGGCTTGGGCATGGTCAACGTTAGCCGAACTTCTGAACGGTTCGAAATTTCCCCTTGGCCAAAGGGATTTGGATGATCGAGGTTGGACTGTACTACTCTAACATACAATCAGAATAGCTCAACATTACTCTCTCGGTCCTCTGTGTGCATGACATTGAGGTAATAGTAAACTGGTGCTTTCTGTCCCTTGCTTTGGAAGAGTCGAAAGAGTGACCAAAAAGCCTGAAGACACATGTAATTAGAAGGGGGAGGGTTGGGTAATCCATCCATTGTAATTAATCCTATAAATTCATATTATAGTACTCACATCAAGACTCAAGCCACAAGAGTGCGAAGATTAAATGAACTAAGAGAACTGTTTCGGCGTACAGAGCCTCTGTACCCGAACTTCCCGACCAACCTGGAGGTCCACTCGCTGGTGTCACAGGATTCTTTTCAAAACTAGCAGGTTCCGTCCTTGGTGGGAAAAACCATTGAAAGGTTTTGTAATCAATCACACTGTGATCTAGTGAAGTGTTATGATGATAGACTGTGTGTATAATATTATGTACATTTGCCGCAACCCTTTCCTAACTATGCACTATCGGTGGAAGGGTATAATTATTTATATGCAAATGTGTGATTATCAGAAATAGTTTATCTGAGTATTTTAATTATTCATCGTGAGTATTTTGCACTACAATAATTATTAGGCAGGTACTTCCTGGGAAAGGCTGTCAATTAACGGTACTACATATACTACACATGCGCACGCTCGTACATAAAGCTCTATAGAAATCCTCATAATGATTTCGGCCTATTGATGATGATGATTAATAAGAGCTAGGGGTTATATTGTTGTTAATTTACTCCTTTAATGTGCCACAGACTAGAGTAAGATTCGCCAGATTGCTCGACAGAAATTAAGTTAGCCTGCTATTTCCAGCAGCAACCAGCTTCTCATTTGAAATGTATATTATTAATGATTTGCACTTAGTTTCTTTCCCACATTCTCCTCATTATCAATAATACCCATTTCTGGGCAGGAGCAAATATGACATGAACTGATAGCCTCGTCCCCAGGCTTCCATCAAGTTCTCAATGTTGAGAACTTGAGGGGAGCCTGGGGACGAGGCTAATGAACTAACACTGTCAGTACAAGTTGTAACAATGTATAATATTAATTGTAATTGCTGATGACTAGCTAGGTGCATGTAGTACCTTACAGTAGGACTCGGGCTAACTAAAATTATGTATGATCCATAGGACAAACGAATGAGAATCTGATATTTGTATCTAATTATCCGTCGAGTAATATCTTTCAGCAAAGATGTGTTCGTTTGGTAGCACATCTTGTCTTCTTCTCTTCTTATACCACACTGTGAGCATTATCAGAAAGGGACAAATGACGATTAGTGTCACTGCTATTATCAGCGAGAACCAAAATCCACAACTGATTGTTCCTGAGCCCCAAATATCCAACCTCCTTTTAGTGAAAGGTATAGATAGTATAAACCAGACAGCACTGGATATGAATAGAAAGCAGTACGTCATTCCCATCATTAGGCCCTTCATGAAATATGGGACTTGAGCAGATAGGAACTCAGCAGCACCAATTTGAAGCATTGTGGTTGAAAGTGCCTGAAGGAAATCAGGAATAAAGATCCAGTAATGGCTGAAGGTTATGGTGTGAACAGTGCTGTGATCATTATCAGCATATTTAAATAGACATTTAAGTTGTTCTTTGCTTGTATGTCGAATTATGACTACGTATGTCATCAGTACGATAATTCTTGCTATTTGTAGCAGTATTCCGATGAGTATTTTTTGTAAACTTTCAATCTGTGGAAGACACCTTTGAAAAACAGGATAGAAGATAGTTTCGTGTAATATTATGAGTAGTATTGCACTGTAGTATGTCATGTGATTGGTGCTTGATTGAATATAGCATTCTTTAAGTGATACACTTATGCTGCTGCTAGATTCCGATGTTATCAGATGCATCAATTTATCCCTGAAGTAGTTTGTTGTAAAAAGTGCACCAGCCAGTGCTCCTCCCACTATAGCCATTGGGATCAGACGTAAAAATGTTTTGACATCTTCCACTTGCTCTGTTGTGAATGGTCCGCCGTATTTACTCTTACCAAAGTCAATACGAGAAGGAAGCTCATCTTCACAGTAGGTGAAGGCACTTCTGCATCGAGGATGCTTATTTTTAACAGCATACTTGAGCACTTTGTATGCCAATGTGAAGGGACTCACTTTTGCTGGCTCTTTGATTAGCCAATGATTGTAGCAGATCAATAAAATCAAGGTTAGTGGCATTAACAAAACTGTGCTAAATGTTACAATGTTGATCATGATTATTGGTCATGGAGGTGGATTAAGCAATGAAAGGTCTTCAAGAGAAGCCATTGTTCAATTGGATTTTCTATTTTAAAGTTGTTAGGCTGAGCTTGATACAATAATTACTGTTCGTAGTGGCACCGCTACTGTAACTTCCGCAATACTATAACTATACAGTCAACATTAACTTTAAACTTTCAGGACAACTGTTGTAGAAATGCACATGAACTTGATATAATAGATTATTGTTTGTCAGTAGTAAAGTAACAAAGTTAAACTGCTACAAATCAGTTGGTTGTTGACTGTCAGTGAAAAAGTGTTCATTTGGTAACACATCTTGTCACTCCCTCTTCTTGTACTACCTTGCGATTAGGTATATACCCAAATCAACTATTGTTAGCAGTGTGTACCAGAATCCACAACTGTTACTGAGAATTTCAGTTCCCTAGATAAATAGTGCAGGAGTGAATACAGTTACTGTAACAGATGAACGGTATAGGGATACTATCAGCCCCAAATAAGAAACATGAGTAACAGATCATCCCAATCATTAGTATACAAACAAGATTTGTAGGGATAATCACATTCACGATAATATATACGTATACATCCATATATGCTTGCTTTCTCAATTATCATGTGTTTTATTGATGTTGACTTGTTTGTGCTATCCTTCAGCGAGTGTTCTCGACTTGCGTACGGGAGAAAATATCCCCCTATGGCTGACAGGATAGTTTTGATTCAGTCACATTACTTTTGCATTCCATGCATATAGATATTCAAAAAGCAAGCGTATATATAGGGATGTATAGTGAATGTGATTATCCCTACGAATCTTGTTTGTGTACTTTTTGACCCTGCCATCCCTACTTCATCCTTCAATTTTATTCAATTATTTTTATACTAATCTTGTTTCTGTTCTTCTTTTTTTATTGCCCTCAGTATTATAATTCATCAGTGCCATCTTATACATGGTCTAGCCTATAGCCACCAGTGCTATTATTATTGATTTGATAAGACTCACCACAACAGGTGCAGCAGGATGTATTAAAGTACAAGAATAGTCACGAATTAGTAGTCAGGTTTAAGACTGATAACTTATAAAGCTTTAAGTTAATGTTTTGCAAAGTCAATGCTGTACAGTTAACAACACTAGTAGTCATGTACTCTGGCTTAAGATTAATACTTGTAATAAAGCATGTACCTTATCACCTGCTATTATATAGCAAGTGATAAGGTACATAATAATATTATGTACACCATGCATTGTATTTCACGGTTTCTAAAGTAGTGATTTTTGGACATAGTTGGGACCTAGCTGTTTACAAAATTCATGAATGATCAACAAGCGCTCATGTTAGTCATAATAATAAGTAATTAAAAGAGCCTGCTGGCACTGCTCCCCAAATACACTTGTTTCAGTTACCTTGTCACTTGCATGCTACAATCATTAGACCTTGTAATTGTGATCGAAGAGCTGATGTATTAGATAGGGCATTGATTAATCACATGTAAACAGCATATAGGAATAATAATTTTCTGCAAAATGTATGTTCATTATTTTGGTAGCACATCTTGTTGTTTTCTCTTCTGGTATTACCTAAATTAGTCCAATAACTATAATAAGTGTGTTATAATAGCAATAATATTGTGTAAATTGCAGTTGACAGTGATTAAATTTTTCCGTTTTTAACTTTATTAGTAAATGGGATTGGTAATATCCCCATGCAGCAGTATCTATGATTCTGTAACTAAGACAGCTTGTCAATGAATCAGTTGACTGTTGAATAATATCTTTCAGCAAAAAAGTGTTCGTTTGGTAATACATCTTGTCGCTGTCTCTTCTTGTACCACCTAAAGAGTATGGCTAGGATTAAAACTATACCCAAATCAACTAATGTTAATAGCAGCATGTACCAGAACCCACAACTGAGAGTTCCTGTTCCCCAAATGGAGTGAATATAGATGAATGGTAGAGATACAGCCAGCCACAAAGCTCCATATGAGAAAAATGAGCAATAGGTCATTCCAATCATTAGTCCTTTCATGAAAAATGGAATTTGAGCGGAAATGAACTCAAACATGCCTATGTAAAGCATTGTTGAAGATATGGTTGTAAGAAAGTCTGGTATTATAATCCATTTGTAATTGAAGCTTTTTCCTAACAAACCTTCGGTCATCTCAAACAAACACGGAATTGTTATGTTAGGCCCATTCATTTGCAGTGAATTATGTCTTGAAATAACATTGTATGCCATCAGAGTCAATACTCTTGCTATGAGTGCTACCGTACCCACTAATATTTTGTGCCGACTTTCCATCCATGAAGAGCATCTGTAAAATATTGGGTGAATCAAAATTTCATGTAATGGTATCAATATTGCAGCTCCATAATTGATGGTAATACTATGAGTAAAACTTGCTTCAAAGTAACATTTGGAAATGTTTGATTCACTGATACTGATATCACTTAATAGTTTATAACGTATGATATTACTTGTAACAACAGAACTTGCCAATGCTCCACCTACCATGATTAGTGGTATGAATCTAAGAAATGTTTTGACGTCTTCCACCTGCTCTGTTGTGAATGGTCCTCCATATTTACTCTTCCCAAAATCGATACGAGAAGGAAGCTCATCTTCACAGTAGGTGAAGGCACTCCTCTGTCTTGGATACCTATTTCTGATGGCATACCTGATCACTTGATATACAAGTTTCAGCGGATTTTGTTGAATTGGCTCTTTGATCAGGCAGTGATTACAGGTAAAAAGGAATGCCATTGCTAAGGAGAGGTTAGCACACACAAATAAGAGTTGAAAGATACTATACTTTTCTCTAGTGCAAGCAAATATAAATTTCATTAGAATTCCTGCACAGTTTATCGTCCATACATACCATATTATGAAGGATTTGATTTCAGTTGTTGAAGCATCATGGAGCTGGTCTAGTCCAAACTGAATGATGCTTACTAGGAATCCTCCAAGACCAACAGCCATGATCAGGAGTGTAACGTTTAGCACTATTTTGTTAATGCCAAGGTAACTTTGACTGAAGTATGCTGAAATGGAGCTCATCGTTGCTAACACTGCTGCAATCCACATGATCCAAATACTGGTACGCACTACTTTGTATCGTCCAATACGAGTGTCAGCGAGCCATCCTGCTATCAATAGTGTAATTCCTACTGGAATTGCAAGCCATGCTTTTGATATGTTTTTATTGCTTAAGTAGAAACTCAAGTGATAAAATACACTCATGCAAAGGAAGTTCCAAACCAGTATCAGTAATGCACCTTTGCTCTTGAATCTTCTTGGGTGATATACTGGCTTACAGCATATCTTTAGATGTTCTTTTGTGATAGCAATGTTGTTTGGATTAAGCAATGAAATGTCTTCAAGAGAAGCCATTGTTCAATTGGATTTTCTGTTTTAAAGTTGTTAGGCTGAGCTTGATACAATAAATACCGTTCGTATACAGTGGAACAGCTACTGGTACTTACAGCTATACAGTCAACGTTAACTTTAAACTTTCTGGACAACTACTGTTACAGTAGAAATGCGCATAAGCTTGACATAATAGATTATTTCTTGTTAGTATATATAACGTAACAAAGTTAAACTGTTATAGTATACAAATCAGTTGGTTGTTGACTTTCAGTGAAAAAGTATTCATTTGATAACACATCTCATCACTAAAATATCTCTTCTTGTAGTATACCTTATGATTAGATATATATCCAAATCAACTATTGTTGTTAGCAGTGTGTACCAGAATCCACAACTGAGAATTTCAATTCCCTAAATAGTCCAGGAGTGAATACAGATGAACGGTAGAGATACGACCAGCCCCAAATAAGAAAAGTGAGTAACAGATCATCCCAATCATTAGTACACAAACAAGATTTGTATACTATTATAGGGATAATCACATTCACTATATATAGCTACATCCCTTGTTCGTGCTATCCTTCAGTGAGTGTTCTCAACTTGCATGCTGGAGAAAGCATCCCCTAGCTATATGGCTCAGGATAGTTTTGATTCAGTCACATTTTACTTTTGCATCCCATGCATACAATAGATACTCAAAAACCAAGCGTAGGGATGTGTAGTGAATGTGATTATTGAGCCTCCATATTCATGATCAATTCAGCGCAGCACTAGCGCTGTGCGCACTAGCCTAGCCACCAGCGCTATTATTATTGATTTGATAAGACTCACCACAACAGGTACAGCAGGATATAATTATTAAAGTACAAGAATATAGTATAGTAATAGTTAAAGTTAATGATAATAGTGAATTCTTAGCAGGTACAGACATAAATTTAAAAATATTTCATCAAGTAAATGATTATTGACATGTATCAGGCACTAGACTAAGTCTCACATCTTGAATGAAAGTGGAACACAAACAATTCTGTTCTGAATCAGTGTAGAGTTTCAGATGGTGGGATTTGAAAGCGGAATTATAACCAAGAGTGGTATAGACCAGCTGAGAAGCGGCAGCGAACACTTCACGAACTAGTTGCGGTTCACATTTAAGAGCAGATAGCACAAGGATCGAATACCTACGAAAGACTATCATGTTATATATACTTAGTCTATTCAAGTGAGCAACTTGGTGAAGAATACCAGTGTGACATGTGTAACGCCACGCTCAGTCCCGATCCCCAAGTCACACTGGTTGACAGACTCACTCGCGCCTGCGAGTGGTCGCAGGACCCCGGACGGGCCCCACCTGTAACGACTGTGACTCTGCCTGCGGTCTCTTACAGTAGGTGTAGGTATTAAACAAGGGGAAATACTAGGGAGAACTGAACAATACAAACATGCACACAGTATTTATACAGTCCATGACGTAATACAGGAAGTAATCAGTTACATAATGTTTCCTGTTCGTTACATATCCCCACCCTTAAGTTCAGGGCGTCCTCGACCTGGGTTCTTCACTCAACAATAATTGTTTTCAAAGTGTCTTGGTTGTTGCTGTTGATTGCATTGATGTCCCCACCCTTAGGGAATACTACGCTCTCGATGACTTGGTTCTCCTTTCACTTGTGACTCTTGGCCATTTCCGGGTGATCCCCACCCTTAGCTGGTACTATACACTCTTGCACTTGATTTGCTCTCCATGCGATTCGCAACTTGTCGCTAATTTCTCTCAGTCTCCTTTTAACTCAAAACTTTCGATTTTCTTGCCATCCCACTTCCTAGGGATCTCATACTCTCCATTAAAGTCTCTACCTCACTCTGCAACCAGAGTACCCACCACCAGTCCTGTGCTCAGGTAATCCACTTCCTTGTGGTTCCCCTTCTGTGGTCTCCACCTGGTTCTACCAGCTTCTGTGAACTCCGCCTGGCTCTGTCGACGCCGTGGTCTCCACCTGGCCACCAGCCAGTCTCCGTGGTCTCCACCTGGCCACCAGCCAGTCTCCGTGGTCTCCACCCTGTCTCCACCAGTCCTGCCGTCCACCTGGTTCTATCAGTTCCTGTGGTCTCCACCTCCACTGCACCTCTGACTGTCTGTGGTGTCAAGCTGGATCTCCACCATCAAACTCCTTGGGCCTCCAAGCCCACTCGGGTCCTTGAGGTCAACTCCTCCACTGCTGAGGCTGCTACACATCAAAGCCCTCACAGCTGAGCAGAGTGCACTAATTGTTTACACTAGCACCACTCATCTAGTCACGCCTTGTCTCACCAGAACAAACCACTAACTCTCCTTGTGGCCCCTAAGTAAAATCCCTTCTCAGCATCAGCTGGGTGTAGCATTGCTGAGGCTTTGCAAACTGCAATCAATATGCAGCACCGCTGCTGCATCTGCGATGTCGGTATTAAAACGCTGATATGACTTTCGTCTCGGGATTCCATTTCTCGGCAATAACGGGACTCGAAGATACTGCTGACAGTTTCCTTGTCTGTCCTTCGCGTGGTTTACAAACTCGTTCAATTCTGATCAGTGCTGTCTTGCACAAACTGCCGTCGATCCTGGCAAGGTACGCCAAATGTAACGCCACGCTCAGTCCCGATCCCCAAGTCACACTGGTTGACAGACTCACTCGCGCCTGCGAGTGGTCGCAGGACCCCGGACGGGCCCCACCTGTAACGACTGCTCCCTGCCTGCGGTCTCTTACAGTAGGTGTAGGTATTAAACAAGGGGAAATACTAGGGAGAACTGAAACATGCACACAGTATTTATACAGTCCATGACGTAATACAGGAAGTAATCAGTTACATAATGTTTCCTGTTCGTTACATGTACATATGTGGAAGAAGCCAGATCTTACGCAGAATAATGTAAGACCTTAATGCAGGGGAAGAAGAAGACAGATCTGGTAGAGTAATAGTGAGATGAATATACAAAAATATCTTGAGGAAAGTACGAGTGACCATACAAAATGTTATATAACTGACACAACTTTAATTTAGTTCTGTGTTCTGCCAGAGAGGGTAATGTACAACTTTGGATGCAAGCTTTTGATTGAGAACATTTTCTAATGCAGAAATATGCTTTTGTGTGTGGGGATCCCACAAGGAGCTAGCATAATATTCTAATGGATAATAAGTAGAGTTGGATGATATAGTTTTACAATCAGCTAATTAATCCATAAAACGTCTGTATAGGAGCCCGGGCCAAGGATACTTTTAGCTTTTGAGCAAGCAACTTCAATATGTGAAGACCATTTTATATCGTTCGACAGCAATACTCCCAAATACTTGTACAGGGATACTTTACAGAGACTCTGTCCATATATATAGTTGAAGTGCATTACCAGGCAATAGAGGTGAATGTTTTCGTGATGTTACGGTATTTTAGATCCTACTTATAACAAATACTGTGATCTGATTGGTTAAACTGAAGTATCTATCCTTCATAGAAAATCATGTAAGCTCTGTAGAAAATCATGTAAAGCTCTGTAGAAAATCGTGTAAATTTTCTTGCCTATGGTTAGGCTTGTTGCTAGGCAGCAGTTTATGTGTCTAGCTTTTGGGCATTGTTGCTAGGATCTAAACATGTTAGACACTGTTTAGTTGGTTTCTACGTGATTTAGAAGACCTCAGGGCTCAGTAGAACCCTCGCTTCGCTCGGGATTCTACACAGAGCCCTTCGGTCTTCTAAATCACGTAGAAACCTCCTAAACAGTGTCTAACTATTATATAGTCATAACTAGTTGGCAAGCAAGCTCTATACACTACTAAACTATGGCATCATCCCAGGATAACCACGCATGTTTCATTTACACAGTGATCTGACATGTGGCAGGCTCCCCTCAAGTTATCAATGTTGAGAACTTGAGGGGAGCCTGGGGATGAGGCCAATGAACTAACACTGTCAGTACAAGTTAACGTTGTTACAATGTATATTAATTTTAATTGCTGATAACTAGCTAGGTGCTTGTAGTATCTTATGCTAGGACTCTGACTTACTTAAATTATGCATGATCCATAAAATTATAATGGAACACGAATGAGAATCTGATGTTTGTATCTAATTATCTGTTGAGTAATATCTTTCAGCAAAGATGTGTTCATTTGGTAGCACATCTTGTCTTCTTCTCTTCTTGTAGCTACCACCTTATGAGTATTATCAGAAAGGGACAAATGACAATTAGTGTCACTGCTATTATCAGTGAGAACCAAAATCCACACATGATAGTTCCTGAGCCCCAAATATCCAACCTCCTTTTAGTGAAAGGTATAGATAGTATACAAACCAGATAACACTGGATATGAATAGGAAACAGTAGCTATGTCATTCCAATCATTAGGCCCTTCATGAAATGTGGGACCTGAGCAGATAGGAACTCAGCAGCACCAATTTGAAGCATTGTTGTTGAGAGCGCCTGAAGGAAGTCTGGAATAAAGATCCAGTAATGGCTGAAGGTTATGGTTTGAGCAGTGCTGTGATCATGATCAGAATATTTAAATAGGCATTGGAGTTGTTCTTTATACTTGTATGTCGAACTATGACTATGTATGTCAATAGTACAAGAACTCTTGCTATTTGTAGCAGCATTCCGATAAGTACTTTTTGTAAACTTTCAATCTGTGGAAGACACTTCTGAAAAACAGGATAGAAAATAGTTTCGTGTAATACTATAAGTAGTACTGCGCTGTAGTAGATCGTGTGACTGGTGCTTGATTGAATATAGCATTCTTTAAGTGATACACTTATGCTGCTGTCAAATTCTATAGCTTCCGATGTTATCAGATGCATCAATTTATCCCTGAAATAGTTTGTTGTAAATAGCGCACCAGCCAGTGCTCCTCCCACTATAATAGCCATTGGAATCAGACGTAAAAATGTTTTGACATATCTTCCACCTGCTCTGTTGTGAACGGTCTGCCGTATTTACTCTTACCAAAGTCAATACGAGAAGGAAGCTCATCTTAATTCACAGTAGGTGAAGGCACTTCTGCGTTGTGGATGCTTGGTTTTGACAGCATACTTGAGCACTTTGTATGCCAATGTGAAAGGACCCACTTTCACTGGCTCTTTGATTAGCCAATGATTGTAGCAGATCAATAAAATCAAGGTCAGTGTAACGTTTATATAAGCAAATCCAGAAGTTCTTAGTTGTTTCACTTAAGCAAGTGAAGACTGCTTCCACAGTAAAGCAAGCACTAGTTGTAGTCCATGTATACCAGGCTATGAACGATGTGATCTCAGCTGTTGAAGCGTCTTGGAGCTGGTCCAGACCAAACTGGATGATATTGGCTTGATAAGCTCCCAGACCAATGGCCATAATGACTAATGAAACTTGTAGTGCCCTTGTATGAATATTATGATGATGGACATAGCTACACATCAGTCATTTCAGCCATTAGTGAATTCATTGTTGCTAACACTGTGGCAATCCACATTATCCATATGCTACACCGTATGACTTTGTATCGTCCAATACGAGCATCAGCTAACCACCCAGCTAGTGGCGGTACTAATCCAAATACTAGTAGCCATATTCTGAATTTGTATCCACTGTCGATATACCTGTTCAGTAGTCCAAAGACGTTCATAATCAAATAATTCCATACCAGCAATAGAATAGCTCCTTTACTCTTAACTCTTCTTGGTTTGTAAGTTGGTTTACAGCATATTTGAAGCCATTCCCAAGTTGTTATTTTCATTAATGGACCTTCTTTATGGGATTCATATCCCTGTAATTCTCTCTCATATGCCATTGAAGTAATATGACTTGAATTAGTAGTCAGGTTGACTTAATTTCTTGCAAAGTGGGTAGTGTACAGTTAACAACACTAGTAGTCATGTACTCTGGCTTAAGACTAACACTTGTAATAAAGTATGTACCTTATCATTTGCTATATAATAGCAAGTGATAAGGTGCATAATATTATGTACACAATGTATTCAATTTGTGTTTGTTTCTGAAATAGTGATTTTTGGACGTAGTTGGGGCCTAGCTGTTCACCCAAAATTCATGAATGATCAACAAACGCTCATGTTAGTCATAATAATACTTGCTGGCACTGCTCCCCAACTACACTTGTTTCAGTTACCTTGTCACTTGGCAATGCATGCTACAATCATTAGACCTTAATTGTAATTGTGATCGAAGAGCTGATGTATTAGATAGGGCATTGATTAATCACATGTAAACAGCTCAATATATTGTTATAGGAATAATAATTTTCTGCAAATGTATGTTCATTTGGTAGCACATCTTATTTTCTCTTTTGTATTACCTAAATTAGTCTTATAACTAATAAGTGTGTGATAATAGTAATAATATTATGTAAATTGCAGTTGACAATGATTAAAACTTTCCATTTTTACGTCTACTATAGCTAGTAAATGGGATTGGTAATATCCCATGCGGCAGTATCTATGATTATGTTAACTGAGACAGCATGAATCAATTGATGAATAATATCTTTCAGCAAAAAATTAAAAGTGTTCGTTTGATAACTGGCTAGGATTAATTATACCCAAATCAACTGTTGTTAATAGCAGTGTGTACCAGAATCCACAACTGAGAGTTCCTGTTCCCCAAATGAAGTGAACAGAGACACAGCCAGCCACAAAGCACTGGATACATAGTGAGTAATAGGTCATTCCAATCATTAGTCATTTAGATCAGAGGTCATGCAAGTGCAGGCATATGCAGCTATTGGCTGTACATAATTAATTTCATCATACAAATACCAATTTGAAAGCTTGTTGGCTGACATGGTCGTCAGGATGATAGTGACAGTGTGTACTACTTAAGCAGTATACATGACATTGTGTACAAGTAAAGACTCTGAGGAGAGTCTAAAAATTCAGAGGTATAGATTAGAGCTCGAATGCGGGTAGCTATGTGCTGCTATTATAGTGGCTGTAGCTACATGTAGGTGTGATCAATACATCCACTTTGACATAACTAATAATATACTTTGAAGATTCCATGTATACTAAAATTTGTACCCTAAACTACAAAACAAGTATAAAAAATTGAAGGATGAAGTAGGAATGACAGGATCAAAAAGTACACAAACAAGATTTGTAAGGGATAAGCATCTGCTATACATCCCTACGCTTGCGCATTACATGACAAAATGGCGTATCAGACACATAATTTGCCGTACACACCCACCATTACGTGTAACTGTCGAGATAACGTCAGTCATGGACCTGTGTGCTACAAAATAGAGTGGATCTATACGAAAACTAAGATGAGCGGTCCAGACAGTATTGAGTTAGCCCTGATAATGAATAAGAAAGAAAGAAAGAAAGAAAGATTGAGAAATGGCCATTTTTTTGAACATCTGGTTCTGGCATGTACAATTGATTTGATGAATGATCTTGGTCTTATTAGATAGATAATTTGCTAGAGATTCTGATTTTCACACTTAGAAATTTTACAAAATTACCAGTTTTGAGATATTTTGGAATTTGTAATGTATTACATATATGGCATATCCGGGTCATCCCTACTTATAGAGTCTACCGACTCTATGATAATGGTGTCACCAGCGTTTAAATTAATTTATTGCGACTGCCAATGGAGCTTCTCAAAACTAACGATATACCACCATGACCGAACTTGAAGGCATGCATGTACATGTACTGTTGGTGTCACTCCATACCCTAGTGGATAGTAGTAGCACACAAGACTGCATGTGTATTACTGCATATGCATATATATACATAATTTTATGCAACCTGTGAAGCAACAAGCCTCTGAATTATAGGGTACTCCCTAGGTGCATCAGGTAAGCTCTGACCAGATGTCTGGGTGGTACTATTGTAACAGTTGGCATGCAATGCACCAATGTTATAAACTTGAAATTTATAAAATTATAATAGTTAGCTATTATTGCAGTTGACAGTGATTAAATTTAACTTTATTAGTAAATGGGATTGGTAATATCCCCATGCAACAGTATCTATGACTATGCAACTAAGACAGCTTGTCAATGAATTAGTTGACTGTTGAATAATATCTTTCAGCAAAAAAGTGTTCGTTTGGTAATACATCTTGTCGCTGTCTCTTCTTGTACCACCTAAAGAGTATTGCTAGGATAAAAACTATGCCCAAATCAACTATTGTTAATAGCAGTGTGTACCAGAATCCACAACTGAGAGTTCCTGTTCCCCAAATGGAGTGAATATGGATAAATGGTAGAGATACAGCCAGCCACAAAGCTCCGGATAAGAAAAATGAGCAATAGGTCATTCCAATCATTAGTCCTTTCATGAAAAATGGAATTTGAGCGGAAATGAACTCAAACATGCCTATGTAAAGCATTGTTGAAGATATGGTTGTAAGAAAGTCTGGTATTATAATCCATTTGTAATTGAAGCTTTTTCCTAACAAACCTTCGGTCATCTCAAACAAACACAGAATTGTTATGTTAGGCCCATTCATTTGCAGTGAATTATGTCTTGAAATAACATTGTATGCCATCAGAGTCAACACTCTTGCTATGAGTGCTACCGTACCCACTAATATTTTGTGCCGACTTTCCATCAATGAAGAGCATCTGTAAAATATTGGGTGAATCAAAATTTCATGTAATGGTATCAATATTATTGCAGCTCCATAACTGATGGTATGAGTAAAACTTGCTTCAAAGTAACATTTGGAGATATTTGATTCACTGATACTGATATCACTTAATAGTTTATAACGTATGATATCACTTATAAGAACAGAACTTGCCAATGCTCCACCTACCATGATTAGTGGTATGAATCTAAGAAATGTTTTGACGTCTTCCACCTGCTCTGTTGTGAATGGTCCTCCATATTTACTCTTCCCAAAATCGATATGAGAAGGAAGCTCATCTTCACAGTAGGTGAAGGCACTCCTTTGTCTTGGGTACTTGTTTCTGATGGCATACCTGATCACTTTGTATACAAGTTTCAGCGGATTTTGTTGAATTGGCTCCTTGATCAGGCAGTGATTACAGGTGAAAAGAAATGCCATTGCCAAGGAGAGGTTAGCACACACAAATAAAAGTCGAAAGATACCATACTTTTCTCTAGTGCAAGCAAATATAAATTTCATTAGAATTCCAGCACAGTTTATCGTCCATACATACCATATTATGAAGGATTTGATTTCAGTTGTTGAAGCATCATGGAGCTGGTCTAGTCCAAACTGGATGATGCTTACTACAAATCCTCCAAGACCAACAGCCATGGTCAGGAGTGTAACGTCTAATACCGTTGTGCTAATGCCATGATGACTTTGACTGTATAGTATGCTGAAATGGAGATCATCGTTGCTATCACTGCTGCAATCCACATGATCCAAATACTGGTACGCACCACTTTGTATCGTCCAATACGAGTGTCAGCTAGCCATCCTGCTATCAATAGTGTAATTCCTACTGGAGTTGCAAGCCATGCTTTTGATATGTTTTTATTGCTTAAGTAGAGACTCAAGTGATAAAATACACTCATGCAAAGGAAGTTCCAAACCAGTATCAGTAATGCACCTTTGCTCTTGAATCTTCTTGGGTGATATACTGGCTTACAGCATATCTTTAGATGTTCTTTTGTGATAGCAATGTTGTTTGGATTAAGCAATGAAATGTCTTCAAGAGAAGCCATTGTTCAATTGGATTTTCTGTTTTAAAGTTGTTAGGCTAAGCTTGATACAATAATTACCGTTCGTAGTGGCACAGCTACTGGTACTTACAGCTATACAGTCAACGTTAACTTTAAACTTTCTGGACAACTATACTGTTACAGTACGTAGAAATGCGCATAAGCTTGACATAATAGATTATTTCTTGTTAGTATATATATAACGTAACAAAGTTAAACTGTTATAGTATATTGGGGCTGGTCGTATCTCTACCGTTCATCTGTTACTATTCACTCCTGGACTATTTAGGGAATTGAAATTCTCAGTTGTGGATTCTGGTACACACTGCTAACAACAACAGTTGATTTGGATATATATCTAATCATAAGGTATACTACAAGAAGAGATATTTTAGTGACGAGATGTGTTCTACAAGAAGAGATATTTAGTAGTGACGAGATGTGTTATCAAATGAATGAAAGTCAACAACCAACTGATTTGTATATATACAAATCAGTTGGTTGTTGACTGTCAGTGAAAAAGTATTCATTTGATAACACATCTCGTCACTATAATATCTCTTCTTGTAGTATACCTTATGATTAGATATATATCCAAATCAACTTTTGTTGTTTGCAGTGTGTACCAGAATCCACAACTGAGAATTTCAATTCCCTAAATAGTCCAGGAGTGAATACAGATGAACGGTAGAGATACGACCAGCCCCAAATAAGAAAAGTGAGTAACAGATCATCCCAATCATTAGTACACAAACAAGATTTGTAGGGATAATCACATTCACTATATATAGCTACATCCCTTGTTCGTGCTATCCTTCAGTGAGTGTTCTCAACCTGCATGCTGGAGAAAACATCCCCTATAATATTAATATTATGGCTCAGGATAGTTTTGATTCAGTCACATTACTTTTGCATCCCATGCATACAATAGATACTCAAAAACCAAGCGTAGGGATGTATAGTGAATGTGATTATTGAGCCTCCATATTCATGAACAATTCAGCGCAGCACTAGCGCTTTGCGCGCTATAGCCTAGCCACCAGCGCTATTATTATTGATTTGATAAGACTCACCACAACAGGTGCAGCAGGGTATAATTATTAAAGTACAAGAATATAGTATAGTAATAGTTAAAGTTAATGATAATAGTGAATTCTTAGCAGGTACAGACATAAAATATTTAATGATCATTGACATGTATCAGGAGCTAGTCTCACAGCTTGAATGAAAGTGGCACACAAACAATTCTGTTCTGAATCAGTGTAGAGTTTCAGATTGTGGGATTTAAAAGCGGAATTATAACCAAGAGTGGTATAGACCAGCTGAGAATAGGCAGCAAACACTTCACGAACTAGTTGCGGTTCACATTTAAGAACAGATAGCACAAGGATCGAACACCTACGAAAGACTATCATGTTATATATACTTGTCTATTCAAGTGAGCAACTTGGTGAAGAATACCAGTGTGACATGTACATACGTGGAAGAAGCCAGATCTTACGCAGAATAATGTAGTCTCTAAAGACCTTAATGCAGGGGAAGAAGAAGACAGATCTGGTAGAGTAATAGTGAGATGAATATACAAAAATATCTTGAGGAAAGTACGGGTGACCATACAAAATGTTATGTAACTGACACAACTTTAATTTAGTTCTGTGTTCTGCCAGAGAGGGTAATGCACATGTCTCCAACAACTGCTGATACTCATAGTTCCAATGTTTAGTACAACTTTGGATACAAGCTTTTGATTGAGAACATTTTCTAATGCAGAAATATCCTTTTGTGTGTGGGGATCCCACAAGGAGCTAGCATATTCTAATGGACAATAAGTAGAGTTGGATGATATAGTTTTACAATCAGCTAATTAATCCATAAAACGTCTGTATAGGAGCCCGGGCCAAGGATACTTTTAGCTTTTGAGCAAGCAACTTCAATATGTGAAGACCATTTCATATCGTTCGACAGCAATACTCCCAAATACTTGTACAGGGATACTTTACAGAGACTCTGTCCATATATATATATATATATATAGTTGAAGTGCATTACCAGGCAATAGAGGTGAACGTTTTCGTGATGTTACGGTATTTTAGATCCTACTTGTAACAAATACTGTGATCTGATTGGTTAAACTGAAGTATCTATCCTTCATAGAAAATCATGTAAGCTCTGTAGAAAATCATGTAAAGCTCTGTAGAAAATTGTGTAAATTTTCTTGCCTATGGTTAGGCTTGTTGCTAGGCAGCAGTTTATGTGTCTAGCTTTTGGGCATTGTTGCTAGGATCTAAACATGTTAGACACTGTTTAGTTGGTTTCTACGTGATTTAGAAGACCTCAGGACTCAGTAGAACCCTCGCTTCGCTCGGGATTCTACACAGAGCCCTTCGGTCTTCTAAATCACGTAGAAACCTCCTAAACAGTGTCTAATTATTATATAGTCATAACTGAGTTGGCAAGCAAGCTCTATACACTGCTAAACTATGGCATCATCCCAGGATAACCACGCATGTTTCATTTACACAGTGATCTGACATGTGGCAGGCTCCCCTCAAGTTATCAATGTTGAGAACTTGAGGGGAGCCTGGGGACGAGGCTAATGAACTAACACTGTCAGTACAAGTAGTTACAATGTATATTAATTTTAATTGCTGATGACTAGCTAGGTGCTTGTAGTATCTTATGCTAGGACTCTGGCTTACTTAAATTATGCATGATCCATAAAATTATAATGGAACACGAATGAGAATCTGATGTTTGTATCTAATTATCCGTTGAGTAATATCTTTCAGCAAAGATATGTTCATTTGGTAGCACATCTTGTCTTCTTCTCTTCTTGTACCACCTTATGAGTATTATCAGAAAGGGACAAATGACAATTAGTGTCACTGCTATTATCAGCGAGAACCAAAATCCACAAGTGATAGTTCCTGAGCCCCAAATATCCAACCTCTTTTTAGTGAAAGGTATAGATAGTATAAACCAGATAACACTGGATATGAATAGGAAACAGTATGTCATTCCAATCATTAGGCCCTTCATGAAATGTGGGACCTGAGCAGATAGGAACTCAGCAGCACCAATTTGAAGCATTGTTGTTGAGAGCGCCTGAAGGAAGTCTGGAATAAAGATCCAGTACTGGCTGAAGGTTATGGTTTGAGCAGTGCTATGATCATGATCAGAATATTTAAATAGGCATTGGAGTTGTTCTTTACTTGTATGTCGAACTATGACTATGTATATCATCAGTACGATAACTCTTGCTATTTGTAGCAGCATTCCGATAAGAACTTTTTGTAAACTTTCAATCTGTGGAAGACACTTCTGAAAAACAGGATAGAAGATAGTTTCATGTAATACTATAAGTAGTACTGCGCTGTAGTAGACCGTGTGACTGGTGCTTGATTGAATATAGCATTCTTTAAGTGATACACTTATGCTGCTGTCAAATTCTATAGCTTCCGATGTTATCAAGTGCATCAATTTATCCCTGAAGTAGTTTGTTGTAAAAACTGCACCAGCCAGTGCTCCTCCCACTATAGCCATTGGAATCAGACGTAAAAATGTTTTGACATCTTCCACCTGCTCTGTTGTGAACGGTCCGCCGTATTTACTCTTACCAAAGTCTATACGAGAAGGAAGCTCATCTTCACAGTAGGTGAAGGCACTTCTGCGTTGTGGATGCTTGTTTTTAACAGCATACTTGAGCACTTTGTGTGCCAATGTGAAAGGACCCACTTTTGCTGGCTCTTTGATTAGCCAATGATTATAGCAGATCAATAAAATCAAGGTCAGCGTAACGTTCAAGCAAATCCAGAAGTTCTTAGTTGTTTCACTTAAGCAAGTGAAGACTGCTTCCACAGTAAAGCAAGCACTAGTTGTAGTCCATGTATACCAGGCTATGAATGATGTGATCTCTGTTGTTGAAGCATCTTGGAGCTGGTCCAGACCAAACTGGATGATGTTGGCTTGATAAGCTCCCAGACCAATGGCCATAATGACTAACAAAACTTGTAGTGCCCTTGTATGAATATAATGATGGACATACACATCAATCATTTCAGCCATTAGTGAATTCATTGTTGCTAACACTGTGGCAATCCACATTATCCATATGCTACACCGTATGACTTTGTATCGTCCAATACGAGCATCAGCTAACCACCCAGCTAGTGGCGGTACTAATCCAAATACTAGTAGCCATATTCTGAATTTGTATCCACTGTCGATATACCTGTTCAGTAGTCCAAAGACGTTCATAATCAAATAATTCCATACCAGCAATAGAATAGCTCCTTTACTCTTGACTCTTCTTGGTTTGTAAGTCGGTTTACAGCATATTTGAAGCCATTCCCAAGTTGTTATTTTCATCAATGGACCTTCTTTATGGGATTCATATCCCTCTAATTCTCTCTCATATGCCATTGAAGTAATATGACTTGAATTAGTAGTCAGGTTTAAGACTGTAACAGTTATAAAGCTTAATTTCTTGCAAAGTGGGTGGTGTACAGTTAACAACACTAGTAGTCATGTACTCTGGCTTAAGACTAACACTTGTAATAAATTATGTGCCTTATCACTTGCTATATTATAGCAAGTGATAAGGTGCATAATTATGTACACAATGTATTGTGTTTGTTTCTAAAATAGTAATTTTTGGACGTAGTTGGCACCTAGCTGTTTACCCAAACTGAATGATCAACAAGCTCTCATGTTAGTCATAGTATAATATTTAAGAGCTTCCTGTACCCCAGATGGACAGCTTCTTTTTAAACAGTATGATATGAACACCACAAACAAGACAACACCAGATAAAAAGATATTGAACAGAGAGCTAGTCCAACCATTCATGGAATATGGCACCGGAGCAGCGAGCAATTTAAATGCTTCTAAATGAATCATCATAAGCTAAACTGACTGGAGAAAGCCCAGAGTCATCATCCAACATAAATCAAAACTATATATAGTCCCTTAGACTACCATGGTTTGTGTGGAAGAGGCAGTCAATTATTGTGTTATGGCCATTATTTGTATGTTATTGTGATGAGAAACTATTTCATATGCCACCAAAAAAATCGTTGCAATGTGTAGTTATTATAGTATACTCTCAGACTGATTAAACCTTTTGTATAATAATATTATGTATACAAGCTTATAGTTTTCAAGGATAATACCAATTAAACTGTGGAACAGTGGTTATTGGGGTCAGTTCGAAGTGACTTCAGAATTATAATCTCAGTGAGTCTTCTCCTTGGGAGCTTTCGGGGCCACTAGGCCTTTGCAATAGCCCATACATCTTAATTGGCCCCAATGTTACTGAGTAAGATAGGTCATCTGAAACATCGTTAGCTTCCACGTAGAGTTCCATTCGCTCCAGGTAAGCAGTAACTGCTCTCTTCATGCAGGCATCAAACTCATGTAGCTGACCGTGTGTCCTTGTCACCTACTCATCACCAGCTGCAGTTCTGTCATATTTTGTTGTTTAGCTGAGAGCATGGATTCAAGTATATTGACACTGACAGAAAGAACATGAGGAGGCAACAGTGCAATGCACACGCGCACTATTAGGTCTATATAAAAATCAATGTATGACATAAGAATGACGTCACAAATACATAATAATTAATGCATGATAGTCTTAAACAAACTGAACCATCACAAATTTAAAGAGTGTTACGGTATTATATAGTCATAACTGAGTTGGCAAGCAAGCTCTACACACTGCTAAACTATGGTGATAACCTCGCATGTTTCTTTTACACAGTGATCTGACATGTGGCAATAACGTAAATTGGTACGCGTGGCAATGCATGTTATAAATTGAAAAATAAACATCAACTGCATTAATTCTCTATAATAATTATATTATAACAATACTTCATGTACAATTATTGGAGCTCAGAGTATTTGAAAGCAAATTTTTATTAGGCTAGTAAAGAGGCGTATAATATTCTGTGTAGCAGATATTATTACTGTCACAGTGTTAAACAGTAGCTATATGACGGCTTAAATCAGTTATCTATTGATTCAGAGTAATATCTTTCAGCAAAAAAGTGTTCGTTTGGTAATATATCTTGTCGACGTCGCTGTCTCTTCTTGTACCACCTTGTTAGTATAACTAGGATTAAAAATATGCCCAAATCAACTACTGTTAATAGCAGCATGTACCAGAATCCACAACTGAGAGTTCCTGTTCCCCAAATGGAGTGAATATAGATGAATGGTAGAGATACAGCCAGCCACAAAGCTCCGGATAAGAAAAATGAGCAATAGGTCATTCCAATCATTAGTCCTTTCATGAAAAATGGAACTTGAGCAGAAATAAACTCAATAAGGCCGATGTAAAACATTATTAAAGATATGGTCGAAAGGAAGTCTGGTACTATAATCCATTTATAATTAAAACTTTTGCTTAATACACCTTCAGTAGACCTGGTCCAAGTCTCAAATAAACACGGAATTGTTACATTAGGCCCATTCGTTTTTAATGAATTATGTCTTGAGATAACAGTGTATGCCATCAGAGTCAACACTCTTGCTATGAGTGCTACCGTGCCCATTAATATTTTGTGCCGACTTTCCATCCATGGAAAGCATCTATAAAATATGGGATAAATCAAGGTTTCATATAATGGTATCAATATTGCAGCTCCAAAATAGATGGTAAGAATAAAACTTGCTTCAAAATAACATCTAGTTATGCCAATGTGTCTTGGACTAGAGAATTGATTGTGTAGATTATTACGTATGGTATTACTTGCAAGAATAGAACCTCCCAACATTCCTGCAGCAACTATGGCTATATAGGAGTATGAATCTAAAGAATGTTTTGACATCTTCCACCTGCTCTATTGTGAATGGTCCTCCATATTTCCTCTTACCAAAATCAATATGAGAAGGAAGCTCATCTTCACAGTAGGTGAAGGCACTTCTCTGTCTTGGATATTTGTTTCTGATGGCATACCTGATCACTTTATATACAAGTTTTAGTGCGTTTTGTTTAATTGGCTCCTTAATCAGGCAGTGATTGCAGGAATAGTCCAAGATCATTGCTAAAGAGAGATTTACGCACACAAGCAGAAGCTTGTAAATTCGAGATGCCCTATTAAGGCAAGCAAATCCAAAGTCCATAGGAATGCCCTGGCAATACGCTGACCGCACAAACCAGACAATGAAGGATTTGATTTCAAATGTTGAAGCATCATGGAGTTGATCTAGTCCAAACTGAATAATGGTTGCTTGAAATCCGCCAAGACCAACTGCCATAGCAAGGAGTGCAACTGCTACCAGATATGAATGGAAAGCATCATAGCTTTCATACAGGTGAGCTACAACCGAGCTTGTTGTTGCCATCACTGCTGCAATCCACATTACCCAGTTACTGATACGCACCATTTTGTATCGTCCAATGCGAGTATCAGCTAGCCATCCTGCTATTGATGATGTGATTCCCAAAATTGCAAAGCATCCTTTTATCATGTATCTATTTTTAGTATAGTCATTCATGAGATGAAACACACTAAATGTTAGGAAGTTCCAAGCCAATACCAGTAATGCACCTTTATTCTTCACTCTTCTTGGACGGTAGCATGCTGGCTTGCAGCACGATTTATGATAATGTTCATTTTTGTCTTGATGTAACAATGCAACATCTTCAAGTGATGCCATAATTATTGTATATTAAAACTGTCAGTCTAGGACCTTGGTTCAACTAGCTTTATGTCACAAGTGAACAGCTAGTGTCTGTGGCTGACTTTATATAGCTTGCAAAGATGGATCCAGAATCAACATTATTCTGCTGTAATGCATGATGTTATTTATTGCGCTTGTACTCAATTAGCAACTTTTAATTTATTTCTATTTCAATTTTCTATTGTCACATTTCATTGTGGCCATCCTTGCTTGCTGTATTACACATGTATGAGTAATCCAATTCATAATAGGTGGCTACGTCAAAGGCTATAGTATAATAAAGAACTGTGTGGTGCCAGATAAATTGAGTAACTGACTTTGACACTCATAACAAACCAATGAAAATTATGCAAATATCGTAACTTTTCAGCTGATATATAATATAATTAGTCTCATGTGAATGATATAGTGAAGCATGCGCAAGAAAAAGAAATTCCAACCCCATCAAACTAGTTCCTAGCTTGAATGCAGGCATAATATTATGCATGCATGCAGCTATTAGCTGACGGTGTATGTATGATCAATAGGTCCATGCATGTATACACTTAGATAAGTATATTATATGACTAATATACTTTGAACCCTAATCTACGTTACATCACCAGTTTTTGTTGCAACTGGGAGCTTTTCAAAGTAACGAAATTTTGGCGGATTTTAATTTGGCGGTTGTAATAATTATAGACCGCCAAACCACCAAATTTAATTCCCCGCCAAATTTTCCGGCTATACGGTATACCCGCATTTCTGGCTGATGTGTTTCCTGGATGACAATGTATTACTTATTAATGAGTAGTATAGATGTGTGCAAGAGTGTGTATTACAGTAAAGAGGAGAGTCTATAGATAGCTTGCTACTATCTACTAGCATATGAAATGTCACCAACTGCATGCCTTCAGGTTCCGTTATGGTAGTTCCATCCTAGGTTTTGAGAAGCTCCAACTGGCAGTTGCAACAAGCTAAAACTGGCGATGCCATTAAATTTGAAGGATGGAACCTTTAAAGTACTATCATATCGATGTTGATGCATTGATAAAATTAATCTATACACGTACACCTAATTATTATTTTTATAGCTGTACATGCCTGCATTCACACTAGCTAGTGTATTTAATCCTTTACATACACATAATACTAGTTTTTATGCTACCTGTCCGGCCACAAACCTCTGAATAATAGGATGAGGTCGACGTTTGGGTGGTACTAGAGTTGGTACACATTTACTGATGCTATAAACTGAAAAAGGTGTGTTATATATAATACCAACAATAATTATTGTTATGTTAATTGCAGTTGACAGTGATTGAGTCAAAACATTCAGTCCATTTTTATGTATAGCTAGTAAATGGGATGGGTGATATCCCATGCAGCAGTAGCTATGATTGTGTAACACTTGAAGTTGAATCAATTGATTGTTGAATAATACCTTTCAGCAAAGAAGTGTTCGTTTGGTGACACATCTTGTCACTGTCTCTTCTTGTACCACCTTGCATGTGAGTATGACTAGGATTAAAAATAATATACATAAATCAACTATTGTTAATAGCAGCATGCCTACCAGAACCCACAACTGAGAGTTCCTGTTCCCCAAATGGAGTGAACAGAGACACAGCCAGCCACAAAGCACTGGATACATAGTGAGTAATAGGTCATTCCAATCATTAGTCCTTTAGATCGAGGTCAAGTGCAGGAATATGCAACTATTGGCTGTACATATTGTTAGATCTATGCACTTTGATATGACTAATACTTTGAAGATTCCCTAGTTTGTATCCTAATTTTCAAACGATTTTGCCAGTTTTTATTGCAATTGGGAGCTTTTCAAAAGCAATGATAATAATATACCCGCATTTATTTGTCATAATAATAGCTTAAAATTAATTTCATCATACAAATGCCAAAGCTTTTGATAGTGATAGTGACAGTGTGTATTATACTTAAGCAGCTAGCATACATGACATTGTATACAAGTAAAGAGGAGAGTCTAAAATTCAGCGGTAGATTAGAGCTCGAATGCGGGTATACTTGCTGCTATTATAGTGGCTGTACATGTTACAGTAGGTGTGATCAATACATCCACTTTGACATGACTAATATACTTTGAAGGTTCCATGTATACTAAAGATTGTACCCTAATCTACCATAACGGTGTCACCAGCGTTTATTGCGACTGCCAATGGGAGCTTCTCAAAACCAACGATATACCACCATGACCGAACTTGAAGGCATGCATGTACTGTTGGTGTCACTCCATACCCTAGTGGATAGTAATAGCACATAAGTGTGCAATACTGCACATGCATATACGCAACCTGTGAAGCAACAAGCCTCTGAATAATAGGGTACTCCCTTAGTGCATCAGGTAAGTTCTGACCAGATGTCTGGGTGGTACTATTGTAACAGTTGGCATGCATTGCACTGATGTTATAAACTTGAAATTTATAAAAATTATGATAGTGATTATTATTTTTTTTTTTTTTTTTTTTCAAGGCAACCTGAACACTAAGCAGAAAAAAAAAATTGTCCAAAAACCACCATATAATCGAGCTGGGTGCATAGTGGAACCATACAATGCAAGCAGGCAGCCTAAATCTAAATTTTGTCAAAAAGTTGGTAAAGGTCGTCACGTTTATGTGCGCGTGTGGCCCCGCCCCTCACGTAGCGCGTGGGCGGAAACATTGCAAACGCATGGCTTCCCTGTACAAACATATGGGGAAACTTCAAAGGGCCGTAACTTTGATTCTAAGGCGTGAATCAAAATTCCTGAAGGTCAAATCTCTGCATTCGATCCATTCTGCGCGCCGGTGCAAAAATTATGTCCCCAAGTGCTCCCAGTTCCCCCCTGAATTAATTAATTAAAAATCTTTTTTTTTTTTTAACTACTTAGTGTTTAATTTTTTTTTTTGTATATAATAGTTTTTGCATTCTTTGCAAAGGACATACAATAGCATAAAAATTAATGCTAATATAGAATGTGTGCCCAAAATTAATGAAGTATGAATAAGGAGTTAATAACAATAAACAAAAGATAATTATTAAGTTAGTAGTGAAACGATGATTAAAACTTAATTAAGCTGACTCCACACATTTAATTTGAACGATGATAAAGAACAGGAGAGCAAGTCCAGAGGCAGTGAATTCCATGCTTCAATCGAGCGAATAATGAAGGAGTTCTGAAACTGATTGGTATGGAAACTTGGGTATGCAAAGTACAAATGTTCAGGGCGGTTTGATGTAGCTCGAGTTGCTCTAGTGGCATGATGCTGGCGTATGATATCGGGAGGAAAGTAGCACAGGCTGTGAACAATCTTGAACATAGTACAAAGATCAAAGTAAAGTCTCCTCTGCTCTAGAGATGGAGCCTGAAAAAGTTCCAGAAGTGATTCATAACTCTGATCCCATGCCTTCCTGCAGATCTTAAGTGCCAATTTTTGTACGCCTTCGATCATCTGTATCTCGCCAACCTTATATGGACTCCACACTGCACTTGCGTATTCCAGATGAGGGCGAACCAATGACAAATACAGTTTAAAGAGGGTGTCAGAGCTGGAGTGTTCAGAGAAGCGTCTATAAAGGATACCCAGTAGTCTTTTAGCTTTTGAACAAATTGAGTCGATGTGCTTAGACCAGCTCAGATCACTTGACATTATCAGCCCAAGATATTTGTAAGTGTCCACCATTTGCAACTCTTGGCCACATAGTTTCAAAGTTGGCAGGAGGTGTTGAGTCCTCTTTCTGGACACTGGCATGAATTTACACTTTTGTACATTAAGGTGCAAGTAGTTGTTGTCTACCCAATCTGAAATGGAATTAATATCTATCTGGAGGTCAGAGTAGTCTTGATCACTCCGAATGGGCCTATATAGCAGGATATCATCTGCATAAAGAGTTATGTGGCAGTTGCGGGATAGTTCGACTGAACACACATCATTTATGTAAATCAGAAATAGCAGAGGCCCGATCACAGACCCTTGTGGAACTCCAGATAGCACATTTGCAGGAGAAGATGTTGCACCATTGACAACTACTTGTTGCTTACGGTTTGTTAGATAGCTATGGAGCCATTTCAGCAAGAGCTTGTTGACACCTATAGTCTCAAGTTTCTGAAGTAGAGCTCTATGAGGAACAGAATCAAAGGCCTTCTTGATTATTACAGTTGACAGTGATTAAATTTATCCGTTTTTAATTTATTAGTAAATGGGATTGGTAATATCCCCATGCAGCAGTATCTATGATTCTGTAATTAACCCTCGGCGCATGCGCGAGGGTTACGGTAGTTGGTTTGTGTGTCTGTCTGTCTGTCTGTCTGTCTGTCTGTCTGTTATCACGCTAGCTGCTACATACCTCGTTTGCGAGTCCAATTTGCGGTATTGTAAGGTTCCTTATGGCGTTCCAAAGCCATGATTTGTGTGGATTTCTCCGAAAACGCTTTGTTCGCCAGTTTTGGCGTCATTTGTGGACTTAACGTATAAATAGGTTGCGCGCTATATACGGTATGTACGTCTATTAACCCTCAGCGCATGCGCGGTTGCATCAATCCCGCCGCTCAGTCCACATGACATTTAATACAGTGCTTGAACCCAAGTGAGTTGCGATAATATTGGACATGCAATATTTCACAGTGTACTTCAGTCTTGTGCCAAGGCTTTGCATCATAGTCCTTCAAGTTAAGATTTAGCTAGCTAAGCCCCCAAGAATTAGCTGTTAGGCTACAGTGAGGGAAGTTGAGTTGATCTCGACACCACAGTGTGGAGTTTGATACAACACACTAGGGTTGTTGCTGCTATGAGCTGTTGCACCTTGACTAACACTGCTGTGCAAGTATAATATTATCCTCATCCCTGTCTCATCCCAGCCCCAGTTCTTTAGCTACCTCCTTTTCTGCATGTAATTGTTGAAGCATTTAGCTAATGCCATGCAGCGCGCCGAGGGTTTTGTGCTCGAGAGAGCTCTAGTTAAGACAGCTTGTCAATGAATCAGTTGACTGTTGAATAATATCTTTCAGCAAAAAAGTGCTCGTTTGGTAATACATCTTGTCGTTGTCTCTTCTTGTACCACCTAAAGAGTATGGCTAGGATTAAAACTATACCCAATTTTTTTAAATCAACTAATGTTATTAGCAGCATGTACCAGAACCCACAACTGAGAGTTGCTGTTCCCCAAATGGGGTGAATATGGATGAATGGTAGAGATACAGCCAGCCACAAAGCTCCATATAAGAAAAATGAGCAATAGATCATTCCAATCATTAGTCCTTTCATATAAAATGGAATTTGAGCGGAAATGAACTCAAACATGCCTATGTAAAGCATTGTTGAAGATATGGTTGTAAGAAAGTCTGGTATTATAATCCATTTGTAATTGAAGCTTTTTCCTAACAAACCTTCGGTCATCTCAAACAAACACGGAATTGTTACGTTAGACCCATTCATTTGTAGTGAATTAGCTATGTCTTGAAATAACATTGTATGCCATCAGAGTCAACACTCTTGCTATGAGTGCTACCGTACCCACTAATATTTTGTGCCGACTTTCCATCCATGAAGAGCATCTGTAAAATATTGGGTGAATCAAAATTTCATGTAATGGTATCAATATTGCAGCTCCATAATTGATGGTAATACCATTGAGTAAAACCTGCTTCAAAGTAACATTTGGAAATATTTGATTCACTGATACTGATATCACTTAATAGTTTATAATGTATGATATTACTTGTAACAACAGAACTTGCCAATGCTCCACCTACTATGATTAGTGGTATGAATCTAAGAAATGTTTTGACGTCTTCCACCTGCTCTGTTGTGAATGGTCCTCCATATTTACTCTTCCCAAAATCGATACGAGAAGGAAGCTTATCTTCACAGTAGATGAAGGCACTCCTCTGTCTTGGGTACTTGTTTCTGATGGCATACCTGATCACTTGATATACAAGTTTCAGCGGATTTTGTTGAATTGGCTCCTTGATCAGGCAGTGATTACAGATAAAAAGGAATGCCATCGCTAAGGAGAGGTTAGCACACACAAATAAGAGTCGAAAGATACCATACTTTTCTTTAGTGCAAGCAAATATAAATTTCATTAGAATTCCCGCGAAGTTTATCGTCCATACATACCATATTATGAAGGATTTGATTTCAGTTGTTGAAGCATCATGGAGCTGGTCTAGTCCAAACTGGATGATGCTTACTAGGAATCCTCCAAGACCAACAGCCATGATCAGGAGTGTAACGTCTAATACCGTTGTGTTAATGCTATGATGAAGTATGCTGAAATGGAGATCATCGTTGCTATCACTGCTGCAATCCACATGATCCAAATACTGGTACGCACTACTTTGTATCGTCCAATACGAGTGTCAGCTAGCCATCCTGCTATCAATAGTGTAATTCCTACTGGAATTGCAAGCCATGCTTTTGATATGTTAAGTAGAAACTCAAGTGATAAAATACACTCATGCAAAGGAAGTTCCAAACCAGTATCAGTAATGCACCTTTGCTCTTGAATCTTTTTTTTTTTTTTTTTTTTTTTTTTTTTTTTTTTCTCTATAACAGTTTATGCATTTTATGCATGGGATACACATTTAGCAGGGCTAATAAAAGTGGACCCAAAAAATAAGAAGTATAGTAATTATAATATATTAATGACAATAAAAGTGACATAAAAGAATATTAGTAATAATTCTGTATACAACGTTTAAAAGAGACAAATGAAGGTAAGGAAACAACTTCATAGGGTAAAGAATTCCATAGTGAGCATGTGTGGGGAATAAATGATTGAGAATAAGCCTGTGTGTGGGCAAAGGGTTGCTGGAGAGTTAGAGGATGAATGGAGCGACAACTGTGATGAGTTTGCTCTCTAAGTGATACAATACCAGAGGGGAAAAAGCACAGACCATGAACTATTTTAAATAAATGACCAAGTTTCAATTGCAGTCTCCTACTTTCTAGAGTAGGCAGGTCCACAAGTGGCAGAAGCTCCTGATAGTTTAGACTCCAGTTGTGCGTAGCCATTCTGAAAGCAAACTTTTGTAGTCCTTCAAGAGAGTCAATGTCTTTGCGACTTGCTGGGGCCCATACAGAACACGCATACTCAAGGTGTGGACGTACTAACGATACATAAAGTTGGGTAAGAGTATCCGTGTTAGACATTGAATAAAATCTTCTATACAAGAGCCCAATCACCTTGCGTGCTTTTATACAAATGGATGAGATGTGGGGTGACCACGACATATCACTGCTGAGCAGGACTCCTAAATACTTGAAGGTGCTGACTTCGTCAAGGGGATGGCCATTCAAAAGTAATTGTGGAGGAGTAATTGAATGCTGCCTTTTCCTGGAGATGATCATAAATTTGCATTTTCTCGGGTGGTATACTGGCTTATAGCATATCTTGAGATGTTCTTTTGTGATAGTGATGCTGTCTGGATTAAGCAATGAAATGTCTTCAAGAGAAGCCATTGTTCAATTGGAGTTTCTGTTTTAAAGTTGTTAGGCTGAGCTTGATACAATAATTACCGTTCGTAGTGGCACAGCTACTGGTACTTAGCTACAGCTATACAGTCAACGTTAACATTAACTTTAAACTTTCTGGACAACTCTGTTACAGTAGAAATGCACATAAGCTTGATATAATAGATTATTTCTTGTTAGTATATAAAGTAACAAAGTTAAACTGTTATAGTATACAAATCAGTTGCCAATGGTTGTTGACTTTCAGCGAAAAAGTGTTCATAACACATCTCGTCACTATATCTCTTCTTATAGTATACCTTGTGATTAGGTATATACCCAAATCAACTATTGTTAGCAGTGTGTACCAGAATCCACAACTGAGAATTTCAATTCCCTAAATAGTCCAGGAGTGAATACAGATGAAAGGTAGAGATACAACCAGCCCCAAATAAGAAAAATGAGTAACAGATCATCCCAATCATTAGTACACAAACAAGATTTGTAGGTATAATCACATTCACTATACATCCCTTGTTTGTGCTGTATCCTTCAGTGATACAGCACAATGAACAGTGAATCAGATACTCATAGTTCCAGTATTTACTAGCAATTTTGCATGCAAACTTTTGAATATTTTCTAACACAGAAATACCTTTTGTGTGTGGGGATCCCACAAGGAGCTGGCATATTCTAAGTATGGTCTAACAATGGATAAGTAAAGTTGGATGATAGTTTTACAATCAGCTAATCCATAAAAACGTCTGTATAGGAGCCCAAGGATATGTTTAGCTTTTAAGCAAGCAACTTCAATAATATGTGAAGACCATTTCATATCGCTCAACAGCAATACTCCCAAGTACTTGTACAGGGATACTTTAAATTACAGAGACTCTGTCCATATAGCTAGTTGAAGTGCCTTATCAGGCAATAGGGCTGAACGTTTTCGTGATGTTACAGTATTATATTCATAACTGAGTTGGCAAGCAAGCTCTATACACTGCTAAACTATGGCATCATCCCAGGATAACCACGCATGTTTCACTTACACAGTGATCTGACATGTGGCAGGCTCCCCTCAAGTTCTCAATGTTGAGAACTTGAGGGGAGCCTGGGGACGAGGCCAATGAACTAACACTGTCAGTACAAGTTAACGTTGTTACAATGTATATTAATTAATTGCTGATGACTAGCTTGGTGCTTGTTGTACCTTACGGTAGGACTCTGGCTTACTTAAATGATCCATAAAATTATAATGGAACACGAATGAAAATCTGATGTTTGTATCTAATTATCCATTGAGTAATATCTTTCAGCAAAGATGTGTTCATTTGGTAGCACATCTTGTCTTCTTCTCTTCTTATACCACATTGTGAGCATTATCAGAAAGGGACAAATGACAATTAGTGTCACTGCTATTATCAGCGAGAACCAAAATCCACAACTGATAGTTCCTGAGCCCCAAATATCGAACTTCTTTTCAGTGAAAGGTGTAGATAGCATAAACCAGACAGCACTGGATATGAATAGAAAACAGTATGTCATTCCCATCATTAGGCCCTTCATGAAATATGGGACTTGAGCAGATAGGAACTCAGCAGCACCAATTTGAAGCATTGTGGTTGAAAGTGCTTGAAGGAAGTCTGGAATAAAGATCCAGTACTGGCTGAAGGTTATGGTTTGAGCAGTGCTATGATCATGATCAGCATATTTAAATAGGCATTGGAGTTGTTCTTTACTTGTATGTCGAACTATGACTATGTATATCATCAGTACGATAACTCTTGCTATTTGTAGCAGCATTCCGATAAGTACTTTTTGTAAACTTTCAATCTGTGGAAGACACCTTTGAAAAACAGGATAGAAGATAGTTTCGTGTAATACTATAAGTAGTACTGCGCTGTAGTATGTCATGTGAGTGGTGCTTGATTGAATATAGCATTCTTTAAGTGATACACTTAATATGCTGCTGCGAGCTTCTGTAGATTCTGATGTTATCAGACGCATTAATTCATCCCTGAAGTAGTTTGTTGTAAATAGCGCGCCAGCCAGTGCTCCTCCCACTATAGCCATTGGAATCAGACGTAAAAATGTTTTAACATCTTCCACCTGCTCTGTTGTGAACGGTCCGCCATATTTACTCTTACCAAAGTCAATACGAGAAGGAAGCTCATCTTCACAGTAGGTGAAGGCACTTCTGCGTTGTGGATGCTTGGTTTTGACAGCATACTTGAGCACTTTATATGCCAATGTGAAAGGACCCACTTTCGCTGGCTCTTTGATTAGCCAATGATTGTAGCAAATCAATAAAATCAAGGTAAGCGTAACGTTCAAGCAAATTAAAAAGTTCTTAATTATTTCACTTAAGCAAATAAAGACTGCTTCCACAGTAAAGCAAGCGCTAATTGTAGTCCATGTATACCAGGCTATGAACGATGTTATCTCAGTTGTAGAAGCATCTTGGAGCTGGTCCAGACCAAACTGGATGATGTTGGCTTGATAAGCTCCCAGACCAATGGCCATAATGACTAATAAAACTTGTAGTGCGCTTGTATGATGAGGGACATACACATCAATCATTTCAGCCATTAGTGAATTCATTGTTGCTAACACTATGGCAATCCACATTATCCATATGCTATATCGTATCACTTTGTATCGTCCAATACGAGCATCAGCTAACCACCCAGCTAGTGGTGGTACTAATCCAAATACTATTAGCCACATTCTGAATTTGTATCCACTGTCGATATACCTGTTCAGTAGTCCAAAGACGTTCATAATCAAATAATTCCATACCAGCAGTAGAATAGCTCCTTTACTCTTAACTCTTCTTGGTTTGTAAGTCGGTTTGCAGCACATTTGAAGCCATTCCCAAGTTGTTATTTTCATCAATGGACCTTCTTTACGGGATTCGTATCCCTCTAATTCTCTCTCATACGCCATTGAAGTAATAGCTATGACTTGAATTAGTAGTCTGGTTGAAGACTAACTTTCATCATTTTTTTACAAAGTGGATGGTGCATTTACAGATAACAACTACTAGTAGTGCATGTACTTTGGCTTAAGATTGTACTGTTATATAATTAGCTAGTGGGTGGTGTAGCTAACAGCTATATCAATGTTTTGAAATACATAGATTGATTAGGTGCATATAATTATGTACACAATGCATTGTGTTTGTTTCTAAAGTAGGACATAGTTGGGCCCTAGCAGCTGTTTACCCAAAATTCATGAATGATCACATGTTAGCCAAAATAATAACTAAAGGGCTTGCTGGCACTGTTCCCCAACTACACTGGTTTCAGTTACATATACCTTGTATAACTTGCATGCTACAATCATTAGACCTTGTAATTGTAGAGCTGATGTATTAGATAGGGCATTGATCAATGATACGTACATGTAAACAGCTCAATGAATGTATTATAGGAATAATAATTTTCTGCAAAATTATGTTCATTTGGTAGCACATCTTGTCGTTTTCTCTTCTTGTATTCCCTTAAGCTTGAAGGCGTGCAATAATAATAATAATGTTATGGTACTACATGAATACTATATGCTTCCACTAGCTTTGTGCATCCACCTGTGCAGTGACTTTAAGCTTAAACCTAATCAACTACCTGTAGACTGAGGTGCCACTGGTTGGTACGCATTGCACTCAGTGTGATAGTAAAAAAAATATCAAGACTAGACTAAGTGTGTTATAATAATAACAGTTACTGTTATGTAAGTTGCAGTTGATAGTGATTAAAACTTTCTAATGGGATGAGTAATAACCCAACACAGCTGCTGCAGTATTGAAATTGCTTGAATCAGTTACTATTGACTGTTGATCGAATAATACCTTTCAGCAAAAAAGTGTTCGTTTGGTAACACATCTTGTCGCTGTCTCTTCTTGTACCACCTTGAGAGTGTGGCTAGGATTAAAAATATACCCAAATCAACTATTATTAATAGCAGCATGTACCAGAATCCACAACTGAGAGTTCCTGTTCCCCAAATGGAGTGAATGTAGATGAATGGTAGAGATACAGCCAGCCACAAAGCTCCGGATAAGAAAAATGAGCAATAGGTCATTCCAATCATTAGGCCTTTCATAAAAAATGGAACTTGAGCAGATATAAACTCAAGAAGACCAATGTAAAACATTGTTAAAGATATGAGTAAAAGGAAGTCTGGTACTATAATCCATTTATAATTGAAATGTTTGTTTAATACACTGCTGGACCATGTCTCAAATAAACACGGAATTGTTACATTTGGTCCATTCATTTGCAGTGAATTATGTCTTGAGATAATATTGTATGCCATCAGAGTCAACACTCTTGCTATGAGTGCTAACATACCCATTAATATTTTATGCCGACTTTCCATCCATGGAAAACATCTAAAAAATATGGGGTAAATCAAGGTTTCATATAATGGTATCAATATTGCAGCTCCAAAATAGATCGTATGCGTAAAGCTTGCTTCGAAATAACATTTGGCAATATGAGATCTAGTAATTGATTCATTGATGCCAATATCTCTCAGACTCGTAAATTGAAGGTATAGTTTATCACGTATGGTATCACTCGTAAGAATAGAACCAGCCAGCACTCCTGCAACTATGGCTATGGGTATGAATCTAAAGAATGTTTTGACATCTTCCACCTGTTCTGTTGTGAATGGTCCTCCATACTTACTCTTACCAAAGTCAATACGAGAAGGAAGCTCATCTTCACAGTAGGTGAAGGCACTCCTCTGTCTTGGGTACTTGTTTTTGATGGCATACCTGATCACTTTGTACACAAGTTTTAGTGGGTTTTGTTGAATTGGCTCCTTAATCAGGCAATAGTTGTAGGAATAGTCCAAGATCATATGCTAAAGAGAGATTTGCACACACAAATAGAAGCTTGTAAATTTGGGATATCCTATTATTAAGGCAAGTAAATGCAAAGTCGATAGGAATGCCTTGGCAATATGCTGACCACACAAACCAGATAATGAAGGATTTAATTTCAGTTGTTGAAGCATCATGGAGTTGATCTAGTCCAAACTGAATAATAGTCGCTTGAAATCCACCAAGACCAACTGCCATAGTGAAGAATGCAACTGCTACCAGATATGAGTGGAAACTGACATAGCTTTCATACAGGTGACCTACAACGGAGCTTGTTGTTGCTATCACTGCTGCAATCCACATGATCCAGTTACTGGTATGCACCACTTTGTATCGTCCAATACGGGTGTCAGCTAGCCATCCTGCTGTTGACGATGTGATTCCCAAAATTACAAAGTATGCTCTTATCTTGTATCTATTTCTAAAATAGTTATTAACGAGATGAAATACACTAATGACTAGAAAGTTCCAAGCCAATACCAGTAATGCGCCTTTGTTCTTCACTCTTCTTGGACGGTAGCAAGCTGGCTTGCAGCACGATTTAAAATTATGATGATGTTCATTTTTGTCCTTGTGTAATAATGCAACATCTTCAAGTGATGTCATAAAATGATTATGTGAACTGTTAGCTGCAGGACCTTGGCCAACTATATATTTTTTGTCACTGGCAAGTGAACAATATCAGATTCTGTGACTGCATGACTTTATATAGCTTGTGAAAATTAATTTTGAGGATCGGGCTAGGCAAACTATTTTAATTTGAGGGCGTTACTATAATTAGATTACATTATTGTGGCTTCTTGAGTCCTTGCTCCACCCCTAAATTGGTGCCACACCTCCCAAATTCGACCCAATTAAGGATATATAATTTGCTAAGCAGCATTTTTGCGGGTGCTGATGCTAAACTATGAATGTAGTTTGCTTGAACATTATTTGCTATACATACACAATATTTAATTTAATATTATAATTATAATTTATTATTTTTACATGACACTGTGTACAGTATACATAAGAAAGACAAATCAGCACGGTAACCTTTGTTTCAGAATCTGTAACAGTTTTATTGTCACATTTCATTGTGGCCATCCTTGCTAGCTCTTGCTGTATTGAGTAATCCAATGCATAGCTAATAGGTGGCTACATCAAAGGTAGACTAGTATAATAAAGAATTGTGTGGTGCCGGGTAAGTTGGGTAACTGACTTTGACGCTTCATAACAACCAATGGAAATCATGGAAATATATAGCTACCGAAGCTTTTTGGCTGACGTAGTTAGCCTCATGTGGATGATAGCTAGTGAAGCAGTTTTATGTCATAAATGAACAGTGTCTGTGACTGACTTTATATATATCATTTGTGAAGATTAATTTTAAGGATTATGTGTAGAATCAACATTAATTTGCTGTATATAATATTATACACAATAGTATCTTTTGCGTGTGTACAGTATACACAATATATCATAAGGAAGATAAATCATCAGCCATTCAGTTTTCTATTGTCATATTTCATTGTGGCCATTCTTGCTTGCTGTATCACATGATTGTGTATGAGTAATCCAATGCATGATAGGTGCATGGCTACGTCAAAGGTAATAATTGTAATAAAGAACTGTGTGGTGCTGGGAAAGTTGGGTAACTGACCTTGATGCTTAATAACGACCAATGCAAATCATGGAAATACGGACGCTTTTCGGCTGTCGTAGTTAGCCTCATGTGAATGATAGCTAGTGAAGCAGTGCAATACTAAAAATATCATTATGTAGCTATGCAAGAAAGAGTAAGAAACTCCAGCTAGATCAGAGCTCGAGTGCAGGCAAGTGCAGCTATTAAATTGGCTGTACGTATGTCAGATCCACTTTGACATGACTCAGACTAGTACTTTGAAGGATGCCAAGGTTGGCAAATAGCTATGATCTAGGCCCACGCCATAGTTGATGCACCCCTATTCATGTATACTGTGATTAACATACCTAAGGAAAGTAAGGTCAATTTCCTATGGGTGAAAGATAGAATGCGAGTCATGTAGATAGTGACCATAAAGGAACTGCTAACACACTACTGTAGGGCTTGAAAACGTGGGCATGTGGAGCTATAAGAATAATAGGTGTACGTGTATACATTAATTTTATCAATACATCAACATTGACATGATACTTGAAATGTTCCATCTTTAAATTTAATGGCATCGCCAGTTTTAGTTTGTTGCAACTGCCAGTGGGAGCTTCTCAAAACCTAGGATACACCACCATGACAGAACCTGAAGGCATGCAGTTGCTTTACATGCACATAATACTAGTTTTTATGCTACCTGTTCGGTGCCACAAATCTCTGAATAATAGGTTGAGGCTGACGTTTGGGGGGTACTACAGTTGGTACGCATTTACTGATGTTATAAACTAGCTAGCTGAAAAAAAAAATCAAACTAGAGTGTGTTATAGCTAATAGCAATAATAATTATTGTTATGTTAATTACAGTTGACATTTAATGATCAGTCCATTTTGATATCCCATGCAGCAGTATCTATGATTGTGTAACACTTGAAGTTGAATCACTTGATTGTTGAATAATACCTTTCAGCAAAAAAGTGTTCATTTGGTAACACATCTTGTCGCTGTCTCTTCTTGTACCACCTTGTGAGTGTGGCTAGGATTAAAAATATACCCAAATCAACTATTATTAATAGTAATATGTATACCAGAATCCACAACTGAGAGTTCCTGTTCCCCAAATGGAGTTATTATGAACAAATGGTAGAGATACAGCCAGCCACAAAGCCCCAGATAAGAAAAATGAGCAGTAAGTCGTTCCAATCATTAGTCCTTTCATGAAAAATGGAACTTGAGCAGAAATGAACTCAATAAGACCGATGTAAAGCATTGTTGAAGATATGGTTGAAAAGAAATCTGGTACGGTTATCAATTTATAATTGAAGCTTTTGCTTAACACACCTTCGCTGGTCTCAAATAAGCACGGGATTGTTAGGTTAGGCCCATTCATTTCCAATGAATTATGTCTTGAAATAACGTTGTATGCCATCAGAGTCAACACTTTTGCTATGAGTGCTACCATGCCAACAATTATTTTGCGCTGACTTTCCATCCGTGGGGTGCATCTGTAAAATATTGGGTAAATTAGGGATTCATATAATGGTATCAATATTGCAGCTCCAAAATAGATGGTATGATCAAAACTTGCTTCAACATAACAATTGGCTGCTTGAAATCTAGTTGATATATTGTTGCTAATGTCTCTAAATTGATTGTATAGCTTATAACTTATCGTATCACTTGTAAGAATAGAACCAGCCAACACTCCAGCAAGTATGACTAGTGGTATAAATCTAAGAAATGTTTTGACATCTTCCACCTGCTCTATTGTGAATGGTCCACCATATTTACTCTTACAAAAGTCAATTCGAGAAGGAAGCTCATCTTCACAGTAGGTGAAGGCACTCCTCTGTCTTGGGTACTTGTTTCTGATGGCATACCTGATCACTTTGTATACAAGTTTTAGTGGATTTTGTTTAATTGGCTCCTTTATCAGGCAGTGGTTACAGGTATAAAGTAATATCATCGCTAAGGAGAGATTTGCACACACAAACAAAAGTCGAAAGATACTGTGCTTTTCTCTAGTGCATTCAAATATATAGTACATAAGAATACCCTGACCGTATATCGTCCATACATACCACACTATGAAGGATTTGATTTCAGTTGTTGAAGCATCATGGAGCTGGTCTAGTCCAAACTGAATGATGCTTACTAGGAATCCTCCAAGACCAACAGCCATCATGAGGAGTGTAACATTTAGCACCATTTTGTTGATGCTATAATAGTAATTTTGACTGAAATAATATGCTGAAATAGAACTTATCGTTGCTAATACTGCTGCAATCCACATGATCCAAATACTGGTACGCACCACTTTGTATCGTCCAATACGAGTATCAGCTAGCCATCCTGCTATTAACTGTGTAATTCCTATAATGCTAAACCATACTTTATGTGTGTAATTTTCGTCTATGTAGTGACCCAAGAGACGATTCACACTCATGCAAAGGAAACTCCAAACCAGTACTAGTAAGGCACCTTTGCTCTTGAATCTGCTTGGGTGATATACTGGCTTACAGCATGTCTTGAGGTGTTCTTTTGTGATAACAATGTTGTCTGGATTAAGTACTGAAACATCTTCAAGAGAAGCCATTTTAAACTTATTAGGCTGAGCTTAATACAACAATAACTGTATTTAGTGGCACAGCAGCGACTTTAACTTTTGCGATACTATTATAATAGTAATATTATTATAGCTATACAGTCAACGTTAACCTCTAAAATTTCTATATAGATAACTATAAGCTTGACATTTATCAGTCTTATTAGTAAAGTAACGAAGTAATATACAGATCAGTTGATTGCTGAGTAGCTAATATCTTTTAGCAAAAAGTTTTGGTAACACATCTTGTCACTGTCTCTTTCTTGTACCACCTTGTGATTAGGATTAAAGATATACCCAAATCAACTATTGTTAATATCAGTCAGTATTAGAATTCCCAACTGAGAATTCTCATTCCCCAAAATTTAATGATCCAGGAATAAAGTTACAGATGAACAGTAACAATCTAGCTAGTACCATAATATGCCATTCAGCTATTTTTCTCAAAAAGAGAATGAATTGAATTAATTCTTAGTATAATAATTAATCACACACTTCGAGTACAATTAGGGTAGTAATCAGGACCCCTTATGTGTATGAGTACAGTCAGTAATAGCACGAGCAACAGCGATTGAATGCCATTAATGTCTTAGGATACTGTGCTAAGAGATTGCACATTGGTGATTTGAACCTCCAATCACTAAATTAAATCTTTTAGCACCCCATGCGAAGAGATTGGTGATTCGAATAACGTGCTAAGAGACATTGGTGATTCGAATTCCGAATCTTCAATCTCTTAGTATACTGTTCTATGTGTGGATTCTAAAAAAGGGGGATTATGCAGAAACTGGATTACTTTAATTCGGATTCTAATCTGGATCAAGGGCCTGCTATTTAGGACACTGTGGAATCCCGAAATTATGTCCAATTTCTTAGGACACTGAGATTGCACATCGGTAACCACGAATGTGGAATCCCTTAGAACACTGTGCTAAGAGATTGCACATTGGCAACTCGAATCCCCAATCACCAATCTCTTGGCACTACATTGTACATTGATGATTCAAACCTTAAATCTCCAATCTCTTAGCACTAGCTACTGTGCTAAGAGATTGCATATTGAAGATTTGAATCCCCTATCTCTAATCCCTTAGGAGATGCTGTGCTAAGAGATTACACTTTGGGGATTTGAATCCACTATGTCCAACCACTTAAGAGATGGTGTGCTAAGAGATTGCACATTGGGGATTTGAATCTCTTAGCACTGTTTACACTTATTAGAGTTGGACAATCGGGATTCAAATCACCAATGTAGCTACAAGTGTTCATGATCATTGCACCCAGGGCCCTCATCCAAGCAATGTGGAGTCTGTGACTCCGTTGGACAATTTGGAGAAAGTAAACGAACACAGTGGCTCAACCGCTAATAAAATAAACAGCACTTCGTCATCTGAGGATGCACCTCTGGATTGCTCTTTTTTGGATCAATCTCAACACACAATTCCAGCAACATAATTGCTCCCTCCACCATGAGTAAGACTAGTGCATGTCTGAATATATTTTATTTAAATTCTCGTAGTATAGTAAATAAGTTAGATGAATTACGTGCTTTGTGTTTAGCTAATAATTATAAGTTTGATGTTATCTGTGTTGTGGAGTCTTGGTTGTCTCCTGATATTTCTGATGCTGAAATTTTCATACCTAGTTTTAAAATTTTTAGGAGAGATAGAAATAGGCATGGTGGTGGTATTCTTATTTTTGTAAAAGACACATTAGTTTGTACCACTATTTCATTAACCCTTCCTTTTCATCTATTGAGTTTCTACCTTTATGTATTGAATTTTGTAATCGTAGGTATTGTATTTCAACCTTTTATAGACCACCTTCCTCAGATGTTGCCTATTTTGATACATTATTTGAGGCCATTGGATCACTAAATATTGTTAATTATCTTAATTTTCTATTATTAGGAGACTTTAATATTAATTTTTGTGATTCATCTCATCCTTTATATTCAAGATTGATTAATTTATGTAACTCATTTATGCTTACTCAGGTGGTCTCCGACCCAACGCATGAAACTCCGTCTGGTGTAAAGTCACTTATAGATTTAATCTTTCTATCTCACCCTTCACAACTTGTGCATTGTGATGTTTCCCCTCCTTTAGGTACCTCAGATCACAATTGTATTATTCTTGGAGTTTCGACTTGCCGCACTACTACCAATTCTACTAAAGTTATTCCTAGGAAGATATGGCGTTATTCACTTGCAGACGGGATACTGCAAAACCTGGACTCTGGACTCTGGACTGGACCGTGGACTGGACTATGGACTGGACTGGTGACGACCAATACCAGTTTTCTGAGGCAGAGAATAATTAATGTTTTGAAGGTTGGATGACTCATACACTGCCAAGTATGACAAGAGTTCAAATTTGTACTTGTGCTACCATTCAATGGTCACACAGTTGACCATGTGAAAAATTCAGTAGGTCAAATATATACCACTACTGCATGATCTTCCTAAAGTGATCCCGTAATTTGTCTGTTCAGTGAGCCTGGGTTCAAGGCTCAGGGAATGGTAGAGCCACTTTTTATGTGCTTAGCCAGGGCAGTAGGTCAATAATGCTGTTTTATTCCATGGAAACTCGCCTACACGAGCAGTCATGACGATACTCTAATATGCACTGTTTAGGGATAATGTCGTGCTGCAACGGTCTCCCCCCCCCCTCCCCCCCAAATTGTGGTCCCCCCGGACTGTCCACTGCGGCATATTTGGTCCCCCCCCCCCCCCCCCATGACAAACCCTGGAGACTAACCCTGCCATACAGACCCTGGAGTCTAACCCTCAGCGGCCATACAAACCCTTGCTAACCATATTATATCCAAACCCAGCCCCTGACCCTGCAGGGGGACCATGCACAGTTGCTATGGACAGTCCGGGGGGACCACTTAAAGTATGACAGATCGTGAGTCACCAGCTGGCCCAGACAGTGACAGTAAATAGTCCCAGGCCACTGTTCACTAATTGCTTATCTCTGACATACACTAAACAATAACTCCGTATTGTTCCGGCAATAACTGATGGCTAGCTATGTTTCGAATAAGGGACTGTGATCTGTATAAACCAATCAATAGTGAACATCTTTGTCACAGTTGTCAAATCAGGCTCTCAGAGCCTTGTGATAGCTAGTAGACATTTGGATTACAGGCTAAATAGGTTACATTCTCATCACATAATATAATCTTTTTGCATTTCTACAAGCAGTGGGGTTTATATCCAATGTGCTGATACCAGTTTTAATACACACTAAAGATTATAGTGTATACTGGGGGGATGGTAGCATAAGTACAGATTTGAACTCTGATCATGTACTTTTGAGTCTACAATGAAAATACAGAGCGACTTCACTCCTCTGTGAGTCATCAGGTTTCAAAACACACTACTTGTCACTTTTTTCAGTTTCGGAAAGCTGGTAATGGTCGTCACCAGTCCAGTCCATAGTCCAGTCCACAGTCCAGTCCAGAGTCCAGAGTCCAGGTTTTGCAGTTACCCCTTGCAGACTGGGACAGAGCAGCTGAGCTATTGGACTGTATTGAGTGGGATCCACTCCTGCAATTGGACATTAATGAACACTGGCGCACCTGGAGAACCTACTTTCTACAAGTAATGGAACTCTGTATGCCCCATACTGCTGCTAAAGTTAAGAAGGGCTTGCCTTGGATAAGCAAGGAAATTCTCAATGCCATCAAGAAAAGAGACATCCTGTTTCGTACTGCTAAAGCTACAGGAAAACCAGCTGACCGTGCCAAATACAATCAAAAGAGAAACCAGGTTGTGCGTATGCTGAGAGATGGAAAACAGCATTTCTTTGACCAACACCTTAATAATGTGGATGCAAAAAATTTTTGGAAAACTATTCGATTACTCAACCAAGAGTGCTCCTCGTCACGTATTCCTGCATTACAGGATATAGATGATGCTAAAATAATTGATTCTAATCTGGATAAAGCTACTACTTTAAACAAATTTTTCTACACCTGTTTCAACCATAGTCAGTCAACTTTGATGGATCCACCAATGATCCCCCTTCCCCCAGATGAGTGCCCAGCTGAGTTGTTATGCACTGAGGAATCAGTTTTTGAGCTACTCTCGAATCTTGATACTACCAAATCCACCGGGTGTGATGGAATCTCATCAAATATGCTTAAATGTACGTCTCTAAGTATTGCTGATCCACTACATAAGCTGTATAATCATTCAATATCAACTGGTACAATTCCCGCTGACTGGAAGATAGGTAGGATTACGCCAATACCTAAGGGAACCAATGACTCACTCCCATCTGGTTACCGTCCCATTTCTGTGCTGCCAATTGTTAGCAAACTTATTGAGCGTCATATTAAAAGCATCGTTGAAGAGTTTTTAAGGTCGAATGCACCAATATCTTCTAGACAGGAGGGTTTCATGTCTAACCGATCAACCGTATCAGCACTGATTAAAGTTGTGGATGACTGGCAAAGAGCTCTAGACCAAGGATATGAAGTGTGTGTGGTATTTTTTGATGTCTCAAAAGCGTTTGACACTGTGCCACACTCGCTTTTGCTTGCCAAATTACATGAACTTGGACTGGATCCATATCTTCTACAATGGATAAGGAATTATCTTTCTAATAGATCTCAGTTTGTATGTGTTGATGGTGCCAGCTCTAACTGCCTACCCGTTGTGTCTGGTGTTCCACAGGGATCAGTCTTGGGCCCTCTTCTTTTCATAACATATATTAATGATATTACTACTCGCATCTCTTCTGGAAGTGATGTAAACATGTTCGCGGACGATATAGCACTCTATCGTATCATCAAAACTGCTGCTGATTATGCCCATCTTCAAGAGGATGTTGACGCTACATCTGCATGCATTCTGGAGAAGAAACTTAAATTTAATGCTACTAAATGTAAAACAATGCTGATATCAAGAAAAAGATCGAATATGTCCACTCCTCCACAGGTAATTCTGAATGGTGTAATCCTGGATAGAGTGCAGAGTTATAGATATCTTGGAATTACTCTTACCACCAATCTCTCTTGGTCTTCCCATATTAGTGCTAATTGCAATAAGACCAGAAAACTTATTGGACTCCTATATAGGCGATTCTATCAACATGCCTCTTCTCCCACCTTGCTGAGACTCTACTGCTGTTTCATTCGCCCACATTTAGAGTACGCTTCGGCTGTTTGGAACCCCAACTTAAAGGGTGAAATTGATCAACTGGAGAGAGTCCAGAGGTTTGCACTGCGAGTTTGCCTAAAGTCATGGGACACAGATTACGAGGATCTGCTATCTATCTCTAATCTACCATCTCTGCAGAAGCGTCGTATGTTGACTAGTCTGTGCCACCTTTTTAAGATTTCAAGAGGTTTTACTGACTTTCATGACCCACCGCTCCAACAGCATACACATAGCTACAACACCCGCTCAACATGTAAACAGATGCTTTCCCTGCTGCAGTGTAGAACCAACTCGTATCAGAGCTCCTATTTTCCAAATACCATCGCAAATTGGAATAGTCTTCCTAGTGAGGTTACCGAATGTGCATCTATCCAAACTTTTAAAAAGTATGCGATTTCATTTTTATAACACTATAACTTTCATTTAAATACTCTAGTATATAATTATAGGGTACACTTACTTATTAGCCTAGGGCTACTTGTGTGTCCATGCATATTATTCAATGCAGAAACATTATAGAGAAATTAAACACTAAGTAGAAAATTACACACTAAGTAGAAAAAAACAAAATAAATTAATTCACGGGGGGTTTGGGAGCACTTGAGGAGATCATTTTTACATGGGCACGCAGAATGGGTCGTAACTAGAGATTTGACCTTGGGGAATTTTGATTCACACCCTAGAGTGAAAGTTACAGCACTTTCAAGTTTCCCTATATATGTTTGTGCCAAGAAGCCACACATTTGCAATGTTTTGAGTCCCGGTGTGCGTTATTTAGAACGTGCTCGCATATCAGCGCATGCGCAGGGTATTAATGAGTCCCGGTGTGCGTTATTTAGAACGCGCTTGTATATAAGTGCGTGCGTAGGGCGTTGGAGCTCAGTTTCTCGTGTCTTCTTGTCTATCCGTTTCTGAAAAGAAGCGTGGTCAGGAGGGTGCAGTCGAACTTTTCCTCGTTTTCACCAAGTGTTGTAAGTAAGTATAAAGTATAGCAATCATTTATAAACAATTTTGAGCGTTTGGTAGGCACAGTCAAATTTTGTTGACAATTGTGTATCATTAGTACAAATGCCTGTCCGTGCTAAACTGTGTAACGTATGTGGCGCAACGAACAACGTTCGTGCTATGGCCTGTATTAGTTGTGGGGAGAGCTTTAGGAAGCGAGGTCGTCCTCGTGGGACTACCCGACAAGCTGGCTATGGTAGGCAATGCCCAGAGTTTCACGATGCCGTAGAGCTTCCAAATGATTGGTATCACTCTAATGAATTGGTGAACATTGATGATGAGCTGCTAGATGCCTGCGCACGTAGAATTTCACAGCAGCGTACCTTTGATCAGAAGCCACTGGGTTTAGCTGTGTGTTACGGGTGTGGCCATCTATTGTGGAGTAGAGTTGATGGTGGTCACACCTTTCTTGTGGACAAGCCCAGTGGCATGAGCGAAGATGAGGCGCCTGCAAGTGCTTACTTGCGAGCTGTACCTAGCTGTACAGTAGGATTTGTGTACACTGAGAGGGGTACATCAACTAAAGAGCGATGGTACTCCTGTCCCTATTGTAGATGCAATACTATTCCATCAAACCAGCATATTGGGTGTGTCCTTGATCCTAGTTTAAATGTGAAGCCTATCGATAAGTGGGACATGAACTTTCCCATGGAGATACATTCTCTAGCAAACCAATATGAGCGTGGACAGATATCTATATGTGGCTTATTTTCTAGTACTGTCAGGGAGGCAAGCATGACTCAGTATCGCCATTTTCAAGGTGAAATCAACGCTATCACAAGACTAGATAAGCATTATCATGGCCTGTTTGGTTTCCTAGCTGTTAAAGACAGTGATATTTGGGAGAGGAGCCCCTCACCTGCATCGTCCCTACGAATCAAAAGGGCAGTACGGTGGATGCATGCAAACAACCACCTTTATTCCAAATTTTTCTCCCAGTATGAGACACTTATGCGATACTGTAAGCCCAGCTTTATCAATCCCAAGCTTTTAGAGGGCCAAAGCATACCACTCGAAAAGCTTTTGGAAGATGAGGCTGCTGCCATGGCTTTCCCCTTGGATGCAAAATACTTCGATGATTTTCCTGTCATACGGGGTGATATGCATGATGATCTTGCTGGCCGTCAGTATCCCCGTCCTGAATTAGCAGAAAGTATAGTAAACCTATGCCAGGCTAAGTATGGAGAGGAGTTCCTTGACTGCAAGGCTTTTCCACACCTCCACCCATGGGGCTATGGGGGATGGTATCACAAGTGTCCTGTCCCATTTAATGCCCATGTCAAGATGAGGCTTTTTGATGTGCGTGGGTTTTATGCAGAGGATCGTTTGTATCCTTTCTTTAAGTATGACTACATGCTGAAAGTCCGCCTCCGCATGCATGAGGCCCGTAAAGTTGTGAAGGTACAAAGTCTATCCGAACCACTGACTGCAGAAAGAGTATCTGGCCCATCTGATCCATATTCAATTTATGGGACTGAAATCCCAAGGATTATTCCTGGTAGCAAGGAGTTCTGGAGGTCATTTGGCCTTGATCTTGTTGCCTTTGTAGAGCAGAGGGGTTTGCCCAACTTTTTCCTCACCCTTACGGCATATGATGGGTGGCCCCAAGTGCAAGCCACTTTAAGAGATGGGTGGGGTGCATGTGCTAGTGAGCTTGAGGTGCAAGATCTGGCTAAAGACCTCTCTGATAGGCAGCCAGTTGGATTCAAACCTCAAATTTCTGTGCTAGCTGCAGAGAAGAGATTTGACTGGTTCATGAACATTTTGAGATCACCTGAAGGTGGCCCACTTGGATTAGTAACTGACTCGATTGTCAAGAAAGAGTACCAGCGCAGAGGTGCAATTCACTGGCACATGTTGATCTGGGTAGAGCCAGGGACTGCTCCTCCACATGCTGTGATGGCAGAGATGCCACGTGCAGCTGATACCAGTGATATGAGGGCTGCTTACCTTAGGAAACTTGTTGAAAATATGCTACAGCACAAAACATGTTACCCATCCCGTTGTTTCAAGGGCAGTCATGGGAAGGTATTATCTAAATGCAAGTATGGGTTTCCATTTGAAGTCCCCCATGAAAGTGTCTGTCTTGATGAAGATGGAGTGAGATACCTGTATGTGCGTCGACATGATGAAGATAAAAATGTAGTGCCTTACAACCCAGAAATAGCAATCCTCTGGGGTGCAGCTCACAATGTACAGATTGTGTCCAAGCATGGCTTTGAGATGTACTTAGCCAAGTACATTTCAAAACCTGAGCCTAGTCTGAAGATAGATCTTCCAGAGAAGTGTAGTGATCCCCAGAGATTCCTCAGAACACGTGTTGTTGGATCAGTGGAAGTGCTTGATGTGCTCATGGGCTTCCATCAGAACCAGATGTCTAGGCAAGTGATATTTCTACAGACTGAATTGAATCCTTGCCATAGAATGCTGAAGCCAAAGTTTGAGCTTGATTCACTTTCTGATGATAGCGAGGACATTTACTTACGGACCAAGCTAGAAATCTACCTGAAGAGACCTACTCAGCTTGATTCACTCACTTATCCTGAATTTTATCAGTGGCGGCGTTCTGCGAACCAAGATGAGCAAAACAAAGCTGCACGGGCGAATAGCCAGTGTGTTATCAAATCTAAGGGTGCTGATGATTTCAGTGGTTACTTGGATGCCAAGTCAACCTTGGAATCAGCTCAGGCACTCCTTGCTAATTTACTTTCTGAGTGTGGGCTCGAGATTCTGAGCAGTTATGATCTTTTAGCCTTGAAAAGGTGCTTAAATGCACATAATGTAGCCCCCATAGTAGTTAAAGCTGTTGTGCAATTTTATACTGAGACTGGAGTAAATGAACCGAGTGAGGAATGTAATGATTGCCCCCTTGAATCCATTATTACTGCAAATGATATATTTGAAGCAGTAAACTTTTACCACCCTGACCTTGAGACTGGTTTCAACTCAAAACATTGGCTTATGGAAGCCAATCCCAGAGATGAATTGGTGTCTATTTTGAGTACGTACCCCCCTGGTACTGTTTTAGCCGACAGAGTGGGTCACTATTGGATTAGGCGGGCCAAAATGGTCATTACTAGACACCGATTCATCAGTTCTGTTGGTGATGATACTGAGAAGTACTATCAACAGAAGTATCTACTCAGTGTGCCCATGACAGAAGACCATGAGGTTGTTTTGAATCCTCCCAAGTCTTGGGTAGAGCTATGTGCCGAAAGTGGAATGTGTGATGCCCACCTTGATGCATTGTCTTGCTTGCAGTCGGCAATTTCGAGGGGATTTCACACAGACCAGCTGAGGTCCTTAGCACAGTTGTATATTGAGCATGGCTTCTTATCTGAACAAGAAGCAGACATATTTTTGAGTGATATTCCTGTTCTTGGAGAGCAGGATGAGCCTGAGGCTACTGTAACTGACCCTGACCAAATGTTGAATCACCCACACAGTGATACTGGTGACTTACTCCCTACCAGTTCTAGTGTTGACTTGAGCACCCTTGTTAATACATTTACTGAGTCCCAATTAAGAGCCTACCAGTGGGTAGAGGGTCAATTCAACCAGAACAAACAGGTCCGTGCAGCCATAGTGGGACCAGCTGGAACTGGCAAGTCCTATCTATTGAAGGGTTTAATTGAGTTGGCCAGGTCCAAAGGCCTAGTTGTTACAAAGGTGGCTCCTAGTGGTGTTGCTGCCCACCTCATTGGAGGTACAACTCTTCACAAATTTTTTTCCTTGGATATTGAGTGCCAAAGCACATTAGAAAATGGCACTGTGGAGGTAACCAAATTGAGGAAGACTGATGTAATAGTCATTGATGAGTTCAGTATGCTGGACTATTACCTTTTCCGTACAGCGGAGGGTCTCTGTAGAAAGTTTGCAAAACATGGTGCATCTAGGCTACCCTGGGGTGGTAGGCATGTTATTATGCTTGGGGACCCTGCCCAATTGCCTGCTGTGGGTAGAAGTGATTTGTTTGGTACCCACCTTTGGCGTACATTTTCAGTTTTAGTCCTCAGAGAGATCAAAAGGTCTCAGGATCCTGTACTTACTAGTGTCTTGACTAAAGTCAGGATGGGTGTGTGTGACCAAGAAGTCACTGATATTCTGAGAAGTATAGTTCAGCCTCGGGATATGCATAACATACAGTTGGATAGGACTGTTGTGATCTGTAGCACTAGAAAGGAGTGTGATGAGGTTAATGACCTTTGCATCAACAAAATTGATGGAAGAGAGAGTGTATATGAAGCCTTAGACACTGACCATCATGGCCACCCACTAAGAGAGGCTGACAAGCAAACAGTTTTTAAGTATCGTGAGAGACTTCCCGATAAACTAGTTCTCAAAGTGGGTGCCCGTGTTGTTTTAAGGCGTAATATCAACATTGATGGAGGTTGGGTCAATGGTACACTAGCTATTGTCACCTCCCCCCATCCTAGTTGCATTGTTGTAGCCAAACTTGCCAACCCATCCCATAAGTATCCTGTCCCTAGGTTCAGACAGCGGATTGAAATCCGTGGGGCATCTTACAGCATACTACGTCAGCAGTTTCCAGTTCAGCTTGCCTATGGTGTGACAGTGCACCGAGTTCAGGGCTGTACTGTTCAAAAGGCGGTTGTATGCTTGGGAGAGAAATTTTTTGCTTCTGGTCAAGCTTATGTTGCTCTAAGCAGAGTCAGAAATCTAAGTGATCTAGTTTTATGGGAGTTTGATCCCTCTGCCATCCACCTTGAACCCTTCTATCAACAGCTATTGCAGTGGTGTGATAATGTTGATGTGATTCGTCCCACTCCCTAGTTGAGCACCCAGAGAGATCTCATGACTTGTTGAGTAATGAACCCATTCCAGAGCCATCTATGAATGATGAACAGCCTAAGCCAGGGTCCATACAATTTAGTTTTGATCCTTCAAATGTAGATACACAGTGTAGCTCAACTAAGCAAGGTCCTCGTAAATGTACTGCATCCACTGAAACACAGCCTAAACGTGGTAGGGGACGCCCTCGTAAATCTCAGCCTGTTGATAGTACTCAGTGTAACATGTCAGGTGCTACATCTAACGTTGATACTTCAAAGTCACAGGCTCCTGATAGTATTCAGCATCCAAAATATGGGAGAGGGCGTCCACCTAAGAGAGCCAATAGTGATAGCAGTGAACAGCCTCCTAGTAAAGTGCTTAAGCTTAGCACTTTCAGTAATTCCCCTTCAACAGATGAGCCATGTGTCCATAGTAACATAAATAGTGCCTGTATTCATTTGCTACAAAGAGTGCAGCAGTTACTTGGTGCCTCTCCACAGAGTGTGCTGACTACTACACTTTCATTAAATTCCATACAGGAGGTTATTCACTCTTTGAATGGTATGCATGAGGCTTTTGAAGTCATTGTACAAGCTGTTAATGCACTACCTCCAGTCTATGCTACCAATCTTCCAGCTTTACCAAGAGCTGTGTCTGTTGGCATTCAATGTCACCCACTAATGTTACAAACCTACAAGCCTGTGTTGACAACAGGGGATGGGGATTGCATGTACCATGCCCTCTCTCGAGTTGTGTGTGGTAGTGAGTGCCTTTCAAGGATTTTCAGATTATTGATTGCATATGCAGCTGTCAAATACAGGGACGTTCTGATTCAATCCCTGCAACATGCATTCCCTACAGACCCCTACGGAAATCATGTGCGTAAAGCCAACACCCTCATTATAGATGCATTACGTATTGGATCCTGGGGAAGTGACTTCCACTTGTTTCCATTATCACTTCTCCTTGACAGGCCAATATTCACATATGTGTATTTCTACACCACTAGTGAGGACCGTGTGAAGACACTCATGCTAGCAGATATTGACAATGTTCATGTGTTTGCTCAGAAATTTCTTGCATTTGCTTCGGGTACAAGACAACACCTACAGTGGTGCAGTAGTGCACATAGAGCCTTGCTTATGTCAGGTGATGTTACAACACTACCACACTTGCCACTAGCACTGTTGTTTGCACACAGTCACTTTACAGCACTAGTGCCTTTGTCATCCTCTGTCCTCCAGCATATACCCATCCCATTTGGTAAACTCTTGGATGACTAAGCATTACCCACCTGTTACTTACTTCAGGTGCAGACAGTTATGGCAATTGCCACCATGCATGCACACACACTGCTTTGTGGGCACCATGTACCTAGATGTAAGTAGCTCCCCTCCCTCGCCTGATATTGAGAACTCAGCATATTGTCAACGCTTGACCAACCCATGTTTATCAAGTGTAGTTACATCTGTAAGCTCCTATACATGTAGGTGTACTTTTCACATGTACATGTACCTTAACTAATATCACGTCCTCTTCACACACTTTGAGCCCACATTGTACTATAATGTACTGTGTGTGTATTTGACATGTACTCTGTCAGCCATGCAGATCACGCTGCTCCGAAGATCAAGAGCGGCATGTACCCAGATTTTCTCCTTCATGTGGTATCTACAATAGCACCACTCACTCTGGCTGCCCAGTACTCTCATTAATGTGGCTCAATATTGTGCACACTGTATCACCTGCTTACAGTACTCATAAACGAGCATACAAGTACATGTGCACCGAACCACAATGATTGAGTACCCTCTCTAGTTGGTACAACTAGATTGAGGCTGGCAGCCAACCATTCCCATACAAGTACATAGGCGTGTTCATAATGTTGTATTGCAAAATTAAATGTGATATTGCTATATATATTACCGAGGCTACAGTACTGAGACACCCTCAGGCTGATGGTATGTATATATATGTATCGCACTTGCTCTGTGGTTGCACTCAAACCTGCCTACTACTATGTGCATGTTCACCTTGTTAAAGTTTGTCAATGATGCTGCTGAAATTGTTCTGAATACTGCTGCAATCATATACGTCCCTAATGCTACTAATAGTCTTATGGATTATCAGCAATATTGTAAATAAAAAGGCATTAAGTATATAGTGTGCATACAGACACACATCCTGGGATTGAAACTGAATGCATGCAACATACATGACTATCTTAGTGACAACTCGACATTTCTAAAATTCCTACCGGTGGAGTGATACCAAGCAACCTTTTTGTTGTATCCGCATCATAATATTATGTCGTCCTGATGACCTCCAAAGGGAGTGAAATGCATGCACTGATCTGTAGGCAGACTCTATCACAGCAAGTTCTAATTGGAGCACCAGAGATAATAAATACTCGATATGAAGGGTGCTATCCAAAACCATTGTCTATATAGGTCCTGCTAGCAATCCCAAGCTGCAAACACGTGACTAGTACTCTCCCACATGTATAACCATACTTGAGGATGGAGTACCACTCTCTAGCTGAGCTAGATTGAGTGCTGTCACACAATTATTTCAAACTTAACTGCTCAGACAAAATTAATCATGTACATACCCTTGGATTGCATTTCTATATCTGTCATACTTGAATTGTGATGTATAATTAGTGGTGTGGTTCCCATTTCATCATTCCTGATATTTACGCTGATCACCTCTGTGTTTATTTGTGCACTCCATTCCACAGCCCAGGTGCTCACTTTGACATTGTTCATGTGAACATCGTTGGATCACTACCACTGTCTTGCTACATACCTCGCATCATTATCAACTGGATACCCGATAGTCTCAGACCGTTCGTGACATCCAGAAGCCATTCCTTCACTGCCAATACTGTACCTCCGGCTTTTCTTAGTGGGTGGATATTGCTCTTGCATCGTGAACAACGTACAGTCCCACCACACAATTCTGTAATACCATAAATTGCGAATATTTCGTACCTGAAATAATTATTTTATGTGATACTTTTTCATGTTAAATAATTTTGGAACAGACGCGACTGCATTCTCGTTAATATTGCACATGTATTTTCGTGCATTCAATTTTCACACAAGCCAGGCTGTCTTTAACAAAGAAATATTTGCAATTTATGGTACACCTCAGTATTAATTTACTCCTTAGTATTATAGTTTTATATTGACTCGAATTCACTAAGCACTTCATCATTATACTTGTATCATGTCAACACTTGGAAATGTGAACGGTAAAGGGTCACTACCTACTCCAGCATTAAGACTGGGGATGTATACTGTAGCATGTGAACATTATCTAATACATGCACATTCTATACGTGCTACTCACACACTAAGTTTACTTACATATATATCTACCTGCAGATGAGGAAATGCCACTTTTACAGTGTTACAATTATATAGTTAGGGCCCTTCAAAGTTTTCCCATGTTTGTGTATATAGGGAAGCTGTGCATTTGTAATGTTTTCTGTGCACTTGATACGTAAGGGGCGGAGCCATGTGCACACAAACATGATGAGTGTACCCACTTTGATCAAAATTAGAGTATAGGCTGTCTAACTGTATGCCTTTTACTTAGCATTCAGCTTAACAGCCATGCATTTGCAATGTTTTCACCCCACGCGCGCACATCAACGTGACAACCATTACCCACTTTGATCGAAATTGATGTATAGGCTGCCTGATTGCATTGTATGGCTCTACTATGCATCCAGCTCAACAATGTGGTGGTTTTCGGACAGTTTTTTTCTGCTTAGTTTGTGGTCTCCTTGAAAAAAAAAAAGAATTTATATAATTAATTAATGTTTGGGGGGTTGGGGAGTACTTGGGGAGATAATTTTTACATGGGCACGCAGAATGGGTCAAAACTAGAGATTTGACCTTGGGGAATTTTGATTCACGCCTTAGAATCAAAGTTACGGCCCTTTGAAGTTTCCCCATATGTTTGTACAGGGAAGCCATGCGTTTGCAATGTTTCCGCCCACGCGCTACGTGAGGGGCGGGGCCACGCGCGCACATAAACGTGACGACCTTTACCAACTTTTTGACAAAATTGAAATTTAGCCTGCCTGCTTGCATTGTATGGTTCCACTATGCACCCAGCTCGATTTTATGGTGGTTTTTGGACAATTTTTTTTTCTGCTTAGTGTTCAGGTCGCCTTGAAAAATTAAACACTAAGTAGAAAAAAAAAAAGAATTTATATAATTAATTAATGTTTGGGGGGTTGGGGAGTACTTGGGGAGATAATTTTTACATGGGCACGCAGAATGGGTCGAAACTAGAGATTTGACCTTGGGGAATTTTGATTCACGCCTTAGAATCAAAGTTACGGCCCTTTGAAGTTTCCCCATATGTTTGTACAGGGAAGCCATGTGTTTGCAATGTTTCCGCCCACGCGCTACGTGAGGGGCGGGGCCACGCGCGCACATAAACGTGACGACCTTTACCAACTTTTTGACAAAATTGAAATTTAGGCTGCCTGCTTGCATTGTATGGTTCCACTATGCATCCAGCTCGATTATATGGGGGTTTTTGGACAATTTTTTTTTTCTGCTTAGTGTTCAGGTCGCCTTGAAAAAAAAAAAAAAAAAAAAATCTCTCAGCACAGTGTCCTAAGAGATTGGAAATTTGAGGTTCGAATCACTAATGTGCAATCTCTTAGCACAATCGAACGGCTAACGTGCAATCTCAAGTGACCTTCTTGGCCACCGTACACATGATCCCAGTGCTGGTACTCACCACTTTGTATCGTCCAATACGAGCTAGTGTCAGCTAGCCATCCTGCTATTGATGATATGATTTGATTCCCAAAATTGCGAAGCTTATCATGTATCTATTGTCGAAATAGTCATTCATTCGATTGAATGCTATTTGGCTGGGTACACACAGGATTAGGCCACTCCAAATGAGAACATAGTTTCCCGTCCACCGCCCGCCTCTTTCTGATGCTACCGCTTTGTTTGACCATTATATCCATTATGATGGTTGTAGCTAGCTAGGAGCAATACTGCTTCATGAATTTTGAAGCTAGCAACCAACGGTGATGTGTGTACTTACGTTGCTTTCATGATAATAATGCTCCTTCTTGTCAAGGTGCTGCTATCAGCGCACACTAGCTAGCGGTAGCACTGGCTAGCTGTCCATGCTCTCCTTGTATGCACGTGCACAATTGTGGGATAAAGAATTTTAATTATATTCATTGTGCTCATAATGATATTCATAATAATGGTTAATGGTAATGGGCGCCCGCCCGCATGTAAAATACAGGAAGCCAGGACGGGAAACTATATTCTCATTTGGAGTGGCCTTAAAGTGTGTGATTAATTGATAGAATTTGCCCTAGGCTATAGCAAGCCAGAGGTACTGTACTAACTAGAGCTCTCTCGAGCACAAAACCCTCGGCGCGCTGCATGGCATTAGCTAAATGCTTCAACAGTTGCATGCAGAAAGGAGGTAGCTAAAGGCCTGGGGCCTATGGGGTGCCAAACGAGACAAAAAGCCACTTACACTTTATCTGCCATCTTTTTTGTGGGTACGTCAGTCTCTATACATATAGCGTATGCCATATGCATATAGCATAGTCTATATACATGTAGCACATGCCATATGGATATTGCTAATACTATATCTATATAGGATATCCTATATGCATATGGAACTGTACAAGTATATAGCAGATCCCATATCTATATGGGATCTCCTATATAGCTATATAGGAGATCCTATATAGCTATATAGGACATCCTATATAGCTATATAGGAGATCCTATATAGCTATATAGGACATCCTATATAGCTATATAGGACGTCCTATATAACTATATAGGACATCCTATATAGCTATATAGGACATCCTATATAGCTATATAGGACCTCCTATATAGCTATATAGGACTTCCTATATAGCAATTCTCTTAAAATATTCTCAGGTGTACATTAGACCTCCATGCAGTGACTCCACATGCATGCACAATGTATACACATGTAGCCGATTAATAATACAGGATCTCCTATACACTTCCTGGGAATGAGGAAATGACATAATTGTCTGATTAATCACATAGAATATCTTGAGGAATTAATGTAGAAACTTCAAAGTGCAAGGACTATTAATAGCACAAATTAAATTCAAGTGTGAAATGCAAGTATTAATTTTTGCAGCATGATCATATTGACAAAGTAATTCTCAGAGAATTGCTATATAGGATGTCCTATATAGCTATATGGGACATCCTATATAGAGATAAGATATTCTATATACAATAGCAGCTATAACGATGTCTCATTCACCATTGGAAATCATGTGCATAGTGTTGGACATCTTGTACGCATATAGGAGGTCCTATAATATTATAGATATAGGATCTGCTATATACTTATAGGCCCCCATATACATGTAGGACAATCTAAATAGATATGGAGCATTCTATATGGATATGGAGTATCCTATATAGAAATAGCGTCAGCTATATGCATATGGTATATGCTATATGTATATAGACCGATGCATCCACTGAAAAATATGGTGAGCAACATGTGAGTGGCCTTTTGTCTCATTTGGCACCCCATAGAGGGGCCGGGGCAAGACAGGGATGAGGCTATTAAATGATGTTATACTTGCCCAGCAGTGTTATTCAAGGTGCAACGGCCCATAGCAGCAAACATGTACAACCCTAGTGTGTTATATCGAACTCCACACTGTGGTGTAGTCGTGTGCGGAGATTGAAGGGTGTGGCTTGCAAGACTAACTGTGGTGTAGAGATCAACTCAACTTCCCTCACTGTAGCCTAACCTCCAATTCTTGGGGACTTAGCTAGCAGACTGAAGTACACTGAGCAATATTGCATGTCCAATATCAACTCACTTGCCAGGTTCAAGCACTAGCTGTAATCCCATGCATGCATACAAGCCAGAGAGTCAAAGGATGCCATAAGAATACAGGAAGCTTAGCGTGGGATCCCATACAGAAGCTTCTAGCAAGATCTTGTAAGAATCTTACACAATTCATGCAAGTTGTATCTTGCACCTACTTACCCCTCAAAAATCTTGCAAGATTTTGCAGGATTTATATATGGGCATCAAGAATCTTGCATTCTACAGCAAAATCTTGCAGTTAGATGACTTCAAAAATAAAGATGCAAGATTTCTTGCAAGAAAGTGCTTGGCGTCTTGCAAGGTGTGTTAGGCATCTCACAAAATTTAATACTATGATTATTAGCATGATGACGATCTTTACCAAAAGATCGTACCCCGGGGCTCATTAGTATGGGCGACCCTTACCCATTAACGTTAAAGTAGCAACACCATCATTTCATCATCATCATAATAATATTATTATAATAGCAACAATAATTATTATTAACGTTCTTGTAGTAAGTGAAGTAAAGAGTATACTCTTGGTGAAGTCCACACCAAACTTTTGACATCATAGAATCCTACAATACATGTAGTAGACGTAAATGAAATTGGCTATGTCTCTCTCGCTCTCTCTCTCTCTCTCTCTGTCTCTCTCTTTCTCACACACACACACACACACACACACAGTACATACACATGTCATGGATTATGGATGGACAATCCTAATTCTTAAGGTACCATTTAATTGCGTGGGCGTGAGCGTCAGGAATGGCTAATTCAATTAGCGAATCGTGAAGGGGCGTGGCCGAAGAGGCCATACGAGTGCTTTTGGTCGAAGGTGGGCGTGTCCAGAATCGGCCAGGGATGATTATGCGCGTGTAATTAGCGACCGGAAATGGCCCCTGAAGAAAAGGCCGGTAATTGCCCACATCAAAGCAAGATCAAAGCATTCTTTCTTAACTATTAACCGCAACGACTTAATTAAACACTAAGTAGAAAAAAAAAAAAGATTTTTAATTAATTAATTCAGGGGGGAACTGGGAGCACTTGGGGACATAATTTTTGCACCGGCGCGCAGAATGGATCGAATGCAGAAATTTGACCTTCAGGAATTTTGATTCACGCCTTAGAATCAAAGTTACGGCCCTTTGAAGTTTCCCCATATGTTTGTACAGGGAAGCCATGCGTTTGCAATGTTTCCGCCCACGCGCTACGTGAGGGGCGGGGCCACGCGCGCACATAAACGTGACGACCTTTACCAACTTTTTGACAAAATTGAAATTTAGGCTGCCTGCTTGCATTGTATGGCTCCACTATGCACCCAGCTCAATTATAATGGTGGTTTTTGGACAATTTTTTTTCTGCTTAGTGTTCAGGTCGCCTTGTTAAACACTAAGTAGAAAAAAAAAAAAGATTTTTAATTAATTAATTCAGGGGGGAACTGGGAGCACTTGGGGACATGATTTTTGCATTGGCGCGCAGAATGGATCAAATGCAGAGATTTGACCTTCAGGAATTTTGATTCACGCCTTAGAATCAAAGTTACAGCCCTTTGAAGTTTCCCCATATGTTGTACAGGGAAGCCATGCGTTTGCAATGTTTCCGCCCACGCGCTACGTGAGGGGCGGGGCCACGCGCGTACATAAACGTGACGACCTTTACCAACTTTTTGACAAAATTGAAATTTAGGCTGCCTGCTTGCATTGTATGGTTCCACTATGCACCCAGCTCGATTATATGGTGGTTTTTGGACAATTTTTTTTCTGCTTAGTGTTCAGGTCACCTTGAAAAAAAAAAAAAAAAAAAAAAAGCTTATTAGGCCTAATTAAGCATGTGGGCGTGTTCCTGGCACTGTGTGGAGTGTGTGCGTGTGCGTTAATGCAGGTTTTATTGCTTCCGATTGGGCGTGGCTTCACGGGCCAGTGCTTGGACATCGGCGCCTGGGACTTGGCCTCGGCGATAGGTGGGCGTGTCCCGGAAGCGGTGGTGACCTTTGAACCCCGCGAGGAGGCTTTGGGGGCGTGGCAGGAGGTCAAAGGTGAGGCCATGTCTGTTAATGAGGCACTGTACGGCGGTGCGATCGAGGGGCCTGTACGGCTGGACGGAAGCTGACGATGGTTTGAAGCGGATGTGGTTGCGATGACGTGTTGTTACTCCGCCCACACAGGAAATGAGGTGAGCTCTTGCGTGGGCGGTGTGGCAGAACGGCCTCCAAGTGTTTGTGTGTGTTTTGGCCTTGAGGAAGCTGTGTGTTTTAATTGGGATTGATTGTGGGCTTCCGGTGGACATCCGGTGGTTAGTAGGCACTTGATTGAGAATGGTGGTCCTTGGGGAACAGGGTGGGGCTGTTTTGGGCGTGGCCTGGCCCCTCCCTTCCGGCTCGGCTTCCGGTCCATGGAGGATATTAAATGAACACTTCCGGCTCTAGCAGCCACACCCCTGAGACCTGTGCAATTAAAAGGGCGTGGTTACACAACATGCACCTCACTAATGACTTTGATGTGGTTTAGGTGTCACATCCCCCACCTCACGCCCACGCAATTTAATGGTACCTTAATAATAATTATGATACACTGGTCCTTTGCTTTAGCGTGGACCATTGCTCCAAAGCGCTACTTCTAGCCTCGGGCCTACACGAGAACAATCCCACTACAGCAGGGACAGTGACTGCAGAGGCATGGCACTAGCTGACTGAGGAAAGGCCGTGACTCCACACAGGCCACCAACAATTAGGGTCATGTCCACCCCAGCACAAAGCCAGGTCCCCTATTTATAATTGGGTTCGGGCATAAGCAACCTAACAACTGCACCAAGTCCCCCCCCCCCCCCACACACACACACAACAGTCACATCCCTTACCATAACAAATTGAGAAATCAAGTGGCTGAGCCATAATCAATCTTGTTTCAGGACACCAATGCCATGATCCTCACAAGCGTAATACAATCTCGTGGTACCTACAAGTAACAATATCAGATCAAAATTAATAAATCTTATCTTAAGAATAAGCAAGCATACTGCTAAGTCGACCGACCAGCGTGTCTCTGTATGTACGTAACTGAACAGTGTAACTGCTGATAAACAGCTAAGTCGACTGACCAGCGTGTCTCTGTATGTACGTAACTGAACAGTGTAACTGCTGATAAACAGCTAAGTCGACTGACCAGTGTGTCGTGTCCGTAACTGAACAGTGTAACTGCTGAAAAACAGCTAAGTCGACTGACCAGTGCGTCGTGTCCGTAACTGAATAGTGTAACTGCTGATAAACAGCTAAGTCGACTGACCAGCGTGTCTCTGTATGTACGTAACTGAACAGTGTAACTGCTGATAAACAGCTAAGTCGACTGACCAGCGTGTCTCTGTATGTACGTAACTGAACAGTGTAACTGCTAGTCCCAGGCTGCTATGAAGTTTAGTCAGAGTGATTGTTTATTGTATTTACTCCCTGCAGTCACAACTTATCTGTCTTAAAAAGATTTCCATTCTGAAGATATGATAAAGTTTCTATAGCATCTAGTTCAGATACCTAATGCACCTATCAATGTGATGCCCCACTACCCCCCTTACGGGACATGTGGGGCAATACAGGGGATTTGACAGAATAATTAATCAATTGCCCCTACTAGGGGCTTCCTCTTTCTGTCAACTGCCCCACCCACCCCCACCATGGAACAAGGGATAACAAGGAGATTTGACTTGCAAGTATGATGGGTGTGACTTACCATGATGTAATTCGACCTGTGACCTCCCAGTGAAGCACATGGAAGACTACTAGCACAGCAGTTCTATAGATCTAGCGCGCTTAGCCTTTAGCTCTTCTTGCTATTATAAATCGAATCTACAAAGTTTTCGCCAGTGTCTGCTATGAGGGTAAGTTTCCAGGGAAGTGATAGTTTTGGGGTGCTAGCTAACAATGTGTGGGCGTGGCCAACTTGTCACGATGATGGGGAATGTCAAATCCCCCTGTGTGGGGCACAGATTTCTTGAAGAATCCCCCTGTATGACCCGTGTGCTGCCCGTAAGGGGGGTAGTGGGGCATTACATTGATAGGTGCATAACAGAGAAGGAGAGAGATATAGATCTATAATATTTATATGTAGCTACGTGTATTATTATTATTAGTGCCCGTATTTACCGAAAGGAGGTGTGGTCAACTCGATCTAGCTCGAAGGAGTGTATCTCTAAGAGGACACGGGCCGTTTGTCATCCTTCAATTTGCAGGCTCTTCTCCTGGTGAGCATCAAAGACAAGAATGAACACGAATTCAGCTCTGCTCGATCGAATGCTCGCACTAGTATCCCGCCACGACCGCGCTCTGCTTGCATTTGATTGGTCGTTTCAAGTCACATGATGCGCGGGCCGCCGTATCGCAGCTGAGTTTCAGTTGCCGGCACATATCTGCCGGCAGCTGCACAGAAGAGCGAACTCTCACTGGGTATGAACCAAAGAAAATTTCTACAAAAGCTCCATTGAAGAGTTACAGTTCGAGTCAGAAGAAGGTCTGGCAGAGTTTTGAACTTAATTGGTATGATATTTAATATTTATGGGGGAGCATAGCTAAAGGCAGAGGTGCTAGCCGCTAACTAATAGCAGGGGCAACCCACTTTAATTTTGTCAACTTTTGCTGCACCTATTCTACATTGACGGTAAATACCTCTTTCCTTCATAATTCAGTTCTGAAAGAGAGGGTAGCCACCAGACTGAGGACACTATAAGAGCTAGCTATGCAATTCTGGACAAACACAATGTCATGACAGTTGGACTTTTCTGCTGCATTTTAAGGTAATTTTGAATAATTTCTAGTATTTATCATATTTGGAGGGGCGAAGTGGTGAGTAGCCTCGTCCCCAGGCCTTCTGAGGAAAGGAAGACCTGGTATCCACAATTTACTGTAAAATTAAAGTGTCCGTAAACTAATTCCTACCACGTGCTGACAAGTGAAACGGTCCATTTATCTAAAGAATACAGAATGACCTCCTGACCTTTGTACTAGCGATCGTGGTACTGTTCAGGCCTTTCCTTCCCCCACCCCCCCCCCCCCCCCCCGAAGGCCCGGGGACGAGATTAGGTGGTGATGGGCATCCCACTTTATTTATTATTTTGCTTCCGGAGCAAATTCCTTCACTTGCCCAATGTTTTTCTGCAGTCTTATTTGCAGTCTATACCCGGTAGCTATGTGTTGCATGTGCATCCTGCTGTTGTTTGCAAAGTGCAAGTGAACACTTTTTGAACAATAGATCACTGCAGTGAATGGTGACAATGACTCACACTTGTGTGCATGAGCAGAAAGTACCGTATAGCGGGAAACTTTCGAGGGAGGGAATTTTCACGAATTTCGTGACTTTTCAGCCATCCGCGAAAGTTTTCTCCGTGAAATGCTCCTTTCTACCGATCCGCAAAAGTTTTTTCCCTCGAAAATTTCCCGCTATATGGTACGTGGTCGGCTAGAGCTGTGGTTGATAGTTACAGGTGTGCATGACCAATGCTAAATGCCTTCGTGGCCAGTCACAGGGGCGTGTCCAGGATTTGAGGAAGGTAGGTGCTGAGCCGAACGCGCGCAAAGCGCGCTCGCAAAAAATTTAACCACGCCCCCAAAACGTTGACCACGCCCTCATCAACGCGTTCTTGAACACAGCTTGATGACAAAGAAGGCTGTTTTAGGCCTAGTAGCGACGAGAAACTGCCGTTTAGAGCGAGTCCAGTAAGTTTATTGTTGGTCTTAGCTACCAGTTGTTGCTTATCAGTAACAATAGTTGTCACACAGCTACTGAGTTGGCTGTTGTGCCAGACCTTAGGGGGATGCTCGAGCCCCCTGAGCCCCCCGCTGGACACGCCCCTGAGTCTTCTCCTCCCCCTCCAGATTCAATGTAAATTCATAATAATAATTATTATTGTGTTGCTTATAGGACCACTAATCAATTTATGCTTTAACTTTGTGCATGCATGTCACACCCCTTCCCACACCCACCCCCTCGGGCAGCCCAGAAAGCATAGACTAGACACCTCAAGTAGCTACGCCATCTGCTGGATGATAGCTATAGCTAGTAGTGATTATCGATCACTTTCATGCAGATTCTAGTACTAAAAAAGGTAGCTGTGCTTTCACGATCTTTTAGGCACGCCCCTTTGAATGGCCGTCCTGTATTGTGACAATACTTAATACTGTAGAGGCATTCATCGCCACTAATATTATTTTGTGGACCTTTGTGGCTGCCGGATAGCTCTAATACAAAACCGTAGCTCTCATCGATAAATTTAACCAGCTAGCTATCCGCCATATGTTATAGTTGGACATTCACAGAGTATTATAATATAAAAGTTTACCCCAAGTTTGCAGGATGCGGGTTACGGGTTGCAGAATCAAACGAAATTGCCCTTCTCGGCTTCCATACAATAGGTACCAGGTCCTTTCTCCTCCCCCTCAAAGGGCCTGGGTTCAAGGCTAGTCATAAACCTAATAGAAGAGGTATAGGATACGACACAGCATTTCTATTCAGTTCAGCTGTTACAATAATTATTATTGTCAATAGGAATTAACATTTTCACAATATACAATAGGTGATATTTCTACTTTTCTTGAAGTGTTGTGTTATGTATCCCAGCGTTGATCCCTGCACGCATGCACCTTACATAAGCATACCTCGATGAAACACAATGTCATAATAATAAATTAAATAATATTGTTATCATAATCATCAGATAATATTATTATTATGTTATTATTCAGGTAGCTGATCTCGAGAATAAGCACCTTGAACCCCACAAGAATTTTCTGATAAACACTGGCTACCTGATTGTCTACTATAATAATATCAACATATCAGTGACCACAAATGCACAATTATTAAATTTTGTACTATTATTATTATTATTATTGTAGTGTGTATTATGATCTTATTATTGTGTAAAATAACTGTAGACTGAAAGGACGTGGGTGGAGCAACTGGTTTCCATAGCAACAATTCATGTGCATGCAGTATAGTAGTCATGCAAGATTCCCATTTGCATCTTGCAAGATTCCTGTAGAAAATCTTGCATGATTCTTGTAAGATTCTTGCATGCAAGATTAATGTCTTGCATGGCTGCAAGGCTTGCAAGAAGTCTTGCAAGCCAGTGCTTGTAAGATTCTTGCAAGTTCTTGTAAGATTGTGGCCATTTCTCTTGCAATTTGCAAGATTTTTGAGCAAGCATACAAGATTTTCAGGCAAGATGTGTAAGATTTTGCTGCAAGCCTGATATGCAAGGTTCTTGCAAGAACCTAATGTATGGGATGACAGTGGCTTCTTTTCAACTCTAAGGCTTAGCCTTAGGGAGTAGGTAAAGGTCGTCGGGTAAAAAAGGTCTAGCTTGATAGACTGTACCATGTACCAGTCAGTAGCGGGATTGATACAACTGCGCATGCGCTGAGGGTTAATAGACGTACATACCGTATATAGCGCGGAACCTATTTATCCGTTAAGTCATGCTATCGCTAGCTCGGGCAAAGTCAAGAAGCTTAGAATCGGCAAATGACGCCACAACTGGCGAACAAAGCGTTTTCGGAGAAATCTACACAAATCATGGGTTTGAAACGCCATAAGGAACCTTACAACACCGCAAATTGGACTCGCAAACGAGGTATGTAGCAGCTAGCGTGGTAACAGACAGACAGACACACAAAACGACTACAGTAACCCTCGCGCATGCGCCGAGGGTTAATTACAGAGTAAGAGTATAATTACAGCCGTAATCTGTACGCTTGCCTATGGGAGTGATGTATTGTGACCATAATTACCATACTATGATCATAAGAACATTGTTGTTGCTTGTTGCTATCGCTGCTATATACAATCCACATGATCCCAGTGCTGGTACTCACCACTTTGTATCGTCCAATACGAGTGTCTACTATTGATGATTTGATGTAATTTCCCAAAATTGCAAAGTATGCTCTTATCATGTACATATATCTATTGTCGAAATAGTCATTCATGAGATGAAACACTAAAACGCTAGGAAGTTCCAAGATAATACCATTAATGCGCCTTTAATTATTCTTCACTCTTACCAAAGTCAATTTGAGAAGCCTTATCACTTTGTATATACAAGTTTTAGCGGTTTTTTTGTTTAATTGTCTCCTTAATCTGGCAATGGTTACAGATAGAAAGTAATATCATCGCCGCTAAAGAGAGATTTGCACACACAAACAAAAGTTGAAAGATACTGTGCTTTTCTCCAGTATATTCAAATATAATCTAGTACATAAGAATAGCCTAACCATTATCGTCCCAAACTGGATGTATATAATACTATGATGCTTACCAGGAATCCTCCAAGACCAATAGCCATGATCAGGAGTGTAACATTAGCACCATTTTGTTAATGCTATCAAAATTGTAACATTGACTGAAATAATAATTTATTATGCTGAAATGGAGCATATTATTGCTAACACTGCTGCAATCCACATGATCTAAATACTGGTATGCACCACTTTGTATCGTTCAATACGAGTATCAGCTAGCCATCCTGCACAGTTAATAGCATGCTATTAACTGTGTAATTCCTATTATAATAATGCTAAACCATACTTTATGTGTGTAATTTTCATCTATGTAGTGACCCAAGAGACGATTCATACTCATGCAAAGGAAGTTCCAAACCAGTACCGGTGTCGGAGTGAATATTGTCCCCCTGTGAATAATGTCCCCCCGGACATTATTCACTAGTGACTAATGTCCCCCGGACAGTATTCACCAGTAAATAATGTCCCTCTCAGTGAATAATGTCCCCCTCCCTTGCCCGCCTACCTTGTCGATGAAAAGTGCGCATGCGCTATAAATCCAGATAGCTGCAGAGCGCGATCACCCCGAAGTTGAGGTGTTAAACTGCTACGCTATCAGGAACGATTACCATGTCAGAAGAAGAGGAATATCGCCATGTGTATGAATTTATAGATAATTATAGCTATCCAACCTGTTTTCTAAAGACCAACAGAGACTTTTGAGCAGAAAGTGTCAAGAGCGTTTTTGTATCAGGAGTGGGCTTCTCTCTCATGGTTGACACACTAGCTAGCTAGCTAGCTATATGTGACGTAATTTATTTGGAAAGAAGCCTGCAGAATCCGAGAAATGGGGCATGGCCTTACACCAGCACAATGCGTATAGGTCTCATGCATGCTATATGTAATGATCTGGTCACATATTATACTACTAAAGAAAGGGGGACATAATTCACTGAGGGGGGACATTATTCACTAGTGAATAATGTCCTAGGGGGACAAAATCCACCAGTGAATAATGTCCGGGGGGATAAAATTCTCTAGTGAATATTGTCCGGGGGGACATGTCAAGTGGGGGATGTCCCACACTAGGACACCGGTATTAGTAAGGCACCTTTGCTCTTGAATCTTCTTGGGTGATATACTGGCTTACAGCATGTCTTGAGATGCTCTTTTGTGACAACGATGTTGTCTGGATTAAGCAATGAAATGTCTTCAAGAGAAGCCATTGTTCAGTTGGAGTTTCTGTTTTAAAGTTGTTATGCTGAGCTTAACACAACAATTACTATATGTAGTGGTGCAACAGCTACTGTAATATCTGCAACACCATTATTATAGCTGTACTATACAGTCAATATCAGCTTTTCTAGACTAGCTACCATAATACATAAGCTTGATGTTTATTTCTTATTAGTGATTCAGAAGTAATGAAGTTCCTGTTAAACAAATTTTTTCTTTAATTTTGGTAATAATATGTCTTGTCACTATCTCTGTCTTGTATCACCTTGTTACCCAAATTAACTATTGTTAATAGCAGACAGTACTAAACTCCCCAACTGAGAGATCCTATTCCCCAAAACTTCAATGGTCCAGAAATAAATACGGATGAACGGTAAATTAAATACAACCAGCCAACAGTGCACCAAATAAGAAAAGTGAGCAATAGGTTATTCCAATTATTAGTCCTTTCATGTAAAATGGAACTTGAGCAGAAATAAACTCAATAAGACCAATATAAGGCATTGTGTAAGGTATGGTTGTCAATAATATTATTTTGTTTAGATTTTATGAAGTATTGGTGGGTGGCTAGCTAGTATCATTATGCCACAAAAATGGAATGAATTAAGTTGAGCAATAGGTCATTCCATTAGTCCTTTCACGTAAAATTGAGCTTGAACAGAAATAAACAGAATCTGCATAAAAAATAAACATCATCAGCATATTTTATTCAAAATCTAAACATTATCAGTATTTATTTTTCTCAAAACTGGAATGAATTGAATTGAGCAATAGGGTCATTCTAAGCTGGTCCATTAGTACATCCTCTCATGAAAAATGGAACTTGAGTAGAAATAAACAGAATCAACATAAAAATAAACATCATCAGCATCTTTTTTTTCTCAAAAATCATGAACATAAAAAAAACATCATCAGATTTTATTTTTCTCAGAATGGAATGAATGTGTAGTTTATTGTTTATTATACCTAGCCTGTCACAGTATGCATGTTTCACTACACTAGCTGTCACAATCAGTAAATTAAATGTAATGTTATATATAATAATATCAGTACATAATATATTAAGTAGGCTGTCTACGCCTAAATTATTATACACTATTCATAGTACTATATGTATTATACTTCCACTAGCTTTGTGCATTCACTTGTGCAGTTACTTTTGATAACTTGTATGCACCCAGATAAACAACTACCTATATATAGAGGTGCCACTGATTGCACAGATAATTATTATTATAAACTGACATCAAGACTAACCTATATGTGTGTTATATTAAATTTTGTGTTTTTAGCTATAAATGGTTGGGAAATAATCCTGTGCAGCTGCATGCTGCAGGGATAATGTGGCTGAAATTGCTTGAATTAGTTGATTGTTGAATAATATCTTTCAGCAAAAAAATGTTCGTTTGGCAACACATCTTGTCGCTGCCTCTTCTTGTACCACCTTAAGAGCATGGCTAGGATTAAAAATATACCCAAATCAACTATTGTTAATAGCAGCATGTACCAGAATCCACAACTGAGAGTTCCTGTTCCCCAAATGGAGTGAATATAGATGAATGGTAGAGATACAACCAGCCACAAAGCTCCGGATAAGAAAAATGAGCAATAGGTCATTCCAATCATTAGTCCTTTCATAAAAAATGGAACTTGAGCGGAAATGAACTCAACACCACCGATGTAAAGCATTGTTAAAGATATGAGTAAAAGAAAGTCTGGTACTGTAATCCATTTAGAATTGAAGCTTTTGTTTAATACACCTTCAGTGGGCCATGTCTCAAATAAACATGGAATTGTTATGTTAGACCCATTCATTTGCAGTGAATTATGTCTTGAAATAACATTGTATGCCATCAGAGTCAACACTCTTGCTATGAGTGCTACCGTGCCCACTACTATTTTGTGCCGACTTTCCATCTGTGGAATGTTTTGACATCTTCCACCTGCTCTGTTGTGAATGGTCCTCCATATTTACTCTTACCAAAGTCAATTCGAGAAGGAAGCTCATCTTCACAGTAGGTGAAGGCACTCCTCTGTCTTGGGTACTTGTTTCTGATGGCATACATGATCACTTTATACACAAGTTTTAGTGGGTTTTGTTTAATTGGCTCCTTAATCAGGCAGTGGTTGCAGGAATAGTCCAAGATCATTGCTAAAGAGAGATTTATGCATACAAATAGAAGCTTGTAAATTTGGGATGCCCTATTATTAAGGCATGCAAATCCAAAATCCATAGGAATGCCCTGGCAATACGCTGACCACACAAACCAGACAATGAAGGATTTGATTTCAGATGTTGAAGCATCGTGGAGTTGATCTAGTCCAAACTGAATAATGCTGGCTTGAAATCCGCCAAGACCAACAGCCATAGCAAAGAGTGCAACATCTACCAGATATGAGTGGAAACTGACATAACTTTTATACAGGTGAGCTACAACCGAGCTCGTTGTTGCTATCACTGCTGCAATCCACATTACCGAGTTACTGGTACGCACCACTTTGTATCGTCCAATACGAGTGTCAGCTAGCCATCCTGCTATTGACGATGTGATTCCCAAAATAACGAAGTATACTCTTGTCATGTATCTATTTTTAGTATAGTCATTCATGAGATAAAACACACTAAATGCTAGAAAATTCCAAGCCAATACCAGTAATGCACCTTTGTTCTTCACTCTTCTTGGACGGTAGCATGCTGGCTTGCAGCACGATTTATGATGATGTTCATTCTTGTCTTGATGTAGCAATGCAACATCTTCAAGTGATGCCATGACATGTGATTAACTGTTAGCTGCAGGACCTTGGTTCAACTATAATACTTTTTTGTCACAAGTGAACAGTATCTGTGACTGACTTTATAATATTATAGCTTGTGAAGGTTAATTTTAAGGATAGGGCCAGGCAAACTATATTCATAGTTTGAACTGCATGCAGGCGGGCGGTACTAGCTATAATTATATTACATTCTTAAGGTCAGTATAGCGTACCTATACTCCACACCGGATACAGCTTTGAGGCCTTGATCCACCCCCAAATTGGTGCCACACCCCTCGAATTCGAAGGGTATAAATACTAAGCAGCATGCCGGGCGCTGATGCTAAACTATGAATGTAGTTTGCTTGAACTTTAATTTGCTATACATATGCAATTGTATAGTTTATTACTTTTTGCATGACATTGTGTACAGTATACACAATGTCATAATATTATTTGTAATAAGAAAGATAAATCAGTAACCTTTATAGTTTCTATTTTCACATTTCATTGTGGCCATCCTTGCTTGCTGTATTACACGTGTATGAGTAATCCAATTCATAATAGGCTACATCAAAGGTAGTCTAATTAAGAACTGTGTGGTGCCAGATAAATTGGGTAACTGACTTTGATGCTTCATAACGAACCAATGCAAATACCGAAGCTTTTCAGCTAACGTAGTTAGCCTCATGTGGATGATAGTGAAGCATTTGCTCGCGATCGACAAGTTGAATAGTCTGACGAAACTATTCAACTTGTCGATCGCGAGCGGGCGCTTTCCGACGGACTGGAAGTGCGCTCGGATCACACCGATCTTCAAGTCTGGTGACTCCGCTTTAGCCTCTAACTATCGCCCAATTTCCATATTGCCCATCGTGAGTAAAGTGCTCGAACGCCATATCTATACACTTCTGTTCGATTTCCTGGCTACTAACTCTCCAATATCCCTTCACCAATGGGGATTCATGCCCAACCGCTCAACTGTTTCCGCCCTCTGCACACTGATTCACGACTGTCTGAAGTCACTCGACGATGGTAATGAAATCTGTTCGGTGTATTTCGACCTCCGCAAAGCGTTTGACACTGTACCCCACGTTCCTCTTCTGAATAAGCTAACAAACCTTCAACTTGACAAACACGTGCTAACATGGATTCAAAGCTATCTTGCGAACAGATCACAAGTTGTTGCTGTAGGAGGGGATCAATCTTCTAGCGTGCCAGTTATCTCAGGGGTACCACAGGGGTCTGTCTTGGGACCCCTCCTCTTCCTCGTATATATCAACGATGTCACCTCTCTCATGTCTGCTCCTAGCAAACTAACGCTATTTGCAGACGACATGACGCTCTACCGCACAATCTCCTCACCGGCAGACTACATCGTACTGCAGTCGGACATTACTGCCATTTCGACATGGGTGGCTGGCAACCACCTCCAACTTAACTCCAACAAATGCTGCTTCATGTTAATATCTCGTAAGCGTTTTCGTTCTATCCCACCACCAACTCTCTATATCGATTCGAACACTGCTTTAACACAAGTCAAGTCTGTCAAGTATCTGGGTATCCAACTAACATGTGATCTGTCGTGGTCATCTCATATAACCACCATTTGCTCTAAAACTCGCAGACTCATAGGTCTCTTGTATCGCCAGTTTCATCTCTGTGCGCCTGAAACTGCACTCAGACTGTACAAGACTTTTATTCGACCTCACCTCGAGTACGCGTCTGTTGTATGGGACCCATACCTTGCCAAGGACATCCAGTCTCTCGAACAAACACAAAAATTTGCTCTGCGCATGTGCTTCAGAGATTGGTCCTGCCCTTACCAAGAGCTATTAGTTCAAGCAGAAACCCCATCACTTGCTGAGCGTCGTGAACAAGCAAAACTTTGCCATCTCTACAAAATCGTACATGGTTTGACAGATTGCCAGTCAGCTCCTGTCCAAGTCAAATCACCTGCCTACAACACTAGGCAGGTCACCGACTTCACATTAGAGAATATCAGAGCAAATACTTCTCAGTTTCTGTACTCTTTCTTTCCTTACTCCATCTCTTTATGGAATTCTCAATCTACAAATACTCAAACTGCCCTGTCATTTTACACATTTAAACAGTTATTATAACCCAAACTTATTATTAATTTATGTTATTAATATAATATTATTTACCTTACTAGTTATTTGTATGGTGTCATGCCAGTATTAGCTTTAGCTATTCATGTACACCACTGATGTATATTTTTCAAGCATCAGAAAATATTATAGACAAAAAAAAAAAAAAAAAAAAAAAGAAAGATTAATTTCACTCTTCCCATCAAGCTAGATCAGCACTAGAGTGCAGGCATGTGCAGCTAATGGCTGTATGTATGATTAATAGGTACACCTTTGGTGGACTATAGTATATCTCAAATTAGACTAGAGCTCTATAGAGCACATGCATACTCAGTGTGCACTGCAGTGCAGAGACTGCTCCATGCCAGCAGCTAGCCTATTTACAGCTTTTGCCTGCATATTGTGCGATAGCTTTTCTCAGACATCAAACTCATGTAGCTGACCGTGGGAGTCCTTATCGCCTTCTCATTGTCAATTCTGTCATATTTTACTTGGATGAGCGTGGAATCACACTGACAGAGAAGAGAGACACATACTGACAGAAATATGCATGAGGAGGAAACTAAGCAATGTACAAATGTATGATGTAAGAATGACATCACATTGCAAATACTCAATAATGCATGATGGTCATTACAAAATTGAACTGTCACTAGTATTGTACAGTATTAGGAAGAGTATATTATTATTATTACAAGGAGTGAGATTGCTTCTCTTGCTCACTCCTCTCCAGCTGAGGTGGTGACCGGTGTTTGATGACACTAGTAGTTATAATTATGGTAGAACCAGTGCCGAGGGTCATAGAATAAGGGTGGTGACCCTCATTTGACAATCCTTGGCGCTCTACATGCAGCATAATTAGCTAGATCAAATTCCAGTGAGTGTTGTCAAAAGTTCCTTCTCAGCCACCGTACTTTAACTATGTATTAAAGAAGTCAAAATATTCTGCTCACGGACAGCTATAGATTCCTTCTATAGAATGCATATATAATATTATTATGTTTTCTGGAATGATATTGATCACTTTATTAGAGAAATTGCATTGATACATCATTATTATGATGCAAACTAAAATTTAATACTGTAACAGTTATTACTATGATTATTATATATGCATGCATGTGCAGTGTTTGATACGTAGTTGCTGCCTGTTTAATATTGAGCAGAATAAAATTTAATGACTATTATGTGATTGTGCATGGTAGAACTGGTAGTGGAAGCAAAAGATGTTAAAAGTTGAGCTATAGGCACGAAACTCGGCCTCGATCAATTCTGGATCTTCTTGCCAACAAGCCTTCATTATCCGTTCCACTTTATTATCCTCCAGGCTCTCTGGGGCCATCCACCGCAATAGAAGTGGTAACTCACTCTTAGAAACGTACACTTCAGCTCCTTCTCAAAGTAGCCCAAAATCTCCAACCTTGCAAATTTCCTCTGTTCCCACTAAATCCACCATGACATTTCTTGCCGCTAAGTCCTAAATAGCAATAAATTAAAACTGTGAAATATTGTCAACTTCCATCGATCATTCGCATTGCACATACCGTAAACTCTGGTTATTAATTAACGCTTATAGCGGTAGTGGAATGGGATAGTACATGCATGTAATAGTATGTACCTAATAAAGGATATTATGTGTTTATCGAGCATAGCCATGCATGCACATTGGGTAGCTACATGTATAACGCAACCGATTAGCTATGCATGTGAACACAAGCGCCAGCCAGCTGCTAGTCCAAAATAATGTGATCCAGCTAAGATGACCAGCGTCGGCAATTTCAGCCCTGCATCAGAAACATCGATCATCTTTTAGGGTCTAAAATTTGTCCATCGAGTGTCACAGTCTGCATGTTGAATGCTTAATATAATATAGATATATTGCCTAGTCCATACATCTCAAGCACATACATTGTGTGTACTGTTTACACACTGCCGATTCATATCCCAGTGCAGTACTATGAGCCGTAAATTATTTTTCATGCAATGAATGCATGTTTCCAGATCGACTCTGCATGCCCTTAATTTGGAACACACTCAAATGACATTAAAACTTAATGATTTAATGCATGCACAAAAAAGATGCATATGAGGAGTACTAACTTAGTTTGGCTTGTGCAGCACCAGACACAGGAACCCGACCTTGATCTGAATACTATACCCTCAGCCCTGATAATATCAGCCTCAGTTGGAATCGCTGAAAAAGATCTTTCTTGGACGTCTGAAGAGAACAGTACCAGAACCCTGTTCAAGTGTAGGGTATGCAGTTCAATACTCCTGATATTGAACAGGCATAGCTACACAGTGAGCCATGCTATATATAGATTGATCTACATGTGCGCATGAGTCATATACATGCATGTAGCGATGAAGGTTCTACATTCCTGTACATTCATTAACCCTCGCCGCAAAGCGTAGGCGGAGGGTTGTTTGGCGATTTGTCCGTCGCAACCCTCCTTTGCTAAATGGTAAGGGTCGTCATAGAGAAAGTACGCATTCCAGGAATACGTAGCATAAAGGTTAAGGTAGCATTAAAGTGCGTGGGCGTGAGGTGGGGGATATGACACCTAAACCACATCAAAGTCATTAGTGAGGTGCATGTTGTGTAACCACGCCCTTTTAATTGCACAGGTCTCAGGGGTGTGGCTGCTAGAGCCGGAAGTGTTCATTTAATATCCTCCATGGACCGGAAGCCGAGCCGGAAGGGAGGGGCCAGGCCACGCCCAAAACAGCCCCACCCTGTTCCCCAAGGACCACCATTCTCAATCAAGTGCCTACTAACCACCGGATGTCCACCGGAAGCCCACAATCAATCCCAATTAAAACACACAGCTTCCTCAAGGCCAAAACACGCACAAACACTTGGAGGCCGTTCTGCCACACCGCCCACGCAAGAGCTCACCTCATTTCCTGTGTGGGCGGAGTAACAACACGTCATCGCAACCACATCCGCTTCAAACCATCGTCAGCTTCCGTCCAGCCGTACGGTCCCCTCCATCGCACCGGCGTACAATGCCTCATTAACAGACATGGCCTCACCTTTGACCTCCTGCCACGCCCCCAAAGCCTCCTCGCGGGGTTCAAAGGTCACCACCGCTTCCGGGACACGCCCACCTATCGCCGAGGCCAAGTCCCAGGCGCCGATATCCAAGCACTGGCCCGTGAAGCCACGCCCAATCGGAAGCAATAAAACCTGCATTAACGCACACGCACACACTCCACACAGTGCCAGGAACACGCCCACATGCTTAATTAGGCCTAATAAGGCTTTTTTTTTTTTTTGTCGTTGCAGTTAATAGTTAAGAAAGAATGCTTTGATCTTGCTTTGAAGTGGGCAATTACCGGTGTTTTCTTCAGGGGCCACTTCCGGTCGCTAAGGCCCCTCCAAATCAATTAGTAGTTTCTCATCCCCCCTTAATTTCCGCCCGAATGCATTTTGTGATTAGGAGCACAATGCAAAAGTATACCGCATCCTTTTTTGCAAGCGATTTTGACGACCATTTCCATCAAAAATTACACATATTGACGACCATTACCACCGCCCGCCCGCATCAATTTTGAGCTCAGAGGGGATGAGAAACTACTAATTGATTTGGAGGGGCCTAATTACACGCGCATAATCATCCCTGGCCGATTCTAGACACGCCCACCTTCGACCAAAAGCACTCGTATGGGCTCTTCGGCCACGCCCCTTCACGATTCGCTAATTAAATTAGCCAATCCTGACGCTCACGCCCACGCACTTTGATGCTACCTTAAGTGGTGTAGTAGTGTGCAGCTGTTGCAACTTGCCAGTCTGTGTTTACATGGCACCTACCTCAACTACATGATTGATTGTTATTCTGTGCTTTGCTGGTCAGTTGTCAATGCAGTGACAGTGTAAACAGGCAGTGGCTCTCAAGTGCATAATTCAGTTGAAGTATGTCACAGCGGGTTTCAGTTTATATAGTGGCAGAGCCAGGTGCCTTCCCCCAACTCTTAGATCACTGCCTCTAAGTAAAACAGCTAGTTCCAGAACCCTGTTTAGGTGCAGGGTATGTACTAGTTTAGTAGTACCACAACCCTGTTCAGGTGCAGGGTATGTAGTTCAATACTCCTGGCACTGTTGAATAGTATACAGTGACACAGCGAGCCATGCGATACATCTCCAGCTATATTATATGCATGTATGTAGTGGTGAGGGTTCTGCACTCCTATGCATTCATTGTACTAGCGGAATGTAATGAAACTTTCATAGAGAATATAGAGTCCTTCCAACCGCATTCTAAAACTACCAAATTCACCTCAAATAACATCCATGACGTGTGCCAGGATTCTATGCAGTAAGCTCTCATATTTCTATACAAACTTTGACTTTGGTAGTGCACTTTTTATATTATATTACTTGCAGTGGAGTAGGAAGCAATCGCGTGTTGCGGGGGCCACCTATACAAGTTGTGGGTGTGGCTTTGATTACTGAATTTTCTTATTCTTTTGTAGAGGTCATATTTCAGCAATTTAAACTATAGCTACATTTACAAAGAAAGTCTGATATAATATTATGATAAATTGGAAGAATACATACGCAAGGGTTATGTATCAAGCCAGATTATTGGGGGATCAGGCCCCTTTCTGGAATATTGGGAGGGGGGGCAGTGCCCTCCTCCCCCCCTCTCCCCCACAATTCCTACTCCACTGACTTGATATAGCTAATCCATGCTACAATATCTATCCAAGAAGAGAATGAGTCAGCTAGCTAGGTAGTCAATAACTCATGGTCACGAGTCATGCCTGTCATGTCTGTTATTCACACAGATCACCTACAAGGGCGGAGAACAGGTAGCAAAAGTGGGGGGGCTCAGACCTTCGACTGTGTACTGTAACAACATATGCCCACAGCCCACCTAGGGGGGTCTGGGGCATGCTCCCCCAGAAAAATTTGGAAATTTCGATTCTCTGAGAGTGTTTCTGATGCATTCTGGTGGCGGTTTTTTGGCTGATTTAGTAGCTATTTTTACTCGAGCACTCTTTTGCAAACACCCAGAACTATGTTGCTGTAATTTATAGTATGGGTATGTGATAAAATGGGGGGGGGGGGGGGGGGGGGGGGGGGGGGGGGGCTCAGCCCCCCTTGTTTCCAAAGTGGGGGGGCTGAAGCCCCCCCTGCCCCCCCCCCCCTATTTCTCCGCCCCTGACCTAACAAGCCTGGTTAGGTAGCTAATCTGTGTGAATAGTAGTCATAATAATAATATTATTATTATAGTACACCACAATAATGCATGATAGCTACCAATCATCACAAAGAGTGTTACAGTATGAGGAAGGGTATATTACACAGTTATAGATCTAATTATGATAACTGAGTTGGCAAGCAAGTTCTACACTGCTATAATAGACTATCAGCCTAACATTTAATCATGCATGTTTTGTTTACACAGTGATCTGACATGTGGCACTATAACATTAGTACTATGTGTGGTATAGATGTTATAAACTGAAAATAAACATCAACTGCATTAATTCTCTATAATAATAATATAATGTAATTGCAGCTCACAGTTATTAAAATTAAGTTTCAGTTGTTTTATTAGGCTAGTAAAAGGGGTGTATAATATCCCGTGTAGCAGATATTATTACTGTGTTAAACTGTAGCTATGTGACGATTTGAATTATTTGTCTGTTGATTCAGAATAATACCTTTCAGCAAAAAAATGTTCGTTTGGTAACACATCTTGTCGTTGTCTCTTCTTGTACCACCTTGTTAGTGTGACAAGGATTAAAAATATGCCCAAATCAACTATTGTTAATAGCAGTGTGTACCAAAACCCACAACTGAGAGTTCCTATTCCCCAAATGGAGTGAATATAGATGAATGGTAGAGATACAACCAGCCACAAAAAATTGGATAAGAAAAATGAGCAATAGGTCATTCCAATCATTAGTCCTTTCATGAAAAATGGAACTTGAGCAGAAATAAACTCAACACCACCGATGTAAAACATTGTTGAAGATATGGCCGAAAGGAAGTCTGATACTGTAATCCATTTAGAATTGAAGCTTTTGTTTAACACACCTGTGCTGGACCATGTCTCAAATAAACAAGAAATTGTTATGTTAGGCCCATTCATTTGCAGTGAATTATGTCTTGAAATAACATTGTATGCCATCAGAGTCAACACTCTTGCTATGAGTGCTACCGTGCCCACTAATACTTTGTGCCGACTTTCCATCCATGAAGAGCATCTAAAAAATATGGGGTAAATCAAGGTTTCGTATAATGGTATCAATATTGCAGCTACAAAGTAGATGGTATCAGTAAAACTTGCTTCAAAATAACATTTGGCAACGTGAAATTGAGTTAATTCATTGATACCATATGCAGTGTCTCTTGGGCTAGACTCGATTTGATTGCGTAGATTATCACGTATGGTATTACTTGTAAGAATAGAACCAGCCAACACTCCAGCAACTATGACTAATGGTATAAATCTAAAGAATGTTTTGACATCTTCCACCTGCTCTGTTGTGAATGGTCCTCCATATTTACTCTTACCAAAGTCAATTCGAGAAGGAAGCTCATCTTCACAGTAGGTGAAGGCACTCCTCTGTCTTGGGTACTTGTTTCTGATGGCATACCTGATCACTTTGTATACAAGTTTTAGTGGGTTTTGTTGAATTGGCTCCTTGATCAGGCAGTAGTTGCAGGAATAGTCCAAGATCATTGCTAAAGAGAGATTTATGCACACAAACAGAAGTTTGTAAATTTGAGATACCCTATTATTAAGGCAAGTGAATGCAAAATCCATAGGAATGCCCTGGCAAAACGCTGACCACACAAACCAGACAATGAAGGATTTGATTTCAGATGTTGAAGCATCATGGAGTTGATCTAGTCCAAACTGAATAATGGTCGCTTGAAATCCACCAAGACCAACTGCCATAGAGAAGAATGCAACTACTATCAGATATGAGTGGAAGCTGACATAGCTTTCATACAGGATAGCTACAACCGAGCTCGTTGTTGCTATCACTGCTGCAATCCACATGATCCAGTTACTGGTACGCACCACTTTGTATCGTCCAATACGAGTGTCAGCTAGCCATCCTGCTATTGACGATGTGATTCCCAAAATTACAAAGTATGCACTTATCATGTAGCTTTTTATTGTTAATATAGTCATTCATGAGATGAAACACACTAAATGTTAGGAAGTTCCAAGCCAATACCAGTATTGCACCTTTGTTCTTCACTCTTCTTGGACGGTAGCATGCTGGCTTGCAGTACGATTTACGATGATGTTCATTTATAGTGTTCTTGTCTTGATGTAACAATGCAACATCTTCAAGTGATGCCATAATTATTAAATCTGTCAGTCCAGCACCTTGTAGTTTTATGTCACAAATGAACAGTATCTATGACTGACTTAATATATATAATAGTAATAGCTTGACATTGTGTAGATTTTTAAAGATTATGTGTAGAATCAACAATTGATTTGCTCGACATATACATAATAGTATCTTTTGTGTGTGTGCAGTAAACACAATGTCATAAGAAAGATAAACCAGTATTTGTTTCAGTTTCTATTGTCACATTTCATTGTGGCCATCTTTGCTTGCTGTATTTTATGTGTATGAGTAATCCAATGAATGATAGGTCCATAGCTATACATCAAAGGTAATATAGCTAATAAACAACTGTGTGGTGCTGGGTAAGTTGGATAACTGACTTTGACGCTTCATAATGACCAATGCAAATCATGGAATTATCGAAGCTTTTCGGATGATGTAGTTAGCTATAGCCTCATGTGAATGATATCTAGCAGTACAAGTTGGAAACCTAGCCCTTTCGTGCAGTGGAATATGAAACTCCAACCCCATCAACCTAGATGATCGAGAGCTCAAGTACAGCTATTGCTGTACATGATCAATAGATCCACTTTGATATGACTCGGACTAGTATATACTTTGAAGGATGCCAAGATTGATAAATAGCTAAGCAGCATACCGGCTAAACTATGAATGTAGTTTGCTTGAACATTATTTTGCTAGCTATATTATAATATTATAATATTATATACATACGCAATCAGGGGCGGCAGAAGGTTGAGAATAGTGGTGTGGCAAGCCTGCCATTACAAAGGCACAGTATAACGTCATAAACGTGCTTTTAACGAATGCTTTTTAATATTGATTCACTACTTACTCTGCCACGCCCACTTTTCTCAAAATTTTTGAAAAAAGTGGGCGTGGCAGAGTAAGTCGTGAATCATTGTCGTCATGTTCAAGCCCAACTACATCAGAGCAGTAGCATCAGAGCTTGGAACTCGCTAGAGGAGGACCTAGTACTTACCCCAAGTCTCCAGTCATTTAAGCTTATGTTTAGCTATAGCTACCTGTCTTTATGTATTCCTTTCTGTCACTGTATTTATGTACACTCGATTAGTCTTAGTTTAGCATTTCGTAATATATACTTCTGGCTATTGTGTATCCTTTGCTATTATTAAGAAGCAAGAAATATTATAGAAAAAAAAAACAAAAAAAAACTGTGTCTGTCATGACCGTGGCAATACTAGCTACTAGTGGAATGGAAAGACGTGACCTGCTCATTGCTACAGCCAAGCTACAGCTATTTCAAGGTCAGGAAACTATTAGACTAAAGTGGCATAGCGGCAGTAGCTATTAAAAATGTGGTATGGCATTGCCTATCCATGAAAAAAGTGATATGGCAAATGCCACACCAGCCATACCGCTTCTGCCGCCCTTGCGCAATTGTATAGTTTTGCATGTCATATTATAGTATAATAAGAATTCAAAGGTAAATCATTAACCTTTATATTTTCTATTTTCACATTTCACTTGCTGTATTACGTGCACGTATATGAGTAATAATAGGCTACATAACTATTAAGAATTGTGTGGTGCCAGATAACTGACTTTGATGCTTCATAACGAACTAATGCAAACACCGAACCTTTGCACTGCAGCATGCACCAGGGTATGTGCTTTATAGAGTTCTAGACTAATTTGAGACATAATAATAATAATATATAGTCCACCAAAGGTGTATTAGCTAAGTGAACACTCTAGCTCTTATCTTAGACTAGCTTGATGAGGTTTGAAGTTTCTTAGTTAAATTACTCTTTCTTAATAAATACTTCACTATCAACATGAGGCTGAAGTATTTATTAAGAAAGAGTAATTTAACTAAGAAACTTCAAACCTCATCAAGCTAGTCTAAGATAAGAGCTAGAGTGTTCACTTAGCTAATACACCTTTGGTGGACTATATATTATTATTATTATGTCTCAAATTAGTCTAGAACTCTATAAAGCACATACCCTGGTGCATGCTGCAGTGCAGAGAACTCCATGCCAGCAGCCTGTTTACAACTTTTGCCTGCATAATATTGTGTGACAGCTTTCTCAGGCATCAAACTCTAAACTGAGTGTATGCTATAAGAATGATACCACAAATACACAACAATGCACGATGGTATTAAACAAAACTGAACCATCACGAGTATTACACATAATAGTATTAGGAAGAGTATAATAATAATTATTATTATTATTACAAGGAATGAGATCGCTTTGTTTGCTCACTCCTTTCTGAGGTGGTGACCAGTGTTTGATGACACTATGGTAGAATCAGTGCCGAGGGTCGATCGTAGAATGAGGATGGTGATCCTCATTTGACGACCCTTGACGCTCTACATGCAGCGTTAGATCAAATTCCATGCAGTGAGCGTGCATGGTCAAAAGTGTACATCCATCTCAGCCACCGTACTATACTGTGTAAGAGGGCAAAATGTTCCACTCATGGACAGCTATAGATTCCTTCTATGGCATGAATATTATTATGTTTACTGTAGTAGATAGAATTATGATATTGATCACTTTATTAGAGAAATTGTATTGATATATCAATTATGATGCAAACTAAAAAACACTATAACAGTTGTTACAACATTATTATGCATGTGCAGTGTTTGATACATAGCTACTAGCTAGCTACCTGTTATTGAGCAGAATAAAAGGACTATAATTATGTGATTATGGTAGAACTGGTAGTGAAAGCAAAAGATGTTAGAAGTTGAGCTATAAGCATGAAACTTGGCCTCAATGCTGGATCTTCTTGCCAACAAGCCTTCATAATCCGTTCCACTTTTGGAGGGTATGCTTTTGGTATTAGTAACCTTAATCCTCTGCAGAGCTTCATACCCAAACGTGTTGCATCTTTAATATCACTGTATGGCGTTTCACTTGGATTGTGCATTTCCCACATTACTACACCAAAACTCCATACATCTGAAGCTGTTGAAAACTTGTTATCCTCCAGGCTCTCTGGGGCCATCCATCGCAATGGAAGTGGTAACTCACTCTTAGAAATATACTCTTCAGTTCCTTCAGGTAATTCTCGAAGTAGCCCAAAATCACCGACCTTGCAAATTTCCTCTGTTCCCACTAAACCTACCATGACGTTTCTTGCTGCTAAGTCCTAAATAGCAATAAATTAAAATTGTGATTGTCAATTATTTTTATGTACATAATATCGTAAACTCTGGTTTATTAATGCTTAATATATATTATAGCAGTAAGTGGAATGGTATAGTACATGCATGTATGTACCTAATAGGATATTATGTGTTTATATCGAGCATAGCCATGCACATACACTGGGTATAATGCAACCAATTATGCATGCAAACACAAGCGCTAGCCAGCTGCTAATCCAAAATAGTGTGATCCAGCTAAGATGACCAGCGTCGGCAATTTCAGCCCTGCATCTGAAATATCGATCGTCTTTCAGGGTCTAAAATTTGTCCATCCAGTGTCACAGTCTGCATGTTGAATGCTTAATATATATAGCCATCGCTTAGTCTCTGCATCTCAAGCACATGCATTGTGTGCACTGTTTACATACTGCTGATTCATATCCCAGTGCTGCAGTTAGATCACATACTATTCTCCATCCGTTTACGGTACAGATTACTTCTTGTATGCTAGCTACCACAAAGAATCAAAAGTATATTATGCATGTGTCGAATGTTATGGTGCATTGATTTTGATTATTATAGCTAGATATCACAAAACTTCAAAAGTAGGTACCAAACATACAACTGTAGATACCGTATTTCTTCTAAAAATTTGGCCCCTCTAATTATTCGGCACCCTTTACCGAATGATTGAATATAGTCTCTAATTTTTCGGCAAAGGTCATCATGTGTATATGCTATAAACGGGAATGGAATGTGCATGCAGACAGAATGTTAAATATTAACCTCTAAAAATTCGGCGAAGCTAAAGCAATATTATTATTTTCATGCCGAATTTTTAGAAGAAATGCGGTAATTCATTTTTGTTACATCCCAATATGAGCTGTTTTCATGCAATGCATATTTCCAGATCGAGTCTGCATGCCCTTAAAACTATTAATTTGGAACACACTCATCTGACATTAAAACTTAATTAATGATTAAATTTTAATGTGTGCACAAAAATGATGCAATATCACTTCGTGGTGTAATTTGGGTCGTGCATTACATCATCTTGAATGTTATTGCATTATTCGAGTATACTATAATTATTATACAATGTCATTTCTTTAGTCATATTGACTCAACCAAGCTGATGCATTGAAACTTCTGTTTTCAATGGCTAATTAATGCACTTTTACATTCAAGCACTTCAATGAATCATGCCAGTTTGACGATTTTTTTCTGACTGGTTGAGACCCACATGCATGCTTTATGGTTTACACCAATTCTTGCATGCTCTATAATATTTATTATGCACATGACATTGTTTACACTTACTCGATGTATAAGTCCTAATGCAGCGATGTGATGCATGCCCATTGCAATGTCCAGCATATATTTAATCAGCCTCTCAACTGATCTTTGGTTTATCTATTATAGTATTGGTGCATGTGTAGACTTTATAATATCCAAGGATGGCAGAAACATAATTATATGTATGCATGTGTATACTTTTTAGTAAAAAGACAAATATGCCACAATAATCATTATGCCACATTGTGTCATTGCAATACACCATACAATATTACATACCACCAGAAATTCCTTAAGGCTACCGAGAGGAAAATACTCCAGAATCATCCAAGGATCTTCTGCAATTAATATTAAATAACAATAATAATTATTATGAAAACCAACTATATCCTATTTATAGCTAACAGCGAGAACTACATTGATTTTGCATTAATAGGCGGGATGATCTAAATTTGATTCAATAATTTTTCTTTTAATTTCCATGGCATGCATCCCTGAGGGTCTTTGATGTAACATGGGTATAGCCAAACTTGGCTATATAGCTCAGTTTGCATATTCGATCAGTGGCCCACCTTTGGGACTGGTTTCTATTCAAGTAACTACAGTATTAAATCCACTTAGCTACATTGTATATCAATTTAGTATATTATAGTAACTATTGATGCATAGAATTATTATACACAATGTCATATATTATAATGATTTATCATTATGACCATAATAATATTATAATGCCCTATAAGGTCATTTTACTTCCTAGGTTTAATGCTTGCGGCAAATCATAGAGTCGGTAGACTCTATAAGTAGGGATGGCCCGGATATGCCATATATATAATACATTACAAAAAAGTAAATAACTCAGAGCAAATAAAATGCTAAGGTTTTAAACTTTTTTTTTTTTTTTTTTTTTCAAGCAGACCACACACTAAGCAGAAAAAAAATTGTCCGAAAACCACCACATAGTTGAGCTGGATGCATAGTAGAGCCATACAATGCAAGCAAGCAGCCTATAAATCAATTTTGACCAAATTGGGTAATGATCGTCAAATTGATGTGCGCGCGTGGGCGGAAAACATTACAAATGCATGGCTTCCTATACAAACATATGGGAAAACTTCAAAGGGCCATAACTTTAATTGTAAGGTGTGAATCAAAAATCTGTCCGATCAAATCTCTAGTTTGGACCCATTCTGCGTGCTCATGTAAAAATTATCCCCCCAAGCGCTCCCAAATCCCCCATGAATTAGATTATTTAATTATTTATTTAATTATTTAAATACGCTTTTTTTTTCTACTTAGTGTGTAACAAGCTACCGTGCACACTAAGCAGAAAAAAAAACAAACTGCGGCACATAAGTCTACGTACCTGCATTGTATAGGTTCGCACAAATTAATACGCACTTAGGCTTATTTTATATTGATCGTTTACCATGTAGATACATACACTGCAATACTTTATGTACATTTGGTATATATTACTATGGTAACAACATCTAATGTCACTAAAACTATTCTTCAGTAGAGCATCCATAGTCAAGTCATGTTCAAAACAGCTACCCTAGCCCACAATAATATAATCAGTGTACAGTGGCTGTACGATTTAGCATTGGTATACCATAGTAACAATACCAAGTACCTTAGATGATTTCCACCCGCTCAAACTGCGCCTGCGGCGCAGTTAGAGCTTGTTGGAAATCATCTAAGGAGCTACCATGCACACTAAGCGGATAAAAGTGCCACATAATCAGAAACATGCATGTATATAATATTCATACACTACAGTATAATATTATAGTCATCCCGAGTATTACTGTAAAAATAATATTGTCCAGAAACCACCACATAGTTGAGCTGGATGCCCATACAATAGGAAACAAGGCCGTCTATGCTCCTAATAGAGCCTAGAAACTCAGAGTATATGATCAGTGTTGAGGTTCAGTACCAGTGGCCACTGCAATATGTTACTTCGTACTAGTAGCTACTCAAGATCACCACAGCACACACACAAGGCTAGGGGAAGAGGTTCAGTACCTGTAGCCCCTGCAACACGTTCAAGCACTTCATACTAGTACTCAAGATCACCACAGCACACACACAAGGCTAGGGGAAAAGCACAAAACAATTTTAGTTATGTTTCTCAACTAGATGTACTTTCCCACACATCATCCACACATACATAGCTAAATTAAAACTATAGCTGTATTACCCCACCTACCTCTCAGCAAAAACGGGAGAGTTACTTTTGTGGCTGAAAAAAATGGTCCGAAAAGCACCACACAGTCGAGCTGGATGCGTAGTTACTGTAGAGCCATACAATGCAAGCAGGCACCCAAACAGCAATATGCACAATCTTCGGTAAAGGGTCGTCAACGTACGCCGCGCGCCCGTAAAATTTTTTTCGCGTGCCCGTAAAAATTTTTTGGCAAACATTGCAAGTGAATGGCTTCCTATACAAACTTCAAAGAGCCATAACTTTAATTCTAGGGTGTGAATCAAAAAAATCTCTCGATCAAAGTTCGTAATTTGAGCCATTCTGCGTGCCCATATAAAACTTACGGTCCCAACCGCTCCCCAGAGTCCCAATAATTAAAATCTTTTTTTTTTTCTACTTAGTGTGTAATTTTTTTCTATAACAATTCCTGTATTATTACATACAGAGGCATACATAAATAGCAAAGCTAACTCTAGTATGTAGCCAAGGAAAGGGCAATTACAAAAATTAATATTACAAGATATATTTCTTGAAACTTGGTAAAGATTGTACTGCCAAAGCTTCTGCAGGGAGTAAATTCCATTTCTTTATTGTGTCCGGAAAAAAAGATCTTTGAAACTGAGTTGTTCTGGCTCGGTGTTGAACATTATTAAATTGCCTTGAATTAGACCGTCTAGAATTATAGTGATGCATTTTGGGGAGTAGAGGTGCATTCGGGTAGTCAGCCAACTCGTTCACAATCTTATAAAGATGATTTAGTTTGGCTTGGGATCTCCTGGACGCCAGTGAGACTACATTTGCCACTTGAAGTAATTCCTCCTGGTTCAAGTCCCACTGTTTCAGACACGTCCTCAGACCAAACCGCTGAACCTTCTCAATGGCCTCAATATCCTTAGCTAGGTATGGGTCCCATACAATGGAACAGTATTCCAGGTGGGGCCTGATGAAGGACTTATAAAGCTGAAGTAGAGTCTTTGTATCTGCATTCTTGGAAAATCTCCGATACATGAGACCAATTAATCGTCTTGCTCTATTGCAAAGGATAGCTATGTGGGGTGACCATGTTAGATCTGAACTGATGTGTACTCCGAGGTACTTGACTGAGGAGACTTGAGCAAGCGGGCAGTTACCTACAAAGATGATCGGGGGAGGAATTGCACAGCTCCTCCTCCTGGATATGAGCATGGAGCAGCATTTCGCTGGCTGAAGTGATAGGCAGTTTGAATCTATCCAGTTGGCTAGAGCTTCAACATCACACTGCAGGCGCCAACTTTCATATTCATAATCTACACCAAAATATCTATCTATCAAGACCCAAACCGTCCATGGAAACAATCGGGTATGCCTGAACCAGCTGTGTAAAGAAATCATAAAAAATGCAAAAATCTCAATCTTCTAGTCTTCTACTCTTCTCGGGCTAACTCGATATTGCTAGGACTTCTCACCTTAGCTTGAGTATAAATCCACTCCATTTTGTAGCGCGCACGTCTGTGGCACGCTAGTTTTTGTGTTATCAGGATGATTTAATCGTGGGCGTGTACAGCGCATTCTGCGAGTGGGTGTGTCTGATTCGCCATTTTGTCATACAATACGCATGCTCAGAATGTGTTGCCATGGTGATTGCCGCGAAGTCATGTGACTGTAGTCAGCGGCGCGCGCGACGTTATAGGCCGACCAGTCCAGGCCAGATAGCTCTAGCCAGCTAGCCGCTAGGCTAAGTGCGAGCTGCTAGCGCGCGCTCCGGCGATCGATTGCCGAACTAGACTATGAGCGTTCAGCGACAACTGAATGGTAGCTGCCAACACTAAACATCGCTTCCTAATCAGAAGGTACTCCGCATCGCTACGTGGCCCAAAACAGCCTTCTTTCAATTTTGCCACTGAGCCAGCTATCTTGACGAGTTGAGAGGCGTGGCTACATTCTCATCTTCCCACTGGTACAGCAATGCCATGGGATGAAGCTCTTGAGTATGGTATTTGGGGTACCAGGCTTATGCAGGGTGTGTACTGATTGAGCTAGGCCAGGCTGAGCCAACCGGGCCGTTGTTTCAGGAGACAAGGCATGCCCCAGGCTCACTGGCTGCCGCAACACCCGGCCGCTTTTAGCATAGCTAAAACAACATAGTGCTTGGTAGAAGCCATTACACTGACACCTCCATGAAATTTCAATCCATAAAATTTAATATGTATCATTGTATATACAGGTGAAGGACAATCATTGTATAATATTATATTTAATAGCAAGCATATGCACGTTTCTTCGACACAAGTGTCCACTGTCCACCGTGCACAATGCTAGCCTGGTGTCTGGTCAGCATGTTAAACATGTACAGACTAATTTTTGGTTACCATGCACTCAATCATCCAATGGTCTTGTACCCTGAAATCAAAGGTTAACACACTGCTAGTTACACATGTACATTTACAGAAGATAAGCTACAAGATAGTGCCGAATGAAAACACAGACGTAGTTTTACCCATTGACAATAAAGTCGAGCATTGAATGGGCAAACCGAGCCAGGTAGCTCTAGTGTTGAAAGACATGAATTGCCCAGAGGGCAATAAAAAAAGAATAAAACAAGTATAAAAATCATTAAATAAATTGAAGGATGAAGTAGGGATGATAGGGTCAAAAAGTACACAAACAAGATTAGGGATAATCATATCCACTTAGTCTATACATCCCTACGCTTGCTTTTCTCAATTATCATGCTCCTGTTGATGGTGACCCATTGGTGCTATCCTTAATTTAGCTATGATATGCATGTGGAAGATATTCACTATGCTCATAAGGGGTGGGGGGATAGCTAATCAGCTTTTAATCGTTGCATTTATTACTGACTGGTTAGTTAATTACTCAAAAAGCAAGCGTAGAGATGTATAGACTAAGTGGATGTGATTATCCCTAATCTTGTTTGTGTACTTTTTGACCCTGTCATCCCTACTTCATTCTTCAATTTATTTAATTAATTTTTATACTTGTATATATGTGATGTACACCTCACATGATAGCTATACGTATTATTACCTTCGCGAGTCACTAGCCCATGAAGTTGAACAATGTTTGGATGAATCAACATTGACATAACCCTCATCTCCTTTAAAAAGGCATCTGTTGCTTGATTTGACTTTATAGTTTTAACAGCTACCTCAACTCCTTGGTCATCTGATGATCTCCTATAAATGCCTTTGTATACCATACCAAACTGACCTGCAAAATATTGATAATATTTGTTACATTATACCTGATGCAATTATACCTCGAAATCTCGTCATACCTCAAAATCTCATCTTAGCTAATTTAATTATTACATAAATACCACCCTCAAATGGTTGCCGCACACACATAAAACGTGGGTTTGAAATAAAATTTTGCCACAGCTATTATTCATAATTATTACTTTTTTTATTAACATATTATGGTTTGCTTTTACAGTGAGCTATCAATGCATAAACCAAAATTAATAATGTTTATGTTCCCAAACAATGTTATGATCACCTTGGCCAATTTCTTTCAAGTCTTCAATTGCCTCTTGGTTGATATAAAGCAAAGATGTTTCCGAAACTTTCTTATCTTTTAGCAGATTTTCCATTACACTTTTATCAGTTGACATATCTGGTGATAATGTATTTTTTATATTAATTATTAATTTATTCCTTTTTCATAGACAAAATACACGTGTATATAGAGTATTATCTCACTTGCTTTTGCCCACTTAGGTCTTCTTTGAAGTCCTGGTACATATGCATCATCAATTTCTCCAGTCACCAAGCTGAAAATTTTATAAGATTATACTGTATTGGACAAAAATTTAACTGTTTGATAAGGCCTCATTCTTTGTACTGGACTACTGGAGCAAAATTTTTAATTACGAATACACTAGGCCTCCAGAATATAAGTAGCAGTTGAACTTGCCAACATTTTTTCGCACACATGCATGCATACATAAGATTGTGTTTCTCGTCTCCTGGCCACCTGCATGTAATTTTACATACAGACCTGTGTTTGCAAGCTTATGATAATATTGAGAAAATACCATAATGGGCACAGCATCGTAATTTAAATAAGTTATTTGGCACTAATAACAAGTAAAAGGTTAGTTTTTTTTATCGGTTTTTTTGGCTCTGATAGCAATATCAAATATCAACGTTACTGCTGTTCCCCCCCCCCCCGCCCCCATGTGTACTTTACAAATCTCCATAGGACGAGAAACAGAATAGTAACTTACAATGTCATGTAATTCCCAGCTGTGCATAATTTTACCTACCACAGTCACAGAAAGCACATGCGCATTTGACAATAATTAATATTGAATAAAACGAAAAAGTGCCCTGAGGATGACTAGAGCATCTAGTTGAAACGTCGGCAAGTTTTACCGAACAGTTAAAAGAATCTTCATTTTATTCATGCAGATTGCAACTGAGAACGATGTCACTTAATAATTAATATTGATACACATGCATGCACAGCTGGTAATTACGGTGGCCCAGAAGGGCCATGTCCATTACCCGATACAATATTTCCCATTACCAATTTCGACTTTTCTCATTACCAGCTTCCAATTTGGTTATTTCTCGTTTCCAATTTTGAGTTTTCTCATTACCAACTTCCAATTTGGTTATTTCTCATTTCCGATTTTGAGTTTTCTCATTATACTAGCTAACTTCCAATTTGGGTTTTTCTCATTACCCCTTACCCCGCGCGCATGCGCAAGGGGTAAAGCAATCGTCTGTTGTCGTTGTCGTCGTTGTCGGCACGAAAATCACCAGATCTCGCGTTCTAGGCATCTGTGCGTGCTGTAAGCACAACCAATCGGTAGATATCGGCGCAAAACTGGTTTGTACGTGCTTCGAATTGCTCAAAAAGGCTTAGTAGTGCTACAAATCGTGTATTTTCTGTTCAGCATGCCTGTGGTTTATCGACCACGCCCACGCTTTTAGCGTAATAGTAAGCTGATGCGACTGCGCATGCTCAAGCTAAGTGTTGGAAAGGGTCGTCAAGTCATGAAACAGCTATGCCTCAGAGCGTTGCAATACTACGCCGCTACAGTGGCTACAGAGCGCGCGGGGTATGTGCTCTACAGAGCTCTAGTTTCTGTTATTAACTGGGTTATTAACTGGGATATTTCAATGTGGATTCTCTTTGCAAGTATAGTTAACTATCATAGGCGCCAGTTGTATGCATGTGCCATGTGCTCTGATCCACATTTATGCAACATGGAGGCTACATGTTAGTCTTGTGCCCAGCCCCTTCGTGCATGCAACAGTGAAGGGGGCTGGGCACAAGACTAGTGATATGTCTAGCTAAACCTCCGTAGACCTTTTTTATACGATGACTGTTTAGCGTCATTATAATAATAATTATGATGTTAAGGGGGAAGAGGTTGATAGTCAGTGCCTGTCAGGTATGACAACAGCCTGGCCTTTGGAGCCACCCACACCCCTCTATGCTTAAATTGCATTACAGGTGTGTGGCTCCATGACTGCCATGACGCTAACTTAAAAGGGGAGAGGGGAGGGTGTCCAAGATTTAATGTCATAATGATGTTAGTGCCCCCTTAATCAAGGATAATTCAGAAAGTTGTCAGAAGAAAAGGGTCTTTAGGTAGCTATAACATAGGCAGTACTGTGTAACCTTAGCCATAGGGTAGCTATACTGTATAAATAGTATTTAACGACCAGTTTCCGCCTTCAACGCATACCTGTCCACCCTCTCTTGCACGCCTATCAATACTATGATACTTCACTAACCCTGCAAAGAGTACCTACCCGAATTGAAATAATAGTTATAAAACGAGAAAATTTGAAATTGGAAATAAGAAACACCCAAATTAGAAGTTAGTAATGAGAAAACTCAAAATTGGAAATGAGAAATAACCAAATTGGAAGCTGGTAATGAGAAAAGTCGAAATTGGTAATGAGAAATATTGTATTGGGTAATGGACATGGCCCTTCTGGGCCACCGTAGGTAATAGACATGAAAATCCCAGTACTATTATAATGATTGTATTGATTGGAGCACAATAATTCAATACTTACTGCTCTTCGATTTCCATGTTTAGTTCTTTACTTTTAGCCATCAATGTATCTGCAGGGAACCATCATCCAATGTTAATTTTGTGATTTAAAATTCCTTTATTTAGTTACTCAGTATGGATTATAGTATTTAGACCAATGAATTAGATGTTAATTATTGCCTGTCTGGTAGGAGAATAGGGGGAAGATATTATAATAATTATTATATCCCCCAAGCACAATAACTATAACTAACATTAAAGGCATTACTTGGAATACCACAGTTACTGTATAGGCCTGCGGAAGGTTAGCTACATAAAACAAACGAAAATTCTCTGCAGACACCTTAATACCTATTCTGTAAAATTTCCGATATTTCAATTAGACTAATCATGCATCCCCATACAGATAGCAACTGAGAACGGTGTCATTTAAGAACTGACATAATAGTATTCAAATGCTTACCGATTACTTTTTGCTGTCTAAACATTTTTTTAGGTTTAACCTTCACCAATTCACTTTCTTGCTGCATTTCTTCAGATGTGCTTGTATAAAGCTCCTGGATTGTACTTGGATTTCCTTGTTCACTTCGATTTCTGGCTATGTTTCGTCGAGGTGTTGGGATAGGACGTTTTACACGTTGTAGTATGCACATGTTCTCGTAATGTTGCGTTCCAAATTGCTTATCTTCCCGATTATCCTCAAGTTGCATGTTCGGTTTCTTGGGAATAGGGGGTGGAGCTTGGCGTATGCTATACAGTTGTTCAGTTGACTCATAAACATCCTCTACTTTTCTTATCATTTGGTGCATTTTCAGTAACATCCATATTTGTGCCTGCCGAGGGTCGATTTGCTCTAGTTGCTCTAATGTTAGTTTTGAAATATCCAATGATTCAAGGTCCATTGTAAATGCTAGGTATGGATCATCAGCAATTGAATCTGGATCTTGTACAGTTGGTTGATTACTTCGTTGAGGTAATGAAGCTATTTGTGGTGGAGGTGATCGAGTAGTTAAACTATGCACAGGTGGAATTAGTTTTAATGGTGGTGCCTTTTTTTGTGCATATTGTCGTGCGCGTATCTTAGAGAGTAAACTAGAACTATTTTCATAAATTCCTGAGTCGGACATAGTTAGTGTAAGCAATGGAGTATAGTCGCTTAATATAGGCTGTTGAGTTACAGATACAGAGGGTGGTACTGTAACATTAGGCAGTGGTAAAGGTTGTTGATGTTGTGATGAATGAAGGATCTCACCGGTAGTTTCAGAATCTTCTCCATAAGTATCTTTTTGAGAAATAATCAAAGGCTGTGATAGCGGATGAGGATGCTCATACTGATCTGCTTTCGGTACAAATTGGGCAGCTGGAATATTCCCATATAATTCCTCATTTGTCCTTATATCATCATAAAATTCCTCATTTGCAATTGTCCCTCTATCATCATCCTGTGATTCATCTAGTTGAGTATTTTGTACAGAATCTACTGTAAATGTTACAGTAGTATCCTGAAAGGATGGTGGCATTGGGTCATCTTCCCGTTCAAAACTATCAGTATCATTCTCTTGTAGGTCTAGTTCAAAGTTGTCAATATCATCCTTTGGTAAATCTGCATGATCACGTATACTAGATTTTCTAGGCTTTTCATCTTCAGGTGACTGTGGCAATGGTGGCAGCGTCATAGCCGGAGGCAAGCCTGTAGCAGATGGATCATTACTGACGTTCTGTGGTATAGCTAGCACCCTTCGACATGAAGGCCAGACCAATTTAATTTGCTGTTGCTCGGATATTTTGAGGTAAAAATTGGACCGAGCGACAGAAAAAAAAACAATCAATTAGGGTGTGGTTATAGACCACAATCTAATTAAGACAGACTAATGTGACTACCTAGGACCAGGGAATCAAGATAGAATACAAAACCACTCTACTGTACGCTCAACTTAATTAATTTTTTTTTTGTTTCCCTAAAAATTAGAGCGAACGAATCCGTGCAACAACTTATTTAATTGGTCTGGCTTAAGGAGTTATAGACTCATAATTCTGGAAGGATGGTTGGTTCATTAAGTCATAAAAGACTTGCTCTGCCTTTAGCAGCCAGCCTTTTAAATCCATAGGTGTTATTTTGTATCTAGATTAGATAATCTAACTTGTACTGGAATAATAATAATATGATTTGTTTTAGTGTTTCAAGGGGCATGCATTTAGTGCTTAGTTAACTAATTGTGCTCAACTAATTGTTGCAAGTATTTGATATAATAAATATAGGTGAATATTAAATTTACATCAGATTCTAGTCTATATAAATTATTATATAGTTATCAGTTTACGATGGATAATGAAAGTATATAGACCCAATCTCCTGCAATAAGTTCAAAATGAACATGCTGGTACTTACAGACAAATACTATATTATTTAGCTAATTACATGTGATTATGCAGCATTACAATGAAAAATGTTTTTCAGAGCGACAATTTTCTTCTAGAGTCTGTGTCATTACACGAGGGCATGGATACGCATCTTGGATGCGCCCGGTTGCTATGAATGCACGGTGCAGGCGGAGAGAAAGTCCGCACTACAAGGCTAGGGATTGGTCTGAACTTTAGGGCCATGTGCATGAAGTAGAGTTACCTCAGGCCATAGCTATAGCTAGAGATGCATTATCGAATAATCGGCGCGAAAGCGCCATGCATTTTGCAATTGAGAGGCCTGCTAAGCAGGTGCTGGCGCTACCCACCGAGCCTCAAGCAAAGCGAGAGGCGAGGTCTGTTCTTTATCATACCTGTCAGTAGTCTGGTATATAGCAACGTTCAAGCAGAGTGAAATATCGCCATTGCACACGTACACTTAGCTACAAATGCTTCCATCTGTGCATCCGCACAGCACTAATGGGCAATCTTGCCTAGGCAGGATACTGTTTGTGCATGAACTACTCTCTATATTTTGTGAGCTACTGTACAGTTAATAGATGATCATGCATACTAACCACATTATCCCATGATTGTGACATTAAACATAGCTACTTGATTCTATACTGTAACAGTTCATGTATCTGTAATACCTGTAAAAGCATACCTCGAACACTGCAGTGAGGGGCATTGGATTCAATGGCATTAATCCAAGAGGTGCGCTGTTCCTGTGATAAAATATTATTACTGATTATTTGGAAAAACCACAAAATGTTTCACCTCAAAAACTATGCCAAGCTATAATTATTACCCCGCGCGCATGCGCAAGGGGTAAAGTAATCGGTCATGTCGTCATCGTCGTCGTCGTTGTTGTCGTTGTCATTAGCACAAAAATCACCTTATTTTGAGATATAGGCGTCTAAGAGACCCGTAATCACAAGGAATCAATCGAATTTGGCGAAAAACTGGCTTCAGTGTGCGTCAAATCGAGGGATACGGTCCACGAACGTCACAAATAGTGCCTTTTTGTTGGCCACCATAGCCACGCCTATTGACAGTGCCCATCAATGCATATGCATACCAATTGTGCTTTCTGCTCATGCGCACAACTAAGTGACCAAGCGTATGACTGGTAAAGATCGTCGATGTTCTAAGTCTATAGTGACTGCCCTATGGAACCAATCATAATGTAAGATAGCTATACTACTATTGTTACAACAAATATAAATAGAAATTCATATCTTCCTAGTCTGGGGTAGGTCTGGGTGCAGAGAGCGCTTTTTCAAATGTCATCGTAACCCCCAGTACAACTAAGCAGCATTTCCATTTATTTCGGAAGTTCACGAAATTATAGCCATGTACCGAAAGTAAATCTATAGATTGCACAATGTGCGCGCGGGGTATGTGCTCTACAGAGCTCTAGTTATAGACTAGTTACTGTATAGGCATAAGCATACTTCAAAACTTCTTACCAATGCAAAGGCACGTAATTGCCAAGGAGATGGACAGATTCCTTTGTCATCTCCAGTACATGTAAAATGTACTTCAAAGGAGAAGAAATTGGTATCCTGTTGATGACTACGGGGATAAGCTCTAATATGCACAACGTTAAGGAGATTGACTTCACCAATAGCTTTATCCATCTAAGTGCAGTGCAGATATAACTATAAATTAATTACAAGGGGTGCACACTAACCACTATCACCCATTTACAACACAATTATCGTCGGTAGCATATTGAGATTAATTTTTATGACTTATAGTGCGCAAAGTATGAGGCTCAGCACTAATTGTTTGTGGCCATACTGAGAATTTCATAAACAGAAGTTTCGGTATTAGCTAGGTGAAATAGACTCGGAGTCCACGAAGTATAGCTTTGTATTGGCCGTCATTGATGTATTTAGTCTGAGAATGGTACGGGGATCAGCTATATATTATATGGCAGGAAAGTTAGGCAAATCAACCATCAGAATGCATTAGCGAAGTTTGTAATCTGGCGATTGTGAGCATTTCTGCTTAGCTTGGTAGTGCATAACAAACACTGGCCGATTTTTACTTAAATTTCTCAAATTTTACTTAAATGTAACCCTTGCGCAGGCTGAATTAGTGAATTATGCTTAGGCTACTCCAAAATTAATGGTCATCTGCCTGCATTGTATATATTTTCAAAATTTAATATAACTTTAATAAAGTAAAATGATCACATGATACTCCCACTACGGCAGTTTGTGACCAGTATAGTAGTTAGTCTTCATACACATTATCATACAACTAGCATATGAAACTTATTAATAAACATAACACCCTAATAATAGTATACCTTTGTATTCTTGTATAATTTCAAATAGGAATCCTTTATTTGAAACATATATTGTTTCCATGGTGACCTTTTCCTCATCATTAAATTTTTTCCTGTTCTGTACATCTGTAGCAATCCCACCTAATACAAATAGAATAAGCTATACATGCCGCACAAACTTCATTTGAAATAATATTATATCCGGCACCCTTTTTGATACCCTTAGTCTACTGCATGATTAATCATTACCCATCATAGAATTATTATAGTGTGTGTGTATCTGTGTTAATTGTAATACCGTGTTTATGCTAATAAAAAGCAAGCTAAAGAATTACGTTTTTAACTTTCGCATATTTTCTGGTAATTTATTAAGAGGTCATCACACTAGACTAAGTACTCTACATTAGAAAATTTGCCGCGATTCTCTTATAAGATACATGATCTGTTTAGCATAAACACGGTAGGTGTAATTATATAGCAGCTTGTTATTATCATAATTTCTGTATAATGTGTTTATCCATGTATGCATGCCAACTGCATGGCTATAATAGAAGTTTTTGCTGCTATTTCTCTCTTTTTGTAAGCGCTGCATTGTACGGATTAGGATTTGTGTATTAATTGTTATCGTGGTAGCTGCTACATGGCAAGAATGTATTAATTAATGGATATCTGCATGGAAAAGCAAATTACGTACTCTTCCTAATACAGTCTGTAAAAGGCATATTGGGTGGTCAGCAAATGATACCAAATCCCGGGTGAAAAGGACCACGCAAATACGCGGTTAGTGCGAGCGTTGGTGGGTACAACACGGATATCCGCGGATATACGTGAAATATTGACCGTTCAACGTCCGGTCACGCCCAAACGCGTGGGTGCAAGCGATTCAAGAATTAACGACGATGGCGTTTCGACGTTAAAGAAAGCTTGTAGCAGGCGATACTCAGGGTCGTTGAAGCTTAGCAGCCGAAGGTTCGAACGTGCACAGAATCGAAGCGCTCCTTTCTTAACTTTGTTTTCGATCGCACCGGAAATAAACGGTTTGGGGCGGTACCGTGCGGTAATACATGCGAAAATTGGCATAAAAACCGCGTATTTTCGACAATAAACCGCGCGCGCACGTGTTCCTTTTCGCCCGGGATATGTTGTCAATAAACAAAGTGTCTTCAATGAAAACCATGGCACCAATGCAAGCACTTAATATAGACTTCCAAGGATAAAAATAAGTGTATAAATGCACTAATTTAAAACGATACAAACTGCCAAAATGTAAATGCTTAAGTTGGCTTATGACTTATTGGATTAACTCTTATGATTTATTGGATTAACTCTTTACGTAAATTGCCTAAAGCAGTTAGCCCTTTGATGTTCATGCACAAGAAACGTTAAAAAAAGTCAGCTTGTACATGCAAGAGTAGTAATTAATACCTTTGAGCTGAATTGTAGATTTGATTTTGGCATTGATATGGTAGAGGGAAGAGGTAGATGTCTTCCATGGGGAGATGTATTAACATACTTTGGCTTTTCATATAATTTTGAGCATTCATCTATTGATACTGACGCGTAAACATCAGATTCAGAGTCTATCAATTGCTCTTCAAATGCCTCTTCCTCTGGTTCTTCTTCAGTAGAAGCAAATACATCTTCAGCACCACAAATAAACTTGGCAGCATCAAGGTAACTATCAACATCCTCTTGTTCCCTCTCTAATATTTCCTTCAATTCCCACGATGTTGGCCTGAAATAAAGTATGCATCACACACTGTAATAATAACAATGGAGCACTCCAGTGCAAAACTCTCGACACAGATGCTTTGTATATAAGACCTTGCAGAACAAAGTACTAGATTATCCTGGACCAGTCTTTTGAGGCATGCATGTGCATGCACATCCAGTAAACAAGCTGAAAATCTAATCTTTAGAACGAAGCCCTGGCCGGCCTATGTACGTTGAAAACCGAAGATAAGTAACACTAGTTACAGGGAAAGTACGCATTCCCCAGTGGAGTAGTAGTTGCAACTTGCCAGTCAGTGTTTACATGGCACCTACCTCAACTATATGACTGATTGCCATTTTATGCTTTGCTGGTCAGTTGTCAATGCAGTGACAGTGTAAACAGGCTGTGGCTCTCAAGTACATAATTCAGTTGAAGTATGTCACAGAGGCATTCAGTTTATATAGTGGTGCCTTCCCCCAACTCTTAGACTCACTGACTTTGAAGAGAACAGTATACCAGAACCCTGTCTAGGTGCAGGGTATGTAGTTATAGTATTCAGGTGTAGAGCAGAGGCGGCAGAACTGGTATGGCTAGTATACGGCTATAGCCGTACCAAAACTCAAGCAGGTGGGGCTGAGCCGTACCAAAACTAAAGTGGAGATAGCAGCGAAGTAATACTGTTACAGAGCGATGTGACTATCAATGACTATGTAGCTCCATTGATCGATGCCCGGCATGGCAGGTAGATATTTTTGGGAACGCCCCACTTGATATGCGCACGCGCAGTTGCTTCTGGCATTATGGTATCTACATAGGAGCGCGCTTTTCGATAATTAGGGGGCGTGATCAAAAATTTTGCCATGCGCTTTGCACGCGCTGCTAAATCAGCCTAGCCGTACCAACTCTCTGATCCTTCCGCCGCCCCTGGTAGGGTATGTAGTTCAATACTCCTGATCGATATTGAACATGCACAGTAGTATACACAGTAAGCCATGCAACTAAAACCATAGCTAAACATTTCTCAGGAGATTATTTATTTTGCCCAATGCAAATTAAGTGTACTCTATAGGTGTTAGTTTAGTTTAGCTGCCTATGTGCATACTTATGTTAATCCTGTCATATATAATACAAATGGTAAACATGTTTTTGGTGACAATGTTGACTTAGCTACAACTGTTTGCATAGATCTTACAAATACAGTCTAGGTTATTTTTGTAGAAAAGTATTAATAATTATTGTTAATGATTATCTCATCTTAAAGCATAACAGTGGTCTATATGTAATCTCTTAAAGATTGTTCTTGCCTATCAATAAAGAAAGAACTTGACAAAACCGCTAACTTCAGAGCTAGCACTGGCGAATATTAATTTTATCAGACCATGGGATCAAAATCAAACCACACCTTCAAAACTAATATTTATTGATAAATCTGAGCCACCAAAATGTGTCCTTATAATTCTAAGCTAGTTGCACGAATCCTGATGTTCTCAAACAGCTCCATCTTTCACTGGTGCGATCTCACTATTGTAGGGGTGTGCCTGCCAAATAATAATTATTATTATGAGATCCGGCACACTTGGTCAAGGATAAGAAGAACTTGAAAGAGTACTCAGGTAGTCTAAGGACTGGGTACGCGCACGCGCGAGCGGGATCACGTGCGCGATATACCTAGCAATACATTTAGTCACATGATCACGATCATGGCCATAGAGTAGCTGTATAAAGGCTGAAGGTTGCTGAGGCGACGATGAAGACGCTTAGCTACGAAGATATCTCCGTTGCATAAAGCGAATAGCTAACGTCGATTTTAAGCCCTACTACCCGGGGGCAAGAAGAGCTGTTCAACGGGACGGGAGATATTCAGGTAAATAGCCCTCCAAGATCGGTACATTTATCACACTTCGTGGTATTCTAGCTTAGTAGTATGACAGATCGACTTGCCCCCGTGATATTTATTAGTTAGGCATATGAATATTATCTAAGGCCTGGAGAAACAGTCGTCCAGGCTGATCTTCACCGCCGCCTTTGGCGATTTTATCTTCAGAATAGCCATTACTCATGACGTCACCAGGAAGTAACTAATTAGTGGGCGTGGCTATAAATTAGTTTGCGGTTAGAGAAATGGTTGCTCTACATTATGGTGCAACTTTCTTGTCCATATCATGTTGTCTTCTAGACACTAAAGAACCAAAGATACAGCTTAAAATCATGAGTCTGAATGGGTGTCCCAGTCCTTAGACAACCTGAGTAAAGAAGTTTGCCTTCTAACCTTCAGCACACCAGTGGGACAGCAAATAGCTACCTATGACCTTTTTGAGCTAGTTTAACTTTCTTTATTGGAGGAATGAAGAACTGAATTAAAATTATGCATAACTCTGCCAATTCCCAAACGTCCCACAACTCCTTGGCAGCCCCACAAGCCTGATGAATTCTCACCTCTTCAGCTCAAGTTGCCACTAGTTACTTCTTCTGTAATACTAGAAGTAGATTAGATAGGAATATTGAACTACATGCAAACACGTTCCGGGAGGATGTCAAGTAAATGAATCAATACCATGTTGAGGCCATGTAGTGTGTAGAGTGGGTGTTTCCCACCCAGGCCACCATAACTACCAGCTGCAGTGTATAGCTGCAGTCTGGGTTTACCTAACACCCACCTACAGTACAAGATGTTGATAGCACATGTACTACGTAGCTATATTATGTACAGCCTTGATTACACTGAATAGAGTATATACTAGCTGACCCCTTTCCTGTAAATATATTTAATAACTTACACATACCTTTCTTCGGGTAGATTATGGAGACATCGGATGGTCATCTTTGTTACTGTGTGCTCTTCTGTTAGCCTTTTGTACAACTTTGCTATGTATTTTTCACGACGTTCAACTTCTGTCCTAGCTCGCAAGTCTCTTGTAACAGGATCATTATAGGTACTGGGCAGAACAGTGGGGAACTCCTCAACAAGTGCGTATAAAGCTAGATGGCCAAAAGAGAATACATCAAGCTGCGTATCATATCTTGGCATATCCTGCAAAGCTTCTGGTGGCATGTACAATGCAGTGCCTGGAGTCTTGCTCAGCATTTGAAGCTTCGATGGATCAACTACCATGGCATTACCGAGATCAGCAATTTTAGCTTGCATAGTAGGAGACCTTATGAGAACATTTCTTGCAGTCAAGTCACGATGAACAATTGGAGGAGTAAATTCATGAAGGTAGACCAGACCTTTTAAAATGTCAAAGAATACAGACAAAATTAAAGGAAGAGGAATACCAGGTCTTCGTTCCAGGATATTATCTAAGCTTGTATCAAGCCTCTCCATGACGAGCAATGGATGGATGCTGGTGTCCAAAAAGCATACACCCATAAATTGAACGATGTTGGTGTGGTCTATTTGAGATAATAAGGAACATTCGGAACTAAATCGAGCAATTGATGCTTCAGCACCAATGTTGAGGGGATCAATCAGAGCATCGTGTAGTTGTTTACCAGCACATAATATTGTGTCATCAACCAAAAGCTCCACAACTTCACCATATGCACCTGTCCCAAGTCTTCTTCCCGTTTTAACAACAGTTTCAATCAGAAACTCATTGAGGTCATTAGTCGCTGTTAGCTTTCCCACTGCCATTCCAGAATAATAGTTCACAAGACTTGAGTACGTTCGTATTTCAACTGTCAAAGATTTATAAGGCAGCCAGAGGCAAGCAACACCTTTTTTGTAACGATGACCGACCAAAATCTGCCAATAAGAGCGCGTTGAATTGTTACGCGCGCTTTATCCCTTATTATTGCGGCTAAGATGAGACCCGCCGTATGCGCATGCGCAATAATAATTAACCCTCGCCGCAAAGCGTAGGCGGAGGGTTACTGCAATCGTTTGGCGATTTTTGTCCGTCCGTCTGTCCGTCCGTCCGTATGGTAAGGGTCGTCTTAGAGAAAGTACGCATCTGAGGATTACCAGGCATCAAGGAAGAGTGGTCACGTTCCAGTGGTATAATAGTGTGTAGCTGTGGTTGCCATTCTGTGCCTTGCTGGTCAGTTGTCAATGCAGTGACAGTGTAAACAGGAGTAGCCATTAAAGACAGAACAGTTACCATTTATTAATTCAAGTTAAATCACGTGTACAGACGCATATTATACATGTACTATACGTGTATGCGCTATATATCAATGCTACAATGTCACGGGATGACTGGAGGTGTCTCCTGGTGACTCGAGGTGTTCATTGGTGACTGAAGGTGACTAGAGGTGTCTTCTGGTGACTGGAGGTGTCTGCTGGTGACTCGAGGTGTTCGCTGGTGACTCGAAGTGTTTACTAGTGACTGGAGGTGTCTGCTAGTGACTGGAGGTGTCTTCTGGTGACTGGAGGTGTCTATTGGTGACTCAAGGTGTTCGCTGGTGATTGGAGGTGTCTTCTGGTGACTGGAGGTGTTCGCTGGTGACTGGAGGTGACTAGAGGTGTCTGCTGGTGACTGGACGTGTCTGCAGGTGACTCGAGGTGTTCGTTGGTGACTCGAAGTGACTGGATGTGTCTACTAGTGACTGGAGGTGTCTTCTGGTGACTGGAGGTGTCAGCTAGTGACTGGAGGTGTTCGCTGGTGACTAGAGGTGTCTACTGGTGACTGGAGGTGTCTGCTGGTGACTCGAGGTGTTCGCTGGTGACTGAAGGTGACTAGAGGTGTCTTCTGGTGACTGGAGCTGTCTCCTGGTGACTGAAGGTGTTCGCTGGTGACTGAAGGTGTTTTCTGGTGACTGGAGGTGTCTGCAGGTGACTCGAGGTGTTCGTTGGTGACTCGAGGTGTTTGCTAGTGACTGGAGGTGTCTTCTGGTGACTGGAGGTGTCTGCTAGTGACTGGAGGTGTTCGCTGGTGACTAGAGGTGTCTGCTGGTGACTCGAGGTGTTCGCTGGTGACTGAAGGTGACTAGAGGTGTTTTCTGGTGACTGGAGGTGTCTCCTGGTGACTGGAGGTGTTCGCTGGTGACTGAAGGTGTTTTCTGGTGACTGGAGGTGTCTGCTAGTGGCTGGAGGTGTTCACTGGTGACTGAAGTTGACTAGAGGTGACTAAAGGTGTCTTCTGGTGACTGGAGGTGTCTACTGGTGACTCAAGGTGTTCGCTGGTGATTGGAGGTGTCTTCTGGTGACTGAAGGTGACTGGAGGTGACTAGAGGTGTCTACTGGTGACTGGAGGTGTCTGCAGGTGACTCGAGGTGTTTGTTGGTGACTCAAAGTGATTGGAGGTGTCTACTAGTGACTGGAGGTGTCTTCTGGTGACTGGAGGTGTCTGCTAGTGACTGGAGGTGTTCGCTGGTGACTGGAGGTGTCTTCTGGTGACTGAAGGTGTCTGCTGGTGACTCGAGGTGTTCCCTGGTGACTGAAGGTGACTAGAGGTGTCACCTCCAGTCACCTTCAGTCACCAGCGAACACCTCCAGTCACCAGAAGACACCTTCATTCACCAGCGAACACCTCCAGTCACTAGCAGACACCTCCAGTCACTACTAAACACCTACAGTCACCAGCAAACACCTCCAGTCACTAGCTGACACCTCCAGTCACCAGCGAACACCTCGAGTCACCAGCAGACACCTCCAGTCACCAGAAGACACCTCTAGTCACCTTCAGTCACCAATGAACACCTCGAGTCACCAGGAGACACCTCCAGTCATCCCGCGACATTGTAGCATTGATACATAGCGCATACACGTATAGTACATGTATAATGATATGCGTCTGTACACGTGATTTAACTTGAATTAATAAATGGTAACTGTTCTGTCTTTAATGGCTACTGTAAACAGGTAGTGGCTCTCAAGTGCATAATTGAGTTTAAGTAGTCACAGAGGCTTTCAGCAAATTATTATAGTGACATAGGCAGGTGCCTTCCCCTAGCCTATATCATAACTGGAGTACCGCAGGTGCAGGGTATGTATAATATAATAATATTATTGAACTAGATACATACTACCATAATTATTATGGTAGTATGTATCTAGTTCAATACTCCTTATATTGAGCAGGCATATATATATAGCTACACACTGAGATATGCTAGCTACTATAGATCTACATGTGCATGAGTTATGCATGCGTGTAGCGGTGAGGGTTTTGCACTCCTGTGCATTAATTATTATATGTGAACCAACTGGGTAATTTCTCACCATCCGTCTAAACTGGCAATCAATGCATGCACGTGAGCCAGGCCGATTCTATGCAACAAGCTCTCATTTCTACACAATGGATCACAAACCTTGATTTAGACTTGACTATAGTTACTATGCTAGCTACCAAAAGTTCTGCATAAAACCTTTATACTAATATCTATCCAAGAAGAGGATAAGTCAGCAAGCTAGGTGTAGTCCTTCAGTCTGCACTTGCTTCATCACTGCTTATCACTGCCAGCCCCATTTCTATTTTCTTTCCTCTTTGTGCATTCTGTAAAGCAATAATAATAATTATAATAATGATAATCAGGGTTCTATCTAGAATTTTTGGTTTGGGTTGGAAGGGGGCGTGGCACTTTCACGCACAGTCCCCTCCCCCAAACCATTAAGTATTAATTAGACACTGTTTAGGAGGTTTCTGTGTGATTTAGAAGACTGAAGGACTCCAAAATATAGAATCCCGAGCGAAGCGAGGGTTCTATGAGAGCTCTGAGGTCTTCTTAATCACATAGAAACCGACTAAACAGTGTCTAACAAGTATTGCTAGAGCCAGAGGGCAAAACTTGTCAGAGGGGTAGGAAGCAATAAACAAGTGGAGGGGCGACTAGTCTCGTGCCCAGCCCCCTTCATGCACGCGCGAGAAAGGGTCTGGTCAAAAGGGTCGCACTTCCTTGTCCTCGAGGTACGTATATTGCGGCCCAATCTGGTTGCAGAACCATGGTCACATGACATTAGTGGAATGTAATTATGCGTGATCGGCGCGTGCGCTCGGTCTATGCATGTGCATGCACACGGTACGGAAGTGGCGGTTAGTTTCTATTGTACGCACACCTGAATTGCCAATTATTGCATTCCAGCCAAACGACCCTTTTGACCAGACCCTTTCTCGCGCGTGCATGAAGGGGGCTGGGCACAAGACTAAGGGGCGACGCAGAACTTAGGTTGGGGCCGAAGGCTCCTGCTTGCAGCTCCCCTAGGGGGGTCTGGGAGCATGCTCCCCCAGAAAATTTTGAGATTTTAGGTATTACTCGATGCTTTCTGAGGCATTTTGGGGACTAAAATTTGAACTGTGTAATTAGGCTCGTTCAGGCAGTAAGAAAATTTACCTCAACAATGCATGGTAGCTATAGCTATAAAATACACAAGGAAAAATTGGTATTTGATGATGAAAACTTTTGAACTTGCACTTTTAATTACACAAGCCATTATGAATTCCTAAATTAGCTAATTAGTATCAGACTCAAATATGGAGGGGCTATGCCCCCCCTCCCAGAAAGTTGGGGGGGGATTGCCCCCCCTGCCCCCCCCCCTGCTCCTACCCCTCTGCTTGTACGTGACTATATATGAAAATCTTGTAGGTGACTATGAGATATAGATACCTGTCAGTAGCCAATCAAATTGCAGTATTTATACATATTGCAGCTATGATCTAGTGCGTTTTAGGTATAGCATGTATACTCTTTGACATAATTCAGAAGAATGCTATTGCCACTCTTCTTTGGGGGAGAAGCTGGGTGCTTTGGGGGGGGGGGGGAAGCTTTCCCCCTGCACCCCCCCCCCCCCCCCTCATGGATAGAACCCTGATAATAATAATAATAACTTATGGTGATGGGTCATGGTTGTCATGTCTGTTATTCACAATGTCATAGATCACCTAGCAAGCCTAGTTAGGAATCTATGAATAGCAGTCATATCATAATATTATACATGTAATATTATTATGGTACACAATAATGCATGATGACAATCATCATAGAGTGTTACAGTATGAAGAAGAGTAGATTATACACAGTCATAATAATTAAGATATTAACTGAGTTGGTATACGTATAAGCAAGTTCTACACTGCTATGCATATTATTATTATTTTGTTTACACAGTGATCTGACATGTGGCACTATAACATTAGTATATGTGTGGTACAGATGTTATAAACTGAAAATAAACATCAACTGCATTAATCATGTCTCGTTAATGTAATTGTAGTTCACTATTATTAAAATTAAGTTTTACTAGACTAGTAAAAGGGCCCGGGTGTTACAGTATAATATCCCGTGTAGCGGATATTATTACTGTGTTAAACTGTAGCTATATGATAGCTTGAATCAGTTATCTATTAATTCAGAGTAATATCTTTCGGCAAAAAAGTGTTTGTTTGGTAACATGTCTTGTCGCTGTCTCTTCTTGTGCCACATTGAAAGTATGATTAGGATTAAAAATATACCCAAATCAACTATTGTTAATAGCAGCATGTACCAGAATCCACAACTGAGAGTTCCTGTTCCCCAAATGGAGTGAATATAGATGAATGGTAGAGATACTACCAGCCACAAAGCTCCGGATAAGAACAATGAGCAATAGGTCATTCCAATCATTAGTCCTTTCATATAAAATGGAACTTGAGCGGAGAGGTACTCAATAATGCCTATGTAAAGCATTGTTGAAGATATGGTTGTAAGAAAGTCTGGTATTATAATCCATTTGTAATTGAAGCTTTTTCCTAATAAACCTTCAGTCATCTCAAACAAACATGGAATTGTTACATTATAATTAGGCCCATTCATTTGCAATGAATTATGTCTTGAAATAACATTGTATGCCATCAGAGTCAACACTCTTGCTATGAGTGTTACCGTGCTCACTAATATTTTATGCCGACTTTCCATCCATGAAGAACATTTGTAAAATATTGGGTGAATCAAAGTTTCATATAATGGTATCAATATTGCACCTCCATAATTGATGGTATGAGTAAAGCTTGCTTTAAAGTAACACTTGGAAATGTTTGATTCTGAATCATTAATACTGATATCTCTAAAAAGGTTATAACGTATGATATCACTTGTAATAATAGAACTTGCCAACACTCCACCTACCATGATTAGTGGTATGAATCTAAGAAATGTTTTGACATCTTCCACCTGCTCTGTTGTGAATGGTTCTCCATATTTACTCTTCCCAAAATCGATACGAGAAGGAAGCTTATCTTCACAGTAGGTGAAAGCACTTCAGAATCTTTGTTTTGGATACTTGTTTCTAATAGCATACATGATCACTATGTATATAAGTTTTAACGGATTTTGTTGAATTGGCTCCTTAATCAGGCAGTGATTACAGGTAAAAAGGAATACCATCGCTAAGGAGAGGTTAGCACACACAAATAAAAGTCGAAACATATACATTGAAGCATCGTGGAGCTGGTCTAGTCCAAACTGGATGATGCTTACTACGAATCCTCCAAGACCAACAGCCATGATAAGGTGTAACGTCTAATACCGTTGTGTTAATGCCATGATGACTTTGACTAAAGTATGCTAAAATGGAATTCATCGTTGCTATCACTGCTGCAATCCACATGATTCAAATACTGGTACGCACCACTTTGTATCGTCCAATACGAGTGTCAGCTAGCCATCCTGCTATCAATAGTGTAATTCCTACTGGAGTTGCAAGCCATGCTTTTGATATGTTTTTATTGCTTAAGTAGAAACTCAAGTGATAAAATACACTCATGCAAAGGAAGTTCCAAACCAGTATCAGTAATGCACCTTTGCTCTTGAATCTTCGTGGGTGATATACTGGCTTACAGCATATCTTGAGATGTTCTTTTGTGATAGCAATGTTGTTTGGATTAAGCAATGAAAGGTCTTCAAGAGAAGCCATTGTTCAATTGGATTTTCTGTTTTAAAGTTGTTAGGCTGAGCTTGATACAATAAATACCGTTCGTAGTGGCACAGCTATATTTGGTATTTACAGCTATACAGTCAACGTTAACTTTAAACTTTCTGGACAACTACTGTTACAGTAGAAATGCGCATAAGCTTGACATAATAGATTATTTCTTGTTAGTATATAACGTAACAAAGTTAAACTGTTATAGTATACAAATCAGTTGGTTGATGACTTTCAGCGAAAAGTATTCATTTGATAACACATCTCGTCACTATATCTCTTCTTGTAGTATACCTTGTGATTAGGTATATATCCAAATCAACTATTGTTAGCAGTGTGTACCACAATCCACAACTGAGAATTTCAATTCCCTGAATAGTCCAGGAGTGAATACAGATGAACGGTAGAGATACAACCAGCCCCAAATAAGAAAAGTGAGTACAGATCATCCCAATCATTAGCACACAAACAAGATTTGTAGGGATAATCACATTCACTATACATCCCTTGCTCGTGCTATCCTTCAGTGATCGAGTGTTCTCGACTTGCATGCGGGAGAAAACATCCCCTATGGCTCAGGATAGTTTTGATTCAGTCACATTTTACTTTTGCATCCCATGCATATAGATACTCAAAAAATAAGCGTAGGGATGTATAGTGAATGTGATTATTGAGCCTCCATATTCATGATCAATTCAGCGCAGCACTAACGCTGTGCACGCTAGCCTAGCCACCAGCGCTATTATTATTGATTTGATAAGACTCACCACAACAGGTGCAGCAGGATAATAATATTATAATACAAGAATAGTATAGGAAGTAGTTAAAGTTAATGATAATATTGAGTTCTTAGCAGATACAGAGAAAAATACTTCATCAAGTAAATGATTATTGCATGGCATATGTATCAGGTGCTAGTCTCACATGAGCAACTTGGTGAAGAATACCAGTGTGACACATACGTGGAAGAAGCCAGATCTTACGCAAAATATTATTAAAAGTAGTCTCTAAAAACCTTAATGCAGGGGAAGAAGAAGACATAATATAATAATATTATTATGGTGAGATCTGATAGTCTAAGAGTAATAGTGAGATGAATATACAAAAATATCTTGAGGAAAGTACGTCGAGTGACCATGCAAAATACAAAATGTTATATAACTGACACTATTTTAATTCTGCGTTCTGCCAGAGAGGGTACTGCACATGTCTCCAACAACTGCTGATACTCATAGTTCAAGTGTTTAGTAGCAATTATGCATGCAAACTTTTGAACTATTCTAACACAGAAATATCCTTTTGTGTGGGGATCCCACAAGGAGCTGGCATATTCTAAGTGTGGTCTAACAATGGATAAGTAAAGTTGGATGATAGCTTTACGATCAGCTAATACATAAAAACGTCTGTATAGGAGCCCAAGGATACATTTAGCTTTTGAGCAAGCAACTTCAATAATACGTGAAGACCATTAATTTTCATATCGCTCGACAGCAATACTCCCAAATACTTGACAATGTACAGGGATATTTTACAGAGACTCTGTCCATATATAGTTGGAGTGCATTACCAGGCAATAGGGGTGAACGTTTTCGTGATGTTACGGGATTACCTTTTATAGTCATAACTGAGTTGGCAAGTAAGCTCTATACACTGCTAAACTATGGAATCATCCACGCATGTTTCGTTTACACAGTGATCTGACATGTGGCAATAACGTTGGTACGCGTGCCATGGCAATGCATGTTGTAAATTGAAAAATAAACATTAACTGCATTAATTCTCGATAATATTATTATTATAATAATATTAATAGCTATTACATGCCGTCTCCACGAGTATAATGAACTTACCGATTAAACTTGTGTGCCATTGATCTTTGTGTAAGTACATGTACCAAGCACATAATATCAGAACATTTGATCTAGTAAGTACAATACATGTCTATTAGTTATTAAGCAATGCGAGGTAGGATTAATTTGGGCGTAACCTGGGTCATTGATGGCAGCTGGGTAACTTGACTGTATGATTGTAAGGTCAAGGTCACTGTGTTTGAGTACCAGCGTATGAGTCCTGCCGTTGAGGCCAGGAACCAACTGGCGAGTAGGCTAGTACCAGCGTGGGAGTCCCAACCTGAGTCAGGTGCCAACTGGCAGCTAAGGCCAGCGTGGGAGTCCCGACCGTGAAGTTGAGTACCAACTGGAACTAGGACAGTGACATCCAGCGTTAGAAAACAAAGACATTGCTGGCGTGACCGATAAGTTACGTGTGACATTCAGCCACCAATCAATTCCCCCTATCTACTCTAACATGAATGTATACATGTGTATTGCCTATTGATTGATTGGCGTAGTGTGTTGAATGGACTGAATATAAACCTATCAGGGTGGGAGAGGTGGGAGATTTTTCCACTGCGATGTTCTTCTTGCTTGCAGGAGTTGTTGCGCAGTTAAAGTGTGCTTTATTTAGAATAATTGTATACTAGTGTGACGTATGCGCATGCGCCATACGTCATGGGCAAACGTGCTCTTTACGTCGGCCTGATGCTATTAACTATAGTTTATGCATGCATAAACTTCATTTAATAGCTATTACATGCCGTCTCCACGAGTATAATGAACTTACCGATTAAACTTGTGTGCCATTGATCTTTGTGTAAGTACATGTACCAAGCACATAATATCAGAACATTTGATCTAGTAAGTACAATACATGTCTATTAGTTATTAAGCAATGCGAGGTAGGATTAATTTGGGCGTAACCTGGGTCATTGATGGCAGCTGGGTAACTTGACTGTATGATTGTAAGGTCAAGGTCACTGTGTTTGAGTACCAGCGTATGAGTCCTGCCGTTGAGGCCAGGAACCAACTGGCGAGTAGGCTAGTACCAGCGTGGGAGTCCCAACCTGAGTCAGGTGCCAACTGGCAGCTAAGGCCAGCGTGGGAGTCCCGACCATGAAGTTGAGTACCAACTGGAACTAGGACAGTGACATCCAGCGTTAGAAAACAAAGACATTGCTGGCGTGACCGATAAGTTACGTGTGACATTCAGCCACCAATCAATTCCCCCCAAATTACCCCCCAAATTAGTGCACGATAGATACCAGATATTGTCCATGTGATATTGCCTTGCCTGCTAGGTGCAATGGGGTAGGTGATGCTGACATGTATGCCAGATATGCTGCATTTTAATCACCTGACATGGGCAAGTCTGTGAGACAAGACCACAGCCTATGGCTATTGTGGTAATGATTTATAGTAGTGTATTTTGTAAGAGGTGGCTGCTAATGTCTGAAGTTGATGCCAGCGGCAGAATTTAAGTACAATGTAGCTGTACAGTGTTGTAATAGATACTGGGCTACTGAGGTTTATACAGCCTGTAAAATTTACGTAGTGTATTATGTCGGTATAGTGAACGCTCAGATTGACCTAACTGAGGTAAAGTGCATTGAAATGGATTGTAAGTGAGGTTAATGCCAGTGGCAGAGTGGGCATACCGTGTAGCAGTGTAGAAGAGCTCATCGTGGGTTATGGCTGCTGGGGTCAATGCCAGTGGCAGAGTGCAGATACACTGTAGCCGTGTAGCCGAGCAACTTGTGGGCTATGGCTTAGATCAATGCCGAAGGCAGGGTGTACATGCACTGTAGCAGCATAGCAGAGCAATTTGTGGGCTATGGCTGCCAAGGTCAATGCCAGAGGCAGGGTGCACGTGTACTATAGCAGCGTAGCAGAGCAATTTGTGGGCTATGGCTGCCAAGGTCAATGCCAGAGGCAGGGTGCACGTGTACTATAGCAGCGTAGCAGAGCAATCTGTGGGCTATGGCTGCCAAGGTCAATGCCAGAGGCAGGGTGCACGTGTACTATAGCAGCGTAGCAGAGCAATTTGTGGGCTATGGCTGCCAAGGTCAATGCCAGAGGCAGGGTGCACGTGTACTGTAGCAGCGTAGCAGAGCAATTTGTGGGCTATGGCTGCCAAGGTCAATGCCAGAGGCAGGGTGCACGTGTACTGTAGCAGCGTAGCAGAGCAATTTGTGGGCTATGGCTGCCAAGGTCAATGCCAGAGGCAGGGCAGGGTGCACGTGTACTGTAGCAGCGTAGCAGAGCAATTTGTGGGCTATGGCTGCCAAGGTCAATGCCAGAGGCAGGGTGCACGTGTACTGTAGCAGCGTAGCAGAGCAATTTGTGGGCTATGGCTGCCAAGGTCCATGCCGGAGGCAGGGTGCACGTGTACTGTAGCAGCGTAGCAGAACATCTAGAGGGCTATGGCTGCTGAGGTCAATGTCAGTAGGCGAGTGCACGTACCCTGTGGCAGCATAGTAGAGCAATTAGTGGGCTATGAGGTTATTACCAGTGGCGGAGTGCATGTACACGCCTGTACACTGTAGTAGTGTAACAGAGCAGTTAGTTGGACTATGGCTACTAACGTCTTTCTTTTTAGCTGAATTAAATGGGTATACTGGAGCAAGACAGCAGTGTATTTAAAGAGTTATGACTGCTGAGGTCTATGCCAGCGGCAGGGTTACATGCATGAAGCTGTGCAGCAGTGTAATTAGTGAATTAAGGCTGATGAGGTTTATGCCGGCATCAGAGTTAGAGGAAGTGTACACTGTAATGATTTAGCAATGCTATTAATGAGTTATGATTGTAACAGTTTATGCCAGCGGTAGCTTATAAATTGTTGTATTTATGAGTCAAGGCTTCCAGGGATTGTGCCAGTGGCAGAATTAACATGCATATAGCAGCATAGTAGAGTGGTTTGTGAACTATGATTGCTGAAATTGATGCCAGTGGCAGAGTGCGCATACATTGTAGCAGCATGACAAACCAGTTAGTGGGATCTGGCTGTGCCGAGGTCAATGCCTGTAACGGAGTGCACGTATGCTGTATGTACAATGTAGTGGCATAGCAGAGGAAGTAGTGAGAGCCATGGTAGCCATACCAGTGGTAGAGTGCAGATACGCTGTAGCAGCATCGCGGAGCAATATGACTGCTAAAGTTTATGTTAGTGGCAGGTTAAATTACACTAGCAGTGTCAATAAGTGGACTATAGCAGCTGGGGGTTGTGACGGCAGAAGAGCTATAGCAATGTATGATTTACTGTGGTTTACATCATATATTAGCAGCAGAGTTAAACGTATTGTTACATATCAGTACTGCTGTTTTCCCTAGTTGTATATGTACCATCTTCTAACCAGAAATACATAGGTCCATGCATGATTACATGGGACAGGTAGTGTTTGCTGAAACCTGTGTACATGTTGTTGACATTTTAAACGATCTATTAAAACTCAGTTAGTACTGATGGGTACATCATCGGACAATCATGTCTGGTCTGTGTTGACAGATCTATTCGTTTTTGGGCTCCCTAGAGGTATGGGAGTGTATAATGAACCAGTGCTAGCTGGTGAGAGTGAGATGCTTACAAGTAGTCTGGTGCTGTTGTAGCTTCATAGCTAGGTAGGAAAGGGTCTGTCATAGAGTCATCTTACTGTTATCTGAGTGGGACTGCTCAGTGTAATTTTTGAGTAATGCTGCATGTCTGCTTAATTCTGAATCCATGTCAGACATTTATATTTATGAGGGTTCTGATTATTTTTTGCGCATGGGATGATGCTGACGAGAACCTATATAAGCAAATGTGTTAACAGCTAATACAACAGATCTAGACATGTCTTGAAGGCCGATTTAACATAAAATCAACTTCAGCATGTATGACCACATTGCATTGGGGCACATTATTGCATATGTGCAATGATGTTGGATAGATTGGATAACAGAGTGTGATTACATTAATTGGAGCAGGTCGCTGCATATGAAAAGGAATATAATTCTTCAGAGCAGATCATAATGTGACCATATTAAAAAGGAGCACGATGTTGTGCAAAATACTGTGGACTGCAGCCCATGTGACCATGGTAAATGGAATAAATCACTGCATATGTGTGCAGTGATGTTACATGTGAATATATAAGTCGAATCGAGGTAAAGTGGACAGCATTTGTCTAAATGTGTCGTATTTAGCCCCTGAACCCAGTGTGCATACTGTGATTTGCATGCTAGGAAGTGGGGGGATCATGGGTGACACAAGATTGTTTGGCTCGAAACAATACATGTTAGGGAATACTCCATATTTCTACACAATTAAGAACCTTTGTGGTTGGAGGTCAAAGCCTCTGCTTGATTGGCTATTTCAACATGAGGTTGATGTACACCCGTGACCTCCTGATGTCGTAAAATACAAGGACATGATAGTCTAAAAGTCTTGCGGACTCAGAATAAGTTGTCCCTTACAAAGTGGACATGTGGGCATTTGATATTACAGAGTAATATGAACCCTCTGATTGAAGGTTTTGCGTGTCCTATTGTGTAGTACTGCAATCGGGTCAGTTTGACCAGATGGTAATTGGTGACTGGGAATTCTGTAGGACAACGGGCTACATGGCCATGAGGAGTATATTAAACAGGCAGCGGAAGTGGAATTAAATTCCTTGTGGAACCGGGACTGTAGATGCTGGGAATACTAAAAATAGATAGCTTCCCGCATGTGAACCCGGGGCACTGAGTCTGAGTTGTGCATGCTGCCTAAAGATATGTACGTACCTGGTGCTGGCCAGGCTGTAAGTACAAACAAAAGTGGCATATGTATTCAGGTCTACACTTTAGCCACTGCTTTGAATTTCAATCTAAACGTATCTGTCATGGCCATGCATGCCGCCAGCAGACATCACAAGTTAATGAACTCTAGTGATTAACTTACGGACCGTTTGAGGAACAGAAGGTACTGGTTGAATTGGTGATGTTGTAGTGTGTGTAACACTACCGCATTGTTGTGTTTTAATCTGGTTCAGCAAAGGTGGCTGTGACTGCATGGTCACCTTAAGTCGTGCACTGCACTGTGAACTTGAAGGGCCCTTCAGGATCTCCGCTGAAACGGGTCGTGACAAGCCATTGGAGAATTTCTCATTACTGTGACAGGGTGTCCGTGAAGTCACGGTGTAATCATGGCTTGGACTACTGAATTTAAATAACTTCGGAAGGAAGGATCGTCTCCTGCATTGACCATGGCGGTAGCTTGTCTTATTAGGCTCTGGTCATGGCGTTGGCCGTTCGTAACTGTTCGGTGGCAAGGCGATTCAAAGATTTTTCCACTGCGATGTTCTTCTTGCTTGCAGGAGTTGTTGCGCAGTTAAAGTGTGCTTTATTTAGAATAATTGTATACTAGTGTGACGTATGCGCATGCGCCATACGTCATGGGCAAACGTGCTCTTTACGTCGGCCTGATGCTATTAACTATAGTTTATGCATGCATAAACTTCATACAATACTTTATAAGTACAATTGCAGTTCACAGTTATTGAAAGCAAATTTGTATTAGGCTATAGTAAAAGAGGCGTATAATATCCCATGTAGCATGCAGATAGTATTATTATTATTTCTGTGTTAAATTGTAGCTATATGACAGGTTGAATCAGTTATCTATGATTCAGAGTAATATCTTTCAGCAAAAAAGTGTTCGTTTGGTAATAAATCTTGTCGCTGTCTCTTCTTGTACCACCTTGTGAGTATGACAAGGATTAAAAATATGCCCAAATCAACTATTGTTAATAGCAGCATGTACCAGAATCCACAACTGAGAGTTCCTGTTCCCCAAATGGAGTGAATATAGATGAATGGTAGAGATACTACCAGCCACAAAGCTCCGGATAAGAAAAATGAGCAATAGGTCATTCCAATCATTAGTCCTTTCATAAAAAATGGAACTTGAGCGGAAATAAACTCAACTAGACCAATGTAAAACAATGTTAAAGATATGGTCGAAAGGAAGTCTGGTACTATAATCCATTTATAATTGTTTAATACACCTTCAGTAGACTGTGTCTCAAATAAACACGGAATTGTTACATTAGGGCCATTCATTTGCAGTGAATTATGCCTTGAGATAACATTGTATGCCATCAGAGTCAACACTCTTGCTATGAGTGCTATCGTTCCCATTAATATTTTGTGTCGACTTTCCATCCATGGAAAGCATCTATAAAATATGGGATAAATCAAGGTTTCATGTAACGGTATCAATAATATTATTGCAGCTCCAAAATAGATGGTATGAATAAAACTTGCTTTAAAATAACATTTAGTGATGTCAATGTGTCTTGGACTAGAGAATTGATTGTGTAAATTATCACGTATGATATTACTTGTAAGAATAGAACCTCCCAACACTCCAGCAACTATGGCTAGGAGTATGAATCTAAAGAATGTTTTGACATCTTCCACCTGTTCTGTTGTGAATGGTCCTCCATATTTACTCTTACCAAAATCAATACGAGAAGGAAGCTCATCTTCACAGTAGGTAAAGGCACTCCTCTGTCTTGGGTACTTGTTTCTGATGGCATACCTGATCACTTTGTATATAAGTTTTAGTGGATTTTGTTTAATTGGCTCCTTAATCAGGCAGTGGTTGCAGGAATAGTCCAAGATCATTGCTAAAGAGAGATTTACACACACAAACAGAAGCTTGTAAATTTGGGATGCCCTATTACTAAGGCAAGCAAATGCAAAGTCCATAGGAATACCCTGGCAATATGCTGACCACACAAACCAGACATGAAGGATTTGATTTCAGATGTTGAAGCATCGTGGAGTTGATCTAGTCCAAACTGAATAATGGTTGCTTGAAATCCACCAAGGCCAACTGCTATAGCAAGGAGTGCAACTGCTACCAGATATGAGTGGAAACTGACATAGCTTTCATACAGGTGACCTACAACCGAGCTCGTTGTTGCTATCACTGCAGCAATCCACATGATCCAAATACTGGTACGCACCACTTTGTATCGTCCAATACGAGTATCAGCTAGCCATCCTGCTATTGACGATGTGATTCCCAAAATTGCAAAGTATGCTCTTATCATGTATTTATTGTCGAAATAGTCATTCATGAGACAATACACACTAAATGCTAGAAAGTTCCAAGCCAATACCAGTAATGCACCTTTGTTCTTCACTCTTCTTGGACGGTAGCATGCTGGCTTGCAGCACGATTTATGATGATGTTCATTCTTGTCTTGATGTAACAATGCAACATCTTCAAGTGATGCCATACTGATTATTAATATTAAATCTGGACCTTGCTTCAACTAGTTTTATGTCACAAATGAATAGTGTCTGTGACTGACTTTATATAGCTTGCAAAGAAAGATCTAGAATCAACATTATTCTGCTGTATATATATAATTTGTGCATGATGTTATTTATTGCGCATGTACTCAATCAGCAACTTTTAATTTTTTTCTATTTCAATTTTCTATTGTCATGTTTCAGTGTGGCCATCCTTGCTTGCTGCATTACACATGTATGAGTACAATGCAACTGGGAACTTTTCAAAGTAACAATATACCCACATTTAGTTGTTGTTTTTTTTCAAGGGGACCACACACTAAGCAGAAAAAAATGGTCCGAAAACCACCACACATGCAGTCGAGCTGTATGCATAGTAGACCATACAATGCAAGCAGGCATCCAAATAGCCATGTATACAATGTTTGGTAAAAGGGTCGTCAACATACCCCGCGCGCCCGTAAATTTTTTTATGGGCAAACATTGCAAATGCATGGCTTCCTATATACAAACATAATATTATGGGAATACTTCAAAGTGCCATAACTTTAATTCTAAGGTGTGAATCAAAATTTCCTGCAATCACATTTTAGTTTCGACCCATTCTGTGTGCCCATGTAAAAATATCTCCCAAATGCTCCCAAATCTTCTGTGAATTATATAAATTCAAGCACAGTTCATCCAAAGTGGTAAAATTTAATAGCTTCACGTTGAACTGCCCACACATAAAAAATGATACCTTTTGTGGTAAAATGAGTGAGGGAAAAAATTCGTATCCAGAGTAGGATTTGAACCCATCACTACATACATGCTTGGCAGTCAGACTTCTTACCTACTGCGCCAGTAGTACTATAACTACATAGTTGTGACAGTCGTTAAAACCTACTACGGCTCATATCTTCTTGCTAAAGCGATACCAGAAATCTCCTGTGATCAAAATGCTTATATTTTTTCACTCTCCAAGAAATTATTGGATGGAACCCTTCCTAGTGCTCTAAACATAATAATAGGATGAGGCCAACATTTGAGTGGTACTACAGTTGGTACGCATTTACTGATGTTATAAACTGAAAAGAAAATCAAAATAGAGTGTTATTGCAATAATAATTATTGCTATGTTAATTGTAGTTGACAATGATCAGTCCATTTTTAACTAGCTCGTAAATGGGATAGGTGATAGATATCCCATATGCAGCAGTATCTATGATTGTGTATTGAACACTTGCATGAAGTTGAATCAATTGCATGATTGTTGAATAATACCTTTCAGCAAAAAGTATTCGTTTGGCAATACAGTGGACTCTCCGAATAACGGACACCTTGGTACATAGGCTTCTGTCCTTTTTTCGGGGTAGCTATGTCCTTTATTGGGGTGTTTTACTTTAGTCACCCCCCACTTCATCTAATATTAAATTTATAGCCAATAATTCCTTGTTATAAAGAAATTCATGACATACTCAAGCGTTTTCATGACATTGTATTGCACTATTCAGTCTGTTTCAAAGAAGTGATCGACTCGACAAGTGTCAATTGTGTCATGGTGGACGAATGGCTAGCTAGCTACTTGCCATTAATTTGAGCAAGTAAAGCAGTGGCTGTTGTCATTACTATAGCTAGACAAAGTATTACCGTTTTTAGAGTGTCTACATATATTGCCGTCTTATTATTTTTGTACAGATAATGCCATGAACTTCATGTAAGAAGGTAGTGGGCGAGGTTAGCCGCACCCAGTGCACCGCCGTCTGTTTTTGGTTGGAACGTTTTTTGTATAGCTATAGCTAGTACTGTATTACTTCGTGCAAGCTGCTGTGTCCGTTATCCGGAATTCGGAGGTTGTCCGCTATTCAGGTGCTGCTACTGTATTAAACATATGGAGATATCAGTTGGTACATATAGCAGTGTCCGTTATTTGGTAGCTAGAGGTCCGTTATTGGGAGTGTCCGTTAATAGAGAGTCCACTGTACATCTTGTCACTGTCTCTTCTTGTACCACCTTGAGAGTACGGCTAGGATTGAAAATATGCCCAAATCAATTATTATTAAGAGAAATATGTACCAGAATCCACAACTGAGAGTTCCTGTTCCCCAAATGGAGTTATTATGAACGAATTGTAGAGATACAGCCAGGCACAAAGCCCCAGATAAGAAAAATGAGCAGTAGGTTATTCCAATCATTAGTCCTTTCATGAAAAATGGAACTTGAGCAGAAAAAAAATCAATAAGACCAATGTAAAGCATTGTTGAACATATGGTTGAAAGGAAGTCTAGTACGGTTATCCATTTATAATTAAAGCTTTTGCTTAACATACCTTTGCTGGTCTCAAATAAACATGGAATTGTTACATTAGGCCCATTTACTCTTACCAAAGTCAATTCGAGAAGGAAGCTCATCTTCACAGTAGGTGAAGGCACTCCTCTGTCTTCGGTACTTGTTTCTGATAGCATACCTGATCACTTTGCATACAAGTTTTATTGGGTTTTTGTTTAATTGGCTCCTTAATCAGGCAGTGATTACAGGTAGAAAGTAATATTGTTGCTAAGGAGAGATTTGCACACACAAATAAAAATCAAAAGATACTGTGCTTTTCTCTAGTGCATTCAAATACATAGTACATAAGAATACCCTAAACCATATTTTGTGTGTGTACTTTTCATCTATGTAGCTACGTAGTGACCCAAGAGACGATTCACACTCGTGCAAAGGAAGCTCCAAACCAGTATTAGTAAGGCACCTGTCCATGGTCTTGAATCTTCTTGGGTGATATACTGGCTTACAGCATGTCTTGAGATGCTCTTTTGTGACAATGATGACACATGTTGTCTGGATTAAGCAATGAAATGTCTTCAAGAGAAGCCATTCAGTTGGAATTTCTGTTTTAAAGTTGCTATGCTGAGCTTAACACAACATGCATATTACTGTATGTAGTGGTGCAACAGCTACTGTAATATCTGCAACAATACTAATAGTAGCTATTGACTATTATTATAGCTATACAGTCAATATTATAACTTTTCTAGACCAACCATAATACATATTAAGATTGACGTTTATTTCTTATTAGTGATTCAGAAGTAATGAAGATTAGTCATTAACAAAAAAATTTTTTGGTAATGATATGTCTTGTCACTATCTCTTTCTTGTATCACCTTGTTACCCATATCAACCAGTATAATTGTTAATAGCGGACAGTACTAATTATTTAAAAATCCCCAACTGAGAGATCCTATTCCCAAAAATTTCAATGCATAGTCCAGGAATAAAATTAATATGGATGAATTATAAATTAAATACACTAAGACCAGCCAACAATGCCCCAAATAAGAAAAATCGGCAATAGGTCATTCCAATCGTTAATCCTTTCATGTAAAATGGAACTTGAGCAGAATTAAGCTCAATAAGACCAATGTAAAGCATTGTGTATAAGATATGGTTGAAAGGAAAGATAAAAAATCTATCATTGAACCATTAATTTTGTTTCAGTTTTTATAAAGTATTGGTGGGTGGCTAGCTAGTACCATTATGCCTCAAAAATGGAATGAATTAATTGAGCAATAGGTCATTCCAACCTGGTCCATTAGTTCTTTCATGAAAAAGGGAACTTGAGCAGAAATAAACAGAATCAACATAAAAATAAACATCATCAGCATCTATTTTTCTCAAAAATGGAATGAATAATATGTAGTTTATTGTTACCTAACCTGTCACAGTATGCATGTAATGTAATAATATTATGTTATGTATAATATCACTACATGCATAAAATATTATTAAGTAGACTGTCTACATGGAATAGTGCCTAAATTATTACACTATTCATAGTAGTATGTGTATTATGCTTCCACTAGCTTTGTGCATCCACCTGTGCAGTTATTTTCGATGACTTGCACCCAGTTAAACAACTACCTAGAGGTGCCACTGATTGGTACACATTGCACAGATAATATTAATATAAACTGACATCGAGACTATAGCCTAAGTGTGTTAATAACTATTGTATAAATTGAAACAGCTAAATGGGATGGGTAATAACACTGTGCAGCTGCTGCAATGATTATGTAACTGAAATTGCTTGAATCAGTCGACTGTTGAATAATACCTTTCAGCAAAAAAGTGTTCGTTTGGCAACACATCTTGTCGCTGTCTATTTTTGTACCACCTTGTGAGTATGGCTAGGATTGAAAATATACCCAAATCAACTATTGTTAATAGCAGCATGTACCAGAATCCACAACTGACAGTTCCTGTTCCCCAAATGGAGTGAATATAGACGAATGGTAGAGATACAGCCAGCCACAAAGCTCCAGATAAGAAAAATGAGCAATAGGTCATTCCAATCATTAGTCCTTTCATGAAAAATGGAACTTGAGCGGAAATGAACTCAACAATACCCATATAAAGCATTGTTAAAGATATGAGTAAAAGGAAGTCTGGTACTGTAATCCATTTAGAATTGAAGCTTTTGTTTAATACACCTTCGGTGGACCATGTCTCAAATAAACACGGAATTGTTACGTTAGGCCCATTCATTTGCAGTGAATTATGTCTTGAAATAACATTGTATGCCATCAGAGTCAACACTCTTACTATGAGTGCTAACGTGCCCACTAATATTTTGTACCGACTTTCTATCCGTGGAGAGCATCGATATCTATAAAGTAAGGGGTATATCAAGGTTTCATGTAATGGTATTAATATTGCAGTTCCTAAATAGATGGTATGAGAAAAGCTTGCTTCAACATAACAATTGGCAACATAAGATCTAGTTGATTCATCGATGCCAATATCTCCAGTAAATTGATGGTGTAGTCTATCACGTATGGTATTACTTGTAAGAATAGAACCTCCCAACACTCCAGCAACTATGGCTAGTGGTATGAATCTAAAGAATGTTTTGACATCTTCCACCTGCTCTGTTGTGAATGGTCCTCCATATTTACTCTTGCCAAAGTCAATACGAGAAGGAAGCTCATCTTCACAGTAGGTGAAGGCACTCCTCTGTCTTGGATACTTGTTTCTGATTGCATACCTGATCACTTTGTATACAAGTTTCAGTGGGTTTTGTTTAATTGGCTCCTTAATCAGGCAGTGGTTGCAGGAATAGTCCAAGATCATTGCTATAGAGAGATTTATGCACACAAACAGAAGCTTGTAAATTCGGGATGCCCTATTATTAAGGCAAGCAAATCCGAAGTCCATAGGAATGCCCTGGCAAAATGCTGACCACACAAACCAGACAATGAAGGATTTGATTTCAGATGTTGAAGCATCATGGAGTTGATCTAGTCCAAATTGAATAATGCTGGCTTGAAATCCGCCAAAACCAACAGCCATGGCAAAGAGTGCAACGTCTACAATATATGAGTGGAAACCATCGTAGCTTTCATAAAGGTGAGCTGCAATCGAGCTCATTGTTGCTATAACTGCTGCCATCCACATGATCCAGTTACTGGTACGCACCACTTTGTATCGTCCAATACGAGTGTCAGCTAGCCATCCTGCTATTGACGATGTGATTCCCATAATAACGAAGTATACTTTTGTTGTATATCTATTTTCAGTATATTCATTAATGAGATGAAACACACTAAATGCTAGAAAATTCCAAGCCAATACCAGTAATGCACCTTTGTTCTTTACTTTTCTTGGACGGTAGCATGCTGGCTTGCAGCACGATTTATGATGATGTTTGTTTACAGCGTTCTCGTTTTGATGTAACAATGCAACATCTTCAAGTGATGCCATAATTATTAAATCTGTCAGTCCAGCACCTTCAAGTTGTAGTTTTGTGTCACAAATGAACAGTATCTGTGACTTATACTTATAGCTAATAATAGCTTGTGTAGAATTTTATTATACAGAATAAACATTGATTTGCTCTACATATACACAATAGTATCTTTTGCGTGTGTGCAGTGAACACAATGTCATAAGAAAGACAAAACAGTAATCTTAATTTTTATTTCAGTTTTATATTGTCATATTTCATTGTGGCCATCCTTGCTTGTCGTATGACATATATATGAGTAATCCAATGCATGCAGATAGGTGCATGGCTACATCAAATGTACTATAATAAAGAATTGTGTGGTGCTGGATAAGTTGGGTAACTGACTAAATTGACGCTTCATGACCACCAATGCAAATCATGGAAATACCGAAGCTTTTCGGATGACATAGTTAGTCTCATGTGGATAATAGCTAGTAAAAAAGTACAATAATATTATTATGTGTGCAAGATAGAGTAAGAAACTCCAACCCCACCAAGCTACATGTAGATCAGCTAGAGCTCAAGTGCAGCTATTGGCTGTACATGATCAATAGATCCACTTTGATATGACTCGAACTAGTACTTTGAAGGATGCCACTGTACGTTGCATGGTAGCTATAAATAGCTATATGATCTATATCTCCATAGGCCTACTCCATAGTTGATGCACCCCTTTTAATGTATATATACTGTAATTAACACACCTAATGAAAGTAAGGTGAATTTCCTTACGGGTGAAAGATAGAATGCGAGTCATGTAGGTAGTGACCATAAAGGAACTGCTAACATACTACTATAGACTAGCTGATTGCAAACAATCCATGGTTCAGCCTACCCAGTGAAATGGTCATGCTATTGTACTTGCTTAGGTAGCTACATGTAGGCTAATTCATAGGTCGGATTTTAATTTTCAGTACCGGCCAGCGGAATCACTCTTCCCAGTCTGCTATAGCCGTGCTATAAGAGCCATTTGGCTAATCTTATCAGCTAAGACTAAAAAAAATCAGTTGGAATGAAATGAGGCTTGATTCTGTCTTCATTCTTGTCGTGTTTGGCACTATTGCGTGCGCCACGTATGCTTCTGATGATCAGGTGGCAGTGCTAACCAGCTCAGATGTCCAGCAAGAAAATGATGATGATCATAAGTCCCTCCAGGAGGATTTAGATCTACTCGGCATGATAGCTGACTTGCAAGATGACGACAAAATTATGCATTCTTTGAGTCAGTCTGCCAGACCTCAGTCTGCAGGACGTATCATGAATTCAGCATTAGGTCACATCCAAAAAGGCTTAAGGCTGGGAAGAAGTTTATTCAGAAATAAACTAAAATTAGGAGGATTGAAATTTGGAAGAAAGATAAAATTTGGAGGGGGGAGATTTGGACGAGGAGTAAGAAGAGGAGGAAGAAGATTTGGACGTAGATTGAGAGGAGGAAGGAGATTTGGACGAAGATTGAGAGGAGAAAGGAGGAGATTTGGACGAAGATTGAGAGGAGGAGGAAGGAGATTTGGACGAAGATTGAGAGGAGGAGGAAGGAGATTTGGACGAAGATTAAGAGGAGGAGGAAGGAGGAGATTTGGACGAAGATTAACCGGAGGAGGAAGGAGATTTGGACAAGTAGTGAGAAGAGGAGGAAGGAGATTTGGACAAGTGGTGAGAGGAGGAGGAAGGAGATTTGGACGAAGATTGAGAGGAGGAGGAAGGAGATTTGGACAAGTGGTGAGAGGAGGAGGAAGGAGATTTGGACGTAGACTGAGAGGAGGAAGGAGGAGATTCGGACAAAGATTGAGAGGAGGTGGGAGGAGATTCGGACGAAGATTGAGAGGAGGAGGAAGGAGATTTGAACAAGTAGTCAGAGGAGGAGGAAGGAGATTTGGACGAATAATAAGAGGAGGAGGAAGGAGATTTGGTCGAAAATTGAGAGGAGGAGGTAGGAGATTGGGACGAAGATTAAGAGGAGGAGGAAGAAGATTTGGACAAGTAGTGAGAGGACCACCACCTATTGATCGTGGTGCTCCAGGAAATCCAGACACACCCCAAAGCATTCCAGACATCGATGTTCCTGGATATCCTGACACAGCTCCAAGTATTCCAGATGAAACTCCAGGAGATTCTGACGCATTCCCAAGTATTCCAGACATTGATGTTCCTGGATATCCTGAAATAGCCCCAAGTATTCCAGATGAAACTCCAGGAGATCCTGATGCATTTCCAAGTATTCCAGACATCGATTATCCTGAAATAGTCCCAAGTATTCCAGATGAAACTCCAGGAGATCTTGGTGGATTCCCAAGTATTCCAGACATCGATACTCCTGGATATCCCGACATAGTTCCAAATATTCCAGATAAAACTCCTGAATATCCAGACACAGCCCCAAGTATTCCAGACAAAGCTCCAGGAGATCCAAATACAGCACCAAGAAATCCAGATGTAGCTCCGGGAAGTCCAACAGATTATCCCGATTGCATACATGGTGATGAAAGTCAACTGGAACCAGTAACAGTTAATTGGTGGTGGCAAAACTGATGCACCCAGCAAGGAAGGAGAGATGGTGCTTTCAGAGTTGCTAGAATCAGCTGAAGAACAGACGGCACCACCAAAAGAACATGATAGCCTCATCAGACGCACTGAGTCCAATATCAAGCAACTCTTTAAGGATTTATATCGAGTGCTTATCCTTTGCTATAAAAAGATCCATTGAATTTATAATAATATTATTAGCTACTATTTAGAAAGAAAACACTAATACTAACAAAGAGTGAAATAATTAATTTTTAGCCCCTAGAAGAAATAGAAGAAGCAAGCATATCTGATTAGTAATTGTGTGATGTTAATCTTTATGATTGCATACAATTTATACAATGTATTAGTTTCTTACAATGCATAATAATTTTTATTTGGAGTATGTTAGCGAAGGCGATCTGTATCACCTGTGCGCACTACATGTAATAATATGACTCTTGGTGCCCAAGTTTTAGTGGCAGCTAATGCTGCCTCTGTTTATTTGTCTCCAAAAGCTCTCTGATCAGTTGCATCAGGGCTTCAGACTGATCAAGAAGATTCTAACTGAACACCGCAACATTCTTCATGCAGTATTCTTCTTCACATGCATCTTCAAGTACTTTTCTTACATGAAATAGGAAATTCCAAGCCAATATATACCAGTAATTTGCCTTAAAGTTTGTTCTTCACTCTTCTTGGGCGATTCATATCTTCAAGTACTTTCTCACTAACAAATAATACTTAATATCAGGAAATTCCAAGCCAGTATATACCTGTAATGTGTCTTTGTTCTTCACTCTTCTTGGGCAGTAGCAAGCTGGCTCTGCAGCACAATAATTATTTATGATGATGTTCATTTACAGAATTCTTATCTTAATTAATATTAAATAATAATATATATATTACGTAAACTGTCAGTCCAAGACCTTGGTTCAACTAGTTAAGTGAACAGTATCTGTGACTGACTTTATATAGCTTACGATTTAGTGTAGAATGAGCATTATTACTTTTGTTATACATAGCTACACAAATAATATTATTCTTAACTTGTGTATAGTTTATTATGCATGATGTTATCTTTGCACGTGTACAGCTGCAGTATACACAATGTTTTTATAGCTAAGATAATTAGCATACAACCTTAATAATAAATTAATATTAATAATATTGTCATAGTAATAATATTTCATTGTGGCCACTGCATGCATTCATGCTTGCTGTATTGCACATATCTGAGTAAAGCTGTCCAATGCATAATAGGTATAGCTACGTCAAGGGTAGTATAATATACTAAAGATCGATCTGTTTGGTGCCGGATAACTGACTTTGATGCTTCATAACAATCATAGCATGTATTAAGTTTGTATTTAATGCTGCACTGTCATGTACATATATTACGCAACCTGGGTGGCAACAAACCTCGGTATTATAATAGCAGTTTTGACCAGACATTTACAGTTGGTATACACATTGTACTGGTATTATTATTATAAGCAGAAAAATATATAAGCATGCGGACTAGAATATTAATATTATAATTGCAGTTGATAATCTTTCAATTTTTAGCTCGTATATTAATAATATGGAATAGATAATATCCCATGATCTATGATTGTGTAACTGAGATAGCTTAAATCAATTATTGTCTGTTGAATAATACCTTTCAGCAAAAAAGTGTTCGTTTGGTAATAAATCTTGTCGTTGTCTCTTCTTGTACCACCTTGTGAGTATGGCTAGGATTGAAAATATACCCAAATCAACTACTGTAAATAGCAGCATGTACCAGAATCCACAACTGAGAGTTCCTGTTCCCCAAATGGAGTGAATGTGGACGAATGGTAGAGATACAGCCAGCCACAAAACACTGGTCCAGGATGCATAAAACGAGCAAAAGGTAATCACTAAGCCTTTCATGAAAAATGGAACTTGAGCAGAAATTAGCTCAATAAGACCGATATAAAGCATTGTTGAAGATATGGCTGAAAGAAAGTCTGGTACTAGCTATAATCCATTTATCATTGATTCAGAAGCTTTTACTTAACACACCTTCGCTGGTCTCAAACAAACATGGAGTTGTTCTATTCATTTGCAGGGAAATATGTCTTGAAATGACATTGTATGCCATCAGAGTCAACAATTTTACTATGAGTGCTACCATACCCAACAAAACTTTGCACTGACTTTCCATCCTTGGTGTGCATCTGTAAAATATTGGGTAAATCAATACTTCATATAATGGTATCAATATTACAGCTCCAAAAGATATGGCATGAGTATAACTTGCTTCAGAATAACATTCGACAATATTATTTGATTCACTGATGCTGATATCATTTAATAGTTTATAACGTATGGTATTACTTGTAAGAATAGAACCAGCCAGTGCTCCACCTACTATAACTAGTGGTATGAATCTAAGAAATGTTTTGACATCTTCCACCTGCTCTGTTGTGAATGGTCCTCCATATTTACTCTTACCAAAATCAATTCGAGAAGGAAGCTCATCTTCACAGTAGGTGAAGGCACTCCTCTGTCTTGGATACTTGTTTCTAATAGCATATCTTATCATTTTGTATACAAGTTTTAGTGGGTTTTGTTGAATTGGCTCCTTAATCAGGCAATGATTACAGGTAAAAAGGAGCACCATCGCTAAGGAGAGGTTAGCACACACAAACAAAAGTCGAAAGATACTGTGCATTTCTGTAATACATGCAAATATCAATTTCATAAGAATTTCGGCAAAGTTTATCGTCCATACGTACCATATTATGAAGGATTTAATTTCAGTTGTTGAAGCATCGTGGAGCTGATCCAGTCCAAACTGAACAATGCTTACTAGAAATCCTCCAAAACCAACACTTATGACAAGGAGTATAATATCTAACACTGTTTTGTTAATGCCATGATAACTTTGACTGAAATATGCTGAAATGGAGTTTATCATTGCTATCACCACTGCAATCCACATCATCCAAATACTGGTAGCTACACACCACTTTGTATCGTCCAATACGAGTATCAGCTAGTAATCCTGCTATTAACATTGTAATTCCTAGAGTTCCAAACCATGCTTTTGAGGCATAGGTTTTGTTTAAGTGGTGACTCAAAAGATAAAACACACTCATGCAAAGAAAATTCCAAACCAGTATAAGTAAAGCACCCTTGCTCTTGAATCTTCTTGGGTGATATACTGGCTTACAGCATGTCTTGAGATGTTCTTTTGTGACAGTGATGTTGTCTGGATTAAGCAATGAAATGTCTTCAAGAGAAGCCATTGCTCAATTGCACTTTCTGTTTTAAAGTTGTTTGGCTGAGTTTTTAACACAACAATTACAGCAATTATACGTTGTGGCGCAGCTACTGTCATGTAACTATATAAAATTCTGCAATACTATAATAATTATTATTATAGCTATACAGTATACCTTGACTTTTCTAGACAACTATATTATTCATAAGCTTGACATGTATTTCTTATTAGTGAAGTAACGAAGTTGAACTGTTAATGTACAAATCAGTTGATTGTTGAATTAATTTTTGTAACACATCTTGATCATCTCTTTCTTGTACCACCTTGTGATTAGGATTAAAAATATACTCAAATCAACTATTGTTAATATCAGTCAGTATTAGAATCCCCAACTGAGAATTCTCATTCCCCTAATATAAATTTAATAGTCTAGGAATAACAAGGGCGGAGACAGGTAGCATAAGTTTGAATCAGTTGATTGTTGAATAATATCTTTCAGCAAAAAAGTGTTCATTTGGTAACACATCTTGTCGCTGTCTCTTCTTGTACCATCTTATGAGTATGGCTAGGATTAAAAATATACCCAAATCAACTATTATTAATAGCAGCATGTACCAGAATCCACAACTGAGAGTTCCTGTTCCCCAAATGGAGTGAATATGGACGAATGGTAGAGATACAACCAGCCACAAAGCTCCGGATAAGAAAAATGAGCAATACGTCATTCCAATCATTAGTCCTTTCATGAAAAATGGAATTTGAGCAGAAATATACTCAATAATTCCTATGTAAAGCATTGTTGAAGATATATTTGAAAGGAAGTCTGGTGCTATAATCCATTTATAATTGAAGCTTTTGCTTAACACACCTTTGCTGGTGTCAAATAAGCATGGGATTGTTACATTAGGCCCATTCACTTGCAATGAATTATGTCTTGAAATAACATTGTATGCCATCAGAATCAACACTCTTGCTATGAGTGCTACCGTACCCACTAATATTTTGTGCCGACTTTCCATCCGTGGAGAGCATCTATAAAATAGCGGATAAATCAAGAATTCATACAACGGTATCAATATTGCAGCTCCAAAATAGATGGTATGATCAAAACTTGCTTCAAAATAGCATTTGGCTGCTTGAAATCTAGTTGATTCATTGTTGCTAATGTCTCTAAATTGATTGTATAGTTTATGACGTATGGTATCACTTGTAAGAATAGAACCAGCCAACGCTCCACCTACTATGACTAATGATACAAATCTAAAGAATGTTTTGACATCTTCCACCTGCTCTGTTGTGAATGGTCCTCCATATTTACTCTTACCAAAGTCAATACGAGAAGGAAGCTCATCTTCACAGTAGGTGAAGGCACTCCTCTGTCTTGGATACTTGTTTCTGATGGCATACCTGATCACTTTGTATACAAGTTTTAGTGGGTTTTGTTGAATTGGCTCCTTAATTAAGCAGTAATTGCATGTAAAAAGGAGTACCATCGCTAAGGAGAGATTTGCACACACAAACAAAAGTCGAAAGACACTGTGCTTTTCTCTAGTGCATGCAAATATGTAATACATAAGAATACCTTGACCGTTTGTCGTCCATACATACCATACTATGAAGGATTTAATTTCATTTGTTGAAGCATCATGGAGCTGGTCTAGTCCAAACTGAATGATGCTTACTAGGAATCCTCCAAGACCAATGGCCGTGATCAGTAGTGTAACGTTGAGCACTATTTTGTTAATGCCATAGTAACTTTGACTGAAGTATGCTGAAATGGAGCTCATTGTTGCTAACACTGCTGCAATCCACATGATCCAAATACTGGTACGCACCACTTTGTATCGTCCAATACGAGTATCAGCTAGCCATCCTGCTGCTAATTGTGTAATTCCTACAATACCAAACCATACTTTTGATGTGTACTTTTCATCTATGTAGTGACTCAAGAGATGATACACACTCATGCAAAGGAAACTCAAAACCAGTATCAGTAAGGCACCTTTGCTCTTGAATCTTCTTGGGTGATATACTGGCTTACAACATGTCTTAAGACGTTCTTTTGTGATAGCAATATTGTCTGGATTAAGCAATGAAAGGTCTTCAAGAGAAGCCATCGTTCAATTGGAGTTTCTGTTTCAAATCGTGAGTGAGGCTGACTTGATATAATAATTGCTGTACGTAGTGGCACAGCTACTGTGACTTCCACAATTCTATAATTATGGCTATATTATGCAGTCAATATGCTAGCCTTTTATTTCTAGACACCTATATTGTAGAAATGAATTCAATGCACATAAGCTTAATTGACTGTTTGTTTCTTATTATTAAAATGATGAAGTTAAACTGTTAATATACAAATCAGTTTAACTTTGAATAATAATAATGTTATCTTAAAGCAAAAAGTTTTCATTAATTCTGGTTACATATGTCTTATCACTTTCTCCTTCTTGTACCAACTTGTGATTAGGATTAAAAATATACCCAAATCAACTGTTGTTAATAGACTAAGTAGTCAGTATACTAGAATCCCCAACTGAGAGTTCCTGTTTCCCAAAATTTAATGATTCAGGACGATAAATTAAATACAACCAGCCAACAAACCCCTAAATAAAAAAAAGAATGAGCACGCAGTACACCATTCCAGCCATTAATCCTTTCATGACAAATGGAAGTTAAGCAGAAATAAAAACAAAATCATTGTAACAGTTGAAGATATTATTATGGTCGAAAAATAATTAATCAGCAACCTTTAATTTGTTAAGGTATGGGTATAGGTGGCTAGCACCTATTTTTCTCAATAATAGCATGAATCAAATTTTAGTTTAATAATTATCATTAAACACTGATCAACAGCTAAATTTCCACTGACATATCTGGATGACAATGTATATTACTTAGTAAGCATGCAGCAGTAGACGTGTAGCTATAAGAGTGTCTTAGTAAAGAGGGGAGTTTAGAGGGTAAAACTTCTGAAGTAGATCAGAGCTCAAGTGCTGGCATATTCAGCTAGTGGCTGTACGTGTAGCTAGCTGTGATCATCAATAATTGATAGTTTATATTAGCTACTAGTGGTGATGAAAATCATCTGTGCGGGGCGAACCTTCGGGAAAAATCATCATAGTAAAGCAGTTATTGTATACTACAACAGTAGCTATAATGTCAATCACTGAGTTGTATGAGTAGTAATAGCTAGCATAGGCCTGATAAGCTACCAACATAGATTATTATACCACGATCTCCAATGATGTTAATAACTGTGCACTCCATGGCACTCTACACATCATGACCATCCGAGGCTCATAGAACAAGCCTCCATGCAGTCATTTTCATGCCCAAGGATCGTAGAGCAGGGGTGCCCCCCCCCCCCCCACCCCAGAGTTTTAATATACAGGCTACAGTTCAGAGTGAGATCCAATCCAGCTAGTCTGCATGTAAAAACTCACAAATTTACAAAATTAATTATACTGTCACCACATAGCTAGCTAATTTCGAAATTTCAGCGTTAGAGATATAATTAGAGAACCACATGGTGGTAGTGTTTGTCTACTATAATAATTATACACAATACACAAGTAGCTACGCAATGAATACATAGATCTAATAGTTCTCTGAACTTGATAGCTATCTGGGCACGTTTTGTACAATTATTGCATGTATACAGAGTATTGACACATCTAGGGGAGGATCCACAGAAGTATTAATATGGGCCCCCCAACATAAAACATCTTCCTATGCCCCTGGAACAGTTGGTACGCATTGCACACTGATAATTAGTATAAACTGAGAAATATAAACCTCAAGACTAGACTTAGTGTGTTATAATAGCAATAGCTAGCTAATTGTTATGTAAATTGCAGTTGACGGTGATTAAAACTTTCTGTTTTTTTTTAGCTAAATAGGCCGGGATGGGTAATAACCCCATGCAGCTGCTGTAGTGAAGACTGCTTGAATCAGTCAACTGTTGAATAATACCTTTCAGCAAAAAAGTGTTCGTTTGGTAACACATCTTGTCGCTGTCTCTTCTTGTACCACCTTGAGAGTGTGGCTAGGATTAAAAATATACCCAAATCAACTATTGTTAATAGCAGCATGTACCAAAATCCACAACTGAGAGTTCCTGTTCCCCAAATGGAGTGAACACGGACAAATGGTAGAGATACAGCCAGCCACAAAGTCCCAGATAAGAAAAATGAGAAGCAGATCATTCCAATCATCAGTCCTTTCATGAAAAATGGAACTTGAGCAGAAATCAGCTCAATAACACCGATGTAAAGCATTGTTAAAGATACGATTGAAAGGAAATCTGGTACGGTTATCCATTTATAATTGAAGCTTTTGCTCATTGACAATGCAGCTTTGCTGGTATCAAATAAACAAGAAGTTGTTACATTAGGCCCATTCATTTGCAGTGAATTATGTCTTGAAATAACATTGTATGCCATCAGAGTCAATACTCTTGCTATGTTTGCCACCATACCCACTATTACTTTATGCCGACTTTCCATCCGTGGTGTGCATCTGTGAAATATGGGGTAAATCAAGGTTTCATATAATGGTATCAATATTGCAGCTCCAAAATAGATAGTATAATCAAGATTTGCTTGTGATTCATTGCTTGTATCTCTAAATTGATTGTATAGTTTATCACGTATGTTATTACTTGTAAAAATAGAACCAGCCAACACTCCACCTACAATGATTATTGGTATGAATCTAAGAAATGTTTTGACATCTTCCACCTGCTCTGTTGTGAATGCATGGTCCTCCATATTTACTCTTTCCAAAGTCAATACGAGAAGGAAGCTCATCTTCACAGTAGGTGAAGGCACTTCTCTGTCTTGGGCACTTGTTTTTGATAGCATATCTTACAACTTTGTATACAAGTTTAAGCGAGTTTTGTTGAATTGGTTCCTTAATCAGGCAGTGATTGCAGATAGAAAGGAATATCATCGCTAAGGAGAGATTTACACACACAAACAGAAGTAGAAAGACTTCTCTAGTGCATTTAAGAACATAATACGTAACAATACCCTGACTGTTTATCGTCCATACATACCATACTATGAAGGATTTAATTTCAGTTGTTGAAGCATCATGGAGCTGGTCTAGTCCAAGCTGAATGATGTTTACAAAGAATCCTCCAAAACCAACACCCATAATACATAGTATAACATATATCACAGTTTTATTAATGTCATGGTAACTTTGACTGGAGTATACATTTGCTGTAATTGAACTTATTGTTGCTATCACTGCTGCAATCCACATGATCCAAATGCTGGCACTCACCACTTTGTATCGTCCAATACGAGTGTCAGCTAGCCATCCTGCTATCAATAGTGTAATTCCTATTACAATAATTGTAACCCATGCTTTTGACATGAATTTTTCATATAACTTGTGAAATAAGAGATGCAGCACACTTATACAGAGAAAGTTCCAAATCAGTATCAGTAAGGCACCTTTGCTCTTGAATCTTCTTGGATGATATACTGGCTTACAGCAGATCTTGAGATGTTCTTTTGTGGTAACAATGTTGTCTGGATTGAGCAACGAAACATCTTCGAGTGAAGCCATTGTTCAATTGGAGTTTCTATTGAAGTTGTTGTCTTGATACAATTGGCTCATGATGCTTGCTATATTGTAATTTTATAGTGGAACATCTGTATACTAGTAGCCTACACATTATACAAAAATTAATAGTGTCATTAATACTGTACAAACACTTAGAAAAAGAGAAAAAGGACGGAGTAATGAATACAAATGAGGTGACTGTTGAATAATATCTTTCAGCAAAAATGTGTTTGTTTGGTAACACATCTTGTTGCCGTCTCTTCTTGTACCACCTTGTGAGTGTGGCTAGGAACGTCATAGTTCATTAAGTTTATGTATTAGCAGTATGCTCCAGTACGGTGGCCCTGAAGGGTCTAATTTGTACTGCCTACAGTGAATGATATCCCCTATGCGATTTCTTCTAAGCGATTATTTCTAAGCGATTTTTCTCTAATCGATTTTACTGGGCTAAGCGATTATGTCTAAGGGATTATCTCTAAGCGATTTTACTGGGATAAGCGATTATCTCTAAGCGATTTTTACTGGGCTAAGCGATTATGTCTATGAAGCAATTATCTCTAAGCGATTTTTACTGGGCTAAGCGATTATGTCTATGAAGCAATTATCTCTAAGCGATTTTACTGGACTGAGCAATTATGTCCAAGGGGGTCACTCCCATAGGTGCTGTATCCAGAGCTGCTACCGCAGTGAAGAAAATTAATAGTCAAACGGTCAAGGCACTTCTTGGGGAAGTTCACGATCAAGCTGTGGGAGGCGTGGCCGAGATTTTGCGCATGTGCAATTAGTCGATAGTCAATGGGTCAATTCGCCGTGGTCAAGCGGTCAAGGCTATTTTTGGACGGTCAAACAATCTCGATCGGCGGCACAGTGGCATACCCAGAGGGGTGCTCAGGGTACTGGAGTACCCCGATCAGCTCTGGCACAACAGTCAGCTCCGTACCTCGATAAATTATTGTTACAGATAATCGATGACTGGCGGCTAATAAATTTACTGGTTAATAAAATTCGATCTAAACAGCGGTTTCTCGTTCCTAAAATAGCCTTCTTTGTCAGTTACCATCAAGACGCGTTTAATTAGGGGCGTGGTCAACACTATTGGGGGCGTGGCTAAGCATTTTGCGAGCGAATACACCTCCTGGGAACACCACTGCAATGATATCTAAGCGATTCTGATCTCTGGGCCTAAGCGATTATGACATGTCTATCATAGTAGGCCTAAGCGATACTCTAAGCTATTTTCTAAGCGATTATGTGTAAGCGATTCTCTCTAAGCTATTTTATTAAGGTACCATTTAATTGCGTGGGCGTGAGCGTCAGGAATGGCTAATTCAATTAGCGAATCGTGAAGGGGCGTGGCCGAAGAGGCCATACGAGTGCTTTTGGTCGAAGGTGGGCGTGTCCAGAATCGGCCAGGGATGATTATGCGCGTGTAATTAGCGACCGGAAGTGGCCCCTGAAGAAAAGGCCGGTAATTGCCCACATCAAAGCAAGATCAAAGCATTCTTTCTTAACTATTAACCGCAACGACTTAAAAAAAAAAAAAAAAAAAAAAAAAAGCTTATTAGGCCTAATTAAGCATGTGGGCGTGTTCCTGGCACTGTGTGGAGTGTGTGCGTGTGCATTAATGCAGGTTTTATTGCTTCCGATTGGGCGTGGCTTCACGGGCCAGTGCTTGGACATCGGCGCCTGGGACTTGGCCTCGGCGATAGGTGGGCGTGTCCCGGAAGCGGTGGTGACCTTTGAACCCCGCGAGGAGGCTTTGGGGGCGTGGCAGGAGGTCAAAGGTGAGGCCATGTCTGTTAATGAGGCACTGTACGGCGGTGCGATCGAGGGGCCCGTACGGCTGGACGGAAGCTGACGATGGTTTGAAGCGGATGTGGTTGCGATGACGTGTTGTTACTCCGCCCACACAGGAAATGAGGTGAGCTCTTGCGTGGGCGGTGTGGCAGAACGGCCTCCAAGTGTTTGTGTGTGTTTTGGCCTTGAGGAAGCTGTGTGTTTTAATTGGGATTGATTGTGGGCTTCCGGTGGACATCCGGTGGTTAGTAGGCACTTGATTGAGAATGGTGGTCCTTGGGGAACAGGGTGGGGCTGTTTTGGGCGTGGCCTGGCCCCTCCCTTCCGGCTCGGCTTCCGGTCCATGGAGGATATTAAATGAACACTTCCGGCTCTAGCAGCCACACCCCTGAGACCTGTGCAATTAAAAGGGCGTGGTTACACAACATGCACCTCACTAATGACTTTGATGTGGTTTAGGTGTCATATCCCCCACCTCACGCCCACGCAATTTAATGGTACCTTAAGCCTAAGCGATTATCGATTCTTCTCCAAAAGAGGTTAACTAAATATTGGGCATGGGGGGGGGGGGGGGAGGGTGGGTAATTATTTGGGGGAGTACCAATGCTATTGAGATTATCGAGCAATTCGGCAAGTCAACTGGTCCAGGATTTGATTGGCATGGAATGAAGTAACTGAGCGGTTGAAACCTTACACACTGTGACACACACACACATAGAGAAAACACTTAATAGGGATACTATAATCGCTTAGAAGAAATCACTTACTAAGAAAATGCTTAGAAGAAATTGCTTATGGACAAAATGCTTAAAGATAATCGCTTAGAGAAAATCGCTTAGAAGAAATTGCTTAGAGAAAATCACTTAGAGATAATCGCTTAGAAGAAATCGCATAGTGGATGTCATTCATAGGCGGTACGAATTAGACCCTTCAGGGCCACGGTACACCAGAATCCACAACTTTGAGTTTGTATTCCCTATGGAGTGAATAATAATTATTATGGATAAATGCAAGATTACCATAATATTATTATTATACACGTATTATACAGCAACGGCTGCTATTAAATTTATTCCAAAATTACAAAGTATGCTTTTATATCAAAAGTATATGGGATAGTTACGTTGTAGCTTGATGAAAATAATATTATGCACAAATCTGGAAAATTTAATACATCACAGACCTTCAGCATAATATTAAGAATAACGAGTGTATGCCCAATCAGAAATTAATGCTTTTAATTCTGTACCCTAATCTAGATACCTTTCAAACAACATCGCCAGCTTTTGTTGCTGCGATATGGAGTTCTCGAAACAAATAAAATGCCCTGTGCCACTATGACCGAGCTGGAAGGCATGCAGTGGGTGGCATTCCACATTCTACTCTAGTAGAGAGTATTGAACATGAGAGTATATTAATTTTAAGGTTAGGGATGCATAATAGCATACCGTGGCAGGTTTAATAATGGCCACGTACGTAATATCCAAGATACTAACAAACACACCCACTACAATCCGAGCATAATATTATACGGCGGACGTATAATACGAGACTGCATGGCTAAGAAAATTCAAAGCATTTCATTGAAGCACGTGGTAAAGCAGCTCAGGGTGTTTCTCTTGTCCCAGCCAACCACAACCATGCAATTGCTCCCCTTCCACTCTGGCCTAGTCAATCCTTGACTATAGTGCCAGAAGTCCAAACCAAAGGCTACAGTGCAGGCCTGGTCAAGTTTACGGATGGAATACCGGCAGGTGCGATAGTCATTACGAATAATTAATGCTGCACAATGTCATATACATGATTATTAACCTGTGTGGCCACAAACCTCTGAACATGACAATACATAGGGTACTCCCTCGGTGGAATAGTTCTGACTAGACGTTTGATAGGTATACAGTTGGTGTGTATTGCACTAAAAACTAAAAAACATCAAGACTAGCCTTATAATAGCAGTAATTGTTACGTGCTAAATTGCAGTTTAGCGTGATTAAAACTTTCTGCTTTTACTTAAATGGAATGGGTAATAACCCCATGCAGCTGCTGCAGTGATTATGCAACTGAGACTAAGTTGACTGTTGAATAATATCTTTCAGCAAAAATGTGTTCGTTTGGTAATACATCTTGTCACTGTCTCTTCTTGTACCACCTAAAGAGTATGGCTAGGATTAAAAATATCACAACTGAGAGTTCCTGTTCCCCAAATGGAGTGAATATAGATGAATGGTAGAGGTACTACCAGCCATAGCAATGATGTCTGGATTAAGCAATGAAAGGTCTTCAAGAGAATTCGAAGCCATTTTTTAGTTGGAGTTTCTGTTTTAAATTTGTTAGGCTGAGCTTAACACAATAATTACTGTATGTAGTGGTGCAACAGCTACAGTAACTGTTACAGTAATTTCTGCAAATAGCTATACAATCTTTAAAATTTCTAGACAACTATAATACATAAGCTTGACATTTATTTCTTATTAGTGAAGTCTGAATGAAGTTTCTATTAGCATTAAGTTTGATAATAATATGTCTTATCACTATCTCTTTCTTGTACCACCTTGTTACCCAAATCAACTATTGTTAATAGCAGATAGTACTAAAATCCCCAACTGAGAGATCCTATTCCCCAAAACTTCAATGATACAGGAATAAAATTAATACGGATGAGCAGTAAATTAATACAAACAGCCAATAGTGCACCAAATAAGAAAAGTGAGCAATAGGTTATTCCAATCATTAGTCCTTTCGTGTAATATGGAATTTGAGCAGAAATAAACTCAATAAGACCAATGCAAAGCATTGTAAGATAATAGTTGAAAGGAAAGATAAAAAAAACCCATTAATTTTGTTTCAGTTTTATAAGGTATTCAGGTTGAGTGGCCAGCTAGTACCATTATGCCCGAAATAAACAGAATCAGTATAAAAAAAATAAACATCATCAGCATATTTTTTTTTCAAAATCTAAATAACATCAGTATTTTTTTTCAAAAATGGAATGATTTGAATTGAGCAATAGCTACGTCATTCTAACCTGGTCCAATACGTAGTCCAGGCTTTCATATACAATGGAAAAATAAACAGAATCAATAAACATTATCAGCATCCATTTCTCTCAAAAACCGTAAACATAAAAAAATAAACATCATCAGCTTTTATTTTTCTCAAAATGGAATGAATGTGTAGTTTATTGTTTACCTAGCCTGTTATGTTTCACTACATGCACTAGGTGTCACAGCCAGTAATGTAATAATAGTATAATAATATCACTACATAACAATAATAACAAGTAGACTGTCTACATGGAATAGTACCTATATACTATTCATAGTACTATGTGTATTATATTTACACTAGTCTTGTACATCCACCTGCAGTGCAGTTACTTTTGATACCTTGCACCCAGTTAAACAACTACCTAGAGGTGCCACTGATTGGTACGTATTGCACAGATATAAACTGACATCAAGACTAGCCTAAGTGTGTTATAATAATCACTATTATGTAAATTAAACTTTCTGTTTTTAGCTAAATGGGACGGTTAATAACCCAGTGTACCTGCTTCAGTGAATATGTAACTGCATGAAATTGCTTGAATCAGTCGACTGTTGAATAATACCTTTCAGCAAAAAAGTGTTCATTTGGTAACACATCTTGTCGCTGTCTTTTTTTGTACCACCTTGTGAGTATGGCTAGGATTAAAAATATACCCAAATCAATTATTGTTAATAGTAGCAAGTACCAGAATCCACAACTGAGAGTTCCTGTTCCCCAAATGGAGTGAATATAAATGAATGGTAGAGATACTACGAGCCACAAAGCTCCGGATAAAAAAATGAACATTGTCAATAGGTCATTCCAATCATTAGTCCTTTCATGAAAAATGGAACTTGAGCGGAAATGAACTCAACACCACCGATGTAAAGCATTGTTAAAGATATGAGAAAAAGGAAGTCTGGTACTGTAATCCATTTAGAATTGAAGCTTTTGTTTAATACACCTTCAGTGGACCATGTCTCAAATAAACACGGATTCGAATTGTTACGTTAGGCCCATTCGATTGCAGTGAATTATGTCTTGAAATAATATTGTATGTCATCAGAGTCAACACTCTTGCTATGAGTGCTACCGTGCCCACTAATATTTTGTGCCGACTTTCCATTCGTGGAGAGCATCCATAAAGTAAGGGGTATATCAAGGTTTCATGTAATGGTATTAATATTGCAGTTCCTAAATAGATGGTACGAGTAAAGCTTGCTTCAACATAACAATTGGCAACATAAGATCTAGTTGATTCATCGATGCCAATATCTCCAGTAAATTGATGGTATAGTCTATCACGGATGGTATTACTTGTAAGAATAGAACCTCCCAACACTCCAGTAACCATGGCTAGTGGTATGAATCTAAAGAATGTTTTGACATCTTCCACCTGCTCTATTGTAAATGGTCCTCCATATTTAGTCTTACCGAAGTCAATTCGAGAAGGAAGCTCATCTTCACAGTAGGTGAAGGCACTCCTCTGTCTTGGATACTTGTTTCTGATGGCATACGTGATCACTTTGTATACAAGTTTTAGTGGGTTTTGTTTAATTGGCTCCTTAATCAGGCAGTGGTTACAGGAATAGTCCAAGATCATTGCTAAAGAGAGATTTATGCACACAAACAAAAGCTTGTAAATTCGGGATGCCCTATTATTAAGGCAAGCAAATCCAAAATCCATAGGAATGCCCTGGCAAAACGCTGACCACACAAACCAGACAATAAAGGATTTGATTTCAGATGTTGAAGCATCATGGAGTTGATCTAGTCCAAACTGAATAATGCTGGCTTGAAATCCACCAAGACCAACAGCCATGGCAAAGAGTGCAACGTCTACAAGATATGAGTGGAAACCATCATAGCTTTCATACAGGTGAGCTACAACCGAGCTTATTGTTGCTATCACTGCTGCAATCCACATGATCCAAATACTGGTACGCACCACTTTGTATTGTCCAATACGAGTATCAGCTAGCCATCCTGCTATTGACGATGTGATTCCCAAAATTGCAAAGTATGCTCTTATCATGTATTTATTGTCGAAATAGTCACTCATGAGATGATACACACTAAATGCTAGGAAGTTCCAAGCCAATACCAGTAATGCACCTTTATTCTTCACTCTTCTTGGATGGTAGCATGTTGGCTTGCAGCACAATTTATAATTTGTCTTGATGTAACAATGCAACATCTTCAAGTGATACCATAACCATTAATCTGTCCGTCCAGCACCTTGTAGTTTTATGTCACAAGTGAACAGTGTCTGTGACTGACTTTATATATATTATTTGTGAAGTAAGGATTATGTGTTGAATCAACATCAATTTGCTGTATATAATATTATACACAATAGTATCTTTTGCGTGTGTACAGTATACACAATATATCATAAATCAGCAGCCTTTATTTTGTTTCAGTTTTCTATTGTCATATTTCATTATGGCCATTCTTGCTTGCTGTATCACATGATTGTGTATGAGTAATCCAATGCATGGCTAAGTCAAAGGAAATAATTGTAATAAAGAACTGTGTGGTGCTGGGTAAGTTGGGTAACTGACTTTAACACTTCATAACGACCAATGTAAATCATGGAAATACGGAAGCTTTTCGGTTGACATAGTTTGCCTCATGTGAATGATAGCTAGTGAAGCAGTGCAGTATGTGTGCAAGAAAGAGTAAGAGATTCGGATGAAGATTGAGAGGAGGAGGGAGGAGATTTGGACGAAGATTAAGAGGAGGAGGAAGGAGATTAATTTTGGACAAATAGTGAAAGGAGAAGGGAGGAGATTTGGACAAGTAGCTAGTCAGAGGAGGAAGAAGTAGATTCGGACAAATAGTAAGAGGAGGAGGAAAGAGATTCGGATGAAATTTGAGAGGAGGAAGGAGATCGGGACGAAGATTGAGAGGAGGAGGAAGGAGATTTGGACAAGCAGTGAGAGGTGCATACCAGTATTTAGATCATGTGGATTGCAGTAGTGATATCAACAACGAGCTCCATTTCAGCATACTTCAGTCAAAGTTACCATGGCATAGTGCTAAACATTAAGTTACACTCCTTATCACGGCTGTTGGTCTTGGTGGATTCCTAGTAAGCATCATCCAGTTTGCACTAGACCAGCTCCATGATGCTTCAACAACTGAAAGAAAGGCATGCAGTGGGTGGCATTCCGAGTGTATGTTAATTTTAATACTGCACGTGTACATGACTAATTAACCTGGTGGCCACAAACCTCTGAACATGAATATTATAATACATAGGGGTATTTCTGATTAGACGTTTGGGTGGTGGCTACAGTTGGTATGCATTGCACGCTGATAATTATTATTATAAACTGAATAATAAAACTCAAGACTAGACTTAGCTAGTGTATTATAATAGCAATAGCTAATTGTTATGTTTACAGTGATTAAAACTTCCTGTTTTTATGGGGTTTTTATGGGGTGTGTAATAACCCCATGCAGATGCTGTAGTGAATAAATAACTGAGACTGCTTGTAGCTATCAGTTGACTGTTGAATAATATCTTTCAGCAAAAAAGTGTTCGTTTGGTAACACATCTTGTCGCTGTCTCTTCTTGTACCACCTTGAGAGTATGGCTATGATTAAAATTATACCCAAGTCAACTATTGTTAATAGCAGCATGTACCAGAATCCACAACTGAGAGTTCCTATTCCCCAAATGGAGTGAATATAGGTGAATGGTAGAGATACTACCAGCCACAAAGTCCCAGATAAGAAAAATGAGAAGCAGCTCATTCCAATTATTAGTCCTTTCATGAAAAATGGTACTTGAGCAGAAATTAGCTCAACAAGACCGATGAAAAGCATTGTTAAAGATATGGTTGAAAGGAAATCTGGTACGGTTATCCATTTACAATTGAAGCTTTTGCTCAATGCAGTTTTGCTGGTATTAAATAAACAAGGAATTGTTACATTAGGTCCATTCATTTGCAGTGAATTATGTCTTGAAATAACATTGTATGCCATCAGAGTCAACACTCTTGCTATGAGTGCCACCATACCCACTATTATTTTATGCTGACTTTCCATCCGTGGTGTGCATCTGTAAAATATCGGGTAAATCAAGGTTTCATATAATGGTATCAATATTGCAGCTCCAAAATAGATGGTATAATCAAAAGTTGCTTCAAAATAATGTTGTGATTCATTGCTTGTATCTCTAAATTGATTGTATAGTTTATCACGTATGGTATTACTTGTAAAAATAGAACCAGCCAACACTCCACCTACCATGATTAGTGGTATGAATCTAAGAAATGTTTTGACATCTTCCACCTGCTCTGTTGTGAATGGTCCTCCATATTTACTTTTTCCAAAGTCAATACGAGAAGGAAGCTCATCTTCACAGTAGGTGAAAGCACTTCTCTGTCTTGGACACTTGTTTTTGATAGCATATCTTACCACTTTGTATACAAGTTTAAGCGAGTTTTGTTGAATCGGCTCCTTAATCAGGCAATGATTGCAGATAGAAAGGAATATCATCGCTAAGGAGAGATTTATACACACAAACAGAAATAGAAAGATATTGTGCTTTTCTCTAGTGCATTTGAGTACAAAATATGTAACAATACCCTGACTGTTTATCGTCCATACAAACCAGACAATGAAGGATTTAATTTCAGTTGTTGAAGCATCATGGAGCTGATCTAGTCCAAGCTGAATGATGTTTACAAAGAATCCTCCAAGACCAATACCCATGATACATAGTATAACGTTTAGCACAGTTTTGTTAATGTCCTGGTAATTTTGATTGGAGTATACATATGCTGTAATAGAACTTATTGTTGCTATCACTGCTGCAATCCACATTATCAAAATGCTGGTACTAACCACTTTGTATCGTCCAATACGAGTGTCAGCTAGCCATCCTGCTATTAATAGTGCAATTCCTACAAAAACTGCAAACACTGCTTTTGACGTGACTTTGTCATATAACTTGTGACACAAGATATGCAACACACTCATACAGAGAAAGTTCCAAACCAGTATTAGTAAGGCACCTTTGCTCTTGAATCTTCTTGGGTGATATACTGGCTTACAGCATATCTTTAGATGTTCTTTTGTGACAGCAATGTTGGCTGGATTAAGCAATGAAACGTCTTCAAGTGAATTCATTGCTCAATTGGAGTTTCTATTAAAGTCATTATCTTGATTCAACTAGCCCATAATGCTTGCTATAACAATTTTATAGTGGAACATCTACTAGTAGCTATAGCCTACACACTATACAAAACATTGTCATTAATAGTGTACAAACTCTTAGAAAAAGGACGTAGTAATCATATAATATAAATGAGGTGACTGTTGAATAACATCTTTCAGCAAAAATGTGTTTGTTTGGTAACACATCTTGTTGCTGTCTCTTCTTGTACCACAATGAGAGTATGGCTATAGGAACGTCATAGTTAATTTTATGTATTAGCAGTATGCACCAGAATCCACAACCTTGAGTTCATATTCCCTATGGAGTGAATAATAATATTATGGATAAATGCAAGATTACCATAATATTATTATACATGTACTATTATACAGCAACGGCTGCAAAATTACAAAGTATGCTTTCATATCAAAAGTACATGGGATAGTTCCGCTGTAGCTTGATGAAAATATGCACACATCTGGAAAAAATTTAATACATCACAAGCCATCAATGTAAGAATAACAAATGTATACCTAATCAGAAATTAATGCTATTAAAAGGTATTTTTATGGTATAATACCATAAAGGTTCCTTATGATTACCCTAATCTAGCTACGTTTCAAACGACATCGCCAGCTTTTGTTGCTGCGACATGGAGTTCTCAAAATAAATAAAATACCCTGTACCACTATGACCGAGCTGGAAGGCATGCAGTGGGTGGCATTCCATACTATAATTATACTCTAGTGGAGAGTATAGAACATGAGAGTATATTTAAGGTTAGGGATGCATAATAGCATACCAGGTTAATGGCCACCTCATATCCAGGATACTAACAACCACACCCACTACAATCTGAGCATAATATGAAGTATATGAGACTGGCTAAGAAAGCATTTCATTGAAGCACATGGTAAAGCAGCTCAGGGTGTTTCTCTTGTCCCAGCCAACCACAATCATGCGATTGCTCCCCTTCCACTCTGGCCCAGTCAATCCTTGACTATAGTGCCAGAAGTCCAAACCAAAGGCTACAGTGCAGGCCTGGTCACATGTACTCACAGTTCACGGACGGAATACCGGCAGGTGCGATAGTCATTACAAATAATTGGTAGAAGTGGCAATTAATACTGCACAATGTCATGTACATGATTAATTAATCTGTGTGGCCACAAACCTCTGAACATGACAATACATATAGGGTACTCCCTCGGTGGGGTAGTTCTGACTAGATGTTTGATAGGTATACAGTTTGTACGTATTGCACTGATAACTATATTATAAAAAACATCAAGATTAGCCTTATAATAGCAATAATAATATTGTTATGTAAATTGCAGTTTAGAGTGCCATGATTAAAACTTTCTGTTTTTATCTAAATGGGATGGGTAATAACCCCATTCAGCTGCAGTGATTTTACAACTGAGACTAGTTGACTGTTGAATAATATCTTTCAGCAAAAATGTGTTCGTTTGGTAATACATCTTGTCGCTGTCTCTTCTTGTACCACCTTGAGAGTATGGCTAGGATTAAAAATATACCCAAATCAACTATTGTTAATAGCAGCATGTACCAGAACCCACAATTGAGAGTTCCTGTTCCCCAAATGGAGTGAATATGGACGAATAGTGGAGATACTATCAGCCATAAAGCTCCAGATAAGGAAAATGAGGAGCAGATCATTCCAATCATTAGTCCTTTCATGAACAATGGAACTTGAGCAGAAATGAACTCAATAATGCCTATGTAAAGCACTGTTAAAGATATGGTTGCAAGAAAGTCTGGTATTATAATCCATTTGTAATTGAAGCTTTCGCTCAATAAACCTTCAGTTGTCTCGAACAAACACAGAGTTGATACGTTGAGCTCATTCATTTGCAGTGAATTATGTCTTGAAATAACATTGTATGCCATCAGAGTCAACACTCTTGCTATGTGTGCCACAATACCCACTAATATTTTGTGCCTACTTTCCATCTGTGGAGAGCATCTGGAAAATATTGGGTACATCAGGATTTCATGTAATGGTATCAATAATGCAGCTCCAAAGTAGATGGTATATTCAAAATTTACTTTAAAACATTCAATACCAGTGGAAACTTGTGATTCATTGCTTGTATCTCTTGTATAATTTATCGTGTATGGTATCACTTAGTCTTGTAACAATAGAACCAGCCAACACTCCACCTACCATGATTAGTGGTATGAATCTAAGAAATGTTTTGACATCTTCCACATGCTCTGTTGTGAATGGTCCTCCATATTTACTCTTTCCAAAGTCAATACGAGAAGGAAGCTCATCTTCACAGTAGGTGAAGGCACTCCTCTGTCTTGGGTACTTATTTCTGATAGCATACCTTATCACTTTGTATATAACTTTTAGCGAGTTTTGTTGAATTGGCTCCTTAATCAGGCAGTGATTGCAGGTAGAAAGTAAAATCATTGCTAAGGAGAGATTTGCACATACAAACAAAAGTCGAAAGACACTGTACTTTTCTCTTGTGCATTCATATATATAGTACATAAGAACACCCTGACTGTTCATCGTCCATACATACCATACTATGAAGGATTTGATTTCAGTTGTTAAAGCATCATGGAGCTGATCTAGTCCAAACTGAATGATGTTAACCAGGAATCCTCCAAAACCAACTCCCATGATACATAGTACAACGTTTAGCACAATTTTGTTAATGTCACGGTAATTTTGACTGGAGTATACTGTAACAGAGCTTATCATTGCTAACACTGCTGCAATCCATGTGATCCAAATACTGATACACACCACTTTGTATCGTCCAATACGAGTGTCAGCTAGCCATCCTGCTATTAATAGTGTAATTCCTACTACAATTGCAACCCATGCTTTTGACATGAATTTGTCATATATTAAGTTATGATATAAGAAATACAGCACACTCATACAGAGAAAGTTCCAAACCAGTATCAGTAAGACACCTTTGCTCTTGAATCTTCTTGGGTGATATACTGGCTTACAGCATGTCTTGAGATGTTCTTTTGTGACAGCAAAGTTGTCTGGATTAAGCAATGAAACGTCTTCGAGTGAGGCCATTGTTCAATAATTATTGGAGTTTCTATTAAAGTCGTAGTTATCTCCTTGGCATGTGGTGCATGCTATAATTTATAGTGGAACATCTAGCCTACACATTATACAAAACAGTGTCATTAATAGTGTACAGACTTTTAGAAAAAGGACAGAGTAATGATATATTATAATACAAAATGAGGAGACTGTTGAATAATATCTTTTAGCAAAAATGTGTTTGTTTGGTAACATATCTTGTTGCCGTCTCTTTTTGTATCACAATGGAGTATGACTATAGGCCTATAGGAACGTCATAGTTGATTAATTTTATGTACTAACATAATTTTATTAGCAGTATACACCATGAAGAATCCACACTTACTTTGAGTTTGTATTCCCTATGGAGTGAATTTGGACAAATGTGCACGCATCTGGAAAAATTTAATACATCACAGCCATCAGTGTAAGAATAACATGTAAACATTAGATCTAGGTCTTCAAAAAAATCTTAGTTTAAGGGGCGCCAATAGTCTGACATCAAATTAGTTACATCATAACACTAATTACCATACTGATAGCAACCTAAACGTATATAACTAGGGCCATTGGTTACAACAACTAATACAAAAAGTTCCAGAGCCTAAAGAAGTAGACTACTCCAGCTCCTGCATGAACACCCGGGATTCGTGAGTTAACCCCTACAAAATTATGTAGTAGCTAGTAACAATACTGACTGGAGATTCTGTTAATTTCCCTGAATGTGTAATTATGGTCATATATGCATGCTGCCCGTGTCCATGAGCCACTTAGGTGGGTAGGGAGAGTTTCCGTGGAACAAAAGAGCTTTTCAATCTACCACCCCTAGTTCTCAAGGCTAGGCACCTATGTGGCTCTGCCTTTTGCTTAAATTAGGTTTGCCTGAGCAGGCAGTGAGATGGTTTTCCCCTTAGGTTTGGATTGGTAGTAGAAGATAAACCTACTGAATTTTCATGTGTATGCCCAACTATTCCTATCTAAAATTAATGCTGTACTCTCTAGCCTACAAAATATTTTGTAGCTATCGTAATATTGTCATGCTAGATCATACTGTGATTTGATATCGATTGGCCGTGATGTTCATGCATGCACATACCGGTACCAGAAATAAGCACAACACAGGTAGCTAGCTATAATATTATACCTGACCCTTCCTCTTTCTTGCGAAGAGGCTGAGCTTGTTATACCCTAGACTAGTAGGTGGGGGGATTTAATGGTTGTTAACTCTAATGTGGGAGCAGTCTATGTATAAAAATACTAAGTTATTTGACTTACTCAGTAAACTGTTACAGTACCTGTATGGGTACCGGTGTTAATGGATGGAGACATCCACACTTGAATAGGAAGTAGGGGGAGGGGATTTGTGGCAACAATTAGCGTTATCATGGAACAGAATAGTATATATTTGCATATTATAGCTCTACACCAATTGAGTAAACAGAAGAGTCACAGAGGTCACTAATGATTGCATTGTCTTCTTGGTAATTAATCTTATCAGTTAATTAATACATTGAGGTAGCCAGGTAGCTACCACTGGAACCCCCTCACATACTTCAGGGCTGAGTAGTATCCCTTATATGGACATTAGGTGCACATCATGTGATAAATGAATCAAGTCATTTTGCAGTTGCCCAAACTTCAAGTACCAATTTTGCTAGTAGCTAGATATCCCGAGTCCAGCAAGGAAATAAGCTGCTGTAGCCTAAAGTGAGATAAGGAATGGCTGAGTCTCAAGCTGTTGCCAAGCAAGCCCTACAGAAGCTGAAAGACCAGCTGACCTGTGCCATCTGCCTAGATGCCTTCAAGGACCCCAAACTGCTCCAATGCTTCCATGTCTACTGTAAGGACTGCCTTCAGCGACTGGTGATCACAGACAGACAAGGGCAACTCTCCCTTTGCTGCCCCACCTGCCGACAATCCACCCTCCTTCCCCCAGCTACTGGTGTGTCTGGCCTCCAGCCAGCATTCCATATCCACCATCTCATGGAGATCCAAGAAGCTCTCGAGAAGGTCAAAGAGCCAAAAAAGGTCCAATGTGAAAAATGTAAAAAGTCACGAATTGCTACAAAATTTTGTCGAGATTGCGGAAAGTTTGTCTGTGAAAGGTGTGTTGAGATGCACAGCGAATGGGATGAGTTCTCAAACCATGAGGTGGTAAGCATGGAGCAGATACAGAGCAACGTGAAGCAGCTGGTCCCACCAAAGAAGGTGACCCTCTACTGCTCTCTGCACGAAGGCATGAAGCTCGACCTCTACTGTGAGACGTGTGGAGAGCTCATCTGTCTCCACTGCACTGTCAACAAGCACTGTAGACCAGAGCACAAGTATGACCTGGTGGGGGACACTTTCCAGAGACATAAAGCAGAGATTACAGCAGCCCTGGAGCCAGTTGAAAATCAGCTGGGTGTTGTGAGCAAGGCACTGGAGCAGTTTGATTTGCGATCACACGAGCTAGACGACCTACAAATAGCTATTGAAGGTAACATACAGCAACAAATCCGACAACTTCAAGAATCATTGGAAGCGAGAAAGGCCGAGCTGATCGACCAACTGCAGTACTACATCCAAACAAAGAAGAAGAACCTTGCAGCACAGAAGAATGAAGTGGAGACAGTCCATACCCAGCTGGCCAGCTGTCTGTCATTTGTGAGGGAGAGTCTGAGGACGGGAAGCCAGGGAGAGGTGATAAAAATGAAGAAAGCAGTTGTGAAGCAAATCAAAGACATGACAGACAACTTCAAACCAGACATGCTGCCTCCCTGTGAGCTGGCTAATGTCAAATTTATAGCATCTCCTGAGCTCACCCATGCCTGTCAGCAGTTTGGAAGAGTATTTCTCCAGCATGCATCTCCTGAGAAATGCTATGCCACAGGCAAAGGCCTTGAGGTAGTTGAGCCTGGTGAGAAAGCCACTGCAGTCCTGCATGTTGTTGACCAGAAAAAGAAAGCTTGCAGCACACCAATGGAGACTCTGACCTGTGAACTAGTGTCAGAGAGCACTGGTGAGAAGATTAACTGCCCTGTGAAGAAGACGGAATCCAGTGATCAGTATGAAATCAGCTACCAGGCCACTAATCGAGGGAGATACCAGCTGCACGTAAAAGTGGAGGGGGAGCACATCAAAGGAAGTCCATTCCCTGTCACTGTGAAGCTGCCAGTCCAGAAGCTGGGCACTCCAATCAAGACCATTAGTGGAGTGAAGGGGCCATGGGGTGTGGCAGTCAACAAGAGAGGGGAGATCATAGTGGCTGAGGAAAGTGGACACTGTATCTCCATCTTCAGCCCAGCAGGAGACAAATTTCAATCATTTGGCTCTCAAGGCACTGGAAATGGACACTTGAATTGTCCTCGGAGTGTAGCAGTGGATGATGATGGTAACATACTTGTTGCAGATTCAGGTAATAATCGAATTCAGAAGTTCACCTCAGCTGGAAAATTGATCAAAGCAGTGGGAAAGGGAGGTAACAAGCTTTCGGAGTTTTCTGACCCTTTCGGCATCGCCATCCATCAAAACGTATACGTATCTGAGGTACATAATCAACGCATTCAGATTCTGAACGCCGACCTGACATTCTCAAGTAGCTTTGGTAGCGAAGGCAGAGAAAACGGACAGTTCAGCTACCCCTGGGATGTGGCATGTGACAGCACTGGAAAGATGTATGTGGCTGATAGTAACAACCATTGTATTCAAGTGTTCACAGCAAAGGGACAATTTCTAAGGAAGTTTGGGAAGAAGGGCAGTGGCAATGGAGACCTGAACTGGCCCGCCAGTATCAGCATTGACAGCGAGGATGTGGTGTATGTGGCTGAGGAGGAAAACCATCGTATCTCAGTGTTCACATGCGAAGGCAAGTTTCTGACTTCATTTGGCTCAAAGGGAAGTGGACCAGGACAGTTTCGCTACCCTCGTGGAATAGCAGTGGATAAGAATGGAGTGGTTTATGTCAGTGAATGTGGCAACAATCGCCTCCAACTCTTTTAAGAATATTATGGACAAGTTAGATACTGACATTGATTTAATATACAATGTCATAAGATATATATTACACTTGATGCATGCACATTCACACTAACAAAATTATAGCTTACATGTGTTATATATCATAACGTTTGACATAACTATTAGCTACTTCTTATGCAACTAGCTATAATGTCATGGTTTTGTGCAATATCATATTAATTATTATGCAATCGTGTACTAGAATTTTGACACTCTTCCTTAATTATACTGTATTCTAAGCTTTAGATTGCGGCCCAATACAATGATATTTTTACTACAAATGACATTGTCCCTATAATGCTCTATAATACTATTATTGACCATGTATCAATATCATGGTCAGCAGGAGGCTAGGTGAGCACTGACTTTAATAATTCAATACTTGATCAATGATGAGAAACTTTATATAATTTTGTATACAACCAGCAATGTACTAAACTCAATAAGAGCTGAGTCAATCCTACATGTAGCAACGATCATTCAATGGCATATCTACTGTGATAAAATCAGTGATCAGTATACTGCAGCTAACAGCTATAACTATAACACAGTTTAGTTATAATATACGACTGATTTCTAGAAGTGACTGTACATGCACAAAAAGTCTAACCCCGTCTTTTCGGAGTCTTCGGTGTTTTTGGAGTCTTCGGTGTCTTTGGTGTCTTTGGCGTCTTTGTCTTCTTTGTTTTGGTTCTGGTTGACTCCCCAGTTGTTGATGATGGTACATCTGCAATTGTACCTCGAGATGTCTTTGTCTTAGTCTTAGTCCTAGTGTCAGTCCTTGGAGTCCTGTTGGTAGATGTTGAACTTCCCTCTGTAACAAATTAACAATAGTTATAGCATGACATCACATCATTATGAAACATACCAGTATTGCAATCTGCACCAGTTTGTGTTTTGGATCTTGTCCGAGTTTTCTTAGTTCTCCTTGTTGTTGTACTGTCCTCGTCATCATCTGGACACTCTGCAGTCATACAATTAGTAATAGTATACTGAGGATGACTAGAGCATCTAGTTGAAACGTCGGCAAGTTTTACCGAACAGTTATGTTGTCTGCAAAGAATCTTCGTTTTATTCAGTAATAGTATAGGAAATATCGTGATTGGTCGAGTCTCTAAAACCACACACTACTTATAATATGCTATACATTTTCCAGCTCTTGTAACTTTGAATAATAAAGTGATCATGACTGTAAAGCATTAATGTTCTCCTCAACAAAACCAATCAGCCCCACAAGTATGACTATTATCATTACAAACATTTTGCTAATGATTTCTGGCAAAGATGATCATGATGATTAAATTAACAGAATTTTCTCATTAGTTTTTATACCACAATATCATCCGTGGCATAAAACTCTACTCTGTCCGATCAACAGATCAAGTGAAAAAGAAATTACTTTGACATGGCCCACTAGCTTAATAAGTTGCTAACTTTGCTTACGTACTTGGTGGCTCATTCATGACACAGTTCATTCCATCACCCTGGAAACCATCCTTACAAATACATGTATAGCTGCCCGGAGTATTGAAGCATTTGGCATTCAGATCACATCTGGCATTCCTTGTCCTACACTCATCAATATCTGCAATCATGGACATACATCGAGTTAACTTCTAGAAAAAATTTATATAATAATTATTATAGATCTTATTCACTTACCGAAACAGTATTTTCCATTCCCAGCGTATCCCACCTTACATGTACAAGTGAAGCTGCCCTTTAAGTTGCGGCAGATTGCTTTCTTGCTGCAGTCATCAGTTCCCAAGGCACATTCATCAATATCTACAAAAAAATTATATTTAACATAGGTCATGCACCCATGCATGCAACTGATTGATCAGTTTGCCAAATACAGTCATGCTTTTCTGTTGTGTAACATGCGAAAAACATGTATACAAACATTAATCAAAAGTTTTAGCAGGTTTATTACATGTACCTGTACAAGTTCGCCCATCTCCTTGTAATCCAGGACGGCAGTTACACTCAAAACTACCCTCCGTATTAGTACAGTAGGCACATCTGTCACAGTTATGAGAACCAGTAGAACACTCATTAACATCTGTAGCATGACATGATTTTATGAGAAAGTAAAATATTATTTAACGATGAAGCCTTTCGAAGAGTAATAATATGCTTTTATTGACAAGGTAATTTGTCACTCAAACACTGTAATAATATTTTCTAACTAACCTGAACAGGTCAATCCATCTCCTTGGTAACCATCATTACAAACACACTCGTCATCAACAAAGTTTGCATTGTCGTCGCATATAACGGTGGCTACACACAAGAAATACAATTTTAGATATCAGTAAGCAGTCAATTTTAATACCTAGTACTTCCCATTATGATTATTAATGAAAGTTATAAAAGCATGCTCTTAATTTGCAGGCTTAAAATCCAGTGTATATATGAAGCCTTTAATTTTTACCAGTGTCACTATGAGCTGCTTAATTGCTCACCAAACTTTCTGCTAATATGGCATCCCAGATTGTATACATCTAGGCACGCAATAAAAAACACTAGTATACATAAACCTACGATCTTCAATGATTGGATCAACTATCGTGATACAAGTTGTATCATCCATAATGATGCCACTAGGAGAGACGGAAGTGAGAATCACCGAAAATTCTTCAGGTATCTCAGAGGTTTCGTCACTAATGATTTCTATCGTAGTGCATCTCATTCCAGATTGATTAAAGGTCAGCATCACTGTAGCAACTCTATAATCCACGCCAGCTAAGTGAAGGGAACAAAAATCAATTAATTTTGTGATAACTAGATTATTCTGTGTTAGCAATAATAATATTATGCAATATTTCAGTGATTCCAAATGCATAGCTAGTGACCCATCTATAATAGCCAAGTGAGAATCATTACAATACCTGTAGCTTGAGATGCTGCATCGAGCTTTGGTGCAGTTTGTACTGTTGCGACAACCTCAGTAGCGAGGCTGCTGTTAGTCACGACACACACTAACACTCCAAGTTCATCTTCAAAAACAGTGATATTTGGAGGAGTAATACTGAACACGGGAACTGTAAAGTGGACAAGAAGGTTATTCACGGAGCAAAGTATCTCCATGCATGCTGGCTGGCACTCTCTCCCAGCTACTTAACATCAATAATATTAATTATTGCATGAAGAGAATAAAAATAAGCTTTGAGCTGGTCCAGGAATGTGGCAGCCACCAGTTTACCCATGATACTCGAGCTCCTAATAGAACTAAAGTGTCCCCATCAGTATTGCATAGCCACCCTCTATGGTACACATTACTACTGTCTTAGAGATGGATGCCACTGACATAATATAATATTATAGTGCTATCATTAGACCACCCAGAATATAATGCTAATATTCAAATTCATTTTGCCTCCTGACCAATTTAAAGCGTTGGCTCCAATAGCAATAGCTACTAGTATAAACTGACTTAGACTACCTAAATATGTATTTTAAGCTACCATGCAGTACAAGTGAATACTACAGGTTTACTTGCAACTCTTGTAATTGAATTAACTAACACCCACCCAAGTGACCAACCCTATTATTGTATAGCCATGTTAGCTCAAATAATAATTATTCTGTGTGGCCTCATAATAACTATTATAGCATTCTACATGCCACAAGCCTTACTGTCATTATCAATGATTTTGATGCAACTTGTGTCATCAATAATTTCTCCCACAGGACGAGCGTTAATGAGATTCACGGCAAATTCTTCATCAACTTCAAAAGCTTCATCATCAATTATTGGTATATTGATGCAGAATATTGTGTTCACTTCATCAGTAGCCATGAAAGTCAAGTCAGTGCTTACACTCATGTAATCAGAATCAGCTACAGAGAAAGAAAACATTACATCAACCTTAAAAAGGTACCTTAGTAATAAAGGCAAGTTATGCACAAATTACTAATAATTATACAACTAGCTACACCAAGTACTTCAACAGAAATGCTATATTCATGAACATGCCATTCATCGCAAGCTACCTGTAGATTAAATATGTATCATAAGATAACTACCGAGCATGCAGCTTGTTCAGTGCATATACCTACCTTCTGCCTGAGCAGCAGATCCTCCACTCTTTAGTCCTGTCTGTACAGTCACTACAACATTCCTGGCAAGTGCAGTTACACCAACTCTTGAAACACACACTTCCACTGTCGAATTAACTCCCTCAACCACAGTGACGTTTCGAGGACTAATGGTGAACTGTGGAACTGAATAATTATATAGTAGTGCATGCATAATATTATCATATCGGAATTTGATCATTACTGTCAGTGGTAATAAAATTAATTACTTTGATTGAATTTGGTTGCAAGAGAAGCTGGAGTGGGATATGTACATATCTAGATAGGTAGCTATCTAAATCTACAAGAAGTTGGTCACAGGAAGTAATGGGTGGGAAGGTCATAAGTATCACCTTTTATCTTATCTATGCTTAGATTATCAGGCCATGCCCATGCACTATCTGTGTCATGATGCACTGATGTCATAGCAACAGAAGATAATTTCCTGGTAACCAGTATCTAGATGGTCTATAGTTAAAAGTGGTTGCCATGTGTGTACTAGCTTCCATGTGTGGGCAAACACACACAAATACCAAGAATATTAATTCATGCTTTCACCATAAGTGGAACCATAGAAGGAAGTCACAGAAGTAAATTAAGTCCTTAAAGGAAAAAAGGTCAACTCCACCCTTAAGGTATAGATGCATTATGTCAAACAAATTGAGAGGATGATATCTTACTGTCATCGTCCACAATCGTGATGCAGGCTTGCTCAATTGGACCGACATTAACTTCTTCATTAGGCAAGTTCCTGAATGTTAGCAAGAATTGCTCATCACCCTCGTACAGGATATCTCCAATGATTTGAGGATCGAAACAGAGTCTATTAGAATCAGTCGTATTAAAGAGTAGAGTGATATCGCCGCTGTCAAAATCCGAATTATCTGCAGTGTGTAAAATTAATTATTATTCCATACAAAGAGATGCAACAATAATAATTATGTGTGTACACACACTCAATACTATTACATATTAGCACTTTAAATACATGGAGACTAAGCCACATCAATAATAATAATTATTACTACCCTGGTACCTGGAACACATTAATTTTTATTGATGCTACACCTATAAAAAGTTTGATTAGTTGGCCATGCAATGCTATAATCTCTCTAGCGACTTTATAATGAAGGGTTTAGCTTTTAGTAGCTAGAGAGTTAGGTAGCTATGTACACTTTACCTGCTGCAGGATTGTCTACCCCTTTCATGACTGGACTAATCACCACTTCAATGACTCCTGTCAGATCGGTACTGACGATACATACTTCACCAGGTGCTCCATCCTCAATGAAGGTGTAGTTTTCTCTCTCAAATGAAATAGTCCTCTCTGTGAAGTAAGAAGATATACAGATTTGTTACATTATACACAATGGGTACAATAAAATTTTAATAGTTAGATAGTAGAGCTGAACTTAATGTGCTTACCACACTCTCTGATATTGTAAGTAACTGAATCCATTCCAAGTGAGCTGTTGACTACACATGTCCAATTTCCGAGAGAGAGGTTGAACAACGCTGATCTGGCTTCTTCAATCGTGCTGATACCAGTATCTGATAGCATCATAGGCATTGTGATGTTTTTCACATCGTCAAAGAAGAAAAGCTTGCCATCTCTAGTAGCTGTTAGTGGATTGGGTTCAAAGATTCCCGGTAGGAGCAATATATTATTATCAAAAAAGTTGGAATCAGGATCGAGATCTTCTCCCACTGGAGCTGAATAGACCAGTTCACCATTCCTCAGCCACATTCGAATGGGAACACTCCTAGGCTGACCTCTCTCTTCCACAGTGCAGTCCAACTCAATTGGGCTGGTATCACTTCTTTCCCAGCAAAAATTATCTGCAATCAAAGCACGGATAATATTTGAAATTTCTCCAAAACTTTTATGGTGCTTGCTTCCTATAATAGTACCCACTCCATCATATAGAACGTCCTTGTGTCAGGGATCATGTTTCCATATTATAAGACTTGTCAATGATTCATTATTATTTTTGGCTAAGCCTGAACTATCATGACATTGTCTGTGCTCCCAATTATTATTGTCATACTGCCCAACTTGCGTGACAGAACAGCAGAGATATTGTATGTCCATAGATCTTAGTATTGATTATTCCAATGAGCCAGCTAATTACTACTTTCCTATTGTGCAATCTTAACTACAGTCTATACACACATGTTGTAGCCATGGTGCTAGCAATAGTGTTGGAGGCATATTGAGTGTAGCTAAAGCACTTAGTCAGGGTGTCAATAGGTGTTACTGGTCTGCATTTTTGCAAGGGTGGTGATCAGCAAATACCTTGTTACATTCAAATAAGGGCAGCACTACAATACGGTACAAGTATACATTATTATGGCTGCTAATGTATTATATTATGGCTGCAAAAATTCTTTCTCATGAACATGATGTTATAATCATTACAGACATTCTCTATTATCCAGTGGGGATGGGAGGCTCCTCCATACCTCCCCCCCCCCCCCCCCCCGAGATCAAAATTAAAGGGGAAGGAGAGACATTACACAATAGTAGCTAATTATTCAGAACATCGTTTTAGAATACAATACTGTAGTGACCCCATAAAACAACAAATTCAATAAACAGGATTTTTTTTATGAAATTGCTAAACCAAAATCTTTGGAAGAAGCCACTTTAAATTAATCAGCCCAAATAAATACTTACTTGAAGCATCGGCGATGTCAGGAGGAGTGCCAACGGTCACTTGTGTGTAATTTGCAGGGCTGCAGTTGGTGGTGTTGTCCTCGCAGACCTCGCATATGTAGATCCTAGAGTCGGGATCTTCAGCTCCTTGGACAATCTCAGTTCGTGTGATGTTCAACCATCTATTGAGCTCCCCTCCCACTATTACTCGCTCTCCTGGCATGCCCTCATTGGGTAGCAATGATTGTGGTTCCCGACTGGGATCTATAGAGATAATAATTATTACTTAAGTGTAGAGTAGGTGTTGATCTTTGTACATTCATTAAATTTTGTTGATCTTTGTGTCAAGTACCCTGTAATAATGTGCTGTTGCTAAGTTGTGCTATCACTTGTGTGTGCTAAATATATTTCTGGATGTTCCATTGCTATGCTTGTTGTGTTAATGTGGTAATAATATTATTACTATGTGTTGGTTTTCTATAATAAGATGAGCATTAAAGTTTGCGTATTAGAATCATTCGTATAACATCATGCTATCATCCTATATTCTAACAACCTTTTCTACAAGTTACCCTTACTGATATTCAGCGAGCAGCTCGGGGAAAGTCCGGCGACTAATATCATTACATAAGCTCAATTGACACAGTGAACACTTGAGATATGGAAATAAAGTAGCCTTGTCCCGAGGCACCCTGATCTAGCTTTTCAACTGCATGCAAGAAAAGGGGGGAGCCTGGTAAAACATATCACATTCGTGATGCCAGATGGAACCAACTTCCATAATATTATTATATTGGCGCACGTGCATGTGGGTTCTGGCTGTAGCATGCAAGGCACTTAGTCTAGGGATCAACACTCGCGTAGCCTTGTCCCGAGGCACCCTGATCTTTTATACAGTTGAAACAATCAGCTAGAGCCTGCACGCGTGCATCCATAACATATTATTATATTATGGAAGTCGGTTCCACCTGCAGTCACTCACATGATTAGTTTTATCATTCTCCCCCTCTTTTCTTGCATGCAAATGAATCAGGGCACCTGGGGACAAGGCTAGAAATATTACATTTACCAACAACCAATACCTACAAGAGTTCAATGCACTATAGCCTAATATAAAATCAGTTTCTTGCTAGAATTACTGATTAAGTAGCTGATACCACCTCAACATTAATTGTGTGTAAAACTGTAAACTTTACAACCACACAAAGGGTGTGGAGATCGCCACAATACAGTGCTTGTCATAACTACACACACACTTTAAAGCCAGCAATTTAATTAGCAAAAATGAACGTTTGCCACAGGTTGATGTACATTTTTGGCAGGTCTGTTAGCTAAATTACATTCACGAAGGAAACAGCGTCACTAACCAACATGGGTTTGTGCAATAATAAGCAATGGACAATTGTGTTAATGTTCCAATTAAATTTATGGACAATTAAAGATTTGGCTCTTAGTTTCCAGGCTACAACATCCAAGGACATGCTGACCCCCAAGAAACATACAGCAATTAACCTCTCACCCAGTAAGATCATAGGTTGAACAGACATGCAAACATCCTGTTTCACTAGAACTAGCTGCCTGAAAATTCAATTACTTAATATTAGTACCTTCCACGTTGCCAAATTCGTCCAACTGTATGAATGACCATTGTATTGTGTACTGAACAGGGGGTTGCTCTGGAATCTCTAGATTCTGCTGCTGTAAGAGCCACGGTAGGCAATCGATGTTGAGAGTCACGTCCTCTTGGACCACTGCACCCTGAACTTCTTCCGTGAGCCGGAGGATGTGCGTTTCCCCCGTTTTCGCGGCAACCGCTAACTTTTCTTGATCTGATAGAAGTTGCAGCCTGGTTAGGTTTTCTGCTCCTCTGAAAACAGTGAATTGCGCATGAACGAAAGTTCCAAACTGAAAGATGCAAAGGAGGAGTAAAGGAACAGTTGGTTTCTCCATGACTTGAGTCCTGGTTGTGGTGGAGATGTAACTGAGTACCTCGAATGCCAGTTTGCGACAGATTTTATAGGCGATGCGCCACAGGATGAGAATGGGCAGGATATTGGTTGTTGATTCCATGTGCGCATGCGCACTCCGGTGTTGCGGGAGGGGGTGGAGCTAGAAGGTGGGGCTGATAAACAGACCAGATCGGCTTTGGACTGGTTTGGAGATTTGTGATGGCAGGGAAATCAGAGGTGAAGTTATCAGACACGTAATTTAAGTACAGATCTGTAGAGCTGTATCATATCACGGCCTCCACGCCATGGGCTGGCTACCAGCTTACATGGCTTAGGCTGATCATAGATATTAGAGCGCTCTTTATAATATCTATGGGCTGATAGCCACAAGTATGCTAACCATATGCGACTAAGTAGTAGAAAGAAGTTTTCCAGCTGAGGTCCAGAGGTGTTTCTAGCATATTAATGGGACAGCCTTTTAATTATGTCGTATATTTAATAATAAATTAATTAATGATCACACACTAAATACAGGAGTGCTACGGCAGTGGAGACGAGTTTGAGGTACAGTGTCAATTAATTTTAGTAATTACCGTACCTTCATTACAATTGCTCATATTATTATCATGCCCTTTAGGACTCGGCCATATCTTTGTCTGTACGCTCTGACCATGGACTCGGTTTTGAACGTCAATACTCTCAAGAGATAGATGATCTGAGGAGCTCACTCGAGGAGAGAGAACAACTGGTATGGTATAGATATGCTTTATTAGTAAGCGTAAACTACTATTATTTTGCTGTTGATTTCAGATATCACGCTTACAAGCGGAGCTGAGGCAAGTACAAGTAAGTTTAATAATTGAAACGACAAATTTAATCATCAGCACAAAATATATACTTATAGCCATGTGGTATGAAAGAGCTCACTGAGAGAGTGGAGAAATTGGAGTCACAATTTACAGTTGAGTGATATACTGTAGACTGTAATACAGTGTTGTGTTACACTTTTTGATACATTTATGTAAGTTTCAAATCCATACAGCGAGAAAATGAGTTGAAGAAAGAATTGGAAAAGAAAGATGAAATCATCAAAGAGCTACTAAAGCAATTAGAAGATGCGAGGAAGGAAGCTATGGAGTCAAAACGGGTACTTATCTCTTCCCCCTCTCTCTCTCCCTCCCTCTCCCTCTCTCTCTCTCTCTCTCTCTCTCTCTCTCTCTTTCTCTTTCTCTTTCTCTCTCTGTCTCTGTTGTATGTATACATATTGGCTTTTATTTATTTATGTGTGTACATGTACATTGTGTGTGTGAGGTGGGTGAGTAGGTAAGGAATTTTTGGTATGTTCATTTCCTCAATGAATCCATTCATGACATCAGGCGTATGTGGTAGAAGTGTATTGTTGGCTTCTTACTGTACGGCATTGTTTATATTGCAGACACAGTCTCAAGCTCAGTCTGGTGATAGTACAGATGGAGCAGTAATAAAAAGTCAGTTGTTAATCAATCAATATTAAATTTTAATTCAATGATCACCATGGTCCAATTGACAGGAAGTAGAAGTGTGACGAACTGGGAATTTGTATTGGAAGCCAATGCAACTCCTAAGGTTCTTGGTAGTGGAGCCTATGGAACAGTGAGTACACTCACATGATGTGATAAGTATATGTAACAATGTACTAATAATTATGACTATAGGTGCACCTAGGATTTTGTAGGTCGACAGGATACAGAGTTGCTATAAAAGCAATGAAACCACCTGGACCAAACGATTCTGATTCAGAAGTGAAACAAGTATGCCATAATATTATTAATAATTATTATTCTCTAGTCATTAACTTTTTCTTAAATTTCCAGATGACAAGGAATATTTTGTCCGAAATTGCCATGCTCAGCACATTGGATCACCATCATAGAATAGTATCGTACCTGGGTGCCAGCTATCGACCTCATCCAATATTTAAGGAAGATCATTTATTCATCATCACTGAATTCATGGAGGGAGTAAGTAATAGTTATCATAATTGTGGCAAGTGGTAGGAATTAAGTGGCTTATCAATAATAATATTATCGTAATAGTAAACTTTTTATGCTATAGACTACATTCTATTGCAGCTAGTATTTGTAATATACTTTAAAAACTTTATCAAACAGACTTCTCATGTATGCATAATGTTTTCATGTACTCAGGGATCACTACGTAACTTTATCCGGACAAAAGCAGCAGGACTAAGCGATGATGTTGAGTGTTTAAAGAGCTTTACCCGGCAGATACTGGAGGGAGTGTGCTTCCTTCATCAGCTTGAGCCGGTGATACTCCATCGAGACATCAAAGGTGGCAACATCTTAATGGACAAAACCCACACATGCATCAAACTAGCCGACTTTGGATGTGCAAAAGAAGTCCTCCTAGTATGTTAAGAGTATAGCCACATAGTAGTATCAGTGCCATAATGCTATCAGAGTGCTGCTATGTAAACTAGTGCTTTTTATGGAAATAGTACCATGGTCCATTGATGTGGAGCTAGTTCTGCTATGCATGCACATTTTTATGGGAGTACATTGTATTCCTAGGATTACATACATGTGTAATAATTATGAGCTGAATAAAAAGTAATAGTTTGCAAAGTAGACCATGCTCCTGTAGCTGTGACGACCTTTACCAACCCTGAGCTTTGTATTTTATCATAGGAACATTTCGATTGTACGTCGAAAACGTCCAATATGTACGGCACAGTACCCTGGTCAGCTCCTGAAGTATTAAGACAAGAAAAAGCTTGTCCAGCGTCTGATGTGTGGTAAGATTATCTTTCTTCGTCCTTAGCATGATAATGTCATACAATATCATTAGTTTATGTTCATATGCAATATTTCTGATTTACACAGGAGTGTGGCTGCAACAGTGGTTGAAATGTTCACTGGTAGAACACCATATAAGGAGAATATGTCCGTCCATCAGATACTCCTGCAAGTTGGTATGGGTCGTATGAATCCCATGCAAACTCCAGCAATGAAAGAGTCGCTTGATAATGGACGAGTACCCACAGACCTGAAGGAGTTCTTGAATGCTTGCTTCAAACTGTAAGTTCATGAGAAAGTGTGTCACGACCGTGGGATTACATAGTGATTACACACACACACTGATAAGTGAAGGGTTCTCCCCTCCCCCACCCACCATTTCCACACATGATATACACATGCTTATGTTAGTGATTCTGGACGATTGACCCAGGCTCATAAAAGCTTAGCTTGCAACGGAGAGGATTGACGGTAAAAAAGAAAATCGCAAGATAGCTTAGGAACTTCTCTTTCATTTTAAGTCTCGAAACAAACAAATCAGTTGAGTACACACCTTGCACATTTAATTTTTAGCTCTATGGAAGTTTGTATGAAAAAACAATATTCCGTGCATAACTCGGGCATACTTTAACCGTTCGATAAAAAAAAACATGTATTGCTGAATGGGCCTCACCAAATGGAAGCTATTGATACCTTAACTATTGTGTATTGCTATTGCCTCCAGTTTGCACCATCGAGCCAAAAATTTAGGCATCCGGAATCACTACTAATGTTCATAATATTGGAAATCTAGTGCTATTCCATTCTATATTTAAAGCTACTTATCATTCTACAGCAACGCTGAGGAAAGACCTTCAGCTGCCAAACTACTTTCAGACTTTTCATTCTGTCAAGTGGCAACATAAATAGCTAGTGATCGAGTTACTGCAATTAAGAGTTAAGAATGAATTTTTACAAACAGTGACAATTTCATGCAATATTTATCCACACCATTACTAACCATAATAATAATTGTAATAATATTATTTGAGTGTTCCATTTCGAATTCCTGACATGTGACTAATCAAGTATTTTGTTTGTACAATGTTCATGAGCATAATAATAATTATTCCAAAAGAGTAACTAGTCTAACTGTTAACATGCAGTACTACCAACTTGAATGCTTTCAGTACCTATACTCGTTGGCAAAAGCTTTATCCATGCACGAATTTTAAAAGATATGGCAACTTTTACTGTACTGGTGAAAATTTACTCCACTGAATACAATTTTCTGTACGATTATGAAGGTAGCTAGGCTTGGTGAAGTTTCTACTACCGTAGTATCCCAGGCAAGCGCCCACTCCCGGGTAAGCACCCATGTACCTCATTTCAAGGGTTATATGTAGCAGCTTCTATACAAATGCATGGAAGTTATTAAAATTATTTCTTCCAAATAGCTTTAATGTGGTACTACAATTAGTATAGTGAATCACAATGACTACCGGTATACTATCTGCTTATAGTTGGGAGAAAACCTTGAGAAAATACAACCTTGAAAACTTAGATTTACAAACTGAAAATTTAATTCAATCATTCAGGAATAAGAACGCAAATTATTGTTTCCCTCTGTCTATTTGCAACACACACACTACTGGCCAGTAAGTTAACTGATTATTATTAAAACTAATGTCAGAAACAACTCCTAGGAGAGGGCTTTTGCCATAGCTTCCCACAGAGCTGCATGTATCTTAAGCTTCAGATCCATTGGCAATAGCTATGTTACAGTTATAGCTGCACATACAAAGTCCAGAACCTCGAAGATAATAATCCAGATAACCATCAATCTCTGCATGAATATTCAGTGAGATTCGTGAGTTGGCCCATACAAATTTATGTAGTAGATAGCTGCACTCTAAATTTAATAGAGATTCTAAATTAATGTGCTGAATATGTAATTGTTAGTATACTACTAAATCCTATAAATCTTTATGCCGCCCATAATATAATATCCATGAGCTACTTAGGTGTGGGACAAAAGAGCTGTTAACCTACAACCCATAGTTCTCAAGACTTGGCACCTTTATGCATGGCTCCACATTTGCTGTATTAATATACATGGATCTACGTCCGCATGAGCAGCCGGTGCATGGGATGGTTTCCCGTAGGATAATAATTATAGTATATATACATCTACTAAAATTAATTTCACTGTGACATTATTATATGTCAAACTTCCTTTGGTTCTTGTCATTTTAATTAGATAATAATATTATAAATGTACCTATAATAACAAACATGCATGTCATTTCACTTCAGAGATTATAATGCAGTACGTTATACTTAGTGGAATTAGTGGGTATTGCAATACAATGATAGTGAATGATTAAGTCTCATTAATTAATTTTTTACAACAATTATTGGAATAGTAATCCTCATTAGAATAGTACCTCTCAGCGTAAATGTACTCATGGGGTAGAACGTCTTCTCTTTTCCTCCTCTTGTACCACTTTACAATAAGTGCACAAACAATGCATCCAAATGTGCTTAATATTATGTGAAAAAGTGCGTACCAAAACCCGCAGTCGATGAGTTTTGTGCCCCTAATAGATAGATTTTGTCTGAAAGGACCATAAACTGTGAGCAAAGAATCAATAGTGCCGGTGATCATAGCCGAACCAAAGCATACTCCAAGAAGAACCCCTTTCATGGAGCAGGGGACTTGAGCAGCCATAAACTCCACACAGCCAACGACCATTAAAAGTATCGACAGAGCAAAAAGGATGTCTGGAATTGCAATCCAGGTATAGTTAAATTTTGTAGCTAAAGCTTGATGTTTGTAAAGTACACACAGCACTGTTTCGTTGTATCCATTCTCTTGTAAGTAACTTTGTCGAGAAAGAAGCTCAAATATCATGAGAGCTAGAAACGTTCCAATTAGCATTGTTGCACCGACGAAGAATCTATGTAGGCTAGTTACCCGTTGACAACATCTGTAAAATATGGGAGAGAGACACACTTCATAGAGCACTGCAAGAAGGGGCATACTAAACGGAATGATCATGGAAATACTGTGATTAGTAATATATTTTATTTTTGAGTCGTGTTTGTGATACACAAATTGTAACTTGAGAGCATAATCCAAGAGATTTGCAGCAGCTATTTCACCCAGAAACATCCCACAAATTGCAACGATTGGCAATATCCGAAAAAATGTTTTGACATCTTCCACCTGTTCTGTTGTGAATGGTCCTCCGTACTTATTCTTACCAAGATCAATTCGACTGATAACTTCATCCTCGCAGAAGGTGAAAGCACTACGACGTTGGAGATACTTGTGCTTAATAGCATACTTAGTAACATGGTAAATCAGTTTAAAAGGATTCTGTGGCATTGGGTCCTTAATAAGCCAGTGGTTACAGCAAAATAGTGATATCAGAATAAGACTGAAGTTCACGCACAAAATCAAATATCCCAGAAACATAAGACTTTGACCATTTATGTAAAAGTAAGAGAAAGTGAAATTCATGATAATGAGGGGAAATCCACTAGTCCATGCTAGCCACATGATGTAAGCTGATACTTCATCGGTTTTAGCAAAAGGGAGCTGATCGAATCCAAACTGCACCACAGTGGACAGAAATCCACCAAGTCCTAGGCCCATTAAGCCAAATAGGCCTTGTTTAACTACCCGTATTGGAGCATAGGAACTGACAAACGTTTCAATTGCTGTTTCCATAATTGTGGCCACCCACGTTATCAAGGAACTGCAGTAGATCATCCTGTATCGACCAACGCAGGCATCAGCTAGCCAACCAGCTATAGGGAGAGTGAATCCAAATACTATAGCACTGATGGTTGATCCATTATCATGTGGTATCCGACCTCTGAAGCTGGTACTACTTACATACCAGAAAGCAGTCATAGCTAGCAGATTCCAAGCTAGTATCAAAATTGCTCCCTTAGTTTTGACTCTTCTTATCGTGTATGTTGGTTTGCAGCAAATCTTGAGTTGTTCTCTGGCTGATATTGGGTCCGGTGGTGGTGGTGGAGCACTCTCCCCAGATGATTGATTCTCTGACGATGTTCCATAGCTGCTGCATAACTCTGTATCTGATTCTGCCATGATTTCAGTGCTGGTTAGTTTAGGTTTTGTCCACTGCGGCTACACTTTTATAGCAATAGCTAATCTGTAATAATACTGTAACAATGTCATGTAATTAATCATTAATAAGAATTATATTAGCTAATTAACTTGTACAGTTACTGCACCATGTTAGCTATTCATGATAAAAAGGCCTTTGCTAGCTAGTATTTTCAACATGACACTGATCATCAACATCATCAACAGCAATAATAATCGTCATGCTTGAAACAGGAATGATTGTATAGTGGTATATTCAATAGCTTAAATAATGTTGAATTTAAAAGTATGCAAAGAGATGATGACATTATACAATTCTATTATAATAATACAATTCTACATGTACATAAAGGATAACACACATCATTAATGATAAAAAGTTATGATTGATGAATCCAGTCATCCGACAAAAACCTTTACAAGTTAAAACACACTGCATACTGAAGCATTATATCACTTAAGACTATTATTATTATTAAGGCCCGAGCTATAATATAATAATAATGATTATTAATGTTACTAGTTATTGAATCGGTCAGTGGTGAAGGAAAAGCCGGCAAAGTTCATTTGATCTATAGATAGGACTAGCTGAGCATCGGGCTCTGTTAGCTTGGCAGGCTGGAAGGTAAAGTCATCGTCAAAGTTACTGGCATCACCAGACGATTTCTGAAGAACAAAATTAGAACAATAATGCCATATCAATTGTTATTACGCCTAGATTTGTTAAAATATTTAATGTTGTAGCTATGTATATATGAGCGACAGCAATTTCCCCAAGCTTGGATAATAATAATACTACTTCTACGCTGACTTATTAAGGGATCATAGTATCTTAATCAACCGGGGACTATTAACCTAATCGTAGGACATAGCAAATATCTAGCCATGCCTCGATGTGTGATCAATGTACAACGTCATGTGTTGGCCACGCAGTATAGGTTAAGAAGATATGATTGGATAATGACCGTACGTAGTACATAGTACCAAATTTATTGTCATGCAAAATGTACCACGTGAGGTTTGAAAGGAGGAGGAACTTCTCTCCTCTCGAGCTTGTACCAGTCCAGTGTCCTAAAGAACGGGTGAGATCGGATTGGCTCCCTTTCCTCCATGCAACCCAGACGATGCTCTGGCTCCCTCTGCAGAAGCTGAAAAAAAGATTATAAAAATAATAATAGATAGTTGAAATCTTGAGTAACAAATTTAATGCTGTATTCTTGTAACCTTGATAGGGAGGTGAACACGCAATATTTTAATATAGTCAATGGCACACACGCAATTACAGAAATTAATGTCCACGCATGCACTAAGTAACTGTTATCAATAATAATATTATGAGTCATTCATTCACCTTATCCAGGAAATTGATTGTGCTTGTTTCGAGGTATCGTGAGTAGGGTATCTTTGAGTTGCAGATTGAGTCAAAGAGTTCCTCCTCATCCTCTCCACCGAAGGGAGACTGACCGGTGATCATCTCATAGCACAGCACTCCATATGACCACCAGTCAACAGAGAACATGTAACGCTTGCCCTTGATAATCTTTAAAAAAAACATTCAGATGCACAATAAGTGGCTCTGGAATTATAGGCTTGCCTGAGCAGGCAATACGGGCCCAGATCGATCCTTACGTTTGGGACTTGATACTAAACCTACTGAATTTTTGAAAACATTTTACTAACGGTAGGTGGAGTCAAGGCTAAGCAGCTCTTAATTACAGCACTGATATACAAAAATTATGAGCTACCTCTGGTGCGATGTAGTCTGGAGTACCACAGAAGGTCCCAGCTGTGGCACCTCCCAGGATGTTCTCTCTGCACATGCCAAAATCGGCAATTTTGCTATTGCCATCAGAGTCAAGTAGAATATTGTCCAACTTCAAATCACTGCAATGGAAAAGGTATGTGAACATTGTGAATTCGACTTTCTTGACAAACTAGAACAAAAATTATTTTATATACTCACCGATAAATTACACCCTTAGAGTGTAAAAATTGTAGGCCACAGAGGATCTGAGCAGCATAGAATCTGCAGCAGAGAAAGAATTGATATTATAACTGTGAGAGAATTTAAATAAACAAATGATGGCTACCTTGCTCTGGGAAGCTTGAATTTGTGCGAGAGTTGTATGTGAAACATGAGGTCTCCACCATTGAGATACTCCATCACAAAGAATAAGTGACTCTATTAAAAATTAATGTGTTGATAGAATGTTGTACAGCATGGACAATACAGCTTTGTGCATGCACTACATTCAAGACTGTGATTTTATCATCATGTATTTTACCTCCCACGATTCAATTGTACACCTTTCTCTCTCCACCCCCCCTCCCCCCCCCCCCCCCCCCCCCAAACCAACTTATAATGTTCAAGAACTGAATATCTTCATAGTGTACCCGAAATTCCCAGTTACATCAACCAGGCACTGAGTTCTTTATGTACAAGTATAGCTATATGCATGTCACTAACTGGTGTTTGGAACGTTGAGAATAGCTGAGTGAGGAAGGGGCAGTCAGAACCCATGGCCAGTATCCTCTTCTCTGTCATGGTGGCTTCAACATCATCATCCTCAAGAACAATATCCTTCCTCAGCGCCTTGATGGCAACGTAGCTCTCTCTGTTGATCTCGAGGTTCCTCCGAGCAAGAAGAACCTAAATCACCATAACATGTGTACATTATAAATGTCATGTATATGAAGTTCATCTACCATGGAGAAGCAGCAAATCTATGTACCGGTACTGCAGTACACATGTATATGGTAACTACATGCACGCACATGATACGTGTATCCATACACGTAAAGCAACACTGATACATGTACACTCATTATTAAAATAGGAGTAAATTGCATGGATAATTTAAACGGGAGCATTATATAATATTATTGTTTATACTCTACATCATCAAACACTGTGTCTTAATGGGCTACATGTAAATTGCAAGCAAATTAAAATTAATAAGCATCAAAATTTCATTACTCATCACTACCATTCTCTTAACTAAAACTGAAACTAAGATAGTGTAGTACTACAATTATTAATGCCCACATCACATACGTACCTTTCCAAAGCTTCCCTTTCCGAGTAGTTTCACAAACTGAAAATCCTCAAGTTTGAATTTCTTCATTGGTTTGGCTCCAGGAAGAGGGAGGCCATTATATGAGTGAGATCGTCCATTGGCTAGAGCTTTCCGGCTGTAAGTGCGAGGGGGAACAGGTGGAGGGGGACCCCCACTACCCCCCACAGCGGCGGCGGAGCTTAGGGGGCGGTGACCGTTTTTGGGGCCAGGCACTGCACTGTTGGCGTACATCTGCTGCTGCTCCAAGAGGGTTGCCTGCAACATTGCTGGAGGGTGGAGGGAATAGCTACTGAATATCCTTTCTCTCTCTCTCTAGATATCTCCTTCCCTCCCTTCTTCCATTCCTACCTTTCTCCCTCTCTCTCTCACTTTCCCCTGTCTCCCTCCCCCTTTCAATCCCTCCCTCCCAACCTATTCTTCAATTCTTCTTCCCTCCCTCCTCACTCCTCATTTTTATTCCCAACCAACCTTCTGTGATCTCCTGATACTCTTCATTGTCTCCCATCGCTCCCTCGGGAACTGCTGGTAGACCAGTGGGAGGCTTTACTTCTGAGGGACTGGGACCACTGCCAGACTGAACAAAGAAATTTAAACTTGAGCTCACATTCAATCAACACTTAATAATAGGGTGTCTAGGTTACCATTGTGTATGTACCTGTCTTCTGCTCTTTTTGATTTGGTCGACGTTCTTGAGTGCCTCTGAGAGTAGCTTCTCGTTGACCCCACACAGAGGAGGCATGTTCTTGGCACACTTGATGTGACAGTTGGTACCACAGACTGCAGCATAGGAGAACATTGTAATGCATGGACTATGTGTGTTCTAACTATTATTAGATTAGCTAGGCAAAGTACATTGTAGCTATATGTACATGTACACATACATCTGTTCAGCATTTAAAATTTAGTGTTATTGATTACGTTCTCCATGTAGCACTAGTGCCATACAACAGTAAGTAAGGCACTGAAAATATAATTATAGCTCTGAGTACACATAACATGTAAATGACAAAATTAAACTCTATATTTTACTGGCTGGCATTGTTATGCTGTTGTGTAGTATATTATTACCTTCACATTTGTATTGCTGTCTGAATATTCCGTGCATTAGTTGCCCGCACATCTCACAGAAGGTTGGGCCGAGGAAAGTGTGCTGCTTGAAACGATGAGGCATGTCGATCTTGAAACGCTCCTTCAGAAACTGAGCAGTGGAAGAAAAATTTATTATCATACGAGAAGTAGTACATTGTACTATTATCACTAGCTAAGGTTCTGTGATAGAATTGGCTGGACTTCTACGAAACAGTATATAGCATGAAATTAATATATATTATTAAAATTAATGATCTACAGTGGATCAGGTGTAACTACACTAGAATTCTCTATAATGTGAATAGCTTCCAATGTTGGCTAGACAGCATGTTGTAAGGTAATGGTCGTCAATAATACCGGTAGTCTGGTAAAGGGTCACCACATTTGCACACACGTACATGTGTACACAGTGCAATACCTGTGAGTGAGAGCTGTTGTCTGCTGCTCCAGTGCAGAGGGCCAGGATGGACTCGGTACACCGCTTATGGGACGTGTACTGGCATACTGCAAGCACAGTGTAAGAGTGTGTGGGTGGGGAGAGTGAGTGCGTGTTGTATCAGGTAAATCAATAATATTATTATTGGCTAATATTCCTTTCCATTTTATATGTGAGAATAAAATCTCCCTAATGATGATTGCACCTTTAAATTTATACTTATGTAATTATGTGTATGGCTACTTAGCACATACGCGTAGCTGTGTTGGACACACCCACTTTACATTATTATTCATTAATAGACACTGTGTATACGTGACCAGCAGTAGGCAATGAATAAACGTTCCTAATCTCATAAGAATTACCATTTGACCAAAGATGGAGTCTACTGTTTCCTCTACTGACACTGGCAGCACTAAAGGGCAACTCATAATAATTATACACACAACAGCCTTTGTACTCATGCTAATCAGCTTTGTTTTCTTGGATTGTTAGTTTAACCATTGTGGAAGATTTTTGGTCAAGAATGAGGAAACAATATCCCACAAGGGAACTTGACGACTGTCAAACATAACTAAATATCCACAATGCACTAAGTATAGTGATTGAAGTACATGTACATACCTTGACACTGGAATCCTTTACTTGTGTAGCCCCTGTGGGTGATGAGGGAGAGAGAGAGAGAGGGGGGGGGGGGCAGGAGGGAGGGAGAGAGAGAGAGGGGGGGGGAGGGAGAGAGAGATGCAAGAAAGTGAAGGAGAATATGTCATAATGTGTATGAGCACGTTCAAGAAGAGAGAATAAATCAGCATGATATCTCCATGATTTCATTGTTTGTACTACACAACTTTGCTGTTTGTACGTAAGCATGTTATGTACTCATCCAGTCCAGGACTCAAAACTGCATGCTACATGTACATGCACATGTGCATGTCTATATAATAGCTGGCTATCTGGCTGGCTGATTGATCTGGTGGGGTGTGTCAACATGTGTGTTGGCATTCACTGATCTAAACAGAAGCACAGCGATTACCCTAACACACTCTTCAGTCCAACATAGAGCCATACATATGCATGCATGCATACATGTAAGATGGTGGCTATGAGTATAGACTTAAATTTCAGCATTTCTAATTATTCGGCACCCTTTAATGAATGGTTGAAAACGTTTTGGCGAAGGGAGAGAGAGAGAAGTACGAGTATATTATGCTATAAAAGACGATGGAATGTTGAACTATTAACCTCAAAAAATTCGGTGGAGCGCTCAAGCATTATTTCATGCCAAATGTTTAGACATGTACATAACACATGTACATGTTTATATTCTAGATGTACATGGTATACATGTGTACGTGCTATACTGGCCCAGCTAAAGATATATGTACGTATGTGGATTACATGCAGCAATGAAGATTCTAAATGATGTACAGACGGTAGCTCATGCATTAGGACTGGGTTTTTTTTTTTCATTTCTACATTAATACATGCATGACGTGCTACGTTTATTAATTTGGCTATCGTTTGCTAGAGGAAATGCCTATACTAGGCTATGGGGGTCAAACTGAGCTATGCTCAACTGGGGCGGTATCAAGTTACTCTCAACCTTTTGATCTACACAGGCTGCCTTGAACATGTACGTACATGTACATTGCATGCATGACATTGTATTACATGTGGACAGTACTGTAAGCATCAGTGCATTATTAATGTGACTATACTAGGGAACGGTAATTACCAGCTGTTTCATCTAGCTGCAGTTTATATTTAGTACACCGTCTATTTATAGATTAATTGCTATAGCAGACATTTGATATAGATCAAAGCATAAAAGCTTTGCAAGGAGAGGAGACCATAGCTATTCTGTGTTTAAGTAGCAGCGCTGCATGTTGATAATATTTTTCTACATGTATGCACATACATGTACATGTACATGTATGTCACATGCATGTGTGTAGGGTTTATTAGTGATTCCCTAGACGCACCAAGCACTAGCAAAAGCCATACAAACTGGCAGAGGTCAAGAGTGCAAATAAGTCTCCTTGCATAAAGAAATTTTAGTAGAAAGATAATATCATAATCAACTGCCAACCCTCAGAAATCAAAATATTTACATATGGCATGCAGCATGAGCAATAAATTCCTCATGATCAATCATAATAATAATGCCTGTTGCGCTAATTTTTTGTAGGAATGATCAGCCCTTAATATCGTATGACGGAAAATTTGGCGGGGAATTAAATTTGGCAGTTTGGCAGTCTATATTATAATCGCCAAATTAAAATCCGCCAAAATTTCCTACATGTACTTGCATATATACGTATGGCAATGATCACATATACCGAACCGCCAAATTAAATCCGCCAATATTCTTTCAATAGCGATTTTGGGCTCAATCGCCAAATTTAATTCCCACCAATATTTCCGGCTATACGGTATACCATTAATTAATTTTTCAGTACTCACCACAAGAACTCGTGGCAGTGAGAGCAGTAGGTGGGTCGGCGGAAGAACTTCTTGATGAAATGGTGTCCCTTGATGCTCTCTACTTTAGCTTGGCGACGGTTGACTGCCCCCCTACGACCTCGAAGGGCCGTGGCATTCTTCGGGAGGGAGGCAAGCTTCTCTGGAGTTCTGTTGGCAAATGCTTCAAGCATCTCACCACTGCTGGTGGCACCATTGCCTGGCATGGGGGAAGGGGGAGAGAGAGGAGAGGGAGACAGAGGGAAGAGAGAGAGGTAGGGTAGGAAATGAGGGGAAGGAGGGAGAGTGGAGAAAGTTAGAGGAGGGAGGAAAGGAGAGAGAGAGAGAGAGAGGGAGGGAGGGGGGGGAGAGAGAGAGAGAGAAAGAGAGAGGGAGAGAAAAAGAGAGAGACAGTCAGTCAGTCTAGCTGAGCTGCTTATCATAAATCACATATCATTGTTCAGTAATGGGAATATTTTGACTTACTAGCTCATGTGACCAACAATGTGTACCAAACTAGATTACTGCGTACTATGTAGTTGTCGCATGTACAACGTAAGTGCAGTGGTATGCCGTTTTCCATAATGATGAATAAGCAATTTCATGAATCACTGATACTAGAAGCTTAAGGTACAATTATCAAAACTTGTTTGGATTGATGCATCATTATAATATTATTCGTGTACATGTATATACGCCCATGGACAAGCTGGCATGGTTCCTGAGGCTTTGGGCAGATGATGTGTACATCGATTAGATTATAATCTACTCCATACAATAGTAAAAAGTGAAAAACATATAAAGTGTGGAACTACATTTACGTACTGTAACTGAATTAGTGGTTGCGTGGAGATCTTCTAGTATAAGTTTGTATGAATGTGATAAAATCAAAAGCTAATCTAAAACACTAGCTTCACACTATAGCCATTGATTGTGTAGAAACTTTCAATATACACGCATGTACATGTATGTGTAGTGATAGCACATATAACTTAACATGTGGTGTGTTGCCTTAGCTTGCTAACAATGCACGATGTATGATATTCTCGTGCATAGGGAATATACATGTAGCTCAAAAAGGGACACTTGGCAAGAGAAGATGTCAACATGAGTGTAGCGTTACTTCAGTGGTAATCTTTCATTAAAAAACATTGCAGCTACATATCTTTTATTGTTGGTCACAAGTGCACTAGCTACTGTAACACATACGTACATGTACATAATGCATATATACATCTTCCCTTTATCTTTAACGCTCATGATCACGCTGAGTGAAGCTACAAACACTGTCAATTACCACACCAAGAAGGAGGGGACGTTTCTCACTAGCAAGCAGGTCCAGTGCATGGCCTTGTTTGTGTGTGAGTGTGATCGATACATGTACCACACTACTACTGCTCTAGGCCAAATTTGCCAATAATGAAGGAATGGAGGTTGGTAACAATGGGATATAGACTGATGTATACATGCATGAAGCTGTATTATATAATAGTAATAATATTATGCCACAGTTGCATCCCCCCACATTACCACCCAGCCCCACCCAATTAGCTGAGAGGCACGTACACCACCTTCCTAAGAGGGTGAAGGGGAATTAACCTTTAGATCCTGCAAGCATGCCTACTCCATCATGCATGCAGCTACATGTACATGTATGTAGTTGTGGGGTGGTCTTATATAGCTGCATGGTCTTTGTGATGAGAGTGCAGGGGAGTGGTAGGAAGTGGTATGGTGGGGATCTTATCATCACCAATCCAGTCCATAATATTAAACCATGCAGCCAGCTGCAGTCCATAAAGATCTGCCGGGGATGGGGCCTAGCTATAGTATAAATTATTAGATACTAGCCTGTATAACTCATTCCCAATAATTAGACATGTGCCCTAGCTCTCCTGTCATGTGTATACTGCATGGAACGTACACATGTAGATTCAATAATTATTATTCCCAGTTAGAATTATTTCCAAATTTTCTATTATCGTACATAATATATTGTATATTACATTTATGCTGGCAATTAAGAGTGCATCATGCTACTTAGGGAGAGGGAGGAGAGAAAGGGAAGGAGGAGGGAGGGAGCGTGAGGGGGGAGTGAGTGAGGGGTGGGACCCTAGTGATAATATTATCCAATTACTCTTATCAATTACTCATTTTACAAAATCCCATAATATACATGTAATGTCATACTAATTAACCTCTCATAACTACAATATACAATGTATGTACAATCATGAAATGTACTGTATAACAATAAGATCATGCCTCTGACCGTGGGCCAGATGAGAACTAGTTAACTTGCAGACAGCTGAGAGGAGTTAAAAATATTCACAAACCATTAAAGATTGAATACCAAATCTCTTTGTGGCCTATAATCTGTGCTAAGTCTAGATCCCAGCATATGCATGCAGATTTATTAGCATAGTGCAGGAGCTTGGTAGCAATGTACATACTATAATAGCTAGGGATGTTGTCTCCATGGAGCTTTACATTTAAATAAGTTCAGCAGATTAAGGTTTAAATTTGGGTTCAAACCAAGAGCAGGAGGAGTGCGCTTGCTATACATGTACTAGACACTGGTGAAAAGGATATAAGGAATGTTGCACTGCTATTGGGACTCCCAGAATGGACATCGTGGCTAAAGCAGTGTACAAATATGCCAAACCCTGGTTCCAAAATGCATGAACAAAATGTACATGTATGAACAAAGCTTTCTAAAGAAATCAGATATTCACAGCATGAATAGCACGAGTATCGTAAACAGTGTACCCACATGAAGCATCATCACTCGCGATCGAGCCCTCCATAAGACTTCCTAATTAAGATTTTGGTATGCACGCCACACTGCTTGATTTGACCCAGCCCAGCTGGCTAGCTACAGTAATCCAGCTTGGCTCATGGATAATTCAATCGAGGTTTAATGGCACAGATCAGGTGACCTGGTTGCTAGGCAACGCGACAAAATAAGGACCTAATGGAATAAATAAGAGTGATCTTTTATGGGCATGTCCTATGTACTGGTGCATGCGTCAACATGTACATGTGCATGGACATGCATGTGCACATGTGTATGCATACCTGGCATAGCATCGTGCAGCTATACAATGCCATGTGTATGAGACTCAATAATGACCGCCCCAACCACAGGTATGCATATGCATGGACACCAATAGCTGTGGTCAGATGAAAGTCACCACAGTCGGCTACTATACAGCTTATAGGTACATGTACATGTAGGTATGCTTCATCACAGCATGCATGTACATGAAGGCTCAGAGGGTTGATCCTCCCTCGAGCCACATTGACACAACCCTGCAACTTCAATCTTGAGAATAAACCATCCCACTAGTGCAACTATAGCTACTGTACGTGATCAGGCACTGTGCAGCAACACGAATCTGCCAGTGAGCTACAAGTACACATGAAAAAAAGCTTACAAATGTAGGTATACGTATGCTTCATCACAGCGTGCATGTACTACATGAAGGCTCAGAGGGTTGATCCTCCCTCCATATTATTGACACAACCATGCAACTCCAATACTGAGAATAAACCATATGCATCTCACTACAACTATAGCTAGCTACGTGCATGCTCAGGCACTGTGCATCTACATGAATCTGCCAGCGATCATGAGCTACATACAAGTACACAAGTGCACATGAAAATTCAAAAAGCTTACAAATGACTAGGGGAACCACCCTGAAAGCATGCTCAGGCACACCTGCATGTACATGTACAACTTCTGAGCATGAGAATACAAGGTGTACATGTGGAAATGATCTGTGTATAGATGCATATTCTAACACTATACTTGGGGGTCCCTCCCAGAATTGTCAAAAGTGGGGAGGGTCTGAGAAATACATCAAGTTTACAGTGTTTTCATGTCAGCTAGGCTCTGGATGGACGGCTTGCCATGGACACCATTTTTAGTCAAGAAGGTTTAGTAGGTGGAGCGAGAAATTGATTCGGAAGCAGCCCAAATTCAACCGACCAACTACCAGTTTTGTCGTTCCCAGATAATCCCTTGCTTTGACCGTTAGTTGGTCATCATTAATGATGTCTAGTTATAGCCATAATAAATCTTGTACTTGTATCTCTCTCTCTTAGATTTCCTTCTCCCATTTCAACCTAAAGATCCCTCTACCAGTGATCATCAGCTGGTAGCTTTTCATATCTTAGTACACATGAACATTGTGTACGCAAGATCAGGTATATACACATGCAACAGCTCCCCTGAATAAACAAGTACATGTACTTTTATACCTGCAATAATATTATTTTATAGCTCTCTCAATCTTTCTGACCTTTCGCACACCTCTATAAATAAACTATTGACATCATCCTAAGCTTGTTGGTTGGTGAAAGGTGATCACAGAGCATGCTAGCATTTGACAGTGCTGGCTTCTCTTGATCAATGCACATATTTGCAAGTATGGGGCTCATGCTAATCACCAATTTACTGCCCCAGACTCCAGTAATAACATCCTAATTAGACGCTGATCAAATGCATAACTCCAGTTGCCAGGCATCAGTGTCAGTGTGGTGAACTCATAATGTTTCTAAAGGGATAGCTGGATCCATGGATGCATGAGGAAATTGGTTAAATGCCAACTAGCTTTGACAGACCTGGCTTCACAATAATAATTATGCTATCTTAAGGTAACAGCCATTTGCATGCAGGTAGATGGTTACATTTGTGATTTATACATTGTAAATAGTAATTAGGGGTCAATAAATCACTGCTTGCTAGCGTATATTGTACTGGTATACTTTTATATTTTTGAGGCTAATCAATAGAAAAAAGTAACAGTCACCTTAAGGTATCATAGGCGCATACACTTTAAAAAATTTGCCAAAATTAATGTCTAATTTAAAATCTCACTAAAGTGGCATGATCACCATACATGCAACATTAATACTCAATCATACAATAATGTCAATCTACTTGTGTGAGCATGTGCAGAACGATCCATAGATCCATCCATACAGGCTTACCCGGTGAGAGCTAGCTAGCTAAATCAACAAACAGGGGGGAATACCGGCAAGGTGGTGTAAGAATATCACAAATTCTTCCCAATGTAGATGGAGAGTAAAGTGGGTGAGAGTGTACACAGACAGGGCTTCGCTTTACTCCACACCACTCAAGATGGAAGCACTTGGCCTACATCCCACAGCTACGTGGTCAACAACTGAGGCTTCACCACTGGATCATTCCAGCACCGGACCCCTCCCTACTCATTGACAACAGCAAATCTCAAAGGTAGATCTATCTGGACTTACTTTCACCAACTCCATATAGTTTGACTTGCATAATGATCTTGCCTGTAGGTCTGAGATCAAGCTGTGGTTTGGAAAGGAGGAGGGAGAGAGAGAGAGAGAGAGAGAGAGAGAGAGAGAGAGAGAGAGAGAGAGAGAGAGAGAGAGAGAGAGAGAGAGAGAGAGAGAGAGAGAGAGGAAGGAGGGAGAGAGAGAGATTAGTAGCCTTGTTAATTAGTGTAGATTTGTGCTAATATTTAATGCATGCTTGCATTCTTATCATCAACAAGTTAGCACCAAATAAAACACCTTGGCTACACATACATTAAGAACAGCTAATTATCTCTAATTAACAAGGTGTGTGGGTGAAGGTACTGCATATGATAATGATGTTAATGTCTGTCTGAAAGAGAGAGAGAGAGAGAGAGAGAGAGAGAGAGAGAGAGAGAGAGAGAGAGAGAGAGAGAGAAGAGAGAGAGAGAGAGAGAGAGAGAGAGAGAGAGAGAGAGAGAGAGAGAGGAGAGAGAGAGAGTGTTAAGTTTCCAGAATGTGTGGGAGCCACCATTCTTCTCCGCGCTCCAGCAAACCTTCACTATTCCTCTGTAATTCACAATCATGACCAGTTTAGGCTCCATCAACTCCAGCTGATTAGTCGAGAGAAATGGGGCGGGACAAACAAGGATTAGCGAGGTAGCCGTGTACCCACGGCCCTTCATTCCCCACAGCTACTCACATGTCACACCTTAATAAAGTGGATTGTGGTACATGATGAATCAATGCCTTTTGCTGTTGACTGGATGCACCAATATGGAACTATTGGAGTATTCAATGATGAAAGGCTATGCTGAGTTCTCACAATCCAGGCAAGAATGGGAGAGCCACTAACTGACAATGATGGATTGCTTCTGATGAAAGTCTAGACCTATATCTAATTATTATTTCCATATCAGGGGGTTCCCTACACATTAGCCAAATTAGCCACTTGCTAAGCTTTCATTAATTTTTGGCTACTATACTAGTTCCTTAGCTATTGTTTACCTTACAACCTGTTTTTGAGATCAACACTGGTGGGTAATTTCCATATAATAGGAAATGACTACAAGTTGATTTTGTAAGCATTAAATTGGAATCCCTATGAATTTCATCAGCAGTATAGTAAAGGGATATGCAATGCTATTGTTGATTGTTCTTGCTCGTTTTACTTTCTCTCGCACACACACACACACATACACACACACACAATCACATCCAACACAGTGACACACGCCTATTGTGGCTTTTAAGAAGACTTTGTTGACAAGCAATAAGCGACAACATCACCGGTCCTTGTTTCGTACAAATGAGCGGCCCTCCTCCCAGTGCAGGTCAAAACAACCAACCCATACCTCCACTCAATTATCCTCTTTGAAAACTCTACCGCTTATTACAGCTTTAGCTAACTCAATATACTTTCACCTCTACCCAATTCCCACAGTCCATGGCTACACATGTACATGTACCTTAACGGCTCTTAGCTATAATATATTATAAAGTGCTATGACTGTGATGGACTGCATTAGCCCAGCTGGCTCTGAACCAGCTTAGAGGAATACTTTGCATTGTTGTTTAGTGCACGCCCCATAGTTCTGGGGAAACCCACGGACGGCCAGCAAGGCTGCATGTGCGCATCACTGGTACTACATGCACATGTACATGCACATGTACATATACATGTATTATATAATACTTGGCTACATGCTGAATCTGTCAATAAAAATTATTAGCACTGCTGTAGAGTATTTTGACGGTCGTTTCATTGCCATGCCAGGTGCTATCTAGCTACCTGTAGCTGTAGACGCTATACATACATGTATAGATAAGGTGCAAATAACATAATAATATATTATAGCCTAATAAGATAAAATTATAGCACATAATAAAAAAATTTTGGGGTTCTTTTTGCAAGTTGGCCATATTTTCTCTAACATTTACGAATCGGTATTTAATATAATATAATATTGTCAATAGTGTCGTCAATGAAACCATCTGTATCATATTATTACGCTGTTTAAATTAGTATTTGTGTATCTGCAAAGAGGATCTATAGCTCACGGTAATCTAGGAAAGCAGTTTTTAATATACAAACATGCTCACAAACATTCAGCCGGCCTGCATGAAAGTTGAGTCTACCTATACACACGTACCATGCACGGAAAGTCAAAATCATAAAGCATGCCATAGATATAGATACACACGCAGCTCAGTAGAGCATGCATGCACAACAAGAACAATAGTAAATTTTAGGCCAATCAGAACCTCATACAATAAACAATGATAGCTTATGCGCTCGTCTATTGGATCTCCTTTGTTCGGAAATTAGAGTTTATAGATTCCATGCCATGCACTACACAGTTCTGTGTAACTTATAATAATAATATTATTATTGATTATCCACGAAAATTAGCACCCCCAATTTTATCCACCATAATTATGACTCTAAGGGTATTATTCAGAAGCTTAAGACTTAGTGCATCACTTCTTTTGGTGCAGTCTTAGTGTAGCTAGTAGTGCCAGCATTGTTTGCATGTGGCTGTGTGACGGCTTGTAGCCATCCTGTAGGGAGTTTGTTATTGGACACTCGACAGGAGCCATGCCAAGAACCGATCAACAGACTGGTCTGGGCAATAGTAAGCACGGGCGCTCCCTTTCCTATGGACTTATGTACCAGCATACGGTGCAGATGTAGTACTGACTAGCACAAATATTACCATAACTAGCACAATGGTTGGTTCTAACTTGGAAGTCGTCGTACGTACAGAGGCTGAGGGCAAGTGCATGCATGTGGCACTGTTATCTGATGAAGGTGGTTGCTATTATAGTACTCTCTTTCTCTCTCTCTCTCTCTCTACTCTCACTCATTGTTGCCATCTTTTATGATGCAGTTATTAGGCCAGGTTCTGCTGCTAATGGCACATCTGGCAGCTACCAATTCGTCACCTGGCCAACGATTAAAGCTCTTAGCCCCACTAGTCACAACAACTCTCAATCACTGGACATTGCTTCCTCTCCACCTTGCAGTGGCAAACATTCTCCCAGAATGAACCCAAACAGCTGAAGTGCAATAAATCAAATACCCCTCAGCTAGACTCGACATGCCACCTTGTGGACAAAACAATGGGGAAATTTGTTGGACAAACTATCAACCTAGCTAGCAATAATCAATCATTCTATTCAACACACACACACACACACGGGCGGGCATAGGATACCATTACAGTGTACATCTATGGATCAGTGAGACTACAGCACTCGGGCTGTTACAGTACTGGAATGAAACTAACTGAAATGCTCATCTAAAGGATCAAGGACTTGTATGTAGTCTTTCTAGCCACTTAGAATAGAAGGTACGTATGGCTTCGCCCAGATTTCTGATAGTGGACTGCAAGGTGTGTGTGCATTGTGTCATTAAACAAACTTAGGGCCCCAAATCTAGATCAAGAACTACCACCTCCCATCGTTTTTTATTTCACGCTACTCTAAATAATTTAACTTACAGCTAACTGTACTGCGTTTGCGCCGTCCTCGTCTCTGCACTCTCGAGCTAGCTGCTGCGTTTCCACGGTCACTTCTGCCACTGGCGTAGCATCGGCCCCCGGGATGTCCGCCCTGTCCATCACAAAGATCTGCATACGTCGGCCCGGCTTCAGGTGCGAGTCGAAGCATCGATTCCAGCTCGGATAGAACGTCTTTTTCCGTTGCTCGAATCGGATTTTGCCGTCCTCGCCCTGAACGGCCTCCTTGACGTTCACTGAACAGAACGGGCTGTTGGGCTTCGTGTGATCAACGAGCGCCTCCAGGAGTTTGATTCTCAGGAACGCCATGGTCCACTGACTGATCGATCCACTGTAAGCTGCTAACAAATTTAGCTGGCGTCGCACCGTATCAGCGTGCACTTGGTGATCCTCCTCTTGTGGTCGTGTCAGGCAGACTCTCTTGGCTATCTAAGATGATTGCTTGCAACACCTAATTAGTGTATGTGAAGAAATGCCACAAATAGCTAATCAAGAGTGCTAATATCAATACCACGCCCACACGTGGACCCTTGGTGATGACGACCACTACCTAATAGCCACAGTGCTGGATGTGCACTCTTATTGAACTGTGGGTCACCGTCATGATAACTCTGTACTGAATCAAAAGTGCACTCTTTAGTTATACAAAAACTATCCTGTCATAGAATCTGAGGCCACTCACAGAAACTATCACTTGAAAGTTAATCATTCTCAGTGAGCTACGTATCAACAGTGAGTCTCAGCAGCTCTAGCCCACTTCAGTGTGCCACATTAAAATGGAGCTCCCTCCATCCATCCTGGCCATTGCTCTTCTCATAGTGGCGATGTCAATACCTTACCAAGTCTCAGCTCGATCAGCTATATTATCTTTCTCCAAAGCAAGAGAACCCGCCCAACCTTGCAGTGATGAGAGCCAGTGTACTCTCCCTGACTGCAGATGTGCTGGTACTGACATACCGGGAGGTCTACCAGAATCGGACACACCACAGATAGTCATTATCAGCTTTGACGATGGGGTTAGAGTAATTGACTATGAGTCGTATTATTCTCCTGTTTTCGGTGGACGAAAGAACCCCAATGGATGCCCCATTGGGCTTACCCTATTCGTTTCACATAATTACACCGACTATGCTCTCGTGGAGGATCTCTACTATACGCATGGCTATGAAATGGCTGATCATAGTGTGACCCACCGTGAACCAGTGGACTGGTGGAGCAGTGCATCGTACGAGGAGTGGACCCATGAAATAATGGATGAAAAGGCCATTCTAAACAAGTGGGGCAACGTGCCATTAGACTCGATCCAAGGCTTCCGAGGACCATTTCTGGCCACTAGTGAAACGGAGATCAAAGTTCTACACGATAATAAGTTTGCTTACGAGGCGTCTATGGGTTCTGACACACCATATTGGCCATTCACACTCGACTACAAGTCTCCACTATGTAACTCCCCTGCCACTTGTCCCGAGGAGTCCTACCCTGGTCTATGGATTGTGCCGAACCTGTTCTACCAACAGAAGAATGGATTTCCTTGTACCATGCTGGACGCTTGTACGGACCCTAAGACTGAACAAGACTGGGTCGATTTCTTTAGAGACAATTTCAATGCCCACTACAATGGTAATCGTTCACCGTTTGGTCTCTATTCTCACTCGGCGTGGTTCTTTCAAGGTCCCGAGCGTCCCAATGCTTACATCACTTTTCTCAACGAGTTAGCTACCATGAATGACGTCTATATCGTAACCCACTCCCAGATGCTTGAGTGGGTGCGTAGTCCAACACCGCTTAGCAAAATTGCTGACTTTGCACCTTGGCAGTGTCCCGGCGAGCGCCCCGCTCCGAGGTGTGACTACAAGAGTGCCACCTGCAACAATTAAGGTCTACCCGGATCAGTCTCAGCTTAATTCATGCACTGCTCCCTGCCCACCTAACTATCCCCAGTATGGAAACCCTGATGGAAACTGACGCTTACCATGCACACCCACTTAGTTATAATATATTGTCATGGATGGTTACTAGTTTACAAGACATAATAATGTACTAGCTCATTCACTTGCCCCCTTCTGCACCCGGCTGATATAAAATAATATTCATTCTGATTTTGCTGTCATTCATAATGACTATTATTAAACAGTTCAACACAACCACCATACATTATTATATAATAATAATATTATTATAGTAGAAAAGTTTCAGGTTTGATGGTTTTTCCGCTATAATTGTTATGTATACGATACGGTTTTCTGGTTATTCCGTTAACTAAAGATAATGTTCCTATGCAATATTTCAAGTCAAGTTTAACTTAGTATCTGGTAATATTAATATTATACAGTGTAGGAAAGAAGAAGGAAAGGCTTGCATCGTTGAGCTGACTTCCTATTGTAATGAATGCCACTGCATTCATATAATTGTTATGCAGAAATGTATGAATAATTATTATAGAGATTCTATAGCAATGTAGATATGAATACATGCATAGTTAGTTGCTAGTCTTGGTTTATTAGTCATCTACAGGCAATTTTTTTCAGTCCTCTGTCTGTACGTATTTCTCATTCTCAGTTATACTGCAATGGACTCATCTACATCTACATGCTTAAAGCATGTATCATTGTTAAAAGGTGAGCAAAAACAACATGCAGCCTGCTGTAAGTCATTCTATCGTATTAGAAAGCTCAAAGATAAAGGAGCCTTACTGATACTTGTTTGGAGCTTTCTGATCAGTGGCGGATACAACTTTTATATGGATCAAAATCAAGGACTGGTGTTTGATATTCAGTTGATTGTTTGTGGTTTGACATTACCGATTGCTGGATGGCTGGCTGATATCTACTTTGGACGATACAGAACGATACACTGGAGTATATGGAGCATGTGGGGTTCCATTATACTAGCAACAGCTAGCCAGGTAGTAGCACAACTGGTGCCAGGTTCATACAACCACATCCACCAATATGTGAATGGAGCTTTAATGATGACAGTGGCTATTGGATTTGGAGGATTTCAAGCCAACATTATACAGTTTGGAATTGACCAGCTCTGTGATGCTTCATCAAATGAAATCACCTCGTTCATCAGTTGGTATGTATGGTGTGCCTACAGCAGTCAAGTTTCGGTAGAAGTTGTTCTAAAGAGTCTTGATTGTGCACAAAGTGGGGGGTCTCAGCTAATTGGAAACTTGATAATGTGTACACAGTGTAGTATAGCTTTAGTTTCAGTTTCTTTATTCAATCATTGGTTAATTAAAGAGCCAGCAACAAAAAATCCTATCAGGATGGTCTACGGTGTCATTAAGTATGCTATCAAAAACAAGCAACCACGACTGAGAAGTGCCTTTACCTACTGTGAAGATGAACTCCCTTCTCGAATTGACTTTGGTAAGAGTAAATATGGAGGACCATTCACAACAGAGCAGGTGGAAGATGTCAAAACATTTCTACGATTGCTAGTCTTTGTATTCATTGTGAGCATCCTAGTTGGAATCGTGATAGCCTTTTATATGCTCAAAGATCAATTATCAAACCAGTTGGCAGCCGCAGAAAGTGACATCATGGTCAACGAGTGCTATTCTGAAAAACTTACGCAACAAATCTTCATCTTCAGCTGGGTTATAGTCATACCAATCTATGAGTTTGTCTTCTATCCACTGTTCAACAAATGCTTAGCAGAGCTTGGTAGCCGAACCAAGATTATATTTGGGTTACTATTACATGTAGCAGCAATCTTAGCAGTCATGGTACTCTTGGTGGTGGCGAGGTACAACACCCTGAAGCTCAATAATAATAATAATAGCAAACATCAACACAATGCCACAATCCAGTGTATTTTCCACGAAGAAAACAGTGCACTGAGTTCTGGTTTGAACTACCAATGGATGACAATACCCAATATCCTATACTCTCTTTCCATAATGGCGCTCAACATAGGTGTTTTAGAATTCATCATTGCTCAAACCCCATATTCAATGAGAGGTCTCCTAATAGGAAGCACATATGGCATGCTAGCCTTAAATACAGCACTAACTGCAGCAGTGAGCTACCCATTTACTGGAATGCCATCTATCTGGGGCAAAGGAGTCATCAGCTGTGGCTTCTGGTACACATTGCTACTAGGAGTGGCTGCAACGGCAGTGGGAATCAGTCTTGGAGTCATGATGAGGCTTTACAAGAGGAGAAAGAGAGAGGACGTGCTTCCAAATGAACACATATTCGCTGAGAGGTACTATTCAAAAGTGAACTGATATACTTTGTGACGTCCATATACGTGTGCATTCTTCAGCTAAAATTAATGACAATTGACTAATAGCTGCTACTACTAGTGATTGATCCTTAGGACCATTAATTATTAATGTTGATATAGCTACTAGCTCCCCCCTTTGAATCTTATAACGTTTATTGAACTGTGTTTTGTGAGCTAAAAATAGTAGTATTGGTTAAGCTTGTTTTGTGAGCTAAAAAATAGTAGTATTGGTTAAGATAATTACTTAAAATGCTAGTTAACTTCACTGTCCAATACAGCATGGTGATAAAACCACACTGCTGTATTGATGAACGAGTCACTGTCAGATGAGACTGCTTGAAGAGGGTGGAAATCAGGGTAACACAATAGCCTGGAGTAACAATAATAATGCAGAATTGTTGATATTGATTTATTCTATGATAGATATATCCTACAGCTATAGCTAAGTAGCAGGAAGTAGCATGGAGAGTAGCTACTATAGTTAATCGAATACAATGCATGATCCAATTTAATGTAGTTTAAATTTTTACGAATTCTCATAACATTTATATAATTATGGAGCAGTTGATGACCTATACCAGAAAAAAAACGCGGGTTTTTCAAATTTTTTCCATGCGTTGTAGCTATTAGATTAAGTACGGTATGACCATATTATGGCCCAACGTATGGTGCTAGTATCTAACAAAGCTGTCTGATAACAATTATATTATTATCAAGGGCGTATCGAGCCGCCACTATAATTATATATGGCAGCTTGATACGTACTTGGTGTTGTATCAGCTACATGTAGCTATAAAATATTCTTGTGCTCACTTGGTCTCAATTCCACGGGCCTTCAGTATGTGGTAAAGTTGTAGACTCTGAGAGTTGGGCACCCTCATGTCGTGTGCACCAAGCATGAATAAAATTGGTGCCTTGATCTGATGTTTGCATGTGTGTATAACATTGTCACAAGATGAGACAGAGAGACGAGAGAGAGAGAGAGTGAAATAGGAGAGATAAGAGACAGAAACAAGAGAGAGAGACAGAGAGAGAGAGAGAGAGAGAGAGAGAGAGAGAGAGAGAGAGAGAGAGAGAGAGAGAGAGAGAGAGAGAGAGAGAGAAGAGATGAGAGACGAGAGAGAGAGAACTATGTTACCTTATCAGCCAGTGTGATAGGTGATAGAGATAGAAGCTTGATCACATCATCAGATGAGGGTGGCTTGGTGGGGTCATAGGTCAATCCAGCTTCATTCATGGCCCAATCTGGGATGTCGGTACCAGCAACAAATGTAGCCAAGTTGATAGCAGGGTTACGTACTGATGCTGCTTTGTAGAAATCCTGGTCATTAGGAGTAGAATTGGGATAATAAGAAGGGAGGGCCGGAGGAGAAGCAGAGATGTGGGGGCGGGGGGGGGGGGGGGTGGAAGATGATAATAATGTGCATACATAATTATTAGTGAATATTTTGATTACTGGAAACTGTCCAAGTAGGTGACAGGCAAGGTATCCTCCATGAGATCCTCCTAGCACTGCAATCTGCTTGCTAACCACTCTCTTTTCTACCAGTGATGTAACTGCAGTCTAATAGAGGCTATACATACCTATAATGTGTAGCTATTGGGCACCAAAAAAATTTTACTTCAAAATGCATCAGCCACATGCATCGCTCACGATAATAATATTGTTCTAATTCTTTTATTATTGTGGATTCATGATTGACTAACTTACATGCACATCGTCAACATCTTGTGATCCAATCTTTCCAGGAAGGCTACTGAGGCTGTCCTGACCATAGCCTGCAGATCCACGATAGTTCACTGCATAAAAAGTGAAGCTGAATAATCATTAATTATGATAGCATCATTAAAGCACAACACTTTATCACTTAGCTAGATCAATTTAGGCATGGATTTCACTCACCAAGAAAAACAGCAAACCCCAGAGAAGCAAAACAGGCAGACCATGCGTAAAACTTGATGGAGTAGAGTATATGTGGGCCTCCATGGAGCCACACTACCGGTGGTGGAGGAGTGGATAACGATGATACTTTAGGAGACACAAGTATTGCTTCATATGAAAGATCAGAACCATCGCTGGGGGAAAAATTCAGAACCTTCCACTCTATTTCTTTTAAGAATTGGTACTCAATTTGGGTTGCTGCATGGGTGCACGGATATAAGGTTAAGGGGTTGGGGGGGGGGGGGGGGGGGGGTGGGGGGAGTAGGTGGTGGGGCTTGCATTCTAGTACAAATGGCTTTAGTGTTAACTTACAAAGCTGACTCCATGAGATAGGTGTTGAGCAATCCTTAGATAACACCCCTATAAACTACAACCAAAATCAGAATAATTATTTGTGCCTAATCAGAGTAATTGCCCTTATTAACATGTTCTAGGTAAGTGTGAGTATAATATTATTATTATGTAAAAGTTAAAGCTCACTAGTTGGGGTGGAGAATTTGGATTAGAAAACTGAGCCACAATGGCATCATTCGACACATCCAATACTGACCACACCCCCTTCCTGTCAACATCGCTAGCGATCCTTGTGACCTTCTTTGAGTTAGTGTCAACACACATGACCACTCTCTCGCTACCACAGTTCTCATCATGTACTATCCTCTCACCCTTGGAGTCCCAACATCGCTCCGGTAAAAAGCAGCAGTAATAGCCAGCAAAACTCTTTGGATCTGGCAAAATTATGCATCTCAATTATGCAATAGCTATAGCTAGTTAATAGGAGCATACTTGTGGGTCGTTGGACAATGTCGATAACTGTGGTGAGAGATTTTAAAGTCCATTCAATCTGAAATTGAATAAGTAATATTATCATGCCCCAGTGAGCTGGGTGATTATTCTTACTGGGATGTTATAATAATAATGATAATTATTAATATACCAGAAAATAGCTAGATCACAGATTAGCTATTAAGGTGACTGAGCTCACCATCATAAGTTTAAGGGAGATGTGATGACCAGATGGCACACCTTCTAAGAACACTAACTTAGTTCCTTGAGAGTTGAATCGAGGAGAGAACACTGTCTTCTTCATACCATCTGTTAAGCGGCCTGAAAATATTGATTGATCCAAATACTTGCACATAGTTGAATTGAGATGACCTACTAAACTCTCCATTTTTCCAGTAGTACAGAGCCGATCTGATATGATTCATGAGGCAAAGAATAGCATACTATTTTTACTAATATGAGCTTAATTATTGTATCAAGTACCTTCGACATGTGCAGTAGAGAAATCCAAGTTTCTGGGGTTTATTATCCCATCCAATGAAGACCACACCTCCACTGTCACCAGGAACCCATTGCGCTTGACCACCTAATATTATTATAAATTAAAAATAAGGAATAGAGAAAGTTAGCTATGTGTTAATACCTGATATGTCCCCGCATCTTGAGGTGTCTATGATTGTACACTCCTCTGAGTGGACATCTAGCACCACTGGCAAGGGATTTACCACAGATGATAGCATATCACCCCAGCTAGATTCATAGACATACTCAGCTCCCTATAAAATAATTTTTCATTACAGCATATTATTTGTTATGGTCTATGATCTAAATCAAGGTGTATACCTTCAGAACGTTCGTATCTTCCACTAAATTTTCATGTTCTTTGAAGAAAGAACAAGGGCTTGGTTTCCACTTCTCAGCAGTGTAAAGTAGATATTGTCCATTGGCAGATAGTTGGAATGATCCAAAGTAAACTGTATGACATTGTATTATGGTGTAGCAGAACAATGCTGTGTATTATACACAACTGAATAAATTAAAATCAGTTGCAAAACTCACTGTCTTCATTGATAGAACCATGCTTCTTTAGTGACTCCACTCTTATTGTCTTTATCAGTCTCTCTCTATTCCATACCTATAAATTACAAAACTTTAAAATGGTGGTGGTCTTATCTAGAAAAGTATTGACATACTTCAATGTATTGCTGTTGCTTGGAGCTTATTTCAGCATTGATAGTTTCTTTATCTTTTAATAGAATTGCCTTCACCAATCCATCACTAGAGTGAGCAACCTTCGCTCTACAATGCCACGTAAGAAATAATCTTAACTGTAGCTATAGCTACATAATATTATTATTATGCCATGAATATCGTGACTGTCACTGTGACAATAGATCATTAATTTTATCGACTGATTGTAGATGGCTGCTATGGCTTACATTTGTGTGGCGTCCGACTGAAATGCAGAGCTGCATATCTTCTCAAGGATGTATCCACTTTTTTTCACGAAGTAGGATTTAGTGAATGCTACTTTCTTTCCTCTCTCCATCTCTGTCTGTATCCAAGTTGCTTCCACTTCAAGACAGTGGTTGCCACTGGTGGAAATACCACTGGCACTGTGGGGAAGGATACGTGCTCTGGCTAATGATGGTATACCAGCATATCCTTTGAATACGTCAACAGCCTTCTGAGTAAATCCTGTCAGTTTGCTATAGCTAGATGGTGATGCTTGTTTGTCCATCTCATACCAGAGAATGATGAGCTGAAGTTAGAGTGATAACTTTGAATTCAGAAAGTTCAGCTGTTCTCATTGAAGTAGCTAGCTATAATAATTATATAGGCCCTATAGAAAAACTTGCTAATCTTTAAAACATAACTGACTATTAACAGTACTCGCATGGTATTATAATATAGCTATGTCTGAAAGTACAGGACATTGAGATAATGTGTGAAATGACAAACTGGATCAGCAACATATTGAATGGCATGTGTTTCAATAACATTGGAATGTATGCTATTGCATATTAATAGCTATAGTACAAGACTCAGTATCACTACAGCCATCAGATTCTGTCTATAGATCTAGCAACAGTACCAGGAATTAAGCCAAAAATGGTCACGTACAGACTATACAAAAGCCATCTTAAGTATAATATAAACTGGTGTACTTGTAATTGATAACAATTACTAAGAAATGCATGGATGTGCATATGTATGTATTCCTTGTGTGCTCATGCATTCTTAGAATGTAACCTGAGTATGGTATGTGTGATCCAATTATATATAGCAGAAGCCAAATTTGGAGGTGTAGTTGCTAGTTCAGCAAATATTATTATTAGCTGTGGTCCACAGTGAGACCTACTTGTGGTCAGCCAGCATTAAATTTATCTTCTGTATAGCTATAGTTACACATAATTTTATAGCTAATAGATGTAAACTGGCAATTGAGAAATGAAGGGAAATTAAACATATTATTATTGACCATCATCTACATGTAGTAGATTGATTGCTGGCTACCATGCAGACGGGCGTGGGAAGTGTAATAGGGTAAGGCCTATGATGGTAGGGACGGTCTTAGGCTACAGCTATAATATTATATCTTCACAGTAAAAATGAAGGCCAGTCAATCATTTAATTTTAATTTACATAATATTATTATAATAGTTACTTGTCTGGGCATTAATGTGTCCAGAACCATACATATCACTGTATGTAGTCGGACAATATTATAGTCATTGTCTGGTAAGGTGCTGTACAACTTCACATATATCCCACCTAAGTATACCTAAGTATTATATCAGCTGGGGTATAACTAGGATATTTTCCCTCCCTGAGGGGTACAAGGGAAAATATGATCCATATTTCCCTCCCTCTGGCTATGACCTTGACCAATCAGAGCCATTGTTTAGTTCACACAAGCAGTCACATCATCATAATATACCTACTATATGTGCGCGTGTGCACCAGCACAGTGCTACTTCTCATTGCACCATGGTTGCACACACACACACACACACACACACACACACACACACTATACTGTACATAGGCAGTAGACATTGTTTACATAGACACGGAAACACACGCACACTAATTGACACTAATCAGGAACCAATTAGCTATCACTCGATCTGGCAGTTCTACCACGTGGCAAGTTCAACTGCAAGTGAACTGTACTAGCTGCTAGTCCAAGTTTCAGTAGCCATTGCCCGAGTTTGTTGAACAGTGAAACTATTTTATTTGTTTTCGAAGCTACCTGACTGTCTTCTGTTCACGGAAAGCTGAAGCACTGATTGATTCAACTAGCCATGGTTCCGTGACTCAAGCCATCCGTCATCGATTGTTTCTTTGCTGGTTTGTTTTTACTGTGTAACTCTTTCTGCTCGGAACTATTGTTGCTAGGTTAGAACGGTTGTTGCTATGCATGTAGACTATGGTGCGCGTGACTTTTAGCCAATCAGGTGGGATATATAATAGTTATAGCACGGTTGCCAGGGATTTATGGCAACGTAAACCGCCCTTGTCCTCGGGCTACGCCCTCGGACTCGGGTCGGTTTACTGCCATAAATCCCTGGCCCCGTGCTATAACTATAACATATACTCATCACATTCTGCAGGAATTATATAAGGTAATATTGTATTGTTTCAGGATGAATGTCTATTGAAACAATGACCAAAATTCTACACACGTGCATGATATCATAAGAACTGGTGTGACTGAATAGATCTACACAGTCTTGTGTGCACTGCTGTGTGCTGCATACCAGCAAAATTGTCAATCACTAATCATTGACAAGTGATAATAAGCTTTAATATGATGAGTTTAGTATCAGTTATTCTACTATTAGCTAGTACTAGCAGTTTCAGTGGAACAGTAGCTGGTCAGTGTGACTATGTATACATTGCACAGCCACCTAGTCCTGAGCTGATTTGTGATCCCCATATCATTAGCCAGCTTCGGCTTGTCTGCAGTATTTTTGCTACAGACATCACTCAGCCAGATACTCTCACAATTCAGTGGATCTATGGAACACCAACAGCCAACGGGCTATTTGATCCTAACAACTTGCTCATCTTTCGGGAAGCAAATTTTACGGTAGTGCCACGAGAAGTTATCATTTCAAGGATGGAAGTGGTAAGTTAATCTCTCTCTCTCTAACTATCCTTCATTAGCTAGGAGGCCAGGATATGACTACCTATTGCCCCACCATTAAGGGCACATACTGCTCCTCTTAACTTTTTATTATTCACATGCAATTAGTACCTAAAATCTTGGTAATGTCCCACTCAGAGACCATGCACATTCCTCTCTCTGATTGCATGGTCTCAGATATATTATAAAGATAGTATGAGTTTGAATCATGTATATATAATCTGTCTCAATATTATACATTTTGTAGCTGTTCAGCCCACCAATTGGGTTCTACTTTTGCCTACCTCGTCTATCTTCAGGTAGACTATTAAGAAGAAGTAATATTGCTATACTTCAACCACGAACTTTTTACCAGCTACGCAACACAAGGCCATGCCTGCCAGATGAATTCCAGAACACTTCAATACCTTCTTGTGCAGTACCTGGAGCCACAATAGACCCAAGTCAAATTCTAGCCCCATTTCCAACGATTATTGAAACCTTGCAGTTCATATCACCAACAGCTGTGGGCTTAGCGACGCCAACTGCACTGCTAGAAGTACAGCAAACACCATTAGCTACATCCACAGAGCCATTTTCAGATAAGATTGACGCAAGACTCATTGCTGGAGTAACAGTTGGCAGTGTTATCTTTATCATTCCAGTACTTATTGTGATACTCGGTGTAGTAGTTGTACTTCAAAAAGCAAGGAAGAATAACAAAGTGGAATTTGACAAGAATATAAATGATTTAAATGAGTACAGGATCAACACTGAACAAGGTGATGAGGAGACATTTGTACCACCAAACAAGCCGCCACCAACTCTATTCAGCCACACACATGCTACCACCAACCATCACTACAATCGTCTTGTAAGATCTCGACCAAAGACAGGGCATTCTAGTGAAAGATCAGCGAGGGGCAGTGGGCTGGACTATGATGATGATGGAATTGAGTATTACACTGATTTTGGTCATGAGCGCATGGAAAACCCCTATGTTGATGCAAGTGAGAGTCTTATCTGTACCGATGCTCAGTACAGTGCCGAGAGTGACTTGCATCTGCAGCAACAACTGAAGCAGAGAAAGCAGCAATCATTGGTTAGATCGTCCAGTCTCGAGTTGGAATTAGCTGAAGAAAGCACATGCATATTGCCAAGAGAAGAAGCCAGCACAATGAATGGCACCAACGCAATGGGTAACTCAGCAGGCCATGTGTATCAAAATTGCATACCAAAAAGTGAGTATCATAATGTAAGGTTGAAGCCAAAAAGTGAGTATGATAATGTAAGGTTGAAGTCAACTTTGAGGAAGGCTAAGTGTGAGACGAGGCCAACATCATACCATCAAGAAGCCATGGATACCAGAGAGCTAGAGACAGAGTATGCCAATGCTGAAATATTGGAAAATACAGCAGATTGAATTCTCTATTACTGAGTGTGTTTTAGATAAAAAAAAATTATGGTGTGTGTGATCATAATAATTATTTGTGAAAGTGTGCATCCATGCAAGTATACATGAGTGTATATATGTAGCTGTAGCTATAGTTAATATGTAGCTATATATATATAAACTGTGTGCATGTGCATTTTGGACAATTGTTATGAAAGGATATTGTTTGAAGGAATAATAAACTTCTAATGACATACGCATTTCAGAATCTGTACATGTAAAATTATTTAATAGTGTGCATTGGTTTGTTTTTGTGCCAAGACATCTGAGGCATATAATTATTATGCTGCATGGAGAGCTACAAAGTACTGGCTAAGTATACCTATCAGTTGAAGATAACATGCATCAAGTTTACAACTTTCAGGAGGGGAAACAAGAGTGTAGAAAGCAGCAAAGAAAGTACTAGGCAAGTAGCTAGCATTGCTGCTTGATTGTTTAGCCTTCCTTAAGTTGTGAACTGGATACAGAGGGTACACACACACGAGAGAAGCAGAGGCAGCTAACACATGTACAATGAATGGTGCCAGCACAATAATGGCTGATTTGCCACAGTGGAACCCCTATAATAAGGCCACCCCTGAAATGAGGACATCTCCCTTAATCAAGACACCCTGCATGGTCATACTAATATTAGTATACAAAACTACCCCTGAAATGAGGACACCTCCTTTAATCAGGATACTTGAAGCTGTCGCAAGTGTATCCTGAATAGAGGGGTTCCACTGTATATCAACATATTATGAGTATGTAAGATTGGACAATTTAATGTCAATACCATGCAAATAAAAAAATCATGGCTACTACAGAACTATAGGGCCTGAGTACATAGCTATACCAATCATAATTACTGTACTGCGATTTGGAGAGCACAGAATTTGAAGTATAGCCAGTAGCTAGTTTGTGTCTGCTACTGGGTGGACTTAAAATAATAATTGTACAGTAACTCTGCATTATCAGTAAAATGAGATCAAAATTAAGTGGCATGTAGATGCATCTGCATGTGCATATATAAATTTTGTTTACAATAATTGTTATCTCAGTTGATACGTCATGGCTGAAGCCATATACTCCATGTTTCACAATAATAATATTATGAAATCATATCTTGTGGGATTCTTGTATTTGAAAACACAGATGTTAAAGTTGAATTTCAGCATGAAACAAAGATGTATATGATGTACTACGCCCTAAGATACTAGTCTGTACACAGCTAGTCCTGGACCAGTGATAACATAATCAGCAATGACTCAAAGTACATCTTCAACAAGCTTAAAGAACGTATCATTCTTGAGAGGTGAGCCAGTGCCAAGAACACCAGAAAAACTACCAGCAAGCTGCTGTACGACATCCTATCATGTGAGAAGGATCAAGAACAGAGGAGCCTTACTCATTCTACTGTGGAGTTTCCTCATAACTGGTATGTTCAACTTCTTCATGAAACAAAATCACGGATTAGTTTTGAATATTCAGTTGGTAGCAGGTGGTTTGACCTTACCCATTGCTGGATGGCTGGCTGATGTCTACTTTGGACGATACAAGCTGATAAACTTGAGTATGTGGATAATGTGGATTTCTGTTATGCTAGCAACTACCAGCTCAGTAGTAACAGAAATGGTGGGAAGCTATGATAGCATCAGTAGATATGTGAGTGTGGCTTTTGCGATCACAAGTGCTATAGGATTTGGAGGATTTCAAGCCAACAGTATTCAATTTGGAATAGACCAGCTCTGTGATGCTTCAACAACTGAAATTGCTGCATACATCAGCTGGTACGTATGGTGCGCCTATAGCAGTGAAATATTGGTGGATTGTATGCTAAGAATTCTTAACTGCACTGACCTTCAAACCCATAATAATATTATACTTGCAAGTTTGGTGATGTGTGTACAACTTAGTGTAGCTTTGTGCTGTACTCTTCTGTTCAACCGTTATTTAATCAAGGAGCCAGTAACCCAAAATCCTTTCAGGCTTATCTACAATGTTGTTAGATATGCTTTACAGCACAAACAACCAAGATGCAGGAGCGCCTTCACCTACTGTGAAGATGAGCTTCCTTCTCGTATTGACTTTGGTAAGAGTAAATATGGAGGACCATTCACAACAGAGCAGGTGGAAGACGTCAAAACATTATTTCGTGTGCTAGCTGTAGGTTCATTTATTTGTATTCAGCTTGGCATAGGAATACCACTTTATATCTTAAAAGGACAGATATCAAATCTTTTAATCAGCGGACATGGTATGATTGGAAAATCAACCAGCAGATGCTATTCTGAAGAGCTTACACAGCAAATCTTCAACTACAGCTGGGTGATAATCATACCAGTTTATGAATTTGTATTCTATCCCTTGTTCAGCCTATGCTTAGCTAAATTAACCTATCGAATAAAGTCTACACTCGGAGTTATATTATATACGTTAATGATTCTAGCCCTCATATCAGTCGTGATTATCATGAGATACAATTCTCTCGAGCACCAAACTAGCAGCAGTCAGAACAATGTCACCCTAGAATGCATTCTCTATGAAGGAAATGATGCACTGACCTTAAATCTGGACTCCCGATGGATGGCAGTGCCCAATTTCCTCTACTCCATTTCTGTAGCAGTACTTGGCATCAGCGGTATTGAATTTGGTATCTCCCAAGTACCTTACTCAATGAGAGGACTCCTAATGGGAAGTGCGTATGGTATGATTGCTCTGGCTGCAGTACTGACCATAGCCGTAAGTGTGCCATTTATGAAAAGGTCTGATTCAATTGTCTGGGGGACTGGTGTCGTTAGTTGTGAGTTCTGGTACACAATTTTGCTGCTGATTGTTGAAACTGCAGTGGGAGTTACTCTTGTAATAGCAATGAAGTTGTATAAGGAGCGAAAGAGAGAGGACGTGCTGCCTAATGAACACATCTTTGCTGAGAGGTATTATGCAAAGGACCACTAATTTTGACTTTCATATTAGTTTCAGTGACTAGAGCTGAAAGATTTGTCCATATATTACTATAAATGCATGTGTTCTGTATAATGTCATGTGCTTTTTGCTATGTATACACTTCTATGCAGGATATATGCTATCTAGTTGACAGTACGTATGGTTTAAATTTCAGTTCCTTTACTGTATGCACACTGTTGATATGGATGCAAGAGAAGCTGTGTGCACGTGCATGCTAGTTTGCTATAGCTTATGTCTAGTTCAAAATGATATAGGGTTTTATCCAATGGGAGGGGGGGACAGGGGGAAGCTTTCCCCCAAACTCTCTAGTCTAGTTTCTCCCCCTAAGAATATGAAATATCATCAAATCAAACCACTAGCATTTGTTTTTGATCAATCTGAATTAATTCTCCTATATTAAATGCGTCCCAAGAACTTGGTATGCTAAATAGCTACCCCCTCTCATTTGTCGCACTTCCACCCCAAACTTTGCCCGCTAGATGAAACCCTGCATGATCTGTAACTATCATCAAAGTTTATGTGAATGGAGTCCGTATTTGCATGATCACATGTGATAATTATAATAATATTATTATAAACCTATACTACACTATTATCATAGTTGAATGTCAGAAAATTGCTTTGGTATTAGGGAGCTGAGCTTCACATAGCTAATATGATCTTCCTTAAAATCAATTTCCTCTATTCCCTACACAAACTTCCTTAGGTGTGAAGTGTAGGAAACATTATTTATAGTGATATTATACTATTATCATAATAGCTTGTTTTTTGAAGCCTTCATCCTTTGTAGATATAAATAATAACTACATAAATTATGCATTACTGGTATAATTATAATCTTCTCAGGAATACCCCTGGGTGATGACACTGTCACCATAATAATATTATACCTGTGGCACTAACTTAAAGGTAGATGCTCTATCTATTTGCAGACCAGGTTAATAATATTATTGTAATAATAATTATAGTAAGCAGGAGTACTAAAATTCAAGTCTCAAGACTAAATTGTATGCATGGAAAGAATCTCAGTATACTTGAGTGGGAATTGAACCCACAGAAACATCTTAGGTGTGATGTTCTAACTAGCTATACCGGTTGATCATGAGGTACCAAGGCCCTGGCCATGGAAGTAACTTAGGTGGTGGGGAGGAAGAGGTATTGTACAAGATTTAGAGCTCTCTATAGGGTGTTCAATTATTATTATGATCAGTAAAATTGCTCTTTTCTTTAATTTGGATATCCTGATCTTGTACTCTAGTTAGCAGTATTTCTTTCTCATTGTATGTAAATTTGCTGTTCTGCATGCAGTAAATGTTGGTGAATGGTTGGATTCCTTGCTCATCTTTTCCCACTATTCAGTACACAGCGTAATAATGTATGGTGTGCCGTTTGCGTCAAAATTTATTATTGACGGACATTTAGAAAAGTCTGGGGATTTACGAAACTAGTGGACATTTACGTAAATCACAGTGGAAATTTGATGTGAATCACAGAAGACATAATTTTAGAGGTGCTACAACTGTATAGATTTATGAAAGTAGTGGATATTTACGTATTGGACATTTAGTAAATTGCAGCCAAGGCCCAAGTTTATGTAAATAGAAGACATTTAGAGATACTGTGTGGATTTATGAAAGTAGTGGGCATTAAAATTTATCATAGTGGAGATTTATGTAAATCCAGAAGACATTAATTCATGAAAGTATCAGATTTATGTAAATCTTAGATAAGATTTAGAGATGTTATACAAACTACCACCATACTAGGTGTATTGACAGAGACCCATTAGCATATCGTATTGTGAGTACTTTTGATCAGAAGCGGAAGGGGTCAAGAAGAGCCAGGGATGATTATGCAAGTCATCAGAAAGGCTCCTGAAGAAAAGGCCAGTAATATTGCCCACATAATATTTAATTTATAGATCAAAGTATTCTTTAACCACTGGCACAAAAATTAAGCTGTATTAATTAACCTTGTGGGCATGCCCCAATTAAGTCTTGGGTGCAGTCTTTGTATTCATGTGTGTGTTTACATGAGGCACATGACCTATAGGGATGATGTTAAATGTCCACTGTGTTTTTTTGTAAACATCCACTACTTTCGTAAATTCCTGCAACATCACTAAATGTCTACTACTACAGAATTTTGTCACAAACTGTATAAATATCTGCTGCGATTTATACCAGTGAGATTTACGTAAATATCCACTACTTTCATAAATCCCCACAGTTGTAGCATCTCTATCTTCTGTGATTCATGTCAAATTTCCACTGTAGATGTCCACTACTTTTGTAAATCCCCAGACTCTTCTAAATGTCTGCCAACAATGAATTTTGACACAAACAGCACCCTATAATAATGTACTTGATGGCGAACTGGTACAGCAGGTGTCACAATAATTATTATGCATTTAAAACTCATTACACTATAGCTAGATAAAAACTCAGATTTCATGCATATAGAAAATGTGTAGGATAGGGCAAAATTTTCTACACAATCATTTATTTTACAAAAACTCTGCCCTATCCTCTGCCAAATATATACGTGTCGGAAAGCTCATGTTTTGGTAAGCACGACTTTTGGTTCAGTGTTATTTAAATTAGCTTACTCTGTATAGTATGTTAAGTAAGTTTCAGTTCCTGTTGGTTATGTAGCTATTTTTCTCTGCTTCAATTCCTTCTGTTTTGTTAATCATTTCAAGTGACACACTACATGGTAACTAGCTAATACGATAAAAAAATGACATCGAATAAAGAATATAGCACGTCACTAACATCAATGGAGCAAGTTTTACTACAGAATAGCAGATTTACAATGAGAGAGAAATACTGCCATCTAACCTACAAGATTAGGGTATTCAAAAGCAAAGGAGCCACTTTACTGATCATATGGAACACCCTAGTGATGAATCTTTCCTACTATCTCCTGACAAAGACATCACTGTAAGGAGTCCATTTCATAGCACTATTTTTCACGCTACCAATTGCCGGGTGGCTGGCTGATGTGTATCTCGGACGATACAAGGTAATACAGTGGAGCATGTGGATCATGTGGGTTGGCTCAATGCTAGCTACGTTGAGCTCTTTGATTGCACAGCTGGTAGATAGCTATGCCAGATTGGCTTGTTAATGGCTTGGTACACTTGATCCTCAGCTAGCCGCTAGCTCAGTAATTAAATGAAATCAGAATATGAATTCACATCCTGGGACTATAATCAGGTTCATTGATTCATTGATCCATTGATCCTGCAAGGTTACATTAAGATAGAAAGTCCTAGGACACGAATTTTCTTGAGCTGATTAGATCTTGTATTTTAAACACAGTAAAACACAATTTGTAAGCTAACATCTGAGAGTTACATAATAGTTTATTTCCTCAACAAAAACAGCATCAAACTATGTCAGGAAAATTAATCAATATATTTAACTTACAGGCACACAAACATAGTTGCAGAGTGAACCAAACAATTACACTTGTCGTTTACCGTTTCAAGTCATATGTGCTATGTGGTGATAAGATTAAAAAATGGCATTGAATAAAGAATATAGCAATTAAGCCACTAACATCTGTGGAGCAGGATTTACTGCAGAACAGCACATCACAGTTTATAATGAGAGAGTAATACTGCCATCTAACCTACAAGATCAGGACATTCAAAAACAAAGGAGCCACTTTACTGATCATATGGAACACCTTAGTGATGAACCTATTTTACTACCTATTGACACAAACATCACTGAATGGAGTACACTTCATAGCACTTCTTTTCACACTACCGATTGCTGGGTGGCTGGCTGATGTGTATCTCGGACGATACAAGGTAATACAATGGAGCATGTGGATCATGTGGGTTGGCTCAATGCTAGCTACATTGAGCTCTGTAGTTGCACAGCTGGTAGTCAGCTATGCCAGCATCAATGAGAAAGTTACAGCAGCTATCCTAGTGCTTCTAGCGATTGCAGGGTATACCAGGCTAATATCTGCCAATTTGGTATTGATCAGTTACCTGATGCTTCAACAAGTGCAATCAAATCTTTTATCAGTTGGTTTATTTGGACTTACTTTACTGGTGGCATTGCAGGTCATTACATATATGAATGCATAGACAAGCAGTACTACGTAGCAGGGCAATGTTTCATTTCTATTTGTCTTTCTGTAGCACTCATTATGTCGTTTTTGCTAAATGGTATCTTCATCAAAGAGCCAGTGGTACAAAACCCCTACAAGCTGGTTTACAGGGTTATCAAGTGTGCTCTACAAAACAAATACCCTCAACGCAGAAGTGCCTTCACCTACTGTGAAGATGAGCTTCCTTCTCGTATTGACTTTGGTAAGAGTAAGTATGGAGGTCCGTTCACAACAGAACAGGTGGAAAATGTTAAAAAAATTCTACGTATCTTAGCAGTTACAACATTTTGTAGCCTCCTACCAAGTGAAGCATTCATTGTTCATAAACATAGCTATAAACTTACCCTCCTCATCAGTCACCATAGCAATACAATTAGTGAGTGCTGTGTCGCAGCAATTACATCAGATTTGCAATTTTATTGTTGAATAATACTCATACCAGTCAATGAAATTATCATCTACCCTCTATTGTACAGATACTTTCACTGGGTGAATAGTAGCTGCAAATTTCTTTTTGGAGTAGCTAGTACTGCAAATTGTTAGAATAGTTGCTCTAATGCTAATAGAATTTGAGGCCAGGCGTCTCTATATCAGGCACTATGGTAGAAATATGACGATGCAGTGCATGTTTTGGGAAGAGGATGGTGCTTTGAGTTTTACTGTCAACAGTAGATGGATGGCTATACCAAATATCCTAAATTGTGTATCTTTTATCTTACTTGGTGTTGGTGCATATGAATTCATGTGCGCTCAAACCCCTTACTTTATGAGAGGATTAATTTTTTGGCTATTTCAATGGATATGTTGGAATTTTTATTTTAGTCGGGTATGGAATAAGTGAGCCTTTCACTCGGCACTTGATCCACTGGGGTACGGGAACCATCAGTTGTGGGTTTTGGTACCTGCTCTTTATAGGGCTACTAATGGTGATTTTCTTTGCTGTACTGTTGATCCTCATAAAGCACTACAAGAATCGAAAGAGAGAAGATGTACTACCAAATGAGCACATCTTTGCTGAAAGATACTATGACAAAGTTATTGACAATGACATACAACCATACTAATTAATTAGATTATGTATACACACTTGCTGCTGCTATCAGTTCATGATTTGATTTTAGTTACACTTTTGCATTGTTTAGATAAAGTGTATAGTACTATAATTTGTAAATTTGAATGAGCTACAAGAACATGAAGTTGAATTGACTACACGTGTAGGGACACAACGCACTATGACAAATTATTGACTGACCCCAAACATTTTGGATGCATTCAGAAACAAATATTGATTGGTCCAAACATACATGCACCCGTGTAGTATAATATTATATTATTGTGTTACTGTAATATGTATTGTGCTTTATGTCATTGTACTTATGCATGGAATCTAACTCATCAAGTTTTGTACTATACCTTGATCATCCTTTACTTTTACAGATCAAACAATACAGTGTACTCATTATGTCATTTTTGCTAAAATTAATGGTATCTATATCTTTATCAAGGAGCCTGTGGTATATAACGTCATCAATTATAGTCTACAAAATAAACACCCCCAATACAGAAGTGCCTTCACCTACTGTGAAAACGAGCTTCCTTCACGTATGAATTTTGGCAAAAGGAAGTACGGAGGTCCATTCACAACAGAATAGGTTAAGCGTTTATAGTATAATAGATATAGCAATAAACTTATTTGCCTCATCAGTCACCATGGCAACATAATCAGTGAGTGCTTTGTCACAGCAATCACATCAGATTTGCAATTTTATTGTGGAATAATACTAATAATATAATAATTATACCAGTCCACAAATTTATAATCTACCCACTATCGCACAGATATTTTCATCCTACTTAAATAATTTAATTTGGATGGAAAGCTATTACAAATTTCTATTAGGAGTAGTACTCCAAATCGTTAGAATAATTGATCAATTTTAATAGAATTTGAGGCTATGCAGGCATCTCTAAATCAGGTGCTATATGACGATGCAGTGCATGTTTTGGGAAGAGGATGGTGCTTTGAGTTTTACTGTCAACAGTAGGTAGATGGCTATACCGAGTATCCTAAATTGTGTGTCTTTCATTCTACTTGATGTTGGTGCATATGAATTCATGTGCGCTCAAACCCCTTACTCTATGAGAGGACTAATTTTTGGCTATGCTGGTGGAAGTGCTGCAATTTATCTTCTAGTTAGGTATGGAATAAGTGAGCCGTTCACTCGGCACTTGATCAACTGGGGTACGGGAACCATCAGTTGTGGGTTTTGGTACCTGCTCTTTACACGGCCACTAATGGTGATTTTCTCTGCTGTACTGTTGATCCTCATAAAGCACTACAAGAATCGAAAGAGAGAAGATGTACTACCAAATGAGCATATCTTTGCTGAAAGATACTATGATAAAGATTGACAATGACATGCAACCATACTACAGCTAATTAAATAGATTATGTATACACACTTGCTGCTGCTTTCAGTTCATGATTTGAGTTTAGTTACACTTTTTGCATTGTTTAGATAAAGTGTATAGTACTATAATTTGTAAATCTGAATGAGCTACAAGAACATGAAGTTGAATTGACTACACATGTAGGGATACAATGTACTATGACAAATTGACTGACCCCAAACATTTTGAATGCATTCAGAAACAAAATTTATTATAATACTGATTGATCTAAACATAAATGCACCCGTGTAGTATAATATTATTATTATACAAGTATAAAAAACAATTATTGAATAAAATTGAAGAATGAAGTAGGGATGGCAGGATCAAAAAGTACACAAACAAGAGATAATTGCATCTACTATACATCCCTACGCTCGCTTTTCTCGATGATTGTGGACCTATTAATCATGGTTGACGTGTTTGTTGAGTGCGGTATGTGGGAGACATTCGTGCAGGGTTGTTCCCTAGTTGTCACGATGGTTCGGGTTTATCAGTTTTGATTCAATTGCATTATTACTGGTCATTTTTGCACCCCTCAAAAAGCAAGCGTAGGGATGGCCATGGGGCAGATAGAAATTACGTAAAATGGAAGAAAATCTCATGAGTGACTCATGGGAAGGATTTACGTCACCAAACCTATGAGTGCTAGATGTTCTAATCACACAGAATAATTTTCTGGTAGATTGACATCACAGATGAGTAACTAAATGAGCTCTACTAGTGGCAACAATATTATAGTACATGACAGTTTACATGAGTGATCAATGGATCATAGTATTCGACCTACTGTACTACCGGGGTAGTTATAATAGATACTCTTGATTTCTCTCAGGCTCATTGAAGATATTCTGCAGAGTGATCATAAATTAGATTCCTTATTCATCTTTTCCCTCTATTCAGTATGAGCATTAAATTTTTCATACATGGACTTGATGATATTAAACTGCATAGTAAAGTAGTTGTGCAATAATTTAAAACTCATTGTTTGGCCTACTCTTTATAGTATGTAATAGTGCCGGTAAGTTATGTAGCTTTTTGTAGTACAATATCATACAATGCATCAGCTTTTCATGTCATTGTACGTAATTCAGTGCCTTTAAATAATGTTTGCCAAAACCACTGTTTTGTTATTGTATTATGAATCATAGTATCATAACTAGAAATTTCCTGTAGTCTTGCGGAAAAGGGCCCGCCATGGATTGTACATACACTCATTTCCCAGTCTTGCTCTAATTCCTTCTGTTTCATTATTATTATATATCATTTCAAGTGACACAGAGCGTGTAATAATATGATTAAAATGGCATCTAATAAAGAAAGTAGCAAGTCAATCACATCGATGGAGCAGGTTTTACTACAGAATAGCATATTTACAATGAGAGAGAAATACTGCCATCTAACCTACAAGATGAGGACGTTCAAAAGCAAAGGAGCCATTTTACTGATGGTATGGAACACCCTAGTGATGAACCTACTTAACTACCTATTGACAAAGACATCGCTGGAAGGAGTCCACTTCATAGCACTACTTTTCACGCTACCAATTGTCAGGTGGCTGGCTGATGTGTATCTCGGACGATACAAAGTAATACAGTGGAGCATGTGGATCATGTGGGTTGGCTCAATGTTAGCTACACTGAGCTCTGTAGTTGCACAGCTGGTAGACAGTTATACCAGTGACATCAATGACAAAGTTACAGCAGCTATCCTAGTGCTTCAGACTATTGGGTATGCAGGGTACCAGGCTAACATTTACCAATTTTGTATCGATCAGTTTCCTGATGCTTCAACAAATGCCATCAAATCTTTCATCAGTTGGTTTATTTGGACTTATGCTACTGGTTGCGTTGCAAGTCATTACATCTGTGAATGCATAGGCAAGCAGTACCATATAGCAGGGCAATGTTTCATTTCTGTTTGCCTCACCGTAGCACTCATTATGTCATTATTGCTGAATGGTGTCTTTATCAAAGAGCCAGTGGTACAAAACCCCTACAAGCTGGTTTACAAGGTCATCAAGTATGCTCTGCAAAATAAATACCCCCAACACAGAAGTGCCTTCACCTACTGTGAAGATGAGCTTCCTTCACGTATGGATTTTGGCAAAAGGAAGTACGGAGGTCCATTCACAACAAAACAGGTGGAAGATGTTAAAACATTTATTCGTGTCTTAATAATTGTGATATTCTGCAGTGTCCTTCCTGGTCAAGCACTGGTAGTTTCCAAATATAGCTATAAACTCATGCTGCTCATTAATCACTATGGCAACACAATCAGTGAGTGCTTCGTCGCAACAATCACATAGATTTGCATATTTTGTATGGAACAATACTCATACCAATCCATGAATTTATCATCTACCCTCTATTGCACAGGTATTTTCATTTTGTGAATAATCATTGCAAATTTCTACTTGGAGTAGTACTGCAAATTATTAGAATAGTTGCTCTAATGCTAATAGAATTTGAGGCCAGCCATCTCTATATCAGGCACTATGGCAGTAATATAACAATGCAGTGCATATTTTGGGAAGAGGATGGTGCCTTGAGCTCTACTGTCAACAGCTGGTGGATGGCCATACCCAATATCCTAAGTTCCATGTCCCTTATTCTACTTGGTGTTGGTGCCTATGAATTCCTCTGTGCTCAAAGTCCTTACTCTATGAGAGGACTAATCTTTGGATGTGCCAGTGGGAGTGCTATTGTTTTCTTCTAATCGGGTATGGAATAAGCAAGCCTTTCACCCAGCATTTGATCAACTGGGGTTACCATAATATTGTATAGTATTATTGTATTGTATCATGCATTGTGTTCATTATGTCATTGTATATGACATTGTACTTATACATATTATGATCTATTGCTTTGTACGTTGTCTGCATGGTACTGATAATTTTATGCAATACACATCTTTCAACACTACACCTGAACATTCAATTTCTTTTTATTCTGACCACAGCATAAGTAGTAATAATTATTATAAGTGGTATACCCATAAGCAGTAACACTTGCAATAGCTAGCTATAGCTACAAATCCCAAAATATTTCATGAATCCTGGGATGAGTAGCTATAGCTATCAGTGCTAGCTACTGTCTGCACATGAATCTTTGATGACTTAGACCTGCATGATTATGGGGCTGGAACATCCATATTATTATCCGAATGCCACAGGAGAGAGCAACGTACTGCATCATCCAACTGTACAAGACTCAGTTGGAACCTCTCAGATGAGCAAGCTAAGGAACAGGGGCCACCATTAGTCTGTAGGGTTATAGAGTCACGGTAGTGCCATAGGCAATTGAATGATTCCTGAACACTTGTCCTTTATTGTGGAAGTGATACATAAAGTGTAAGTATAATATAATTATACTGATGGCAATTGTAAACAGTAAGTCCCACTGAGTGTTCCTACAAGGAATTAGCTTTCAGGTTTTAAACCTACACATTCATAAGTTTGGGACTACATCATTCAGTTTAGTAGGTTGGTTGTTCCCTGCTTTTGTATCTCAGATAGGCCTGGGCCAAATACGTATTCCTTCAAATTTGCTCATTATTCAAATAATTATTCTTCACTTATCTACCCCATTATTCAAGAGAAAGTTACCTATTATTCTTAAAAAAAGCTGATAAATGCAGAATATGACCAGAATGTAGCTACATGTACATTTTGGCCAATGAGTGCTAGATTACATACCAATTTTCTCTTTATTGCATGTTCAGAGGCTAAAGAAACTTTTAGCACTTCCAAAAATGATTGACGACTAGTTGTCTGATTTGTTCTCTCAAGTGCTTCCTCCACTTGACCACAGACTCATATCACATGACACAAAATTTTCTATTTAAGGCACACATTGTGTATGCACACTACTACCTTGAGCAGTTGAACAGCCCATTATTCAACTTTTTCAAGAAGCTGCCTATTATTCAAAAAAATTATTGGCCCAGGCCTAATCTCAGAGCCCATATATATTACGGATTTGTCATAAACACCGGCTATGGAAGCGTATTTCAGTTTGTATCACTTACAGTTGAATATGCATGGTATCGCTACTGGCCATTCACTAAGCAGTCATCGATCTGGGTACTGGGGTCAATGACATGAGCTGTGAATTTTGGTACCTGTATTATCAGCATCATGACATTGTGATTTCACCTGCAGAGCACCATGGGAACTAACTACATTAAGGAAATAAAGCCAGTAATATAAGTTAACAACAATAAATTAGTACTAAGTTTCATATAGACGTGACATTTAATTTTGGCATTAAAGTCCAGACCACCAAGGAATTATATGCAGATCTACATATTTGTGGTGGAAGATATAGCTATCCAAACCAGGTGCACTATAATCATTATGATAGGTGTTATTACACCTATCAGGAGTAGATTAGATAGGAGTGTTTAACTACATCCAAACACGTTCCGGGAGGATGACGTAGATAGTACGCGAGTAAATGAATCTGAGGTCATGTAGGTGAGTAGAGCGGGTGTGTCCCACCCAGGCCACCATAGTACCAGCTGCACTATACAGTTATACAGCTGCAGTCTGCATTTACATAGATCTAACACCCACTTAAAGTACAAGATGTGATAGTGCATGGCAGCCTTGATTACAATTTGTCTACATCATCCTACCGGAATGCTGTTACTACGTTTGTATAATTATACTGTAGTTCAACGCTCCAATATCTAATCTACTCTTGCACCTACCAACGCCAACTCAATTAATTGAACAGATGTTGTGAAACGACCAGAGAGTTTTTCCTACAGTAATAATAATTAATGTGTCATTAATAATATTACTTGAAACAAATATAGAATGTCGTAAGAAACTGTAAAACTAACCTTTCTGGTATTGACTATAATAGTATCATATCTTAGCATGTGAATAGAAAATAGCTTGTAATGATGATTTCACCTTACTATCGTAACAACTACACCCACATGCACGTATACACGCACTGCTGAATAAAAAAAAGCAGCAAACGGTGACTGTTATGTGCATCAGATTCGATGCATACACACAAATATTGTAATGTTTAATCATGCAGTACAGCACAGCTACAAAGCATTTCTAAAATACAAACACTTTGTTTATTGTAATCATCAATGGTAAGGAAATCAAAAAAAATATCAAAATAACAAATTCATAACGTCTATAAGTCAAAAACAAGATCGTGAAAGACTAGCAATTACACAGAGTAATACTCAATTAAGAGGTACTGTAACCAGTGGAAAATTATGATAAAGGCGAATACTAACTCATCCAGTTCGTCAAAAAGCATTTCGTTAGCAAGTTTTAACAACCAGGAAATCACTATAAAGGACAAGTTAAGCACCTGCTGCAATGTAAAACGTTATCAGATAAGAATAAAGGAGCTGTATTGGTACAGGTAATCAGTTATCTAGTCACCAGTATAATTTATTTTCTTGTAAACATTACAGATCACAAACCAGTATATCAGGTTTGGCTTATTCCATTTGGCATTATCACAGCCATATATAGCAGGATGGCCAACCGATGCCTTCATTGGAAGGTATACAAAGTGATTTGTTGCAGTATTTGGATAATGTGGCTCTTTATGATTGCATTAACATTACGAGAGCGGCGTTCCTGAAAAGCTCATTCAGGAAAGAACAGGGCACCGTTCACTTGAAGCCCTGCGATTGTATGAGAGGTCAAATGCAGGTCAACATCAGACTGTATCCGCAATCCTTTCAGCTCCTCAACAACAAATGTACCGCCACACCACTGAGACTCATTCTCTGTTTCACAGCATGCAATCTAGCATTGAACCATCTCACAGTCTACCTGGAGTATCCTTTCAGAACCTGCATGGATGCACTATTAACATTCATAACCAACCCCAGCCACCTAGTTCCACTCACATGATACAATCACAGCTCATAAATATGTCAGACTCAGAATTAGACAGCATACTTGCGGAAATCAACGACATCTAACCTCTTCCCGAACTTACTAAGTTGGCGCCAAGTGCATGGACATGCTGTTTGCACCTTAAACTTCAGCAGTTACACTATAGCTACTATATTATTTTAATCATTGCATTGTACATGTGGCAACAGTTAATCATGCATTGTATAATAATATTATGTGCTATAAACTGCATGAACATAGTCATTAATTTTGTGAAGTCCAGTACAATAACCATTGCATGAACAGTGATTCTCATTGTTAGGAATCATTGCCAGAGGGAGGGAAATATGGTCATATTCTCCCTACAAGTAGCCTAAGGGAGGGAAATATGGCTCATACACACCCTCCCCTTCTATGGGATTAGTATACTAGGTGGGATATATAGAATTTTAGCATGGATAGTAAAGCGATACAAGATGCGGGAAAGAGAAGATTTACTGCCCAATGAGCACTTCTTTGCTGAAAGATACTATTCTCATTGATTATCATAGCCACAGCACATGTGCATGGGATTAGACCATACTTTTATTTGTGTGAACTAGTGTATGTGTGTGATACTAAACATGTTTAATTTATAGTCTTTGCTAAGGGATACTATTCACAATGATTATTATCATTGATATTAAATTTAAGATACGTCATCTTTCATTTTTCACAGATCAACAGTTACAGTTCACTATTAGCTATATATATTATATAGATTTAACAGTATCAGTACTGCGTGCAGCAGTTTTCCTACAAAATATCACCCACATAGCTGTATGTGGAAGTATACCTGGTATATTGCATTTATTATTATAGCTGCAATATTTATGAGCCACTCCCCCCCCCCCCCCCCCCCCCCTTCATGGCAGTACAGTAGTGCCATAGTGTAGAGTACTGTTATGGGAGGGGTATATCTCGGAAGTGGTAAGGAGTCGAAACTTCACATTAATTTTGGGATTTAGTAACTTTATTACAAGTGCTATCAGCCCACCAAGTGGAATTTCTTAACTGGAACTAAATAGAAAAAAATTAATGTGCCTAACATATTTGGCCCTACGGTTTGCAATGCACTGCACAGCCTCTACACTCATGTCCAATTAACTTCATAATATTATTATGGATGTGCATGACTGGGTAGAGCGCAGTACACTCTTAATTGAAAAATTAATAATACTCATTAAATGTTATTTTGGAGAGCCGTGTTATCTTATGAAGCCATAAAATGGAAGTAATCACGGTTGCATCCCATAATTTAAATTCTATGTAGAGTTTATGTTGAAGAAGATTGGTACCAAATTTCAAACTCTTGTCTCTAATAGATTTTATTTTATGAGCCAAAATAGGCTCAAATTCTGAAATAAAGAAGTTTTGCTCTCTTGCTTGGTTGCACTGTAGGTTTAACCTTTTCTTCTGGGAGGGGTATCTATTCCATAGCTACCCGGCCTGATGGTATAGCAGCAGTGCCTTGTATGGATGGAATGGGAATGAGCCTAGCATGGCTGTTCATGCAAAGCTGTATACAGGTTGTTTTGTTGACACGCACTTGCCACGAAGCCACTGGTCATCACCATGGCAACACATCCACATGTGTACAGCCAAGTCAAGTTTTGAATGCATGAGAACGAGGGACATACACTCTACCACCGGGCGGGTCAACCTCTTTATCAGTGCAGTTCTTTGTGTGCTTACAGCAGTGCATAAAATTAATGTCTTCTCAGCTCTGAAATAACAATAATATAGCTTAGAGCATTCATCCCGCCAACGTCAGTGCACCACAGCACAGCTACATCAATACTCCAGCCATGTACACATCATCAGATCCTCTTTCTCAATAATATAATAATCAATATTATGTCCGTCCCTTTTATCATAACAAATTTAATTATAACTGCCCCGGCCGCTTTATTGGTGTATATACACATGCACATGTGTGGCGGAAAAATAATTCAAAACACAGCCATATTATATGTATCTCCTCAACTGCCAATGGTCTGGATTTTATTTTGATGCCTCCTTTATCATGTGGCAAAGGAGAAATGACAATGTCACGATAATTATGGTAGCGGTCGTCACAGAGAAAAGTTAAATAATGCTAGCTATAGCAAACATAATTATACTTTTGATTGTGACGACCACTACCATATATAATATATTATTGTATCCCTGTCCTAAATTCATATCCTATATCCTAGGTGATCCTCACCACTAGAGATAAGCACAATATGCTGGCATTGCTTTGGGCATAATAGGTGGTTTGGTTATATGCCAGCATAATGCTGGCATAATATTATATTAGGTAGTCAGAATCTGAATCATAGCACTTTCCTAACATTTAGTGCATGGGTAGCGTAGTCTAGAGTATGGTTGTAACTTGTCTTTTCTATGAAATAAAGTTATCATAAGGTACCAGGGTTTCTTTCAGAAAATTTCCCAAGAGGGGGCGAAACCAGGGTTCGGTGAAATTTGGGGGGGCAAAGTAGAATCAAACAACATGCCATAAAGGGGGGTCTGGGGGTCCTCCCCCAGAAAATTTTTGGAATTTAGGTCCTCTCAGACCGTTTCTGGCGCAATCTGACAGCCAAAATTAGCTATTTCTCTGTCACAGTATTTGTAATTGACAATGTGAGAATGCCAAGGGGGGGGCAAAGTGGTTCCAAGGGGGGGCGAATGCCCCCTCCCGCCCCCCCCCCCCCTGAAAGAAACCCTGGGTACAAATTTCTGAGCGAATTATCACAGATTAGTATTAAAAATACAGGGAAAACAAGAGCATGCATAATAGAAATAAACAATGAGCATAATTGGCTTGGTGTTGGGAATTAGAGCATAGCATAGTAGCAACAAGCATAATGTGCGTATCCCTACTCACCACTCGTCTGTCATGCTTTGAACCCATGCTATCTGCAGGAAATATACCATAAGTTAAACTTGCACAATTGAAGGAAAAAAACTTGTTATTGACAATAATATTATTTATTGCAAGTGCATACATTATAATATTCACACAACAATAAAACAGGAAATGTAATGTCAGTATTTTGATAAAATAACACAAGAAATAGGTCAACAAATCAATCATGATCAATACAAACAAAACATTAAATTTTAATTTAATATTATCGTCTCTATTAGTCTCTACTGTAACATCAGTGAATAGTACTGTTGTTTTCTACTTTCAGATTACTGATAACTCAAATTTCTAATTGATACTGCAAATTAAATGCACACATCATAATATGGGGTTTACAAGCGTAAACCGAAGTTAACGTTACTGTAGGAAGGCCAAGTAAAATGTAATGCTGACGCATGCGCAATCACACAGGCACGCCTCTGCCCGCCATGCATGGCACGTGATAGCATAATCAAGATAGCTGCATCTATTGCGACAACGTGTCAAATAGAGGACTCGAAAGTTAAGCCACACGCTTCTTTCGAGAACCTCGTCAAAATGGCCAGCCGAAAACGTAAGGGCTCGGCAAACAAAGCCGCCTCGTCAGCGTCCCTGCCCGACCTGGCGACGAACATGTCGGTATCGGCCATTCGTCAGCTCCCTGCCGCAACTCTCAAGCGATACGCCGAACGGTACAATTTACCCGGAGAGGGAAATAAGTCTACACTGGCTCAAAGACTCCACGATTACCTCCACACCGACAGCGGGGACTCTGAGCCCAGCAATAGTGAGGAGAACAGCCAAGAAATAACTTCAGAAGGCGACAAAGACAGCCCATCTTCGAGCAGTAGCTCCAGTTCACCCGAGGGCGAGTGCACCCCCTCGAGACCGAGGCGTAAGCGTAAGCGTCAGTCTATCCGAGCTGAACGCACACGCCGTCACAAACAACGTAATCGTACCCGAACTATCTCCCCACCATCCGATCACTCCGACAGGACACACAAACGCCACACAAAAAGGAGGCACTGCCGTAGTAGACGCTCACCCAGCTCATCCGACTCATTAAGCAGCTCCTCCAGCGGCAGTAGTGTCTCTCGTAGCTCCTCCTCTACATCCAGCTCCAGTACCTCTCCAAGCCGAAGTCCAATCCGCCGGCACCGCTTTCACCGTCGACGCACCAGTCACAGCCATACCCACCACGGGCGCTCAACTCATAAGCACCGTCTACATCAAAGACGACGTGAATCGGCAACTGTACCTCTACCACACAGGGTGCAGCGCGCCATTGAACGTGGTGAGTTTATTGATTTCTCTGACTTGTTGGCTGAACATCTCACTAGGGCCGGCAAGTCAGCCAAAACCAAAAAAGCCACTCAAACCAGGCACATTGCTAGCCTTGACACGTGGCTCGAAGCATGGACCCTCTATGCTACAGTACTAACCAATGCAAAGCCTCAGCTTGCACCGGAGCTTTTTAAATACCAGGCTTTTATCACCAAAACCAGCCAAAGGTTCCAGCCCTATGCTTGGCTGCAATATGACTCTCAATTCCGCCTCAAGCTGGCAGCCGACAAGTTTATGCGCTGGTCAGCAGCCGATCCAGAGCTCACTGCCACGTGGCTCTCCGCCGATGCCACCAAGGCTAAGCAACCTTGCTTTTCGTGTGGTAGCCCGGATCACCTTGCCCCTCACTGCCCGCTCAAAGCGCAGGTCGCAGCGCCTGGCCTCCGCTGTCCCATTTGCAATCATGTCGGTCACACCGCCCGTGACTGCTCTCTGCTTCCACGGGAGAATGTTTCAAACGTTGCTAGCCAGCCTTCTGTTAGTCAGCCCACCAATGATGACAACATCTGTCGCGTGTACAACAAACGAGCCTTTTGTTTTCGAGGTGCAAAATGCCCATACCTGCACATTTGCACAGCCTGTCGGGGAGGCCACCCGCGACGTACCTGCCCCAGGTAGGCACAATGATATCAACTCCCAAACAACTTGCACACCCCTACGACCGCAAGTATTTGCGCGATTTCTTGCTTCCCATCCAAACGAAGACTTCGTCTCTAGGCTGATCCACTCACTCACTAATGGTTTTGACATAGGCTACGTTGGCCCGCACACCCAGCTAACTGCCCCTAACCTCCCCTCTGCTTATCAGTATCCCTCAGTTATCAACGAAGCTCTTCAAAAGGAGATTGCAGAACATAGATTAGCAGGACCTTACTCAGCCCCTCCCTTTAGTAACCTTCATTGTTCAGGCATCGGTGTTGTCCCCAAAAGGACGGGGGCTGGCGTCTAATCTATCACCTCTCAGCCCCCTCAGGCCACAGTATTAATGATTTTATTAATAAAGATGAGTTTTCGTTGCAATACAAGACAGTAGACGATGCAATTCGCATGTGTCAGACCCTTGGTCCAGGCGCACTCATGGCTAAAGTGGATCTGAAAAATGCTTTCCGGCTATGCCCAGTTAGGAGAGAGGATTGGCACCTTCTTGGGATTCACTGGCGCCATCAATACTACATCGACAAGTGTCTCCCTTTTGGCCTAAAATCCGCCCCGTACCTATTTAATATGGTCGCAGATGCTATTGAATGGATACTCATGCATTATTTCGGGGTGGAACACTGTTTTCACTACCTCGATGACTTTTTTCTGGCTGGCCCACCAATGTCGACCAGCTGTGCTCGCTCCTTACAAGACATGCTTCTCCTGTGTGAAGCCGTCCAAGCCCCGGTCAAACCAGAGAAGGTCCTCGGACCATCTACCACACTCCCTTTTCTTGGCATATTGCTCGACTCAGAAAAAGGGGAAGCCCGACTGCCTGAGGACAAACTAGCAGCATTGAAACAGGAGCTTGACAAATTTCATTCTTTGGCAATAACACACAAGCAATGTTCCAAGCGACAGTTGCTATCACTAATAGGGAAGCTCGCCTTTGCATGCAAAGTTATCCCTGCGGGACGAATATTTCTCCGTCGACTCTTGGACACCGCCCACTCAGCGGATGACCTGGACGTCCCGTTCCCCATCGACAATGAAACTGTCCATGATATCGACTGGTGGCTGAAATTCTCAGCAGACTGGAATGGTAAAGCATTCTTCCTTGAGCCAACATGGACTCCTGCCCATAATTGGCACCTGTACACTGACGCATCCAGCGCACGGGGCTTTGGTGCCTACTGGAATGGGGCATGGTTTAGCCACCCATGGCCCCACTCTCTGGCAGACTGTTCCATAGAATGGAAGGAGTTGTATGCCATCGTTATGGCCTGCGAAGTTTGGGGCAAACAGTGGAGCGGCAAACGGCTCTTGTTTCACTGCGATAACAGGGCGGTAGTTGACGTATGGGAATCTGGCTTGTCACGCAGCTCAAGCCTAATGTGCCTGGTACGCGCCCTATTTTTTGTTGCAGCCCGCTGCAACTTTCATGTTCTAATTGCCCACATACCGGGTATCGAGAATTCCATAGCTGACTCTCTCTCTCGCCTGCAGCTGCAACGCTTCAGATCCCTGGCTCCCATGGCAGATCCCCTACCAACACCCACCCCTGCACGCTTAACCCTCTCCTAACCAAAAGGCTCACCAGACTCCAAAAATTAGGAGTAGCAGCCTCAACAAGACGTACATACCAAGCAGGTGTAAACTCTTACCTCGCATTCTGTAGAAAACATGGCATCAAACCACTGCCAGCTTCACAGCTCACCCTTCGTTATTTTTGCACAGACTTGTGCGGTTCAGTCTCATATGCTACCATTAGGGTCTACTTGGCGGGTATCCGTCTTTTTCACATAGAGAACCACTTCCCAGATCCAACTGCGGAAGCATCTCTACTCCACTATCTCTGCAATGGCATACGTCGATCCACAGAAGTGTCAACATTCAAGAGAGAACCCATCACCATCGCTCTCTTGCGTTCCGTAAAGACAGAGCTTTCTCGTGATTCATCCTTGCATCCCCAGGATAAACTATTGTACTGGGCAGCATTTACACTAGCCTTTTATGGCTTCTTACGGGCAAGTGAATATACGTCCCCCACCCACCATCACTACGATCACAGGCGGACTCTCCTACGCAAGGATATCACACTGATTAATACCTCAATGAAAGTCTATATAAAAGCATCAAAAACTGATCTGTACCGACAAACCGCTGTTGTTCTTATCGGTAAAACTGGCACGTCTACCTGCCCCATCAACGCCATGCGCAAATTTCTACAGCAAAGCGAAAGCCATAGACACTTACCCCTCTTTACCTTTCACAACGGGAAGTACCTTACGAGGCGAGATGTGTCAGCACTGACCAAGTCACTCCTCCGCCTAACCGGAGCTAACCCCGCCCTCTATAGCAGCCACAGCTATAGAATTGGCGCAGCCACCACTGCTGCTGCAGCAGGCATATCAGAGCCACTTATCCAAACCCTTGGGAGATGGCAAAGTACCGCCTATAAGACCTTCATTCGGTCCTCCCCCAAGACGATTACCAATGCATCGAAGCTCATTGCTCACCATCATCATCTTTAGACATTGTCACCCCATACACCTTTGTCCTCACTACACCCTTAATGCTATCATTCCTATAGTATGTATTATCTATCACTAACACAAATCATATTCTAATCATGTCATAACTTGGGGGAATTTGGGGGGATCCATTGGCCCTACGCCCACTGTGCTGTGAGCCCATAGCCAAAACGCTATGCTGCACTACTTTTCCCAGCATCGCCAGGGTCAATGGACATATAACCTCGGCTCAGAAGTCTCCGGTTGTACCCACTGGGCCACCAGTCCGCCTGAGCCGAAGCCCTCAATATTTCCCCAAAATACGCGCCACGTATTGCACGAGCGTAGTATAGTCAAGCCTGAGTGCAGGGCGTTAAATGGGGTTTACAAGCGTAAACCGAAGTTAACGTTACTGTAGGAAGGCCAAGTAAAATGTAATGCTGACGCATGCGCAATCACACGGGCACGCCTCTGCCCGCCATGCATGGCACGTGATAGCATAATTAAGATAGCTGAATCTATTGCGACAACGTGTCAAATAGAGGACCCGAAAGTTAAGCCACACGCTTCTTTCTCACCACACCCACCACTTAAAATCCATCTATCACCCCTACGTACAGTCGGGGGATCCATTGGCCCTACGCCCACTGTGCTGTGAGCCCATAGCCAAAACGCTATGCTGCACTACTTTTCCCAGCATCGCCAGGGTCAATGGACATATAACCTCGGCTCAGAAGTCTCCGGTTGTACCCACTGGGCCACCAGTCCGCCTGAGCCGAAGTTCTCAATATTTCCCCAAAATACGCGCCACGTATTGCACGAGCGTAGTATAGTCAAGCCTGAGTGCAGGGCGTTAAATACCCATAAATGTTGCCATAATTATGTGCTGAAACAAAACTGTGACCGTCCGCGAGAAAATCATGCATAATGCGCTGAAAAATATGAGTTAAGGCCACCATTACCAACTATAACCTTTGAACTATTGCTCCAGCAAATTTGAAGTTTCTAGCCCGTGTAGTATGAGCAAAAATATATCTGGATCACCCGTACTAAAGTTTTGCAAAAAATTGCAATGAACATTGCTACATATGTTGCATGCAGAAGTCCATATACTTGTCGCTTATGGTAAATACATGGCCCGCCCACCAAGTCAATGAGCTAGCTGGCTGCCAAAACGCTCCTACAACAGCAGCAGTCAATGTTCGATGGAAAAGAACAAGACAAGTGTTTCTAAAGAACATTAGTACACAGAATTGAAGAAAGAAGTGGCTGGAGACTTGTTTGTATGCAGCTGCCACGCTTATCTAACTACAAGGGCTCTGTGTCATGGCCGCTCGAGATCTATGTAGCTAGCTACTCGCCTGACTTCTTCGAGCCATAACTTGGTAAGCTTAGCATTCTAGAAGCTACAAAGCAGATTTATTTGTAGAGGAATGATTCCTCTATCGATCTATACAAAAAGTGAAAATTGATAGTTATCACCACAGGCGAGTATTTTGGCCTGTACCTCAGATTGATATCCAGCACATTATGCATGGTTTTCTCGTGGACGATCATAATTATTTGTACATAGACATGACCAGACCTTTTCTATTTGTGTACTTAACTATGCTGGTGCTTGGAGGGTGGCTGGCTAGCAATGTTAGATCACATTATGTACAAGGAACAATCCACCCTCCCATACTTCTCCCACCACCAGAATCCCCCCCCCCCTCCAAACATCCAACTCCAGGCCAGTCTGTAAGAATACTAGCACTTTTTACCACCCATGAACAATAGTCTGGGGTAGTCCCTTTAAGAAGGGATTGGCAGTCCCAGGTACCATAGCTACAGAAAAGTATATGCACACATACACACTATGCAGTACATCCGGTGTCATATAAAAATAGGGACCCCCAAATTGGGGACCCCAGGTCCCCATTTTCATAGAAAAATGGGGACCCAGGTCCCTATTTTCATAATATTTTAGGGAGCCCTGGGTCCCCATTTTCATAGGATTTTGGGACCCTCTTATGAAAATGGGGACCCCCACTGCAGTACACTTGTAGGCATGAACATTGACTAGACAGCACATGACTCAGCCTGCATGGTATCCATTAGCTAATTTTGTAGTACAACTATATTATCATGCAAGCTCTTAGTCTGGGTGCCAGACACTTCACATGTCTTCCTTGTAATGAGATTGTCACAAAAAGGATATACTCATGCGGCCATGAAATACAAATGCAATGTCATGAAGATCTGTAATACCATATACCTATAGTTGTACGGTCTGGCACCCAGATTAGCAAGCTCTAGGGTTGTGGTTACATGCTGTATCTGGCCATCATTGAACTCCACTTTTTGTTTCTAGCTATTAGCTACTCTGCCAACAAGCAGTAGTTATGTTACAAGCCAGAGTAGATTTATACACAAGAGATACCCTGGCACAGTCATAAAACACTGTATCACTATATTATAAATCGCTGATGACCTTTACCAAAAAAAATCGCTAAATCTCGTGTACAGACATTTATACAAGTTAGGTTAGCGGCTAAGCCATATTTTTCTAGCCAGCCACTAACTTCTCCTAACAATAATGAGCTCTGCTGATCCTAGTAAATTCATGGCAACCACCGATTCTTCAAGTTCCACTATTAACATCGAACTAAACTGGGCGTCCCCATATTCACGGAACAGTCCCCAAAATCATAATGAAAATGAGGTCCCCAAAATTTTATGACACCGGTCTACAACTAGCCACAAAAATGCGGAAGTTATCCTAATTAACGATAATTGTCAACAAGTTGAGCATACAGCTGTAGACAGAGCAGCACAGCTAGCTATATAGCTATAGCTACGGTCAGTGAGGTAATATCTACTGATCGAAGTGAGAGCCAGCGGTGAAGGTTCTATGTTGTTGATGTCATTAAGTACAAACTAGGAAATTCACAGAAAAAAATTACAAGGTACTTGACAATGTACTAGCTGTACACTGCCAGAGGCGAAGAAGCAGGTGCCACCACTGCTCAAAAAGGAGCGCTTTCTCCCTCACGGTCGGCTACATAGAATGTACTACTACACCAGAGACTAGTGAGAAACTAAATGAGACAGTGTACACTGCTTGTGCGCAGCTAGGTTGATGTTCAAAATTCAACATAGCCGCAATAAATGGCGGCGGTGCGGGCAGGAGGATGAAAGAAGCTATGGCGGCTCTCGAGAAGATGCAGGCCACTCACCGAGCTCTACGCTTGTAGTGCATCACCGACTGATGTCAGTGAGTAGCTGAGAGAGACAGCGTAGTGTACTTGTGTGTGGCTAGGTCAGAAAATGTTCTATTGTACATGAAAACAACAGTTGTGGACTTACTTTAATCTTGTGCCTTTCTCTTTAGCAGCTTCTTTAAGAGCTCTTCTTCCTTCGTCAGTAATGGCTAAGTTGTCCCTGAGGCTTTAAGTGGAAGGAAAGGCCGACTGCCATGATACACTAACTCGCCCAGCTAGTCTAGTAGCTAAGCAGACAACATTATTGTAGCTAGGTCAACTTACTTCAACTCCTTAAGATTATCCATCGTCTTGATGGCGTCGAACAGGGCCTTGGCTCCTTCATCGCTGATGGAGCTGCCATAGAGGCTGTGAGTGGAAGAAGAGAGGGAGACACTGACTGCCATGACACACTAACTCACCTAGCTAGTCTAGTAAGTAGACAACATTATTGTAGCTAGGTCAACTTACTTTAACTCCTCAAGATTAGCCATTGTCTTGATGGCATGCGACAGGACCTTGGCTCCTTCATCGCCGATGGAGTTGTTCTGGAGGCTATGAGTGGAAGGAGAGAGGAAGACACCGACCGCCATGACACACTAACTCACCTAGCTTGTCTAGTAAGTAGACAACATTATTGTAGCTACGTCAACTTACTACAACTTCTTAAGATTAGCCATTGTCTTGATGGCGTCGGACAGGGCCTTGGCACCTTCATCACCAATGAAGTTAATCCCGAGGCTGTGAGTGGAAGGAGAGAGGAAGACACCGACCGCCATGACACACTAACTCACCTAGCTAGTGTAATAAGTAGGCAACATTATTGTAGCTAGGTCAACTTACTCTAACTCCTTAAGATTAGCCATTGTCTTGATGGCGTTGGATAGGGCCTTGGCACCTTCATCGCCGATGTGGTTCATCCCGAGGCTGTGAGTGGAAGTAGAGAGGAAGACACTGCCATGACACACTAACTCACCTAGCTAGCCTAGTAAGTAGACAACATTATTGTAGCTAGGTCAACTTACTTCAACTCCTGAAGATTAGCCATTGTCTTGATAGGATCAGACAGGACCTTGGCTCCCTCATCACCAATGGAGTTGTAGCTGAGGCTGTGAGTGGAAGGAGAGAGGAAGATACCGACCGCCATGACACACAAACTCACCTAGCTAGACTAGCAAGTAGATAACATTATCGTAGCTAGGTCAACTTACTCTAAGTATCGAAGATTAGCCATTGTCTTGATGGAGTCAGATAGGGCCTTGGCTCCTTCAGCGCCGATGATGTTGCCCCTGAAGCTGTGAGTGAAAGGAGAGAGGAAGACACCAACCACCATGACACACCAACTTAACTAGCTAGTCTAGTAGGTAGTCAACACTATTGTAGCTACTCCCTAATACTAAGTAGGTAACTAGCATTAGGTCTAGGTGTTTATCAATGTTGTCATTGTTAATGAGAATCTTATCACCATGGCAACAGTAGTAAAATAAATAATAGTGAGGATGACTATACTGGGGCAAGGTACAACTTGTGTTGTGGTAAAATTCAATGCTGTCATGGCAACCACATTAATTACCGGATGTTATTAAAGTTAATTAATGCCGCTAGGCAACAGCTGTATTTCACCAAAGGCTAGCTGTTGCCTTGGGCTATGGCGGTTTCAAAATGAAGCCCGAACCTGTTGATTTAAAATGCAGATTCAGTTTGTAGGCTACATTTAAGCCTTAAGCCTATACTGTAAAACTACCCGTTTAACACTATAGTATCGTGTCCTCCAAAGCAAACAGACGAATAAGCGTTTTTAAAAAAGTGAGTGGTGAATTGCACCAGCCTATGAACTGAGGGTACCCAAGTAAGAGTACAAGTACACCCCATACATTTGTGGCTATTAAACAATTAGCTGGATAATGCATGCGTGGCTAAAAGAATGGGGGATTTGTGCTCAAATATTACAACCTGGCAAAACAACTTGGCTTACACATACCATTTTCCTTTAATAAATGTGACCACGAATGGTATGATATTGTCGAGCCTCTCAATACAGTGACACATCTATCACGACACAGAACTAGAGCTCTATAGAGCACATACCCTGCGCGCGCTGCAGCGTCGGATGTCAGAGCATATCAATAGTCAGAGAGCATGGAGAGCTCGATGATGCGAGCAGCCTGTTGACGACCTTTACCTACATATGGTGCCAGGTTGTGCGCATGAGCAGAGAGCACATAGTGGGCAGTGTCCATAGGCGTGGCCAACAAAATGCAGCATTTGCAACACTTGTGGGCCTTGCCAAATGATTCGAAGCATACTGAAACCAATTTTTCGGCGATATTGACAGATACGTTGTATTTACGAGTCGCTCAGATGCCTAGATCTCCAGATCTGGCGATTTTTGTGCTAACAGATAACAACAACAACGACGATAACAGACAAAACCGATTACATTACCCCTTGTGCATGCGCGAGGGATAACTATATAGCTGCACCAACTAGCTACTACCGTACTTAATCTAATACTACGTATGGAAATTTTGAAAAATGCGTGCTTTTCTGGTAAAGGTCGTCAATCACTCCATATACATGTTATGAGAGTTCGTAAAATGCTAATTTCTTACGTTAGATTGGATCATACGTTATCTTCGATTAATTACGGTATCACTTTTTACTTACAAAGTAAACACTGCCAGTAAATGTGCAGCTGCCAGAAATTAAGCTTCCGTAACATCTAATTTAGGGGTGGATCCAGGATTTATCAGAGGGGGGATTCTTAGTTGAATAGTATGCGTGTGAAGCGCGTGCGACTTTTTAAGCCACGCCCACTTTGCTCGTTGACCACGCCCATTTCTCGCTAGATTATGTATCCAAGGTCTTGACATGCACTCCAAGACTTCAAATCGACCAAATATTCACTAAGAAACATCCAAGTAGGTGAGCTAAAGACAGAGGTTTTAGTACTGTAGCTAGCTAAAGGCATGGGGGGTTCTATAAAGTCTAGATTTTACACTACTATACAGGCTAAGTACTAGACAGCTGGTCAGAAAGCGGGGTTTGTCCGAGCCCATCGAACCCCTTCTGGATCCGCCACTGAAATTTGATTGGCCAATACAGCTACCCCAACCAACTATGCACATGCACGAGCAATGCCTGGTGAGCTACACGCTCCGCAATTTTGTGCATGTGCGCATAGGGGAGAGTTTAGTTCATCAGACCTTAGACTAGCGATTCCGAACAATTGGCCTAGGCACATAAAAGCAGGTATAACTTAGCAATGGAGGGGATTGACAACAAAAACAAAAATCGCAAGATTCTCTTTCATTTAAGCCTCGAGACAAGCGAATCAGTTGAGTACACGCCTTGCAGATTTAGTTTTTATCTCTATGGAAAAATGTATGGAAAAACAATAATCGGCACGTAAATCGGACACATTTCAACCTTTCAATAAAAAACATGTATCGCTGAATAGGCCTCACCGAATGGAAGCTATCGACACCTTAACCGAATAAATTGCTATCGCCGCCAGTTTGCACCATTGAGCCAAAAAATTAGGCATCCGGACTCGCTACATAGACTAAGTAACCTATGGCCAGACTAGTGCCAAATTCACGTACTCAAGATATTGAAGGTCATATCTTTTATCCTTCCTGAATAAAGCCTTGCACCCATCAGCACCCTTAGAACAGCTTGCTAGGATCACTTTAAATCGTCTACAATGGGTGAGAAAGTAGCCCACGGATAGACAATCTGCTGGACTGAGGCTGATATTCTGTAGACCTGTCAGCTCCCCTTTGAGTTCCTTGGCTACCAGCTGACACAGAGTCTCATCTTGAGCTTCAAAGAGACAGTGTAGCAATGAGAGAAGAAGAAGTTGGGATTTGTGGCCCAAGCTGGAGCCACCTGAATCCAGATCAGAGTTGGTACCAGAATGAGGTGTTAATTCGATCGCTTTCCTTTCTTCCCTGCACTTCCGTACAACTTGGATAACGATTTCATCCATTCCTTGTGTTTTAAGTTTAGTTTTGGCAGCATAAAACTGGAACACAGCGCTAAAGCGAGCCCGACCAAAGAGTTCTTTGAATTGTGCCACCTGCTCACTCGGATCCATCTTGGTAGCCATGTAAATGGCTGCCAACAGTTCCTGTACAGAGAGATGGAGGAAGTTGTAGGAGTGTGATGGCATTCCACTAGCAAAGCTTTCTACTCCCTGAAGTAAACCAAGAGTGTTGAAACTGCGTTCAAGGTCAAAGGTTATGTGGTCTTCTATCACTCCCTTGTATGCAATCTCACAAATACGTTCAAACTGTCTTTGAATGGCAGTTGGAAGCTCATCTAATGACTTTATTCCAGGTACATGTATATCATGTCGCTCATTCTTCTTTTTCAGATGCCGATACATGCAGTTACGGATAAGTGCAGAGAAAATGCCAAATTGAGTATGTGGAAGTTCACCATCGCACTTGAAAAGGTGGACCAGGATGCTGGCATTCAAAGGTAAATAGCAGCTGCCTTCTACAAATGGATTTTCTTTGATTCTTTGCTGCAGTTCTTTGACCTTGCCATGATCATCTTCTAGGCATCCAATAAAGTACTTCTGCAGTTCAGCTTTTGTGAACCCCAAGATTTCAATTCGAATATTAACAAGCTGATGAAGATTCATTGACGAGATGGGGCGAGATGTGATGACAATAGAGCTTTTGTGTACTTTATTACGTTCTAGTATGTCTCTGATGATGGAACGGCCTGGTGCTTTCTCTGGTAGCTCATCCCAGCCATCAAAAATGAAGAGAACACCTTCTCCATCACAAGCAGTTATCTCTATCTCTGTATTTTGTCCCATTGTATCATTTCTTTTTGGTAACAAATCAGCTATGCTCTTGGCAGTTTGAACTACTTCTTCACGTAGTTTCACCAATATAACTTGACTGTATTCTTTCAGTAATCGATCAGCTACCCACTCATGGCAAATGTGCAGAGAAAGGGTACTTTTTCCGCATCCTGGGGCTCCTTCAATCAATATTTTCTTTTGTTCAGGTTTTTCAAAGATTTGTTTAAGTGTGATGGGAACCTTTCTCAGTAGAATATCATCAATCTTGCCTGTAATAGTCTCACGTACAAATTGATCATCAATCTTTCTTCGCTGCACTTGTTCCGGCATGATCATTGCCAAATTAAACACTTTATCAGTTACCGAAGGAGGCCAGTGGTAATCGCCACTGAAGCTAGCTTGAGTCTTGGCTTTGTAGAGTGATTTCAAGTACACAGTAAACTCTTTAAACTTGTCATCAGATTCAATCTTCCTATCATCAGCTACAGATATAAAAGCATGTGGGTATTAAACAGGCATAAATTTTATCTTGCTAATAACTTTTATCAACTAGAGCTCTCTTGAGCACAAAACCCTCAGCACATTGCATGGCATTAGCTACAATATTTCAGTGTTGAACGCAGAAAAGGGGGTAAAGGGCTGAGGATGAGGCTACTATAACATTAAGGGCTGGGGACGAGGCTAATGCTATACTTGCACAGCAGTGTTATTCAAGGTTCAATGGCTCATAGTAACAACAATCCTGGCATGTTGTATTGAACTCTGCACTGCGGTGCCGACATCAAGTCAACTTCCCTCACAGTCTATAGCCTCCAATTCTTGGGGGACATTAACTAGCTTCTTCAGACATCTTGAAGGACTATGATGCAAACCTTAGAGCAAGACTGAAGTACACTAAGCAGTATTGCATATCCAGTATTAAATTTTAATATTGCTGCAAGTTGCTCACTAGGGTCCAACCACTGCATGCATGCATACTAGGTTAGCTAGCCAGAGAGTCAAAGAGTATCACAAGAATGCACATGGTATTATTATGGCAACCAAGCATATGTACCCTTAGAGTTAAAACGAAGCCACAATCAGCTGCATTCGTTGAAGGCTTGCCAGTGAGCAGCTCAGCTGAGTGAGGAAGGCAGCGGTGACGACCAGCGTCGATGATTTTTTGCAACTGTGCCTAAAGCGCATGCGCTGAGGGTTAGTAATATAACATACCGTATTATATTATTATAGCATGCGATACACAGTATTCTATTTATACAGCTGGGGAGAAGCTTAGAATCAGCAAAAGATGCAAAAATTGGTGAACAAAACGTTTTTGGCAGAATCCACACAAATCATACACTTGGAATACCATAAAAAACCTTATACAATACCGCATTTTGGACTAGAAAATGAGGTATGTATAGCAGTTAGCTTGGTAACAGATAGACAGACGGACTGACACACACACACACATACAGAACAACTACTGTAACCCTCCAGCACATGTGCCGAGGATTAGTGATGTTGAACTCTCTACTGTGCAAGTAGCTGAACTATTAACACATTTCATCATACATGCAGTGTATACTCTGCCACAGAGAGAAGCATTGTAGGAAAGTAACTTGAACTCTGAACTTCGAACTATACTACTTTGTATGTATGCATGCTGTAATATAATATCTGTATTGAGTTATGAGATAATGCACGTGTCTATTGACTAATGATCTTTTGTGCTGATTGACTCGAGTTCTTACATGGCGCTGTGAACAAATGCTAAAAATCTGAAAAGAAAGATGACGTATGTCTTCAGACAGGGCGACTTACCGAAGCTGGATCTCCAGGTAGACAGAGGCACAGATTTCAAAGCCTGGAAGAAACAGTGGCAAGCATACCTCAGTCTATCCGGCCTGAGCGCCCAGTCAGACGATAAACAAGTCCAGGCCCTGACTCTATGCTTCTCAAGGGAAACTCTCACGATCGTAGACAACTTGGGCCTCACAGACGACCAGCGAAAAAGTATCAAAGAGATCGTCACCGCTATCGAAGCGTATGTCAACGGACAAATCAACGAATCGGTGGAAAGACGCGCCTTTCGATCTCGTATGCAGCAAGAAGGCGAGACTTTCGATGACTTCCTAGTGTCTCTGCGGGAGCTGGCAAAAACGTGTAACTTCTGTGATGATGCTTGTACACAAAAAAACATCCGTGACCAGATCATAGCAGGTCTAACCGATGGAGAGGCCATGGAGGACTTACTCAAGGAAAAGAACCTCACTCTCGACACTGCAGTCACCAAATGCCGGGCACACGAAGCAGCCAAACGCCAGAGAGCCGAGTTAGCCAAAGCCCCACCCGAAACCTCTATACATGCCGTGCGACGGCAACAGCAAGAGGCTAGCAGCACCCAGGGAAGCCAGAGATGTCCGGGATGTGGCTCGGGCTTCCATCCTGGAGGACGACGACAATGCCCAGCTTACCAACTCGTGTGCCATTGAACAGGCCACCTGGCTAAAGTGTGCAGGTCCCGCAGACCCACCCAACCACGAGCACAAGAACCGGCCACCAACGCGATCCACATCACACCCCATCAACACAACGCAGCTAGGCATTCAGCCCGCACCAACCATCCAGGCAGAACTCTCAATCCGTAACGGATCCACAAGCATGCAAGTGCTCCCAGACTCAGGAGCTGACATATCTGTCACTGGGCCAAACATCATCCGAAGCTTAAACGATCATCGAGACTACTTACTACCATCACAAGTCACACCTCGCACAGTCAACGGTCAGAAACTGACCCCAATCGGCAAGCTCCCGGTGCAGATCAAGAACGGGAACCACATGTACAAGGATGAGCTGCATATATACCCAAACATAGAAGGCGTCCTCGTATCATGGAAAGCATGCAAAGCACTCAACATACTGCCACAGTTGTACCCAGAGCCCATGAAGGTCTGCAATGTCACATCCGCTGAAACAGCCCAACACTTAACCTCAGAGAGCCTGATTCATGAATTTCCAAGCGTATTCGATAGCAAGGTGAAACCCATGGAAGGAGAGCAGTTTCACATAGCCCTCACAGATGATGCAAAGCCGTTCTGCGTCCACACCCCCAGAACCATACCATATGCATACAGAGAGAAGTTGCGAGCTGAGCTCCAGAGCTTAGAGGAACACGGGGTCATCACACCCGTATCTTACCCAACCGAATGGTGCGCCCCTATTGTCGTAACCCCCAAAAAGGGAAGTGATGACATCCGCATGTGTGTTGATCTTTCACACCTCAATCGATTCGTAAAATGCGAGCGATACCAATCCGCTACACCTTCCCAGGCAGTGGCCGACATCACTGCATAAAATGCGCAGATATTTACAAAGCTAGATGCGAGGAAAGGCTATCACCAGTGCCCTCTAGACGACGAAAATCAAGACCTTACAACAATTATCACCCCGTTCGGAAGGTTCAAATTCCTCCGCGCACCCTACGGAATCTCGCGAACATCTGAATATTACAACCGTAGGATGGATGAGGCGTTCGCAGGCCTCCCAGGTTTCAGACGTGTAGTCGATGACGTGGTGATATATGACCAAGATAGGGCACAACATGGCTCACATATTAGGCAATTCCTGCAGCGGTGTGCCGAGAAAAACATCACTCTCAACCTAGCAAAATGGAAGTTCGCTCAATCCACAGTGGACTTTGCTGGCTTCATCCTCTCCCCTCGAGGGTACCAAATTGATCCATCCATAACCCAAGCGATTGCAGACTTCCCCACACCGGGGAGTCGTACTGATCTCCGATCCTTCATCGGCCTCGTAAATCAGCTGTCAGCGAGCACACCCAAGATCACAACGTTGCTAACACCATTACGACCGCTCCTTAGCACAAAGCATGAATACACATGGAACGACGATTTCGAAACGGCCTTCACAAATGTCAAAAAGTCATTGACCTCAGCACCTGTCCTATCGTACTTTGACCCACGCAAAGAAACTCGCCTATGTACAGACACCAGCCGTGAAGGCCTGGGATTCATCCTTCAACAAAAGACAGGTAGCACATGGTCACTCGTTCAGGCAGGATCTCGCTTCCTGTCAGATCCAGAGAGCCGATACGCCATCATCGAGTTGGAGCTTCTCGCAGTAGCGTGGGCCATAACCAAGTGCAATATCTTCCTGGCTGGCCTACCCCATTTCACAGTGGTAACAGACCACCACCCACTCATCTCAATCCTAAATAGCCACAGATTGGACGAAATCCAAAACCCACGGCTGCAGCGCCTAAAGACCAAGATAATGGGCTACACATTCACAGCAGTCTGGTTGAAGGGAGCTCTGAATTACGCACCCGATGCACTATCCCGCAACCCCACAGCAGATCCGCAACCAGAGGAGGCACTAGCAGAGATAGAGATCGACCAAGCCACAGCAACATCATCAGCCGAGATTAGAGCTATCATTAATCAAGATGAACCAATCCGCCTATCCGAACTGCGCAGCATTGCCGACAGTGACTCGGAGTACCAGACCCTCAAGTCCTACATCAATTCAGGATTCCCTCAACACCGAAAACAGCTACCCTCAGAATGTCGCAGGTACTGGAATACTCGCACACAGCTTTCAGTGGAAGATGACCTCATCCTCTATGGCTGCCGCCTTCTAATCCCTTCACCGATGAGACGACAAGTACTAGATCAGCTCCACGAGTCTCACCAAGGCACAGTCCGCACAAAGGAAAGGGCCAGACTCGTTGTTTACTGGCCGGGCATGGAAGTAGACATCGAGAACACCATCCTCTCATGCAAACTATGCCAGGACTCCCTGCCGTCGCAACAAACGGAGCCAATCACTCTTAAACCCAAGCCCCAGAGGCCATTTCAAGAAATTGCAGCCGACTTTTGCACACATGCAGGACAGCAGTACCTCATAACAGTTGACTGTTTCTCGGATTGGCCAGAAATCATACCGATGTCAACCAACACTACTACCACACAACTCATATCATCACTAAAATCGTCATTTTGCCGCTTTGGAGTTCCCGACAAGCTGTGGTCAGACCAGGGTCCACAATTCACCTCTAAGGCCTTTCAGGATTTTGCGAAACGGTGGGATTTTCAACACGTTACCTCTTCACCAAGGTACCCCCAAAGTAATGGAAAGGCCGAAGCTACCATCAAATCCATGAAGAAAATCATCAGATCAGTATGGAGGGGACAATATCTAGACGAGAACAAGCTGGCCAGAGCACTGTTGCAGTACAGAAACACACCATCACGGAAAGATGGACTCTCTCCAGCTCAAAAGCTATACGGACAGCCTGTACAGGACACCTTGCCTGCCCACAGGAAAGCGTTCTCACTAGAATGGCAACGTAGTACGTCCATTGCCGAGAAACAGGCCCAAACTACCAGAGAAACGGTCGAAACGACATAAAACAGTAAAGCACGGTCCTTACCCGAAATCATAATCGGCTCAAACGTAGCCCTACAGAACCACGAAACGAAAAGATGGGATATTTATGGCAAGGTGATTGATATCGGTCCACACCGGCGATACTTCATCAAGACACAGAGTGGTCGAGTCCTGGTAAGAAACAGGAGATTCTTACGTCGCCGAATACCCTTATCCCTCCCTACACCTAACCCAAGAGTAACATCTAATCCCACCCCAGAACAACCCCGCCGGTCAACTCGTAAATGGAGAAGGCCAGCTCGGCTTATTGAAGACATTTGAATTTCCAGCTTCCACGTCGAAAACGACCCGGAAGCTCCGGGAGGGGGAGGTGTAGGAAAGTAACTTGAACTCTGAACTTCGAACTATACTACTTTGTATGTATGCATGCTGTAATATAATATCTGTATTGAGTTATGAGATAATGCACGTGTCTATTGACTAATGATCTTTTATGCTGATTGACTCGAGTTCTTACAAGCATCACCACTATAATATTATATAGAGTATATAGCTTAAAGCTTCCTTGCATAATAATAATTACCTGCTGCATTTGAGACATGCTTAGATCGAAGAGCTACTCCGATCATTTCTCGAGTTGGTCTTGGATTGTTTCTGAGCCAGATCTTAATCATCGTTACAAGGCAATCCTCAACTGTACTGCAGTTTTTCCCAATTGCATCAAGCGTACCAGTATCAACGTCTAACTGGATTCCAATAAAATACCATTTGGCACGACAGTCCCACATCTCACCAAGCACTTCTTTTATGTTGTTAGGGCTCAGAAGGTCCTCATCTATAATAATACAATGCAAATAACACTGCACGTATCATGTTATGAAAATCATTTATGCACTAGCTATAGTTAGGACCTGGTCCATTATTGTTACTATTTTCTTATCCACCCCTTAATTTGTGGGCAGGTGTATGATAATCATTCAATAATATGGCGTTTGAAGATATGTGTGGCTTTCTCGAATCACCCACATTAACAGATAAAAGAGGTGTGGCTGCTTGCGATACTATAGAGCTTTGTAGAGCACATACCCCGCGTGCACATTGTGCAGTGGCGTATCCAGGGGGGTGCTCAGGGTGCTGGAGCACCTCCATAAGCTCTGGCGCAACAACCAGTTCAGTAGCTCAGTGACGAATATTATTGTTAGCTACTGATAATCGATGACTGGAAGCTACTACCAACAATAAACTTACTGGCATCTAAAATTCGCTCCCAAAACAGCAGTTTCTCGTCGCTATTTGGCCTAAAACAGCCTTCTTTGTCAGCTAGCTACCTTCAAGAATGCGTTTAATTAGGGGTGTGGGCAACATTTTGGGGGCGTGGCTAAAAATTTTGCGCGCAAATGTCTTAGCACCCCCCCTCCCTCAAATCCTGGGAACAACAGTGTGTTGTGCAATCTATAGATTTACTTTTGGTGCAAGGTATGAACTTGAGAAAAATAGTGGAAATGCTGCTTAGTTGTACTGGGGGTACTGGGGATCCTGGTGACACTTGAAAAAGCAGTCTCTGCACCCAGATCTAGCCTAGACTACCTATATTTTGTTGTAATAACAGTATAGCTATCTTACTGACATCTATAGCAATAGCGGATCCACTGACTGAAATCTGAAGCCCTATGGAACCAATCATAATGTCACGAGCATCATTAACCCTCGCCGCAAAGCGTAGGCGGAGGGTTACTGCAATTGTTTGGTAATTTTTGTCCGTCCGTCCATCCGTCCGTCCGTCTGTCCGTCCGTATGGTAAGGTAATCCGAGGATTACCAGGCATCAAGGAAGAGTGGTCACGTTAAGTCCTGCCCAGTGGTGTAGTAGTGTGCAGCTGTAGTTGCCATTCTGTGTCTTGCTGGTCAGTTGTCAATGCAATGACAGTGTAAACAGGCAAGTGCATAATTCAGTTAAAGTAGTCACAGAGGCTTTCAGTGACATAATTCGAAGCACAATGAGGCCAGTTTTTTACGATATTGATGAATATGCTGTACTTTCGAGTCGCTCAGACGCCTAGATCTCCAGATCTGACGATTTTTGTGCTGACGACGACGACAGACCAAACCAATTACTTCACCACTTGTGTATGCGCACGGGTAACAACAACGACGACGACGATACAACCGATTATTTCACCCCTTGCGCATGCACGCAGGATAGCTAAATATTTTGAAGATATAGGTTTAAATGAATGCAGGTGGTGGCAAGAAACTTACAATACTTCAGTTGTTATATTATGACGCTCACCTTTGTCAGTACGTCTTTTCTTTGCTGCATTTCCAACTATTCAGAAAAGCAAATGGAATGAATGTGTAGCTTACAATATTGCAACAGACTTCAATTATTAAGGGATATAGCTATATTTACTATAGCAGGGCTAGGGCTAGGATGCAATTCTCAGCACGACTACAGCTAGCTAGCTAGCTAGCTGTCCACAGCTTTACACACATTTGCCAAGTTGGTGGACTGGGCCATAGTGCGTAAAAAATTTACTCTCTGTATAGATTAACTGTTATAGATTTCCCCCAAGTACACTGAAGGCAGCTAGGCTAGTCAGTCAATAAACATTGCATAACTCAGTGGGATACAAGAAATTGTACCTGCACGCTGGTGCTATAGCTTCCTTGGCTCATATGTAGGCTGTTTAATTCCCCTCTGTTCATGAATATGACGCCAAAAAATGATTCCAAGTTGCGAATATCGTATTTTTATATGAGCATATAGCTATTATAGGGGGCTATCTCAATTATACATGGCATATTTCCACAATTAATACTATATAATATGCCTAATGATAATAATCAGTATTGCTCACATTTCATGCAACCCAAATAATTAGCCTTCTATACCTGCTGGATGATTTAATGCAATTTGTTTGGCCAGCTTGTGATTATCTCCACCAGTCTTTTTGTTGACAGCTTCCACCAGCATCCGCCATGTGGGTGGACCGAATCTCTCTACATTGTACTCTTTTTTAAGCCATAGAAGCAACACATCATTAAGTGCTTGCTCATGATCAGATTCATTGGGATATTTATTACGAATAGTTCCTATGTCATTATTTCGTAATCTCAAGGATCGACCAAGGGCAAACCACATTGACTTAATGTCTACTACGTCTTCCATGATATCAGTCAAATCATCTTCATCTGCATAAAATTTATGTTAATGGTATAATTATTGAAGCTTCAAGTCACTTACTTAATATTTGACTGTTGTCAACACTCTCATAATCAAGGTCTGTAAGATATTATCACTACAGCAATAAAAATGATTGTTAAATTCTTTTCAAATATTATACCTCCAACAGGTCCAGGGTTCTCCTCGACATCTCCAGATATCAGCAGTAGAGATAAGATGACAGAAGCAGCTACTGATAACGCAACATTCAGCATCGCTTTTGCCGCTGCCAACACCCATGTCCCCTGGAGCCTGGTCATCATCACAACTTCTACTTTAGTATCAACATAATGCAGCTTCTCCACCAGATCCTGCTTGTTGGCCAGAGCTTTCCATAGGACACTCAAAGATCTCAGACAGTCCACTGTCTGTATGACTGATTCAGAATGCATAATAATTATAGTGAATTATCGCTGTTGTAGATATGAAGATTTTAATGAGCTCATGCATACATACAGAAATTATACATCCCTTATTAGTACAAGTAAGGTATACAATGTCATTATTAGCATGTATGTATGTTACGTATACCGTAGTATCCCAGGCAAGCGCCCATGTAGTGCATTTCCAGGGGTCAATATAGCAGCTTGTATACAAACGTATGGAAGTTAAATCCCAGGTCAGCGCCCATGCAGGCCAAAATCACAAGTTATGTTTAAAACAGCTTCCAATTAATAATGATAAGCTTATTACCAACTAGCCTGTTTCCAGCTTCCAATTAGTAAGTTCCAATTCTGATTAGCAATACTTGCCAAAATTTTGAGTAAAAAGTTGTAAGTTTTGGCCAGAAATATAAAAATTATTATTGCAAAAATACAAATTGCTACTGTACACAGTTTTCTCGATTAAATATAGGCACATAAGTATGCATAAAAATGGGGTGAAAGCTTGTTTCTTTTGTTATGTCAAATTTTGAAAAATCGCCTGAGCACTCTAAATTTAGTCATATTGCCATTCTAAATCCTCAATTGTCCTTTTTCCTAGGCAGTGACTGGTAGCTTGTTGAAATTGGTCAACAAAATCAGAGTAGCAGGCCTCTGCTTGATGATTTTTCTCCTGTTTCCTGGATCTCGTACATTCAGTGTCTTTCACGCTGAGCCAAAGTCCCTATTTTAAACACAGTGTTGATATCATCTCAGTGCAATGGCAAATAGCATGCAAGATCACAAATATTTCCAAATGAAGAGATCCTATTGTACAAATCTGTACACCTTGCGGGTCAAGATCATACAAATTTGTATACCTTGCCCTAGTCAGGATACAAATTTGTACACCTTGGTCAAGGTCATACAATTAAATTTGTACACTGTGCCTGGTCGAGATTATATACCCTGACCTGGTCGAAATCATATAAAATTAATATAAATAGCTCACAAATTTGAACACCTTAGTCACTCTAATTAAAGTACACTACTAAATAATGTCAATTCAACTTCTCTGCAGATCACGTGCTGTGTTTCTTCGACTGTGTTTGTAAATAATGCTGCCCGCCCGTGTTATTGCATTGGATGAGAAATAAATTGCTGTGGCCTAATGGAGGGGGAAGGCAAAATGTTTGTTTGGGTATCCGCACTAGCGGAATAGTTTGACATGTATCTCAAGGAGGGCAAATGGTCCTATATCAAACGTAAGAAATACAGCCCCTCTTGGAGTTTCATGCATTATCATTGTTCTTCAGATTAGTAGATGGAGGATCTGATGCCATTGGGGTAAGAAAGTAATACCAGCCTGTATATAGCTGAGCTAGCTAGGGTTGGGAAGTCCAAGACCACCCCCCCCCAATGAAATATTGCCCATAGACCCAATCCAATCCCATCTGTTAGCATTTGCCTACCAGCTCTCTATAGCTAGTCACTGTGTATAATTTAATCTGCTGTGGCTAACGTACCGGTACTGGAAATTTTGCACTTCGAGTACCGGCAATTAGCCTGCCAAAAAACATAGCAAGTGGGAGGAAAAAAAAAATTCGAATAATCAAGCGGGATTCAAACCCATGACCATCGCTTCACCAGCCCCATATAGCCCGCTCATCCACCCTAGCTCGCCGCTGCCAGATGCCGTTTTTTGCCACCTTTATACACCGTACCACTATAATACTAACCCTTGGTCAACAACCATAACCTAAACCCAACCCCCCCCCCCCCCCCCCGGCTCCTAGCCTCACTAGCTGTCTAGCATTCAGAAATAGCATGTTATAATATACTATGTATATAGCTATAGATCCCAGCTATTATAGCGTTGCCGGTACTCCAAGCACTAAATCTTGGATACCGGTACCGGTACGTTAGCCACAGCTAATTTAATCAGCACAAAACTTAGGCCCCAATTCGTTGATTATTAGTTTCTCATCAACCGCCCGCATCAATTTTTCAAGTTAGAATTTATCACCATTATTAAAATTTTCATTAGTGCATTCCAATGACGTAATAAAAGGCGTGGACAATCACGTAACCGACCTTGTGCAGCAGTTCAAGTGTTGCATAAGTTGTGATCAACATTAATTAAATAATGGTAATACCCGCCTGCCTGCATGGTATGTTGGGAAACTACCTGATGAGAAACTAATAATCAAGGAATTGGGGCCTTACTTTCATTGATTGAGTAGCTAGCTCTCAGTTGTCTACATGCCATCTCCCCCAATCTTTTGTCTGTATATTATTCATACTGGCATTGCTAACGGGTTATCAGTCAGTGTAAGCATGTCTTCTTGATCTCATTAAATTTAAAGTTTTCAGGCAGTGATGAAATCTGTCAGTATGCATTGATAAATATAATGGGCTAGCATAAGGTTTTTCAAACTAACTGCTGGGATACTTTCAACGGGCTACTATTAAAGCTCAGGATACTTTTATATAAACAGCTAAAATTATATGGAAGCTTACCATCCACTAACTTGGATACCAACGGTCGATCAAGACAGGATTGCTGTACTGACATTTCCGACGTTCTTGCAACAAGCAAGTCGAAAGCGGATGCTGGAAGATTTGATCAATGATATTCAAGGTTTATAAATAATCACGCGGATATCACATGATACGTGCAGACCTATACATTGAGTGCGCACGCGAGCTGATCAGTGTTGAGCGCGATGCAGTCACCACACATGCCACAAGTGAATGTTGGCGATTAGCTGAAGCAAATCAGACAGGCATGCGGAATTCAGCCTCCTCAAATTGTTATATATTGGAGGTCCTCAAACCATATTGGCCAATGACAGTGACAAGATCACGGTATCTGGAGGTACTACCAAGGGTTCTACAGCAACCAGCAAGAGTACGCCATGCCCTACCAAGGTGACCTCTGACCCTGTGTACTCTTACAAGGTGAAAATCATTAATCTGAATAAAAAGAGTGATGTTTCCGTCTTCTATCTGAACGATTTCAGTGGAGCTTTTGACTCGGTTACATCTCTCCGTGTGAAGCTGATTGAAACATTCAAAGAGAGAGTTCCTAGTACTCTCGATTTCAACGTAGGTTACTACGAAGGGAGCCAACAAGCTAAAATATGGCTTGTTACAACGGATGATTTGAAAACTTTCTATCGAAAGTTCCCCAAGGGTGGGCAAGTCATACTGTGGTGTGACGGACGACCTCAAGATACTGAGGGTGCTCGAAAGCGAAAAAGGGAGGAATCAAATTCCGAGACTGGTAGTTCAACTGGCCGTGGAACCAACAGGCTTGAAAATGAGCAAAATGTAGAAGAAACGTATAAGAAATTATTGGAGAAACATGCTGATGTTTGGGACACTACCCACTTACGATTGTGGGCGAGAATGATCTGTTCTGGATGCCACAGTGATTATGATACTGCTCCTTGTATACCAGCTTTCACATCCACTGCACCTAAAAAGCCACGGAAAGGAGAAAGTTTATCTGAAGCTCTAACTGGAGCAGCAGTAGCATTTGCCAAAGCTGTCTCGGGTAGTACACCAGAAAAGGCTGCTATTGAGGGCGTTCATCAAGAGTCCCGAGCAAGTACTCCTGGCACCAGCAATGCAATAATGCCTGGAGTGTCACCAGGGAAAGCAGTGGACCTCAGGATGAAAAATTATGAGCAGCTTAGGTACTTACAACAACTATATGAAGATGGAATTCTTGATCAGAAGGAATTTATAGAACAAAAAAAGGATATTCTTACTTTTCTCAGAAAATTGTAAATGTGCATGCATGTCATGTGATGATTACGTTAATTGTTACAATTCAAAAGTAGATTCCACAATGGTTAATCCATCCGTTGCAATCCTGGGGGGTTACAGTGGTAAAGACGGCCAGCAACAGTAAGTTAAAATCTGTAATGTGCTGCATCTGTGGCTCTCTTGACTTGAGCTCTACCTTCACCTTTGCAAATAATTCTTCAATGGGATTGAAGTCAGGTGAATAGGGAGCCAAAAAGTGTACTAGTGCTCCAACGTCTTGGATGGATGTGACTACCTCCTGAACATGATGAATCGAGCAATTGTCCATCACAACCACTGAGTGAGGGTTTCTACCATCAAAAGGCATCAAGTGTGGTAGCAGGTGTGTCTGGACAAAGTCGTAGAAAGTATCACCATTGGTCGTTTCTCTCACAGTTTTAACATCCAAGAGACCAGCAGAGGACATGCAAGCTACTGCAGAAACTCGCTCTCCTCTGACAAGCAGCTCATAGCTTCTTGGAGTCTTTCCACGTAGACTGTACCCATATTTTCGTAGCGTGTTTCTCTTATCTGCCCCTGTCTCATCTACAAAAACGAGTATGTCTTTGGAATATTATACGGAGACATCTGAGATGTATTGCTCTCTCAAAAATTTATCCTGCTGTAGAGCTACCTTCTGCAACTTTTTTCGAGTGAAACCACTGTCACGCAAGAATCTACAGATGGTTGAATCATAGGCTCACCTCCAGCATCAGAGTAGTCTCTAGCTGTTTTTGAATTTCATCTAAATACATGCCTGGGTTGTCCACGATAAGATTGAGGATAAAAAGCTGGGCAGGTACTGTTAGTTTCCTGAACGCCTTCTCCTTAGGATATGGGCGCTTAGAAACACTGCCAGATTGAAGAAACAACTGCACAGTCCTTTGAACTGTGGATTTATCTACACCAAGGTTGGCAGCAATCTGATCATATTTACACCACAATGCCTCTCGTTGCCACACCATCCTCCATCGAAAATCTTCACTGTAAGCGCTTGTACGATTGGGCTCATATGAGTGAGCCATCATCGTTCATGAGCTCGAGCGGCAAGGTTCGTTCAAATTTGGCGCTTCGCCGCTACCGCAAAATCTAGCCCCGTTAGCCGGCCGGTACTAGGTACGGCGCGCGTACAATATCACATGACTACGCGACATCCGGTTTCGGTTATAAAATTGCAAAGACTCCGAAAAGCATAGTATTCAGCCAGAGGAGGTTCGACAGGGTCAAAAGGTCAGCAATAACCTCCGTTAACGAACATTCTTGTACTTTGACCCCGAATTTAGACAGTCCTGATTTATCATGGTGACAGGCGTTGCTTTCTCCAAGGCGGATGACAGACATTTTAGAAGTAATCGGCGACTTTTCTATGCCATCATTCTCGCTACAGCAGCTTGCCTTGCTGTTCAAGGTCGCAAAGGTCAGCCATATGGTAGCCTAGAAAATCGTTCACGAAGGGTACAGGGCTCGAACTAGTATTAGACACGACAAAAAACATGATAGAGACACTTTCGTAGCAAGATAGCTGGGGTACAGTAGAGAAATTAGTACTCTCATACAAACATATGGGAGCACGTGATTAGCTAATTGTGACCTTTTGACCCTGTCGAACCTCCTCTGGTATTCAGCTGCTGTTCGAGGTGAATTTCAATCACGTGACTATCATACGCTACATGTATCCAGACCACACCTCCTTTTTAAATTTGAGGCAGCAGCTGCAGCCTAGTGAACCTTGGAGAGGGCTCATAGGCCTGGACTGCCTGCTGATGCACGATCATCATAGTAAGTCCTTGTAAAAGTAAAAAAGCCACAATAGATGGTAAATACTCGGATCATAATAATTTGTATCTGATAGCTAGTATAATTTTAAGCTTTCTAGCTTTCTACTATGCTCATAAACTGTAATAGCACTGCATGAGCACATATTGCTAGACGTAGTTTCTCAAGTTTTACAGAAGCTGGGAAGAAAATGGAGAGAGTCTACTAACAGGAATCAATAGTCACAGCTGCTCCAAGAATGATTGGGACAACCAACTCATGATCAGTGAAAGATGATAATAACTTCAAAATGGAGGCCGCACAGTGATGCCGCACTCTTTAGCGGGACCCAGGATATAATTGTAAGTATAATAACATTTGGCATGTATTAAGTTCTCGGCTGTTTTGTAATATATACTCTTGTCAGCTTTTGGTTGCACCCTTGAGATAAGATAATATTATGGGTCTGGTCCAGAGAACTTTTTGCATCCACCCTGATCCAGCTATATGTGTGACCAGGAGCATATGAGCTGCCGAAGGCAGCGAAGGAGCGTGTAACTTGCGTGCCATCGAAATACAAATTCAAACGCGGAACTGGGCGTGGCTATCCGTGTATGTATATGGCAATAGCCAGTTCCAATAGACGCGCACTTTCCATATTTGGAAGGTTTTGCGCTTGAATTTGTATTTTGATGACACCCGGGCGTACATGGTAGTTGCACGCTCCTTCGCCGCCTTCGGCAGCTCATATGCTCCTGGTGTGACTAAGCTTAATCACATTGTTCCACCATTGTAGCACCAAGTAGGGTGGCTAGGTTTGCTGAATCAACAGCATGACCAACAGTGGCAGAATTCCCTGTTTGTTTTGGCTATAGTATTATTCATCTGCTCTGGAAGGTGTACAAATTTGTACACCCCATCACACTTATAACCTTGACTGGGTGTACAAATTTGTACGTTCACTTCCAGGTTGTACAAATTTGTACAATCATGGAATAATGTAGTTTGAGAATTGTAAACTACATCAAAATGACCATTGTGCTTTTATTATCAGATTCTAGGTTGTTTCTGCTGCTTGATAGACTGTCAGAAGTATAATACATCCTGAAGAAAATCCTGCAGCAGGACAGTAAATCTTGAACAACTTCAGCAAATATTTGCACTTGTTCATAAATAAAATTTAATTATTTTTAACCGTAGTACTTTTTTTCAGACAAGCACTTTTCTGGTGCTGTTTATTGCTCAGTTTTGTGTGATAATTGGCATAAAATTCACTAATCAGAATTGGAACTTACTAATCAGACGCTATTTTAAGCGCCCGTGGGCGCTTACCCAGGACACTACGGTATATACATTCAAATTTGCGGAGCACTCCCCACAGCTATAGCTACCTGAGATGATCAGCCAGTGGACTGGATGCATTGATGGATTAATCATTTTCAGGATCAGGAAGATTGAGTAATAAACAAAGCAAGTTCTGAAGGAGAGGCTCTCTAATATATCACCACCAACACCAGATTTTGATCTTTTAATGGCCATGGATAATAATTGATAGACCAGAGCAGAGGTAATCTGAAGGATCAGAGTGAGAATGAAGCCAAGATTGATCAAATATATTCTGTTAGGAACAGTACCACCTTTGGAAAAATCTGCAAGAAATGTACACACCACTGAACTGACTGTAAGGCAGATATCGCAGCAAGCTAAAATTATATTGACCATGCATACCACTCACTTAATAGTGGGAGATAATGTTCCCTTGCTACTACAGTACGTAGCCCAAGATTGACTCCAATAGTAATCATCAATAGAAAGAGTGTTGCTACTCCTTGACTCAGTGTCAAAGCTGTTTGAGTAGTCTTTCCTCTAAATGGTGACCTCATCTTGAATGGGTAGCCGAGGGCACACCATGAAGACCCAATGCGGGCTCTCCACTCCCCAGTGCTCCAGTATGGCATTTACGTAGCTTGCTCAAGTAATAAAAATTCAAACCTAGGAAAAAAAATTATGACAATATATTTGATTCTGTGTAATGCTCAATCCAGCTTGGTAGCACTATCAGACCTGGAGACTGCTATGGCATTCCAACACTGACAAAATTGGCAAGCTCAAATATATGATCAAACTTGAGTCAGATATATGGTCAAACTCAAATATGTGGTCAAAATTGTTACCTATATATGGTCAAAGCCAAATATATGGTCAAACGAAAGTTATGGTCATTTTGCCCATATATGGTCAAACACGCAGCAAATATAATATTATGGTCAAAATTCAAGAAGATCCCCTTACATAATAGTCACGGATATGACGTATCTATTAGTTAATTGGACCAACGTGACGTCAAAAGAATCACAGCCAGAATCCGCGTTCGCAAATAAAATTCGCGATCGCGTGCACAAACGATCCTTTACCCGCTATGTAGTCTCGTTCACGGACCCGCCCCTTCTGGGGACTAGGCCATCTCGCTCCGCTACAATCCCTCCTTCGTAGGGCTAGCGCGCGAGACTAGGTACAATCGGATATTGTAAGGTAAGTATGAATAAAATTAGCTGAGCTAGCCGTATCCCCAGGCCCTCTCTCTATCTTTCACAATAAATATTGGGAGATCGAGAGAGGACCTGGGGATAAGGCTAGCCCAGGTAAGACCCACCAGGTGCAGTAAGATATGTTATAGTACACGAATAGCTAGTAGTTTCATTCATGCTTACTATACTGCTTTAATACCATATAATACAATGTCCGATTGTACCTAGTCTCGCGCACCACATATATAGGAGCGGAGCGAAATGGTCAAGTCCCCAGACTCCGCCCTAAAGGGGGCGGGTCCATGAACGAGACTGCATAAGATAAGGATCGTGAGTGTACGTTTTGTGCGCGCGATCGCGAATTTTATTCGCGAACGTGGATTCTGGCTGTGATTCTGTTGACGTCACGTTGGTCCAATTAACTAATAGATACGTCATATCCGTGACTATTATGTAAGGGGATCTTCTTGAATTTTGATCATATATTTGCTGCATGTTTGACCATATATGGGCAAAATGACCATAACTTTCGTTGACCATGTATTTGAGTTTGATCATATAAAATTTGACCATATATTTGGCTTTGACCATATAATATAAGCAACAATTTTGACCACATATTTGAGTTTGATCATATATCTGACTCAAGTTTGATCATATATTTGAGCTTGCCAATTTTGTCAGTGTTGGAATGCCATAGACTGCATCATCAAAGATATATATTAGGCCACTTCAACTGCAATAGTTGTTTCACGGGCATACCAGACAGAAGTTCAGGGTCGGTAGGTCAGTTTGAAAAAAAAAAGCAATTAGAGTTGCTGATTTCTTGTGGCTCAAACTCGGGTCCACCCTCTCTACGATCGCCCCAAGTGTATCTGTCCACTCGCACTTAACAATCTTATGAGAAATGACTAGCGATCCACCTCGTTTAATAGATACACAGGGCCAAGCATTCATTGACGCCATTGCGCACGCGCACTTATGCATTTACGTCATTTTTATTTTCTTTTCAAATCTGCAAATTAGAGGGTTGGTCGGGCCCATGAAACAACAATAGCAGTTGAAGTGGCCTTACTAGAATAATGGTTTCCATTGAGGTCATGGAATATTAAACTTTGATCCACCATAATATTATTAATGGTATACTTGTACTTTGATGTGTACAAATCTTGTATACCAATTACAAATATTACGATATATAGGCACCTGAGTTTGAAATTCAATTCTGAGTTGAAATACCTATCTGACTTTGTGTATGTATAATATTATTAGCCTGTGATAGTGAGGTTGTATGTTAAATTTCTGTAAATTAATAGCACTCTGAAATACCTATAGGAGGATTCCACGCGAACGTGTGAAGGAATTTTAATGATATGCAAATGATATTCAGCACCCTTTCAGGAAGTTCCGGCCAGGTTCCTGTCACACCCATTGGTGGGAATCAAATGTATTACGCTCTATGGGAATAGCATGCATTTTGGAGGCTGCACAGAGCTCCAGGGTAGGTACCGAAAAATGACGCTAGCTATGACACTCTAGGGTGCTGTACACTATGTAGCTGAGGCGTTTTTTTGAGAGAGAAACTATTCACTTGGCTAGCGCAATAAATGGATGCTATTCCCATATTCAATTCCCACCAACGGACGTGACAGGAACCTGGCCGGAACTCCCTGAAAGGGCACTGAATCTCATTTGCATCTCATTAAAATCCCTTACACCTTTGCATGGAATCCTCCTATAGGCATTTGGTTCATCAAATTGTACTCGCTATTGCTCGTAGCTACATATATTTGAACCAAATATACCTATTTAGGAGTGCTAAAATTTACCAAAAATTTATTCAACATACAACCTCACTATTACCTATACTAATAATTGGTAATTTCATTCCCAGCTGCAGTATAGAATGTGAAGCAGCTATAGATTACCGATGGACAGCTTAATTAACCCTCGGCGCATGCGTGAGGGGTACGGTAGTCGTTCAGTATGTGTGTATCTGTTACTGCACTAGCTGCTACATACCTGTTTTATACATTGAAAATAAGATGTCATTAGGCTTTTCGTGGTAGTTTCAATATCTAAATTGTGTGGATTTTGTTGAAAACGCTTTGTTCAAAAGTTCTAGCACCAATTGATGACCACCGCTCGCCTTCTTCACTTCTTTTCAAGCTCTCGATGGACGAAAGTGATAGATTAGTGTGTAGGTCTAGTGATAGTTCTTATAACTCGACCGACTCATCATTAGTCATTGTAGGCTATCAACTACGCTTCTTGGCTTTACTTTGTAGCTACTAGATCTGCTGATCTGGCACGCACATGGTACTATTACGTAATGCTGTGCAATCTGTATGTGTGTTCTTGTGGTTACTCTCTACAGTGTTGCTGGCTTACAAATTTGCAATATGTAGACTAGCTATAGCTACTCTGGCACTACTCTTTCTTTAATAAATCTCACAGCGCCGTAGCTTCGGGACGAGGCTAACAGTGCCGAGGGTTTTGCACCAATGGTGTTCATTAATGCTGGTGCCAGTATGTTTGATTATACAATACATGCAAGTCACTAGAACAAAAATGAAGAATGGTACCGGTATAGATAATAGAGGAGGGAGGAGGGATTGGAAACGCATGCTCAAAGTATGGGGATATGATGGCACATGCTCATCACAGCATGCCCCCTTCGCGATGATAATATTGACGGTACAACTAGGGCCTTACATGGTGTCAAGTGGCCTTATAGCCAGACTAAATCAAGTGTGGGGAGGAAAACCAAAAACTGAAATGTGATCTTGAACTGTCTTTTTTATATTCTACCTCGTATAGCTAAAACTTTGTGGGATTTCCTTTCGCTATCGGTGAGAGAACTCGAAGTGAGAGCGATTGGGCAGAGTCTATGGCTGCCTACCATGTGCATCCACAAGCTTTCTGGGGTAGCACTTGGGTCTGCGAGCTTTATTAAATAGCCCGAGTCATACTCAGACTGAACTTACCTGAGCTTGTTTGACCCTTGTTGCGCTTGCTTTATAAAGAAGCACTGTACTTCAGGTCATCGTTAGCACTCTTTGGCTGATGCTGGATCTATCGAGGCATTTAACGAAGGCCTACACCGCTCGCACGTCCCAGGAAAATACCACAAGGCCAAACGGCAGCCCACCTAAAAGTCACTTCAGAAATGCTACCTGATTCTTTCTTCTTTTGACTTCAGGACCTCGGGCGATTCGGCTGCAATGCACAACTTGAAGACACTACGGTAGCCACGATAGCTACATTCTGGCACCATAGATATGCTTGTACGTGTATACAGAGCATACTCATCACGGTCATGTGACTCCATCAAAATGTTCGCGAATCGCACAATTTCGCTACATCACAAAGGCTGCATTTATTGCCCTCAAGAGAGTCTTCTAGTTGTGCATTGCAGCCTTGTGATGTAGCGAAATTGCGCGATTCGCAAACATTTTGATGGAGTCACATGACCGTGATGAGTATGCTCTGTATACACGTACAAGCGTATCTATGGTACCAGAATATAGCTAGTGTGGCTACCGTATGGTTACAGGCTATTGGTCAGGCCATCATGGGAAACGTTAACCAAACCATTGTGGACAGGATGGCATGACCATGGACATCTGTCAGTGGATGCATGCATATCTGTCTAGCTACCCACAAATTTGATGATTACAGGAAGCAGTGGTTTAGGGTAAGTACATGATCAGAGGACCGGTACCTTAATTGATCATCCTGGCAATATACTCTGAATATTAAAGTATTAAATAACATCAGTGATAGACCAGATCATATTATATTCAGCCAGATCAAAGTCACAGTGCTTGAGGGGGGGGGGGGGGGGGGGAGCGCCGCCTAAGTGAATGTCAGATCATAGGCCGTAGCTACTTTACTCGCGGAGAGACTATTGGCTACCTCGCGCGGCATAACTACATGTATGAATTAAGGCTGGCGCAAATTTTTTGTACCGATTATATCCTGGAGTTCCTTCAGTGCTCAGTGCAACCATAGGGGAACACGTAAGTGCCACTCGGATCCGAATCTGGCTACGACCGGCGAGAAACAATGATCCGTTTCTTAATACTGTCACTCCAGTCACGTCAGTATAATACTAGCCGTACACATAAACATCCTCGCAGCTCAAATAAGCGGAAATTTGTACACACCTCGGCTAGTGCGCATGCGCAATTAAAGGTCATGTGACCTTAGGGACTCTCCCTTGCAACTTGCAATTGACCATGCGAGGTCTAGTCAGTACAGAAACCATAGGCTCCAACTGTCCCTGAATCTCCGGGACAGTCCCGGATTTTTAGCAACTGTCCCGCGTCCCGGAAGGCTCTATTACAATTGTATTATTGGTCCCGGAAGAGGTCCAGACACTAGCATAAACACTGTAGTAGTAGTACAAATAGTCACTTACTTGTGGCAAAATGAACAAGCTGCTTGTGGTAGTGCCTTACAAACATTGGTTTTTGCAGTAGCAACACTACAGGAGGTCTACTAGGCTTGCAAATTCATGCTTTAGAAAGTATATTCTGGCCATTGTTGTCAACAAATTCAATCATATTGGGTGTGGTATGGGTGGAGTTTTAATTAATGATGGGCGTATCTAGTGGGTGTGGTCTATGTCCCTGGAGCTGTTCAGGAAAAGTTGGAGCCTATGAGAAACTGTTGCAGGCATAGATTCTACAAAAGTTTCGATTGACTGACACTGGTGATAGACTTAAGACTAATAGTTAACAAGTGCATACCCATCAACTTTTGCTACAGCTGGTGAAAACAAAGGACCGTGCCGAGCAGGCTCAGTGCAAGCCAAGAACGAGCGAAGATTTTAGACGTCGCGAAAATGAGAATGGAATTCGGCGATACTACAGCGATGTGGCAGCTGTGAAAGTTCCAAAAGATAGAAAATCATGTTTGATGCCTATTAGGCCAGTGTTAGTTGTAAACGTGTTTCTGGTCACCCGCCCGCATGCTATTTTGGAGGCCGCCTGTTTTGGCCATTATTGTCATTATTTGGCACTGCGCATGCTCAGTTCAATTACCAAAATTAATGTCACCATCCTGTCTGTGGTTTGTCCAGGAAATGTTCAAATTGTACAGGATATGTTGAGGTAAAATAATGGATAATGAATAATGATAACCATGGTGGCCTTACCACCAAAAAGAGTCCAATATCGATGCGGTTCACCAAGAAGGGCGACGATTTAAGCCTTATCTATTGTGCACAGTATATAGCACAGTAGAAAGTTTAAGATTTATCTATTATGCACAGTATATAGCACAGTAGAAAGCTTAAGGTTGACATACAAATTTTCTTGGTGGATTATGGAGTCCGGGGCGACCATAGACTTACGGCTGCCATCTTTCTTCGTGAAAGTAGCTCACTTTATCTAACATTCTTGGAGCCGGTGATGGAGCTGGCCTCACTGTAGCAAGCAAGAACAAACTTTTAGAAGCTCGCAAAGAAGCCGTACAAAACTCGATCGAGCCCGGGTAGAAACTTCACTTCGCTCGGAATTAAATGTCTCCGTGATTCAGTACGCTAGCTAAGTGGGCGGAATTCACGTGACGTACATGTACATTCAATATTCTTCTATAGTATAGAGCAGAGCTACATGCTAGAGATGGCTAGTCACCTTCTTCGTATCAAGAATGCCTCCCAGCTGGTGTTGGTCTGCTCTGGCAGAGAGAAGGCGCTAAATTAAAGGAGCATCCATGCAGAGTCTGGCCATCCTCGACGTCCAGGATGTGGGCGTGGCCAGTGGGCTGAGCATAGCGGTGGACAGGATAGTGGCCATTGGTCCTGACCATGAGGTGGACTCTAGAATGGACGGGTTCTCATTCGAGCGATGTATCGATGCGTCAGGGATGAGCGTAGTACCAGGTCTGATGGACGCACACACACACCCCGTATGGGTAGGGGACAAGTTTGCAATGAGTTAATTGATTAATTAATTAGGAGCATACCCCTTTTCTACACATCATATAAAGTGATTCTCCACATACCTATTTAATATGCTATGTTGAATGATTTGTATAGGCAGTCCGTACATTGCTGCAGCTACATTATCTAATGGGGACATGTGAATTAGAAAATTTCATCTTATACTCTCCCCTGATGTATAGCTGTCAGGTGCCACATACACGGACATTCACACCAAGGGAGGAGGCATCCACTTCACAGTGGACTGTGTTCGCTAGGCTAGCGTTGACCAGCTCTCTACAGCTCCTTCTCTGAGCGTCTCTCGGCCATGCTATGCTATGGGACCACTCTGGACAAGGCTAATAGTAAGAGCAGCTATGGGCTTGACTTTGAGAAGGAGTACAAGATGCTAGAGGTGATTGAGAGGGCAAAAAGAAAGCATCCAATTTCAGTGTCAACAATAATGTCATACTGTAGAGCTCACGCTGTGCCCAAGTGAGGGGATACCATTATTATGCATGCACAGTAGTATTGCACTTGTAGCTACATAATAATTGGGGCGAGCCCAGCTGAGCAAGCCCCACATAAATGGATATGAACTGCATGAATGAGATATATATATATATGGTACGTCAGTCCTTCCTTAGTTACGCCCCGCCTAATGCTGGTCACATTCCGGATTCCGTATGTATGCTGTTCTAATTCAGCAACTTACACTCGTGTCTTTGACTACAAATGCTGAACAAAGCATAAAACAGCAAGAACTGAGGCTCCAGAGGAGGCAAGAGCCAGACAGAATTCGTTGTCAATTGCAGCCTCAGCTCAACAGCCGTGCTACTCAGAGCGTTTAGGAACAGAGGCAGCTATGCTTGCAACGAAGGCGTGAACTCATTGCTGATTCAGTAGAGTCTAAATGAGTGTGTATCAACGTGAGAGACAAGCCATAGAGTATAGAGAGAGAGAGGCCAGCCTACGAGCATGCATACTGCAGCCTATAGTTGGGTGTGGTGCAACATAAATACGCTCACTGTCGCTAGATATGTTGTCAACAGTACCTTACTCTATTATATTCGTAAAGAATTGCCCAGTCCAGCATGGGCACTTCCTTTTATGGTATGTAGTTAAGAATTTGGATAAGTTTATAGATGTGCAATAATTAGAGTATGAAGCATGGCATTGAGAAAGCTTGAATACAGCCTCCTATGCCGGGATACCGGGAACAAGCACCTATTTGAGGGATATTCCCGGTAAGAACGGGATGGTTGGCAGCTATGCAATGTGCGCACAGGGTATATGCTCTACAGAGCTCTATAGTTATTATAATATTATTCCTTCACTGATACTGTGTAAGGCCATACCTATCCGACTATATTTCCATAGGGGCAGCACAGCTGATATGGTCACTCAGAATATCACTGATGTTCAGATCCCAGCATTGAAGGATCTCTGTAGCACTGGTTCTCTCTCCATTGATAACATTGACGTGTTTTGTGAGAAGGGAGTGTTTGACACAGACACCTCTCGGAGGATCCTGAGATAGGGGCAGGAGGCGGGGTGGAAGATCAATTTCCATGGCGATGAGCTCCGCCCAATGAACTCAGGAGAAGTGAGTGAGATGACAAATTCTGGTCATCCTCAGTCTAAAATATGATTGCTTATGTCATAGTCAAAATTGATATGAGATCATTGCTAATTCCCACAGCTGGTCACATAATATCATTGTTCCTTGCATAATACAGCTTGGTGCAGAGCTGAGGACCTATGCTATCAGCCACGTGCACCTGGAGAATGTTAGTGAGGCGCAATGGCCCACTCAGCGCACTTAAGGACTGTCTGTAATCGAAGAAGATACAATTTTCAGTCACATTCAAGGACTCTTTTTTTAACCTAGTAAAAGTATGAGAGGCTGATCAGGGTACCATATGAAAGACCAATCCAAGCACCTTTCGAATATTTAATTATTAACCGCAACCAATTAACTAATTAGGCGTGGCAGCACCATTCAGCCACGCCCTCTATAATGCTAAATCGAGCTATCCGGAATTTAAGCGGCAACTTCTACCGAACCTTAGCTACACATGTACAAACCAAGGCTTACTATGATGATCTAACATATCAGTGGACGGATTGTCGAAAAACCCCTCTGCTACGATTTTAGTCGCAAAAAATAGATTTTGTGGGGATCCACGGCACAATGTTTCGCATGTAGCTCCGAACTGAAAGCTGCCATCGACAATCCATCCGATAGATCGTCAACATCGATCGTAAGCTTTAGTTTTCGATCATTAGTGCTGCGAAACCATGAGCGCTACAATCCCGGACGGCATTTGCTTGATGAAGTGAGCTCAAAACTGCGGCTGTGCGGCTTTTTGCCGTGGCTTGTTCATGGCTGGTATGATAGTGACGTCACAATACAAGTCACTAATTGGCTCGCAGTCGGGCGCGCGCCAGAGATAATCAGACATGCCTTAACTGCACTGAGCAGGCTGGAGTGGTGGGTGTTCTGTTGCCAACCACTGCATACATACTCAGGCTCCACCCACCTCCCGCTCGGAGAATGATCGAGAAAGGTTGGCTGCATGGCCATGGTAGGAGATATTGAATATATCATATCATGGTGCTACATGTACATGTACTCTTTAAAAGGAGATAGTCATAGCCCATCTTAACTTTTATAATAATAGTCCTGGTGATAATGGTGTCCTGTTTTAGAACACAACAGTAACTTCACATCAGTGACATGTTATCTTGGAGTACATGACAGGGGTGAATCTAATACACACCTGCAATCGGCACAATCCAGAATTTGAGTTAATTGTTGATCTTATCTACTCAATCTATAGCCCTAACAATTGCTTGTGATTGCTAGTGATATTGGAGTTCAGTATCTAGTATCATACTGGACATGGTTATACTATATACAATGAAAAATACTTTTCAGAGCGACTATTTTCTTATATGGTCCGTGTCTTAACCTGGAGGGCATAAAAGATGCGCTCTCCTACAAGTTCAGAAGACTCACGATTGGTCAGGATTGTTGTGCCGTGTGCACAACGAGGTTGCCAGGGCCTAGGGGCCATAGAGATGCATTTTCGAGCTCGAGCGAGCGGCGCAAGCGCCGCGTGTTTCAACAGGCCTGCTTGGCAGGCCACCAAGCCTCGAGCGAAGCGAGAGGCGATGTCTGCTCTTTGTCATGGTCTGGTGGTAGATTCGACGTTCAAGCGGAGTGAGAACGTCGCCATTGCACGGTGACTTTGAGCAGCTGCTCTTCAAGGCCTGCTGTGAGGGGTGTGCTCTGTACCATAATAGCATAGGTTCAAAGTGCGCATTGTACTAACTGGCACTCGATTGTACATAGCATAGTGTTCAGTCACATTATCCCATGACTGTGACATTGTTCTTCAAAATAATTAATGCATCCTTGCATGACTTGTAACCCAAACTAGTGCCTGCAGGCATGCATGCTCATTCTGTACTCTTGAGCTTTTAAGCTTGTGCAGCAGGGGGCATTCCAGGGAGGTCCCTTGAACAAAAGTGTGCCACGCTTAATACTGACCACAAAAGTGGTTAATTAGCAGTGGAGTGACCAGATTCTGAAACCCTATATTCCCTCAGAAATCTCTCCACTTTTCTCTTTCCTAATTGGTTCAATGATGTAGGTTTCTCTCCCATGCTCACAAATGAGATTGGTATGTGTGACAAGCAATTTATGTGTATGTGTGTGCCCATGCACACCTGTTGCCATGACAATAATAAGCAGCGGTGTGCATCCTCCTAGAATCGATAATAGAGGTGAAGGGTCACAACAATAATAATGATAAGAACGCTGATCCTCGATAAAGTTGTCAGCACAGAGCATAATATTATTCATAGGCGTAGGAACCGGGGGGGCACCGGGGGCACGTGCCCCCCCAACCAGCAAGGAAGGGGGCCAGTGCCCAAACAGCCAGAGCAATGCCTGTACATGCTGTAATAGGCCTGACTATGAAATATTCAAGAACAAGTAGCTACAAAGTCTGTTCTGATTGACTTACTGTTCGTTTCTTCATTGCTACAACCAAGAAACTCCGACCTGACACTGTCATTCATGCGAAAAGGGCATGGTTTACACCCAAAGTGGGCGTGGTCGCAAAAATTTTGCTTGGATGACAGGGCAGGTGTGGTTGGTGGCCCAGCTGGTGACAATGCTGAGAGGTTAGGGTGGGGCTGGGGGAGTGAACGCACAATGATACTTTTTTTATAAGGAGCAATTATTGATTAGCATGTGAGCGCACACTCCACATGGTTCCATTCACAATGTCATGTGCTGCTGGTTGGCATGGAGCATCCATTCCTTTATAAAGGGTGTGATCTGCACACGTATAGAAAGAACAATAGTTACTGTGTAGGAATTCATGCATACATACATGACATTTAGATATTAATATTATTATACACCTAGAAACTAGATTTCTAAAAGTTGACTATAATTTTACACACTGGAGCAGGGCCATCTGTTCTAGCTATTATCCTTTCACCTTGTCATGCCGTCTTCTCTTTTATGCTGCTTATTAAGGTACCATTTAATTGCGTGGGCGTGAGCGTCAGGATTGGCTAATTCAATTAGCGAATCGTGAAGGGGCGTGGCCGAAGAGGCCATACGAGTGCTTTTGGTCGAAGGTGGGCGTGTCCAGAATCGGCCAGGGATGATTATGCGCGTGTAATTAGCGACCGGAAATGGCCCCTGAAGAAAACACCGGTAATTGCCCACATCAAAGCAAGATCAAAGCATTCTTTCTTAACTATTAACCGCAACGACAAAAAAAAAGCTTAATTAGGCCTAATTAAGCATGTGGGCGTGTTCCTGGCACTGTGTGGAGTGTGTGCATGTGCGTTAATGCAGGTTTTATTGCTTCCGATTGGGCGTGGCTTCACGGGCCAGTGCTTGGATATCGGCGCCTAAGACTTGACCTCGGCGATAGGTGGGCGTGTCCCGGATGCGGTGGTGACCTTTGAACCCTGCCAGGAGGCTTTGGGGGCGTGGCGGGAGGTCAAAGGTGAGGCCATGTCAGTTAATGAGGCACTGTACGCCGGTGCGATCGAGGGGACCGTACGGCTGGACGGAAGCTGACGATGGTTTGAAGCGGATGTGGTTGCGATGACGTGTTGTTACTCCGCCCACACAGGAAATGAGGTGAGCTCTGGTGTGGGCGGTGTGGCAGAACGGCCTCTAAGTATTTGTGTGTGTTTTGGCCTTGAGGAAGCTGTGGGTTTTAATTGGGATTGATTGTGGGCTTCCGGTGGACATCCGGTGGCCAGTCGGCACTTGATTGAGAATGGTGGTCCTTGAGGCACAGGGTGGTGCTGTTTTGGGCGTGGCCTGGCCCCTCCCATCCGGCTCGGCTTCCGGTCCATGGAGGATATTAAATGAACACTTCCGGCTCTAGCAGCCACACCCCTGAGACCTGTGCAATTAAAAGGGTGTGGTTACCCAACATGCACCTCACTAATGACTTTGATGTGGTTTAGGTGTCATATCCCCACCTCACGCCCACGCAATTAAATGGTACCTTAACTGCATGCCTGCAGTGCCTTTGTTAAACTATTAACCAACCAATCAGTCACACTAGTAAGGAAGACCCACCATTACCTAATAACACAATTTCATTATTGTTTAGCGTGAGGCTAGATGCTTGCCATCCAAAAAGGCAATTATTGGTTCCCAATTTCTTGTTATTCACCCCTCCCCCCCCCCCCCCCCCCCAAAAATGATAATCATAGCCAATGGTGATGCACCTCGCCTGTGTTAACCTTCACAAGTATGCCTGAGACGCTAGCAGCTGGCAGCGGCTACCCTCGGTCTCTCTGAGGACTATGGCTCATTGGAGGATCGAGGGGAAATGAGCAGACATGATCATCATCAACGCAAACAAGTGAGTGCATACATGCAAACAATTGTACATGTGTAGTACTATATTGTCTGGCATGCTAATTACACTTCATCAAGGGCTTATAGAGCCAAAGGCTGTGGCATATAACTCGGTTATCATAATTGGGGCGAGCCTGAGCGAGCCCCACACTATATATAATCAGTACTGCGAGAAAACCGCTGTACTTATGTATGTATGTATGTATATATGTATGTAGCAATACGTCAAACACGTGCTCACTAGCTCATAGCGCATGCCCATAATTATCACGGTAAAGATCGTCAACGTTGGCCGCATTTAACACTAAATATAGCTCACCTAAAGACATCCATTCGATCAAGTACCGTAAAAGTTCTAATTACAGCACCGCTCTACGCCATTTGGCATTGTATCATTTTTCTGTTCTAATTAGAGTGCTAACCTCCAGTCAGAAATATTAAAACTGGCGCTTATTATTAGACTGTGATAAATGCTGCATAAGCATCTTCGGGATTTACCGTGCTCCCGCTGTGTTGCTAGTGCTTCTCCGACTGTAGGAGTCCAAAATTAATAGCTTGGTTACATGAAAGCCACATAGCGTAAAACCTCGATTATCGCCCGACTTGTGTTATCGGCCGAGCGTACATCGATTATCGACCTATATTTTACGGACATTTACGCGTTTATACGGAAAATTTACAAAGATGATGCGGAGCTCCGTTTATGCTCGAAGACTGGATCAGAGGTTTTAGACTCGTTTGAAGCTACCAGGTAGGCTTAACTTACTTCTACAACTTAAATACAAGGGAGAGAAGGGTATAGAATGGTGTTGAACCAATTTGAATGGGCGTAACATGGCGTACTGAATGGTGGTGGATCGTGAGGGCGGGTGGCTAGCTACATCGCCTAATCTGATATAAGACACTTGACTTACTTTTATCCAGATCAGAAGAAAGGAGACAGTACTCATATGAACCCCAGAGAGCATCGCCGAAGTTAATATTAGCATTTATATCATGTCATTATCAATCATAAAATGTATTGTATACAATGGAGTAATGATTATTCATAGCTCGTTTTCACTGTATCTCAGTAATGCTGCATAGAACGAGTTGGTTGAAATTGGTAAAGGGTAATCACACCTGCTGGTTTCAGTACTATTGACCAGGAGTGGCAATTTTGAACAGGTAAGAGTCGACAGACAAAAAGGCTCGATTTGGCCGATAATAATTGTACTGCAGGTGTATGCACAGCCGATAATACAGGCCAGCGAACAGGAGTTTCGAGAGATCGCTGTACCGTGTCTACTGTTCAAAGGTACATTATTTTTATATCACTGTGTAGAGCTCCACAAGACCAGTCTGTAGGTCTTTGAAGTAGAGTCTAAAACCGTTCCCACTTGGAGTTACGCCCGGAGGCGAAAAACATGGCCGATAGTCGAGGTTTTACGCTACCACCAGGCCCATACACAGGGGGGGGGGGGGGGGGGGGGGTTCGGACGAACCCCCCTTTTTTGGCCACCTAGCATAACACTAGAAACAATCTAGGTGTAACTTAGCTACATGCTTCTTTACACAGCAAAGCAAAGCCGAGTATTGCTTTCCGAATAACGCACACCGGATATGCAATAGATTGCATAGCCAGTGTTAATGTTATAGTAGCTAGCAGCATCAGCCTATCTGGAATTGTAAATGACTGTCAGAATGCCTCAGAATTGCCCTCAAAGAGTCTAAATTTCCAAAATTTTCTGGGGGGGGGGGGGGGGTATGCCCCCAGACCCCCCTAGGTGGGCTGTGGGCTAATGCCCACATCATACCTATCTAAGCCACGCCCCCAGGTAACTCCCCTTTGAGAAAGGCTGCGTACAGGCCTGACCACAGCATAGAAGCTGACTTCAAAATCACGCGGCATATCTGTAAAATGATACCGGTAAGTACAGGTACGTGATTCTAAGCACCGCTAGCTCATTCTAATTAGTAAGCGCTATACCCTAATCTAAGTGCCACTGGCTACTTAACGCAATTTTACAGTGGGTGTGGTTTCCGGTCCAAAATTTTTCGCGCGCTTCGCGCGCAATCTTGCCCCCACTTTTCTAAAATCCTGACTACGCCCCTGGGCAGTATTCAAGGTAGTTGTTTCGGTAAGTTTGTCACTCTCGGCAACATTACACTGCCAACCAAAGCAAAATTTGCTAAGTTTTCGTCCTGAGACAACTGACAGTTTCTCCCTCCTGGCGTCAAAGGAGCTGCAGTCAGCTTAATCATCCATAGCATTCGCTGTTAATAGTTTAGCTATTTCCTTCGAGTCGTGCAGTAATGTTATCAGGAGAAGGCAGTTCTTCCGTCGCTGGTTCCGGCACGGCTACAGTTACCCAAGCCCAGTTTGACCAGCTCATGTCAGCAATGAATAACGTACAGAGCCAAATGGTACAGATGAAGCGTGAGCTGTTGGATGATTGTGAAGCTGCGGATGAGTGGTTAATAAAGAAGATGCGACTGGATAAGGGGCTGCAATTCAAGAAGAAGTTGAATGAAAAGCAGCATCAGTTCAATGAGACGGTGCAGGACAAGATTGAGTCTACCCAAAAGAATTTGAGCTCCACCCCTCCGGCCATTGAGAAAACTAAAGAAGCACTCAAGGAAGGTGAGCAATTGATTAAGGATAGACAGAAAATGATAAGAATAGCAGACAGATCTGATTATGGCTGGGCTATTGTAGCTGAATACAAGGAGGACGAGCTGGCTGATGGGTCAGATGACGAGAAACACTTGTACAAAGCAGAGTTGCGTGTGGGTAAGAAGGTTAAGGCTGGGAAGGCCAAGAAAAATTTGCTAATAGGAAAGATTGGTCACCTTGGAAGCCTAGATGGCAGCCTCCAAACACTGCTTTCGCGGCGGTATCACCTCAGCCGTCCTCCTCTAATGAGTAAACAAATGAAGTAGGACTGGTGTGGAGTGTCTTAACTCTGATGTAATACTTATATAATCTATACCACTGTTGTATTCGATGATATATATATAATGTGAATTTGTCGGTCGATGTATTGTGTGCGTATGACGTGAGGCCATGGTTGCACTACAGGTGCAGTGATGTCTGAGAATGCAGTTTTAGTCCCTAGTGATTCACTGTTTGTCTTGGATGCCATTGAGGTGGTGGCGGAGCATCTACTAGAGCCTATGCCTGTCTAAGATTCTATGCCACTCTCTGTTCAGGGTAGATTGTGCAAGCGTGCAAATTTTTGGCTAAATGAGCTGGATGCTTCTAGTTTTGTCAGAGAGATTGTGACCCAGGGTTATCGGATACCTTTTCTTAGATTACCATGGCCTGTGTTTAAGTCTAATCACCGTTCAGCATTGGAGCATCACGATTTTGTCTCTTCAGCAATTCAAGAGCTAGTGGATTCAGGTTGTGTGTTGCCTACTGAGACTTGTCCCACTGTGTGCAGTCCACTTTCAGTAGTGGCCAATGCTAAGGGAAAGCTTCGTTTAGTGTTGGGTCTGAGATATATCAATCAGTTCCTCCCTGAGCAGAAATTTAAGTATGAAGGCCTGGGCCTGGTCCCTCAAATGTTTAGCAAGGGAGATTTTTTCTTTACCTTTGACCTTAAGTCAAGATACCACCACGTGGATATCCATCCCGATTGCTGGGGGTATTTAGGATTCTCATGGGGCACGGGTGAAGACAGGAAATATTCCATGTTCAGAGTTCTCCCATTTGGCCTTGCTTCTGCATGCTATGTATTTACAAAATTACTCCGTCTGCTAGTGAAAAGATGGAGGGGTAAGGGCATCAGAGCTATAGTGTATATCGATGACGGGATTGTTGCTTCTAGAATGGAAGAGCAATGACTACTAGATAAGGAGGTTGTTACAACTGATCTTGAGAGGGCTGGCTTTGTGCTTAATGTACAGAAGTCTCGTTTAGACCCACACCAGCTAGGTAGATGGTTGGGTTTTATTATCGACCTTAGTGAGGGCAATTTTCGTGTCCCCTAAGAGAAGCTGGAGAGCCTTAAGGATTCCATTAAACTGGCTTATACTCAACCTAAGGTACCAGTCAGATGCTTGGCCAGTATTGTGGGAAAGATAATATCAATGTCCCTTGTGATTGGCAATATAGCACGCTTAAGAAGTAGAGCATTGTATTCTGTTATCAAAAGTTGATACTCATGAAATGATCGCTTAGCCTTACCTCAGAAGGCCAGAGAGGAGGTAGAATTCTGGTTCAAGAATGTGGAGTCCTTTAATGGTAAACCTATTTGGTTCAGTCCTGGTGCTACAAGAATAGTTTATTCTGATGCTAGTGATACCAGCTATGGGGGATACATGGTGAGCTGGGCCCAACGGTTGCTCATGGCCTTTGGTCAGAAGCAGAAGCATCACTTAATTCCACGTGGAGAGAACTAAAAGCCATTTATTTAGTGCTGCAGTCCTTTGCCCAGAAGTTGGCGGGTCACAGAGTAAAGTGGTTTACAGATAATCAAGGTGTAATGTATATCATTCAGACCGGTTCCAAGAGGGAGTATTTGCAGGAAGGGGCACTAGAAGTTCATTATATTTGCCTGGCGCATAATATCAAATTGGAGGTAGAATGGATCCCTCGTTGTTCTAATGAGTATGCTGACTGCATTAGCCGCATCATTGACTACGATGATCGGAGTCTGGATCACAATATTATATTTCTGCTTTTAGATGCAACGTGGGGTCCTCATACAGTTGATTGCTTTGCGATGCCACAAAACACACACATCCCTAGATTCCATAGCCGGTTTTGGTCCCCAGGTTGCGAAGCAGTAGACACCTTCACTGTAAATTGGTGTGATGAAGTGAGCTGGTGGGTGCCACCGATCTACCTGGTGTGCCGCACGATTAGTCATGCCCATAGCTGTCGAGCAAAAGGTACCCTGGTCATACCAATGTGGAAGTCAGCCCTGTTCTGGCCCGTCATCTTCCCAGATGGCAAGCACCTGGCACCATTTGTTCATTCATGGTGGTCCATTGATTTTTATCCGGAGCTGTTTGTACATGGCCGTAGTGGTAACAGTTAAGGTGATTCTATAAACGCTGACTCCAAGGTACTGGCCTTAATTATTGATTATTCAGTGCAACCTAGACTTGGTAACCTTGGATTTCACATTTGCTAACAATATTATTATTTGTTATGTCAGTGCTTATCATGTGTGAAGTCAATACTGCAATAACTTTTCTGTTAGCTCCCTATAAGAGTTCGAATAGTCAGCTTGTGATGTTGTCAGCATGTTAGAGTGGAAGGGGGGGGGGGGGAATGGGATACTGAGTGTGGACCTGTTGGGTGGAGATGTCTTAGGTCAACCTGGTGCATGGTGTGAATTCTAATGGGACCATGGCCTAAGTAAGGGGCATGGGGTTGCTTGATCCAAGTTATCTGGTCAACCTGGGTGGTGTAAGACCCTCGTGAGTGCCTGAGGGCCGATATACATGAAGATAGTGGATTTATTGATCCTATCCAACCTAGGTGGTTGTAAATGTCGTGGAATCACGAGTGCCCAAGTAAGGGGCAGTGGATCTCTTGATCCCAGACAATCTAAGTGGTTGTAGACTCACAAGCGCCCAAGTAAGAGGCTATAGATGGATCTATTGATCCTGTTCAACCTAGGTGGTTGTGGATTCTCCTGAATCACAGATGACCAGACTTGGGGCAGTGGATCTTAGTCAACCTTAGTGGTTGCAGATTCCTCTGAATCATGATTGCCAAGTAAGGGGCGTGGATCTGTTGATCCTGGTCAACCTCAGTGGTTGTAAATTTTAAGGAGTTGCGATTGCCCGAGTAAGGGGCGGTGGACATTCTATAATATGTTATTAATAATTACTTGAAACAAATTTTAGTGTGTTGTAAGAAACAGTAAAACTAACCTTTCTGGTATTGACTATAGTATTGTGTCTTAGCATGTGAATAGAAAATACCTTGTAATGATGATTTCACCTTACTATCGTAACAATTACACCCACTTGCACGTATACATGCACTGCCGAATAAAAAGCAGCAAACGGTGACTGTTATATACATCAGATTCGATGTACACACAATTATTATAATGTTTAATCATGCAGTACAGCACTACTGGAGATAGAGAGCTACAAAGCATTTCTAAAATACACACAAATACTTTGTTTATTGTAGTCATCAATGGCAGCCAAACCAAAAACAAACTATACATCTCAAAGTAACAAGTTCATAACTTCTATAAGTCAAAAACAAGATCGTGAAAGACTAGCAATTACACAGAGTAATACTCAATTAAGAGGCACTGTAACCAGTGGAAAATTATGATAAAGGAGAATACTAACTCATCCAGTTCATCAAGAAACATTTCGTTAGCAAGTTTTAACAACCAGGAAATCACTAGAAAGGACAAGTTAAGCACCTGCTGCAATGTAAAACGTTATCAGATACGAAGAGTTAAGAATAAAGGAGCTGTATTGGTACTGGTAATTAGTTATCTAGTCACCAGTATAATTTATTTTCTTATAAACATTACAGATCACAAACCAGTATATCAGGTTTGGCTTATTCCATTTGGTATTACCACAGCCATAGCAGGATGGCTGACTGATGCCTTCATTGGAAGGTACAAAGTGATTCGTTGCAGCATTTGGATAATATGGCTCCTTATGATTGCAATAACAATAAGTGCTGTTGTCGGACAACTAAACGAGACTTATCACCGTTACGATAAGTACATTGTTCAAACATCACTAGTCTGTTTGACAAGCATTGGGCTTGGCGCATTTCAATCCAATATTGTTCAGTTTGGACTAGATCAGCTCCAAGATGCTTCAACAACTGAAATAAAGTCTTTCATAGTTTGGTATGTAAACTCTCTAATCATTAGTGGATTTATTGTACAGTTTAATTTTTCGTGCCTTAGTAAGCTTTATATTTCGTTACTAATTTGTGTGTGTCTTACACTAGCACTACTACTAATGATTTGTTTTAATAAATCATTAACAAAGGAGCCACCACCTAAATATTCTTTTAAACTGATCTACAAGGTTATCAAATTTGCTATTGTTACAAAGCATCCTCGACGCAGAAGCGCCTTCACCTACTGTGAAGATGAGCTTCCTTCTCGTATTGACTTTGGCAAGAGTAAATATGGAGGACCATTCACAACAGAGCAGGTGGAAGATGTCAAAACATTTTTGAGACTTCTCCCTCTAATATCGATTTTTGGTGCAATTGCAAGTGTAATTATTGCAACAACTAATTTGCACATTGTCTTACAAAAGCAGTTTAACCGATTGTATACTGTTCGTGAATTTGGCTCAGGAGGAATTATTTCTAAATGTTACACAGAAACAAGCTTGACCAGCAGTGTTAATCTTGGTATACTCCTATTGATTGTATTCTACGAATTTATCATTTATCCACTCTTTCATCACTGTATATGCTGTGCAAGAATAAAGAGTTTATGGAAAATTTTGATGGGAATAATCTTTCAATTGATGCGTGTTACCACACTGGTAACTTTTGATGTTATCTCCCGACACAACTATTTAATAAGTGGATACAATGCAACTATCCAATGTATATTAAATTTTAATAAAAACCATGGCCTTTTAAGCCAAAATTTAAGTAATCAATGGTTAGCCATTCCGGAATATTTTCATTACATCTCACTAACCTTCTTCTTTACAGGCATAATCGAATTCATTTGTTCTCAAGCCCCTTACTTCATGAAGGGTGTAATAATGGGAGCACAGTATACCTTAGCTTTAATTTGTTCGATTCCCTTGCTTGTAATAATTGCAGTGGTATTCAACAAAAAGGATCTCTCGAGTTTGGGCACTGGAACCATCGGCTGTGAATTTTGGTATGCACTGCTAATAATAATCACACATCTCTCCCTCTTCGTTATTTTAGCATGGATGGTAAAGCGATACAAGATGCGAAAAAGGGAGGATTTACTGCCCAATGAGCACTTCTTTGCTGAAAGATACTACTCTTATTGACGTATAGTAGCTATGTGTGGAGTTTTAGTTGTATATTATGTGAGTGTGAATTTGTGTATGCATGCATGCATACAAATTAGTCTTTGCTGAGAGATACTATTCATAATCATAATAATCATTGATACTTGATAGTGTGTCATCTTTCAGTTTTTTCAGATCATAGTTGTTATTGTCAATATTTTCCTTTAGATTTGAACGTATCAGTAGCTATAGATATATTGCGATGCTCTATCAGTATACTTTCCATATTATAATAATGTATCATTATATGGCGGTATTTTCTTGAAGAACTGCAATTAGATAGCTACATCGATCATTCTACAACCAAGCTTAGCCTTAAGCAATATAAAGCTATGACAGGATGCATGGTGACTACATGTATCTATGCAACTCACTCCACTCTAAGATGAGATCATATTAGCTAGCTATCATGACAAACATCAATTTATATTGCTCAAGATCATGCAGGCCGCCTACAAGATGAACAGAGGGCTTTTATTAGACACTGCCACGTGACACTGAACTACAGATTAGCTACATTCCTGAGTTTGCGCTATAGCCTGTGTACAGTAATTGTATCCGGTAGCCATATATCATAATATCAAAAGTTCTAATTATAGCACTGTTCTAATGTAAGCGCCACTTAGCATTAAGTAATATTATTTTCGTTCTAATTAGCTATAGCGCAAAGTACAGTCAGAGATACGAAAACTGGCATCTTAAGCGCCAAGAGCGATTCTGAATTATTATTATTCTTTGGTGCTGTAAAAAGTTGTCCGTCTGTTTGCTTGTCCATATAACGGAAGGTCGGCAGAAGTGATTTGACCTCACGACACAAGAGGCTATATCTCTGGCCCTCAAGCATTAATTAGAAGTTAGAACCTGTGAGTGCCAACCATAGCGCTAGCTACAGGAACAATATTAATATAAGCTTCTTAGACGGACTGTACAAAACCAAGCAACAAATAGGGACTGACCTTTCAATTAAGTAAGCAGCTCGATTCGTGAGAAAACGTGGTCTGAGTGAACATCATGGTGGTGACTTTGACTTTTCGCGTTCATATCTTGTGAGGGGAACTACGAGCAAGCTAACAACTTTTTGGACAATAATTATTTAGCCATTTGCTCAAACAGGATCGATGCTATGAATGCGCATGCTCAATAGAATGTTCCAGAATATAGGTAGCTAAAGGGTAATTTCAGCCACTTTGCTGATCTGCAGTTGCAATTACACTAGCACTCTGGCCTGTGGCTCACAGAAAGAGTAGCACGATCATACAGTACAGTGTAGGTGTACAACTGTGGGCCTCATCATAGGCAAGACCACTCTACATGTACAGGCAGTTGTACTCATTAGCTATATATTAATGCAATAATCACGTGCAGTGGGGGGGGGGGGGGGGTGAAGCAAGCCCCCTGCTTGTATTATATTATATGGTTATATATTCACACTATGTACACAAGTGTGAAACTGACTTAAAGTTAACCCTAATTCACAGTATACTGGAACTTTGCTTAGCTAAAAGTGAAGAATATGCTGTAACTCAGGAGAGAATGATAATTTTCACTTTACTTTCATAATCATTACACCCACATGCTTGTGTACATAGAAAAAACAATAACATTATTGTTCACAATCCACCTGATACTTGATATTATTACAGTGTTGAATGCAGACAAACTGTAAATAAAACCTACACACCTAAAATGCATAACTTATAAGCAATAAATAAGATCAGGGAGTGAAAGATAATTACATAAACAATTTGCAAATCATAGTGCATGAATCAAATGAAAAATATGACAGAGAAGAAGATAAATTCATCAAGTTCTTCAAAAAGAATTTCATTAGCAAGTTTCAACAACCAGGGAATCAATAGAAAGGACAAGTTAAATGTTTGCTGTAATGTAGAACATTATCAGATAAGAAGGGTTAAGAACAAAGGAGCTTTACTGGTACTGGTAATCAGCTATCTAGTCACAAGTATCTTCTATTTCCTTGTTTCCTTTGCTGCTCACAAACCAGTATATCAGATTTGGCTTATTCCATTTAGTATTACCACAGCCATAGCAGGATGGCTAACTGATGCGTTCATTGGAAGGTACAAAGTGATTCATTGCAGCATTTGGATAATGTGGCTCCTTATGATTGCAATAACAGTAAGTGCTATTGCTGGACAACTAAACGAGATTTATCACCATTATGATAAGTATATTGTTCAAACTTCACTATTCTGCCTGATGAGCATTGGGCTTGGAGTATTTCAATCCAATAATATCATTCAGTTTGGACTAGATCAGCTCCATGATGCTTCAACAACTGAAATAAAGTCTTTCATAGTTTGGTATGTGAACTCTCTAATCACTACTGGATTTGTTGTAGAGTTTAATTATTTGTGCCTCACTAAACAAAATAAGCTCTATCTTTCATTAATACTTTGTGTGTGTCTAACACTAGCACTACTACTGATAATTTCTTTCAGTAAATCGTTAATAAAGGAGCCACCACCTAAATCTTCTTTTAAACTGTGCTATAAGGTCATCAAATTTGCTATTGTTACAAAGCATCCTCGATGCAGAAGTGCCTTCACCTACTGTGAAGATGAGCTTCCTTCTCGTATTGATTTTGGTAAGAGTAAATATGGAGGACCATTCACAACAGAGCAAGTGGAAGATGTCAAAACACTTCTGAGACTTTTCCCTCTAATATTGTTTTTTTGGTGTGATTGTAAGTGTATTTTTTTTTTTTTTTTTTTTTCAAGGCGACCTGAACACTAAGCAGAAAAAAAATTGTCCAAAAACCACCATATAATCGAGCTGGGTGCATAGTGGAACCATACAATGCAAGCAGGCAGCCTAAATTTCAATTTTGTCAAAAGTTGGTAAGGGTCGTCACGTTTATGTGCGCGCGTGGCCCCGCCCCTCACGTAGCGCGTGGGCGGAAACATTGCAAACGCATGGCTTCCCTGTACAAACATATGGGGAAACTTCAAAGGGCCGTAACTTTGATTCTAAGGTGTGAATCAAAATTCCTGAAGGTCAAATCTCTGCATTCGATCCATTCTGCGCGCCGGTGCAAAAATTATGTCCCCAAGTGCTCCCAGTTCCCCCCTGAATTAATTAATTAAAAATCTTTTTTTTTTTTCTACTTAGTGTTTAATTTTCAAGGGGACCACACACCAAGCAGAAAAAAATGGTCCGAAAACCACCACACAGTCGAGCTGGATGCATAGTAGAGCCATATAATGAAAGCAGGCACCCCAAACAGCAATATGAATAATGTTGGGTAAAGGGTCGTCAACGTACCCCGCGCGCCCGTAAAATTTATCGCGCTTGCCCATAAAATTTTTTTGGCAAACATTGCAAGTGAATGGCTTCCTATACAAACTTCAAAGAGCCATAACTTTAATTCTAGGGCGTGAATCAAAAAAGTCTCTCGATCAAAGTTCGTAATTTGAGCCATTCTGCGTGCCAATATAAAATTTACGGTCCCAACCGCTCCCCAGAGTCCCAATAATTAAAATCTTTTTACTTAGTGTGTAATGTCTATAATATTTCTGATGCCAATTATAGCAACAAGGTTAACATGAATAGCTAAAAAGCTAATACAAAACATGTAACCTACTAAACTAATGACAATTATATTATCGTTACATTACAACAGTGGTAAAATATTTGAAAGTGGCAAGAGATGACAAAGACTCGTTATTTATTACAAGACTATTCCATAGTGATATTGAATGGGGATAAAATGAAAACTGGTATTGTGATGATTGTGCAAATAAAGTTTGTATCTGCGCTTGATTACTCCTTCGACAACTATATTGTAGAGCTCTGTGAGCGACTGGAGCATTCTCACAGTCCACTAGTCGATATATGACTTTGTACAGGTGACACAGTTTGGCTGTCCTGCGACGGCTTGAGAGAGAAGATAACTGGCAGCGGTCCAGCAAATCACAATATGGTGCAGACCAGTCTTTGCAGCACACTCGTAGGGCAAACTTTTGTTTTTTTTCAAGGAGATCAATATCTTTGACCAAGTGAGGGTCCCAGACCTGTGGAGCATACTCAAGATGTGGACGGATGAACGATTTATAAAGTGTTAGCAACAACTCTGGGCTACAGTGGTGGAATCGTCTGTAGAAAAGGCCAATAAGCTTCCTGGTTTTACTGCAGATTCTAGCGATGTGCTCATTCCAGGACAAGTCGGATGTCAATAAGACTCCCAAGTACTTGGCAGTATTGACCTGCTGCAGTGGGGTACCAGCTTTGGCAAAAAGAGGAGGGGGAGCAATAGAGCAGGTACGCTTGCGTGAAACCAGCATGAAGTGGCATTTATCTGCGTGTAGCTTCAAAAATCTCACTTCCTCCACCCAAGTAGCGATGGCAGTAATGTCTGCTTGCAGAATGACGTAGTCAGCAGGTGAGCGGATGCTGCGGTAGAGAGCAATATCGTCAGCGTAAAGCGAGATAGAACTGGATGATGAGATTTGATTCACTACATCGTTGATGTAGATAGTGAACAGCAAAGGCCCCAGAACTGAGCCCTGGGGGACTCCAGACACAACTTTTTTAACAGAAGAAAGCTCACCACCGATAGCAACAACCTGGGATCGGTCGGATAGATAACTGTGGATCCACTGAAGAATGTGAGGGCATAGATTTAGACAGGATAGTTGATCAATAAGATGGGTGTGTGGAACACTATCGAAAGCCTTTCGCAGGTCAAAAAAGATAGAGCAGATCTCATTGCCATCATCGAGTTCTTTCAACCACTCGTGGGTTAATGAACAAAGGGCTGAAGTAGTCGAGCGACGAGGCATAAAACCCCATTGGAATTTTGAAATCGGATGATTATCATTTAGATGTTGAAACACGAGGGAGTGAATATGCTTTTCAAGGAGTTTACTTGCAATGGATAAAATGGAAATGGGCCGATAGTTGTTTGGGAGAGAAGAATCGGAGGACTTGAATATAGGTGTAATTCTTGCACATTTCCAGTCTGAGGGAAACATGCCAGATGCAATGGAACAATTGAAGAGCTTAGTAAGACTAGGGGTGATCGATACAGCAGTTTGCTTGAGCATAACAGCAGATATACCGTCAAGGCCGGTTGATTTGGTAGCATCCAAAGTGCATAGAAGATCATAGACTTCCTCCTCCGTGCAAAGTAATGAGACTGGGCAAGTTTCTGGATCAAGGGGTACAGGATCACTGAGGGGAGGGAACGAGTGATTAAAGCATTCAAAGAAGAAGGAATTAAGAAGTTCGGCCTTGGCATCATTTGAAGTGACTGGAGTGGTGCCATCCTGGAGAGCTGGTATAGTGGTATCCTGCTTGTTAATCAGCTTGACTGCCTTCCAGAATTCCTTCTGGGAAGAGAACCGAAGATTGTGGAAAAACTGCTTCTTGTTCCTCCTGAGCATGGCAACCACCTTATTCCGGATACATTTAGCTATACTTCTCCCAGTCAACGGCACTATTGCTCTTCTTGGCTGTATTAAAAAATAGATTTCGTTTACGCATTGCTTGTACAACTGATTTGTTCAGCCATGGCAGATTTCTGCGCGCCTTCAACACTGCTTGTGGGATACACGTTTCCATTACTTGCAAAAACTTGGAACGCCAACTTAACCAACAGGAATTGACATCATTCGATGATAGCAAGACACTCCAATCAATAGCAGCCAGCATTTCATTTGCAAGATCAAAGTCTGCAAAGGCATATCTCCATATCTTCCTCTTGCACCGTGTTGGATTTCTCACCGGCTTAGCAAAGGAGACTGCCAGAGAGAGCCCAAGATGATCCGAGTTTGAGAGTGGAGGGAGAGTGTCACAAAATAGTAAATGATTGGGTGATGATAGAAAAACTAAGTCAATAAGGGAGTTTAAATAAGAGGAGTAATGGGTGGGAACAGATACAACTTGTGTGAGAGAGAGACTATTTGAGACAGAAAGCAATTTAGAAAATAAAGGATGGGAAGTATTGAGATAATTAATATTAAAATCCCCCAAAAGAATAAAATTAGATAATAAAGAAGGGTTAACATGGGTGCACAAAGCAGTCAAAAGATTGTCTAAAATAACAGTATGGGAGCCAGGAGGGCGATAAAAAAGGGCTATAGTTAATGAAACCGATAACAAATGAATAGTTACAACTACAAGCTCCAGTTCAGGGCTACCAGTGAACACTAGGTGATGAGTAAAAACAGAATTAATAAATAATAAGACACCACCCCCTGGCTGCAGCAAACATTTTGTATGCTCAACTAGAAAAACAATACAATCGATTCACTAAATGGCACACTATTGATGAACCAGGTTCCAGAGAGACTATTACTGATTGTTATGCAGAAATAAGCCTGACCAACGGTGTTCATCTTGGCATATTCCTGTTGATTGTATTTCACGAATTTATCATTTATCCACTCTTTCATCGCTGTATATGCTGTGGAAGAATAACGAGTTTATGGAAAATTTTGATGGGAATAATCATTCAAATTATGCGTGTCACCACACTGATTGCTTTTGATGTCATCTCCCGACACAACTATTTAAACAGTGAATACAATGCAACTGTCCAGTGCATATTTCATGAAGTTCATGGCCTTCTAAGCCAAAGTCTAAACTATCGCTGGTTGGCCATTCCTCAATATCTCCATTTTATCTCACTAACCTTCCTCCTTACTGGGTTAGTAGAGTTCATCTGTTCTCAAGCCCCTTACTCCATGAAGGGTGCAATAATAGGAGCACAGTATACCTTGCTTATAATTTGTTCAATCCCCACACTTGTTATAATTGCAGTGGTACTCTACAAAGCGGATCTCTCGAGTTTGGGTACTGGGACCATCGGTTGTGAATTTCGGTACGCACTGCTAATAATAGTCGCATATCTCTCCCTCTTCGTAATTTTAGTATGGATAGTAAAGCGATACAAGATGCGGAAAAGAGAAGATTTACTGCCCAATGAACACTTCTTTGCTGAAAGATACTACTCTTACTGAATACCATACACAGCCTGTGTGGAATTATACCACAATTTTGATTGTATACGTGAGTGTGAATTAGTGTATGCATGCATACAAATATTATAAGTCTTTACTGAGAGATGCTATTCACAATCATAGTGATCTTTGATACTTGTGTCATCTTTCAATTTTCTCAGATCAACAGTTTACTAATCGTTGCCAATGTTTTCCTTTAGATTTGAATATATCAGCATAATAATAATATAATAGCAGGTCTTCACCCATAATATAACGAAAAATGACAATTAGTGTGTTTTGAAGATTTCAGCATAGATAATATTATGATTTTAGGGTATCACATAGATGTTTGAAGTCACACTATACATTCACTGTGGACTGCTAAGTATGACAAGGGTTTTTCTCTATATGGTTTAAACTAGATCTGTACTATGTGCTACCGTAGCTACAACATCTCAGTTAGTATAGATGCTCTACTGATAGGACAGCTAAAATTTTGTGATATACATGTCACAGTACTGTAGCTACATATACAAAAATATTTTTGAGATACGAATGTAACCTACATGTACAAGGCAGCCATCAGTGTCGATCTGGGAGTGCTACAGCACCCTGAGCAACGTTCAGGGTAGCTACACCACTGGCTTTACTTTCATAATACCCACATGCTTGTGTACATAGAAAAAATAATATTGTTCTTCACAGTCTACTAGCTAATAAGGATAAACCGAAAGTAAACCTATAAACACCTAAAGTGCATAACTTTAAAGCAAAAAACTAGATCAAGAGTGAAGAGTAATTAGTACCTGAATAATTTGTGCGTGTGTCAATAAAGAGCTAAAATTATGACAGAGGAGAAGATAAATTCATCAAGTTCATCAAAAAGTATTTCATTAGCAAGTTTCAATAACCAGGAAATCACTAAAAAAGACCAATTAAGAGCCTGCTGCAATGTAAAACGCTATCAGATAAGAAAGGTTAAGAACAAAGGAGCTGTATTGGTACTGGCAATTAGTTATTTAGTGACAAGTATCTTATATTTTCTATTAAACTCTGCAGTTGACCACCCAGTACACCAGGTTTGGCTTATTCCATTTGGTATTACCACAGCCATAGCAGGATGGCTGACTGATGCCTTCATTGGAAGGTACAAAGTGATTCGTTGCAGTATTTGGATAATGTGGCTCCTTACGATTGCAATAACAGTAAGTGCTGTTGTTGGCCAACTAAGTGAGATATATCACCATTACAATGAGGATATTGTTCAACCCACACTATTCTGTATGATAAGTATTGGGCTTGGAGCATTTCAATCCAATATCATTCAGTTTGGACTAGATCAGCTCCATGATGCTTCAACAACTGAAATAAAGTCTTTCATAGTTTGGTATGTGAACTCTCTAATCACTACTGGACTTATTGTACAGTTTAATTTTTCGTGCCTAAATAAGCTCTATCTTTCGTTACTAATTTGTGTGTGTCTAACATTAGCACTGCTACTTATGATTTTTTTCAATAAATTGTTAATAAAGGAGCCACCACCTAAATATTCTTTTAAATTGATTTACAAGGTTATCAAATTTGCTATTGTTACAAAGCATCCTCGATGCAGAAGTGCCTTTACCTACTGTGAAGATGAACTTCCTTCTCGTATTGACTTCGGTAAGAGTAAATACGGAGGACCATTCACAACAGAGCAGGTGGAAGATGTCAAAACACTTTTCAGATTTATCCCTCTGATATCGATCTTTGGCGTGATCGCAAGTGTACTTGTTACAGAAACCAGTTTGTACATTGTCCGAGGAAGACGATTCACTGAATCGCATGTTGTTCAAGGTTCCAGAGGAATTGCTAAATGTTACGCAGAAACAAGCCTGACCAACAGTGTTCATCTTGGTATACTCCTGTTGATTGTATTCCATGAACTTATCATTTATCCACTCTTTCATCGTTGTATATGTTGCATAAGGGTAAAGAGTTTATGGAAAGTCTTGACAGGCATAACCATTCAAATTTTGCGTGTCACTATACTGATTGCTATTGATGTTATTTCCCGACATAACTATTTAAAAAGTGACTACAATGCAACTATACAGTGTATGTTTAATAAGGGTCATCATGACCTTCTAAGCAAAAATCTAAACTATCGATTGTTAACCATTCCTCAATATCTTCATTTCATATCAATGACTTTCCTCCTTACAGGGGCAATCGAATTCATCTGTTCTCAAGCCCCTTACTCCATGAAGGGTGTAATAATAGGAGCTCAGTATACCTTGATTTCAATTTGCTCAATCCCCACACTTGTAATAATTGCAGTAGTACTCTCTAAAACGGATCTCTCGAGTTTGGGTACTGGTAGCTACCATTGGTTGTGAATTTTGGTATGCACTGCTAATAATAGTCGCACATATCTCTCTATTCATACTTTTAGCATGGATGGTAAAGCGATACAAGATGCAGAAAAGAGAAGATTTACTGCCCAATGAGCACTTCTTTGCCGAAAGATACTACTCTTATTGAATATCACACATATAGCACAAGTGGAGTTAAACCATGACAGTTTTAGTTGTATACGTAAGTGTGAATATGGTGTATGCAGGGGCGTACCCAGGATTTAATACAGGGGGTTTCTAAGTAGTTGCGCGCGAAGCGCGCGCGAAAAATTGAGCGACCACGCCCACTTTTGGGGCCACGCCCTCTAATTAACGATCGCCGTTTAGCATGTTTTAGTAACAGTTTGCCAGATTCTCGAAGATTTTAGCAAAGAAACACAAGGAAAAACACCAGAGAAGAGTTCTAAGCTAAGTTTTAAGAGATTTTAGTGCCTGCAGATGGAATCTGGAAACCAAGGGGGTTTCCTATAGCAGCTAAGTCATACTAAGATAATGCTGAATCTGACTGCCAAGGGGGGTTTCCGGGCAACGAGGAAACAACTAAGGTACGCCCCTGGTATGTATGCATATACCGTAGAATCCCGCGATTACGCCCCCCCTCGCGCATAAGCCCCCCCTGCATTTTTAGCTCAAGTTCCTGCTTAGGTACTTTTGTCTCGCGTATAAGCCCCCCCCCCCCTCCCTAACTGTAAAATGGAGCCCATAAATCAACAAAAACAGCAGCTACAGCTAGCAAACTAGCTATTTGTGTCATATTATGCCTTACTTTGTCGTTTTTCTCGAGTTTAGCCCACCAAACAGCCAGAGAAAGTACAGAGATCGCGCGCCCACGTGGCATTCGACGGTTGGTAATGGTCGTCACACGGAAATGTAAGGATCCCGCGTATAAGCCCCCTCCCCACTTTTGCCCAATCCTAGCATGCACAAAGGGGGGGCGTAATCGCGGGATTCTACGGTACATAATATTAGTCTTCGGCTGACATAATACTATCACAATTATAATGATCACTGATATTTAGGATATGTCATCTTTCACTTTCTCAGATCAACAATTTACAGTTTACTATAAATATTTCCTTTTATGCTGGAAAATATCAGTATTGCAGTCCACCAAGAGAATATCATGTACATATTATGTAGGGAGTATACCTGATGATAGACTAAGTGCATCACTATTCGTACTTATATAAGCCACTCCAATTTACATTGTATAGGCATATTTTTCTTATGTTTTCATAATTATTATTTAGACTATGCATATGTTCACCCTGCATGAAAATTGGTTTCGCTTCTTTTGTTACTGCTCATCCAGAAGTAAAATGCTAATAAAGTGCTACGTATGGTCAAGAGCTTTGATCGTATACGATCCTAGTTGACGATGTAAACTATTTGCCTGAGGAAACTATAGGCTTAACTCTCTACCATTAAAGTTTAGAGTTGAAATGTGGTCAACATTGATGACTTGTACCACAATAACTATGACACTATGAGCTTCTAAGTACATGCAAGGATGACATATTATTGCTATACATACATACATACATACATACATACATTGACTAGGTAGCCCAGTCTGTTTCCTGTTGTTTATTCACACTCAGTCTGTTTGTTTTTTTCTTGTCTCATTTCATTGAGCCGTTTGTCTCATTTTTTGAGCCCTTGTGTCTATTCCTCTTTTTATTTAAGCTTTATGGTTTCTCTGTAGCTAGCTATTTCTCATCCAGATGAGTCACATCACATGTGACGAAAAGCTTCGATCAATAATATACAGTTGAAGTCACCATCTTGTTGCTTAGCCTAAGCCAGCACACAGTATTTCTATAATCATCCTCACCTACATAATCTAACTTCATCTAACCATAATATATTATAGAGGCTCATTGCTATGTGAGACTTAAGATACTGGAATTAATGAGCTTAACGTAGCATGAAAGTATCAACACAAAAATCACACCAGGATGTTTCGATCCAAGAATCTTCGTCAGCTGATTGCTGGCATACATAAAAAAACCACAGAATAAATAGCAACTAAACATGAGGTCACGTGAATCAGATGTAGTAGTAGCTTAAAATTGTGAAGGGGCCTAGTGTATATTATATGATAGCCATGTCTGGTTCAGCATCAGACCACAGTCTAAGTTTGAATTTCTCCCTTCTGTCTTCTTTATTCAAATGGCTTCAAGTGTTCTTCTCTTCCAGTAGTTCTGCTCATGCTCCAAGATCTCCAGTCCCTCCCAGTCAACAGTGTGCTGTTTATCCCAAGCATGTACGGCCACTCCATTCTTCCTATCTCCAGTTTTCACCGCGTATTTGTGCTCTGCTACTCTCTTGCTCAGTGTTCTTCTCGTCTCTCCTATGTAGACCGAGCTGCAGTCACGGCATGGGATCGATTTGGTAAACAATGTGTTTCTTGCTCATCTTCAGGGCAGGGCTTTTCACTTTCATCAGTACTTCTCTTAAAGTACCATTGGATTTGAAGACCTCTCGTACTCCGATCTTCCGGCAGGGCCTATGGATCTTTTCAGATAGTCCTTTCAGGTAAGGTTGGGCTTGTCCGTGTTGGACGCTCCCTCTTCTTCACATATGGTAGGTGTCGGTTTCTCAGATTTTTGATGGGAATAGCACTGATTGTCACCACACTGATTGCTTTTGATGTCACCTCCCGACACAACTATTGGAAACTATTGGATACAATGCAACTATACAGTGTATATTTAGTTAAAGTCGTGGCCTTCTAAGCCAAAGTTTAAATAATCAATGGTTAGCCATTCCTCAATATCTCCATTTTATCTCACTAACCTTCCTCCTCACAGGCGCAACGGAGTTCATTAATTTTGTTCTCAAGCTCCTTATTCCATGAAGGGTGTCATAATAGGAGCACAGTATATTTCAATTTGTTCAATCCCCATGATTGTAATAATTGCAGTGGTGCTCTACAAAAAGGATCTCTTGAGTTTGGGTACTGGGACTATCAGCTGTGAATTTTGGTATGCAATGCTAATAATAGTTGCATATCTCTCTCTCTTTGTCATTTTAGCATGGATAGTAAAGCGATACAAAATGCGGAAAAGAGGATTTACTGCCCATGAGCATTTCTTTGCTGAAATATGCTATTCTTATTGACATAGCACATGTGAAATTAGATCACAGTTTTATTTGTATGTAAATTAGTGTATGCATGCATAAATTAGTTTTTGCTGAGAGATACTATTCACAATAATAATGATCATTGATACAAGTACAGTGTCATCTTTCTCAGATCAACAGTTTACTAGTTATACATCAATGCTTTCCTTTTGGACTTGAACATATCAATAAAATCGTAGTAACTTCTCCAAGAAAATATCACCCACATAATATTATCATAGGCGTAGGAAGATGATTTGGTAAACGGGTGCTCTGATGCCTAAGTGTACACTAAATCGATACCATAAACAATTCAGAGCAAAATCTAACTTTGTGTGTGTTTCACTCAGAAATTTCATGGGTGCACCAGCACCCGGTGCACCCATGCTTCCTACGCCAGTGATTATGTATGTGGAAAGTAAACCTCGTAATAATTATATCTATGAGCCACATAAATTTGCATTAATTATGTATTATTTATCAATATTTGCAGGGATATGTCATTGGCTTCATCCATCGAAATTTGGCTTGCCAGTGAGCTGAGCGAGGAAGGTGGCAGTAATTGACCAATTTTTGAAATCATGCCTAAAGCACCTGCACTGAGGGTTAATACTTGTACAAGTGATGCTTGCTAGGTGTATCATTCTGCTATGATACATCGTATGGAAAATCTAATAAACTAGAGCACTAAAGTGCAGAACGCTCGTGAGATTGCGAGTCAGGATTGATATTAAATAGTTTTGTGATGATAATGATTTTTTGGGGGTATTCTATATTATAATTGTGCAGACGAGTATGACTCTGAAATACTAACCATCAAGAAACTATAATATATTATACTATTAAACCATTAATATCGGCCAGGTTGCAGGGCTGAAGACAGCTACAGTCATCAGTGTCATCCAAAGATACATGTACAACAAAGCTTTGCCTAATGCATGCACTATTAAAATACAGCTATGACAGGATGGTGACTACATGTATCTATGCAACTCACTCCGATCCATTCTAAGATGAGACCATAGCTACGATGACACACAATTTATATTGCTTGAGATTAGGCCTGCAGGATGCTCTTATTATACACTACCATGTGGCAACTACAGATTCTTCAGTTGCCCTATAGCCTGTGTACTGTATCATCACAAACAGTTTATGGAACAGACTACCCTAATTTACAATACTGGGAATTGAGAAGTGGTCAATTAACTTCGGTTAGTTAAAAATAAAGAATATGCTATAACTCTCATGAGAATGATTATGATCTTTCACTGCTTTACTTTCATAGTCACTATACCCATGCACGTGCTTGTGTACATAAAAAACTAATAATATTATTGTTGTTTATAGTCTAGCTGATAATGTTGAATTACAGACAAACTGAAGAAAAACCTATACTGTAACACCTGAAATGCATATTAATTTTTAAGCAAAAAAAAGCTATATAGAGTGAAGAGTAATTAGTACTTGAACAATTAATAGTGCATGTGTCAACAAAGAGCTAAAAGTATGACAGAGGAGAAGATAAATTCATCAAGTTCATCAAAAAGTATTTCGTTAGCAAGCTTCAATAATCAGGATATCACTAGAAAAGACCAGTTAAGTGCCTGCTGTAATGTAAAACGTTACCAGATAAGAAGAGTTAAGAACAAAGGAGCTGTACTGGTACTGGCAATCAGTTATCTAGTCACAAGCATCTTATATTTTCTAGTAAACTCTGCAGTTCACTACCCACTACACCAGGTTTGGCTTATTCCATTTGGTATTACCACAGCCATAGCAGGATGGCTGACTGATGCCTTCCTTGGAAGGTACAAAGTGATTCGTTGCAGTATTTGGATAATGTGGCTCCTTACGATTGCAATAACATTAAGTGCTGTTGTTGGACAATTAAGTGAGATATATTACCATTACAAGGATATTGTTCAACCCACACTATTCTGTATGATAAGTATTGGGCTTGGAGCATTTCAATCCAATATCATTCAGTTTGGACTAGATCAGCTCCATGATGCTTCAACAACTGAAATAAAGTCCTTCATAGTTTGGTATGTGAACTCTCTAATCACTACTGGATTTATTGTAGAGTTTAATTTTTCGTGCCTAAATGAGTTCTATCTTTCGTTACTAATTTGTGTGTGTCTTACATTTGCACTAATACTAATGATTTGTTTTAATAAATTATTAATAAAGGAGCCACCACCTAAATATTCTTTTAAATTGATCTATAAGGTCATCAAATTTGCTATTGTTACAAAGCATCCTCGATACAGAAGTGCCTTCACCTACTGTGAAGATGAGCTTCCTTCTCGTATTGACTTCGGTAAGAGTAAATACGGAGGACCATTCACAACAGAGCAGGTGGAAGATGTCAAAACACTTTTCAGATTTATCCCTCTGATATCGATCTTTGGCGTGATCGCAAGTGTACTTGTTACAGAAACCAGTTTGTACTTTGTCCGAGGAAGACGATTCACTGAATCGCATGTTGTTCAAGGTTCCGGAGGAATTGCTGAATGTTACGCAGAAACAAGCCTGACCAACAGTGTTCATCTTGGTATACTCCTGTTGATTGTATTCCATGAACTTATCATTTATCCACTCTTTCATCGCTGTATATGTTGCATAAGGGTAAAGAGTTTATGGAAAGTCTTGACAGGCATAACCATTCAAATTTTGCGTGTCACTATACTGATTGCTATTGATGTTATTTCCCGACATAACTATTTAAAAAGTGAATACAATGCAACTATACAGTGTATGTTTAATAAGGGTCATCATGACCTTCTAAGCAAAAATCTAAACTATCGATTGTTAACCGTTCCTCAGTATCTTCATTTCATATCAATAACTTTCCTCCTTACAGGGGCAATCGAATTCATCTGTTCTCAAGCCCCTTACTCCATGAAGGGTGTAATAATAGGAGCTCAGTATACCTTGATTTCAATTTGTTCAATCCCCACACTTGTAGTAATTGCAGTAGTACTCTCTAAAACGGATCTCTCGAATTTGGGTACTGGTACCATTGGTTGTGAATTTTGGTATGCACTGCTAATAATAGTCGCACATATCTCTCTATTCATACTTTTAGCATGGATGGTAAAGCGATACAAGATGCGGAAAAGAGAAGATTTACTGCCCAATGAGCACTTCTTTGCCGAAAGATACTACTCTTATTGAATATCATACATATAGCACAAGTGGAGTTAAACCATGACAGTTTTAGTTGTATACGTAAGTGTGAATATGGTGTATGTATGCATATACATAATAATATTAGTCTTCGACTGACATAATACTATCACAATTATAATGATCACTGATATTTAGGATGTGTCATCTTTCACTTTCTCAGATCAACAGTTTACAGTTTACTGTAAATATTTCCTTTTATGCTGGAAAGGGTCAGTATTGCAGTCCACCAAGAGAATATCATGTACATATTATGTAGGGAGTATACCTGATGATAGACTAAGTGCATCACTATTCGTACTTATATAAGCCACTCCAATTTACATTGTATAGGCATATTTTTCTTATGTTTTCATAATTATTATTTAGACTATGCATATGTTCACCCTGCATGAAAATTGGTTTCGCTTCTTTTGTTACTGCTCATCCAGAAGTAAAATGCTAATAAAGTGCTACGTACGGTCAAGAGCTTTGATTGTATACAATCCTAGTTGACGATTTAAACTATTTGCCTGAGGAAACTATAGGCTTAACTCTCTACCATTAAAGTTTAGAGTTGAAATGTGGTCAACATTGATGACTTGTACCACAATAACTATGATACTATGAGCTTCTAAATACATGCAAGGATGACATATTATTGCTATACATACTATACATACATACATTGACTAGGTAGCCCAGTCTGTTTCCTGTTGTTTATTCACACTCAGTCTGTTTATTTTTTTTCTTGTCTCATTTCATTGAGCCGTTCGTCTCATTTTTTGAGCCCTTGTGTCTATTCCTCTTTTTATTTTAAGCTTTGTGATTTCTCTGTATTTCTCATCCTGATGAGTCACATCACATGTGACGAAAAGCTTCAATCAATAATATACAGTTGAAGTCACCATCTTGTTGCTTAGCCTAAGCCAGCACACAGTATTTCTATAATCATCCTCACCTACATAATCAAACTTCATCTATATTATAGAGGCTCATTGCTATGTGAGACTTAAGATACTGGAATTAACGAGCTTAACATAGCATGAAAGTATCAACACAAAAATCACACCAGGATGTTTCGATCCAAGGATCTTCGTCAGCTGATTGCTGGCATACATAAAAAACCACAGAATAAATAGCAACTAAACATGAGGTCACGTGAATCAGATGTAGTAGTAGCTTAAAATTGTGTAGGGGCCTAGTGGATATTATATTATGATAGCCATGTCTGGTTCAGCATCAGACCACAGTCTAAGTTTGAATTTCTCCCTTCTGTCTTTTTTATTCAAATGGCTTCAAGTATTCTTCTCTTCCAGTAGTTCTGCTCATGCTCCAAGATCTCCAGTCCCTCCCAGTCAACAGTGTGCTGTTTATCCCAAGCATGTACGGCCACTCCATTCTTCCTATCTCCAGTTTTCACTGCGTATTTGTGCTCTGCTACTCTCTTGCTCAGTGTTCTTCTCGTCTCTCCTATGTAGACCGAGCTACAGTCACGGCATGGGATCGATTTGGTAAACAATGTGTTTCTTGCTCATCTTCAGGGCAGGGCTTTTCACTTTCATCAGTACTTCTCTTAAAGTACCATTGGATTTGAAGACCTCTCGTACTCCGATCTTCCGGCAGGCCCTATGGATCTTTTCAGATAGTCCTTTCAGGTAAGGTAGGTACAGCAGTTTGGGCTTGTCCGTGTTGGACGCTCCCTCTTCTTCACATATGGTAGGTGTCGGTTTCTCAGATTTTTGATGGGAATAGCACTGATTGTCACCTCCCGACACAACTATTGGAAACTATTGGATACAATGCAACTATACAGTGTATATTTAGTTAAAGTCGTGGCCTTCTAAGCCAAAGTTTAAATAATCAATGGTTAGCCATTCCTCAATATCTCCATTTTATCTCACTAACCTTCCTCCTCACAGGCACAACAGAGTTCATTTGTTCTCAAGCTCCTTATTCCATGAAGGGTGTCATAATAGGAGCACAGTATATTTCAATTTGTTCAATCCCCATGATTGTAATAATTGCTGCAGTGGTGCTCTACAAAAAGCATCTCTTGAGTTTCGGTACTGGGACTATCAGCTGTGAATTTTGGTATGCAATGCTAATAATAGTTGCATATCTCTCTCTCTTCGTCATTTTAGTATGGATAGTAAAGCGATACAAAATGCGGAAAAGAGGATTTACTGCCGATGAGCATTTCTTTGCTGAAATATGCTATTCTTATTGACATAGCACATGTGAAATTAGATCACAGTTTTATTTGTATATAGCTATATACATATGTAAATTAGTGTATGCATGCATAAATTAGTTTTTGCTGAGAGATACTATTCACAATAATAATGATCATTGATACAAGTACAGTGTCATCTTTCTCAGATCAACAGTTTACTAGTTATACCATCAATGCTTTCGTTTTGGACTTGAACATATCAGTAAAATCGTAGTAACTGTTCTCCAAGAAAATATCACCCACATAATATTATGTATGTAGAAAGTAAACCTGATAGAGCATCGTAATAATTATATCTATGAGCCACCTAAATTTGCATTATCGGTATTATTCATCAAAATTTGCAGGGATATGTCGTTGGCTTCATCCATCGAAATTTGGCTTGCCAGTGAGCTGAGCGAGGAAGGTGGCAGTGGTGACCGATTTTTGAAATCATGCCTAAAGCACCTGCACTGAGGGTTAATACTTGTACGAGTGATGCTTGCTAGGTGTATCATTCTGCTACGATACATCGTATGGAAAATCTAATAAACTAGAGCACTAAAGTGCAGAACGCTCGGTGCAAATGCAGTCATGTTGATGGTTGACATTGCTGAGATTGCGAGTCAGGATTGGTATTAAATAGTTTTGTGATGATAATGATTGTTTGGGGTGTTCTATAATTGTGCAGACGAGTATGACCCTGAAATACTAACCATCAAGACACTATAATATACTATACTATTAAACCATTAATATCGGCCAGGTTGCAGGGCTGGAGACAGCTACAGTCATCAGTGTCATCCAAAGATACATGTACAATCAAGCTTTGCCTCATGCATGCACTATACAGTTATGACAGGATGGTGACTACTGTAACATGTATCTATGCAACTTACTCCGATCCATTCTAAGATGAGACCTGACACACAATTTATATTGCTTGAGATCAGGCCTGCAGGATGCTCTTATGATACACTCCCATGTGGCAACTACAGATTCTTCAGTTGCCCTATAGCCTGTGTACTGTATCATCACAAACAGTTTATGGAACAGACTACCCTAATTTACAATACTGGGAATTGAGAAGTGGTCAATTAACTTCGCTTAGTTAAAAACAAAAAATATGCTATAACTCTCATGAGAATGAATCAGATTATGATCTTTCACTGCTTTACATTCATAGTCACTATACCCATGTACATGCTTGTGTACATAGAAAACTAATATTGTTGTTTATAGTCTAGCTGTTAATGTTGAATTACAAACAAACTGAAAAAAACCTATACTGTAATAGCTACCTAAAATGCATATTAACTTTTAAGCAAAAGAAAACTATATAGAGTGAAGAGTAATTAGTACTTGAACAATTAATAGTGCATGTATCAATAAAGAGCTAAAAGTATGACAGAGAAGAAGATAAATTCATCAAGTTCATCAAAAGGTATTTCGTTAGCAAGTTTCAATAATCAGGATATCACTAGAAAAGACCAGTTAAGTGCCTGCTGTAATGTAAAACGCTACCAGATAAGAAGAGTTAAGAACAAAGGAGCTGTACTAGTACTGGCAATCAGTTATCTAGTCACAAGCATCTTATATTTTCTATTAAAGTCTGCAGTTGACCACCCAGTAAACCAGGTTTGGTTTACTCCATTTGGTATTACCACAGCCATAGCAGGATGGCTGACTGATGCCTTCATTGAAAGGTACAAAGTGATTCGTTGCAGTATTTGGATAATGTGGCTCCTTATGATTGCAATAGCAGTAAGTGCTGTTGTTGGCCAACTAAGCGAGATATATCACCATTACAATGAGGATATTGTTCAACCCACACTATTCTGTATGATAAGTATTGGGCTTGGAGCATTTCAATCCAATATCATTCAGTTTGGGCTAGATCAGCTCCACGATGCTTCAACAACTGAAATAAAGTCTTTCATAGTCTGGTATGTGAACTCTCTAATCACTACTGGATTTATTGTACAGTTTAATTTTTCGTGCCTAAATAAGCTCTATCTTTCGTTACTAATTTGTGTGTGTCTTACACTAGCACTAATACTAATGATTTGTTTTAATAAATTGTTAATAAAGGAGCCACCACCTAAATATTCTTTTAAATTGATCTATAAGGTCATCAAATTTGCTATTGTTACAAAGCTTCCTCGATGCAGAAGTGCCTTCACCTACTGTGAAGATGAGCTTCCTTCTCGTATTGACTTTGGTAAGAGTAAATATGGAGGACCATTCACAACAGAGCAGGTGGAAGATGTCAAAACACTTTTCAGATTTCTCCCTCTAATATCGATCTTTGGCGTGATCGCAAGTGTACTTGTTGCAGGAACCAATTTGTACATTGTCCAAGGAAAACGATTCACTGAATCGCATGTTGTTCATGGTCTAGGTTCCAGAGAAACTGCTAAATGTTACGCAGAAACAAGCCTGACCAACAGTGTTCATCTTGGTATACTCCTGTTGATTGTATTCCATGAACTTATCATTTATCCACTCTTTCATCGCTGTATATGTTGCATAAGGGTAAAGAGTTTATGGAAAGTCTTGACAGGCATAACCATTCAAATTTTGCGTGTCACTACACTGATTGCTATTGATGTTATTTCCCGACATAACTATTTAAAAAGTGAATACAATGCAACTATACAGTGTAATATTCTTAATAAAGGTCATCATGACCTTCTAAGCGAAAATCTAAACTATCGATTGTTAACCATTCCTCAATATCTTCATTTCATATCAATAACTTTCCTCCTTACAGGGGCAATCGAATTCATCTGTTCTCAAGCCCCTTACTCCATGAAGGGTGTAATAATAGGAGCACAGTATACCTTGATTTCAATTTGTTCAATCCCCACATTTGTAATAATTCCAGTGGTACTCTCTAAAACGGATCTCTCGAGTTTGGGTACTGGTACCATTGGTTGTGAATTTTGGTATGCACTGCTAATAATAGTCGCACATATCTCTCTATTCATACTTTTAGCATGGATGGTAAAGCGATACAAGATGCGGAAAAGAGAAGATTTACTGCCCAATGAGCACTTCTTTGCCGAAAGATACTACTCTTATTGAATATCATACATATAGCACAAGTGGAGTTAAACCATGACAGTCTTAGTTGTATACGTATGTGTGAATTGGTGTATGTATGCATAATTATACATATTAGTCTTCACTGACATAATACTATCACAATTATAATGATGACTGATATTTTATTATGGATATGTCATCTTTCACTTTCTCAAATCAACAGTTTACAGTTTACTGTAAATATTTCTTTTTATTCTGGAAAGGGTCAGTATTGCAGTCCACCAAAAGAATATCATGTACATATCATGTAGGGAGTATACCTAATGATAGTGCATCACTATACGTAGAGTAGGGTTGGCATATTTCGGACAGCTAAGAAAAGACAGCGTTATATCACAGACAAACGAGCAGCACTAGATCGCGAGTATGCAACCACAGATAGGCCCAAACACCACCTACTAAACGAGCCCTTAACCGTGGCCCCACCTACTTCCGTTCGTGCAGGGCGTGCGCACAAAGTACCGCTGATTCCGGAGGTAGAGAGCGGACAGTGTCGACCATTACCGGACGAAGGTGAAAGAAAATACATAAAAAATCGCGGCTGCGGTTATCAATATATGATACATAAATGGCATCAAATGCATCATGAACAACATCCTTTTTACATCCTGCCTTTAGATTTGAAGACTCATCCAAAAATTGTGAAATAATACATGAATACATAAAGTAATGCAATATATACATTGTCCAGAAACTACCTCTGAAAGTTCTTTACAAAAAAAATCTGGTTTATGCTTATAATAAGGTCAAAAAATTCCGGAAAAAATTCTGAAAATTCTCCATACATTCTAGTATGCACATACCAAATGAAAAAATAATTCATCAAAAATTGATGCCGCTGTGCCATGGTAATAATATTTATAAATCTTAGCTACCATGAAAAAACAGCTTCTTGAAAAAAATACGAAAAAGTTGCGACTGTTTAGATCAGTATTGTGCAGCTTCTGTGTGGATGCATACCACAGGAAATGAGATATAGGTAGTACTTACATGGCCCCTACCTCATGGCAAATGTGTGAGGCGTCCAGTAACTGCCTCCGTCCGATAATACCCTACCCTACTCTACTTATATAAGCCACTCCAATCTACATTGTATAGGCATATTTACCCCGCGCGCATGCGCAAGGGGGTAAAGTAATCGGTCGTGTCGTTGTCGTCGTCGTCGTTGTCGTCGTTAGCACAAAAATCGCCATATCTCGAGATATAGGCGTCTAAGCGACTCGTAATCACAACGAATCAATCGAATTCGGCGAAAAACTGGCTTCAGTGTGCGTCAAATCGAGGGATACGGTCCACGAGCGTCACAAATAGTGCGTTTTTGTTGGCCACTGTAGCCACGCCTATCGACAGTGCCCATCAATGCATATGCATGCCAATTGTGCTTTCTGCTCATGCGCACAACTAAGTGGCCAAGTATATGACTGGTAAAGATCGTCGATGTTCTAAAAAAATGCTCGTGATGTCTACATCCGTGACCAATCATAATATAAGACAGCTATAAGCTTACTACTACTGACAAATATAAGTAGAAATTGATATGTTCCTAGTTTGGGCTAGGTCTGGGTGCAGAGAGCACTTTTTCAAGTGTCACCGTGCCGGAACCCCTAGTAGGCTAAGCTGAGCATTTCTATTTCTCTAAAGTTTACAAAATTATAGCCATGCACTGAAAGTAAATCTATAGATTGCACAATGTGCGCGTGGGGTATGTGCTCTATAGAGCTCTAGTTTTCTTATGTTTTTATAAATTATTATTTAGACTATGCATATGTTTACCCTGCATGAAAATTGGTTTCGCTTCTTTTGTTACTGCTCATCCAGAAGTAAAATGCTAATAAAGTGCTATGGTCAAGAGCTTTAATTGATCGTACGATCCTAGTTGACTATTTAAACTATTTGCCAGAGGAAACTATAGGCTTAACTCTCTACCATTAAAGTTTAGAGTTGAAAAGTGGTCAACATTGATGACTTGTACCACAATAACTATGACACTATGAGCTTCTAAGTACATGCAAGGATGACATATTATTGCTATACATACATGCATACATTGACTAGATAGCCCAGTCTGTTTCCTGTTGTTCAATATTCACAATGTTTTTTTTTTCTTGTCTCATTTCATTGAGCCTTTTGTCTCATTTTTTGAGCCCTTGACAATGTGTCTATTCCTCTTTTTATTTAAGCTTTGTGATTTCTCTGTATTTCTCATCCTGATGAGTCACATCACATGTGACGAAAAGCTTCAATCAATAATATACAGTTGAAGTCACCATCTTGATGCTTAGCCTAAGCCAGCACACAGTATTTCTATAATCATCCTCACCTACTGGCATAATCAAACTTCATCTAACCATAATATATTATAGAGGCTCATTGCTATGTGGGACTTAAGATACTGGAATTAACATAGCATATAAGTATCAACATAAAAATCACACCAGGACATTTCGATCCAAGGATCTTCGTCAGCTGATTGCTGGCATGCATAAAAAAAACCATAGAATAAATAGCAACTAAACATGAGGTCACATGACGTAGTAGTTGGCTTAAAATTGTGAAGGGGCCTAGTGTATATTATATGATAGCCATGTCTGGTTCAGCATCAGACCACAGTCTAAGTTTGAATTTCTCCCTTCCGTCTTCTTTATTTAAATGGCTTTAAGTGTTCTTCTCTTCCAGTAGACTCCTCATGCTCTAAGATCTCCAGTCCCTCCCAGTCAACAGTGTGCTGTTCATCCCAAGCATGTACGGCCACTCCATTCTTCCTATCTCCAGTTTTCACCGCATATTTGTGCTCTGCTACTCTCTTGCTCAGTGCACGTTCTTCGATCTCGTCTCTCCTATGTAGACCGAGCTGCAGTCATGGCATGGGATTTGGTAAACAATGTCTTTCTTGCTCATCTTCGGGGCAGCGCTTTTCACTTTTGTCAGTACTCCTCTTAAAGTACCATTGGATTTGAAGACCGCTCGTACTCCGATCTTCCGGCAGGCCCTATGGATCTTTTCAGATAGTCCTTTCAGGTAAGGTAGCTAGGTGCAGCAGTTTGGGCTTGTCCGTGTTGGACACTCCCTCTTCTTCACGTATGGTAGGTGTCATTTTCTCAGATTTTTGATGGGAGTAGCTATTTGCTCAAAGTATGTGTCACTTCGTCATTTTAGCATGGATGGTAAAGCGATACAAAATGCGGAAAAGAGGATTTACTGCCCAATGAGCACTTCTTTGTTGAAAGATGCTATTCTTATTGATATAGCACATGTGAAATTAGATCACAGTTTTATTTGTATATACATGTGTAAATTAGTGTATGCATGAATAAATTAGTCTTTGCTGAGAGATACTATTCACAATAATAATGATCATTGATACATCAAGTACAGTCACGGTCATCTTTCTCAGATCAACAGTTTACTAGTTATACTGTCAATGCTTTCACTTTGGACTTGAACGTATCAGTATAATCGTAGTTCTCCAAGAAAATATCACCCACATAATATTATGTATGTGGAAAGTATACCTGATAGAGCATTGTAATAATTATATCTATGAGCCACATAAATTTGCATTGTAGGTATTATTTATCAATATTTGCAGGGATATGTGCCGTTGGCTTCATCCATCGAAATTTGGCTTGCCAGTGAGCTGAGCGAGGAAGGTGGCAGCAGTGACTGATTTTTGAAACCATGCCTAAAGCACCTGCACTAAGGGTTAATACTTGTACGAGTGATGCTTCCTAGGTGTATCATTCTTGTATGGAAAATCTAACAAACTAGAGCACTTAATATTAGTCCTCTGGAAAATGTAGATTTTTGTCTTCATATTGATATAATGTTTATGTGGTTGCAGCATGTAAGTGATAGTTGTGAGCGAAAGAATTTGCTTGGACACATACAATTTGATACTAAAAATGTGTATTTCTGAAAAAAAAATGTATCTACCCAACTATATAAAAATGGTCATAACTTCACTTGTGATCAATATTTTTCATGAAACTTGCACCATTGGATTCAGCATACATAGGGGACTATCAATCCATGCCAAAAACTCGGTTTTTACGAAAAATTGCAAATGGTCTATTTTTTCATAACAGGTCACATAATTATACTATACTATTAAACCCGGATGATTATTACCGGACAGGTTGCAGGGCTGAAGACAGCTACAGTCATCAGTGTCATCCAAAGATACATGTACAACCAAGCTTTGCTCCATGGGCCGTGCATGCACTATAAAGCTATGACAGGATGGTGACTACATATGTACACAACTCACTCCGATCCATTCTAAGATGAGACCATAGCTACGATGACACACAATTTATATTGCTTGAGATCAGGCTTGCAGGATGCTCTTATTATACACTGCCATGTGGCAACTACAGATTCTTCAGTTGCCCTATAGCCTGTGTACTGTATAATCACAAACAGTTTATGGAACAGACTACCCTAATTTACAATACTGGGAATTGAGAAGTGGTCAATTAACTTCGCGTAGTTAAAAACAAAGAATATGCTATAGCTAACTCTCATGTGTATGATTATGAATTGTAATTTTCACTGCTTTACTTTCATAGTCACTAGCTATACCCATGCACATGCTTGTGTACATAGAAAACTAAATTAAATATTGTTGTTCATAGTTTAGCTGATAATGTTGAATTACAGACAAACAGAAAATAAACCTATACACCGAAAATGCATAACTTTTAAGCAAAAAAACTATTATATCGAGAGTGAAGAGTAATTAGTACTTGAACAATTAATAGTGCATGTGTCAATAAAGAGCTAAAAGTATGACAGAAAAGAAGAAAAATTCATCAAGTTCATCAAAAAGTATTTCGTTAGCAAGTTTTAATAATCAGGAAATCACTAGAAAAGACCAGTTAAGTGCCTGCTGTAATGTAAAACGCTACCAGATAAGAAGAGTTAAGAACAAAGGAGCTGTACTGGTACTGGCAATCAGTTATCTAGTCACAAGCATCTTATATTTTCTAGTAAACTCTGCAGTTCACCACCCACTACACCAGGTTTGGCTTATTCCATTTGGTACTACCACAGCCATAGCAGGATGGCTGACTGATGCCTTCATTGGAAGGTACAAAGTGATTTGTTGCAGTATTTGGATAATGTGGCTCCTTACGATTGCAATAACATTAAGTGCTGTTGTTGGACAATTAAGTGAGATATATTACCATTATAAGGATATTATTCAACCCACACTATTCTGTATGGTAAGTATTGGGCTTGGAGCATTTCAATCCAATATCATTCAGTTTGGACTAGATCAGCTCCATGATGCTTCAACAACTGAAATAAAGTCCTTCATAGTTTGGTATGTGAATTCTCTAATCACTACTGGATTTATTGTAGAGTTTAATTTTTCGTGCCTAAATAAGCTCTATCTTTCATTACTAATTTGTGTGTGTCTTACATTAGCACTAATACTAATGATTTGTTTTAATAAGTTGTTAATAAAGGAGCCACCACCTAAATATTCTTTTAAATTGATTTGCAAGGTTATCAAATTAGCTATTGTAACAAAACATCCTCGATGCAGAAGTGCCTTCACCTACTGTGAAGATGAGCTTCCTTCTCGTATTGACTTTGGTAAGAGTAAATATGGAGGACCATTCACAACAGAGCAGGTGGAAGATGTCAAAACATTTTTACGATTTCTCCCTTTAATATCGATTTTTGGCGTGATCGCAAGTGTACTTGTTGCAGAAACCAATTTGTACATTGTCCTAGGAAAACGATTCACTGAATCGCATGTTGTTCATGATCTAGGTTCCAGAGGAATTGCTGAATGTTACACAGAAACAAGCCTGACCAACAGTATTCATCTTGGTATACTCCTGTTGATTGTATTCCATGAACTTATCATTTATCCACTCTTTCATCGCTGTATATGTTGCATAAGGATCAAGAGTTTATGGAAAATCTTGATAGGAATAACTATTCAAATTTTGTGTGTCACTATACTGATTGCTATTGATGTTATTTCCCGACATAACTACTTAAAAAGCGAATACAATGCAACTATTCAGTGTATATTTAATGAAAGTCATCATGGCCTTCTACACCAAAGTCTAAATTATCGATGGTTAACCATTCCACGATATCTTCATTTCATATCAGTAACTTTCCTCCTTATAGGGGCAATCGAATTCATCTGTTCTCAAGCCCCTTACTCCATGAAGGGTGTAATAATAGGAGCACAGTATACCTTGATTTCAATTTGTTTAATCCCCACACTTGTAATAATTGCAGTGGTACTCTCTAAAACGGATCTCTCGAGTTTAGGTACTGGGACCATCAGCTGTGAATTTTGGTATGCACTGCTAATAATAGTCGCATATCTCTCCATTTTCATAATTTTAGCATGGATGGTAAAGCGATACAAGATGCGGAAAAGAGAAGATTTACTGCCCAATGAGCACTTCTTTGCTGAAAGATACTACTCTTATTGAATATCATACATAGCACATGTGGAATTATACCACAGTTTTAGTTGTATACATGAGTGTGAATTAGTGTATGCATGCATACAAAGTAGTCTTTGCTGAAAATATTATTAGTGTTTACTGAGAGATGCTATTCACAATCATAGTGATCATTGATACTTGTGTCATCTTTCAATTTTCTCAGATCAACAGTCTACTAATTATAATATTGCCAATGTTTTCCTTTAAACTTGAACATATCAGCATAATATAATAGCAGGTCTTCACCCATAATAAAAGAAAAAGTGACAATTAGTGTGTTTTGAAGATTTCAGAGTGTCACACAGATGTTTGAAGTCACTCTATACATTCACTCTAGACTGCTAAGTATGGCAAGGGTTTTTCTCTATAAACTTTTATGGTTAAATCTGTACTGTGTGCTATACCATAGCTACAACAACATCTCAACTATTTTAGTAGCTATTAAACATGCACCTGTTACAGTAGGTAGGATGCTCTACTGATAGGACAGCTAAAATTATGTGACGTACATGTTACATTACTGTTACAGTACGTATACAAAAAAATACGAATGTAACCTACAAGTCAGCCATCAGTGTCGGTCTGTATAATAATTATTTATATCTAAATAGCTACTGTGTCCTCAGCTTCATTCATTAATTGAAATTTGGCTCACTAGTTAGCTGAATGAGGAAGGCGACAGCAGTGACAGATTTTTGCAACCATGCCTAAAGCTCATGCATCAAAGATTAATACTTTTTTTCCTATAGGCATTATCATTCTACTATGATTCATCGTGTGGAAAATAATTATGACAAACTAGAGCACTAAAGTGCAGAACGCTCAGCGCAAATGCAGTCCTTGATGGTTGATATCACTGAGTGTGCGAGTCAGGATTGGTGTTAAATAGATAATGACGTTTTGGGGTGCTCTCATCAGGGTTTCATCCAGAAAAAAATTTTGGGGGGAGAAGTGGGCGTGGCAGTTTCACGCACCGTAATCCCTCCCCCAATTAAGCATTGATATGGATTAATGATTGTTTTCTGATGTCACTGAGGTATTGCATAGTTTTATCTAGTGCTCTTAAATAATTGAGTAATGAAGCGACGCAAAAATATACATGCTCACCTTCCCCCACCATGCACCTCTCTAGCTTTCTCTCTCTCTCCTTTTCCTCTTTGCTTCTTCTCTCTTTCTTTTTGGCAGGGAAGCTGGGTGTTTTGAGGGGGATTTGGGTTTGGGAAGCTTCCCCCCCCCCCCCCCCCCCCCCCCCCCCCCCACTGGATGAAACCCTGCTTATAGAGCTAGCTGCAATAATTGTGCAGATGAGTGTGACTCTGAAATATTAACTATTGAGAGCTGACTGACACTATAACATAATATTATTAAATCAGCAATACCGGCCAGGGCTGAAGACTTCTATACTGTCATCAGTGTAATCCAAAGATGCATGTACAACCATGCAAGCTTTATACCTCATGCATGAACTATAAAGGATGGTGACTACATATATCTATGTAACTCACTCCCTTCCAAGATGAAAACATAGCTACGATGACATACAATTTATATTGCTTGATATCAGGCCTGCAGGATGCTCTTATTATACACTGCCACATGGCTACAGATTCCTCAGTTCCCCTATAGCCTGTGTACTGTATCCTGTAGCCAAATATGGTTATAGGCATTATCACAGGCTTAAGTAGTATATGGAACAGAGTACCCTAATTCACAATATTGGGAATTGAAAAGTGGTCGACTTCGCTTAATTAAAAACAAAGTACATGCTAAACTTTCATGAGAATGATTATGAATCACAATTTTCACTGCTTTGCTTTCATAATCACTATACCCACGTGCTAGTGTACATAGAAAAACAAATATTGTTGTTCATAGTCTAGCTGATAATAATAATATTATTACGATGTTGAATTGCAGACGAACAGAAAGTAAACCTACACACATAAATGCATACCCTTTAAGCAAAAAAAATAGCTATATCAAGAGTGAAGAGTAATCAGTACATGAACAATTTGTAATAATAGTGCATGTGTAGCTAAGTAGAGTTATACCTGTTTAAAAAATTATGACAGAGGAGAAGATAAATTCATCAAGTTCATCAAAAAGTGTTTCATTAGCAAATTTCAATAACCAGGAAATTATTAGAAAATACCAGTTAAGTGCCTGCTGCAATGTAAAACGCTATCAAATAAGAAGAGTTAAGAACAAAGGAGCTGTATTGATACTGGCAATCAGTTATCTAGTCACAAGCATCTTATATTTTCTATTAAACTCTGCAGTTCACCACCCACTACGCCAGGTTTGGCTTATTCTATTTGGTATTACCACGGCCATAGCAGGATGGCTAACTGATGCCTTCATTGGAAGGTACAAAGTGATTCGTTGCAGTATTTGGATAATGTGGCTCCTTATGATTGCAATAACAGTAAGTGCTGTTATTGGCCAACTAAGTGAGATATATCACCATTACAATGAGGATATTGTTCAACCCACACTATTCTGTATGATAAGTATTGGGCTTGGAGCATTTCAATCCAATATCATTCAGTTTGGGCTAGATCAGCTCCATGATGCTTCAACAACTGAAATAAAGTCCTTCATAGTTTGGTATGTGAACTCTCTAATCACTACTGGATTTGTTGTACAGTTTAATATTTTGTGCCTAAATAAGCTCTATCTTTCATTACTAATTTGTGTGTGTCTTACACTAGCACTACTACTATTGATTAGCTTTAATAAGTTGTTAATAAAGGAGCCACCACCTAAATATTCTTTTAAATTGATCTATAAGGTCATCAAATTTGCTATTGTTACAAAGTATCCTCGATGCAGAAGTGCCTTCACCTACTGTGAAGATGAACTTCCTTCTCGTATTGACTTCGGTAAGAGTAAATATGGAGGACCATTCACAACAGAGCAGGTGGAAGATGTCAAAACAGTTTTACGATTTCTCCCTTTAATATTGATCTTTGGCATGATCGCAAGTGTACTTGCTACAGAAACCAATTTGTATATTTTCCTAGGAAAACGATTCACTGAATCGCATGTTGTTCATGATCTAGGTTCCAGAGGAATTGCTGATTGTTACGCAGACACAAGCCTGATAAACAGTGTTCATCTTGGTATACTCCTGTTGATTGTATTCCATGAACTTGTCATTTATCCACTCTTTCATCGCTGTATAGGCAGCGTAAGGATAAAGAGTTTATGGAAAATCTTGATAGGAATAACCATTCAAATTTTGCATGTCACTACACTGATTGCTATTGATGTTAATTATTTCCCGGCATAATTATTTAAAAAGCGAATACAATGCAACTGTCCAGTGTATAATATTTCATGAAGTTCATGGCCTTCTAAGCCAAAGTTTAAACTATCAGTGGTTGGCCATTCCACAATATCTTAATTTGATCTCACTAACCTTCCTCCTTACAGGGTTAATAGAGTTCATCTGTTCTCAAGCCCCTTACTCCATGAAGGTGCAATAATAGGAGCACAGTATACCTTGATTTCAATTTGTTCAATCCCCACACTTGTAATAATTGCAGCGGTACTCTACAAAGCGGATCTCTCGAGTTTGGGTACTGGCCGGGACCATCAGCTGTGAATTTTGGTATGCACTGCTAATAATAGTCGCATATCTCTCCCTCTTCGTAATTTTAGCATGGATGGTAAAGCGATACAAGATGCGGAAAAGAGAAAATTTACTGCCCAATGAGCACTTCTTTGCTGAAAGATACTACTCTTATTGAATATCATACATAGTATGTGTGGAATTATACCACTGTTTCAATTGTATACGTGAGTGTGAATTAGTGTATGCATGCATACAAAGTAGTCTCTGCTGAAACTATTATTAGTCTTTACTGAGAAATGCTATTCACAATCATAGTGATCATTGATACTTGTGTCATCTTTCAATTTTCTCATATCAACAGTTTACTAATTATAATATTGCCAATGTTTTCCTTTAGACTTGAACGTATCAGCATATTTAAATAATAGCAGGTCTTTACCGATAATAAAACGAAAAGTGACAATTAGTGTGTTTTGAAGATTTCAGGGTGTCACACAGATGTTTGAAGTCACTCTATACATTTACTGTAGATTACTAAGTATGGCTGTGTGCTATACCGTAGCTACAACATCTCAACTATTTTAGTAGCTATTAAACATGCACCTGTTATAGTAGGTAGGATGCTCTACTGATAGGACAGCTAAAATTATGTGACGTACATGTTACATTACTGTTACAGTATGTATACAAAAAATACGATTGTAACCTACAAGTCAGCCATCAGTGTTGGTCTGTATAATAATTATTTATATCTAAATAGCTACTATGTACTCAGCTTCATTCATTGAAATTTGGCTCACTAGTTAGCTGAACGAGGAAGGTGACAGCAGTGACAGATTTTTGCAACCATGCCTAAAGCTCATGCACCAAAGATTAATGCTTTTTTTCCTATAGGCACTATCATTCTGCTATGATTCATCGTGTGGAAAATAATTATGACAAACTAGAGCACTCAAGTGCAGAACGCTCAGTGCAAATGCAGTCCTTGATGGTTGATATCACTGAGTGTGCGAGTCAGGATTGGTGTTAAATAGATAATGACGTTTTGGGGTGCTCTCATCAGGGTTTCATCCAGGAAAAAAATTTTGGGGGAGAAGTGGGCGTGGACGTTTCACGCACCGTGACCCCTCCCCCAATTAAGCATTGATATGGATTAATGATTGTGTTTTCTGATGTCACTGAGGTATTGCATAGTTTTATCTAGAGCTCTATAATTGAGTCATGAAATAGGAGACTATACTGATCACTTGCAATGCGACGTAAAATAATATTATACACGCTCCCCTTCCCCCACCATGCACCTCTCTCTCTCTTTCTCTCTCTCTCTCTCTCTCCTTTTCCTCTTTTCTTCCTTCTCTCTTTCATTTTGAAGGGGAAACAGGGCGTTTTGAGGGGGAAGCTTCCCCCACCCCCCCCCCCCCCCCCCCCAACTGGATGAAACCCTGCTTATAGAGCTAGCTGCAATAATTGTGCAGATGAGTGTGACTCTGAAATATTAACTATTGAGAGCTGACTGACACTATAACATAATATTATTAAATCAGCAATACCGGCCAGGGCTGAAGACTTCTATACTGTCATCAGTGTAATCCAAAGATGCATGTACAACCAAGCTTTATACCTCATGCATGCACTATAAAGGATGGTGACTACATGCATCTATGTAACTCACTCCATTCCAAGATGAAAACATAGCTAGATGACATACACTTTATATTGCTTGATATCAGGCCTGTATACTATAGCTATAGGATGCTCTTATTATACACTGCCACATGGCTACAGATTCCTCAGTTCCCCTATAGCCTGTGTACTGTATCCTGTAGCCAAATATGGTTATAGGCATTATCACAGGCTTAAGTAGAGTATAATAAATATGGAACAGACTACCCTAATTCACAATACTGGGAATTGAGAAGTGGTCGACTTCGCTTAATTAAAAACAAAATATGCTAAACTTTCATGAGAATGATTATGAATCATATTTTCACTGCTTTGCTTTCATAATCACTATACCCACGTGCTAGTGTACATAGAAAAACAAATATTGTTGTTCATAGTCTAGCTGATAATAATATTACGATGTTGAATGGCAGACAAACAGAAAGTAAACCTACACACATAAAATGCATAACTTTTAAGCAAAAAAAACTAGCAATATCAAGAGTGAAGAGTAATCAGTACATGCATGAACAATTATTTGTAATAATAGTGCATGAGTCAGTAAAGAGTTATACCTGTTTAAAATTATGACAGAGGAGAAGATAAATTCATCAAGTTTATCAAAAAGTGTTTCGTTGAGAAGTTTCAATAACCAGGATATTACTAGAAAAGACCAGTTAAGTGCCTGCTGCAATGTAAAACGCTATCAAATAAGAAGAGTTAAGAACAAAGGAGCTGTACTGGTACTGGCAATCAGTTATCTAGTCACAAGCATCTTCTATTTTCTAGTAAACTCTGCATCTCACCACCCACTACGCCAGGTTTGGCTTATTCCATTTGGTATTACCACGGCCATAGCAGGATGGCTGACTGATGCCTTCATTGGAAGGTACAAAGTGATTCGTTGCAGTATTTGGATAATGTGGCTCCTTATGATTGCAATAACAGTAAGTGCTGTTGTTGGACAACTAAGTGAGATATATCACCATTACAATGAGGATATTATTCAACCCACACTATTCTGTATGATAAGTATTGGGCTTGGAGCATTTCAATCCAATATCATTCAGTTTGGGCTAGATCAGCTCCACGATGCTTCAACAACTGAAATAAAGTCCTTCATAGTTTGGTATGTGAACTCTCTAATCACTACTGGATTTATTGTGCAGTTTAATTTTTCATGCCTAAAAAAGCTCTATCTTTCGTTACTAATTTGTGTGTGTCTTACACTAGCACTACTACTAACTATTTGTTTTAATAAATCATTAATAAAGGAGCCACCACCTAAATATTCTTTTAAATTGATCTACAAGGTCATTAAATTTGCTATTGTTACAAAGCATCCTCGATACAGAAGTGCCTTCACCTACTGTGAAGATGAGCTTCCTTCTCATATTGACTTTGGTAAGAGTAAATATGGAGGACCATTCACAACAGAGCAGGTGGAAGATGTCAAAACATTTTTACGATTTCTCCTTTAATATCGATTATTGGCGTGATCGCAAGTGTACTTGCTGCAGAAACCAATTTGTACATTGTCCTATGAAAACGATTCACTGAATCGCATGTTGTTCATGATTTAGGTTTCAGAGGAATTGCTGATTGTTACGCAGACACAAGCTTGACAAACAGTGTTCATCTTGGTATACTCCTGTTGATTGTATTCAATGAACTTATCATTTATCCACTCTTTCATCGCTGTATAGGCTGCATAAGGATAAAGAGTTTATGGAAAATCTTGATAGGAATAATCATTCAAATTTTGTGTGTCACTACACTGATTGCTTTTGATGTTATTTCCCGACATAACTACTTAAAAAGCGAATACAATGCAACTAATAGTATACAGTGTATATTTAATAAAAGTCATCATGGCCTTCTACGCCAAAGTCTAAACTATCGATGGTTAATCATTCCACAATATCTTCATTTCATATCAGTAACTTTCCTCCTTACAGGGGCAATCGAATTCATCTGTTCTCAAGCCCCTTACTCCATGAAGGGTGTAATAATAGGAGCACAGTATACCTTGATTTCAATTTGTTCAATCCCCACACTTGTAATAATTGCAGTGGTACTCTCTAAAACTGATCTCTCGAGTTTGGGTACTGGGACCATCGGCTGTGAATTTTGGTATGCACTGCTAATAATAGTTGCATATCTCTCCATTTCCATAATTTTAGCATGGATGGTAAAGCGATACAAGATGCGGAAAAGAGAAGATTTACTGCCCAATGAGCACTTCTTTGCTGAAAGATACTACTCTTATTGAATATCATGTACATAGCACATGTGGAATTATATATACCACAGTTTAATTGTATACGTGAGTGTGTGAATTAGTGTATGCATGCATACAAATTAGTCTTTGCTTCAGAGATACTATTCACAATATCATTGATAATTATTATAATATTATGATCACTGTCATCTTTCTGTTTTCTCAGATAAACAGTTTATAGCTATCAATGTTTTCCTTTACACTTATCCATATAGTCACTATAGTCATAACCACTACTTAGCTTGTAGGAGATTATACAACTGTATACACATACATGGCATACTACATGTATGTATGTGTAACATTAACTCTAGTCAAGTAATAGAGTGTATCAAAGAGTTATAGCATGTAGATATAGACCTATACATGTTTTTGATGGAAGATATGTAGGCGTTATTATACGTACCAATACCAACTTAATTAACGGCTCGTATAGCAGATATTATGAAAAGACCAGTCTGAGAGAGTTTTTCTATAATGCATAATTATTGTGATGAATTGGCTCTATAGAATACTAATTTGGTATGATTTGTAGTTGTGTAGAGTATTATTAATAATGTCTCACGGGCTAGCTATTATCCTCATGTAACCCTGTCTGTTCATCTTCACCTAAGCCCTTGTTTCATTGTCATCCCTCCACATAAATAGCACCCCTTATATTCTATCAGTCAGTCTCCCACTATCCAATAAAATCTGCTATTTCATTGAGGAGCTAGCTACGCACTGCAGTAACCCAGCTAGTACAAAAATCATACATAATTATGTGTTATTTGTGATTATAAGAGACTGCGAAATTAGCCTTCTGGTATAGACTGTAGTACTGTGTCTTAGCATGTGAATAGAAAATGCCTTGTTACAGTAATGATGATTTCACCTTAATTACTATCATAACAACTAGCTACACCTACATGCATGTATACATATTATATACCGTATTTGTCCTAAAAATTCGGCCCTTCTAATTATTCGGCACCCTTTACCGAATGATTGAGTATAGTCTCTAATTTTTCGGCAAAGGTCGTCATGCGTATATGCTATAAACGGGAATGGAATGCGCACGCAAACAGAATGTTGAATATTAACCTCTAAAAATTCGGCGAAGCTAAAGCAATATTATTATTTTCATGCAGAATTTTTAGAAGAAATACGGTAGCCACATAAAAAGCCGCAAATGGTCACAACTAGCTATATATGCATCTATATGCATACACAAAATTATACTTACTCAGTATAGCACTACTGGAGATAGGTACAAAGTTGAAACCATTTCTAAAACACAAAAATGTAAGCACTCTGTTCATCATAGTCATCAATGGTAGGCAAACCAAAAGCAAACTAACACATCTCAAAATAGCACATTCATAACTTTTATAAGGGGCCTTATCCAAAGTCCTAGTGGAAAAATTGACGTCATTATGACGTTAACATTTTACCCCCCTCCCCCCTCTCTTAATGTCACGTAGCATTTCAGCATAGATTCAATACTGAAACTCTGATTCTGCTCCATTTAGCCTACACTGTCGATATTCACTTGTATTCTACAGTGCTAGCTATGTCTTCATGGATTCATTGCATACCTGACAGTTTCTTGCTTGCCTGTAGCTATATGCACACTTTCAGCTAGCTAGGTAGTGCTTGGTACAGCTGTCACAAAAATTCAAATTTTGACACTGCTGGAGGTGTGTCCAGACTTGTTCAACCACAAGAATACATAATCACAACTAAAGCTAAAATCTGCTGACAATGCAGTTGTAAAACGTCATGGACCAAGACCCACTCCCCCCCCCCCCCCCCCCCATGTCATAATGACATTAATGTTTCCACAATGACTTTGGACAAGCCCCCTAAGTCAAAAACAAGATCGTGAATGACTAGCAGTTACATAGAATAATTATGAGTAAAATTTAATAATACTCAACTCACTCCATTTTTAGATTAGACCATAGCCATGACGGCATATACATTGTCCATTTATATTCCTCAAGATCAGGCATGCAAGATGAATGGAGGGCTTTTATTATAGACACTGCCACGTGGAAACTACAGATTACATCCCTAAGTTTGACCTATATAGCCTGTGTACAGTAACTGTAGAATGGACTTAAATTTATCCCTAATTCGCAGTGATGAAACTGAGAAATAGCCAACTTTGCTTAGCTAAAAATGAAGAATAATATTATGCTTATACCTCATAAGAAAAATTTAATGATAATTTTCACTGCTTTACTTTCATAATCATTACACCCACCTGCTTGTGTACATAGGAAAAACAATAACATTATTGTTCACAATCTACCTGATAATAACATTACAGTGTTGAATGGCAGGTGAACTGTAAATAAAACCTACACACCTAAAATGCATAAGTTATAAGCAATAAACAAGATCAGAGAGTGAAAAGTAATTACCGTGATAAACAATTCGCAAATCATAGTGCATGTGTCAAATAAGAGCATCTATACCAGTTGAAAATATGATAGAGAAGAAGGTAAATTCACCAAGTTCTTCAAAAAGAATTTCGTTAGCAAGTTTCAACAACCAGGGAATCAATACAAAGGACAAGTTAAGTACTTGCTGTAATGTAAAATACTATCAGATAAGAATAGTTAAAAACAAAGGAGCTATACTGGTACTGGCCATCAGTTATCTAGTCACAAGCATCTTCTATTTCCTTTTTTCCCTTGCTGCTCACAAACCAGTATATCACGTTTGGCTTATTCCATTTAGCATTACCACAGCCATAGCAGGATGGCTGACTGATGCCTTCATTGGAAGGTACAAAGTGATTCGTTGCAGCATTTGGATAATGTGGCTCCTTATGATTACAATAACCGTAAGTGCTGTTGTTGGACAACTAAAGGAGGTTTATCACCATTACGATAAGTATGTTGTTCAAACTTCAGCATTCTGCCTGATAAGCATTGGGCTTGGAGCATTTCAATCCAATATCATTCAATTTGGATTAGATCAGCTCCACGATGCTTCAACAACTGAAATAAAGTCCTTCATAGTTTGGTATGTGAACTCTCTAATCACTACTGGATTTATTGTAGAGTTTAATTTTTTGTGCCTCATTACACAAAATAAGTTCTATCTTTCATTAATACTTTGTGTGTGTCTAACACTAGCACTACTACTGATAATTTGTTTCAATAAATCATTAATAAAGGAGCCACCACCTAAATATTCTTTTAAATTGATCTATAAGGTCATCAAATTTGCTATTATTACAAAGCATCCTCGATGCAGAAGTGCCTTCACCTACTGTGAAGATGAGCTTCCTTCTCGTATTGACTTTGGTAAGAGTAAATATGGAGGACCATTCACAATAGAGCAGGTGGAAGATGTCAAAACACTTCTAAGACTTCTCCCTCTAATATTGATTTTTGGTGTGATTGCAAGTGTATTTGCTGCAGCAAACCTTTTGTATGCTTACCTAGAAAAGCAATACAACCGATTCACTAAAGGGCACATTGTTGGTGAACCAGGTTCCAGAGAAACCATTACTGATTGTTACGCAGAAATAAGCCTGACCAACAGTGTTAATCTTGGTATACTCCTATTGATTTTATTCCACGAATTTATCATTTATCCACTCTTTTATCGCTGTATATGCTGTGGAAGAATAACGAGTTTATGGAAAATTTTGATGGGAATAATTGCTCAAATTATGCGTGTCACCACACTGATTGCTTTTGATGTCATCTCCCGACACAATTATTTAAAAAGTGAATACAATGCAACTGTCCAGTGTATATTTCATGAAGTTCATGGCCTTCTAAACCAAAGTTTAAACTATCAGTGGTTGGCCATTCCACAATATCTTCATTTCATCTCACTAACCTTCCTCCTTACAGGGTTAATAGAGTTCATCTGTTCTCAAGCCCCTTACTCCATGAAGGGTGCAATAATAGGAGCACAGTATACCTTGATTTCAATTTGTTCAATCCCCACACTTGTAATACTTGTAGTGGTGCTCTTTAAAACGGATCTCTCGAGTTTGGGTACTGGGACCATCAGCTGTGAATTTTGGTACGCACTGCTAATAATAGTTGCATATCTCTCCCTCTTCATAATTTTAGCATGGATGGTAAAGCGATACAAGATGCGGAAAAGGGAGGATTTACTGCCCAATGAACACTTCTTTGCTGAAAGATACTACTCTTATTGAATATCATACATAGTATGTGTGGAATTATACATACCACAGTTTTTAAACTAGTTGTATACGTGAGTGTGAATTAGTGTATGCATGCATACAAAGTAGTCTTCGCTGAAAATATTATTAATGTTTACTAAGAAATGCTATTCACAATCATAATGATCGTTGATACTTGTGTCATCTTTCAATTCTCTCAGATCAACAGTTTACTAATTATAATATTGCCAATGTTTTCCTTCAGACTTGAACATACAGAGGGGTAGGAAGCAATAAAGAAGTGGGGGGGGGGGGGGGGGGGGGCATACAAACCGACGTAGAATAGGCTGGGGCCGAAGGCCCCTGCATGCTCTCCTAGGGGGGTCTGGGGGCATGCTCCCCCATAAAATTTTGAGATTTTAGGTATTACCAGATACTTTCTGAGGCATTTTGGGGACTAACATTTGAATCAGTTATTCCTGTATGATTAGGCTCATTCAGGCAGTAAGAAAATTTACTTCAACAATGCATGATATAAAATACACAATGAATTCCTAAATTAGCTAATTAGTATATATAAGAAAGTTCAGACTCAAAAAGTGGAGGGGCTATGCCCCCCCCTCCTATATAGAAAAGTGGTGGGGAATGCCCCCCCCCCCCTGCTTCTACCCCTCTGACATATCAGCATAATAATAGCAGGTCTTCACCCATAATAAAACGAAAAGTGACAATCAGACTAGTGTATTTTGATGATTTCAGGGTGTCACACAGATGTTTGAAGTCACTCTATACATTCACTGTAGACTGCTAAGTATGGCAAGGGTTTTTCTCTATAAACTTTTATGGTTAAATCTGTAGCTACTGTGTGCTATACCATAGCTACAACAACATCTCAACTATTTTAGTAGCTATTAAACATGCACCTGTTACAGTAGGTAGGATGATATGCTTTACTGATAGGACAGCTAAAATTATGTGACGTACATGTTACATTACTATTACAGTACGTATACAAAAAATACGGGCTACAAGTCAGCCATCAGTGTCAGTCTGTATAGCTAATAATTATTTATATCTAAATAGCTACTGTGTCCTCAGCTTCATTCATTGAAATTTGGCTCACTAGTTAGCTGAATGAGGAAGGCGACAGCAGTGACAGATTTTTGCAACCATGCCTAAAGCTCATGCACCAAAGATTAATACTTTTTTCCTATAGGCATTATCATTCTGCTATCATGATTCATCGTGTGGAAAATCTGACAAACTAGAGCACTAAAGTGCAGAATGCTTGGTGCAAATGTAGACCTGTTGATGATTGATATCACTGAGATTGTGAGTCAGGATTGGTGTTAAATAGTTTGGGATGATAATGACGTTTCGAGGTGTTCTTATAGAGCTGCAATTATTGTGCAGATGAGTTTGACTCTGAAATATTAACTATTGAGAGCTGACTGATGCTATAACATATTATTAAACCAGCATTACTGGCCAGGTTGCAGGGCTGAAGACAGCTATACTGTCATCAGTGTCATCCAAAGATACATGTACAACCAAGCCTTGCCTCATGCATATTATAATGAACACCATTGGTGCTAAACCCTCGGCGCTGTCAGATTTATAGTAATGATATTATACTACGTAGGTAGCTATAAAGATGATTATATGATATTAGGCTGTGTCTAAAATTTAGCGCTTTTAGTACCGGCAAACTAGCCCACCAAAAAAGCTTAGAAAAAAATGATTTTCGAAAATAGAAGAAAAAAAAAGAAATTCAAAGATCAAGCGGGATTCGAACCCATGACCACCTCTCCACCAGCATCAGCCCTAGTCCACTCAGCCAACCCAGCTCAACGCTGCTAGCTGTTGTTTTTTGCCAACTTAATACATCTCATCCATATGTCCCCTGACCCCACCTTCGTAACCCTCGCACATGCGTATAACTATTAGGCCTATGCCGTATATAGCGCGACACACCCAGCGTTCTATTTATACGAAAAGTTAGCTGGCCGAGATCGGAGAAGTCAAGAAGCTTAGAATCAGCAAATGACTCCAAAACTAGCGAACAAAGCGTTCTCTACGAAATCCACACAAATCATGAGTTTGGAACGCCATAAGGAACCTTATAACATCGCAATTTGGACTCGCAAACGAGGTATGTAGCAGTTAGCGTGGTAACAGACAGACAGACAGACAGACAGACACACACACACACACACACACACACACACACAGAACGACTACCGTAACCCTCGCGCATGCGCCGAGGGTTAATAAAGCTATGATAGGATGGTGACTACATGTATCTATGCAACTCACTTAATTCCAAGATGAGACCATAGCTACGATGACACACAATTATTTATCAAGTTACTATTGCTTGAGATCAGGCCTGCAGGATGCTCTTATTATAATAATTATATACACTGCCATGTGGTAACTACAGATTCCTCAGTTGCCCTATAGCCTGAGTACTGTATCCTGTATCCAAATATGGTTATAGGCATTTACGAACAGACTACGCTAATTCACAATACTGGGAATTAAGAAACGGTCAACTTCGCAAAATTAAAAACGAAGAATATGCTAAAATTTCATGAGAATGATTATGAATAATAATTTTCACTGCTTTGCTTTTATAATCACTATACGTGCTAGTGTACATAGAAAAACCAATATTGTTGTTCATAGTCTACCTGATAATATTATGATGTTGAATGGCAGACAAACAGAAAGTAAACCTACACACACACATAATAAAGCATAACCTTTAAGCAAAAAAACTAGCTATATCAAGAGTGAAGAGTAATCAGTACATGAAAAATTTGTAATAATTATAGTGCATGTGTCAGTAAAGAGTTATACCTGTTTAAAAATTATGACAGAGGAGAAGGTAAATTCATCAAAAAGTGTTTCGTTAGCAACTTTCAATAACCAGGAAATTACTAGAAAATACCGGTTAAGTGCCTGCTGCAATGTAAAACGCTATCAAATAAGAAGAGTTAAGAACAAAGGAGCTGTATTGGTACTGGCAATCAGTTATCTAGTCACAAGCATCTTATATTTTCTAATAAACTCTGCAGTTGACCACCCAGTACACCAGGTTTGGATTATTCCATTTGGTATTACCACAGCCATAGCAGGATGGCTGACTGATGCCTTCATTGGAAGGTACAAAGTGATTCGTTGCAGTATTTGGATAATGTGGCTCCTTATGATTGCAATAACAGTAAGTGCTGTTGTTGGACAACTAAGTGAGATATATCACCATTACAATGAGGATATTATTCAACCCACACTATTCTGTATGATAAGTATTGGGCTTGGAGCATTTCAATCCAATATCATTCAGTTTGGACTAGATCAGCTCCATGATGCTTCAACAACTGAAATAAAGTCCTTCATAGTTTGGTATGTGAACTCTCTAATCACTACTGGATTTATTGTGCAGTTTAATTTTTCATGCCTAAAAAAGCTCTATCTTTCGTTACTAATTTGTGTGTGTCTTACACTAGCACTACTACTAACTATTTGTTTAATAAAGGAGCCACCACCTAAATATTCTTTTAAATTGATCTACAAGGTCATTAAATTTGCTATTGTTACAAAGCATCCTCGATACAGAAGTGCCTTCACCTACTGTGAAGATGAGCTTCCTTCTCATATTGACTTTGGTAAGAGTAAATATGGAGGACCATTCACAACAGAGCAGGTGGAAGATGTCAAAACATTTTTACGATTTCTCCCTTTAATATCGATTATTGGCGTGATCGCAAGTGTACTTGTTGCAGAAACCAATTTGCACATCGTCCTACGAAAACGATTTACTGAATCTCATGTTGTTCATGATCTAGGTTTCAGAGGAATTGCTGATTGTTACGCAGAAACAAGCCTGACCAACAGTGTTCATCTTGGTATACTCTTGTTGGTCGTATTCAACGAACTTATCATTTATCCATTCTTTCATCGCTGTATAGGCTGCGTAAGGATAAAGAGTTTATGGAAAATCTTGATAGGAATAACCATTCAAATTTTGCGTGTCACTACGCTGATTACTTTTGATGTTATTTCCCGACATAACTACTTAAAAAGCGAATACAATGCAACTATTCAGTGTATATTTAATGAAAATTATCATGGCCTTCTACGCCAAAGTCTAAACTATCGATGGTTAACCATTCCACAATATCTTCATTTCATATCAGTAACTTTCCTCCTTACAGGGGCAATCGAATTCATCTGTTCTCAAGCCCCTTACTCCATGAAGGGTGTAATAATAGGAGCACAGTATTACCTTGATTTCAATTTGTTCAATCCCCACTCTTGTAATAATTGCAGTGGTACTCTCTAAAACGGATCTCTCGAGTTTGGGTACTGGGACCATCGGCTATGAATTTTGGTGTGCACTGCTAATAATAGTTGCATATCTCTCCCTTTTCATACTTTTAGCATGGATGGTAAAGCGATACAAGATGCGAAAAAGAGAAGATTTGCTGCCCAATGAGCACTTCTTTGCTGAAAGATACTACTCTTATTGAATATCATACATAGCCTGTGTGGAATTATACTACAGTTTTAATTATATACGTGACGTTAAGTCTTTGCTGAGTAATACTTAGCTATTCACAATTATTACAATGATCATTTGATCATTGATACCTGTGTCATTAAAGTTTCAATTTTCTCAGATCAACAGTTTACTAGTTATAATATCAATGTTTTCCTTTTAACTGGAATGTATACATTCAGTATAGCTGATATTGCAGTTCTTTTAGAAAATACCACCCATATAATAATTGTATGGAAATACCTAATAGTACATCACTATACAATAATATATCTATGAGCAACTCCAATTTGCATATTATTGTATCAATATTTGCAGGAATACTTCAAAACTTGGATTGTGGACTCTAGGTTGGACTATGGACTGGATTAGTGACGACCATTACCAGTATTTTTTGTGTGATATATAATATGCTTCCTAGTAGGTATAATATATTATAGACATCTTGGAAAGGTCTTCTAAATATAGGTCTATTATTGGGCTGCCAAGGGAAAAGAAAGATGCACAGCGAGACAGAACTCAGTCCTAAGGCCAAATTTTATGGGTATTATTATATTATACAGTTGATATATTATTCTAAATTGGTAGAGCTAGACCTCGTCAATGATCTCTATATGCTTTTAAAAGACTTTCAGACTGTTAGTAGCACTATCGCTTCACTCATGATGCAACAGCTTTGGACCTTTGGGTCTCTTAAAACGTTTAGATACCTTGGACTTGGTCTCTAACTATTTCATTTGTTGCCCACTGTAAGAGTTCATAGCTCACACTTTTGGAAAATAATTATACTTGCAAAATGTTCCTACAGTCTTTTAGACAGATATCATGGCCAATTATATTTTCACAAGGATCAAACAAGATAATTATTACAAGTGCCATAGGCATAATATTTTAATACATGTATATTATTCTTTAGCTGAAACAAAATTCAGTGTGTCGCAATAGACAGCAAAAACAAACCTTTCAGCTAGATGTTTACTAAATTTCCTTGACTTATCACACAAACTGAATTAGTGTTATGATGATTATTTCATTGCTTTGCTTTCATATTCACTATACGTACATCCACGTGATTGTGTACATAGATTCCATTTGGCATTACCACAGCCATAGTAGGATGGCTAACTGATGCCTTCATTGGAAGGTAAAAAATTAATGATTCGTACGTTGCAGCATTTGGATAATGTGGCTCCTTATGATTGCAATAACAGTAACATAACTATGACATGCTCTATGAGCTTTCAAGTACATGCAAGGATGACATAATTGCTATACATACATACATACATACATACATACATACATAAGTACTGTAACAGTGATTTTCTCATGTCAGTGATAACTGTGGGGCTTGCTTCATAAACATTATCAGGCATTAGAAACAGGTACTTAGGAACTTTACATGGTACAAAACCAAAGAATGGATTATGCTAGATGGTGCATACACACATTTTAAGCTACATAACCAAAATTAATCTAACCAGAATGATAGCAATCATGTTTTCTCAACTACAGTATTTACTCCAGGACCTTTTACTATGACGAATCAGATGTCATTGACTGTATTGTACATACATGCATACTATACAATTAGAAGGGTACAGTAGTACGCTTCACTGAACACCCTAGCTTGTTTATTAGGTGAGCTATGTTTAGAGCTTATACACAGTGAAGCAGCTAGGTTCACAAGAAGATACTACTGGAATATCGTCATAATATCCCATTTCTGGTTTTGTTGCCTTAACATGATTTGCAGGAGAGATGCTGATTACTATAGCTAACAAAATTGATTTCTATGCTGTCTTCTTTCCCACATTGACCACTTTAAATTAGGCCATGTTTCCAAGGTCTGCTCTTTCACAGTCCTATTAGCTAACATAATAATCCACGATAGCATGTATGCAAGCAGGTATGCACATGACTATACGTGGTGGAAGAGAGCCGAACCAGGTGCACTAAATTATAATTTGATTATTATATTGGTAACACGTGTACAATCAATCCATACACATACACATTGTCAAGCAATAATTTAAAAGAGATTAGCCTGACTATCTATTTTTGTTTCGTAATTATCATTGTCATCTATATACAAAAACACCACATTTCTAGTTATAAGGCATATTAGTGAGTGGCCATGCATGTTACAGATTGAAAAAAGACTTACTAATTCTTCTAACCACTTCATAAGGAGCACAAACATATTACAAGTATTGTTCAATCACACCCATCTGTAATACCTACTCATTGATAAGCTAATTACTTGTATATATAGTACAATTCAATTTAAAGGGATATTTCAGATAATTTTTCGATACGAAGTTATTAATAACATGTTAATTCCCAAAGTTTAGTGTATAACAGACAACAAAACTATAGCTATTCTGGTGTTTACTACACTATTGTGTTTTAGTATGCAAATAAAACTATATAATAGTCTTGTAATGATCATTTCACCTTACCATTATAACAACTACACTTACATACAAATGTACATAACTAAAAACAATACTGGATCACAACTAAATTAAACAATGCAGCAGCAATAATGTTCAATTAATCAGTACAGTATTTCTAAAATTAGCTACCGGTACATTAAACCTGTAAATGCAAACACTCTGCTTTAGAATTCAACTGTAGATAACACAAAAGTAAGCCAAAACACCTCAAAATAACAAATGCATAACCTACAAACCAAAAATAAGATCGAGGGTGACTATCAATTACATGCTCATTGAAATACGCATAAAATAAAATTGTGTAAATTCGATCAGTAAGAGCTATACGCTTATTTAAAATCATGATAGAGGAGAATACTAAGTTAAACACATCAAGTTCTTCAAAACGTATTTCGTTAGCAAGTTTCAATAACCAGGAAATCACTAGTAATGACAAGATAAGTGCCTGCTACAATTTAAAACGCTATCAGATAAGAAGGGTTAAAAACAAAGGAGCTTTACTGGTACTGGCAATCAGTTATCTAGTCACAAGCATCTTCTATTTCCTTCTAACCTCTGCAGTTCACGAACAAGTATATCAGCTTTCGCTTATTCCATTTACCATTACCACAGCCATAGCAGGATGGCTAACTGATGCCTTCATTGGAAGGTACAAAGTGATTCATTGCAGTATTTGGATAATGTGGCTGCTTATGATTTCAATAACAGTAAGTGCCTCACCTACCACTAATGGATAAAATTCGCTCACTTGATCTTCATGAGACCATCAGCCGATGGATCAACAACTACCTTGCCAATTAACAGAACTCAAGTGGTTGCTGTGAATGGGTCTGAATCCTCTGTCGCTTCTGTTCTCTCGGGAGTCCCACAGGGCTCTGTACTTGGACCCTTGTTGTTCCTTATCTACATTGATGACTTGCCTGGTGTCGTCCAAAATTTCCTCTCAAAGGTCAACTTATTTGCTGATGATATTTTACTCTACCATTTGATCTCTGTCTTGGAAGACTATGCAACACTCCAGCGTGCAATCTCACTGATTGAAGAATGGTCGATAACTAACTTCTTAAATTTTAATGCTGCTAAATGTAAGTATATGATAATTTCAAGGAAACGGTCTCCACCTTCTCCTGAATACCCTCTGAGGCTCTTTGGATGCCCAATGCAAAGTGTTGATTGTTATAAATATCTAGGGCTCCTGATAACCAATAATCTAACTTGGTCTACTCACATTGACTCGGTATGCTCCTGTGCCAAGAAGATCCTTGGGTTAATCTATCGACGGTTTTACTCTTCTGCAAACCAGGATACTCTCAAGCAGTTGTACACTTCGCTGGTCCGTCCTCACCTTGAATATGCCTGCCAGGTGTGGGACCCCCATCTTGTGAAAGACAAGAAAGCACTGGAGGCTTGCTGCATACCAATGGGATTTGGGCTATCAGGAGTTACTTAATCTGTTTGAGCTTCAATCACTGGAGCAACGCAGATTAGATCTCAAGCTTGGCCTCATGTTTAAGATTATCCATCGCCTTTGCTACTTCCCTGACATTCCTGATTTTCGTCAAAATCTCTCCAACTTGAGAGTGTCCCATCCACTACAGCTTGACCCTCCATTTGCTCGTACAAACGCATACAAGTTTTCATACTTTCCTCATACGATGTCGGCATGGAATTCCCTAAACAACAACTGTGTCACATGTACCTCCTACACATCTTTCATGAAACAATTAAAGTTTAACAATGTATAAACTTTGTAGTTAAGTTAATATTCTTACTTTATTTCTGGGTGCACACGAAGATTAGTGTATGCACTATTGTGTATCCATTGCAATCCTGCATAAAGTATTATAGAGAAAAAAAAAAAAAAAAAAAAAAAAAAGTACCGCTGTTTTTGGGCAATTAAACAAGATTTATCACCGTTACGATAAGCGTATTGTTCAAACTTCACTATTCTGCCTGATAAGCATTGGGCTTGGAGCATTTCAATCCAATATCATTCAGTTTGGACTAGATCAGCTCCACGATGCTTCAACAACTGAAATAAAGTCCTTCATAGTTTGGTATGTGAACTCTCTAATCACTACTGGATTTGTTGTAGAGTTCAATTTTTTCTGCCTCACTACACAAAGCAAGCTCTATCTTTCATTAATACTTTGTGTGTGTCTAACACTAGCACTACTACTGATAATTTGCTTCAATAAATCATTAATAAAGGAGCCACCACCTAAATCTTCACTTAAATTGATCTAAAAGATCATCAAATTTGCTATTGTAATAAAGCATCCTCGATGTAGAAGTGCCTTCACCTACTGCGAAGATGAGCTTCCTTCTCGTATTGATTTTGGTAAGAGTAAATATGGAGGACCATTCACAACAGAGCAGGTGGAAGATGTCAAAACACTTCTGAGACTTCTCCCTCTAATACTGATTTTTGGTATGATTGCAAGTGTAGTTGGTGCAGCAAACATTTTGTACAATTACCTAGAAAAACAATACAACCGATTCACTGAATGGCACATTGTTGGTGAACCAGGTTCCAGAGAAATTATTACTGATTGCTATGCAGAAACAAGCCTGACCAACAGTGTTCATCTTGGTATTCTCCTGTTGATTGTATTCCACGAATTTATCATTTATCCACTCTTTCAACGCTGTGTATGCTGTGGAAGAATAACGAGTTTATGATGGGAATAATCGCTCAAATTATGCGTGTCACCACACTGATTGCTTTTGATGTCATCTCCCGACACAACTATTTAAAAAGTGAATACAATGCAACTATCCAGTGTATATTTCATGAAGTTCATGGCCTTCTAAGCCAAAGTCTAAACTATCGGTGGTTGGCCATTCCTCAACATCTCCATTTGATCTCACTAACCTTCCTCCTTACAGGATTAGTAGAGTTCATCTGTTCTCAAATCCCTTACTCCATGAAGGGTGCAATAATAGGAGCACAGTATACCTTGCTTTCAATTTGTTCAATCCCCACACTTGTAATAATTGCTGCAGTGGTGCTCTACAAAAAAGATCTCTCGAGTTTGGGTACTGGGACCATCAGCTGTGAATTTTGGTATGCACTGCTAATAATAGTTGCATATCTCTCCCTTTTCATGATATTAGCATGGATGTTAAAACGATACAAGATGCGGAAAAGAGAAGATTTATTGCCCAATGAGCACTTCTTTGCTGAATGATACTATTCTCATTGATTATCATAGCAATAGCACATGTGCACGGAATTGGACCATACTTTTAGTGAATTAGTGTATGAGTGTGATACTAAACATTTTTAATTAATTTTATAGTCTTTGCTAAGGGGTATATACTATTCACAATGATTATGATCATTATTAGGATATGTCATCTTTCATTTTTCACATATCAACAGTTACAGTTCACTGTTACAGATTTGACAGTATCAGTACTGCAGACCTACATGTATATCATTGCATGCATGATCAGAGGTGCTTTCAAATGTCAGAAACACACTGCTAAAGGTAGGTACATGTATTGTATTGGTTGATTTGCTAAATCAAAGCTGATCATCTCGTTATCAAAGACCTAATCCATTTCCAGCTGTTCCAGAATCCCTTAAAATCACCATGTTAAGCCAACCCTAACCATTAGATTTTCCTAGCAAATCCGAAGATCATCCATGTCTTATTATGGACTTTTGATGGTGCTATAATCAAAATCACAGTAGCTACCTTATATAGAACTTTAATAATCTCATGGACCATCAGATGGTTCTCATATCTTCCACTATGATGACCCAGAATGAGAATATTAGTTGTCTGGTATATTAATATCATGTTCTGAGAGACCTTCACAACCGTACGTACAGTCTTAAAAAAGTTTTCCATTTAAAGCACTGCACGATGACGGTAACTGATCACGTGATCTTTGCTCTACTTGTTGGGGCGTGGCTGCCACTACACAGCAAGACAAAAATGCACACCCCAATAAAAGACTACCGTAAATCGCAAATATTTCGATATTAAAATATTTTCGGACAGCCTGGCTTGTGCGAAAATTAAACGCATGAAAATACATACGCAATATTAACGATAATGAGGTACAGGGTCGTTTGTCCGAAATATATTTAATGTGAAAATTTATCGCATGAAATATTTTAGACACGAAATATTCGCGATTTACGGTATACCCCAAGAAATGGCCTACCCCTCCAACAATAAGACTACCTCCCGTATAAAATGGACACTAATGAAAGATCTCCCCCACCAATGGAATAGCTAGATACCCGTCACAGAAGAAAAGGCTACCTCTAAATAGAATGGATACCCCTCCCATAGCCGTACTATACACTCTTTTTACACACTATTCTTAATTGTAGCACTACTATACTGCCCATTGGGGGGGGGGGGGGGGGGGGGGGGGGGAGTGGCTCATAAATATTGTAGCTATAATATATGCAATATATCAGGTATCCTTCCATATACGTGGGTGATATTTTGTTGGAAAACTGCTGTATAGCAACTGGTGACACAGCATTGATCAGATGGCTCTCAAATCTTTCACAATCCAAAATGAGAACATTCAAATTAAATTTTAGCTATCTTCAATATTATAATAAGATCTTCACAACCATCAAAATGAATACACTAGTGTTAGATGCACAGCCATCGAGATGTTTTCTATTTTAAAGCATAGTATTGACCTTTGACCTTGTACAAGACAGTAATGGGTGGGGATTAAATTACACTATTCAAAGATTTACTCCAGTGTTAACTGGCAGGAAAGAGTGTACCCCCACCGTGTTACTCGGGAAATTGGGGGTTAAAATAGTGTGGGGGTACACAAAGGTCAATGCCCGCGTATTACTGGGAGGAAACAGTGTAGGGGTACACTCTTTCCTGCCAGTATAACGGGAAAGAAAGAGTGTAGGGGTACACTCTTTCTGGCCAGTTAATATCGGGAAGAGGAGAGTGCAGGGGTACACTCTTTCTTGCCAGTTAATAGTGGGCAGAGAAGAGTGCAGGGGTACACTCTTTCTTTCCAGTATTAGTTAGACTCGGGAGAGCAATAGTGTGGGGGTACACTCTTTCTTGCCAGTTAATAAGCAGGCAGAGAAGAGTGCAGGGGTACACTCTTTCTTTCCAGTATTAGTAAAACTCGGGACAGCAATAGTGTGGGGGTACACTCTTTCTTGCCTGTTGTAAGCGGGGAGGGAAGAGTGCAGGGGTACACTCATTCTTTCCAGTATTAGTAAAACTCGGGAGAGCAATAGTGTGGGGGTACACTCTTTCTTGCCAGTTAGTAAGCAGGCAGAGAAGAGTGCAGGGGTACACTCTTTCTTTCCGGTATTAGTAAAACTCGGGAGAGCAATAGTGTGGGGGTACACTCTTTCTTGCCAGTTAGTAAGCAGGCAGAGAAGAGTGCAGGGGTACACTCTTTCTTTCCAGTATTAGTAAAACTCGGGACAGCAATAGTGTGGGGGTACACTCTTTCTTGCCAGTTAGTAAGCAGGCAGAGAAGAGTGCAGGGGTACACTCTTTCTTTCCAGTATTAGTTAGACTCGGGAGAGCAATAGTGTGGGGGTACACTCTTGCATTGCCAGTTAATAAGCAGGGAGGGAAGAGTGCAGGGGTATTCTGAAATCTTTAAAGATCTAACGGTTGTGTTCCTTTTTATAATAACTATAATTGGGTTTGGTGGATATGCAGGAAATATTATACAGGTACAGTTTGGAATGGATCAACTCCAAGATGCTTCAACAACCAAGAATTATACTGTTGGTTTGTATGGCATATTATAGCAGTTAAATTGTTTTCCAGTTCATTCATTTGTGTATAAAAGAAAAGTATCATATTATACTCAGACAACTGCAAGTCTGTATTAGCATTACAATTATAGTAATTGCCTCAGCAGGTGAAAGACATTAAACATTTCTACGACTGCTAGCTATGGTTGCTCTTGTAAGTGTGCTAGTCAGTGATATGCTTCTCACACATAGACCAATTGAGCAACTGATAAATGTTCTTAAATACACACAATCAACTATACCAAAATGTTACAAGGAAAGATTTCTGATAACTACAATCGGATTATTAATAATTTTATGGAGCAGCACTAACCATAACCTCTATATGAATTGATCGTTTATCCCACTACACAAAAGTGCACTCCAGAAACAAAAATATACCAAAAATTTATGCTTTTTGAGTAGCATGGGGATCATAAAATTAATAAAAACTGACTGACAGGGAGAATAAGAATTTCTTCCGCATGCAAGTCAAGAACACTTCAAGGATAACATATATGTCTTGAACAAGTCAACATCAATAGGTCTGTAATAATCGAGAAAAGCAAGCATAGGGAGGTACAGTGGTTGTGATTATCCCTACAAATCTTGTTAAACTTTGTATACTTTTTGGCAATGCCATCCCTACTTCATCCTTAAACTTCATTTATACCTGTATTATTATGTATGCCCTGGTGGAAAGGCTAATTGCTGGCCAGATTTTTACTAATAAGCTACCATGAGATACTGCCCCAAATTGATCACTTCTGGCCCAATCAATAATTATTAATAACAAAGTCAACATGGACTGTGTGTCTTATCAATAGGCACTCAGTGTAATGAAAATACACTATTGTCAGCAAAAATAAATAATGTATACCCCCAAGGAATAATGTTTGGAAAATACAATAATATTACAGTAACACTTAATTCAATGATATTATTGCTCCGAAATACATGTCATGCACATGTTATAAAAAATAATAAAGACATCTTCATTTGGGATCATGCATATCGAAAAATAAACATTTATAGGATTAAACAATACACAAGTCAAAATTTTAGCAATGCACATAACATAGTTACAACACAACACGAGATGGCTAATGATTCCAGTAGAAGTGAGTCTGTAACTACAGCCTTGGATGATATTCTAGACAGCAGAATAACCATCAATAGACAACTTTGTGGATGCTGCAAATCTACATACAAAATAAGGAAGCTTAAGAACAAAGGCGCCCTGTTAGTGCTGGTATGGAACTTTCTGATCATGAGTCTGTTTTACTACATTATGGTGCACACGAATCATGATAAGAAGCACTACATAACAGTAGGTATAATTCTGCCAATTGCCGGATGGCTGGCTGATGTCTATCTTGGACGCTACCGGGTAATACGCTGGAGCATATGGATCATGTGGACTGGCACAATGCTGAATACAATAAGCTCAGTAGTAGCATAATTAGTGGATGGCTACGGAATTATGAATAAGAGGTACATAATTGAATATTTACTTCAAGCAATAGCTGCCATTGGCTATGGAGGTTATCAAGCTAACATCATCCAATTTGGTATTGATCAACTTCATGATGCTTCAACTGAAGAGATCCAAGCATTCATACGTTGGTATGTATGGAGCTTCTTCAGTGGTGGAATAGTTATTGAGCTGGCAACATCTTGCTTACAAAAAGACTATTATGATATTACCTGGCAATTGGTAGCTACAGCCAGCCTTGCTATAGTATTGAGTCTGTTATTTACTCTAGATAACATATTAGTCAAGGAACCTATCACTCAAAACCCTTTCAAATTAGTGTATAGCGTTATCAAGTATGCCATCAAAAACAAGTACCCAAGATGTCGGAGTGCCTTCACCTACTGTGAGGATGAGCTCCCCTCCCGTCTAGACCTGGGTAAGCACAAGTATGGAGGACCATTCACAACAGAGCAAGTAGAAGATGTCAAAACATTCCTACGGCTAGTCATGTTTGTCTTCTTTGCCTGTGCAATTCTAAGTTCTCTACTTGTGGCGAACATGTTAAGAAATAACCTTGTTGCAGCATTAACCATTAACACCCAGGTCTATACACCTACTCTCCAGTGTTATATAAACTCTTTATACACTCAAGTGCCATTTTATAGTGTAGTTGTGCTAATACCACTGAATGAGTTTATTGTACGTCCCGTGCTATACAAATACATCTTGTGGGTACAGTGCTTTTGGACATTTTCATTTGGTGCAATACTGCAATTTGTAAGAATTATACTGCTTGTATCATACGTGCTAATAGCTCGACACAATTACACAGCACAACCACGGCACCATAATGCTACTATTCAGTGCATATTCTTAGATGAAGATCAAGGCAAACTTAGCTCCAGTTTTGATATCAGGTGGATGGCTCTACAAAGCTTCTTAAATTCAGTCTCACTGTGTGCACTTGGTTTGGGTGGAGTTGAGTTTATCTGTGCCCAAACTCCCTACTCAATGAGAGGACTGATATCAGGAGCAGGCTATGGCAGTGTTTTCTTACTCACACTGGTTGGGGTAGCAATCACTAAGCCATTTACGATGAATCTGTCAATTTGGAAAACAGGTGGGATAATCAACTGTGGATTTTGGTACTTGTTGCTGGTCATAGTGTTTTTTATATTCAATGGCATCATACTCTATATTCTGAGAAGAGTTTACAAGAACAGAAAGAGAGAAGATGTGTTGCCAAATGAACAAATCTTTGCTGAGAGATACTATTCTCAACAATAACTGTTACAGCAAACAATCGTAAACAGTTGTAACAAACAATATTGGCATACACGCGAGAAGCTTCGCCACCTGGAGAGTGCAACTTACATATTATTAATAACTAAGCAATACATGCTATTGTATTTCTGTCCATGCATGAATAAACAGTATAAAATTGTGTGCATCTTTCAATTACAACAATACAACCTAACGGGCAGGCAAGCACTAAAGCCTCATTCCCATTAGCCCTCAGCTTTTATCACTTCCAGGATAAAGATAAGCAAGGGCTCGGTATTCTCAGTCACACGACAATTAACATTAGCAAAATGCCAAATGGCATCACAGATATCATATTTGACCTTTCGCTTTGTGAGGCCTCTAAGGACAGTACTCTGATACCCAGTCTTATTAATAGTCAGCCTACTTTTCATCCATGCCAAACAGGAGCAGGCTGGGGGGGGGGGGGGGGGGGGGGGGAGGATTGTGCCAGTGGCAGAATTAACGTGCATATAGCAGCATAGTAGCAGGAATGGCCAAATGCGGCCCCGGGGGCCGTTTGTGGCCCCTGACCAATTTTTTTTGGCCCCTGACAGTAGCTAGTTGTGCTATGCATGAAATAATTTCTGTACTCTATATAGCTACTCCCTCCTGAAATGGATGTGGCCTGCACATATCCATGAGAGTGGATAAGGTGGCTAGCCACCCCCTTCTCTAGTTCTTTTATGCAATAATATAGTATAGGAGACATCCACCATTATTAACCAGCCAACCCCCTTGCACCAGTATAGTTTAATATGGGTAGCCACCCCATCAGCCACCTTCCATGCAAGAGATTGCAGGAGTTGAGTTGAATTCTTAGAGTTGATCCTATGAAAGTTGATGTCCTGATAGTTGACATCATACAAAATTGCTCTTGTAAGAATTGATCACGAGGGAATTGATCACATAAAAATTGATCTCGTGTGCACACACCTCTCTTAGTACACCATCTCCTAAGAGATTGGACATAGGGGATTCAAATCCCCAATGTGCAATATCTTAGCACACCATCTCCTAAGAGATTGGAGATAGGGGATTCAAATCCCCAATGTGCAATCTCTTAGCACACCATCTTCTAAGAGACTGGATTCAAATCCCCAATGTGCAATATCTTAGCACACCATCTTCTAAGAGATTGGAGATAGGGGATTCAAATCCCCAATGTACAATATCTTAGCACACCATCTCCTAAGAGATTGGAGATAGGGGATTCAAATCCCCAATGTGTAGCTCTTTAAACACACTGCTGTCTTGCTGCAGTATACCCTTTTAATTCCGCTAAAAAGAAAGATGTTAGTAGCCACAGTCCAACTAACTGCTCGGTTACACTACTACAGTGTACAGGCGTGTACATGCACTCCGCCACTGGTAATAGCCTCATAGCCCACTAATTGCTCTACTATGCTGCTACAGGGTACGTGCTCAAATCAACTAGGTATTGATATGTCGATGCACACAACGATAATATCCTATCTTTGAGTAATTAGTGCTTTCCAAAGGTCAATATGTATCGACAGGTATTGAGTAGTGAGCTTTTTCTATTTAAGCCAGTGACATCCTGAGCACAATGAACACTCATATCATTTTCTGCAATGGCTCATTTTTTCAATACCAACCAAGGAGGAAAGACCCTTCATTTTGAGGGGTATATCTACACGAAGATAAGGGATGGTGCGAATGGCTTCCAATTCTGGAGATGCCAAAACTGTAAGGCTGGATGCCTAGCAAGAGCCACTTCAGAGGGAAGCAGCGTGGTTGTATGAAGAACAACCACCCACCAAACCCAGCTCAGACCACCACTCAACTAGCTATTGCACAAATGAGGAAAAGGGCCAGAGATGAGAGCACCTCCATCTACGATGACCAATTGGAGGCACTTAGCCAAGAGTAGAACTCTACAAATGTGCTTTAAGCTATGTGCCTAGTTATTTCCCTTATTTTTGTGAGTTGATTTAAAAGCAGTTAGTTTTATGGAAATTGATTTCCTGATAGTTGACTTCACAAAAAGTTGCTCTTATAAGAATTGATCACGTGAGAGTTGATGTCACAAAAGTTGATCTTGTGTGAGTAAATCCTAAGAGATTGCACATATATTGGGGATTTGAATCTCTTAGGAGAGTGTGTACTAAGAGATTGCACACGGGAGATTAATTGATTCCATTCCCAATTTGAGAGTGTTCCACCATAATAATCATCTCTAGTGCATGTAGCTATTATACATCTAAGTGTGAAAAAGATGGGACTGGCCATGACATCAATAATCAATACCATAATATAAAGTGGGAAGGGTCCACTTTTGATTCACTATTATTGTGGAAAATCCTAATTTGTAGATAATAATAACAATAGTATTGCAATGGGGCATTAACATGCTCGTCCACAAAAATTAGAAACAGGAAGGCCATCTGCGAAAATTGAACCTCTCACACTAGTCTGGGTGTATAACTATATTAAGCCAGACAGACGACTCTGTCACCTGATATTAATTCGGGCTTCGAGTAACCAATATGCAATCTCATAGAATAGTGTCCTAAGAGATTGAAGATTTGAGATTCGAATTACCAATATGTAATCGCTTAGCACATTATTCAAATCACCAATCTCTTAGCACAATAGTGCTAAGTGAAAGGTGATTGGAGGTTCGAATCACCAATATGCAATCTCTTAGCGCAGTATTCTAAGGCATTGGACATTCGGGATTCAAATCTCCAATGTGCAATCTCTTAGCACAGTGTTCTATTAGAAGACATCGGACATCCACCATAATTCGGGATTCGAATCGCCAATGTGCAATCTCTTTGCACAATCGAATGGCTAATGTGTAATCTAGAGTGACCCTCTGGGCCACCGTAGTTTAAACTGCCTGGAGTCCACATATGGTCACCACTGTTTAGCTCAAGGTGCAGAGATCGTTCACCTTCTCTAATGACAAAACCTAGTCATTGACACACCCAACATTCTCCTCTATAAACTGCTTGAGACCCTTATCCCTGATGGTTCCTTCATTCCGAGTGGTGGAGTCTGTCGACCTGGGTACTTCAGGTTTAGATTTATTTCCAGAAACAAGCCTACTATCCAGAAAGGAGCAAAGTCTTCTGGCATTCCGGCATAATCTGGATGGGACATTCCGCTTCCTTTTCCTCAGTTTCTCAGCTGGCTTATCCAACTCAGTTTAAGAGTTCAAATTAGAGCCCACCATGCTGACAATGTGTCAATCCTTTGTCCAAGCAGACAATGGGTACCTGTTTCCAGACCAGCAATGTATCAGAGTGCCTTTGGCATTCTCCTGGACCTTACAGGAGAGAGTTCTGCCTGAATTGCAGGCATTTTGCAGTGAGCTACTCTGACTACCTCAGGGAGGTCATCTATCATCATATTATTATTGCTGCAACTTGCTCCACAGTCAATCTCACAATAGCACTGACTCTCCTGGATAAAATCTTAGTGAAAGAGCCCGTGAATCGAAATCCATTTAAACTGGTCTAGCTATACCAAATTAAGTTTTCAAATACGCCATCAAAAACAAGCACCCAAGATGTCGAAGTGCCTTCACCTACTACTGTGAGGATGAGCTCCCCTTCCGTCTAGACCTGGGTAAATATAAGTATGGAGGACCATTCACAACAGAGTTCTAAGCCTGTGACTGATATCTGGAGCAGGCTATGGAAGTGTGGCCTTATTTACACTGGCTGGAAGAACAATCACTCAGCCATTTATGATGGATCTAGCTATCAATTTGGAAAATAGGTGGGATAATCAACTGTGGATTTTGGTACTTGTTGCTCATCATTATCTTCTTCATAATCAATGGCATCATACTCTATATACTGGGAAGGATTTACAAGAACAGAAAAGGAGAGAATGTGTTGCCAAATGAACAGATCTTTGCTGAGAGATACTCTCAACTATAGTAAAAATGACACCATGGCATGGTCACATAGCTCCATAGCACACAAACCATAATGATGCAATATTAAACTGTGTACTTCTAGTTTCAGGTGTTTTTAGCTTGAAACATATTCGTGTGAATCCCTCTTTAATGCATTGTCATTAATATTATTTTAACACATGACATTGTGCAAAATATACAAAGCTGCTATAATTACAGTCCACTTCCAAATATTTCATGAAGCTGTTTGTAATTAATCGATACATAAGCATCCATGAATACTTCGTATGATAATAAATACAAATGCCACTGCTCCAGTAACACCTCCGATGATAAATATGGTTTGGTTATAAAAAATTTCGATCAGTAATAACATTCCAACCACTAAAAGACTCACTCCATCAACATGGTTCATCCAGCTTCTCTTATACGGCTGCAAAGTAAGAAATAATGTCCCAAGAAAGACATGAGATATCCCAATTATTTGCCAATTATTAATATACTGCCATAATCTATTATGACAGCAACAAAGATCCCACCACTTAAAATTCTCATTAACAAATATAGTGCAGACACAGATCTATAGTCTCGAGTACCTTCAGTACCGTCCTTGTACCATCCTTGAAAGATGTCCATAATAAAATTTAGAACATCCCATCGTTGAAATCCACAGCATCTTAATAATTTTCTGAAGAACTTAGTCGGATAGAACAGCAGAAGCAGGGGTGGCGGAAGGACAAAAATAAAAATTACGGATAAGGCAAGGATAGCATAAGGAATGTGTTCAGAGTGAAAAAACTTAACACTTGTGTCAAATAGAAGGACTGTGGAATTAAAAACGGCCTCACCACTACTGTCATATGTGTAGACAATATAAAGAAGATTAATGAAAACAAAGATAAGTTTAGAATACGCAAGTAGTATAAAAGTGCCAAAGGTATTCAAAATTGTACTTTTTGGATTCCAGTTTCTATGAAATAATCTGAAGAACCTCTTCACTGGTATAGTAAGATAGGTGATTATTCTATAGTTCCTATCATGAAGCTCTATGCCCACATAGGCAAATACAGTGAGAATAAGTGGAAAAAAGGTTATGATGTAATCAAAGAGAAGGATGTTAATGGACTTAATGGAAACACTCACACACATAGGAGGCATTACAAAGTGCAGAAAATCTAAGTTCCAAATACCAATAAACGATAGAATAACTGTGGAGAGAGTACGATTTAAAAAGCAATTGAGTCTTAGATAAAATCCACTACTATCCATTGTTGCATTGATGAATAATTGACAGTAGGTGATTATTACATTGAGGGGGCTGGAAGTCCCTTTAATTTGAAACAAAATCACTATTATGTACATTAATGTTACCATTATTAACTGAAATAGAAGATTCAGAATCCAGAGGTGCCTAAATTTAGAACAATCGGCACAAGTGATACCATCCAAAAATGCAGCAGGTCCATAGCCATCAATACACTGCCTACAATGGAACCCTTTCCTATTGTATACTTTACACGTCACATAATTCAGTTCTGGTCCAGATATATTTGTGGGGATGACTAAATGGGGATCAATAATTCTATGATGTTGGCAAGAGTCAAAAGTTTGACGTGAGATAAGACAACGGTTAACAACGGTATTTTGGGTTGCATTATCCCACGTCATGCAATATCCAGGTATTATCGCAATAGTATCCATTCCACCACACAAAACAGCTCCATTTATGCTGGCACCACACTGGCAAACTCCATTCTGTTTAATATGCCATAGAGGACAATGATCAGTAATTGCCAAACAACTGTATACTATCCTGCTAACTAACAAGAAGACTGACACAAACTTTCCATACATCTTTTACACTCACACTGATTCAGAAGTGTACCTGGAAAATATTATACTTAGTCTATTAATCTCTAATAATAGACACACACTCTAACCTTTGATATCGAAGTATATGATTCCTAGTTGAAACTTTTACTTGAAAAAGCATCAACTGAAAGATGATATGCAACTCTACACCAGAGTTTATGATACTAGAAAGATACAAACGTGCATTCAACAAGCAACTGAGTCTTTGTTTGGATGTTGTGCAGATGGCAACATAACTACAGCAGATGGCCACATAGCTACAGTACATGTACTTCCAAGAATGATGCTTGTAGAGTGGTTCTCGGTTGTCTGCTAGATGTGTGAGTGCTGGGCCCACGTGTGGACTATTCCATTTCGTAACATGAAACTACACAATATATGGTACATGTAATACCGTACGTATCACGATCATTATGTTAAAACAGCGCAAAAATATAATAATTATAATTCATATTGCTACGATTTCAGAGTCGTTTTACTCGTGAATACCATATAACATTGTGTGGAAATTTTCGTCAATTTTTGCCACATGCTCTCATTGGTGAAAATTTCGTGAACAGTTAACAGAATACGACAATAATACATGTTTCTGTGTGCATAGTACAAGATGACTTTTGATGTGCACCAACGGATTACTTGTCCAACATGTAGTGACAAGTATCTCAGGTTACACAATTATAATATAATGCAAGTACAGAACAATACATATTATGCATTGGTGCATACCTTTTGTACTGGTTCCAGTGTTCCCTGAGAGTGCCACCCTCGGCAAAGATCTGGTCCAGAGTGATCAGAATACCAAGAGCATCAGTAATGTGCTCAAACACCGTCTATGTCACGGAAAGCATGATTACAATAATAATATTACCACAAATTTAGGAAGCAATTATTATTACCATAGATCAGGAAATTTAACTGTTGGTGCGAGCCACAAAATTAATTAGAAAAATTAACAAGCGTGAGCGCTGACGAGAATAGTTAGTGGCCACAGAGGTGCTTTAGAGTAGTCGATGAGGATAGATTCTGGAAAAGACTCTGTAGCTCTTTGAATGGGCTGCTCTATTTATACACAATCACACACTAAGGGGCATGAGGACAAAAAGGGTTAATTAAAGATATGATGCACAATGGATCGAGACATAAACTGGTGATTTTGGGGGGAAACAGAAATTTCTACACTCAACAAAGAAGGCTTCACAAACATACACCAGCACACAGTAACATTGTGACGTAATGACCAGCCACTATCACACAATTACCTGCAGGTGAATTCCATGGGAGTTGATGACATGCAATTTCTTGCAAAGGATTCCTCTATCTACATGCATAACATGCTCTCTAGACAACAACGTCAGTCAGTGATACACTGATCTAGACGTCCAGCCCATGCCCACGCCTCAACACACACAACAAGCTTTCTAGACGTCAGTCAGCGATACACTAGTACTGATCTAGACATCCAGCCCATGCCCACGCATCAAGAGACACGCATAACAAGCTTTCTAGACAACTTCAGTCAGCGATACACTAGTACTGATCCAGACGTCCAGCCCATGCCCACACATCGAGACACCTCTACACGCACAACATGCCAATGTCAGTCAGTGATACATAGACATCCAGCCCATTCCCACGTATCTACATGCATAAGCTCTCTAGATAACATCAGTCAGTGATGCACTGATTTAGACATCCAGCCCATGCCCACGTATCAAGTCACCTGTACTGTAGCTAGCCTACTACCTTTGTTCTGTCTGTGACCACCTTGGATCGTAGTACCAAGAAGCTACCTCAAGAAGATCAGTTCCCTTGCTTGACATCTATTCAAATTATGCAGTAAATACAATAAAAGCATTAATAAATTCACCAAAGAATTAAGAGCATACCTTTGGAGTGAGTTCCTAGTGGTAGGTAATGGTCGGCAATCACGGTCTGCCACACCCCCTCAATCGCTGACGGGATTATTCTGACTGAGATGTAATACTATTGATGCAATCCCGCACTCTAGTGAGGCTCCCTGGTACCCAACAGTGCCGAAGCAACCTTCATTGCTTAAAAAATCTGTTGCGGCAGCTTAATGTTCCAACAGCAGATGAAAAGCAAGGACCAGCAACACTGATTGTTTTCTTGGGGATTCTGCTAGATAGCTACGGAGAGGCTAGAAGCAAGGCTGCCCCCTAACATATAAGCTAGCCCAGACAAAAAAGGAATTGGCAGCATGGATACTTAGGACATATTGCATAAAACAGGAACTGTTATCACTCACTGATTGGCCTCCTTTCATTTGCCGCAAAGGTCGTACCACCAGGCCGCACCTTCCTCAGAAGGTGCATTGACACAAACACTTCTGTTCCAACCCCAGATGACAACATCACTCTCAACGACTACTTTGTCAGAGATATACAGCGGTGGCACCACTTCCTTGATGATTGGAACGGCAAGAGTTTCTTTATGCACCCACAGTGGATATATACCAACTAGCTACAACACTCAAACTTTTCACGGATAGTTCGGGGTGCAATAGGGTATGGAGCCTACTACGAAAAATGGTTCCAAGGCCGCTGATCAGCAGATCAAATTAACCGCAGCATTCAATGGAAACTTCAAAGAGCTCTATAATAATAATTATCCCTAATTGTGCTCGCAGCTGCAACATGGAGCCACTTGTGGACAAAAGCACATAATAATATTATTACACGTAAAACACGTGTCATGTTCATGTGTGATAATGAAGCAGTAGTGACTATGATCCACACAGGCACGTCCTACAGCAGCATGGGTCTCAGACTGCATTATTCAAACCCTGTTGGTATGTTTTATTCCCTAAGCTTATTTTATTAGCTACTTCTTGCCTTATTCTTTCGCTTTGTACACATATCACCTATAGCTACCGGATAATAGCTATTTGAGGCTCAACTGCCAAACTTAATTCCCGCCAATATTTCTGGCTATACGTTAGTCATCTTTGCATACCAAGAACAACACAGATACTTTAACCACGATCTTGTCAAATATTGCTTTGGCCCAATACTGAATAATAACAAACACCCTTGAATGCCACCATAGAATAAAAAATTAATATACTTTTGGGCAGCAATAAACCAAACGACCACAGTGCCTCAGCCCAGCTAGCCAACCACAACCATGAAATTGCTCCCCTTCCACTCTGGTCCAGTCAATCCTTGACTATAGTGCCAGAAGTCCAATTGAACCAAAGGCTACGGTGCAGGCCTGGTCACAATCGCAGTTTACCATGTCCCTTTGGGGCCAAAGCAATATTCAATGATGGAATACCTACCGGCATGCGCGATAGTCATTATGAATAATTATAGGAAGTGGCAGTTAACTATACACATTTTATTGTGTATTACGTCATTATTCATGCGTGGGTGATGTGTTCTTGGAGAACTGCAATGGCTACTGCATGCACTGATACAACTGTAACTGTTAAAATTGAAAGGAAAACAATTACAGTAACTGTACTATAGGATGATCAAGGTATAATATTATGTAATACAAAACCTGAATAGCACATGCATTATAAGTACAATGACATGTTCTCCAAGAACACATCTCCCATGTATGTGGAAACTACCTTATTTATGAGACACTCTAGTTTGCATTGTAGGTACAAAAATTTGTTTTGCTTTTCCATATTAGCTATTAGAGTATCATGTTTATCTCGCTTAACATATTTGGTTTTGCTGCTTTAAATAATTATTTATCCAGAAACTAACAAAGTGAAAGATGACAATTATTAAGGTAACAATGAATGCAGCAACTGCCCTCTGGTTTAATGCCATAAGTTATGCTTTTTACTGGCCATGCTCATTTATCCTGTACGATGGTAAGATTAAAGATGGCATTGAATAGAGAATATAGCAACTCACAAACATCGATGGAGCAGGTTTTACTACAGAACAGCAGATTTACAATGAGGGAGAAATACTGCCATCTAACCTACAAGATCAGGACATTCAAAAACAAAGGAGCCACTTTACTGATCGCCTGGAACACTCTAGTGATGAATGTGCTTTACTACCTACTGACAAAGACATCGCTGGAAGGAGTACACTTCATAGCACTACTTTTCACGCTACCAATTGCTGGGTGGCTGGCTGATGTGTATCTCGGACGGTACAAGGTAATACAGTGGAGCATGTGGATCATGTGGGTTGGCTCAATGCTAGCTACACTGAGCTCTGTAGTTGCATAACTGGTAGTCAGCTATGCCAGCATCAATGATAAGGTTACAGCAGCTATCCTAGTGCTTCTGACTATTGGATTTGCAGGGTACCAGGCTAACATTTACCAATTTTGTATTGATCAATTTCCCGATGCTTCAACAAATGCCATCAAATCTTTCATCAGTTGGTTTATTTGGACTTATTCAGTTGGTGGCATTGCAGGGCATTGCATCTATGAATGTATAGACAAGCAGTACTATGTAGTAGGGCAATGTTTCTTTTCTATTTGCCTCACCATTGCACTCATTATGTCTTTTTTACTAAGTGGTATCTTTATCAAAGAGCCAGTGGTACAAAACCCCTACAGGCTGGTTTACAAGGTCATCAAGTATGCTCTGCAAAATAGACAACCTCAACGCAGAAGTGCCTTTACCTTCTGTGAAGACGAGCTTCCTTCACGTATGGATTTTGGCAAGAGGAAGTACGGAGGTCCATTCACAACAGAACAGGTGGAAGATGTTAAAACATTCATTCGTGTCTTAGCAGTTACGATATTCTTCAGCCTCCTACCAAGTGAAGCAATGGTAGTTTACAAACATAGCAATAAACTCATGCAGCTCATGAGCCATCATGGCAACACAACCAGTGAGTGTTTTGTCGCAGCAATTACATCAGATTTGCAATTTTTGTGTGGAATAATACTCATACCAATCCATGAATTTATCATCTACCCTCTATTCCACAGATATTTTCACTGGTTGAATAGTCATTACAAATTTCTACTTGGAGTAGTACTGCAAATTGTTAGAATAGTTGCTCTAATGCTAATAGAATTTAAGGCCAGGCATCGCTATATTAGGCACTATGGTAGTAATATGACGATGCAGTGCATATTTTGGGAAGAGAATGGTGTCTTGAGCTCTACTGTCAACAGTTGGTGGATCGTCATACCCAATATTCTAAGTTCTGTGTCTTCGATTTTTTTTGGCATTGGCGTCTATGAATTCTTCTGCGCTCAAAGTCCTCACTCTATGAGAGGACTACTCTTTGGCTGTGCCAATGGGAGTGCAATATTTTTTCTTCTTGTTGGGTATGGAATAAGTGAGCCTTTCACTGATCGGCACTTAATCAACTGGGGTACGGGAACCATCAGTTGTGGGTTTTGGTACCTGCTCTTGATAGGGATTCTAATGATGTTTTATACCACTATACTGTTAATCCTCATGAAGTATTACAAGAGAAGAAAGAGAGAGGATGTGCTACCAAATGAGCATATCTTTGCTGAAAGATACTATGACAACAATTGAAAATGACATACAATCACAATAATAGATTATGAATACGCACCTGTTGCTGACAGTTTGTGACTTGAGTTTAGTTACACTTTTGCATTGTTTAGAAAAAGTGCCTAGTCCTGTACTACAATAATATTAAATTTTGTACATCTGAATGAGCTACAATCACATAAAGTTAAATTGACTGCACATGTAGCTATAGTGGTATATTATTTTTAACATTATTATAAGTATAAAAACAATTGATTAATATTGAAGGATGAAGTAGGGATGGCAGGGTAAAAAGTACACAAACAAGATGTGTAGCCGGGATAACTAAAATTAATTTGATTTGACAGAAACATATCTTGCATAAGCTACATACTGGAACAACAACGCAATAATAAGTTAAACTATAAGCTATCTATAGCGAAACATTCTAAAATCTAAGGGATGTTCCAACGTACTCAATTAACTCAGGCTCAGTAATGGTGTTATAATAGTTATAAGGATCGTCAGCTGGTGTCCCACAGAATTCAATGGTATATATACACCGGCAATACTTGGAGTGAATCTGTAATCTGCGTGCTTAATGATGAACGATGAGATTTGTTTCTGTTTCTTCTCAATGACATTCTGTTCAGTTTCTTGCGGTTGCAGTATTAAATGTTGCAGCTCGTTTTTCAACTTTTTGATGTATTTATCATGATACTTATTCATTAAAATATCACAGCCATAAGGAATTACAAATAATAAAAGACTGAGAAACAATCTGGTACCAGCAAGCACGATGCAGTATAAATAATTGTTTACAAATTCTTCCGTGTTACGATTTATTTCGAAACCCGAGTCTATAAAGGTTTTGATATATTGAGATTGTTGAAATATCCCAACAAAATATGCTATCCACTGAAGAACAAACCACGGTTGGAATGCACCTTGGATTACTGATACAAAATTACCAGTGTCTTCATAAGTCTTGTACAATTCTTGTGGTTCATTTTTTCGTATTGAGTCCTCTGCCAACTGCCAAGCTGCTCCGATGTATGCTGTTGCTACTATCATGAGTATATTAATTATTATATACACCAGGAATTCCAAAAACGATAAGATAGTGTAGGCATAACGATGTTCACGAGCTGCATAACCAGATGAGCATAAGGGTGTAGCGGAACGATAATAATATCGATCGGATCCTGAATAATAACGTGATCGGATAATTCCTGCTTGATCTATCATATAAATACAATGATACTCGATAGAAGTGCAATTATATTGAGACAGCAGATTAGCACTAAATAACGTCTTCCTGGACAACTTGCATCCTTTGTTTTTGTTACTATGTAGTCATATTCCTTTGAACCACGTGCAAATTTCCGCTCAAACCAGACAATTCCAAGAAGTAGGGCAATTAATGCTATTATCCTGACAGTGTGGTTCAATAGTACATTTATCACTTGTCCACTACGAAATTCATAAAACCTTATCATACACCAGAGCACTGTTGCTGCGAAGGAGATTATGAGAGTGAGTATCAGTATCGGCAATATGACAATATTAATGAGACGACACCATGGCTCTTTGAACAGATTCCTACAACTCTATAACAAAATTGTACACCATTGAAACATTATAATTGTTGTACTATATTATTATATCATAATGGTACTATAATATCATAGTGTCAGTAATAGATAAACTATGGTTGCCCAGGATATACCGTTCATATACCACCCTGAGCTCTTGACTGTGATTGGTCAGTGTAATCAGCAGACTGTTTACTTTTTCATGTTTGAAACTTGAAGAGTTGGAGTAGCTATAGATATAAACCGCATCTACAAGGCCATAATGCCTATACAGCACAAGTCATGTGTGCATCTGCCGTTCTGTCACTACTGCGCTCATGGCACTAGAGCCTTACGCAGTTATCAGGGCCACCACAAATGCATAGTTGTGGGGACAACCAGATTCCGGCCATCCTGCATGTACGAGTGTGATAATATAGGCATGCGACCAGACCCTCTCTCTATGCCAGACTACATGCAGTGAGGTACAAGTTATCCAACCACGCCTACTTAATCACCTATCTTACAGTGGTGTACGTGACTGCTATGGTCGAAAGTGTTCATTTAATTAATGCTCCCATGCAATGGACCAGAAGCTAGAACGGAAGGGAGGGGCCTGTGTCTCAAGGACACCCATTCTTTATTGAGTGTTGACCTACCGTGACTACATGGAAAGCTGGACTTTGGTAGTCTGTGTGAAGCAGCTAGCTGGTGAAGATAAAATCAATGGACCCAGGCTAGCTAATCCAAAGACATTAAAATGACGTGGCAGCTTGTCACAGATTATGTGACTCCCAGGGCACGTATAGCTACATACCATATGATATCTATGTGTCGCACATGGCACTTAAACAAAGCGCTCGTTGAAATAACTAGAAACAGAACAATTGGCTATAATGGCCCGGAACTGAGCAAGACGCCCGGATAGATTGAACAGAGATTCTATTCAGAGGGGTAGCAAGACAGCTTGATAAGCCCTTGGAGGTAGCCAAGGAACCATAGGAAAAGTAACAATTGACTCAATGACATAATATTCTTGATTTATACTAGTAGCTACCGGTGTATAGGAGCGATATGGGGACCCCCACGAAATGGGCACCCCCAGACCCCAAATCACTAGTGAAATGGTCGTTACCACGCCCCCATTCCACCAGTTGACTTGCACCCTTTAGCGATATGGGGACCCTTTTGTAGCTAGTGCCCACTGCACTACTGAGAGCGCATATATTTTGGTGCAGCATAGCGCATGTAGCTATGTAGATCTATGTACACTACCGTTGGCGCTCGGTGAACACCTGGTGCAGTGTATGTATTGATGGACGTTAGTTTCTTTCAAGCTCTGTTAGCACGATGGAAGTCAAGGTCGAGACATCGCACTCGATGATGTGACATCGAGTGACACTCTTTTTGCTGACATCGCAAACTGCCTGTCATGTGGCACATGTCCATTTGAAACTATGCTATTAAAGAATTGTGAACAAATTCCAAGCTTCATATTATTTTGACGACAAATGTAGCTAGCTAGCTAGTTCTGGGGAATGATCATTGACATTTTAGCTAGTTTATATATGATTCATTTCTTGCCCTGTTGGAACAGAAAAACCATATATAGAGGCAGTATACAGGAATCTTCTGTTGAATTTGGCATAATACATTATTAATGACATTCTATTGACATAATGTTGGTATCTCTTCTTTGTATCGCACCAATTTTATTCAAAGCTTTGATTTGTCATCATTGATCCTGAATCTGCTATATTCTGCCATGATTCCAACAGCTATCAGTCATGACCTTATTCCTAGATAGTATGCTCTGTCCACTGAGCTAGCTTAGCTGCTAGCTACTGGCATGGGCCCCAATGGTAATGTGCAGGACATGGATAGAATCTTTCCTAATCCCACACCGCTATCTAGTCTCGTGCCCAGCCCCCTTCCACGCACGCGGAGAGAAGGGGTCTGGACAAACGTGTATAGGGCCTGTACAGTGCACGCCAATCAGATGCACGGATCAAGTCACATGACTGCACAGGCATGAACAGAATGCACATTAATGATTGTGCGCATGCGCGTTCGTATGTAATAGCTATAACCCTTAGTACCAATGGAATGATAATTTATTCACGTTTCTTATTCACGCACACCAGAAATATGTGACGTCATATATTCCTCAGCGACACGGCCTTATGTACGGGCCCTATACACGTTTGTCCAGACTCCTTCTCTCCGTGTGCGTGAAAGGGGGCTGGGCACGAGACTAACCGCTATCATGCACTTCCCTACATAATATACTGAGTAGCTAAATTAATGGAGTTACCCTGTCATGTAGACACAAATAATATTATGTTGCTGATGTTAAGTTGGACTCAACTGTTGTGCACCTGGATAGGATACCATTATTATGGGGACCATTTATCTCGGAAGAATCTTAGCTATTACACCAGCATGATCAAATGAGTGCATGTGTAGCTATCTATAATTATTTCACTGATCAGATAGTTAACATTCATTCAGTGTCAGATCATTCTCAGCAAGAGACCTGGGGACAGGCTAAAGTACGTAGTCTACAGATTGCTTGCTTAGCTAATTGCCATTTGGCCATAAAGCCACAAGGCCAAGGCCACATGATTAGGCCGTACGTCTTATTCTAACCCCTGGTGTTCTACATCATGCAGTCATCTGGCCAGCTATACTCACAATAAAATCAAAACTGGAGAGGGGAATAAGGGTCTCATAATCAACTCCATGTCTCAAACAGTTTGGCACAGGATTTGAGTCCGTGTACTACAGAAAAACCCAAAATTAATCAATCCAATGTACATGTACTTCAAATTCTAAGTTCATACTTGAAACTATACCTCATTCCACAGATTATCCACATTCCTAGGCATCCCTCCCCCCTGACTTTCTTGAGCATTTTCTCTAAGTTTGCCATCAAACATCAACAACCAATGTTGGCGGTAGTCTCTATTCACTGGACTAGTACTGGACCACTGGACTGGACTACTGGACTGGAATACTGGACTAGCGTTTGATCCCAAAAATAGGCACTGCCATTTAACCTCCTAAATCTTGGTGGGAAAAGTGCTACTTAATGTTGTGTTGAGCCTGACCTATTTCAGCACTGTGGTAGCCTCAGCTGCAGGTGCCTATGCCTACATGTATGCCTGAGTGATCGTAGATAGTAGAAGGGTTTGGGTTTGTTTTTATTTTCAAGGGGACCACACACTAAGCAGAAAAAAAATGGTCCGAAACCACCACACAGTCGAGCTGGATGCATAGTAGAGCCATACAATGCAAGCAAGCATCAAAATAGCAATGTATACAATGTTTGGTAAAGGGTCGTCAACGTACCCCGCGCGCCCGTAATTTTTTTTATGGGCAAACATTGCAAGTGCATGGCTTCCTATACAAACACACTCTAGGGGGTGTATCTTTAATTTAAAGGCGTGAATAAAAAATCCAAAAGATTAAACTTCTCAGTGTACTTAAGGCCAGGTACCAACTGGAAACTACTGCTGAAATAGGCATACTTCAAAGGCTGGTGCTGCCTCTAAATAAAAGGATAGAGGCCTCATCATGGTGTTTGAATGAAAGACTAACTCGAGTACTTTGATGTTAATAATTAATCAACCGCAATCAATTAACTAATTAAGCGCTATGCACGGCGTTTAGCCACGCCCTCTAGATTGCTAAATCGCGAGTTCCAACCTTGAGGCAGCAACTTTCAGCTGACCTTAACTATGAAGAAAGAAGGCTAAGACAGTGATCTAAACTTTCATCGGAGGGATTGTGAAAATAGCGTTCTGGTCGAGTTTTATTCCACGTAGACACTGTTTTTGGAGTGCTGACGGCCTAATCTTCCGCATATAAGTTCAAACTTATTCGTAATCCCTCCGACAGATCCTCGAAATCCATCCCAACGATCACCTTCTTGCTGTCAGACCTGCGAAATGTTGGGTAGAACAACCCTGGACGGCTTTTGCTCGAGATATTGAGCTCCAATCTGCAGCTATGCGGCCCCAACGCCGTGGCTTGTACATGCTCGATACGATATGACGTCACAGTACAAGCGCTAATTGACCGCAACCACGAGCGATATGCGCGATAAGAGGCCGTTAGTCGGGCGCGCGCTAAGCGTTCAGAACCTGGCCTTAAGTGCACTGAGTTCTTGTTTCAATCCATTCTGCATGCCCATATCAAAATTATGGCCTGAAATGCTTCCTAGTGCTCTAATCTTTTTTCGGTTTTTAGATCTTTTTTTTTCTACTTAGTGTGTAACTTAGTGTGTAATTAGTGTGTAATTAGTGTGTAATGTCTATAATATTTTATGCATTAGTATAATGCACTGGACACACAAATAGTATAAAATTAAATGGCAGTGGGTTTGGGTTTGGTGTAATGGTTTGCATGAGATTAAATGCCAAACTTCAGCCACTATGCTGTGGATATATTCCATGATTAATGTAGTTGTGACAAATCCAGCCTGCTATTAAGACAGTCTTAACGTTACGGGATAGTGTTCCCCAAATAATTCATGACCCTCTCAGGAAAGACAGGGTTCGCACAGAGAATTCACGCTAGTTAGCTCTACTGGAGTGCCTATAGCACTGGACCAAAAAACTAAGATATCCTTATGTCGTGCTTACCAAAACATGAGGTTACCTACACCTGTTTGTCACAGGATAGGGCAGAATGTTTGTAAACCTGGCTGCAATCTTATGTAGCACTAGATGATAACATGGATTTCATGCATGTGTAGGATAGGGCAAAATTTTCTATACATGTATTTCATTTATTTTACAAATATTCTGCCCTATCCTGTGACAAACAGGCGTAGGAAAGCTCATGTTTTGGTAAGCACGAGTCACAACGCCCCCCATGTTATATTTTTACCCCGCGTGCATGATAACATGGATTTCATGCATAATAATATGCATTTCCTATATTATAGGAAATGTGTAGGATAGGGCAAAATTTCTATACATGTATTTCATTTATTTTACAAACGTTCTGCCCTATCCTGAGACAAACAGGTGTACGTAGGAAAGCTCATGTTTTGGTAAGCACGAGTCACAACGCCCCCCATGTTATATTTTTACCCTGCGCGCATGCGTGCAAGGGGTAAAGTAATCGGTCTAGATGATAACATGGATTTCATGCATATAGGAAATGTGTAGGATAGGGCAAAATTTTCTATACATGTATTTCATTTATTTTTCAAACATTCTGCCCTATCCTGAAAGCTCATGTTTTGGTAAGCACGAGTCACAATGCCCCCCATGTTATATTTTTACCCCGCGCACATGATAACATGGATTTCATGCATAATAATATGCATTTCCTATAATTATTATTATTATAGGAAATGTGTAGGATAGGGCAAAATTTTCTATACATGTATTTCATCTATTTTACAAAAATTCTGTCCTATCCTGTAACAAACAGGTGTAGGAAAGCTCATGTTTTGGTAAGCACGAGTCACAATCCCCCCTCCCCGTTATATTTTCACCCCGCGCGTATGCACAAGGGGTAAAGTAATTGGTCGTGTCGTTGTCGTCGTTGTCGTCGTGAGCACAAAAACCGCCATATCTCGAGATGTAGCTAGGCATCTAAGCGACTCGTAAGCACAACGAATCAATTGACTCCGGCGAAAAACTGTCTTCAGTGTGCGTCAAATCGATGGATACGGTCCACGGGCGTCACAAATAGTGACTTTTTGTTGGCTAACATAGCCACGGCTATCGACAGTGCCTACTCAATGCATAATGCATGTACATTGTGTTTTCTGCTCATGCGCACAACTAAGTAGCCAACTGGTAAAGATCGTCGAAGTCAATAATGCATACTCGTGAAAATTTATAGTCTATCCACATCCGCTGACGGAGCTGAAATCTGCAGCTCCAATTGCAAATCATAATGTAACACGGCTATACAGCTAGATCTGGTGCAGAGAGAGTGCTTTCTGTCACTGGGATCAGCTACGTACACATTAACTTAGCATTGCCAATAATTTTCTGAAGTTTACAAAAAATTAATTATATTATAGCCATGCACACAAAAGCAATTCTATAGAAATACATGTATATGCTGTCCATTTATAGCCTATCCACATCCGCTGACGGAGCTGAAATCTGCAGCTCCAATTGCAAATCATAATGTAACACGGCTATACAGCTAGATCTGGTGCAGAGAGAGTGCTTTCTGTCACTGGGATCAGCTACGTACACATTAACTTAGCATTGCCAATAATTTTCTGAAGTTTACAAAAAATTAATTATATTATAGCCATGCACACAAAAGCAATTCTATAGAAATACATGTATGTGCTCTACAGAGCTCTAGTTGTTGTTGTCGTTAGCAGAAAAATCGCCGTATCTCGAGATCTAGGCACCAGTGAGCGACTGGTAAGCACAGTGGAAAAAGTGACTTCAGCGTATTTCGAATCGACGGATATAGTCCACGAGCGTCACAAATAGTACTAGTGCTTTGTTAACCTTCGTAACCACGCCTATCGACAGTGCCCACTCAATGCATTGTGTATGCAGGCCTTGTGCTTTCTGCTCATGCGCATAACATTGAATATTATGGACTGGTAAAGGTCGTCAATAATGCTAATGCATATACGGCACACGTTTGGCTGCAGCTACAAAAACAGATCTATAGATGGCACAATGTGCACGCGGGGTATGTGCTCTATAGAGCTCCAGTCCCAAAGGCCATGGAAGAATATTAGTATAATATTTAATACCGGTATGCCTTTAGTAAGATGCAATCACTGTATTACGTCTAATCTAGCTATATAGATACTCAGATGTGGACAACAGTTGTATAGTGTGAGGTAGCTAGCTATAAAAAGTGAAGTGAAAAAACTGCAGGAGCAATTCAATGAAATGCTACATTAAGAGTCGACCCCTAAAGTAAGCAGTATTAGTCTGCAGATAATTATTGAAGAGGGCAGGTGTGGCCGCCCAGGGAGACCCATGAAGAATTTACTTGTTCGAGTTAGATAGACTATGCTAGGCTAAGCTGACTGAAATTGATGACCCAATAATATAATTAGGAAGCCCATTGCATGTACATTTACATGTATGTATTGATATAATTATAGGGTCATAACTGCATTTTAGGGTGATCAAAAACTGAAAAATGCCCATTTAAGTTGGTATTTTGGGGTCAAAGGTGAGCCCAGTATTCCAGTCCCGGACCAGTGGTCCAGTCCACTAAATAGAGACTGCCAATGTTGGCAACATGCATTGTTTGATTCGAAAATTGAAATGGGGAGCCTGGAGGTTTATGCAGCTTAATAGCTAGCTCTTTCAAAGCCCAACTAATTCCAGCCCATCAATTAGCTATCAAGCAGCTTCCACCAAAGTATACAAACAATATACCTTAATTAGCTGGAACAAAGTGTTACCCTGTAATAGACTACAAAACTTCTTGATGTTTACATGCTTAATTGCAGGCAAACTGAAAGTAAACCAACACATCTACAAGCTTCAGAATCTATAAGTAAAAAAGTAAGAAGGCTAGCTAGCAATTGGATAATAAATAATAGTACATGTTCCAAGAGCTAAAACTGCTTAAAATCATGATAGAGGAGAATACTAACTTATTGAGTTCTTCGAAAAGTATTTCATTAGCGAATTTTAACAACCAGGGAATCACTAGGAAGGATAAGTTAAGTGCCTGCTGTAATATAAAATGGCATCAGATAAGAAGAGTTAAGAACAAAGGAGCAGTGCTGGTACTGGTAATCAGTTATCTAGTCACCAGTATAATATATTTTCTTGCATCCATAGCAGTTCACCGCCCAGTATATCATGTTTGGTTTGTACCATTTACCATTACCACAGCCATAGCAGGATGGCTGACTGATGCCTTCATTGGAAGGTACAAAGTGATGCATTGCAGTGTCTAGATAATGTGGCTCCTTATTCCCCCCCCCCCCCCCATTGAGATAATCATGCCGCTGCTAGCTGATGTCTGACAATGACAGAAACACTTGCACTCAGCATGAACAACAGGTACTAATTGGTGGGTGTGGTCATAAAGCGGGGTGAAAAGAGTAAATCCCATGGTACGAGTGATTGGGCTGGGCCAAGGTGAATGGCTGCAATTTTTTGGACAGCATGGCCGTTCGCCAAAGGTTGTAGCTGGGCCAAGGTAAATGGCCACGATTTTATGGACAGCGTGGCCATTCACCAAATAAGGTTGTAGCCATAGACTCTATAGCATCGAAGGTTTGATTTGATTAACTCACGGTAGCTGTAGTAAGTGATCCCTTATCACCGTGGATCCCCATACCACTATAGTGTCATGGGGATCCGGAGTTGGGGGAGCCTCATATCACTAAGGGAAATGGTGACCCCCCATCCCTATATCGCTAGTGATATTGGGATGGGGACCCCTATATCGCTAGTGATATTTGGATGGAGATCCCCATATCACTGCTACACCGGCATCGTGGCTACAACAAAATTTAATTAGAATGCAATCCGCTATAGCCTGAGAAAATATGCACTGTCGCTTTCATTAGCTACCATCAGAAAATTGGCGTTGTATTGCATCAAGATTATGAACAATCTAAGCTCCTGATAAAAAAATAACAACATAATTCAAAATTGACTGAGCAAGAAAGTCAGTATGGTGGTTAAAAAAGTACATAAACAAGTATGGAAAGTAACTGATGTACCGATGTGCATCCCACATCTTTTTATTAGTATAGTTAGCTATTATAGCTAATATAGAAGCTAACAGTAAATTAAACATGCAAGTGGGATGCTCAACGCATGGTTCATCACTTTCCACATTCTTGTTTGTGCACTTTTTGAACCACCATAGATACCTAGCTACTTTCTTGTTCAATTTTTTTATACTTGTAGTAAAGTAAGGTGTAGCTGCTCGGTGTGTAGCTAACTCACATTAGCGGGATCACCATTGCCATGTTCTCCATCTGCTTCTGCATTATTTACAGCCGGAGGCTGCATAGGAACTTCTTCTGGATCACCTGACATTGACTCGAAATATGGTGGACAGTGTATTTGCATCAGTATCGTCTTACAGATCTACGCACTATAACGTTTTCTTGGCTTTTATAACCGTACTGCATCTGCTGCGTTTTTGCATTTAAAGGCACTGTATCAGCATATAGCGGATAAAAATAGAAACCGTGACGTTTAGTGACGTTTTTTTTTTTTTTCAAGGCGACCAGAACACTAAGCAGAAAAAAAATTGTCCAAAAACCACCACATAATCGAGCTGGGTGCATAGTGGAACCATAGAATGCAAGCAGGCATCCTAAACTTCAATTTTGTCAAAAAGTTGGTAAAGGTCGTCACGTTCATGTGCGCGCGTGGCCCCGCCCCTCACGTAGCGCGTGGGCGGAAACATTGCAAACGCATGGCTTCCCTGTACAAACATATGGGGAAACTTCAAAGGGCCGTAACTTTGATTCTAAGGCGTGAATCAAAATTCCTGAAGGTCAAATCTCTGCATTTGATCCATTCTGCGTGCCGGTACAAAAATTATGTCCCCAGGTGCTCCCAATTCCTCCCTGAATTAATTAATTAAAGTTTGTTTTTTTTTTCAAGAAGCGGACCAACTAAGCAGAAAAAAACAGTCCATAAACTACCACATAGTTGAACTGGATGCACAATAGACCCATACAATGTAAGCAGGCAACCTAAACTTCAATTTTGACAAAAGTGGGTAAAGGTCGTCACGTTACTGTGCGCGCGTAGCCACGCCCCTCACGTAGCGCGTGGGCGGAAAACATTGCAAATGCATGGTTTCCTATACAAACGTATGGGGATACTTCAAAGGGCCGTAACTTTAATTCTAAGATATGAATCAAAATTCCCCAAGGTCAAATCTCTAGTTTCGACCCATTCTGCGTGCCCATGTAAAAATTATCTCCCCAGATGCTCCCAACCCCCCCGTGAATTAATTTATTTTGTTTTTTTCTACTTAGTTGGTAACTACTTAGTGTTTAATTTGTATTTTTCTGGGCCAGGAAAATGAGAACGTCCGTATACGCGCTCCGCGTATTGTGGTTTTGTGACGTCCGGGGATCACGCCACTTACCCGTGCCTGAACGGCTGGTGTAGCACTGCGCCCGGGATCGGGCGAGAGAGCTTACGAAATCGCAATCGCGAGGATACTGAGCGGTGCAGAAGCGTCAGTTTGTTTCACTTTTAGATGATGTTTATGCATGCATAAACTATAGTTAATAGCATCAGGCCGACGTAAAGAGCACGCGCGTTTGCCCATGACGTATGGCGCATGCGCATACGTCACATTAGTATACAATTATTCTAAATAAAGCACACTTTAACTGCGCAACAACTCCTGCAAGCAAGAAGAACATCGCAGTGGAAAAATCTTTGAATCGCCTTGCCACTGAACAGTTACGAACGGCCATGGTCAATGCAGGAGACAATCCTTCCTCCCGAAGTTAAATTATAGTCCACGGATGTTACACCTCAGACACCCTGCCAGTAATGAGAAATTCTCCAATGGCTTGTCACGACCCGTTTCAGCGGAGATCCTGAAGGGCCCTTTCACAGCGCAGTGCACGACTTGAGGTGACCATGCAGTCACAGCCACCTTTGCTGAACCGGATTAAAACACGACGATGCGGTAGTGTTACACACACTACAACATCACCAATTCAACCGGTACCTTTCTGTTCCTCAAATGGTCCGTAAGTTAATCATTAGAGTTCATTAACTTGTGATGTCCGCTGGCGACATGCATGGCCATGACAGATACTTTTAGATTGAAATTCAAAGCAGTGGCCAAACTGTAGACCTGAATATATATGCCACATTTTTTTTTTTGTACTTACAGCCTGGCCAGCACCAGGCATGTACATATCTTTAGGCAGCATGCACAACTCAGACTCAGTGCCTCGGGTTCACATGCGGGAAGCCATCTATTTTTAGTACTCCCAGCATCTACAGTCCCGGTTCCACAAGGAATTTAATTCCACTTCCGCTGCCTGTTTATACTCCTCATGGCCATGTAGCCCGTTGTCCTACAGAATTCCCAGTCACCAATTACCATCTGATCAAACAGACCCGATTGCAGTACTACACAATAGGACATGCAAAACCTTCAATTAGAGGGTTCATATTACTCTGTAATATCAAATTCCCACATGTCCACTTTGTAAGGGACAACTATTCCGAGTCCGCAAGACTTTTAGACTATCATGTCCTTGTATTTCACGACATCAGGAGGTCACGGGTGTACATCAACCTCAGGTTGAAATAGCCAGCCAATCAAGCAGAGGCTTTGACCTCCAACCACGAAGGTTCTCAATTGTGTAGATATATGGAGTATTCCCTAACATGTATTGTTTCGAGCCAAACAATCTTGTGTCACCCATGATCCCCCACTTCCTAGTGGCATGCAAATCACAGTATGCACACTGGGTTCAGGGGCTAAATACGACACATTTAGACAAATGCTGTCCACTTTACCTCGATTCGACTTATATATTCACATGTAACATCACTGCACACATATGCAGTGATTTATTCCATTTACCATGGTCACATGGGCTGCAGTCCACAGTATTTTGCACAATATCGTGCTCCATTTTAATATGGTCACATTATGATCTGCTCTGCAGAATTATATTCCTTTACATATGCAGCGACCTGCTCCAATTAATGTAATCACACTCTGTTATCCAATCTATCCAACATCATTGCACATATGCAATAATGTGCCCCAATGCAATGTGGTCATACATGCTGAAGTTGATTTCATGTTAAATCGGCCTTCAAGACATGTCTAGATCTGTTGTATTAGCTGTTAACACATTTGCTTATATAGGTTCTCGTCAGCATCATCCCATGCGCACAAAATAATCAGAACCCCCATAAATATAAATGTCTGACAGGGATTCAGAATTAAGCAGACAGCGTTACTCAAAAATTACACTGAGCAGTCCCACTCCTATAACAGTAAGATGACTCTATGACAGACCCTTTCCTACCTAGCTACCAAGCTACAACAGCACCAGACTACTTGTAAGCATCTCACTCTCACCAGCTAGCACTAGTTCATTATACACTCCCATAACTCTAGGGAGCCCAAAAACTAATAGATCTGTCAACACAGACCAGACATGATTGTCCGATGATGTACCCATCAGTACTAACTGAGTTTTAATAGGTCGTTTAAAATATCAACAACATGTACACAGGTTTCAGCAAACAGTCTTTCATACTACCTGTCCCATGTAATCATGCATGGACCTATGTATTTCTGGTTAGAAGACGGTACATATACAACTAGGGAAAACAGCAGTACTGATATGTAACAATACGTTAACTCTGCTGCTAACGTATGATGTAAACCACACTAAATCATGCATTGCTATAGCTCCTCCGCTGTCACAAGCCCCAGCTGCTATAGTCCACTTATTGACACTGTTAGTGTAATTTAACCTGCCACTAGCATAAACTTTAGCAGTCATATTGCTCTGTGATGCTGCTACAGCGTATATGCACTCTACCACTGGTATGGCTACCATGGCTCTCACTACTTCCTCTGCTATGCCACTACATTGTACATACAGCATACGTGCACTCCGCTACTGGCATTGACCTCGGCACAGCCAGATCCCACTAACTGGTTTGTCATGCTGCTACAATGTATGCGCACTCTGCCACTGGCATCAATTTCAGCAGTCATAGTTCACAAACCACTCTACTATGCTGCTATATGCACGTTAATTCTGCCACTGGCACAATCCCTGGAAGCCTTGACTCATAAATACAACAATTTATAAGCTGCCGCTGGCATAAACTGTTGCAATCATAACTCATTAATAGCATTGCTAAATCATTACAGTGTACACTTCCTCTAACTCTGATGCCGGCATAAACCTCATCAGCCTTAATTCACTAATTACACTGCTGCACAGCTTCATGCATCTAACCCTGCCGCTGGCATAGACCTCAGCAGTCGTAGCTCTTTAAACACACTGCTGTCTTGCTCCAGTATAAAAGAAACATGTTAGTAGCCACAGTCCCACTAACTGCTCGGTTACACTACTACAGTGTACATGCACTCCGCCACTGGTAATAGCCTCATAGCCCACTAATTGCTCTACTATGCTGCTACAGGGTACGTGCACTCGCCTACTGACATTGACCTCAGCAGCCATAGCCCTCTAGATGCCCTGCTACGCTGCTACAGTACACGTGCATTCTGCCTCTGGCATTGACCTTGGCAGCCATAGCCCACAAATTGCTCTGCTACGCTGCTACAGTGCACGTACACCCTGCCTCCGGCATTGATCTAAGCCATAGCCCACAAGTTGCTCGGCTACACGGCTACAGTGTATCTGCACTCTCCCACTGGCATTGATCTCAGCAGCCATAACCCACGATGAGCTCTTCTACACTGCTACACGGTATGCACACTCTGCCACTGGCATTAACCTCACTTACAATCCATTTCAGTGCACGTTACCTCAGTTAGGTCAATCTGAGCATTCACCATACCGACACAATACACTACGTAAATTTTACAGTCTGTATAAACCTCAGCAGCCCAGTATCTACTACAACACTGTACTGCTACATCGTACTTAAATTCTGCCGCTGGCATCAACTTCAGACATTAGCAACCACCTCTTACAAAATACACTACTATAAATCATTACCACAATAGCCATAGGCTGTGGTCTTGCCTCACAGACTTGCCCATGTCAGGTGATTAAATGCAGCATATCTGGCATACATGTCAGCATCACCTACCTCATTGCACCTAGCAGGCAAGACATCGTACTTAAAGTCCGCCGCTGGCGTCAGCTTCAGACATTAGCAACCACCTCTTACAAAATACACTACTATAAATCATTACCACAATAGCCATAGGCTGTGGTCTTGCCTCACAGACTTGCCCATGTCAGGTGATTAAATGCAGCATATCTGGCATACATGTCAGCATCACCTACCTCATTGCACCTAGCAGGCAAGGCAATATCACATGGACAATATCTGGTATCTACCGGGCACTAATTTGGGGGTAATTTGGGAGGAATTGATTGGTGGCTGAATGTCACGCGTAACTTATCGGTCACGCCAGCAATATCTTTGTTTTCTAACGCTGGATGTCACTGTCCTAGTTCCAGTTGGTACTCAACTTCACGGTCGGGACTCCCACGCTGGCCTTGGCTGCCAGTTGGCACCTGACTCAGGTTGGGACTCCCACGCTGGTACTAGCCTACTCACCAGTTGGTACCTGGCCTTCGATGGCTGGACTCCCACGCTGGTACTCAAACACAGTGACCTTGACCTTACAGTCATACAGTCAAGTTACCCAGCTGCCATCAATGACCCAGGTTACGCCCAAATTAATCCTACCTCGCATTGCTTAATAACTAATGGACATGTATTGTGCTTACTAGATCAAATGTTCCGATATTATTTGCTTGGTACAAGTACTTACACAAAGATCAATCACACAAGTTTAATCAGCAAGTTCATTATACTCGTGGAGACGGCATGTAATAGCTATTAATGTTCATTTTTGTGCTTACCTGCCATCATAAGGCTCGATCGAACGACAGCTGTGGGCGTGGTAGATGCCATGCGGCCAGCGCAGAGATACTGCCTGCGCTTGCGAGCGCCTGACGTCACGTTGTGCGGTTAATTAACCCTCGCCGCAAGGCTTAGGCGGAGGGTTACTGCAATCGTTTGGCGATTTTTTGTCCGTCCTGTGGTAAGGGTCGTCTGAGAGAAAGTACGCATTCGAGGAAGAGGAAGAGTGGTCACGTTAAGTCTTGCCCAGTGGTGTAGTAGTGTGCAGCTGTCGCCAATCTGTGTTTACATGGCACCTACCTCAGCTACCTTGTTGGTCAGAGTCATCAATGCAGCGACAGTGTAGACAGGCAGTGGCTCTCAAGTGCATAATTCAGTTTAAGTATGTCACAGAGGCTTTCATTTTATATAGTGACATAGCCTGGTGCCTTCCGGAGCCCCTAACTCCCACTGAAGAAACAGTATCAGTCAATACACCTGATATTGAACAGGATGAGACGTGCTATAGATCAACACGTGCATGAGTCATGCATGCATGTAGCGGTGAGGGTTCTGCACTCCTGTGTTTCTGAAAACGCTGTGTCGAGAGTCCCGGCACCGGTACCCAAGATTTAGTGCTGGGATCTATAGCTATATTATAATACTGAGCGCAAGACGGCTAGTGAGGCTAGTAGCGGGGGTTTGGGTTCCGATAATCGGTTGGTTACGAGGGGTTTGGGTTTCGGGTACGGTTGGTGACAAGGGTTAGTATTCTAGTGGTAAAAAACGGCATCCAGCAGCGGCGAGCTGGGTTGGCGGTATGGTGGTCATGGGTTCGAATCCCGCTTGATCTATGAATTTTTTTTTATCTTTCTCTCACTTTCGAAAAATTTCTAAGTTTTTTGGTGGGCTAGTTGCCGGTACTCGAAGCGCAAAATTTCCAGTACCAGTGCCGGGACTGTAGATACAGCCTAGTAACACGCGGCCCTGGAGTAGCTAAGATATTGTAACGTACATATACATGTACATGTAGCATGCAATAACTGAAAATGGCTAGTGTTTACGGTATATTGGTCATTGTGTGTGTTATACTTAGTGACAGGCATGGATGAGTTATAATAGATCTACGTGTATTCTAATTAGATAACATTTATCGTAATATATATATTGAGTCAGCATGGTAATACATTGCTAAATTCACATTAATTCTGACCAACCTCCTTAGGTGAGCTGGTACGTGCATATGACATTCGTAACCGCCCATGGGAACAAATATACAATCAGCATTTTTGTTACGCACAGTAGCTAGCTAATAGGATTCTTTTTAGTGGGGAGTGGGGGGTGGGTGGTACAAAGTAGCTATTCTGGTATGTCTGGGGACTAGAAGGCATCAACTCATGTCACTTGTGATCATCCACAAGAAAACCATGCATAATGCACTGGATAGCAATCTGAGATACAGCAAAACGGCTGCTTCTCTTGTTCAAACATTTTGGCAGCCAGCTAGCTCATTGTCTTGTGGATGGCTCTGGGTTTGAAATTTCAAGTATGTTAGTCCTATTTCCTTTCTAGTCTCATTATGCAATCTTAATCATGCATGATATTTGAAATTTCAAGTCCCTAATCATGGTCTTTGAAATTTCAAGTCCTTGAGCTTGCAATCCCAGTATGCACTTTTGATTGTGGTCTTTGAAAAATCAAGTCCATTGATGTTTGATATTTCAAATCGTTTAGTTTGCGTATATAGCAGTCTTTTAATCATGGTCTTTGAAATTTCAAATCCTTTACCTTTTGTATGTACACTTTTGAACATGGTGTTTGAAATTTTATGTCCTTGGTTTTCCTTGCTGTTGTAGGCTTCTGTTGGTCTCTGAAAGCAGGAGGAGCTATTTGTGGAACATCACAAAAATGAAGACTGATTTTATGTTGGTTGACTTTTTATCACCATTTTGCTTAAATTTGGAAAGATCATTTTGGAAACAAAGGAACAAAATTTTATGCTTCATTTTTGTTGTTTTTGCAAATGTATTGATCACTTTTCCGTAATCAACCACTTTCAGGTTCATAATATTCTGATACTGAATGTCAATATGTGTGTGATGGCGTTGCATTTTAAAGCATCACACCGGACATTTGCAAGATTGAAGCATAAACTGATCTCTGACTAATAAAAGATTGCAAAATTGCACAGGAAATGGTGCAAACACTTTCACTTTTGTCTGAACGACGATAATTGAAAAAGGAACATTTTTGGTATTTTGTAAAATTTGGATAAAAATTGGAAGCTGTTAACAACATATTACAAGTTTTTATACATGTATATTATTCCTTAGCTGAAACAAAATTCAGTATGTCGCAATAGACTGTAAAAACAAACCAATCAGGTGTTTATTAGATTTCCTTGACTTATCATACAAACTGAATTAGTGTTATAATGATTATTTCACTGCTTTACTTTCATAATCACTACAAATGTGTACACAGATAAAGCAATATTACTTATTATTGTTCACAGTCTACCTGATAATATTATGTTGTTGAATTGGGGATAAAGTGTAAATAAAACCTACACACATAAATGCATAACTTATAAATTATAACTTCTAAGCAATAAATAAGAGTAAAAAGTAACTAATAGACAAATATAAGTTGCAAAATTAGCACTTGTGTTAATTAAGAGCCATATCTGCTTAATAATTATGACAGAGAAAAAGATAAATTCATCAAATTCTTCAAAAAGCATTTCATTAGCAAGTTTCAGTAACAAGGAATGTAGCAGAAAAGACACATTAAGTGCGTGCTGCAATGTAAAACGCTATCAGATAAGAAGAGTCAAAAACAAAGGAGCTGTATTGGTACTGGTAATGAGTTATCTAGTCATAGGCATCTTCTATTTCCTTATCTCTGCAGTTGACCAATCCATAAATGTATATCGGGTTTGGCTAATTCCATTTGGTATTACCACAGCCATAGCAGGATGGCTAACTGATGCCTTCATCGGAAGGTACAAAGTGATTCATTGCAGCATTTTGATAATGTGGCTCCTTATGATTGCAATAACAGTAAGTGCTGTTGTTGGACAACTAAGTGAGATTTATCACCATTACGATAAGCATATTGTTCAAACTTCACTATTCTGCCTGATAAGCATTGGGCTTGGAGCATTTCAATCCAATATCATTCAGTTTGGACTATAGATCAGCTCCATGATGCTTCAACAACTGAAATAAAATCCTTCATAATTTGGTATGTGAACTCCCTAATCACTACTGGATTTATTGTAGAATTAAATTTTTTGTGCCTCACTACACAAAATAAGCTCTATCTTTCATTAATACTTTGTGTGTGTCTTACACTAGCACTGCTACTGATAATTTGTTTCAATAAATCGTTTATAAAGGAGCCACCACCTAAATTTCCGTTTAAATTGATATACAAGGTCATCAAATTTGCTATTATTACAAAGCATCCTCGATGCAGAAGTGCCTTCACCTACTGTGAAGATGAGCTTCCTTCTCGCATTGACTTTGGTAAGAGTAAATATGGAGGACCATTCACAACATATTTACGATCATAATGGTCATTGATACTTGTATCATCTTTCAATTTTCTCAGATCAACAGTTTACTAGTTATATATTATTATATTGTCAATGTTTTCCTTTAGACTTGATCATATCAGTATTATATAATCACAGTTCTTCAAGAAAATACCATGCATAATATATTAACTAAAAGTGACAATTAGTGTGTTTTGAAGATTTCAGGGTGTTACACAGATGTTTGAATTAAGTCACTCTGTACATTCACTGCAGACTGGTAAGTTTGAACGAGGAAGGTGGCAGCGGTGACTGATTTTTACAACCATGCCTAAAGCACATCCGCTAAAGATAAATACAATGTTTTCCTAGGTATTATCATTCTTCTATGATTCATCTTGTGGAAAATCTGATCAACTAGAGCACTAAAGTGCAGAACACTCGACGTAAATGCAGTCCTGTTGATGATTGATATCACTGAGATTGCGAGTCAGGATTGGTATTAATAATAGTTTGGGATGATGATGACGTTTTAGGGTGTTCGTTTAGCGCTGCAATAATTGACGCAAGTGACTCTAAAATACTAACCATTGAGAGTTGACAGATGTGCACTATTATACTGGCAGACTGCTAGGCTGCAGACAGCTACTGACATTTTCATGATGTCATCCAAAGATACATTTACAACCAAGCTTAGCCTCATGATGAGATCATAGCTATGATGACACATATTGTCAATATTGCTTGAGATCAGGCCTGCAAGATGATCGAATGGAGTTACAAATTGTGCATTCCCGAGTTTGCCCTATAATAGTCTATGCGTAATAACTGTATCTTGTACGTAGCCGTAACATATGTAATAGTTATATCATACACGGGCGCAAGGAATCTATGTGATATATTGCACCGAAGCCCGAGGGCGCTTTGGGCCCGAGGGCTGAGTGTAATATGTCGCCATAGATCCCGAGCACACGTGGTATAACCAATTTATATCTCAAGGAAGTAAACAGTGGCCCCTGCTGTATTTTATCTCACCGCTGATTAGTCAATGGATCCTCTCCATGGAAACAAGCCGCTCCATAGATACAAATTCAACTTTGATAGTGACAAGATAAAGAACCATCCAACTCGAACTCGCTGACTGAGGGAGGCTAGCTGTTGACTGTGAGTAGCCTAGCTAGCCAGCTACGAGTGTTTTGAATAGCTGTCTATCTGTACTAGTAGCTAATAATAGTCCAGCATCAGTTACCTCAACAATAGTGGCATCCTTTTAGTTTCTCGATCGAGAGAAACGTGGTACACTGTACGAATTAGCTAGCTAGTTCTTGCACGTGGCAAGTGTCGATTGAATGATTGCTAAATTGTATCCTGTGTGTTGTCAGTAATAGCACGTGTATGCTTCCTGTATACCTGTGTAAACCAGTGTGGTCTGTTGGTGTACATATACACAGTCAGCTGGCTGCATTCTTGACTGGTTGGTCACCTATTTCTTCCCTACACCTATCATACTAACTGCTACAGTACCTCAATATCAAGTACACAGTACTTGTACACCCTAAAGGAATTAATATCGTACTGTACTCCCTAAGGGGGTTAATATTGCACACTTAGCAGTGCGATATTAAGAATAATCGTCCTAGAAAACTGTGTAAAAGGGATATAAATGTGGTTATACACATTACCACAAATATGGAACGGATTTAAATTTAACCCTCAATCATGGTACTGGAACTGATTAGAAGTAGCCAACTTTGCTTAGCTAAAATGTAGAATATACTGTTATACAGTAACTCATGAGAGCTAGAATAATAATTTCTAGTGCTTTACTTCCACAATCATTACACCCACATGCTTATGTACAATGTCATAGCCTGATAATTACAAAGTTTAAATTGCGATTTTCAGGCCCTTAGTAGCACCATCGCTTCGCTTGGGATGCTATAGCTTCGGACGTTTGGGTCTATAGCTAATATAATTTATAAGTTATGCATTTTAGGTGTGTAGATCACAGTTTATTTTAGGTTTGTCTGCAATTCAACACCATAATATTATCAGATAGACTGTGAATAATAATAATAAATAATATTGCTTTATCTATGTACAAAATCACGTGGATTAGTGAATATGAAAGCAAAGCAGTAAAATAATCATTATAACACTAATTCAGTTTGTATGCTAAGTCAAGGAAATCTAGTAAACACCTGAAAGGTTTGTTTTTGCTGTCTATTGTGACATACTGAATTTTGTTTCAGCTAAGGAATAATATTCATGTACAAAAATATGCCAGGCCCTATGGCACTTGTAATATATCTTGTTTGAGCCTTGTGAAAATTTAATTGGCCATGATATGTCTGTCTAATAGACTGTAGGAACATTTTGCACGTATAATTGTTTTCCAAAAGTGTGATCTATGAACTCATACAGTGGGCAATAAATGAAATAGAGACTGAGTCCAAGATATCTACACGTTTTAAGAATAATATTATATAACTTTCTAAGCAATAAACAAGAGTGAAGAGTAACTAGCACACGAATATAAGTTGCAAAATTAGCACTTGTGACTGAGCTGTGCTTGCTGCAGAACAGCAAGATGCACAACCATGGCCGAAGCCCTCCGAGCAGTCCCTCTCAGTCATATGGCCTGACTGGTGGAGTTGGTTAATAATGATAAGCTTATTACCAATGGCCTTGGTAAAGGCAGATGTGGGAACAGGCTAGAGAAGATTGACACATTATCCTGAAAAAAATTCCAGGATCCAGGATCTATGTATCTCTCTTAAGAAGAGAGATACATAGTCGGAATTTGAATGAGGTCCTATGGAAATGCCATCGTCCTACACTCCGCTGCCACCTGGGTCCAGTAGCTCAGTGGTAAGAGTGTCTGACTAGAAATCAAGAGGTCCCGAGTTCAAATCCTGGCTGGATCCTGGAAGATAATGTGTCAATCTTCTCTATATTTCATGAAAGTCGTGGCCTTCTAAGCCAAAGTGTAAAGTATCGGTGGTTGGCTATTCCTGTATATTCCTCAATATCTCCATTTCATCTCACTAACCTTCCTCCTTACAGGCGCAACAAAGTTCATTTGTTCTCAAGCTCCTTACTCCATGAAGGGTGTCATAATAGGAGCACAGTATACCTTGATTTCAATTTGTTCAATCCCCTTGGTTGTAATAATTGCTGTAGTGGTGTTCTACAAAAAGGATCTCTCAAGTTTGGGTACTGGGACCATTGGCTGTGAATTTTGGTATGCATTGCTAATAATAGTTGCATATCTCTCCCTCTTTGTAATTTTAGCATGGATGGTAAATTAAGCGATACAAGATGCGGAAAAGAGAAGATTTACTGCCCAATGAACATTTCTTTGCTGAAAAATACTATTTTTATTGACATAGCACATGTGAAATTAGATCACAGTTTTATTTGTATACACGCGTGTGAATTAGTGTATGCATACATGTAATAAATTAGTCTTTGCTAAGAGATACTATTCACAAAAAAAATGATCATTGATATTTTTTCAGATTGATCAACAGTTGACTATCCATACTGTCAATGTTTTTTTTGGATTTGAAAGTATGAGCATAATCGTACTTTTTCAAGAAAATACCACCCACATAATATCATTATACTGGGCGGGCTGCTAGACTGTAGATAGCTACTGAAATCATTGTCATCTACAACCAAGCTTAGCCTCATGCAATAAAACCTAAGCCAGGACGGTGACTACATGTATCTATACAACTCACTCCATTCTAAGATGAGACCATTATAGCTATGGCGACACACATATTTATCAATTTATATTGCTCGAGATCAGGCCTGCAGGATAATTTTACAAGACACTGCCACTACAGATTCCATGCCAGAGTTCAGTTGCCGTATAGCCTGTGTACTGTATTCTGTAGCCATATACCATATGGCAGGTAATTAACTTTCGTGGGTGCTAATTGTTGTGGAAAGTTCGAAGAGGCCCTCAAAATTAATTTTCGTGGTTTTAAATTTTGTGGAAATCAGTCCAGGGGCGTGGCACTGCACAAGCGATGATGTAATCAATACACGCGCTCGATCTCACTCGCAATCTTCTTTGTTAATAAGCCATACCTACAGAGACTTGAAAAAATAGCATGAGATAGACAGAAGAATATTAGTATCAAAGACTCTATCAGTTGGATGACAGTGGCAATTAACTGTTGCTTGCTAACACTGGGAAGCGTTGGCCATGCTACCACAATATTTGTGGCTACGCCGTGTACAGAGAAAAACCAATATTATTGTTCACAGTCTATCTGATAATAATTATACTGGGTACTGTGTTGAATTGCAGACAAACTGAAAATAAAACCTTCACACTCAAACTTCTAAGCAATAAACAGGAGTTAAGAGTAATTAAAATTAATCACGAATATAACTTGCAAAATTAGCACTGGTGTCAATCATTAAGAGCTATATCTGTTAAAAATTATGACGGAGGAGAAGATAAATTCATCAAGTTCTTCAAAAAGTATTACATTAGAAAGTTTCAGTAACAAGGAATGTAGCAGAAAAGACACATTAAGTGCGTGCTGCAATGTAAAATGCTACCAGATAAGAAGAGTCAAGAACAAAGGGGCTGTATTGGTACTGGTAATCAGTTATCTAGTCATAGGCATCTTCTATTTCCTCATGATTGCAGTTGACCACTCCATAAATGTATATCGGGTTTGGCTTATTCCATTTGGTATTACCACAGCCATAGCAGGATGGCTAACTGATGCCTTCATTGGAAGGTACAAAGTAATTTGCTGTAGCATTTGGATAATGTGGCTCCTTATGATTGCAATAACAGTAAGTGCTGTTGTCGGACAACTAAACGAGATTTATCACCATTACGAAAAGCATATTATTCAAACTTCACTATTCTGCCTGATAAGCATTGGGCTTGGAGCATTTCAATCCAATATCATTCAGCTGGGACTAGATCAGCTCCATGATGCTTCAACAACTGAAATAAAATCCTTCATAGTTTGGTATGTGAACTCCCTAATCACTACTGGATTTGTTGTAGAGTTCAATTTTTTGTGCCTCACTACACAAAATAGGCTGTATATTTTGTTAATACTTTGTGTGTGTCTAACACTAGCATTACTACTGATAATTTGTTTCAATAAATCGTTAATAAAGGAGCCACCACCTAAATATTCTTTTAAATTGATCTACAAGGTCATCAAATTTGCTATTATTACAAAGCATCCTCGATGCAGAAGTGCCTTCACCTACTGTGAAGATGAGCTTCCTTCTCGTATTGACTTTGGTAAGAGTAAATATGGAGGACCATTCACAACAGAGCAGGTGGAAGATGTCAAAACACTTCTGAGACTTCTCCCTTTAATATCAATCTTTGATGTGATTGCAAGTTTACTTGTTGCAGCAACTGTTTTGTATAATTACCTAGAAAAACAATATAACCAATTCACTGTTGTTCCTGAACTAGGTTACAGAGGAATTATTGCTAAATGTTACGCAGAAATAAGCCTGACTAACAGTGTTAGTCTTGGTATACTCCTGTTGATTGTGTTTCACGAATTTATCATTTACCCACTCTTTTATCGCTGTATATGCTGTGCAAGAATAAAGAGTTTATGGAAATTTTTGATGGGAATAATTATTCAAATTATGTGCATCACTACACTGATTACTTTTGATGTCATCTCCCGATATAACTATTTAAAAAGCACAAACAATGCAACTATCCAGTGTATATTTCATGAAGTTTATGAAAGTCGTGGTCTTCTAAGCCAAAGTCTAAACTATCGGTGGTTGGCCATTCCGCAATATCTTCATTTCATCTCATTCACCTTCCTCCTTACAGGGTTAATAGAGTTCATCTGTTCTCAAGCCCCTTACTCCATGAAGGGTGCAATCATAGGAGCACAGTATACCTTAGCTTCAATTTGTTCAATCCCCATGATTGTAATAATTGCAGTGGTGCTCTACAAAGTGGATCTCTCGAGTTTGGGTACTGGGACCATCAGCTGTGAATTTTGGTATGCACTGCTAATACTAGTTGCATATCTCTCCTTTTAGCATGGATGGTAAAGCGATACAAGATGCGGAAAAGAGAGGATTTACTGCCCAATGAGCACTTCTTTGCCGAAAGATACTACTCTTATTGAATATCATACATAGCACATGTGGAGTTAAACCATAATAGTTTTAGTTATAATAATCATGATACATGTATGTATGCATGCATATACAAATTAGTCTTCGCTGACAGACACTATCATAATCATAATAATCACTGCATGATATTTATGGTATGTCATCTTTCACTTTTCTCAGATCAACAGTTTACAGTTTACTGTAAATAGCTATTTCCTTTTATATTCAATTTGGAAAATATTAGTATTGCAGTCTACCAAGAGAATCGCTATACTTATGAGCCACTCCAATTTACTAATTAGAGCATTTATTTACCCTGTATGAAGATAAGGTTTTGCTTCTTTTGTTACTGCTCATCCAGAAGTAAAATGCAAACAAAGTGCTACAGTCAAGAGCTTTGATCCCATGATCCTACGTAGTTGGCTACATGCATAAACTATTTTTCTTGCCAAAGCAAACTGTAGGCTTAACCCTATGCAATTAAAATTTAGAGTTGACTGGTGGTCAATATTGATGACTTCTACCACAATAATCATTCACTTACCAGTGTTTTATCTGGCCCAAAAATTTAGGGGGGGTGGAATATGGGAGAAGTTGATGTAATGGGCCACCTGGCGGCCCAAGGGGGTGGGTGTGGGAGGGGGATGTGCCCCCTCCCGTGCGAAGCGTGGGAAGCTAAAGCATAAATTTAATGTCCCCATAAAGGCACCTAAGTAACACTTTAATTAACATAATTAGTTCAGGTGATATGTATGCATTTAATTGTGAAATCTCATGAATTTTAATTAATTATTTGTAAATGGGGGGGTGGGGGGAACATACCCTGCTGGGCTCTCAAAACCCCTGCTTACTATGAGCTCTCAAGCTCATGCAAGGATAACGTATTGCTATTATATACATACATACATACATCAGTACAGTGATTTTTTATGCAAGAGATAATTGTGGAGCTCACTTCATAAACATTATCATTATAAACAGGTACTTTAAATCTATATGGTACGAAACCAAAGAAAGGAAAAATATTCAAGTTCATCAGGAATTAAAAACAGAGACATCAAACAGCCTTTAGTTTCAAACTGAACACTATAACCAAAGCATTGTTCTGATTAAGTCAATCGATAATCATTGATAACATGTACCAGATGAGATAGCTTAAGAACAAGGGCGACGCCATCATTGTAATAACTTTACATAATAACTATAAATAACAAAACATTGCAGTAGTGCATATTATGCCAGGTGGTGCACACACACATCCTCGGCTACATAATCAAACTTCATCTAACAATAATCATGATAGCAATCATGCTTTCTCAAGTAGGATATTTACTACTTTTACTAGTGCTACCATGATGAATCAGATGACTGTCTTGTACATACATGCATGCTATACAATTGGAATGTATGTTATAAATATTATTGAGAAAAGACTTCATTCTTCTAACTACTTCATAAGGAACTTTATTTACAAGTATTGTTCAATCATACCCATCAGTAATAACTACTCTTTGACAAGCTAATTACTTGACAGTGTATAGTACAATTTGATGGATGTTTCAGACAGTTTTTCGGCACAAATAACATGTTAATTCCCAAAGTTTTAGTTAGTGTATAACAGACAACGAAACTAGCCATTCTGGTGTTTGTTACACAACTGTGTTTTAGCATGCGAATAGAACTATAGTCTTGTAATGATCACTTCACCTTACTATTATAACAACTACGCTTAGCTACATGCAAATGTATTATAACTAAAAACAATACTGGATCAAAGCTATAATAATACCAATGCAGCAATAATGTTCGATTAATCAGTACTGTAACAGTACTTCTGAAGATAGGTACAAAAACTATAATAGCCTCGTGGTGAAGGCCATTCCCATGCATGTTTTCAATGTTACACGTAGAAAAAAACAGGGAGACTGGGGATGAGGCTACAAAAACTACTGGTACATTATGTAAACATAATTAAATTTTAATATTCAACTGCAGATAACACAAAAGTATTTCAAAACACCTCAAAATAACAAATGCATAGCCTACAAATCAAAAACAAGATCAAGGGTGACTATATTAAATACATGCCCATTGGAATATGCGTTGAAAGAAAAATAAATGCATGGGTCAATTCAGTAAGAGCTACGCCGCTTTAAAATCATGACAGAGGACAATACCAACTCATCAAGTTCTTCAAAAAATACTCCATTAGCAAGTCTCAATAACCAGGAAATCACTAGTAAAGAGAAGTTAAGTCCCTGCTGCAATGTGAAACACTATCAGATAAGAAGGGTTAAGAACAAAGGAGCTGTATTGATACTGGCAATCAGTTATTTAGTCACAAGCATCTTCTATTTCCTTATAACTTCTGCAGCTCACGAACAAGTATATAAGATTGCGCTTATTCCTTTTACCGTTACCACAGCCATAGCAGGATGGCTGACTGATGCCTTCATTGGAAGGTACAAAGTAATTCGTTGCAGTATTTGGATAATGTGGCTCCTTATGATTGCAATAACAGTAAGTGCTGTTATCGGACAATTAAACGAGATTTATGACCATTACAATAAGTATATTGTTCAAACTTCACTATTCTGCCTGATAAACATTGGGCTTGGAGCATTTCAATCCAATATCATTCAGTTTGGACTAGATCAGCTCCACGATGCTTCAACAACTGAAATAAAGTCCTTCATAGTCTGGTATGTAAACTCTCTAATCACTACTGGATTTGTTGTAGAGTTTAATTTTTTGTGCCTCACTGCACAAAATAAGCTCTATATTTCGTTAATACTTTGTGTGTGTCTAACACTAGCACTAATACTGATCATTGGTTTCAATAAATCGTTAATAAAGGAGCCACCACCTAAATTTTCGTTTAAATTGATCTACAAGATCATCAAATTTGCTATTGTTACAAAGCATCTTCGATGCAGAAGTGCCTTCACCTACTGTGAAGATGAGCTTCCTTCTCGTATTGATTTTGGTAAGAGTAAATATGGAGGACCATTCACAACAGAGCAGGTGGAAGATGTCAAAACACTTCTGAGACTTCTCCCCCTAATATCGATCTTTGGTGTGATTGCAAGTGTACTTGTTGCAGCAAGTACTTTGTACATTTACCTAGAAAAACAATATAACCTATTCACTGAATTAAATGTTGTAGGTTCCAAAGGAGTTGTTGCTAAATGTTACAAGGAAACAAGCCTAACCAACAGTGTTAATCTTGGTATACTCCTGTTGATTATATTTCATGAATTTTTCATTTATCCACTCTTTCAATGCTGTATATGCTGTAGAAAAGTAACAAGTTTGTGGAAAATTTTGATGGGAATAATTGTTCAAATTATGCTAATCACTACACTGATTGCTTTTGATGTCATCTCCCGACACAACTATTTAAAAAGCAAATACAATGCAACTATCCAGTGTATATTTCATGAAAGATATGGCTTACTTAGCCAAAATCTAAACAATCGGTGGTTGGCCATTCCTCGATATCTTCATTTTATCTCCCTAACCTTCCTCCTCACAGGGTTAATAGAGTTCATCTGTTCTCAAGCCCCTTACTCCATGAAGGGTGCAATAATAGGAGCACAGTATACCTTGCTTTCAATTTGTTCAATCCCCTTGGTTGTAATAATTGCTGCAGTGGTGCTCTACAAAGTGGATCTCTCGAGTTTGGGTACTGGGACCATCAGCTGTGAATTTTGGTATGCACTGCTAATAATAGTCGCATATCTCTCCCTCTTCATACTTTTAGCATGGATGGTAAAGGGATACAAGATGCGGAAAAGAGAAGATTTACTGCCCAATGAGCACTTCTTTGCTGAAAGATACTACTCTTATTGAGTATCATACAAAGCACATGTGAAGTTAAACCATAGTTTTAGTTATTATACATGTGTGTGAATTACTGTATGTATGCATATACAAATATTATTAGTCTTCAATTATAGATCCTATCACAATCATAATGATCACTGATATTTAAGGTATGACATCTTTCAAATTTCTCAAATCAACAGTTTACAGTTTACTGTACATGTAAATATGTATGGAAAATATCAGTATAATTGCAGTCCACCAAGAGAATCGCTGTACTTATGAGCCACTCCAATTTTAAATTACTAATTAGAGCATAATTATTATGTTTACCCTGCATGAAAAAAGGTTTTGCTTCTTTTTTTACTGCTCATCCAGAAGTAAAACACCAACAAAGTGCTACAGTCAAGAGCTTTTATCCCACGATCCTATGTAGTTCACTACATAAACTATTTTTCAATTGCCAAGGCAAACTGCAGGCTTAACCCTGTGCCATTAAAATTTAGAATTGACTGGTGGTCAATATTGATGACTTCTACCACAATGAGCTTTCAAGCACATATCATGCAAGGATAACGTATTGCTATAAATACATACATACATCAGTACTGTAACAGTGATTAATTTTACAAACATTATCATTAGAAAGAGGTACTTAGGAATTTTTTATATGGTACAAAACCAAGGAAAGGAAAAATATTTTCATAAGAATTAAAAACAGACACATCAAACAGCCTTTAGTTTCAAATTGTACTTGTTGCAGCAAACATTTTGTACGAATACATAGAAAAACAATACAACCGATTCACTGAATGGCACATTGTTGGTGAACTAGGTTCCAGAGAAACTATTACTGATTGTTACGCAGAAACAAGCCTGACCAACAGTGTTCATCTTGGCGTATTCCTGTTGATTGTATTCCATGAATTTAATAATACTCTTTTATCGCTGTATATGGTATGGAAGAATATGGAAAATTTTGATGGGAATAATCACTCAAACTATACCTGTCACCACACTGATTAGTTTTGACATCATCTCCCAACACAACTACTTAAAAAATGAATACAATGTAACCGTCCAGTGTAGCTATATTTAATGAAGTTCATGGCCTTCTAAGCCAGTCTAAACTATTGGTGGTTGGCCATTTTGTAATATTTTCATTTGATCTCACTAACCTTACTCAGTCCTTACAGGGTTAATAGAGTTCATATGTTCTCAAGTCCCTTACTCCATTTTAGATGATGTTTATGCATGCATAAACTATAGTTAATAGCATCAGGCCGACGTAAAGAGCACGTTTGCCCATGACGTATGGCGCATGCGCATACGTCACACTAGTATACAATTATTCTAAATAAAGCACACTTTAACTGCGCAACAACTCCTGCAAGCAAGAAGAACATCGCAGTGGAAAAATCTTTGAATCGCCTTGCCACTGAACAGTTACGAACGGCCATGGTCAATGCAGGAGACGATCGTTCCTCCCGAAGTTAAATTATAGTCCACGGATGTTACTGACACCTCAGACACCGTGCCCTGCCAGTAATGAGAAATTCTCCAATGGCTTGTCACGACCCGTTTCAGCGGAGATCCTGAAGGGCCCCTTTCACAGCGCAGTGCAGGACTTGAGGTGACCATGCAGTCACAGCCACCTTTGCTGAACCGGATTAAAACACGACAATGCAGTAGTGTTACACACACTACAACATCACCAATTCAACCGGTAGCTACCTTCTGTTCCTCAAATGGTCCGTAAGTTAATCATTAGAGTTCATTTACTTGTGATGTCCGCTGGCGGCATGCATGGCCATGACAGATACTTTTAGATTGAAATTCAAAGCAGTGGCCAAACTGTAGACCTGAATATATATGCCACATTTTTTTTTGTACTTACAGCCTGGCCAGCACCAGGCACGTACATATCTTTAGGCAGCATGCACCACTCAGACTCAGTGCCTCGGGTTCACATGCGGGAAGCCATCTATTTTTAGTACTCCCAGCATCTACAGTCCCGGTTCCACAAGGAATTTAATTCCACTTCCGCTGCCTGTTTATACTCCTCATGGCCATGTAGCCTGTTGTCCTACAGAATTCCCAGTCACCAATTACCATCTGGTCAAACAGACCCGATTGCAGTACTACACAATAGGACATGCAAAACCTTCAATCAGAGGGTTCATATTACTCTGTAATATCAAATGCCCACATGTCCACTTTGTAAGGGACAACTATTCTGAGTCCGCAAGACTTTTTGACTATCATGTCCTTGTATTTCACGACATCAGGAGGTCACGGGTGTACATCAACCTCATGTTGAAATAGCTAATCAAGCAGAGGCTTTGACCTCCAACCACGAAGGTTCTCAATTGTGTAGAAATATGGAGTATTCCCTAACATGTATTGTTTCGAGCCAAACAATCTTGTGTCACCCATGCCTAGCATCCAAATCACAGTATGCACACTGGGTTCAGGGGCTAAATACGACACATTTAGACAAATGCTGTCCACTTTACCTCGATTCGACTTATATATTCACATGTAACATCACTGCACACATATGCAGTGATTTATTCCATTTACCATGGTCACATGGGCTGCAGTCCATAGTATTTTGCACAACATCGTGCTCCATTTTAATATGGTCACATTATGATCTGCTCTGCAGAATTATATTCCTTTACATATGCAGCGACCTGCTCCAATTAATGTAATCACACTCTGTTATCCAATCTATCCAACATCATTGCACATATGCAATAATGTGCCCCAATGCAATGTGGTCATACATGCTGAAGTTGATTTCATGTTAAATCGGCCTTCAAGACATGTCTAGATCTGTTGTATTAGCCGTTAACACATTTGCTTATATAGGTTCTCGTCAGCATCATCCCATGCGCACAAAATAATCAGAACCCCCATAAATATAAATATCTGACAAGGATTCAGAATTAAGCAGACAGCGTTACTCAAAAATTACACTGAGCAGTCCCACTCCTATAACAGTAAGATGACTCTATGACAGACCCTTTCCTACCTAGCTACGAAGCTACAACAGCACCAGACTACTTGTAAGCATCTCACTCTCACCAGCTAGCACTGGTTCATTATACACTCCCATAACTCTAGGGAGCCCAAAAACTAATAGATCTGTCAACACAGACCAGACATGATTGTCCGATGATGTACCCATCAGTACTAACTGAGTTTTAATAGGTCGTTTAAAATATCAACAACATGTACACAGGTTTCAGCAAACAGTCTTTCATACTACCTGTCCCATGTAATCATGCATGGACCTATGTATTTCTGGTTAGAAGACGGTACATATACAACTAGGGAAAACAGCAGTACTGATACGTAACAATACGTTAACTCTGCTGCTAACATATGATGTAAACCACACTAAATCATGCATTGCTATAGCTCCTCCGCTGTCACAACCCCCAGCTGCTATAGTCCACTTATTGACACTGTTAGTGTAATTTAACCTGCCACTAGCATAAACTTTAGCAGTCATATTGCTCTGTGATGCTGCTACAGCGTATATGCACTCTACCACTGGTATGGCTACCATGGCTCTCACTATTTCCTCTGCTATGCCACTACATTGTACATACAGCATACGTGCACTCCGCTACAGGCATTGACCTCGGCACAGCCAGATCCCACTAACTGGTTTGTCATGCTGCTACAATATATGCGCACTCTGCCACTGGCATCAATTTCAGCAGTCATTATAGTTCATAAACCACTCTACTATGCTGCTATATGCACGTTAATTCTGCCACTGGCACAATCCCTGGAAGCCTTGACTTATAAATACAAGCTGCCGCTGGCATAAACTGTTGCAATCATAACTCATTAATAGCATTGCTAAATCATTACAGTGTACACTTCCTCTAACTCTGATGCCGGCATAAACCTCATCAGCCTTAATTCTAATTACACTGCCGCACAGCTTCATGCATCTAACCCTGCCGCTGGCATAGACCTCAGCAGTCGTAGCTTTTTAAACACACTGCTGTCTTGCTCCAGTATACCCTTTTAATTCCGCTAAAAAGAAAGATGTTAGTAGCCACAGTCCAACTAACTGCTCGGTTACACTACTACAGTGTACAGGCGTGTACATGCACTCCGCCACTGGTAATAGCCTCATAGCCCACTAATTGCTCTACTATGCTGCTACAGGGTTACGTGCACTCACCTACTGACATTGACCTCAGCAGCCATAGCCCTCTAGATGCCCTGCTACGCTGCTACAGTACACGTGCACCCTGCCTCTGGCATTGACCTTGGCAGCCATAGCCCACAAATTGCTCTGCTACGCTGCTACAGTGCATGTACACCCTGCCTCCGGCATTGATCTAAGCCATAGCCCACAAGTTGCTCGGCTACACGGCTACAGTGTATCTGCACTCTGCCACTGACATTGATCTCAGCAGCCATAACCCACGATGAGGTCTTCTACACTGCTACACGGTATGCACACTCTGCCACTGGCATTAACCTCACTTACAATCCATTTCAGTGCACGTTACCTCAGTTAGGTCAATCTGAGCATTCACTACACCGACACAATACACTACGTAAATTTTACAGTCTGTATAAACCTCAGCAGCCCAGTATCTACTACAACACTGTACTGCTACATCGTACTTAAATTCTGCCGCTGGCATCAACTTCAGACATTAGCAACCACCTCTTACAAAATACACTACTATAAATCATTACCACAATAGCCATAGGCTGTGCATGGTCTTGCCTCACAGACTTGCCCATGTCAGGTGATTAAATGCAGCATATCTGGCATACATGTCAGCATCACCTACCTCATTGCACCTAGCAGGCAAGACATCGTACTTAAAGTCCGCCGCTGGCGTCAGCTTCAGACATTAGCAACCACCTCTTACAAAATACACTACTATAAATCATTACCACAATAGCCATAGGCTGTGGTCTTGCCTCACAGACTTGCCCATGTCAGGTGATTAAATGCAGCATATCTGGCATACATGTCAGCATCACCTACCTCATTGCACCTAGCAGGCAAGGCAATATCACATGGACAATATCTGGTATCTACCGGGCACTAATTTGGGGGTAATTTGGGGGGAATTGATTGGTGGCTGAATGTCACGCGTAACTTATCGGTCACGCCAGCAATATCTTTGTTTTCTAATGCTGGATGTCACTGTCCTAGTTCCAGTTGGTACTCAACTTCACGGTCGGGACTCCCACGCTGGCCTTAGCTGCCAGTTGGCACCTGACTCAGGTTGGGACTCCCACGCTGGTACTAGCCTACTCACCAGTTGGTACCTGGCCTCGATGGCTGGACTCCCACGCTGGTACTCAAACACAGTGACCTTGACCTTACAGTCATACAGTCAAGTTACCCAGCTGCCATCAATGACCCAGGTTACGCCCAAATTAATCCTACCTCACATTGCTTAATAACTAATAGACATGTATTGTGCTAACTAGATCAAATGTTCCGATATTAGCTATGTGCTTGGTACAAGTACTTACACAAAGATCAATCACACAAGTTTAATCAGTAAGTTCATTATACTCGTGGAGACGGCATGTAATAGCTATTAAATGATGTTTATGCTTGCATAAACTATAGTTAATAGCATCAGGCCGACGTAAAGAGCACGTTTGCCCATGACGTATGGCGCATGCGCATACGTCACACTAGTATACAATTATTCTAAATAAAGCACACTTTAACTGCGCAACAACTCCTGCAAGCAAGAAGAACATCGCAGTGGAAAAATCTCCCACCTCTCCCACCCTGACAAGTTTATATTCAGTCCTTTCAACACATTACGCCAATCAATCAATAGGTGGTACACAATACACATGTATACATTCACGTTAGAGTAGATAGGGGGAATTGATTGGTGGCTGAATGTCACGCGTAACTTATCGGTCACGCCAGCAATATCTTTGTTTTCTAACGCTGGATGTTACTGTCCTAGTTCCAGTTGGTACTCAACTTCACGGTCGGGACTCCCACGCTGGCCTTAGCTGCCAGTTGGCACCTGACTCAGGTTGGGACTCCCACGCTGGTACTAGCCTACTCACCAGTTGGTACCTGGCCTCGATGGCTGGACTCCCACGCTGGTACTCAAACACAGTGACCTTGACCTTACAGTCATACAGTCAAGTTACCCAGCTGCCATCAATGACCCAGGTTACGCCCAAATTAATCCTACCTCACATTGCTTAATAACTAATAGACATGTATTGTGCTAACTAGATCAAATGTTCCGATATTAGCTATGTGCTTGGTACAAGTACTTACACAAAGATCAATCACACAAGTTTAATCAGTAAGTTCATTATACTCGTGGAGACGGCATGTAATAGCTATTAACATGGATGATAAAGCAATACAAGATGTGGGAAAGAGAAGATTTACTGCCCAATGAACACTTCTTTGCTGAAAGATACTATTCTCATTGAATATCATAGCTATAGCACATTATGTACATGGAATTGTTTTTAGTGGTGCATGAATTAGTGTATACGTGATACTAATTTAAACAAATTGTGGTCTTTGCTGAGGGATACTATTAATCATAGTGACCATTGCTTTTGAAAGATCAACAGTTACAGTTCACTATTACAGATTTGACAGTTTCAGTATTGTAATTTTTTCAACAAAATATCACCCATGCATGTGGAAGTACCGTATTTTCCTGCTATTAAGCGCATATGCTTTTCTCCACAGGAAGAAAACCTGCGTTTAATAGTGAAGTGTGCCTAACAGCCATGACAGGGCAAACTGTAGGCTTAACCCTATGCCATCAAAATTTAGAGTTAACAGGTGATCAACATGATTAACCCTCGGCGCATGCATGAGGGTTACGGTAGTCGTTCTGTGTGTGTATATATCTCTCTGCCTGTCTGTCACGTTGCACTTCGAGTTCGGATAATCAATTGAATAATCGAGGTTCAATTTAATAAGTAGATCCTTAATATTTGGGATACACACCCACCATACGTATTTCAATAATCCCTAAAAAGAGGACATCTTGATAATCCGGCAAATTGTACTGGGTCTCAAGGATATTCAGAATAGAGGGGTTCCACCAAAGTATATAAACAATATACCTTAATTAGATGGAACAAAGTGTTACCCTGTAATAGACTACAAAACTTCTTGATGTTTACATGCTTAATTGCAGGCAAACTGAAAGTAAACCAACACATCTCAAAATAACAAGCTTCAGAATCTGTAAGTAAAAAAGCAAGAAGGCAAGCTAGCAATTGGATAATAAATAATAGTACATGTTCCAAGAGCTAAAATTGCTTAAAATCATGACAGAGGAGAATACTAACTTATTGAGTTCTTCGAAAAGTATTTCATTAGCGAGTTTCAACAACCAGGGAATCACTAGGAAGGATAAGTTAAGTGCCTGCTGTAATATAAAATGGCATCAGATAAGAAGAGTTAAGAACAAAGGAGCAGTGCTGGTACTGGTAATCAGTTATCTAGTCACCAGTATAATATATTTTCTTGCATCCATAGCAGTTCACCGCCCAGTATATCATGTTTGGCTTGTACCATTTACCATTACCACAGCCATAGCAGGATGGCTGACTGATGCCTTCATTGGAAGGTACAAAGTGATGCATTGCAGTGTCTAGATAATGTGGCTCCTTATGATTGCAATAACAGTAAATGCTGTTGTTGGACAACTCAAAGTGAATTATAACCATCACAATGATACCATTCAATTCATACTATTGTGTATTATGAGCATTGGGCTTGGAGCATTTCAATCCAATATCATTCAGTTTGGACTAGATCAGCTCCACGATGCTTCAACAACTGAAATAAAATCTTTCATAGTCTGGTATGTGAACTCCCTAATTACTACTGGATTTATCGTAGAGTTTAACTTTTTGTGCCTTAATACACAAAATAAGCTCTATCTTTTGTTATTACTTGTGTGTGTGTCTAACACTAGCACTACTACTGATAATTTCTTTCAGTAAATCATTAACAAATGAGCCACCACTAAAATACTCTTTTAAATTGATCTATAAGGTCATCAAATTTGCTATTCTTACAAAGCATCCCCGATGCAGAAGCGCCTTCACCTACTGTGAAGATGAGCTTCCTTCTCGTATTGACTTTGGTAAGAGTAAATATGGAGGACCATTCACAACAGAGCAGGTGGAAGATGTCAAAACACTTCTGAGACTTCTCCCTCTAATATCGATCTTTGGTGTGATTGCAAGTGTAGTTGTTGCAGCAACTTATTTGCAAAATTCCCTAGAAAAACGATACATTGTTAAGCATTTCACTGGATCAATGGCTGAATGCTACACAGAAACAAGCTTGACCAACAGTGTACATCTTGGCATGCTCTTATTGATTATATTCCATGAATTTATCATTTACCCACTCTTTCAACACTGTGTATGCTGTGGAAGGATGAAGAGTCTATGTAATATCTTGATAGGAATAAGCATTCAAATTGTACGTGTTGCCACACTGATTGCTTTTGATGTCATCTCCCGACATAAATACTTAGAGGATGAATACAATGCAACTATCCAGTGTATATTTCATGAACGTAGAGGCCTGCTAAGCTAAAGTCTAGATGACCGATGGCTAGCCATTCCAGAATATCTTCATTACATCTCACTAACCTTCCTCCTTACAGGCGTAACAGAATTCATTTTTTCTCAAGCTCCTTATTCCATGAAGGGTATAATAATGGGAGCACAGTATATCTTGATTTCAATTTGTTCAATCACCATAATGATAGTAACAATAATGGTGCTCCACAAATCAAGTTTGGGTGCTGGGACCATCAGCTGTGAATTCTGGTATGCACTGCTAATAATAGTTGCGTATCTCTCTCTCTTCATCATTTTAGCATGGATGGCAAAGCGATACAAGATGCGGAAAAGAGAAGATTTACTGCCCAATGAACATTTCTTCGCCAAAAGATACTACTCTCATTGAATATCATATATATACTGTCATAGCCACAGCAAATTGGAATTAGACCATAGTTTTAGTCACATACGTGTGTGAATAAATATATTATGTATGCATACTGCTGCATATACAAATTAGTAGCCATATTTCTTGATATACACAGTGAACATTCGGCCAAGTCAGAGTACCTGCACTTAGCCTTGAACCCAGGCTCTAGGGGGAGGGAAAAAGAGAGCCTGGTATCAGTTGCGTGCGCATGTGCTTAATTTCCCCAGATTCTGAGGAAAATCAGATATTTTCCGTATACTGTCCGTGTATTTGACCTTTAACCCAGGCAAGCATTCAGCAGAACTACGAGAAGGACCGAACAACAAAGGTTTTTCAGGCAACGAGTGGGCTGTATTTGTGCTACAATGGCTTTCTGAGCGTTCTTGACCTCATTCAATGTTTTTACAGCTCGAAGGAGTAGAAGGTAGGCATTGATCTTGATAGACAGATGCCCAATGAAGCAGGCTAACCTGCACTATTAATACCTTTTTTATTTCATTCTCATAGTTATTATCGAATAACTTAACATAATTCCCTTATTCTATGAAGTGTGTGTGCAATCCTGGGGGGAGGGGGGGGGACCTAATAATGGACATGACGGTTAGAGAATACAGAGAGGGAAAGCAATATACTTGAACTCATGCAAATCATTGAGGGGGAAAACCTTTAATGAAGTTGTATTATTATATGTAACTATTGAGGATTATGCTATTTGTCGGGATGAGTTTACTTATGGATAAAAGCAAACACTTTCATTATGATGCAGGGTAAACACATGCTCTAGTTAATGTAACTATGAAAGCACAAAAGACTATTACGAACACTGATACACCTACTATGCAAACTGTAGTGGCTCACAAATGCAACTATCACAGCACTATCAGGTATTTTCCAGTACGTGGGTGATCATATTTTTTGGAGAACTGTAATACTGATACTATCAAATCTAAAAGGAAAACATTTTCAGTAAACAATTAGCTTGATCTGTGAAGCAAGAAAGATTATATGACACATCCTAAAAATTGACAGGAGCATATGAGTGCCACTCACATGTTAGTGCTCCTGCATGATATCGATAGTCATTAAATCAGTATCTCTCAGCCAAGATGTGTTCATTGGTAGCATATCTTCTCTTTTTCTGTTCTTATACCACCTTCCAGCAGCAATTAAGGAGCAGGCGCCCACTGATAAAAAGTAGCACTGAAAGTAGGTGTCACTATAATTTTGTACTGCAAGAATGTACTTGTGGATAACGAAAAAAATTGCACTTGCATGCTACAATTGGAACAGCACAGTATAGTTAGAACTTTTAAAAGTGATTATCCCGGCATTAAAACATCCGTTCCCAAGTGCATGTGGAAGCACGTGCATGGATGAAGATAATGAAAGTGTTTCATAACGCTGTTGATAAAATTACACAGTTTTACTGCCAATATCTGTTATTTGAAAGTCTTAGAGTCCATTTCAACCAAAGATCACAAGCGTAGATGTGTATAAAGCCAGCTGCATACCCCTACACAGCTCATAAGATAAGTCAGACTTCTAAAGTCTATATAGCAAAACGTCATATCAACAGGATGGTTGAGGAATCTGAAGTTAAACATATTTCACTATGGAGTGCAATGCTACAGCAAGCCATATTTTGGTTTAAGCCGAATCTCAAAACTAAGGGAGCAATTTTAATTCTTGTGTGGAACTTTCTGTTAATTAATGTATATAACTACCCTGCAGTATACACCAATAGGCCAAATGGACATGCTATAGAAACAATTGCCCTGAGTTTCACCCTACCACTGGCCGGCTGGCTGGCTGATGTTCACTTTGGACGGTACAAGGTGATACGTTGGAGCATGTGGATCATGTGGGTTGGCTCAATGCTGGCTACAGTTAGCTCAATAGTAGTTCAATTGGCAGATCATAGCTATTCCAAAGTCTTTGAACTTCTTACAGTTGTATTCTTTTCCATAGCAACTATTGGGTTTGGTGGATATGCAGGAAATATTATACAGTTTGGAATGGATCAACTCCAAGATGCTTCAACAACCGAGATTACTGCTTTCTTAAGTTGGTTTGTTTGGACATATTTTAGCAGTTACATTGTTTTGCAATTCCAGTTCGTTCATGCGTGTACGAATGAAGAGTATCATATACTTGGGCAACTCCAAGTCTGCACTGGCATTACAGTAGTAATCGCCTCAACTTTTATGCTAGACACAGCACTAATAAAAGAACCAGTAACACAAAATCCATTTATAAGGTGCTTAGGTATGCTATTAAAACAAAGCATCCAAGACAGAGGAGTGCCTTCACCTACTGGGAAGAGGAGCTTCCTTCTCGTATTGACTTCGGAAAAAGTAAATATGGGGGACCATTCACAACAGAGCAGGTGGAAGATGTCAAAACATTTCTAAGATTATTAGTCATCACCACCGTTGCCAGTATAGTAATAAGTGAGGTTTATATGACACAGAGACCAAGAAATCTTTTTATAAAGATATTATTAGATATTGATTCAATTAAATCCACCAAAGATTGTTATAAGAAAGAAATTTTGATACACACAATTGGAGACTGTGCAATAGCATTTCTCATACCACTGCACAAATTTATCATTTATCCAGCCATACAAAGATGCATTCCTTCAATAAAAATCTACCAAAGGTTTCTACTAGGTGTGGCCATAAAAATAATAAGCATTATCTTACTATTAGTGTTTGATATAACTGCAAGAAGAGTTAATCTTGAATATCATGGAAATATGAGCCACTGCATTTTTTATAGAAATCAACATATTATGTTAAGTACTGATTTTAACAACAATTGGATGGCCATTACACTGGTTCTAGACTCACTTGCACAGACTTTGCTTTATATAAGCGCCTTTGAACTCATTATGTCACAAACGCCATACTCCATGAGAGGACTCATTTTTGGAGCTGGATATGGAAGTGTGTTCATATTCATTATCATCGGTTATGGTATCTATTGGCCATTCACTCACCGTTCAATAAATTGGGGCTCAGGAGTCATCAGCTGTGAATTTTGGTATCTACTTTTGGCACTACTAATCATAACGATTTTCAGTGTCCTATTCCTTGTTGCTGGAAGGTGGTACAAGAATAGAAAGAGAGAAGATGTGTTACCAAGTGAACACATCTTCGCTGAGAGATACTATGCACGATTGCAATGACTTCCTCTGTTCACTGGCTGTTCAGTTTAGCATTCACCAGGTTTCATTTTTTTACCCACTTCATACACAATAATGTATCAATTTACAACCACACACACACGAGTGAAAGACAAATATTTCATTTAGCTTATAATTTCTGTGATTGCCAGGAGAATAGATCATCTCACAAACCACACTGTTATTGTTATAAATGGATTTGGGAAGAACACTCTTAGATTAGTCGGTACTTTATTGACAGTGCTATAACAATATTTATGCTTCATATACACGCTTAGTCAATAGCAATAGTGCATGGCGAATATTTATGAAAGGTAAAGGTCATCACCGCCAACATTAAGATACCTTATATAAGTTGTTAGAATGCAAATTTTTCTTGTGCTAATTAGATCTTGGGTGTTATTAGCATAAACACGGTACCTAAGGCATATCGGCACAACATGCAAGCCTTCAGCACAGAGTCTCTTTTGATGTGGGGAATAGAGATAATTCTTGTGCTTTGTTGTGGTCAGAGGCTCTACACAACTATGCTCACCTATCATGCCTTGGGGAGAACATTTCCCTGCTTGATGACACACATCCAATTGAAAGATGGCCATATAGACATATGCTCCACAGTACCAGGAGGTATTTACATAAGAGTTTAACACCCCCTGGTGTACTACAGGACTTGTTGTAAATTATTTATAATCCGAAGATAATGATCTCATCTTTCAAATCCCTTGTGTAATTTTAAACACCCCAGTTACTTTTACAGCTTAGTTATAAACACTTTAAACATAAACATAAACATTTACTAAAAATTTCACAATAAATGGTATCATTCATATCAGGAGTAGATTAGATAGGAGTGTTAAACTACAGTATAAATGTAGTAACAGCGTTCCAGTAGGATGACGTAGACAAACTGTAATCAAGGCTGCCATGCACTATCACATCTTGTACTTTAAGTGGGTATTATATAAACGCAGACTGCAGCTGTTCAACTGTATAGCTGGTACTGTGGTGGCCTGGGTGGGACACACCCGCTCTACTCACCTACATGACCTCAAATTCACTTACTCACGTACTATCTACATCATCCTCCCGGAACGCGTTTGCATGTAGTTCAATACTCCTATCTAATCTACTCTTGTTCATATACATGTGCATTAACTGATAGCACTCAAACAAGCATAGGAGCTGCAGAAATTCTCAATAGAATACAATCGTCGGTGACTATAATAATAATTTCTTAGCTAATATACTAAACAATAGCCAACAGAAACCAACACACGGAGAGATATCATGTAAAAATGGCAAAGAAATTGTAGATTTATAAGATAAAAAGTATAAACATGTCCCAAAATTGCATAATGTGTACCATGTACATGCATACTAAAGTCTGCATTCAAGTACACTCAATGCAATATTATCATCAGTGACTATTCATTTTCCTTGTAAAGGCATGTCATACTGAAAGCAATTATAGCCTCAGAGAAATTATAAGGGCTTAAACCAACACACGGAGAAACACCACATAGAAAATGGCAAAGGAATTCAATGGAGTCATTTCTGAGGACAGTTCTCATAAAGAGGTACATCATAGACTGTCACGTTGTAATTCATCTTATCAGATTAGAAAACTAAAGAATAAAGGAGTGATCATAATACTTGTTTGGAATTTCTTCATGATAAGCGTATCTGAATATCTCATAGCATACGTGAAAATCCCTGGGGGAGCAAGTGTTGGTACAGTCGCTTTGGGCTTGACTCTACCCTTTGCTGGGTGGCTGGCTGATATTCGCTTTGGACGCTACAAGGTGATACACTGGAGCATGAGGATCATGTGGATTGCTTCAATGTTGGTTACAGTCAGCTCTGTTGTATCTCTATTGGTCTATGACGACAACAAAATCTTTCAAAAAATTTCAGTTGCAATGTTTGTCATCGTGGCCATAGGCTTTGGAGGATATCAGGCCAACATTATTCAGTTTGGACTAGACCAGCTCCAAGATGCTTCAACAACTGAGATTACTGCTTTTATACGTTGGTATATATGGACATATGTCAGTAGCCGAGCTGTTTTTCAAACTACCCATACATGTATGAATAATAATAATCACATCGTGGGACAATTAGTAACTTGCATAAGCCTTACAATAGTGATCAGCTCATCTTTCATCTTCAGTTCATGTCTAGTAAAAGAACCCGTGACACAAAATCCATTCAAATTGATCTACAATGTGATTAGGTATGCCATCAAGCAAAAGCACCCAAGATGTAGAAGTGCCTTCACCTACTGTGAAGATGAGCTTCCTTCTCGTATTGACTTTGGTAAGAGTAAATATGGAGGGCCATTCACAACAGAGCAGGTGGAAGACGTCAAAACATTTCTACGACTGCTGGTTATGGTTACTCTTGTAAGTGTGCTAGTCAGCGATATGCTTCTCATACATAGACCAATTGAGCAACTGATAAATGTTCTTAAACACAAACAATCCACTATACTAAAATGTTACAAGGAGAGATTTCTGACAACTACAATCGGATTCTGTGCAGCAGCACTAGCCATACCTCTGTATGAATTGATCGTTTATCCCACTACACAAAAGTGTATTCCGGAAATAAAACTTCACCAAAAGTTTATATCAGTTGTAATAATACAAATAGTAAGAGTTATGATCATCATAGCATTTGATTTAACAGCCAGGAAAACCTACGCTGAACACCATAATCAAACGACACCAGAGTGTATCTTTAGGTACGATCAAGGAGCTCTAAGCTCTAGCTTTAACAGTCACTGGATTGCTTTTGTGCAACTTTTAGATATCATCTCATTGACTGTGCTCAGCATCAGTGGCATTGATTTTCTTGCATCTCAAACCCCGTACTCCATGAGAGGATTAATCATTGGTACTGGGTATGGAAGTATATTTGTATTTATGATGATTGGGTATGGCATTTATTGGCCACTCACTGAACAGCCATCAACTTGGGCCACTGGAATCATCAGCTGTGAATTTTGGTATCTACTTTCAGTGCTACTTGTCATGATCATATTGAGTGTCCTACTCCTAATTGCTGGAAGGTGGTACAAGAACAGAAAGAGAGAAGATGTGCTGCCAAATGAGCACATCTTCGCTGAGAGATACTACTCGCAAGTGAACTAGCAAACTGTTGGTTAATTTTGTGCATGGTTCTGATAAATTAATAAATATCGGTAGCTAGTAAAAGTATTGTCGTTAATGTAGGTATCATTGATACATGTGACAGTCATGGCACATAATATGTTCAGTATCAAAGCGAACTACATGCATGATTGTACAAACGATATGATCTTGAAATAATAATATTTTGTGTGGCGCGGTGGAAAGGATAGCAGGTATGTGCAAATAGCTGGACAGATCTTCACTCAAGAGCTATCATAAGATACCACCCCAAATCGACCATCAATCAACAACAAAATCAACATGGACCATGTGCCTCATCAATAGGCACTCGGTATAATGAAAATACACTGTCAGCAAAAATAAATATGTATACCCCCAAGGAATAATGTTTGGAAAATACAATACTTTAGTAACACCTTATTCAAGGATATCATTGCTCTGTAATAATATGTGTCATGCACATGTTATGCTTCACAATGATAGTGTTAACAAAATTTTCATTTGGGATCATGCATATCGAACAAAAATCTACATAATATTTATAGTACTACTATACAGAAAACATTAAACAGTACACAGCTAGGCTGAATAAATTGTAATCATGCACATAACACAGCTAGCAATTAACATAATACAAGATCATGGCTAATGATTCCAGTAGTAATGAACACCATTGGTGCCAAACGCTCGGCGGTAGAGCATCTCCATGATCTGGTGCATGGTTTCCATATACAAACATAATAGGAGGTACCCTAGGAAAATTATTCAATTGTTTATTTGGAACCATCACCCTGCATACATTGTGAAAAGTTTTAATTTGAATTAAGTGTCTGGCGCTTATATTCCCTTGTCATGTGAAGTGATTGTCCAATGAGAAAGCATGCATGTATTCTGCAAAGCAACAAGGTTTTCCCAAGGGCTTGTAAGCCTTTGGTGTTCCCAATCAGGAGTGCAGCAAGCAGTGGCTGCAGCCAGCTGGCTGTGTGCACACATACATATCAAACCAACCACATCCACACTACAGATCTGGTTTACAGCAGTGGTTGTAGCTACCTGTAGCTTATAGCTAGCTGTTTACGCATACAAACCACACTACACGTAAGGAAGTGCTACGTAAGCTATTGGCAAATTTAACCTAGTGCAGACTAACGCACATACGCTAGGGCTATACAAGTAGTATACGTAGCTCTAGTTTACGGCACTGGGAACTGAAAAATGGCTGACTTTGGTATGCTAAAACGAAGAATAAGCTATAACTCGTGAGAGAAAGCTTTTTAACGAAATCCCTTAGTTAAAAACCTTTGGAGTTCGGCGCAAAATTGGCTGGTACGTTCAATTTTATTCATAAATACCTTACGCACGCAGTAGAGTGGTAACAGACAGACAGACAGACAGACAAACTGAGTACTGTAACGCTCGTGCGCATGCGCCGAGCGTTAATGAGTCTGAAACTACAGCCTTGGATGATATTCTAGACAGCAGAATAACCATCAACAGACAACTTTGTGGATGCTGCAAATCTACTTACAAAATGCACGTAAGGAAGCTTAAGAATAAAGGTGCCCTGTTAGTGCTGGTATGGAACTATCTGATCATGAGTCTGTTTTACTACATTATGGTGCACACGAATCATGATAAGCAGCACTACATAATAGTAGGTGTCACTCTGCCAATTGCCGGGTGGCTGGCTGATGTCTATCTTGGACGCTACAGGGTGATACGCTGGAGCATGTGGATCATGTGGATTGGCACAATGCTGAACACAATAAGCTCAGTGGTAGCACAATTGGTGGATGGCTACGGAATTATGAATAAGAGGTGCATAATAGACCGTTTACTTCAAGCAATAGCTGCCATTGGATATGGAGGTTATCAAGCCAACATCATCCAATTTGGTATTGATCAACTTCATGATGCTTCAACTGAAGAGATTCAAGCATTCATAAGCTGGTATGCATGGAGCTTCTTTAGTGGCGGAATGGCCATTGAGCTGGCAACATCTTGCTTACAAAACGACTATTATGATATAACCTGGCAATTGGTAGCTACAGCCAGCATTGCTATAGTATTGAGTCTGTCATTTACTCTAGATAACGGGTTCTTAGTCAAGGAACCCATCACTCAAAACCCTTTCAAATTAGTCTATAGTGTTATCAAATATGCAATCAAGAACAAGCACCCAAGATGTCGAAGTGCCTTCACCTACTGTGAGGATGAGCTCCCCTCCCGTCTAGACCTGGGTAAGCACAAGTATGGAGGACCATTCACAACAGAGCAGGTGGAAGATGTCAAAAATGCTAAGTGCTGTATTTGTGGTGAACAATTTAAGAGATAACCTCACTACAGCATTAACAAAGGTTGATATGCCAACTCTCCAGTGTTACTTAAATTCTTTATACACTCAAGCGCCATTTTATAGTGTAGTTGTGCTATTACCACTGTATGAGTTTATTGTGCGTCCTGTTCTATACAAATGCTTTTGGTGGGTACAGTCCTTTTGGACATTTTCATTTGGTGCCATACTGCAATTAGTAAGAATGATGCTGCTTGCATCATATTATGTGCTAATAGCTCGACACAATTACACAGCACAACCATGGCACCATAATGCTACTATTCAGTGCATATTCTTAGATGAAGATCGTGGTATTCTTAGCTCCTGTTTTGACATCAGGTGGATGGCTCTACAAAGCTTCTTAAACTCAGTCTCACTGTGTGCACTTGGTTTGGGTGGAGTTGATGCCCAAACTCCCTACTCTATGAGAGGACTGATATATGGAGCAGGCTATGGCAGTGTGGCCTTATTCACACTGGTTGGGGTAGCAATCACTCTACCATTTACGATGAATCTATCAATTTGGAAAACAGGTGGGATAATCAACTGTGGATTTTGGTACTTGCTGCTGGTAATAGTGTTTTTTTATATTGAATGGTATATTCTGAGAAGAGTTTACAAGAACAGAAAGAGAGAAGATGTGTTTCCAAACGAACAGATTTTTACCAAGAGATACTACTCTCAACAATAATTGCTATAGCAAAATTATAAACGAAAACAATATTGGCAAACACACAAGAAGTTTCGCCACCTGATGAGTGCAACTTACATTACTATTAGCTAAGAAATATATGCTAGCATTTCTATCCATGCAAGAATAAACATGTACATATACTACTATAAAAATGTGTGCATCTTACAATTACAATGAAAAACTTGCATGACCACATACATGCCCAGTAGCTGTATAATGGTTCATAATATTATGGTAAAAAGACATCGTACACAGTCTGTCAATGTCGGTGTCTCAATCACAGAGATGGAATCTGAGACCAACTCTTGACCTCGATACTGATAATTTTCAATCACAGACGACAAACTCAACAGCGCCATACAGCTTCTGAGCATCGGGTGGGTGCAGCATGGCACACAGTGTGAGTGCCATATATAGCACAAGGCTAGCTTTATTTATCCACGGGACTATTTTAGCCACGAGAACACGTAAAGTTCGGCCGGTGGTACTTGTCAGAGAAAGTAGCACTCAGCTTGTAATGTATTCGCTGGATACATGCGTCAGATACTCTACATATACATGGATTTTTAAGTCTCAGAAAGGCTCCATAGAGGCCCTAGCTGAATATTTCTCGTAATTACCTCATAGATTACCTAAGAGATTACTAAATAATTACACCATTATTACCTCATAACCACAGAATAGTAAATTTCTACTGCATGTATATGGGCATGTAATGATATCATGTAAACAAAATGCAAGCACTAAAGCCTCATTCGCATTAGCCCTCAGCTTTTATCACTCCTAGGGAAAAAAATGAGCAAGGGCTTTGTATTCAAAGTCACATTAGCATTAGATTTTCACATTAGCATTAGATTTTCAAATGTAGCCTTGTTAGGCCTGTAAAGACACTTCACTCAACTAAATCAGTACTATACATCACGCATAAGACTTGGGATCCTGTGTGCATGCACTGATTCATAATTATTTATGGCTAAAGGAACGTAATTTCTCCCTACAGTATTGCATGAAGGCTTTCAGTCACATTCTAAGGTGTCGCACATGCAACATGAACTAATACAACGCCATTGTCCTATCATATTATGCAATGATCTGTTGGGAATATAATTTTTTGCAACAAACAGACTATTGTTGTTGTTAAACATATCATAGCTACATGTGTTTTCTATGAAAAAATCAACCACTGCAAATCTCCTTTGGGGACTAAAACTCAAGATAATCATCAACACAAACAAATCAGGCTTAAAATAACTTGCAACTACTACACACATGTACAGCAGTCCAAAAAGAAGCAGAGATGGAAAACTTGAGTGACAGCGAGTCATCCTCAACATCGATGGTCTAGAAGTGAACCAATTACCAACAAGCAACTTACTTACCAAGTAAGAAAACTCAGGAATAATGGCGTCATACTCTATAGTCTGGGAATAATTTGCAAGATATATATAGAAAGAGAAAAGATGTGTTACCAACTGAACAGATCATTGCTAAGAAAAAAAATGCACCACAATAATATTATCACGCACACAGCTCAATAGTATACAAATCATCATGATGCAGTATTAAATTATACTTCTAGCTTCACTGACTGATGTTTTTGGCTTGAAACATAATATTCATGTGAATCCCTCTTTAGTTCATTAATATTAATAAAATATACAAAGCTGCTATTATAGTCCACTCTCAAACATTTCGTGAAGCTTTCTGTAATTAATCGATACATAAGCATCCATGAATACTTCGTATGATAATGAACACAAAAACCACTGCTCCAGCAACACTTCCAATGATGTATATGATTTGGTTATTAAACGTTTCGATCAGCAATAACAATCCAACCATTAAGAGACTCACTCCATCAACTTGATTCATCCAGCATTTCTTATACGGCTGCAAAGTAAGAAATAAGGTCCCAAGAAAGACATGAGATATGCCAACTGTTTGCCAGTTTGAAATATTGTGATCATTGTCACTGTCTATTATAACAGCAACAAAAAAATAACCACCAATCAAAATTCTTAACAGCAAATAGAGGGCAGATACAGGTCTATAATCATATGTATTTTCAGTACCGTCCTTGTACCATCCTTGAAATATATCCATGACAAAATTTAAAATATCCCATCGTTTAAATCCACAGCATCTTAATAATTTTCTAAAGAACCTATAGTCGGATAGAACAACAGAAGTAGGGGTGGTGGGAGGACAAAAATAAAAATTACCGATAAGGCAAGGATAACATAAGGAATGTGTTCAGAATGAAAAAACTTAATATTCATGTCAAAGAGAAGGACTGTGGAATTAAGAATAGGCTCACCACTACTGTCGTACGTGTAGACAGCAAAGAGGAGATTAATTGATACAAAGATAAGTTTAGAGTATGCAAGAACAATAAATGAGCAAAATGTATTCAAAATCGTAGTTTTTGGATTCCAATTTCTATGGTTCAGAAATGATTGGAAGAATGTCTTCACTGGTATAGTAAGATAGGTGATTATTCTATAGTTCCTATCATGAAGCTCTATGCCCACATAGGCAAATACAGTGAGAATAAGTGGAAAAAAGGCTATGACATAATCAAAAAGAAGGATGTTAACTGACTTAATGGAAACACTCACACACAAAGGTGGTATAACAAAGTGAAAAAAGTCTAAGTTCCAAATACCAATAAATGATAGAAATGCTGTAGAGAGAGTACTACCAAAAAAATACCTGAGTGTTAGATATTGTCCATTACCACTTTTTATTGCATTGATGAATAACTGGCAATAGGTGATAATTACATTAAGGGGGCTAGAAGTCGCTCTAATCTGAAACAAAATTACCAATATGTACATTAAGGTTACCATTATCAACTGAAATAGCAGATACAGAATCCAGAGATGCCTGTATTTAGAGCAGTCAGCACAAGTGATACCGTCAGAGAATGCAGCAGGTCCATAGCCATCAATACATTGGCTACAGTGGGACCCTTTTCTATTATATTCTTTACACGTCACATAATTCAGTTCTGGTCCAGATATATTTGTGGGGATGACTAAATGGGGATCGATAATTCTATGATGTTGGCAAGAGTCAAAAGTTTGACGTGAGAGAAGACAAGGACTGACAATGGTATTCTGGGTTACATTATCCCATGTCATGCAATATCCAGGTATTACTACAATGGTGTCAATTCCACCACACAAAATAGCTCCATTTATGCTGGCACCACACTGGCAAACTCCATTCCGTTTAATATGCCAGAGAGGACAATGATCAATGATTGCCAACGACTGACAGCATATTACTCTACTAACTAGCAAGAAAACTGATACAAACATATACTCCGATAACCAAGAACTTTGTGAAAAATTATTTTAAATTATGATTTCTATTGCTAGAGTGCATCAATTGAAGTAGATACACAATTCGGTATCAGAGACTTGACAACTATGAGATTCTAGAAAGACATATTATGCAATTGAGTTTTGCTTCATTGACTAAAATATTATAACTCTAAACTATTGAAGACAAAGAGTCCCAAAACTGCACAAACAGCTTCTGATTAGTACTATTTTCCAAAATTTTAAGTAAAAAGTTGCAAATTTGGCCAGAAATATAAAAATTATTATTGCAGAAATACAGGTTGCTATTGTACACAGTTTTCTTAACTATAATACAGGCACATAAGTATGCATAAAAAAAAGTAAAAACTTGTTTCTTTTGTTTGTCAAACTTTGAAAATTCACCTGAGCACTCTAAATTTAGTCATATTGCCATTCTAAGTCCCTCATTGTCCTTTTTCTTAGGCAGTGACTGGTAGCTTGTTGAAATTGGTCATGAAATCAGGGTAGCATGCCTCTGCTTGATGAATTTTCTCCTGTTTCCTGGATTTCGTACCTTCAGTGTCTTTCAGGCTGAGCCAAAGTCCCTATTTTTAAACACAGTGTCAATATCATCTCAGTGCAATGGCAAATAGCATGTAAGATCACAAAGACTTCCAAATGAAGAGGTACATACTATTGTACAAATTTAATTGTATATACACCTTGGTCAAGATCGTACAATTTGTACACCTTGGCACCATGGCCTAGCTGGTCAGGATGATACAAATTTGTACACCTTGGTCAAGATGATACAAATTTGTATACACCTTGGCCTGGTCGAGATTATACAAATTTGTACACCTTGGCCTGGTTGAGATCAAATAGCTAACAAACTTAGTCACTCTAATTAAAGTGCACCACTAAATAACGTTAATTCAATGTCTCTGCAGATCACGTGCTGTATTTTTTCGGCTGTATTTGTAAACAATGCTGCCAGCCCGTGTTATTGCATTGGATGAGAAATAAATTGCTAATATGGCCTAATGGAGGGGGAAGGCAAAATGTTTGTTTGGGTATCCCGTCTTCCAATTCTCTACAGTTTTCGAGTGATGGTCTATTTTGTACAACACATTTGGAGATTTTTGTGTCTGGAGCATGCATTTTCAGAATTTTTGAACATGGTGAAGACAAGCAGCCAATCTTTCAAAAACACCAGTGTAGATACATTACAACCAGTAGTTTAATATATGTTATAGCTGAATCTTGATTGTTTCTATTTGTAAGAGATTTTTTGGTATCAAATCCTGGTTTTTGTAATATGGTGCACTTGGCTCCCTTGACCCCTGCCTGGCCCGCTGACCTTTTTGGTGGTGGTGCTAATATTAATCGTAAAAACGCGCGCAACTGTATACAATTACGTTCATACAACGTGTGCGCAATATATTATCATGAATGCGCACTGTACGTTTGGCGCTCGCGCAATGCGCCTGGCAACCAAGTAAACAACGTACTTTCTGTACAAATAAGAAAGTGTATGGAAAACGTGACCCCTTCGTGCAGACTGGTGGATGATTTAATCAGCACAAAACTCACCATGTTTGAAATTCATTGATTGAGTGGCTCTCAGTTGTCTACTGCCATTTCCCCCTATCTGTCTGTATAATTCATACTAGCATTGCCAGGCTAACGGGTTATCAGTCAGTGTAAGCATGTCTTCTTGGTCTCACTGAGAAATCTGTATTGAATATATGAATATAATGAGCTAGTAGCTATATTGAAGGTTTGAGTCATAAAAACTGCTGGGATCATCGCTGATTTTGGCTACTTAGCTCAGAATACTTTTATATAAACAGCTAAAATTATATGGAAGCTTACCATGCATCCACTAACTTGCATGGATACCAACAGTCACTGACTGCCTGTCACCGATCGATCAAGTCTTCGAGATTCAAGACAGCATGCACGCTAGTCGAGACTAGCTACATAATAAACTGCTGCCTAGCAACAATCCTAACAATTTTTTTACACTGTGGGTTTATATGAAAAATTTACAGGTTTATATGAGCAGAGACTATACATTATCTTTCAGATGGACTGGAAACGCGCGCGCCGCCCTATTACGTTGCACACACCTCCGTTTTTGCAATCATCATTACGGGCTGAAAAATATCGCGAGCGGTAAGAAGCTACAAAGGCTGCTTGGAAACACCAACGGTGGTCGACCTGACAACGGAGTCAGCGTCTGTGAGGGCGTCTACAGTAGACCGTAGTCGTATTACAATGTGCTGAAAGCCATTTTTTGGTGAGTGTGCTTCTGAGTGCGCTCTCTATGAGTGAAAAAGTTCAGTATGGCTACTTTTCATGTCCTGGCAGTACTTTGTGCTGGATTAGCTCAGAAAGTAAAGCTCTCATAGGATTCTACATAGCGCGAGTAGTAAGCCCCAATCTTGCTTTAATGGGTGCACAGTATTCTTTTGAGCTGGAAGGTACTCTAGGAGCACAAGACCCCCCAAGTTTAAAAATTTACTTGACAAAGATGGACACCTTTTGTGCTGGATAATCTCACGAACTAAAACAGACACGAGCATTATTCAAACGTAAAAAGTAAGTTTACCCGTTGCTTCACTGGGTAAACAACATTTGGTGTGCTAAACATTATCTAAGAGTTTCCTACAAGCCTTCATAGAGGTACTGCACGGCCATATTGGCTATCTTGGCACCCTAGTCCAGTATAGTAGCAATACTGTCAGACATTTCCGGGTACACTTCCGGGCGTAACGATGATTGTAGAATTTTCGCGAGCGTCATAATGTAGCGTTTCCAGTCCATCTGAAAGATAATGTATAGTCCCTGATATGAGAAATAGATCACCTGCTCCTGATCCTGATCCGCTTACCTCAGGGTTGTTCTGCTGCTTTCTGGCTTGAAACTCAGAGAAACTCGGACAATCTCTGGTCTTTCATGTCTTTGAGAGTGTGACAGGATTGGACATGCACATGACAGGATATAGGACTAATCATCATGTAGGTGTGGTGAACGCGGCGACAGTCGCGCGCGATAATAATTTATATTCGCGAGTGTGTAGCGCAGCCCGCGATTTTGCCATTTTTGGAGAGTGTGGAACGAGGAGTTACGAAGGTAAGTCAGGGGATTGCAACTCCACTTCTGTAGAATTTGCACTTTTTGGAGGGTGGGTTCATATAATGGACATGATCCCCAATCAGATAACAGTATTTGTTACAACTGAACTAGGATCTAAATGCACGCAGCTAGCACTGAATTTCAATCACGTGACTATCATGCGCTACATGTATACCCATAAGGCCATGTCATTAGTCTCGTTCCCAGACCCCATCACGCACAGGAACTGATAGTCACAGCTGCTCCAAGAGCAATTGGGACTGTGACAACCAACTTACCAGTGATCTGATAGTGAAAGATGATGATATTAAAATTCAACATGGAGGACACACAGTGATGCACTCTTTAGCAGGACCCAGGATATAATTACAATTAGACTATGGTATGCATAATATGCTTTGATCTTTTGAATTAAATGAGGTATTTAAAATAGTGTAGATACTCAGAATGGAGTAGTTAAATTTCGTTAGAAGACCTGTCATGAATTTGAATTTAATATATTAAACAAAATGTATCAAAAAGGAAGAAACCAATGATAGGCAGAAATTGAGTTTTAATTATTGTCTGCATGATTGATTTTCGGATTGATGGTAAAATTTGTAGCTCTATCAACGTTTAAATTAGCAAAAACTTTGCTTTCTGGCAAAATTCAAATGGGGACTGAGCTGAGCCCACTGACACGCGGCACGAGTGCTAGTATTGGTGGCTCTTTTGAGCGCCATGTAGTCTCTCCTACCACTAAAAACTGTTGTGAGACGAGTCTCGCACGCGTAGAAGGGGGTGTCACATGAGACCCGGCTGAGACAGTTGCTACTCAGCTGCTTGAAGCATAGAATCACCTTCATTCCCAGCGCAGTCCAAATCTCACGGTCAAAAGGTCCTAGAAAATTTCCTCTGGCTTTATAGCCAAGCGTTGGGTGTCACAAACAGCTTTAGTAGCAAATAGGAGACCATACGTGGCGGTCAATAGATCTACAGAGCCACCAACACTAGCACTACGTTACACAGGCATTGCATACTGAATAACGCACATGGCTGCCGTGTTAGCTTATATACGTGAAGGAAGTGTGACATCATTGCTGCATACTTCCTGCTCTGCAACATGAATCTGATTGATCACTTTTCAATGCAGCACGGTTACTAAGCAACTACCCACAAAACCACGCTCACACAGCTGATTGGTAACCTAGCAACAGGATGCACTAAAGCAGACTATACTAGATACTAGATCTAGACCACAAATGCACAGCGCCGCGCGCCCCATAGTCTAAGCCGGTTATCGCCCACGCCTCGGCTCTACGGCTATTAGAAACCACTCGGGATGTTGCATAATCGCCTCGGGCTCCGCCCTCGGCGATTATGCAACATCCCTCGGGTTTCTAAAACGCCGTAGAGCCTCGGCTTAGGGCAATAACCTATACGTAGCTATAATAACATTTGGCATATATTAAATTCTCAGCTGTTTTGTAATATTTTTGTCAGTGTTTGGTCAAGTTGCACCCTTGAGATAAGATATGGGTCTGGCCCAGAGAACTTCTTGTATCCACCCTGATCCAGCTAGCTACATGTGTGACTATTAGAGCTTTAATAATCACCCTGTTCCACCATTGTAGCGCCAAGTAGGGTGGCTAGGTTTTCTGAATGAACAGCATGACCAACAATGCCGGGCAGAATGCCCTGTTTGTTTCGGTAGTATTATTCATTTGCTCTGGAAGGTGTACAAATTTGTATTCACCCAATCACACTTATAACATTTCGCTTCTAGGTTGTACAAATTTGTACAATCATGGAATAATGTAGTTTGAGTACTGTAGACTACATTAAAATGACCATTGTGCTTTTTATTTATCTAGGTTGTTTCTGCTGCTGGACAGACTGTCAGAAGTATAATACATTCTGAAGAAAATCCTGCAACAGGACAGTAAATCTTAATAACTTCAGCAAATATTTGTACTTGTTCATTTTTTAACCATAATAGTAGTTTTTTCAGACAAACACTTTTCTGGTGCTGTTTTTTGCTCAGTTTTGTGTGATAATTAGCATAAAATTCACTAATCAGAATTGGAACTTACTAATCAGACGCTGTTTACTGGATTTATTGCAGAGTTTAAATTCTTGTGCCTCCCCACACAAAATAAGCTCTATCTTTCATTGTTACTTTGTGTGTGTCTTATGCTAGCATTACTACTAATGATTTGTTTCAATAAATCATTAATAAAGGAGCCACCACCAAAATATTCTTTTAAATTGATCTATAAGGTCATTACATTTGCTATTGTTACAAAGCATCCTCGATGCAGAAGTGCCTTCACCTACTATGAAGATGAGCTTCCTTCTCGTATTGACTTTGGTAAGAGTAAATATGGAGGACCATTCACAACAGAGCAGGTGGAAGACGTCAAAACACTTTTGAGACTTTTCCCTCTAATATCAATTTTTGGTATGATTGCAGGTGTACTTATTGCAGTAAACATTTTGTACGTTTACCTAAAAAAACAATACAACCGATTCACTGAATGGCATGTTGTTGGTGAACTAGGTTCCAGAGAAATTATTACTAATTGTTACGCAGAAACTAGCCTGACTAACAGTGTTCATCTTGGTATACTCCTGTTGATTGTATTCCACGAATTTATCATTTATCCACTCTTTTATCGCTGTATATGCTGTGGAAGAATAACGAGTTTATGGAAAATTTTGATGGGAATATTCATTCAAATTATGCGTGTCACCACAATGATTGCTTTTGATGTCATCTCCCGACACAACTATTTAAAAAGTGAATACAATGCAACTGTCCAGTGTATATTTCATGAAGTTCATGGCCTTCTAAGCCAAAGTCTAAACTATCAGTGGTTGGCCATTCCACAATATCTTCATTTCATCTCACTAACCTTTCCTCCTTACAGGTTTAATAGAGTTTATCGATCTGTTCTCAAGCCCCTTACTCCATGAAGGGTGCAATAATAGGAGCACAGTATACCTTGCTTTCAATTTGTTCAATCCCCACATTTGTAATTATTGGAGTGGTGCTCTACAAAACGGATCTCTCGAGTTTGGGTATACTGGGACCATCAGCTGTGAATTTTGGTATGCACTGCTAATAATATTTGCATATCTCTCCTATTTCATCCTTTTAGCATGGATGGTAAAGCGATACAAGATGCGGAAAAGAGAAGATTTACTGCCCAATGAGCACTTCTTTGCTGAAAGATACTACTCTTATTGAATATCATACATGTACAGCACCTGACATTGTGGAGTTAAACCATAGTTTAGTTGTATACATGTGTATGAATTAGTGTATGCATGCGTATTATAAAATTAGTCTTCGCTAACACAATCATAATGATCACTGATATTTAGGATATATATCAACTTTCATTTTCTTAGATCAACAATTTACTGTAAATATTTCCTTTTAGATTTGAAAGTATTGCAGTCCACTAAGAAAATATCATGTACTCGCATAATAATAATATTATGCAGGAACTATACCCAGTTTTAGATCCTACTTGTAACAAATACTGTGATCTGATTGGTTAAACTGAAGTATCTATCCTTCATAGAAAATCATGTAAGCTCTGTAGAAAATCATGTAAAGCTCTGTAGAAAATCATGTAAATTTTCTTGCCTATGGTTAGGGTTGTTGCTAGGCAGCAGTTTATGTGTCTAGCTTATGGGCATTGTTGCTAGGATCTAAACATGTTAGACACTGTTAGTTGGTTTCTACGTGATTTAGAAGACCTCAGGGCTCAGTAGAACCCTCGCTTCGCTCGGGATTCTACACAGAGCCCTTCGGTCTTCTAAATCACGTAGAAACCTCCTAAACAGTGTCTAACTATTATATAGTGCATCGCTTCACTTATGAGTCACTCCAATTTACATTGTATAGGCATATCAATATTTGCAATCTTTTTTGTGTTTGCATAATACGAAAACACTATTATTTAGACTATGCACGTTTACCCTGGCATGAAAATAAGTTTTTGATTTTGCTTCTTTCGTTACTGTTCATCTAGAAGTAAAATGCTAACAAAGTGCTACGGTCAAGAGCTCTGATCCTACAATCCTATATAGTCGGCAAACTATTTTTTTAATTGCCAGGGGAAACTATAGGCTTACCTCTCCGCGATTAATTAAAAATTTTAAAGTTGACTGGTGGTCAACATTGATGATTTTTACTGCAATAACCATGCAATTACTATGAGCTTTTTCAAACACATGCAAGGATAATGTATTGCTATATACCAGTACAGTGATTTTCTTAAGTCAGTAATAACTGTGGGGTTCACTTCATAAACATTATCATTAGAACAGGTACTTAGGAAACTTTTGCATGATACAAAACCAAAGAAAGGAAAAATATTTTCATTAGGGATTAAAACAGACACATCAAACAGCCTTTAGTTTCAAATTGAACACTGTAACCGCATTGTTCTGATTAAGTCAATCGATGATCATTGCATGACAAGATGTACCAGATGAGAAAGCTTAAGAGCAAGGGAACCATCATTGTAACTATAATATAATTTAATAACTACAAGATTTAGTATCATGTTTAATGTCACAATCATGGGATAATGTGGTTAGTATAATAATATTTGCATGATTTTCTACTAACAGTACATGCTCACAAAACATACCGTGTGCATGTGCAAATGGAAGCAGTTGCAGAGACCACATCCCTCATAGCAAGTGTACGTGTGCAATTGCGACGTTCTCGCTCTGTTCAAACGTTGCTACCAGACTACTGAAAGGTATGATACACTGCTTAGCAGGCCTTTCAAAACGTGCGGCGCTTTCGCGCCGATCGTTTGACAATGCATCTCTAGCTATAATATTATAGCTAGCTATGCCCGAGGCACTCTATTTTATGCACTCGGCCCTACAGTTCTGACCAATTCTGAGCCTTGTAGTATAGTATACAGTGCGAACTTTCTCTCCGCCTGCCCGTGCGTTCATAGCAACCGGGCGCATCCAAGATGCGTATGCATGCCCTCATGTAATGACACGAACTATATAAGAAATTGTCGCTCTGAAATATATTTTTCGTTGTATAATTATAGATAACACCACATTGCAGTAGTCCATGTTATGCCAGATGTACATGGTGCATACACACGAGCACATCTTTAGCTATAAACTTCATCTAACAAAATCATGATTTCTCAACTATGATATTTATTCCATTAGCTAGTTACCATGACAAAGTAGACAACTGTCTTGGATATACAAGCATGCTATACAATTCGAACGGTACAGTATAGTACACTTCACTGAACACCCTAGCTTGTATATTAGGTGCATGAGCTACGTTTAGAGCAGCTACTGTAGGTTCACAAGAAGATAATCAGTCTGCTGGAATATTGTCACAATGCATGGTATTTTGATCCCCATTTCTGGTTTCTTGCCTTAAGATTATTTGCCAGAGAGGTGACGAACCATAGCTAACAAAATTGATCTCCATACTATCTTCTTCCCACATGCATTGACCTCTTTAGGCGACGGTTGCCAAGATCTGCTCTTTCACAGTGACTGTCGTATTAGTAGCTAACATCATAATCCACGATAGCAGGTATGCAAGCAGTATTGTCAAATTATAGTAATTTGCAAGCCAGAGGTAAAATTTATATTTAACCCTCGGCGCATGCGCCGCAGGGTTACGGTAGTCGTTCTGTGTGTGTGTGTGTGTGTGTGTGTGTCTGTCTGTCTGTCTGTTACCACGAAATCAGCTGCCTACCTCGTTTATACGTCGCAAACAAAGCTTTATAGGGTTCTTTATGGCGTTTTCAACGTTTTTACCGTTTGGCTTTCCCTGAAAACGCTTCGTTCAAGAGTTATGGCGTCATTTGCTGGTCACCGCTTCCTTCCTCGCTCCCTGGCGAACTTTCGATGGCCAAATGAGACAGCGATGGCTTCTTTTCAGCTCGAAAAATATATATGGTTAGTTATAGATCCAACAACACAACTGGTTCATCACTGATCGTACTACACTGGCAGAGAAGCTTCTTGGCTACATCTCTAGCTCTGCATGCTACAAAATGCTGACACAGCATTACACACGTGATACTGCTGGACATTACGCAATCGCATGCGATGTGCATTCTTGTGGTTACTCTGACATTATGCAAGGAAGCCCATAGGCCTATAGGATGGATATAAGCATCTGCACTAATGCAGTACTGCTCAGTGCTTGCGCGCCGAGGGTTTTGCACTATAGTGCTTCATATTACTGGTAACACTTGTACAATCAATCCATACACATGCACAAGCAATAACTTAAAGAGATTAATCTATCAATTTTTTCGTAATCATCGTTGTCATCCACCAAAAACACCACATTAATTTTCCAGTAAGGCATATATTAGTGAGCTGAGTGGCCACGCATGTATGTTATAAATAATTGAGAAAAAAGAATAACCATATTAAAAGCAGCACAAACTAACACCATAAACTGTATGCACGGCATGCATGTGCTATTAATCAATCACATCCATCAAACCTACTCATGACAAGCTAATTTGCTTATATGGTAAAATTTGATGGATGTTTAGGACAGTTTTTCTTAATAATGAGAAGTTATCAACATGTTATTTTCAAAGTTCAGTATGTAACAAACCGCCAAACTATAACCATTCTGGTGTTTACTAGATACTACATGTTACAGTAACACTATGTTTTAGCATGTGAATAGAGCTAGTCTTGTAATAATTTTCACCTTACTATTATAACAAATACACTCACATGCAAAATAGTACTGGATCACAACATTGTCAATAATTGTAATACCAATATAGCAATAACGTTCAATCAGTGTATACAGTATTACTGAAGATAGGTACAAAAACTACATTAAACTTATAAATGTAATTGATTGTGGTGGTCAATTGTAGGTAACACAAAAGTAAACCAATACTAACACCTCAAAATAACAAATACATAACCTATAAATTGAAAACAAGATCAAGAGTAACTACAATTGGAACAGCACAGTAGTTAGCACCCATAAGCCAATTAAAATATCTGTTCCCAAGTGTGGAAGCACGTGAATGGATGAAGATAACGAAAGTGTTTCATAATGCTGTTGATAAAATTACACAGTTTTACTGACAATATATGTTATTTGAAAGAGTTCATTTCAACTAAAGGCACAAGTGTAGATGTGTGTAAAGCCAGCTGTATACCCTAACACAGCTCATAAGATAAGTCAGACTTCATTCAAATTCTACAGTCTGTACGTCATATCAACAGAAGGATGGTTGAGGAATCTGAAGTTAAACATATTTCACTATGGAGTGCAATGGCACAGCAAGCCATGTTTTGGTTTAAGCCAAATCTCAAAACTAAGGGAGCAATTTTAATTCTTGTGTGGAATTTTTTATTAACGAATGTATATACCTACCCTGCAGTATACACCAATAGGCCAAACGGACATACTATAGAAACAATTGCCCTGAGTTTCACCCTACCACTGGCCGGGTGGCTGGCTGATGTGCACTTTGGACGTTACAAGGTGATACGTTGGAGTATGTGGATCATGTGGGTTGGCTCAATGCTGGCTACAGTTAGCTCAATAGTAGCTCAATTGGTGGATCATAGCTATTCCAAACTCTTTGAAATTCTTACAGTTGTGTTCTACTTCATAGCAACCATTGGATTTGGAGGATATGCAGGAAATATTATACAGTTTGGAATGGATCAACTCCAAGATGCTTCAACAACCGAGATTACTGCTTTCTTAAGTTGGTTTGTTTGGACATATTTTAGCAGTTACATTGTTTTGCAATTCCAGTTCATTCATGCGTGTACGAATGAAGAGTATCATATACTTGGACAACTCCAAGTCTGCACTGGCATTACAGTAGTAATTGCCTCAACTTTTGTGCTCGACACAGCACTAATAAAAGAACCAGTAACACAAAATCCGTTTAAATTAATTTATAAGGTGCTTAGGTACGCTGTTAAAACAAAGCATCCGAGACAGAGGAGTGCCTTCACCTACTGGGAAGATGAGCTTCCTTCTCGTATTGACTTTGGAAAAAGTAAATATGGAGGACCATTCACAACAGAGCAGGTGGAAGATGTCAAAACATTTCTAAGATTATTAGTCATCACCGCCATTGCCAGTATAGTAATGAGTGAGATTTATATCACACAGAGACCAAGAAATCTTTTTATAAAGGAATTGATCGATATTGATTCAATTAAATCCACCAAAGATTGTTATAAGAAAGAAATTTTGATACACACAATTGGAGACTGTGCAATAGCATTTCTCATACCACTACACAAATTTATCATTTATCCAGCCATACAAAGATGCATTCCTTCAATAAAAATCTACCAAAAGTTTCTTCTAGGTGTGGCCATAAAAATAATAAGCATTATCTCACTATTAGTGTTTGATATAACTGCAAGAAGAGATAATCTTGAATATCACGGAAATAATATGAGCCACTGCATTTTTTATAGCCATCAACATAATGTGTTAAGCTCTGATTTTAACAACAATTGGATTATCATTATAGTGGTTCTAGACTCACTCTCACAGACTTTGCTTTACATAGGCGCCTTTGAATTCTTTGCATCACAAACCCCATACTCCATGAGAGGACTCATTTTTGGGGCTGGATTCGGAGCTAAGTACATATTCACCGCCATTGGATATGGTATCTATTGGCCATTCACTCGTCTTTCAATAAATTGGGGTCCAGGAGTCATCAGCTGCGAATTTTGGTATCTACTTTTGGCACTACTAATCATAACGATTTTCAGTGTCCTACTCCTTGTTGCTGGAAGGTGGTACAAGAATAGAAAGAGAGAAGATGTGTTACCAAGTGAACATATCTTCGCTGAGAGATACTATGCACAATTGCAATGACTTTCTCTGTTGCTGACTGTTCAGTTTAGCATTCACCAGGTTTCATTTTTTACCCACTTCATACACAATAATGTATCAATTTACAACCACACACACATGAGTGAAAGACAAATATTTCATTTAGCTTATATTTCTGTGATTACCAGGAGAATAGATCATCCCACAAACCACATTGTTATTATTAATAAATTCTAAGGTTATGAATGGATTTGGGAAGAACACTCTTAGATTAGTCGGTACTTTATTGACAATGCTTTAACAATACTTGTGCTTTATACACGCTTAGTCAATAGCATTAGTGCATGGCAGATATTAAATTTTATGAATATACGGCAAACTAGCATAACATACATTTACATGTATGGTGACAGGGAGAAGACAAAGCTTTTCTCCTTTAAACGGAAAACATTGCAGGTGGGAATTCTGGTAGTGCACTATATCCATTGCAGATATAAAGTACAAAACCACGGACACTTCATCACACCTTAATAAGAAAACTTGTGTTGGGGGTTAAACCCACGCAGGGCTCCTTGCTTGAGCTGCAGCTGCTATAACCACTGAGCTTACATGTATGGCTCTCATAAGCTGCATGTACATGTATGTGTACACTAACAACCATCATACACCTACTCATGTACAAACATAAAACTTCCAAACTGGACATAAAATTTCAAATCCTATATATAATTTTGTATCATTAATTGCTCTCAATCATGCATAATTAATGTCTCTGTGTTTATGCTAGTAGAACGCAAGCTTAACTTTCTAGTTGGTAAAGGTCGTCACCGCCTACATTAAGATACCATATATAAGAGTTTCTAGAACGTGGATTTTTTTGTGTGTGCAATTAGATCTTGGGTTTTAGTAACATAAACACGGTACCTAAGGCATGTTGGCCCAACATGCAAGACTTCAGTACAGAGTCTCTTTTGATGTGGGAACAGGGATAATTCTTGTGCTTTGTTGTGGTCAGAGGCTCCACCCAAACTATGCTCACCTGTCGTATCTTGAGAATAACATTGCCCTAATGATGAACATGGCCATACAGACATATGCCCCACAGTACCAGGGGGGATTTACATAAGAGTTCAACATCCCCATAGTATACTGTAGGCCTTGTTATAAAAGAAATTAATGTTTATTTATAATCTAAAGATAACGATCATATCTTTCAATTCCCTTGTGTAATTTTAAACACCCTAGTTAATTTGCAGCGTAGTTGTAAAAACTTTAAATATAAACATTTTCCAAAATTGCACACATGACAATAAATGTTGCCATTCACATAAATACACGTATGTATTAACTCAAACTGCCATACAGATAAACAATAATAGAAGCTGCAGAAATTCTCAATAGATTACAATCATTGGTGACTATATACAATGATTAAAGTTCATAGCTAATATACTAAACAAGAACAAACAGAAACTAATATACGGAGAAACATCACGTAAAAATGGCAAAGAAAATCAATTAATATTGTAATAAACAAGTATGTTTAATGTCATAATCATAGGATAATGTGGCTAGTATACATAATCAATACATGCTCACAAAATATAGAGACATAGTTCATGCACAAACAGTATCCTGCCTGTGCATTTATTAGTACTGTGGTACCATGCGCATGCGAACCAATTATTGCACAGGCCACACCCCTCACAGCCGCGACGTTCTCACTCTGATCAAACGTTGCTACTGGACTACCACAAGGTATGACAAATAACAGACCTCACCTCTCGCTTAGCTCGAGTGTCGGTGGCTAGTGCCAGTGCCTACTTAGCAGGCCGCTCGAAACGCACGGCGCTTTCATGCCAATTGTTCGACAATGCGTCTCTAGCTGTAGCTATAGCGCGAGGCATTAAGGCCACTCTTCTTTGTGCACATGACCCTACAGTTCTGACCAATCCTGATCCTTGTAGTGCGGATTTTCTCTCCACATGCACCATGCGTTCATAGCAACTGGGTTCATCCAAGACACGTATCCATGCCTTCATGTAATGACACGGATTATAAGAAAAAAGATCGTCTGAAAAATATTATTTTTGGTTGTACATGTTTATAGTATAATGAAGTTAGATAACATCTACTTCATTCATAAGATAAAGAAGATAAACATGTCCCAAAACTGCATAATGTATGGTACCATGTACATGTATACTAAAAGTCTGCATTCAAGTACACTGCACTTCTCAATATAATATTATAATCATTAGTAATTTTAGTCTACAACAATTTCCATACAAATGTCATACTGAAAGCAATTATAGTCAAGAGATACTATAAGGGCTTAAACTAACACACGGAGAAACATCACGTAAAAATGGCAAAGGAATTCGATGGAGTCATTTCTGAGGAGAGTTCTCATAAAGAGGTACATCATAGACTATCACGTTGTAATTTATCTTATCAGATTAGAAAACTCAAGAACAAAGGAGCGATCATAATACTTGTATGGAATTTCTTCATGATAAGCGCATCTGAATATCTCATAGCATACGTGAAAATCCCTGGGGGAGCAAGCGTTGGTACAGTCGCTTTGGGGTTCACTCTACCCTTTGCTGGGTGGCTGGCTGATATACGCTTTGGACGCTACAAGGTGATACACTGGAGCATGAGGATCATGTGGATTGCCTCAATGCTGGCTACAGTCAGCTCCGTTGTATCTCAGTTGGTCGGCGACGAAAATAAAATCTTTAAAAAAATGTCAGTTGCTATGTTAATCATTGTGGCCATAGGCTTTGGAGGATATCAGGCCAACATTATACAGTTTGGACTAGACCAGCTCCAAGATGCTTCAACAACTGAGATTACTGCTTTCATACGTTGGTATGTATGGACAGTTGTCAGTAGCCGAGCTGTTTTTCAAACTACTCATACATGTGTGGACAATGACAATCACATTGTGGGACAATTAGTAACTTGCATAAGCCTTACAATAGTGATCAGTTCATCTTTCATCTTCAGTTCATGTCTAATAAAGGAACCTGTGACACAAAATCCATTCAAACTGATCTACAACGTGATTAGATATGCCATCAAGCAAAAGCACCCTCGATGCAGAAGTGCCTTCACCTACTGTGAAGATGAGCTTCCTTCTCGTATTGACTTTGGTAAGAGTAAATATGGAGGACCATTCACTACAGAGCAAGTGGAAGACGTCAAAACATTTCTACGACTGCTACTTATGGTTGCTCTTGTAAGTGTGCTAGTCAGCGATATGCTTCTCATACATAGACCAATTGACCAACTGATACATGTTCTTAAACACACACAATCCCCTATACCAAAATGTTACAAGGAAAGATTTCTGACAACTACAATCGGATTCTGTGCAGCAGCACTAGCCATACCTCTGTATGAATTGATCGTTTATCCCACTACACAAAAGTGCATTCCAGAAATAAAGCTTCACCAAAAGTTTATATCAGGTGTAATAATACAAATAGTAAGAGTTATCATCATCATAGCATTTGATTTAACAGCCAGGAAAACCTACGCTGAACACCATAATCAAACGACACCAGAGTGTATCTTTAGATATGATCAAGGAGCTCTAAGTTCCAGTTTTAATGGTCACTGGATTGCCATTGTGCAACTTCTAGATATCATTTCACAGACTATGCTCAGTATCAGTAGCATTGATTTTCTTGCATCTCAAACGCCATACTCCATGAGAGGACTAATCATTGGTACTGGGTATGGAAGTATATTCGTATTTATGATGATTGGGTATGGCATTTATTGGCCACTCACTGAGCAGCCATCAACTTGGGCCACTGGAATCACCCGCTGTGAATTTTGGTACCTACTTTCAGTGCTACTTGTCATGATCATATTCAGTGGCCTACTCCTAATTGCTGGAAGGTGGTACAAGAACAGAAAGAGAGAAGATGTGCTACCAAATGAACACATCTTTGCTGAGAGATACTACTCACAAGTAAACTAACAAACCATTGGTTAATTTTGTGCATGCTTCTGATAAATTAAATATTGGTAGCTAGTAAAAACATTAATGTGGGTATCGATACATGTGACAGTCATATTATGTTCAGTGTCAAAGCGAACTACCGTAGGATGGGTTTTAATTGCGTAGTTTAATAATTGCGTTCTAGTCAAGTCAGGCCAAATTGCGAATCCAATAATTGCGATGGACGACCCCGTACCGTACAGTAGTATACGTGAACGTTTATGTTTGCGAATCTATTAATTGCGATACGTAGAAAAACTTGCAATTCGCATTTAATAGATACTCGCAATTAAAACCCGACCTACGGTATAATATTATGATTGTACAAATGATATAATCTTGAAATAATATTTTGTGTGGACCGGTGGAAAGGATAGCAGGGTATGTGCTAATAGCTGGACAGATCTTCACTCAAGAGCTACCATAAGATACTGTCCCAAATTGATCATTTCTGGCTCGATCAACAACAAAGTCAACATTGATTGTGTGTCTCATCGAAACTACACTATTGTCCGCAAAAATAAATATGTATACCCCCAAGGAATAATGTTTGGAAAATACAATATTACAGTAACACATAATTCAAGGATATCATTGCTCCGTAATAATAATATGTGTCATGCACATGTTATGCTTCATAATGAAAAATGTTAAGAAATTCATTTGGGATCATGCATATCAAACAAATATCTAGCTACTTATTATAGTACTGTACCTGCTCTGTTCGAAAAAAATAATTTCAATTTTGAAAAATGCATGCTTTTCTGGTAAAGGTCGTCAATCACTCCGTAATATAGAATTCATAAAAGGCTAATTCTTACGTTAGTATGACTACTGTTTCCCCATATACACAAAAGCAGATCTATAGATTGTGCAATGTGCGCGTGGGGTATATGTGCACTACAGAGCTCTAGTTTCTATTGGAATCATTAGCCATCTCGTATTATTTTAATTGCGGATTCGATGGGGCTTCGAATTCCAGTCTGCGGATAGATAAACGGGTGCAACTAGCATTATTGACGACCTTTACCAGTCCATAATATTCTTTATGCGCATGAGCAGAAAGCATAAGGCCTGCATGCGTAATGCATAGTCTCGCGAGCCAGCCCCCTTTCACGCACGCGGAGAGAAGGGGTCTGGTCAAATGCGTAAAGGACCCGTGTCGCCGAGGAATGCATGACGTTACGTATTTCTGGTGTGCGTGAATAAGAAATACAAATTTAAATTAACATTCCATTGTACTGGGGCACGATCGCGCACGCGCACAATCATTAATTTTCATTCCTTTCATGCCCGCGCAGTCATGTGACTTTATTCCGTGCATCTGATTGGCGCGCACTATACAGTGCGCGGGGACACGGGCCCTATAGGCATTTGACCAGACCCTTTCTCCCTCTTTGGGTAGGAGGGGCTGGCGCGCGAGACTACGTAATGCATTGAGTGGGCCCTATCGATAGGCATGGTTATACAAAGGCTAACAAAAAGGCACTATTTGTGATGCTCGTGGACCATGTCCCTCGATTCAAAGCACACTGAAGCCCGTCTTTCGCAAAATGCAACTGATTGAATTCATTGTGCTTACGGGATCGACTAAGTTCACCCTGGTTACGTCATTGGTCCCACCCATTTCACGCACTTAACTACTTGCACTCTGAACCACCCATAACACCAAAATTAATTTTGCCATCTACAAAGAAGTCAAAGCTAGAGCTAGGGAAGGTTGTGTCTGTTTGTGCCATGGCCTAAAGAAGAGGTAGTAGTACAGCAGGGATGCTCACGCCTGGAGGAGCTTGGATTGTTCCCATGTAGCAGACCTACTGCAAAGGTACTAGCCTCGTACCCAGGCCCCCGAGAGCCTGGGTACGAGGCTACAAAGGTACGTGTACTCATCTTTGGACTATTCCAGATAATGAGGATACACTCCTATGGAGGAAGGTTGCTTAGTATTGTAGGATCAAGATTTAAGGAAGTATTGAGGGCACTTTTATGGATTTTAATGAGGTATTGTAGGTAGCTACCATCAGTATAGATAGTAATAAAGTATCAAGTTGAGGGGGCATGGCAGTGAATGATTAGTATAATTTGATGGAGTAGCTGGTCAGGGTATACGTATGGAGGAATTACTTTTAGTTTTGTAGGGTGAAATCGAGATTATTGATTAGTTTTATGGGGTAAAATGAGCATATTGATTAGTCTTCATGGTTATTTTTGCACTTTAATTGATATTTAGGGTAATGAACGTATATCTCTTCCTCCATAGGGGTGTAGGCCTATTATCTGTAATAGCCCTTTATTAAAATTAATGGTGAAGGTAAGGTGAAGGTGCAGATTCTACAGTAGCAGTTTGCTCTCTTAGTCAAGTGAATGGCTAATTGAACATAAATCAACGGTGATAGGGTGTCTTTAATACTTGAATATATCAAAGATTTAAGTACACGATTTCCCAATTGATGCAGGTGCCACAGTCCTGTTGCTCGGTAGCCACAGCCTTGGCAATCGCCACACCCACTCTTCTTTCTGGTCCCAGGTGCATTATGGAAAACGTACCCACGTTATGAAAAACGTAAGTACACGGGTTACATGTACATGTACACGTACCACTCCAATCCCCTCTCATAATATTATAATATAGCCCTTCACATATCTACTGAACAGTAGCAGTATATTTGATTGGCTTAGTACCATTCCTGACCACTTTAGGTACTCTGTAATTGGATAATAACTGTATGTATGTACTTGTGTATGTGTACGTGTGTGTGTGCATACATTGTTGTACATGTAGCAATTGGCTATTCAGAATGTTTGTCCTTAGTTTCCAATGTTTTAATTAATTTTAACGCACCTTCCATAAGCAAAATTGAATTCTGTATTGTATAGAGGAATATTTCCCCTTTGTACAGGACATATTTGGCAAAGAGTGAACATCAAAGTGACTATTTTTTATTTATATAACTCTATTTTTACGTTATTTTAATTTGTGTGTCTGTACTGATAAATTAAATATTATTCTCTTTTCTACAGACAATGTAGCTATTTCTAGACCTATAGCCTTGTGAATTGACCTGGGTACAAGGTTATTCCAGACCTGGATTTTGATGGTCTAGCTACCGTACATGTGTACCATAGCTACTCACGTTGCCTTTGCATGTGATGAGTGCAGCTCATCAAGGTATCCTATCCTTCATAGCAGGTACCATTCCTTTGATTCAGAAGTTCCTTGACACAGTGACATATGTAACAACCAGTCAAGCCAATCAGTATAATAAACTTTAATAGTATTTCTATATAGCTTCAAAGTTCCATAGTTTCATACAGTGATCGAAGATGTGCATGTGTACACAAGGGAGAGCTCGATGTCGATATGCAATTGCGGATTTGTGGACTACAAAGCTAATAGTAATTTTCACCATTGATTTATGACCAACTGACTAACAGAGCAAGCTGCTACTGTAGAATCTGCACCTCTATAATTACCTTTACTATTAATTTTAATAAAGATGACTCAGCTCTTGAGCCTGGATACGAGGCTAATGAGTGCACGTACCTGTGCAGTAGGTCTGCTACATGGGAACAATCCAAGCTCCTCCAGGCGTGAGCATCCCTGCTGTACTACTACCTCTTCTTTAGGCCATGGCACAAACAGACACAACCTTCCCTAGCTCTAGCTTTGACTTCTTTGTAGATGGCAAAATTAATTTTGGTGTTATGGGTGGCCCAGAGTGCAAGTACTAGCTCCCATAGCGGCGGCCAACGATGCGCTGCACCGCGTGAAGTGGGTTTTAATTTGAAAAATAATGACTAGGCAAAAGCCCGATAAATGAAGTGGGTGGGACCAATGACGTAACCGTTTCAAACAGGGTGAACTTAGTCGATCCCTTGTGCTTACTAGTCGCTCAGGTGCCTATAGACATCGAGATATGGTAATTTTTCTGGCAATGTCAATAACAACGACATGACCGATTATTTCACCCCTTGTATATTATTATGTGCGCGGGGTAATGAGTCTGTAACTACAGCCTTGGATGATATTCTAGAAAGCATAATTGCATAATGAATAGATCCATTGTATACCCGGATGACCACTATTTGAGGGGCCATTAGGGGCAGCACTATGGGTGTGGACTGGCCCTGGGGTATGTAAAGGACAAGACGTAGTTGCATGGGATGTATATTGCAAATGCGGAGGGTCTACTCTGATCTGAAAATGTACAGTAATTTTCTCATGCAAGAGATAACTGTGGGGCTCACTTCATAATCAGAACAGGTAGTACTTAGGAAACTTATATAATTATGGTACAAAGCCAAAGAAAGGAAAAATATTTTCATAAGGAATTAAAAACAGACACATCAAACAGCCTTTAGTTTCAAACTGAATACTATAACCAAAGTATTGTTCTGATTAAGTCAATTGATAATCATTGACAAGTACCAGATGAGAAAGCTAAATAACAAGGGAGCCATCACTGTAACGACATTGCAGCAATCCATATTATGTCAGGTGGTGCATACACACATCAATTTCTCTTTTTAATTATTGCTTGTGCATATGTATGGATTGATTGTACAAGTGTTACCAGTATAATATTATTATTATGGTCAAAATTTACCTCTTGGCTTGCAATTTATTATAATTTGACAATGCTGCTTACAATTACTGTAACACAAAATGATGGTGTTAAATTACAGGTAACACAAAAGCAAAGAAGTAGCTAAAATGCTAACAAAGTGCTATGGTCAATCTTAGTATGGTTACATAACTATTTTTCAATTACCATCACAGGGCAAATTATAGGATTAACCCTATGTTGTTAAAATTTTAAATAATATTAATAGGTGGTCAACATGTTTAACCCTTGGTGCATGGTAGTCAGTCTGTGTGTGTATATATCCGTCTGTCTAGCTGAAATAAAATATAGTGCCCGTAATAGACTACCGTATCTAAGACGCCATGGACTAAAAAATAATTATCGATCATGGGTAGTGAATAATTAGAGCCTGGAAATTAACATTCTGATCCAGGTAGCACATCTTTTAGAGAGGCGCGTTGTAATTATATAGAGCGAAAGTGTGGAGAACATAGCCTCCACTACTCCATACGAGATACTCAGCACTATTGAGGTATTATCAACTGTAAGTATACTGGTACCGCTCTAATTAGAACGCGCCTGGAAAAAAATTAGCATGGCCGTATAATGCATATAGTTAGAGCATGAAAATTAGAATTCCGGTGTAGGTGGTGTGTTTATTAGAGAGGGGCCTTAATTAGAACTGGGACGGTACGGTACAAAATTTACACTTAAAGGTAAAAGTAAACCAACACACATCAAAATAACAAGCTTCAGAATCTATAAATAAAACTGCAAGACGGCTAGCAATTAGACTAACTGTGTATAAATAATAGTGCACGTTCGAATTAAGAGTTTTAAAATCATGACAGAGGAGAATACCAACTCATCGAGTTCTTCAAAAAGTATTTCATTAGCAAGTTTCAATAATCAGGGAATCACTAGGAAGGAAAGGTTAAGTGCCTGCTGCAATGTAAAACACTATCAGATAAGAAGGGTTAAGAACAAAGGAGCTGTACTGGTACTGGTAATCAGTTATCTAGTCACAAGCATATTATATTTTCTAGTAAACTCTGTAACTGAACACCTAGTTTGGCTTATTCCATTTGCAGGCATTACCACAGCCATAGCAGGATGGCTAACTGATGCCTTCATTGGAAGGTACAAAGTGATTCGTTGTAGCATTTGGATAATGTGGCTCCTTATGATTGCAATAACAGTAAGTGCTGTTGTCGGACAACTAAACAAGATTTATCATCATTACAATAAGTATATTGTTCAAACTTCACTATTCTGCCTGATAAGTATTGGGTTTGGAGCATTTCAATCCAATATCATTCAGTTTGGACTAGATCAGCTCCAAGATGCTTCAACAACTGAAATATATAAAGTCCTTCATAGTTTGGTATGTCAACTCTCTAATCACTACTGGATTTGTTGTAGAGTTTAATTTCTTATGCCTCACCACACAAAATAAGCTCTATCTTTCATTGTTACTTTGTGTGTGTCTTACGCTAGCATTACTACTAATGATTTGTTTCAATAAATCATTAATAAAGGAACCACCACCTAAATATTCATTTAAATTGATCTATAAGGTCATCAAATTTGCTATTGTTACAAAGCATCCTCGATGCAGAAGTGCCTTCACCTACTGTGAAGATGAGCTTCCTTCTCGTATTGACTTTGGTAAGAGTAAATATGGAGGACCATTCACAACAGAGCAGGTGGAAGACGTCAAAACACTTTTGAGACTTTTCCCTCTAATATCGATTTTTGGTGTGACTGCAAGTATACTTATTGTAGTAAACATTTTGTACACTTACCTAGAAAAACAATACAATCGATTCACTAAATGGCACATTATTGGTGAACTTGGTTCCAGAGAAACTATTACTGATTGTTATGCAGAAACAAGCCTGACCAACAGTGTTAATCTTGGCATACTCCTGTTGATTGTATTCCACGAATTTATCATTTATCCACTCTTTCATCGCTGTATATGCTGTGGAAGAATAATGAGTTTATGGAAAATTCTGATGGGAATAATCATTCAAATTATGCGTGTCACCACACTGATTGCTTTTGATGTCATCTCCCGACACAACTATTTAAAAAGTAAATATAATGCAACTATCCAGTGTATATTTCATGAAAGTCGTGGCCTTCTAAGCCAAAGTCTAAATTATCAATGGTTGGCCGTTCCACAATATCTTCATTTCATCTCCCTCACCTTCCTCCTCACAGGCGTAATTGAATTCATCTGTTCTCAATCCCCTTACTCCATGAAGGGTGTAATAATAGGAGCACAGTATACCTTGCTTTCAATTTGTTTAATCCCCATACTTGTAATAATTGAAGTACTATACAAAAACGACCTCTCAAGTTTGGGAACTGGAACCATTGGCTGTGAATTTTGGTATGCACTGCTAATAATAGTTGCATATCTCTCCCTTTTCGTAATTTTAGCATGGATAGTAAGGCGATACAAGATGCGGAAAAGAGAAGATTTACTGCCCAATGAGCACTTCTTTGCTGAAAGATACTTCTCTTATTGAATATTATACATAGTACATGTGGAGTTAAATCATAGTTTTAGTTATAATAAATATTATGCATGTGTGTGAATTAGTGTATGCATGTATATACAAATTTGTCTTCACTGATAGATACTATCATAATCATAATGACCACTGATATTTAGGATATGTCATCTTTCATTTTCTCAGATCATTAGTTTACTGTAAAGATTTCCTTTTAGACTTGAAAGTATCAGTATTACAGTCCACCAAGAGAATATCATGTACTCACATACCGTATATAAACTCTGGTTATTAAGCGCATATTACTTATTAAGCGCATGCTCTCTTCTCGTCACAAGCTATTGTTTATTAAGTGCATACACGCACTTAATAGGCATGGCGTTCTATGAACCTGATCTTGATCGGCTGGAAAGTATGTGGAGTTCAGATATCTTTGGAGAAATGATGGACACGAATAACGTTGTCATGCAAAAAGATGGTTTCAGATAAATCTCCAACACTCGTCATCTTGAGTGGCAGCTATAAACGCTAAAGCGCTCAATCAATCGAGCCAGCTAGCTAGCGCCTATAGCACTGGCATTCATCATGTGCCCAAACGTTTGTGGGCGTGGTTATGTGCCATATAAGCACATATCCTTTATTAAGCGCATACTGTCGTTCCGTTTACCACTATAAGCACATGCACTTATTAACCAGAGTATACTGTATGCAGGGACTTGTATACCCAATGATAGTGCATCACTTTACTTATGAGCCACTCCAATTTACATTGTATAGACATATCAATACTTGTAATCTTTTTTTGTGTTTGCATAGTACGAAAATACTATTATTTAGATCAATTAGACTATGCATATGTTTACACTACATGCTTCTTTCGTTACTGCTCATCCAGAAGTAAAATACTAACAAAGTGCTACGGTCAAGAGCTTGATCCTACAATCCTAAATGGCAATATATAAACTATTTTAATTGCCAGGGGAAACTATAGGCTTACCTCTCTGAAATTAAAATTAATTTTAGAGTTGAGTGGTGGTCAACATTAATGACTTCTACCACAATAACCATGCACTTACTATGAACTCTCAAGCACATGCAACGATAATGTATTGCAGCTATACATATACATACATACATCAGTACAGTGATTTTCTGATGCAAAAGATATATAAATGTGGGGCCGGCCGCCCTATTGCGCAATGTATGTAATGCATGTGGCATTGTTTATTTTGCTATTTCAATAAAATTTGCATAATCGCATAACTAAACATACCAATCCTATGGTAAATAAATATACCAAAAACAAGAGCCAAGAGAAACCAACATACAGAGAAACATCACATAAAAATGGCAAAGAAATAATAATATTATTATTGTAACAATGAAGTAGATGTATAAGATAAAGTTTATAAACATACATGTCCCAAAAACTGCATAATGCATGGTACCATGTATACTAAAGTCTGCATTCAAGTACACTGCAATTCTTAATACAATATTATAATATATTATCATCAGTGATTTTAGTCTATATACAAACGTCATACTGAAAGCAATTATATATAGCCAAGAGAAACTAAGGGCTTAACCAACATACGGAGAAACACCACATAGAAAATGGTAAAGGAGTTTAGCAGAGTCATTTCTGAGGACATTTCTCATCAAGAGGCACATCATAAACTATCAAGCTGTATAATTCATCTTGTCAGATTAGAAAAATAAAAAATAAAAAAACAAACAAAAGAACAATCATAATACTTGTATGGAATTTCTTCATGGTTTATAAGTATATCTGAATATCTCATAGCATATGCATGTGCAAATCCCTGGGGGAGCAAGCATTGGTACAGTCGCTTTGGGCTTTACTCTACCCTTTGCTGGGTGGCTGGCTGATATACGCTTTGGACGCTACAAGGTGATACACTGGAGCATGTGGATCATGTGGATCATGTGGATTGCCTCAATGCTGGCTACGGTCAGCTCTGTTGTATCACTGTTGGTCAATGACGACAACAAAATCTTTCAAAAAATTTCAGTTGCAATGTTTGTCATCGTGGCCATAGGCTTTGGGGGATATCAGGCCAACATAATTCAGTTTGGACTAGACCAGCTCCAAGATGCTTCAACAACTGAGATTACTGCTCTCATACGTTGGTATGCATGGACATATGTCAGTAGCTGAGCTATTTTTCAAACTATTCATACACATGCATGTGTGGATAATAATAATCACATTGTGGGACAATTAGTAATTTGCATAAGCCTTATAATAGTGATCTGCTCATCTTTCATCTTCAGTTCATGTCTAGTATAAGAACCCCGTGACACAAAATCCGATCTACAAAGTGATTAGGTATGCCATCAAGCATAAACACCCAAGATGTAGAAGTGCCTTCACCTACTGTGAAGATGAGCTTCCTTCTCGTATTGACTTTGGTAAGAGTAGATATGGAGGACCATTCACAACAGAGCAGGTGGAAGACGTCAAAACATTTCTACGACTGCTAGTTATGATTGCTCTTGTAAGTGTGCTAGTGAGTGATAATCACCTTATACATAGACCTATAGAGCAACTGACACATGTTCTTATACACACACAACTAACTATATCAGAATGTTACAAGGAGAGATTCCTGACAACTACAATCGGATTCTGTGCAGCAGCACTAGCCATACCTCTGTATGAATTGATCATTTATCCCACTACACAAAAGTGCATTCCAGAAATTAAACTTCAAAAAAAGTTTATATCAGTTGTAATAATACAAATAGTAAGAGTTATCATCATCATAGCATTTGATTTGATAGCCAGAAAAACCTACGCTGAACACCATAATCAAACGATATCAGAGTGTATCTTCAGATATCATCAAGGAGCTCTAAGTTCCAGTTTTAACGGTCACTGGATTGCTATTGTGCAACTTCTAGATATAATCTCACTGACTGTGCTCAGCATTAGTGGCATTGATTTTCTTGCATCTCAAACGCCATACTCCATGAGGGGACTAATCATTGGTACTGGGTGTGGTAGTATATTTGTATTTATGATGATTGGCTATGGCATTTATTGGCCACTCACTGAGCAGCCATCAACTTGGGCCACTGGAATCATCAGTTGTGAATTTTGGTACCTACTTTCAGTGCTACTTGTCATGATCATATTCAGTGTCCTACTCCTAATTGCTGGAAGGTGGTACAAGAACAGAAAGAGAGAAGATGTGCTACCAAATGAGCACATCTTCGCTGAGAGATACTACTCACAAGTGAACTAATAAACAAAATGTTGGTTAATTTTGTGCATGCTTCTGAAGAATAAATATCTGTAGCTAGTAAAAGTATTGTCGTTAACATAGGTATCATTGATACATATGACAGTCATGTCACACAATATGTTCAGTATCAACATGATTGTGCAAAGGATATGATCAATAGTATGTGTGGCCCGGTGGAAAGGATAGCTTGTATGTGCTAATAGCTTGCCAGATGAGCTACCAAAAGATACCGCCCCAAATTGATAATTTCTGGCTCAATCAACAACAAAGTCAACATGGACTGTGCATGTGTCTTATCAATAGGCACTCGGTATAGAATGAAAATACACAATTGTCAGTAAAAATAAATCCCAAGGAATAATGTTTGGAAAATACAATAATATTACAGTAACACCTAATTCAAGGATATCATTGCTCTGTTACAGTTACTGTAATAATGTGTGTCATGCACACACACATGTTATGCTTCATAATGAAAGTGTTAATAAAAATATGAAGAAATCTTCATTTGGGATCACGCATATCGAATAAAAATCTACAAATTATAGTATTACTATATAGAAAATATTAAACAGTACACAGCTAGGCTGAATAGACTATAATCATGCACATAACACAGCTAGCAATTATAATTATTAATACGAGATGGCTAATGATTCCAGTAGAAGTGAGTCTGTAACTACAGCCTTGGATGATATTCTAGACAGCAGAATAACCATCAATAGACAACTACGTGTGTGGATGCTGCAAATCTACTTACAAACTACACATAAAGGAAGCTTAAGAATAAAGGCGCCCTGTTAGTGCTGATATGGAACTTTCTGATCATGAGTCTGTTTTACTACATTATGGTGCACACGAATCATGATAAGTAGCACTACATAACAGTAGGCGTCACTCTGCCAATTGCCGGGTGGCTGGCTGATGTCTATCTTGGACGCTACCGGGTGATACGCTGGAGCATGTGGATCATGTGGATTGGCACAATGCTGAATACAATAAGCTCAGTGGTGGCACAATTGGTGGATGGCTACGGAATTATGAATAAGAGGTGCATAATAGACCGTTTACTTCAAGCAATAGCTGCCATTGGATATGGAGGTTATCAAGCCAACATCATCCAATTTGGTATTAATCAGCTTCAAGATGCTTCAACTGAAGAGATTCAAGCATTCATAAGCTGGTATGTGTGGAGCTTCTTTAGTGGCGGAATGGCCATTGAGCTGGCAACATCTTGCTTACAAAAAGACTATTATAGTATTATGATATTACCTGGCAATTGGTAGCTACAGCCAGCCTTGCTATAGTATTGAGTCTGTCATTCACTCTAGATAATATATTAGTCAAGGAACCTATCACTCAAAACCCTTTTAAACTAGTCTATAGCGTTATCAAATATGCAATCAAGAACAAGCACCCAAAATGTCGGAGTGCCTTCACCTACTGTGAGGATGAACTCCCCTCCCGTCTAGACCTGGGTAAGCACAAGTAGCTATGGAGGACCATTCACAACGGAGCAGGTGGAAGATGTCAAAACATTCCTATGGCTAATCATGTTTGTCTTCTTTGGTTGTGCAATGCTAAGTGCTGTACTTGTGGTGAACAATTTAAGAGATAACCTCACTGCAGCCTTAACAAAGGTTGATACGCCAACTCTCCAGTGCTACTTAAATTCCTTATAGTGTAGTTGTGCTATTGCCACTGTATGAGTTTATTGTGCGTCCCCATAGGCGTAGGAACATGTATAAGGTTGGAGAGGCCAAAAGATAGCAGCACAAGAAGCGCGGGCGATTTTTTGACCACACCCACATTTCCTTCTAACCACGCCCATTTTTGCATCAATGAGGCCGTGTTATAAGTGAGGCAAGAGGTTTCCTGGCTGTAGAACAAGCAAGTAGAGCATACTATTTAGCTGTTTATACATGAAGTTTCATAAGATGACTCAGTCAGGCCTGTGAAATATCTGTTGATAGGCTGTATCTTGGGCTCTCTGGCCAGCAATCAGTCAGATTGTTGTGGGGGGGGGGGGGCCCATCCCCCCCCCCCAGCCCCCCCTATTCCTACGCCTATAGTATGGTCCGGTGTTATATAAATACTTCTTGTGGGTACGGTGCTTTTGGATATTTTTATTTGGTGCCACACTACAAATGGTAAGAATGATGTAATACCACACCATAATACTACTATTCAATGCATATTCTTAGATGAAGATCGTGGCACTCTTATCTCCAGTTTTGACATCAGGTGGATGGCTCTACAAAGCTTCTTGAACTCAGTCTCACTGTGTGCTCTTAGTTTGGGTGGAGTTGAGTTTATCTGTGTCCAAACTCCCTACTCTATGAGAGAACTGATATCTGGAGCAGGCTATCCATGCATGAATAAACATAGTATAAAACTGTGTGCACTATCAATTACAATGAAAAACTTGACCACATGCCCAGTAGCTGCAAATGGTTCATATGGTAAAAGGTCGTCAATATAGTGCGTACACAGTCTGTAGATGTCAGCGCCTCAATCACAGAGATGGAGTCTGAAACCGACTCTTGACCTCAATACCAATAATTTTCAATTACAGACGACGAACTCAGCAGCGCCATACAGCTTCTGAACATTGGGTTAGGAGGCTTGTCCAAAGTCTTTGTGGAAAAATTAACGTCATTATGACATTAACTTTTTACCCCCCCCCCCTCTCTTAACGTCACAGCATTTCAGCATAGATTCAACACTGAAACTCTGATTCTGCTCCATTTAGCCAACACATTCGGTATTCACTTGTATTCTACAGTTCTAGCTATGTCTTCATGGATTCATTACATACCTGTGCTTCTTTGACAGTTTCTTGCTTGCCTGTAGCTACGGGTACACTTTTAGCTACATAGTGTTTGACACAGCTGTCACTAAAATGCAAAATTTGACACTGCTGGAGGTGTGTCTAGACTTGTTCAACCACAAGAATGCATAATCACAACTAAAGCTCAAGTCTGCTGACAGCGCAGTTGTAAAACGTCATGGGCCTAGACCCCCTCCCCCCCCTAACGTCATAATGACGTTAATTTTTCCACAAGGACTTTGGACAAGCCCCCTTAGTCGCGGCATGGCACACAGCGTGAGTGCTATATATAGCACAAGGCTAGCTTTATTTATCCACGGGACTACATCAGCCACGAGAACGCATGAAGTTCGGCCGGCGGTACTTGTCAGAGAAAGTAGCACTCAACTTGTAATGTATTCGCTGGATACATGCGTCAGATACTCTACATATAATATTATACGGATTTTTAAGTCTCAGAAAGGCTCCATAGAGGCCCTAGCTAAGCTTTCTCGTAACTACCTCATAGATTACCTAAGAGATTACCTAATAATTACACCATAATTACATCATAACCACAGAAAAATAAATTTCTACTGCATGGGCATGTAATGATATCGTGTAAACGGAATGCAAGCACTAAAGCCTCATTCGCATTAGCCCTCATGCAGCTTTTATCACTCCTAGAAAAAAATGAGCAAGGGCTTGGTATTCAAAAGATCAAAGTCACAAGAACATACATTAGCAAAATATCACAGGGCATTACAGTTGCCATTGATTTTCAAATATAGCCTTGTTAGGACACCTCACTCATTAAATAGTCGGTACTATACATGCAGCCTACTTTTTATCCACGCCAAACAGGAGATGTCAGAATTACACATACATATAATATACGCTCTTCCGCACACAGTTTCCAATATCTGCCACCCTACCTACCCTAGCACACGTACATGGGCCTATGTCATGCATAAGACCTGGGATCCTATGTGTATTGATTCATAATTATTAGAACGCATAAATTCTGCTTTATTTCTCCCTACAGTATTGCATGAAGGCTTTCAGTCACATTCTGAGGTGTCGCACATGCAACATGAACTAATACAATGCCATTGTCCTAACACATGCAATGATCTGTTGGGAATATAATTATTTGCAACAAACAGACTATTATTATTGCTAAACATATCATAGCTACATGTGTTTTCTATGAAAAAATCAACCACAGCAAATCTCCTTTGGGGACTAAAACTCAAGATAATCATCAACATAAACAAATCAAGCTTAAAATAACTTGCAACTACTACACACATGTATAGCAGTCCAAGCAGAAGCAGAGATGGAAAACTCAAGCGATAGCGAGTCATCATCAACATCAATGGACTATATTCTACAGTCTAGAAGTGAAGCAGTTACCAACAAGCAACTCAATAAATATTGCAGGCCTATTTATAAAATACGAAAACTCAAGAATAAAGGTGCTCTATTAGTGCTGGTGTGGAATTTTCTGATCATGAGTCAGTTCTACTACATGTATGACACAGTGCGTCAAATTCATGTTATACAGAATTATGTTAGTGTGGGTATTACCCTGCCAATTGCCGGGTGGCTGGCTGATGTGTATCTTGGACGCTACAGAGTGATACGTTGGAGCATGTGGATCACATGGATTGGCTCAATGCTCATTACAATAAGTTCAGTAGTAGCACAACAGGTGGTTGGTTATGAAACAATCACTCAGAAATGGATGATCGATCGCTCACTTCAAGCAATAGCTGCCATTGGCTTTGGAGGTTATCAAGCCAACATCATCCAATTTGGAATAGACCAGCTCCACGATGCTTCAACTGAAGAAATCCAAACATTCATAAGGTGGTATGTGTGGAGCTACTTGAGCGGTGGTATGGTTATTGAAATTGCAGCTTCGTGTATACCAGAAAACTATACATTCATCAACCCACTGCTCAATGCAGTCAATCTCACTGTAGCATTGACTCTGTCATTTATCTTGGATAAAATCTTAGTGAAAGAGCCCGTGAATCAAAATCCATTTAAACTGGTCTACCAAGTTATCAAATTTGCCATCAAAAACAAACACCCCAGATGTCGGAGTGCCTTCACCTACTGTGAGGATGAACTCCCCTCCCGTCTAGACCTGGGTAAGCACAAGTATGGAGGACCATTCACAACAGAGCAGGTGGAAGATGTCAAAACATTCCTACGGCTAGTGATGATTGTCTTCTTTAGCTGTTCAGTACCAAGTGCTCAACTAGTGGCAAATGGTTTAAGAGATCACCTCGTTAAAGCTATAACTAACACCATCGGTCAAGTCAATACACCTAGTCTCCAATGCTATCTGCATTCACTTTATGTCCAAGCTCCATTTTATAGTATAGTGGTGCTTGTACCGATTCACGAGTTAATTACGCGCCCTATCCTACACAGATACCTCTCATGGATACAGTGCTACTGGGTGTTCTCATTTGGTATTATATTGCAGTTTGTAAGGCTCATGCTGTTAATGGCATACTTGCTAATAGCTCGACACAACTACATAGAGCAGCATCGTGATATTAATATGCTTAACGTCACAATTCAGTGCATATTTTTAGAAGATTACGGTACCCTAAGCTCTAGCTTTGACATAAGGTGGATGGTTCTACAAGGTGTTCTTAATTCAGTCTCAACATTTATGCTTGGTTTGGGTGGAGTTGAGTTTCTCTGTGCCCAAACTCCCTACTCTATGAGAGGACTGATATCTGGAGCAGGCTATGGCAGTGTGGCCTTATTCACACTGGCTGGGATAGCAATCACTCAGCCATTTATGATTGATTTATCAATTTGGAAAACAGGTGGGATAATCAACTGTGGATTTTGGTACTTGTTGCTAGTCATTGTCTTTTTCATATTCAATGGCATCATACTCTATATTCTGGGAAGGTTTTACAAGAACAGAAAAAGAGAGGATGTGTTGCCAAATGAACAGATCTTTGCCGAGAGATACTACTCTCAACAATAAGATAAAAATGATACCATGGCATGTGCACATAACTCCATAGTACACAACTTATGATGATGCAATATTAAACTAATTTCAGATGTTTTTGGCTTGAAACATATTCATTCTTTAGTTCATTGTCGTTAATATTATTATTATTATAGTATAAAATATAACGGTCCACTCTCAAGTATTTCATGAAGCTGTTTGTAATTAATCGATACATAAGCATCCATGAATACTTCGTATGATAATGAACACAAATGCCACTGCTCCAGTAACACCTCCGATGATAATATGGTTTGGTTATTAAAAGTTTCTATCAGTAACAACACTCCAACAGCTAGCTAGCTCACTGCAAAAAATGGATAGTCAAATTAACTTATTGTTACCGATTTAACTGGATTTTTATTTGTTGTTTTATTGTTTGTAAAGTTATTATAGCATGTGTTTGGTTAGAATAACATGATTAGTTGAAATCACTGGAATTTGTTATATAAACTCTGGAAGCGTGTTAAAATTACATAACTGTAATGTTACATCAATCAGCAGGTTGTCAAAGTTACTATCATTGTTGATTCACCACTGTGTTTGTTAAAGCTTCCTAAAAATATATGTTAAAATAACCAACTAAGTAATAATTAACATTAACCGTTTAATAATGTTGAAACAACTTTATATTCCTATGAAATTAAGGACAAAACAGTTTGTCATAATTACTTTATGAATTGTTGATCTTCACATTTAATTAGGTTATTATAAGACTTTAAGTTATAATAGCATGTAGGTGTTTAAATCACCTGTGTATGGTTATAATTAGGTGAGACTATGGTGAAAATACCTAATACTGCATGTTATAGTTACTAATATGAGTGGTCAAATTAAACCTATAACACCTTTTAATATCATTAAAATTCTTTTTATGCCGAAGTAGATTTGTAATACACAATATAGGATGGATATGCTCTATAGTTATGATACAACATGAACACTCGAGCATTCTTTGTGATACCTGATACGCTATCGTATCTAATGTTTGCTACATTCTGCTTTGAGTTTTCTTTGACTGGTGGCATTCTAAGTTCCTTTTTCTTTGATGTACCAAAATCATATGATATACCTATCAGAGCTTTTGCAATAATGATCACCCTCTCATCTGATGCAGTGAGATATGCAAATCTGTCTGAATATTGTGCACTCTCTGTTAGATATATGGCATATCCCCAACTTCCTCCACGACTTAATCGTAGATCTAAGCCCTCTTCTCCACAAGCAATTTCCAATGGATCGTTACTGCCACTACCATGAAATAGATCCATTTCGTGAATGATTCCGTCATTCCTCACACGCATTCTGGTTTTATTAAAATTGTATGCTTCCAATAGCCACATGTTTTGTATTCTTGTTATTTTTGTAATTGTAACTGGTAATGATTTCGTTACTAATTTCTCACAGTGTTTCCATTCTTCAGAAGTGGGTGAGAGGTCATGAGTTTCAACACATTGATGCTGAATGTCCCAGTTAGCTGGAAGTCCTGGATTAAGTTCAGGAACTAGTTGATCCTCAAACATTTTAGCCATTGCTATAATATGCTCTGCATGCATTTGGTCATAACTATATATAGTCATATGATTGTCACATGATATATAAGGTACCATAACAAAATTGTTATTTCAACTGGTATGTGAATGAAATAGAGAATAATTGACTAGTATGTGTAAGGCATGGTAATATACAGTATATGATCAGATAAATTAAAACTTTTTCGGACTAAAAAGGAATGATGATCTTGAAGTGCATGTATATCAACAATACAAATATTTGTTGTGGTATGCACACCAAACGCATTGTAATGTGTACAAAAACAATAGCCTTCATAAACTTCAACATAAAAGAATAACCGCTTAAAATCTTGAATGTGTATGATATCCATTATTTTCCCAAACTTTGGTGACATATCATGACGTTCTAATAGAACAAACATACCTAACTTGTACATAGAACTATGAATCTTCAACCAATTGTGGTGGTTCAAACTGCACTCACATTGCAAAGATGGTTCTAATTTTACAAGCTGAGATATTATATTCTCGCATTCTTGAGATAAGCATGACGCTCTTGGTTTTGGGCTAAGATGAGGCTCGGGATACAGTATGTGGTCTTCGCAGTGTAGTTGGTAGCATAACCAAAGCTGATGATGTTTTACCACTGTTTTTACGATATTCTTGAAGTTACCACGGCGTGAAGAACACTTAATGAAACTAAGTTTCGCTTCATGTCTCATTGTCCAAGAATGAAGTAGCGGACCAAAACGTTCAATCTGAGATGGATAGTGTACCATGTGGTGCATTTTAAGTTTCATTGTAGAAGTTGGATACAACCGGCTGTACAACTGTAGCTTTTCCTCTACAAGCACTCGAAGGTATGGTACAGTGTCAAAGGAGTGTATGGGACTGAGGGCTAATTGACATATCTTAATTAAGAGAAGCATAGAATACCAATTAGTATTGCCCTCAGGAATTTTGTCAGCAATTAGCAGTGGAAGGTTCCTTACCAATGTGATAACCTGAGCAGCTGACTGTGAAAACTTTTTGTTAGGCTGATCAAGTGATGACTGATTGATCAACGATGGTTTATCTTCCGCTCCAAAGTCATATGAACCAAGCCTATTGTTTAGAGTCTCAATGGAAAAGAAATTATTAGAAGTACAGTATAGCAAAAAGAGTTTCAACTCATAATGGACTACTCCCTCAAAGAGGTCATGCATTATGTCCAGTGGAAGACCGGTTGCCACAGAAAATCCGGGAACTTCCTCTAATATTGATGTGCGGTTGATACCGTACTCGATCGACAATCTGTGACGATTAATCCCCATGAGTAAACGACATTGCTGTTCGTGCTGCTCAGGAGTACGCAAAGTAAAGAGTTCTTCATAAAATGAAGACTGAATATCATCTTTAGTAGCCATGCATGATCGACAAATTCTATGAGCAAATGCAGCACTTCCTTTAAAGCCACCCACTTTGTGCGCAGCCTGGGTGTCAGCTAAAAATGCGACAAGAGCACCATGATATTTCATCTCGTTTGATTCTGTGGTGATCGTGATTCCATCAAGATATAAATTCTTGAGGTCATCAACAAAAGGAGAGAGAAATTTGTCAATGCCATACTTATCAATGTCCTCACAACGTGCTACAGCTAAAAGAAAGATTGCTTTAAGTGATGACCGATACTGTGGTCGTATGTTAGCTAGGGTAAAAAACAAGCAGCCTAATTTACGGGTTTTAACGTATGATCCCACGGGGTTAGTAACTTCCAATTCATCAAAATAAGCTATAATTTGCAATGCTTGGTGGTCACTACTGAATAGTGGGTGATTTTTATACACGGATCCATCGGAAAAATCCTTCATTGTCATTTGGTCACTATGCCTGATTCTGGTAATTTCACTCAAAATCTCTTTGTTTTGCAAAAGTTGTGAGAGAGTGTCGAACAATGGTACATAAAGGAATGTACGGGTATATTGTACCTTTCGTCGCTTCATACCGGAAAAACAGTTGATATAAATGTTATCCAATGGTACCTCTATAGGTTCCTGCAAAAGTAAATAATGACGCAAAATAAATAAAATGTGCAAAATTTAAAAATGCGGGTCTGCCGCAAATAACTAAGGTTAATTATCTATGCATGGTTAAACAGATAGGGATGCTTGTGGTTTACAACACCACATCAAATGTAAATTTAAGAACGGTGGGCGTACCTCTTAGACTATCACTATTCCCTGTAAATCCTCCTATAATTATACCGTACTTACACGTAGATCGAAGTGATCTCTGAAATACTTTTCCTGTAAGTAGCTGGTGTGCAACCCTTGAAAAACATCAGGTACTTCTGCAAATGCATCCTCAAGTCCATCAATGTCTGACATGTTCACCCCAGCATTGCCAAGTGAATCTTTAACGCCAGCCTTCACTACACGTAGAGAATGGCCAAAGAGATGCCTATATCCAGTGATAACTTCATTAATTGTGCGCTCAGACACCCTACAAATCTCCTTCAGCTTTAATAGAAACTTAGCTGCTTCTCTTTGCTCCTGCTGTTTGTCAACACCCAAAAGATGCCAAATATCATACTGCAGATCTTCAGGGAATTCAAAGTTTTCAAAACAAAATAAAACGGGAAACTCTGATTGTAGAGTAGATGTAGCGGGCTCCTCACTCGAATGCTCAGGATCAGGCGTATCATTGTCATCAGAAGAAGTGCTCAAGCCTAGGCTATCCCTGTGAGCTCTGTAGACGTGACTATTGAATGCACCGAATGTGCTAAACTGCTGGGAACATCCTCGAATTTCACAGGTGAGAGAAAAGTTGGGATCTTTGGAATGCACTTGTCTTACATGTCCGACATAGGATCGAAGATTCGGTGAAAGAAGACCACATAGTTGACAAGTAACAGTTTTTGATTCCATGATAAGCTTCGTGAACGGAGACCAGCCAAAACTCGGGATTGATAGTAGGAATAGAGGCTTGGTTACGGTAGGAGAAAGCTACATGCACTGTACATGTACATGTAGAGAGCCAATTTGGCACCATGCGCGCGCTTTTTGCATACAGATGCACGCGCACCAAGCGTACACGTTCGTACACGTACGTGTACAGCTGAGCATACCCGCCAAATCCCGTGTCTATCCGTAAACAAGTCCGTGTATTATGTGCTATTTGATTTGAAAACGCGAGAAGATGAATTTTAGCCAAGAAGATCTAGACTTCGCTGCTAAGGATGAAACGGATGTGTATCTATTTCTCAAGGACAGTGGCTTTGACGACTGTGTCGCTAAAGAATTTGAAAGTGAGTCACTGAGTATACGACACAGGCGGCGCCCCCTGGCAGCGACCAGTGTTCCTGTCCGAAACTTATTCAAACATGAGGGGGGGGGCATTGGCGTTGGCGCAAGAGCATGCATGCTGAGTAACTAGTGCACGTGTAACAAATTATTTTTGTTTGAATCATACAGAGCAAGAAGTAGACGGGATGTCCTTTATGGAGCTGACAATGGATGAACTCAATAGACTTTTCCCTGACAAACTAGGAACTGTGAAAAAATTGTATCGTCTTATTCAATCAGTGAGTAAATACAAAATTGGCAAGATACCTAGCTAAAACGTCAAACAGCTGACATGGTGGTTGACGGCACAGTGGTGGATGGACCAGGGTGGAGATAGTATGTACGTAGCTATGTTCAAAATTCACTTGGAGCTTTGATTTATCATGAGATTTCCTTTTAAAAAGCTATGATATCACTGATTAGACTAGATTTTTTTTGCTTTAGCTACTTGAGATTTATGTTCTAGTTTGCCTTGTAGCTACAGCCACTCGACCACTCCTTGTGTTGTATATTTTGTACTGCACGACAGCTTACTACAGCTAACCTAATACTGACCTTTATCACTTTAAAGCCATTTAATGACAACCATTCTGTTGCTATAGTCTGAACAGTATCAAGGCAAATACTAGATTTCAGAAATTCTAATTAACGCCCACCAGCGTGCTTTGTGGCCCCTGCTGAGCACACTCTATGCGTACCAGATATAAAGCACCGGCGGTAACTTTGATATTTCATAATTATAATAATAGTATACCCTTCCCTAATATTACACGTGCATTGTTCTGGGTTTGTGTCCTCAGTTTATTAAGTTCAGCTACAACAATGTACATTACTCCAATCTTAGCTACCATAGAAATAAAATTGATATACCTCGAGGTTTCGCGCTGTATTTCACATAAAATTTAATTATGAACTAGTGCTTGCCATTTTATGTTGTATAGATACTTGCCAAGTCAAGTACTTCAGCCTCTAAATCTATGCCGAGTCGTGTGCCTGTGTCCCCTCCTGGCTCAGTGGTATCTGGAATTTCGGTTAATGAAGATATGGGCTCTGCAGCTTCAACATCTTCTGTTGAGCCTCGAAGTGTGTCACCTCTCCCTGGACCAAGTGGAATGAAAAAATTTGTTCTCCCAGATTCATGGAGGCCATCTATCATGCATGCCATTAAAGCATCAACTGAGGCTGAAAAGAGGAAAAGGCTCTCTCCAGACGTCAGAAATGAGATAGTACGGGATGTTGTTTCCACTATGTATGCGTATAGGAGTCAACCCAATAAAGAGTTTTGTACTCATGTTGCGAAGCAATTGGTGGAGAAATATTCCTTCATGAGAGATGCGGGCACTAATGTGACTGGACACGTAAGTTTCTGTACATGCATGTATCGTTACAATGTAGTTGTAGTATAAAATTAGACCATATCATACTACTGCCATAATATGTACCTCTGGAATGTTTAGAGGGTGCCTTTGTAATACAAATTTAATCGTAGCTTCCCTTAGCAAAATTTGTACAAGCACTCCTCCTCATCTTTGGTTTTTATTGTACTTACGAATGGAGTCATATACCACTTGCCTTTATCATTAGGTTTCTTGGGAGAAAAAAATCATTGAAAGGGTGTATAATGTTGCCAAAATCAGCAAGAAGCGTGGGAGTGAAGGCACTTCAGCTCCTCCAGCAAAGCGTGGACGGCCTCCTAAAGCCAACAATCCAGTTCTTCAGAGATACCCTCCATTGGAGATCAGTTCAGATGATAGTGGAGCTGCAGAGGCTCTCAGTAAAGAGCTTGAAAAAGATAAGCCGAGGAGAGATGTCGTTTTGCGATGTGCTAAGGACACATTCACTGAGCGTCGACAGTACATCCTAACAACTGAAACTTCCGTTGCTGATATCATTGCACGCTACAAAGCACTGTCACTGCCATATGTGGTGAGTGTATTTTATTATAATACTCTATGATCAGCTTACCGTTTTACCACATTAGTGTGGAAATTCCACCACAAGTAACAAACTTAAGGCAGCTGGGCTTAACATATGTTTATCCAGCAAAAATTGCCATTCATACGATATTAATTTGTTGTATTATGACCTTTTATAGATTGAACAGGAAGTGGATACCATCATGAGGAAAAGAGATATTGTGAAGACTGCTTCTGAAGAGTGGAAGGGCAAATGGTCCCAGGCTATCATTTCTTATGCTCACAGTTTAAAAAGCAAGGGTGTAAAGAGTGCTTTGAGAATTGTTGAAACTAAATTCACAGGTACTAATATTATTAATAAACATTTGCACCTATACATGTATATATACTACTACTGTTGCTCTGTTCTTAGATGACAATGATGAAGAAGAAAAGCAGGCATTGTTTGTCATGATGGCTCTTTTGTTTAAAGGTGATCCAACTGAGAGACTCAACTATATTATGGAAGAATATCAGGTATTTTTGTCCGTCCTACTTTTGTGCCAATGCATGTGTATGCCGAGTCCATGCATGCTTGCTCATGCATCTATTATACGGACAGGATTTTAAATTTGGTAGAGCAGAGCTAGCGCTGTAATGAAGTGGGTATAATAGGAGGGAGAATGTGTCCCCTCCCATGCTAAGTGAGCGATTTAAATTAAAAATTTAAACGCATACTGATACATGTAGGCATTTGACAGGGAGTTTCCCCTTGCTTCCCAGTAGGTACAATCCCTGCATGACACAAGCTGAGATTATACTAGAAGGGAAAGTATGCTCAATACACTATTGTATACATATTTAGTATCATCCCATTGCACACATGTATTTAGGCTGGTGAGGATCCTGCTGTTAAAGCAAGTGGTGCTGCAACATCATCCCCTGTCATTGGATGTTTTCAAGATGTAGAAGGAACCAATAGTTACTATCTGTTTGTTGAAAAAAAAGTTATATTCGGTGGAATTTCATCGTTTTGTAAGTCTTGCAATATGGTTCTCTTTGCACTATATATTCAATTTAGAGTACAACAAACAAATTTATGACCTTGCTTTGTTTTTTCAAGAATTTGTATTTGGGCTTCCTGCCTCAAAAATTAAAAAAACTTCCACTTACCTTACAGTTTCAAGTGACATTCAGTCATTTATTCTCGTTTAAATCAGCCATGTCTTTGTTCCATTTTGTATTTGCTATACAATACACATTTTGAATCCTTGATTTTGTGATTCTGAACCATTTAATCTCAAGTTTGAATTATTTATTGCATTATATATAATGCTCATGCATGCACAATGTCATTTAACTTTAACTAACGATGAGGGTAATTATGACCATTTAATTTAGTTATATCTCCAAATTCGGTAGCTGGTTAATTTTAAATGCATGCATGCATGCATGTATAATGACAATTTTTGAGTGTTAATATCACCATGAGTAAATGGTATAAATAGTAACTTTATAAAAGTGTAATCACTGTTCACTATTGCTGTTCTAACCACAAATAAAAGTTGTAATGGCTGGGTCTTGAGGAAATATAACCACCTGTAAGATGTTATAGTAACATAATTTCTTAGCCGAAATAACATTTTCCTGATACATATTTAGCTAGCTACTTTTGGTCAATATGTGATTATTATTGGTAATGTCAACCAGAAATAAAACTGCTATTATTACTGATTAGACTCTTAAAAATAACGAACACAAAAAGATGTTATAATGACTTGATTTCTAAATTGTCGAAATAACATTTTGATATTACTTATTCTACCGGACTGTAATGGTCATTGCACTAATATTATTAGTTATAATAACAAGAAAAGGGCTGGTACTATAACTGATTAGATTATTTAAAATGACTGAAATAATAAGATGTTAAAATAACTCCACTTATTTGCTGGTTAAAACAACATTTTCAGTGGTCAGTACAGTTTCATAGTAAATAACCATTAATAAATAGTTACTTTAACCACCTGATTTTTGCAGTGAGCTAGCTAGCTAAGAGACTCATTCCATCAACATGATTCATCCAGCCTCTCTTAAACGGCTGCAAAGTAAGAAAAAATATCCCAAGAAAGACATGAGATATCCCAATTATTTGCCAGTTTGTAATACTGCCATAATTCATTAAAACAGCAGCAAAGATCCCACCACTTAAAATTCTTATCAACAAATACAGTGCAGACACAGATCTATAGTCTCGAGTACCTTCAGTACCGTCCTTGTACCATCCTTGAAAAATATCCATAATGAAATTTAGAATATCCCATCTTTTAAATCCACAGCATCTTAATAATTTTCTAAAAAGCCTAGTTGGAAAAAATAGTAGGAGAAGGGGTGGCGGGGGGACAAAAATAATTATCACTGATAAGGCAAGGACAGCATAAGGAATGTGTTGAGAGTGAAAAAATTTGACATTCGTGTCAAAGAGAAGGACTGTGGAATTAAGAACGACCTCACCACTACTGTCATATGTGTAGACAGCAAAGAGAAGATTAATGGATAAAAAGATTAGCTTCGAGTACACAAGAAGTATAAAAGTGCCAAAGGTATTCAAAATTGTACTTTTTGGATTCCAATTTCTATGAAACAATCTGAAGAAACTCTTGACTGGTATAGCAAGATAGAAAATTATTCTATAGTTCCTATCATGAAGCTCTATGTGTTGTGTATACTTATTCATTGTCTATTTGTGCTCACTATCTATGACTCACCTTTGAACTTGCTTATATGCTGACTAGGTTGTTTGCTCACCTTTGAACTTTGCATTTTGATTTGTGCAAAATTTTGTTGTCGTATAATTAGAATACAGTATGACAAAGTTTGAAGAAGTGCATGTTTAAGTGAGTGTGTGAATCTAGTTGCATCCGAGCGGGGACTCAACATTTATTGGTCCTTCGAGCCGGATTAGTTGTTTGCCAGATAGCATTTGTAGTTCTAGCTCGGAATTGAGTCGTCTACGCTAGATTCGTTGCAATTGTGAAAAATCGATCGACAACCACGTGGCGATCGGTTCGATTACGTCATCGTAAACAATGGCCGACGACGACAAGCGTGCACTTGCTAACTTTCGTAAGAGAAGAGGCGTAGTGAAGGCCTCTATAACTCGCATTGAGACCCGTCTGTCAGCACTGGAGTCAACACCTGATGAAGACACTGTTGAGAACGCACGACAACTTCTATCGAAACTCAAGACGTGTGACACAGACTTCAAGGATCTACACATGTCCGTGGTCGACCTCGTCGATGAGGAGGAACCAGAACAGGCCACTCTCGACCATCACGATGATCTCATAGCATCTATGACCCTTCGTATTCAGAAGCTAATTGCAAAACTCAAGCCACCACCCGACCGCAGGGTCGAAAGTCATAAGCTCCTCACACGCAAACTGAAGCGAGTTCAGGACTGCCTATCAGCAGTCAATGACGCAGTAGGTGCCCTAACTGGAGATGCCAAGGATATCCATCGGTTGCGGTTACATGAAGAACAGCTGGGAGATAGCAAAAGGGATCTCTCTGCTATAAAGACGGAGCTGATGTCGCTGGATCTAGCCGAAACGGATGAGTTGGTAACGAAACAAACTGAGTTGGAACAGCTATTATTCGACTGCTCTCTCCGAATCAGAGAGCTGCTAGCAAGAACGTCGACACCCACTACCTCTTCTACCCACACCTGGTCTCAAATTGCCCAAGTTGGATATACCAACGTTCAGTGGAAATATACTACAGTGGAGAAATTTCTGGGAGCAATTTGTTATATCAGTTCACAACCGCACTACCTTATCTAACTCGGAAAAGCTTGTGTATCTTCAACAAGCGTTGAAAGGGGGATCTGCCAGGAATGCTGTAGAAGGCCTCTCCCGATCAGGAGAAAATTATGAAGAAGCCATTAAGTGCCTCACTGACCGATACGATCGACCTCGATTAATCCATCAGGCTCACGTAAAGGCTGCCCCCCTCAAAGAAGGTACAGGAAAAGAAGTTCGCAGATTACACGATTCTCTACAACAACACCTGCGTGCCTTGAAGGCCATGGAATATGATCCGCCTGGTCCCTTTGTGACTTCTACTATCGAGCTCAAATTGGATACAAACACCATGTTTGAGTGGCAAAAACACAGTCAGAAGAGTTCAGGCGTGCCTGACTACAAGGACCTCCTTGAATTTCTCAACCTACGCGCTCAGGCATCTGAGTCGTCTGTTCCTGACACTAACCTCAGGAAATCAAAGCTTGAGATGGGCAGTTCGAAGATGGTTTCCTATAAGAATGGAGCTATTGCTTCATTTGCAACCAGTGCAGATGATCAGCCGTCTTCTCCGAAGCCCGTTTGCGTATTATGTGGACCTGAGAGGCATCCGCTATATGCCTGTCCAAAGTTCAGAGGAATGCAGCATGACACAAAGGTGTCCACCTTGAAGACACATGGTATGTGCATGAACTGCCTTGGACACAACCACTTCGCAAAGAATTGTAAATCGATCCACAGATGCAAGACGTGTCAGAAACCGCACCATTCGCTCCTCCATATCGATCGTCCTCACAATGTCACCTCAACTCCAATTGTAACTCCGACCAGTACCGAAGCTGTCAATTCGACACCCGCTGCCGTGGCCCCTCAGAGCGAAATTATCTCTTCCCACACGAGTACCCCACTGAAATCAAATTCGTTGTTAATGACTTGCCGTGTGCTTGTCAAAGCTCCTGATGGTACCTACGTCGAAGCTCGAGCACTTCTCGACAACGCTTCCTCTGCTTCGTTTATCTCAGAGCGTCTCTCGCAAAGTCTTCAACTCCCTCGATCTAACCAGAGTCTTAGGATATCTGGCATCGCTGGTCTCTCTTGCAAAGCTCCTCTTCAATCTGTCGCCAGTTTCACTATTGCCCCTATCTATTCATCTGACAAACGGTTTGATGTCACAGCCATAGTGGTACCTCAAGTCACATGTGACCTACCTCTGCACCCTATCCCATTGAAGACGGAATGGAACCATTTGTCAGATTTGCAACTAGCTGATCCAGGATTTGGTTGTCCTGGCAAAATTGATGTTCTGCTCGGCGTAGATGTTTTTGTTGATGTGCTCTGTCATGGCCGGCGGTCCGGACCACCTGGTTCTCCTATCGCTTTTGAAACTCACCTTGGTTGGGTTCTAGCCGGTTCTATTCTATCGTGTTTACCTAACGAGCATGTCACAACTCACCATACACTATGTGTCTCCGGTGACGAGCTCCTCAGAAAGTTTTGGGAAGTGGAGGAGAATCCACGCTCAGGTTCCAATCTCACTCCAGAAGAGCAGAAAGCTATCCAGTATTTCAGAGTCAACCATTCTCGCCAACCAAACGGGAGATTCGTAGTGCCTCTACCGAAGAAAGAGAATGCCAAGCAGTTAGGAGAGTCCAGATCTCACGCTTTACGAAGATTTCTATCACTGGAACGTAGTCTTCGCTACAAAGACCAGTTCGAGAAGTTTGGTGAAGTCATTCAAGAATACTTCGATCTCGGTCATGCGGAAATAGTACCTGCTGATGATTTGAATAAGCCTCCTTCAGAGGTGTTCTATTTGCCAATGCACGCAGTGCACAAGGAGTCGAGCACTACTACTAAGATTCGTGCAGTTTTTGATGCTTCAATGAAGACAACATCAGGAATATCGCTCAATGACACACTGATAGTAGGACCTACCGTGCATCCGCCTCTGATCGACGTGCTACTTCGATTTCGAATGCACCGTATTGCGATTGTGGCCGATATCAGCAAGATGTACCGGGCTGTTGAGCTTCCTCCAGCCGACCGAGATCTTCACCGATTTTTATGGAGATCTGGACCCAAGGATCTGCTCAAAGATTGCAGAATGACCCGTGTCACGTTTGGAGTTGCTTCCTCGGCATTCACAGCCAACATGTCAGTCAAGCAGAATGCGATTGAGTTTGCTCACAAGTATCCACTCGCTTCGAAAGTAGTTGAGGAATCGTTCTACGTGGACGACTGTTTGAGCGGAGCTGACTCAGAAGAAGAAGGAATCCAACTGCAAACTCAGTTGCAGAATCTATTCGCAGAAGCGGATTTCCTACTGAGAAAATGGAACTCGAGTAACCCAGCAGTGCTTCAAGCCATTCCCCCTGAGCTCCGTGATACACAGACCTCGCTCACCATCTCAGAATCGGATGAGATATACAGCAAGACCCTCGGGATCGCCTGGCACTCAGTGCTAGACCACTTCAAGCTCAGTGTCACAGACCAGCCTCCTCCTGAAAATCTCACTAAACGCCAGTTGGTGTCTGACATCGCCAAGATCTACGACGTTCTCGGCTGGTTTTCCCCAAGCACCATCAAATTGAAGATTTTACTTCAGAGAGTTTGGGAATCCAAAGTTGAATGGGACGACCCAGTACCTCCACCGATCAAGGAGGAATGGATGTTGTGGCGATCGCAGCTGAAATATCTTCAACAAGTCCACATCCCTCGTTGCTATTTTCCGAAACAAACACAGATCGTATCATTTCAGATTCACGGATTTAGTGACGCTTCCGAGAGCGCCTACGCAGGAGTTGTATATTTCCGAATGACAGACCAGGATGGAGCTGTATATACGTCACTGATTGCTTCCAAGACCAAAGTCGCGCCCATCAAGCGACTCACTATCCCACGGTTGGAGCTCTGTGGCGCCTATTTGCTAACCAAGTTGTTAGAGCACGTGCGAACGACTCTCAAGATTCCTATCGAGCAAATCTATGCATGGACCGACAGCACGATCGTGATTAACTGGTTGGATGGAAGCCCTCGTCGGTTTAAGACTTACGTCGGCAACCGTGTCTCATTCATCATTGATCGTATTCCACCCAATCGATGGAATCATGTCAGCGGAGAACAAAACCCGGCTGACTGTGCTTCAAGAGGTCTTTTTCCTCTTGAGTTGATTGAACACAAGCTCTGGTGGAATGGTCCGGATTGGCTCAAGCTCCACCCATCAAATTGGCCAAAGTCACCTATATTGCCACCCGATCACCCCTCAGCAGAAGAAAGAGAGATTTGTCTTCTCACCAGTGTCGTTCCTCAAAATCCAGTTATCGCTCTCGATCGTTTCTCTTCCTTTGCAAGATTAGTACGTGTTACTGCCTGGATCATGAGGTTTGTAGCCGCCTGTCGCTCAAAGAAGGAAAATCGACACAGCTCATCGGCTACTACACTGACTGTTGCAGAGCTCAGTAATGCAGAGAACTATTGGATCTTACATTCTCAACGAGGCTGCTTTGACACAGAGATTGAAAGCCTCAAACTCGAACGAGTCATTCATTCAAGTAGCAAGCTGTTGAGTCTACGTCCATTCATTGACTCCAACGGAATCCTGCGAGTTGGTGGGAGACAGCAGAACGCAAACTTGACGTATTCTGCCATGCATCCAGTCATATTGCAAGGGACACATCTGCTTACTAGACTGATGGTGCGAAGTGAACATGAGCGACTTCTACATGCAGGACCTACACTCCTCACTTCAGTTCTCAATCGACGATTCCACATTATTGGATCTCGCAAGGTTGTACGTGATACTACACGTAGCTGCAGTGTTTGTCGCCGACATGCCGAAAAACCAAGACCACAGATGATGGGACAGTTTCCCATTGAAAGAGTCACACCCGATATCGTATTTGAAAATGTGGGAATTGATTACGCAGGACCTTTGTACATCAAGCATGGTTATGTCCGCAAGCCTACAGTGGTCAAAGCCTACGTGTGTGTATTCGTTTCTATGTCCGTGAAAGCCATTCACCTGGAATTGGTCTCAGACTTGACGTCAGATGCATTCATTGCTGCTTTACGCAGATTTATCGCGAGACGAGGTAAACCCTCACTCATTCAAAGCGATCATGGTTCCAATTTTGTAGGAGCCAAGAAAGAGCTCAAAGAGATTGCAGCATTCCTTCAGGAACAGAAAAACCAAATCCTGATTTCTCAATTCTGTACCTCGCAAAGGATACAATGGAAGTTCATACCAGAACGATCTCCTCATTTTGGAGGCATTTGGGAGGCTGCTGTTAAGAGTTTTAAATTTCACCTGAAGCGAGTAACTGCCAACACAAAATTCACTTTCGAAGAGTGTTACACTATCCTCACACAGATTGAGGCATGTTTGAATAGTCGACCTTTGATGGCAACACCCTGTGACGAAGACGGGATTGAAATGTTAACACCTGGCCATTTCCTAATTGGCAGGCCAATAGAAGTACTTCCAGACTCATCTTACTCGTATCGATCCATTTCACTACTACGACGTTGGCACATGTGCCAAAATATCGTCAGGCATTTTTGGCGAAGATGGTCGCAGGAGTATTTGTCTACCCTAAGGAAATTCATCAAATGGCAGAGGCCTAACAGAAACATCTCTGTCGGGGACATAGTCGTGCTACATGAAGACAATATGATCCCAACCCAATGGCCCCTGGGTAGAGTGATTGAAACATTCAAAGGAAATGACGACTTGGTACGTGTTGTTAATGTGAAGACACAGAAGGGTACATTCAAACGACCCATTCACAAGCTCGCTCTATTGTTGAAATCGGAGAATTGAACTAGTGCTTTACTCGATCAATGAAACTTGTAAGTGTTATTAATTGATTTCTAATGTCATGCAAGCTGTCATGTTTAAGTATGTTATTGTTGAACTTAAGGTATTGTGAATTATTTGAAGACTTGTGTAATGTAGATTATTGGTTATCCAGTGTCATTATCATGGTTTTGTAAGACTTTGCAGTCTTAGGCCGGCGGTTTATGTTGTGTATACTTATTCATTGTCTATTTGTGCTCACTATCTATGACTCACCTTTGAACTTGCTTATATGCTGACTAGGTTGTTTGCTCACCTTTGAACTTTGCATTTTGATTTGTGCAAAATTTTGTTGTCGTATAATTAGAATACAGTATGACAAAGTTTGAAGAAGTGCATGTTTAAGTGAGTGTGTGAATCTAGTTGCATCCGAGCGGGGACTCAACACTATGCCCACATAGGCAAAGACAGTGAGAATAAGTGGGAAAAAGGCTATGATGTAATCAAAGAGAAGGATGTTAATGGGCTTAATAGAAACACTTACACACATAGGAGGTATTACAAAGTGCAGGAAATCCAAGTTCCAAATACCAAAAAATGATAGAACAACTGTGGAGAGAGTACGATTTAAGAAGCAATCGAGTCTCAGGTATAATCCACGGCTATCCTTTACTGCATTGATGAACAACTGACAGTAGGTGATCATTACATTGAGGGGGCTGGAAGTCCCTTTAATTTGAAACAAAATCACTAATACGTACATTAATGTTACCATTGTTAATTGAAATAGAAGATTCAGAATCCAAAGGTGCATGTACTTAGAACAGTTGGTGCAAGTGATACTATCAGAAAATGCAGCAGGTCCATAGCCATCAATACACTGCCTACAATGGAATCCTTTCCTATTGTATTCTTTACACGTCACATAATTCAGTTCTGGTCCAGATAAATTAGTGGGGATGACTAAATAGGCATTGAGGCTATGATGTTGGCAAGAGTCAGAAGCTTGACGTGAGAGAAGACAACGGTTAACCACAGCACTCTGGGATACATTATCCCACGTCATGCAATATCCAGGCATTACTGCAATAGTGTCCATTCTACCACACAAAATAGCTCCACTTATACTGGTACCACACTGGCAAACTCCATTCCGTTTAACATGCCATAGAGGACAATCATCAGTGACTGCCAAACAACCGTATACTATTCCACTAACTAACAAGAAAACTGACACAAACTTTCCATACATTTTTTACACTCACACTAACTTCAGTGATATTATTATTAATCTCTATGCACACTCTAACCTTGATAAGAAACCTTTCGCGAATTATGATTTTGATTTGAAACAGAGTGCATCAACTGAAAGCAATTCAATAGTAGAGTTTATAAAAACTGTGAGATACCAGAAAGACACAAAAAACTGATGTATATTCAATATGCAACCAAGTCTTTGTTTGCATGTTCTGCAGATGCCTATGTAGCTACTATACGTATATACTTCCGAGAATGATACATGTAGAGTGGTTCTCAGTTGTCTGCTAGATGTAGATGCATGAGTGCTGGGCCTACATGTACGTATGAACTATTCCATTTCGTAACATGAAACTACACGTACATGTATAAGTACAGATTGTATGCATGATCATTATGCTAAAATGGCACAAAAAATGTCACACTTATATATTGCTACCATTTTCACAAATCATTTCACTTATGTATACCACAATTATACTTTGCCAGGAGAAAATTTCAACTTTTGCCACCTGCATGCTCTCATTGGCGAAAATTTTGAAAAATATAACAAAATAATTAAGTTACTGTGTCAGTATATTTTCAAGAGTGAGATTTCCAATAATGTTATTGGAATTTCAGTGAGTCAGACAGAACTGTTTGCGATATAAACATACACTGCCACCATTATTATGCATAGCCTCACACAAATTACATGCACAACAGCATGAAATGAGTGTGGGACCATACATGTAGCTAAAGAGCTGAGTTTTGTGGTAAATATAAAGTTACTGAAACCACAAACTTAAGCAATCATAGAACTTTCGAAATACAGCATAAACCATCATGCAATTCCCATAATATTGTACATAACAATTAAAGGAGCAGCATAATATGTGTAGTTGTACACTAATGTACATCCCCTTCACTATAGGGGTTGAACTTTCATAATAATTACAGTACAATTACATAAACGATGTTAGTCTACTGGCTTCCCCTCTGCTTGTACTATGCGTGCATACTACAAGATGACTTCGATGTGCACAAACGGATTACTTGTCCAACATGTAGTGACAAGTATCTCAGGATACACAATATCATGCAAGTACAGAACAATACATTGTATATTACGCATAGTATTTACATGTATTGGTGCATACCTTTTGTACTGGTTCCAGTGTTCCCTGAGAGTGCCACCCTCAGCAAAGATCTGGTCCAGAGTGATCAGAATACCAAAAGCATCAGCAATGTGCTCAAACACCGTCTATGCCACGGAAAGCATGATTACACTAATAATTATTATCACAAATTTAGGAAGCAATAATAATATAGATCAAGATATAAAATTTTAACTGTTGGTGCGAGCCACAAAATTAATTAGAAAATATCAACAATTCATTTGACTGTAAACATATATAAACCATGATCCTTTTATCGTCATTGAGGTATGACTATTTCCTTTTGGGGGAAACAGAAATTTCTACACTCAACAAAGAAGGCTTCACAAACACACACCAGCACACAGTAACATTGTGATGTGATGACCAGCCACTATCACACAATTACCGTCAGGTGAATTCCATGGGAGTTGATGACGTGCAATTTCTTGCAAAGGATGCCTCTATCTACATGCACAACATGCTCTCTAGACAACAACGTCAGTCAGCGATACACTGATTTAGACGTCCAGCCCATGCCCACGCATCGAGACACCTCTACACACACAACATGTAATATCAGTCAGTGATACACAGACATCCAGCCCATTCCCACGTATCTACATGCATAAGCTCTCTAGATAACATCAGTCAGTGATACACTGATTTAGACATACAGCCCATGCCCACGTATTGAGTCACCTGTACTGTACTACCTTTGTTCTGTCTGTGACCACCTTGGATCATAGTAGTTACCAAGAAACTGCCTCAACAGGATCAGCTCTCTTGCTTGACATCTATTCAAATTATGCAGTAAATACAATAATAAATTCACCAAAGAAGAGTATACTTTTGGAATGAGTTCCTAGATGTCTCAAGACATAGTGTTAGGTAATGGTCGGCAATCACGGTATGCCACACCCCCTCAATCGCTGATGGGTCAGGATGTAATAGACAATCCCGCACTCTAGTGGGCTCCCTGGTACCCAACAGTGCCGAAGCAACCTTCATTGCATCAAAAACCTGTGCGGCGGCAGCTTAGTGTCCCAACAGCTGAGATGAAAAGCAAGAAGGGCCACATTGATTTTTTTTTTCTTGGGCAGTGGAGAAGGAACCAAGGGGGCCACTGCACCCCCCCCCCCACACACACACACAAATAATCAGGCTTAATACTAAACCCTTGTGTATGTTTCCTTCCAATTTTCATGACTTTCTTCGTAAAAATCTGGTTTAAATTAGCTACTAAAACATGACCTCTACAAAAGAATAATTGTGGTCACAAAATTCAGTAAAGCCACACCCACAACTTGTATCGGTGGCCTGTCACGTTAAATATGGACCCCCGTAAAATCCGTTCCCCCCGGAACAGATTTTTCAATAAAATACGGACCCACCCATCAATATTTGGACCCCCCACCCCTCTCGCGGCGTGCGCACGCTTAAGGTCGTAGGTTAATAGATCGTAGCTTTGTAGTATTAGTGAGTTGGTCTATAAAAGACAGCAGTTGAGATGAGGTGCCGAATATCAACGAGAGATTCGCCATGGAGAAAGAAGCTAAGAACGCGGAAAACCTACCACAGGAGAAAGAAGACTCTATTTTGGACCACGCCATCTACTACGCCATCAACGGAGCATACCCTAGCAACCTCAACAAGAAGAAGAAGAGAGCAGTACGAAAACGAGCGAGTACACTCATACTTGAGAGCGGAGAAGTGTACTTGCAGCGGAAAGATAGGAGAGTGAAAGTGATCCAGTCCAGAAAAGACCAGCTACTGATCATCAAAGCATGCCACTCGGAACCAACATCTGGTCACTTTGGAGTTACAAAAACGTGGAGGAGAGTGGCTGAGCGGTTCTACTGGAAGGGAATGGTAGCTGATGTTCATGAGCATGTAAGTGTGTAGAGTGTATACTATTGAATTAGCCTTGATACTAGTTAATTCTTTATTCTAATATTATAGCTGAGATGCTGCCCGGAGTGTCAACGCAGGAATCCAAAGATGGAGCGAGAGAGGCCAGAACTTCCACAGTCCATCACTACTTCCCCTTCCATTCCTTCATTTAAACGTAATTTAAAGCACTACTTTAGTTCTAAATCATTCACATAGTCATAATTGTTCATTATAGGGTATGCATTCATATTAGTGTGTTTCACTATTTTGTATATCCCTTGCATTTGTTATGCAAAAACATTTCATAGACAAAAAAAAAAAAAAAAAAAAAAAAAAAAAAAACTACATCCCGTACCAATCAAGTCTCCCTGGTTCCACATAGGAATGGACTTCATTGGTCCTATTTCACCCATCTCGGAGAAAGGAAATCGCTACATTTTGACCATCTCTGATTACTTCACTCACAAATTTCATCTCGAGCTTCCACAGTACTAGTGAAAGCATCTCAACTTGGACTACAGAAATACCTAAGTCGATTGCGCGAAAGAAGAACCAAATGGCAACGTCCGTATCTATCTCCTCCAAGTCTAAGGCCAGCCCGAGTCCGAGACCGACAGTATCAATGCCGAAGAAACCAGGTAAACAGGGCAAAGTCGCATGTGGAGTTTGCCAGGGTCCTGTCGTTGATGGGAAGGACGAGGCCCTCCTTTGTGAAGGAAAGTGTGGCTATTGGCTACACAGAGGCTGTGCGAGCATCTCCCCTAATCTCTACAAAGACCTTTCGAATAGTGACGATCCTTTCGTGTGCTTAACGTGCACCAACACCCAGCTAAAGGAAGAAATCCAATCATTAAGGAGTGAACTTAGCTGCCTGAGCACTGTTAGAGAACAAGTTGGTGCTTTGCTAAACGAAGTGAAGTCGTTGCAACAAGCCGTAGTATCGCTACAGACAATCCAGTCGAGGCAACGACCGAATAACACTGGACGAACCTACGCGAAAGCCGCAACAAGACCTCCTCCTACTCGTCCCGATATTGCCAAGAGCACAACCACAACTGCCGCGACCGGAGCATCCGCAGCTGCATCCACCATACAGCAGAGGCAGCAGCAACCCAGCACTAGAAGCAGAAGTGACAGGCCTAAAGTGAAAGTTGATGGGGCCAGGAGAATCTGGGGCACTGTGCCAACCTGCTCAACGCGAGCTATCACTACAACCATCTCCAAGCTGGTCAGCACGGAGATCCAACTGCAGGTCAGACGTAAGACCAGAGTGCTTGCTAATAATAAAACGGTATGGTGGTTTATAGTGAGGGGCACTGAGAATGATCTGACAATCCTGGTGCAAGGGTGGGATAAGGTTCAAAGTCAGACTCTCTGGACATTAGAAAATTGTTATATGTCATCTAAACTAAATGCTAATCAGTTCCAGAACCCTGACCACACGCAGGCACAGGTATCACAACCCTCACAATCCTCTGAAACAGCTACCCTTGTCCCTGGCAGTCCAGTTGACAATGTGTCCGATGCTCCATCTGATTCTACATCAAATTCAACCCCAGCAGCTGTTGATACCCACCCTTTTTTAGACACAACAACCACGCTGTCAGAGACCTTGACTCAGGATCCGGAACAGCCTACAACTTAACTACCCAGCAAGTAAATTACGAGTCTGCACCTCCCTCTAATCATAGTCATAATTCTTGTCTTAATATTTTATTTTTTAATGTTAGGAGCTTATTGCCAAAGATTGATCATCTTAGAATTTTAATTTCTGTATTTTCCCCCGATATTATTTGTTTAGTTGAGACCTGGCTCGATTCAGGCATCCTTGACTCTGAAATTACTATTCAGGGTTATTCTATTATTAGATTAGATAGGAATAGACATGGCGGTGGTGTTATGTTGTACATCAATAACCTGTTTACACATTCACTCTTGTTCAAAGGCACCGATAGTTTTGAATGCATAATTTTATCTCTATTTTGTAGGAGCCGCCAGCATAGCCCTGATCTCACTATTGCTTTGTTGTACAGACCCCCTAATTCTTGTCTCTCATTCTTTGATACATTATTTTGTACTCTTTCTAACTTAGACGTGTCAGTATTTTCTAATTTTGTACTTGTAGGTGATTTCAATATCGATTATTTTTGTACGCAAAATCCACTTATATTTCTAGACTTAATTCTGTTACTTCATCCTTTAATTTAACCCAGTTTGTAACTGAACCTACTCGAGTTTGCAGTAGTTCATGCACTTTAATTGATCTTATTTTTGTTTCTACTCCCACTCAGGTAAAATTTTGTCACACCATTCCACCCCTAGCAAATTCGGACCACTATGGTCTGCAGCTGAATATCTGTATTTTGTCCTCCAGGAGGCAGATCAAGATTCCCCCTAGAATTATCTGGAAGTACTCTCATGCAGATTTTGAGTTAATGTCTGATCTACTTGACGATACTAATTGGGACGACCTACTAAATGATGATGTTGATTCCAGCTGGATCAGGTGGAAAACCTATTTTCTACATATTATGAGCCAATGCATTCCTCAGATCACTATTAAATCAGAAAGACGAGTACCCTGGGTCACTCATACCATCATACAAGCAATGCGAAGAAGAAAAGCTGCATTTCAAAAAGCAAAACTCTCTGGTGATCCCCATGATCTAGCTAAATACAAACAACTGAGGAACCGTGTGCTCAACTTGCTTCGTGAGTGTAGACAAGCATTCTTTAGCAATCTTGACTCTGCCAATGCAAAGGATTTCTGGAAAGCTGTTAAGATGCTAGGAACCAAGAGTACTACCTTTCCCTCTATATCTAATGGCACTGCCCAGGCTGACACTGGTCAAGGTAAAGCGCATCTACTGAACACCTTCTTCTATTCCTGCTTCAATCGCAGCTGTCCTCCTCTTGTCCCAAACCCTCCTATAGACCATAACGTACTAGACCCATCATGCTTCCCTGAAAGTCTAAAGTGCTCCTCAGAATACGTTGCTGATATGCTTGCCCTACTTGATACCTCTAAGTCGTCAGGCCCTGATGATATATCGTCATTGATGCTAAGATCTACCGCACACAGCATTGCTCCAAGCCTTGCAAACTTGTTTAACACCTCCCTAGCTGAAGGATTGCTGCCATCTGAATGGAAAGTTGCAAGGGTGGTCCCCGTTCCAAAATCAGCTGCTCTGAAGGATTTTGTGTCCGGATATAGACCAATCTCAATTCTTCCTACTGTTAGCAAGATCCTTGAGCGCCACGTCAGTGAAATCATTCTCAATCACATCTGTGAAGCCTACCCAATCTCAGACCGTCAGTGGGGATTCATGCACCAACGCTCCTCCACTTCTGCTCTGATATCTGTCATATTTGACTGGCTCTCTGCTCTCGATAATGGTCGAGAGGTGTGTGTGGTTTTCTTTGATGTGCAAAAGGCATTCGACTCAGTCCCTCATTTGCCTCTGTTGCAAAAACTCGAACAAATCGGCATCAACCCCTACATTTTGAGATGGGTACGTAACTACCTAACGGAGAGAGAACAGTTTGTAGTAGTTGAGGGCTCACATTCTCCTACACTTAAGGTATTATCTGGAGTCCCTCAAGGTTCTGTTCTCGGCCCCTTACTGTTTGTTATCTACATTAATGATGTCGCTAATTGCATCTCCGGAGGAAGTAAGATCAATTTGTTTGCTGATGACATTGCGCTTTATAAAATTATTACCAGCCATGACGATTACTCAGTACTCCAATCGGATGTTAACTCTATCGACTCTTGTTTATCTGCCAAACACCTTACCTTAAATCCAAAGAAGTTCTGTTGTTTGTTTATTTCACGGAAGCGAATCCACTCAATACCGCCACCCTATTTGACTCTAGGGCACTCACCGCTTGCTCAAGTTTCGAATTATAAGTATTTGGGTCTGTTGATAACTACTGATCTTATGTGGTCAACCCATATTGCCAACATTTGCACCAAAACGAGGAAACTTATTGGAATTTTGTACAGACGATTTTATAAGTACTCCTCTTGTACCACATTGCTCAAACTGTACGTTTCTTTCATCAGGCCTCATGTTGAGTATGCTGCAGCAGCCTGGGATCCCTTTCTTAGGAAAGACATTGACCTCATAGAAGATGTCCAAAAGTATGCCCTTAAAGTCTGTTTAAAATCTTGGAGTGCCAACTATAGTGAGCTATTGGAGCGATCACATCTTCCTACTCTGGAGGCCAGAAGGCGTGAAGCTAAACTTTGCCATCTTTATAAAATTGTGAACAAAGAAACCTTTTTCCCTAATGCTCCAACCTTATCAAGATCGCTATCATACCCCAGTCGTTCAGTTCACTCGAAAGCTCTCGTTCCCATTCATGCTCATTCGTCACAATTCTTGCACTCCTTCTTCCCAAGTGCCATATCTGCATGGAACTCACTACCCTTAGAAACTGCCTCTGCCTCAACTAGCTCCTCCTTTAAGACTGCTATAAAACACTAACTCATTCACTATAATCATTGTTATTATTTTTATTGTTTTTCTTTGGTTGCATGCCCGTAATAGCTATTAGCTAATTCATGTAACCCCTGCATTACCCTGCAGAAATTTCATAATTATACACTAAGTAGAAAAAAAGAAAAAAAGAATAGGGAAGAAGAAAATCAAAGAATAGGGAAGAAGAAAATCCTTAGGGGTTTATAAAGTGTATTATGCCGTAATTTTTTATGGGCACGCAGAATGGGTCGAAATTAAGGATCTGACCTGGGGGAATTTTGATTCACATCCTAGAATTAAAGTTACGGCCCTTTGAAGTTACCCCCATATGTTTGTATAGGAAGCCATGCGTTTGCAATGTTTCCGCCCACGCGCTACGTGAGGGGCGGGGCCACGCGCGCACATAACCATGACGACCTTTACCAACTTTTTGACAAAATTGAAATTTAGGCTGCCTGCTTGCATTGCATGGTTCCACTATGCACCCAGCTCGATTATATTATGGTGGTTTCTGGACAATTTTTTTTCTGCTTAGTGTTCAGGTCGCCTTGATAAAAAAAAAAAATAAAAAAATAAAATAAAAATAAAAGTATGCTTGGGCTAAAGCACTGCCTACGAAGGAAGCTGTTGGTGTTGTTAATGCCATGAGAGAGGTAAGACTCAGTGTACTATATGTTTCGATTCTGATGTTATGACTGACTTCATTTGTATAGCTTTTCTTCATGCTTGGCCTTCCATCAGTTATTACTACTGATCAAGGCAGTGAATTTCGCAATGAAGTTAATGCAGCATTGATGACGACGTTTGGGATAAAGCACAGGCTAACAACAGCGTACCATCCTCAGGCAAATGGTCTGGATGAGCGATACAATCAGACGCTTATCAACTCATTGTCGAAATTCGCTCAAACCACCAGAAGCAGATGGGATGAAAATCTTCCTGAAGTTGTCTATGCATATAATACCGCAGTGCAGGAGTCTTCTCGGCATACTCCATTTGAGGCCATGTTTGGCCGGCAAGCTAAGATGCCCATTGATTTCAATGCTGAAGAAGACTACAAACCAGAGGAGAAGCTTGAACAGCACCTTGCCAGTCAACAGCCTTCAGATGATGCAGTAGCAATACATAGGAAAGCAATCGAGGAGTCAGTAAAGAAGAATGTAGAGAAAGCACAAAAGAAGCAGAAAAAGTACTATGATGAAAAGCATGGAGCAAGTTCATGCTACACTACAGGGTCCCTTGTTTACAAAAAGGATTTTCGAAGAAAGAAGCGGCGTGGCGGAAAGTTGGATTACCTGTGGGAAGGCCCATTTGTGATTGTTGCAGCTCTCGGAAAAGGTCTATTCAAGCTGCAAGAAGTGAATGGAACAAAGGTTAGTTATTCATTAATTTATTGCTATAATTATGTCACAATTCCATTAACAGGTTGTGGACAGAGTGAATGGATTTCACCTCAAGAGATGCCATATACCACTGCCAAGTGACCGTGAATTAGCACCACCCTCTTCAGAAAGCAACTTGAGCAATCCAGAAGTTGCAGTACCCGATGATTCCCACGGTGACTCCCCTGATTCAGAACACAATGAACACACGTCCAGCGATCAAGAAGTTGCTGCATCCGTAGATTTTCACAGTGGCCCCTCTGATTCACTTGGCAGTGATGACAGCATTCCTCTTCTACCTCTCCCCATGCCCCCGCTGCAGCCTTTACAAGTAAGCTAATCTAGTAGGTTGGGGATTGTGTATCCTGACATGTATTCAAACTCTAACTCACAGTTTACAGAAGGTGTATCGTCAACGTCAACCCCCGTGAAGTCAAAGCCAATGTCAACTGATGCTGGTATAGAACCACCACGAAAGAAGATAAAACACACCGACGTGAAAAAGGCAGCCAAGAAGCTGATGTTGAAAAAGGATCAAAAGCAAGTGACTGAAAAGGTCACATGCATTGATCTTGACAAATATCAGCCTTCTGTGGAGGTCAATGTCTGGATCACCAACAAGAAGTTCACCTTGCTCAATCAGGATAGGGATATTTTACTCAATCCTGCTGGATGGTTGAACACTTCAATTGTCTCAGCTGCACAGATTTTGTTGAAGGAGGAGTATGGAACAGCAGGTAAGGTCTTGCATGAGTAGATCTATACCCAGAGATTTCTGAACCATATTATACTGAGTTTATATTACACAGGTGGTTTACAAGATCCCTGCTTAGGTCAGACAATGGCCTTTAAGGTGGAGTCTGGTAACTTTGTCCAAATCCTGTACAATGGACACGGGCACTGGCTAACCATCACCAATCTTGGAGCCGAAAGCAAAGATGAGGTGCTTGTGTATGACAGCCTGTATCCGTCTGTAAGTACATGCGTACACAAGCAGATTACTGCCCTTCTTCACACCAGCAGTAGAGAGATCAGAGTGAAGATCATGGACATGCAGATCCAAGCAGGTACCTGTGACTGTGGGCTTTTTGCCATTGCCACAGCAACTGCACTGCTAAGTGGAGGGCAACCCGGGGCCTGCACATTCAAGCAGACAGAAATGAGGAAGCATTTGTATGATGGGTTCAAGCAGGGAAAGCTTCTGCCTTTTCCTCTGTTGAAGATGAGGCGTGCAAGCAAGAAGGTGAAATACACCGAAACAATATCAGTGTATTGCCTGTGCAGGATGCCAGAAGTTCAAGACCGAGACATGGTAGAGTGCTCTAACTGCTTGGAATGGTTTCATGTTGACTGTCTAGTTCAGCCAGTACCTACAGCAGCCCTGGACAATTCAAATGTAGATTGGTTTTGCGATCTTTGTAAGTAGCTATTTTTGGTTTTGTATCTACCTGGTTATGTTTTTATCAACACAGTATTGTTACACACATGATACAGCATTTAAAGTTCAAATTCCTCCTAATAGGAACAAATATTTCAGGTGAAATATTTGGACCCCTTGGGGGGTCCAAAAATGTCATGAGGGGTCCATTTATTTCAATAAAATTTGTTCCTAGGGGTCCAGATTTTTTATAAAATTTGGACCGGGGGTCCAAATTTAGGGGGGTCCAAATCCGTTGTGACAGGCCCCTGCAACACACAATTGCTTCCTACTCCACTGTTGGGGATTCTGCTAGATAGCTACAGAGAGGCTAATAAGCAAGGCTGCCCCCTGATAAGCTAACCCAGACTAACTTGAAGGAATTGGCAATATGGATAGCCAGGACATCTTGCACAAAACGGGAACTGTTATCACTCACTGATTTAATAGTCTCTTTTCCTTTGTCGCAAAGGTTGTACCACCAGGCTGCACCTTCCTCAGAAGGATGATTGACACAAGCACTTCTGTTCCAACCCCGGATGACAACATCACTCTCAACGACTAGCTACTTTGTAAAAGATATAGCTACAGTGGTGGCACCACTTCCTTGATGATTGAAACGACAAGAGTTTCTTTATGCACCCAAAGTGGATACCAACTAGCTACAACACTCAAACTTTTCATGGATAGTTTGGGGTGCAATAGGGTATGGAGCCTACTATATAAAAAATGGTTCCAAAGCCGCTGGTCAGCAGATCAAATTAACCGCAGCATTCAATGGAAACTTCAAAGAGCTATTAGCTATATCCCTAATTGTGGTCGCAGCTGCAACATGGAGCCACCTACATGTGGACAAAAGCACGTAATATTATCACGTTCATGTGTGATAATGAAGCAGTAGCTAGCGACTATGATCCACACAGGCACGTCCTGCAGCAGCATAGGTCTCAGACTGCATTATTCAAACCCTAGGTCAGTGGTCTAGTGATGTATACCAACTGATAGTGTACGTTAGAATACCGCACATGACACTAGACAATGTTGCAACCATCATGGCTAATTGAACTTAATTATACTTTGCGTTTGTATTATTGTGTTTTTTTTTCTTTGAGGTGTCACATTGATGTACAGATTTCTTCCGTTGGTTTTATTCTATTACTTCTTGTCTTATTCTTTCGCTTTGCACATATATCACCTATACCGGATAATAGCAATTTGAGGCTCAACCACCAAATTTAATTCCCGCCAATATTTCCGGCTATACAGTAGTCATCTTGGCATAATATATCACCAAGAACAACACAGATACTTTGACTACGATCTTGTCAATTATTGCTTTGGCCCAATACTGAATAATATGAATGCCACCATAAGAATAAAATATACTTTGGGCAGCAATAAACCGAACGATCACAGTGCCTCAGCCCAGCTAGCCAACCACAACCATGTAATTGCTCCCCTTCCACTCTGGCCCAGTCAATCCTTGACTATAGTGCCAGAAATCCAAAACAAAGGCTACAGTGCAGGTCCGGTCACAATCGCAGTTTACTGTCTGTCCCTTTGGAACCAAAGCAATATTCATTGACACCAATGACGGAATACCGGCATGCGCGATAGTCATTATGAATAATTATAGGAAGTGGCAGTTAATTACTATATACATCCTATTGTGCATTACGTCATTATTCATTCATGGGTGATGTGTTCTCGGGGAACTGCAATGGCTACTGCACTGATACAACTGTAACTGAAAGGAAAACAATTATAGTAACTGTACTATAGGATGATCAAGGTATAATATTATTATGTAATACAAAACTTGAATAGCACATGCATAAGTACAATGACATGTTCTACAAGAACACATCTCCCATGTATGTGGAAACTACCTATGTACGACACACTTTAGTTTGCATTGTAGGCACAAATTTGTTTTGCTTTTCCATATTATGCTTATCTCGCTTAACATGTTTGGTTTTGCTGCTTTAAATAATTATTTATCCAGAAGCTAACAAAGTGAAAGTTGACAATTAAGGTAACAATTAGCTAATGAACACAGCAACTGCCCTCAGCATGGTTTAATAGCTACTATAAGTTATGCTTTTGACTGGCCATATGCTTTATTTATCCTGTATGGTGGTAAGATTAAAGATGGCATTGAATAGAAAATATAGCAACTCACAAACATTGATGGAGCAGGTTTTACTGCAAAACAGCAGATTTACAATGAGAGAGAAATACTGCCATCTAACCTACAAGATCAGGATATTCAAAAACAAAGGAGCCACTTTACTGATTGTCTGGAACACTCTAGTGATGAACCTACTTTACTATCTCCTGACACAGACGTCACTGCAAGGAGTCCACTTCATAGCACTACTTTTCACTCTGCCAATTGCCGGGTGGCTGGCTGATGTGTATCTCGGACGGTACAAGGTAATACAGTGGAGCATGTGGATCATGTGGATTGGCTCAATGCTAGCTACACTGAGCTCTGTAGTTGCACAGCTGGTAGACAATTATGCCAGTGTCAATGACAAAGTTACAGCAGCTATCCTAGTGCTTCAGACTATTGGGTTTGCAGGGTACCAGGCTAACATTTACCAATTTTGTATCGATCAGTTTCCTGATGCTTCAATAAATACCATCAAATCTTTTATCAGTTGGTTTATTTGGACTTATTCAGTTGGTGGCATTGCAGGGCATTCCATCTATGAATGTATAGACAAGCAGTACTATGTAGTAGGGCAATGTTTCTTTTCTATTTGCCTCACCATAGCACTCATCATATCTTTTTTGCTAAGTGGTATCTTTATCAAAGAGCCAGTGGTACAAAACCCCAGCAAACTGGTTTACAAGGTCACCAAGTATGCTCTGCAAAATAAACAACCTCAACGCAGAAGTGCCTTTACTTTCTGTGAAGACGAGCTTCCTTCACGTATGGATTTTGGCAAAAGGAAGTACGGAGGTCCATTCACAACAGAACAGGTGGAAGACGTTAAAACATTTATACGTGTCTTAGCAGTTACGATATTCTTCAGCCTCCTACCAAGTGTAGCACAGGTAGTTTACAAACATAGCAATAAACTCATGCAGCTCATCAGTCACCGTGGCAACACAATCAATGAGTGTTTTGTCGCAGCAATTGCAGGAGATTTGCAATATTTGTGTGGAATAATACTCATACCAGTCCATGAATTTATCATCTACCCTCTATTGCACAGATATTTTCACTTGGTGAATAGTCATTGCAAATTTCTACTTCAAGTTGGAGTAGTACTGCAAATTGTTAGAATAGTTGCTCTAATGCTGATAGAATTTGAGGCCAGACGTCTCTATATCAGGCACTATGGCAGTAATATGACGATGCAGTGCATATTTTGGGAAGAGGATGGCGTCTTGAGCTCTACTGTCAACAGTTGGTGGATCACCATACCCAATATTCTAAGTTCCATGTCTTTGATTTTACTTGGTGTTGGTGCCTATGAATTCTTCTGTGCTCAAAGTCCTTATTCTATGAGAGGACTAATCTTTGGCTGTGCCAATGGGAGTGCTATAGTTTTTCTTGTAGTTGGGTATGGAATAAGTGAACCTTTCACTCAGCATTTGATCAACTGGGGTACGGGAACCATCAGTTGTGGGTTTTGGTACCTGCTCTTGATAGGGATACTAATGATGTTTTATACCACTATACTGTTAATCCTCATGAAGTATTATAAGAGAAGAAAGAGAGAGGATGTGCTACCAAATGAGCATACCTTTGCTGAAAGATACTATGACAGCGATTGACAATGACATACAACCACAATAATAGATTATGAATATGCACCTGTTGCTGACGGTTTGTGACTCGAGTTTATAGTTACACTTTTGGCATTGTTTAGAAAAAGTGCCTAGTACTGTACTATAATATTATTATATTATTATAATATTAAATATTAAATTTTGTATATCTGAATGAGTTACAAACACATAAAGTTAAATTGACTGCACATATTATAGTGATATAATATTATTATTATTGTGGATTTTAATTATTATTATTATGAAAATACTATGTATAAGCGTCGTGCAAGCATACAATTATCATCATTATTATGAGTTAGTGTACACTGATTGATTTTTTTTTTTTTTTTTTTTGTCAAGGCGACCTGAACACTAAGCAGAAAAAAAAAAATTGTTCGAAAACCGCCACATAGTTGAGCCTGATGCATAGTAGAGCCATACAATGCAAGCAGGCAGCCTATACATCAATATTGATCAAAGTGGGTAAAGGTCGTCATGTTAATGTGCGCGCGTGGGCGGAAAACATTGCAACTGCATGGCTTCCTATACAAACATATGGGGTAACTTCAAAGGGCCGTAACTTTAATTTTAAGGTGTGAATCAAAATTCCCCAGGGTCAAATCTCTAGTTTCGACCCATTCTGCGTGCCCATGTAAAAATTATCTCCCCAAGTGCTCCCAGATCCCCCAAACATTAATTAATTATATAAATCTTTTTTTTTCAAGCTACCGTGCACACTAAGCAGAAAAGAAAAACTGCGGCACATAAGTATACGTACCTGCATTGTATAGGTTCGCACAAATTAATATGCACTTAGGCTTACTTTATATTGATCGTTTACCATGTAGATAGATACATGTACATACACTGCAATATTTTATGTACATTTGGTATTATCTAATGTCACTAAAACCATTCTTCAGTAGAGCATCCATGGTCAAGTCATGTTCAAAACAGCTACCCTAGCCCACAATAATTGAATCAGTGTACAGTGCCTGTACGATTTAGCATTGGTATACCATAGTAACAATACCAAGTACCTTAGATGATTTCCACCCGCTCTAACTGCGCCTGTGGCGCAGTTAGAGCTTGTTGAAAATCATCTAAGGAGCTACCATGCACACTAAGCAGATAAAAGTGCCACATAATTAGAAACATGCATGTAGCTATATTATATTAAATATTCACACGCTACAGTATAATAATATTACGCTGTGGCTAGAGTGCCGGGAACGGTACCGGAAATATTCACGTTGGAGTGCCGGTTCTAGTTCCCGCCAAAAAACTTAGAAAATTTTCGAGAGTAGGAAAAAAAAAAAGGTCATACCCCAAGCGGGATTCGTACCCATGATCACTGCCCTACCAGCCCAGACCCTAGTCCACTCGGCCACCCGGCTCGCCGCTGCTGGCTACTGTTTTTTGCCAAATTTATACTCCTTAAACCCATAATACTAACCCTAGTCAACAACCGATCACCGAAACCCAGAACCCTCGAGCTTGTCAACAACCGATCACCGAAACCCAAACCCTTTGTCAACAACCGACTACCTAAACCCAATCCCCCCGCTACTAGTCTCACTTGCCGTGTATCGGTCAGTAATAGCTTGTTCTTATTATTATTAGCTACCTATAGATCACGTGAGTTATGCCGGCTCTTTAAGCCTTATATTTTGGGTGCCGTTCCCGGCAATCTAGCCACAGTGATAATATTATTATAGTCATCTCGAGTATTACTGTAAAAAATTGTCCAGAAACCACCACATAGTTGAGCTGGATGCCCATACAATCGGAAACAAGGCCGTCTTATGCTCCTAATAGAAACTCAGAATATATGATCAGTGTTGAGGTTCAGTGGCTGCTGCAATACGTTACTTCCTATACTAGTACTCAAGATCACCACAGCACACACACAAGGCTAGGGGAAGAGGTTCAGTACCTATGGCCCCTGCAACACGTTACTTCGTACTTAGTACTCAAGATCACCACAGCACACACACAAGGCTAGGGGAAAAGCACAAAACAATCATTACTTTAGATAGCTATGTTTCTCAACGGGCCCACACATTCACACATACATAATGTAAAACTATAGCTGTATTACCCCACCTACCTCTAAGCAAAAACGGGAGACTTACTGTTGTGACTGATTCTTCATCCATTCAGCAAGTCTCTGGATACAATACCAGCTCCATGGTAGCCTATGCATGTACTGGACTAGCGATTTTCTAAATAACGCACACCGGGACTCAAAACATTGCAAACACATGGCTTCCCTATACAAACATATGGGTAAACTTTAAAGGGCCGTAACTTCAATTCTAAGGCATGAATCAAAATTTTCTCATGTCAAATCTCGTTTTTCGACCCATTCTGCGTGCCCATGTAAAAATTACGTCCCCAAGTGTTCCCAGTTCCCCCACGAATTTTTTTTTTTTTCTTTTCTACTTAGTGTGTAACAAGCTACCGTGCACACTAAGCAGAAAAAAAAACTGCAGCATGTAAGTATACGTACCTGCATTGTATAGGTTCGCACAAATTAATATGCCCTTAGACTTACTTACAATTAATTATTTACCATGCAGATACATACACTGCAATGCTTTATGTGCATTTGGTATATATTACTATGGTAACAACATCTAATATCATTCTTCAGTAGAGCATCCATAGTCAAATCATGTTCAAAACAGCTACCCTAGCCCACAGTAATTTATCATATCAAAAACATTTTGTCAAATTTGCCCAAACAACTGATAATTACAAGTACAAACCGCTACTACAGTATGGCTTGTATTAGCGTCTATGGCAATAGAGCTTCATTTTTCGACATATCTTGCACATAAATTTTATTTTACCCGGAAATCTCTTTAGTATGGTCAGAATCACGTTCTCTGATCCTTCCTCTTTCTTCTGATACCTCACATGAAGGGCTCCATAGCCTGCAACACAGTGTTAATTCGCCGCGAAGCGCATGCAATCCGGACTTTTCTCCTATACTTTTGTATTAGCCTGTGGTAGGATACTTCTAAATGTCAATATTACTTTTTTGGGCAAGGGGATACCCCCACCAGTACGCATGCCAATGACATCATAGGAAGTTCAGCATTCATTTGATGCCCACCATAAGTGTTTTGAATCGGAAGTTACAGGTGTTTTTTTGGAAAACGCTTACCTGCCATATGTTTGTACAGTCTTCTATGAAAAAATTTGCGGGCGGATGACGCCACAGCCAATTACAGCCAATTATCACCCGTAGATTTTTATAAGATAAGGCTAAGGTAAGATTTGACAACTGCCATAGGCATGTTTTGATATATCAGTGTACAGTGCCTGTACGATTTAGCATTGGTATACCATAGTAACAATACCAAGTACCTTAGATGATTTCCACCCACTTAACTGCGCCGGTGGCGCAGTTTGAGCTCAGAAATGATCTGAGGAGCTACCATGCACACTAAGCAGATAAAAGTGCCACATAAATAGAAACATGCATGTATATAATATTCACACGCTACAGTATAATAGTTATCCCGAGTATAAATTGTCCAGAAATCACCACATAGTTGAGCTGGATGCCCATACAATCGGAAACAAGGCCGTCTATGCTCCTAATAGAGCCTAGAAAATCAGAGTATATGATCAGTGTTGACCTGTGGCTGCTGCAATATGTTACTTCCTACTAGTACTCAAAATCACCACAGCACACACACAAGGCTAGGGGAAGAGGTTGAGTACCTGTGGCCCCTGAAACACGTTACTTCCTACTAATACTCAAGATCACCACAGCTCACACATAAGGCTAGGGGAAAAGCACAACAAAACAATTTTAGTTATGTTTCTCAACTCGATGTACTTTACCACACACCCATGCATGTACAATGTAAAACTATAGCTGTATTATGCCACCTACCTCTCAGCAAAAATGGGAGAACTAGCTACTCTTGTGGCTGATTCTTTATCCATTCAGCAAGCCTCTGGATACAATACCAGCTGCATGGTAGCCCATGCATGTACTGGCATAGCGATTTTCTAAATAACGCACACCGGGACTCAAAACATTGCAAAGATATGGCTTCCCTATACAAACATATGGATGAACTTTAAAGGGCCGTAACTTTAATTCTAAGGCGTGAATCAAAATTTTCTCATGTCAAATCTCATTTTTCGACCCATTCTGCGTGCCCATGTAAAAATTACATTTCCAAGTGCTCCCAATTCCTCCACGAATTAATTTAGTCTTTTTTTTTCTACTTAGTGTGTAATTTCTACTTAGTGTATAACTATAATAATTCAGCATTTCGCTAGGACACATACAATAGCATAACATGCTAATTCAAGGGCAGTGCCCATCTATAGAAATATACTAAGTATTTAAAGTTTTTGACCTAGTCCTGGCAGCAATAGGTTCTTGTTTGGCAGCTTGGATAGGTACCCAGGTGGCAGGTCCTCTACGGAAAATGGCAAGCCCCGGTGTTTTATCACGTTCCTCGTACCTCACCAACCTCGAACAAGAGACATCCACTACGCTTCCATCACTGTCACTTTCTGAGCTTTCACATCTTCTTCTTGCCTTCCTCTTCTTTCTTATAACTGGTGTCCATTCCTCCTTTCCCTCCCTTGATTTGTTACAGTAGCTCACTCCTGGACCTTGCTCACGATTTTCATAGGTGACATCAACACAATTCAGCAAATTTGGCTCCTGAGGGCTATCACAGCTGGAGGAGGCAGACACAGGTGATAGCTGGCTCTTGAGTGAAGTTGGGCTTGGGGGGGTAGCAACTATTTCAGACTCGAGGGATTGATTGGTGTGCAACAATAATATTGGAGAGGTACTATTTCTAAGCTTGATAAAAATTATTACAATTCTCACTTATATTATGCTATCTTATAGCTTATTGTGTAGTATATTATAATGATAATTATTATAGTATCATGCATTCCATAGTATGATGTATTATTGTACTTATTCATGTGATCTAGCTATTCGTTGTATTGTCAATGTGTAGTTTGAAATTTGCTTTATACTTTGATTATCCTTTACTTTTCACAGATCAAACAGCATATATAGTTTACTGAAAATGTTTTCCTTTCAGTTATCAGTACACCCACGTATACGTATAATTATAATGCGGAAAGTACCTTATTTTTTATGAGACACTCTAGTTCGTATTGTACTTGTGTATTTGTAAAAGTTTTATTTTCCCATATTGACACCATCAGAGTATTATGTTTCAAGATCCCGCATGATTACTTAAAGTGTTTGGTTTTGCCACTTAAGGGGGTCTATAGATCTCCCCATCAGAAAATTTGCAGACGTTTTTTTCTCCAATACCATAATGATAGAGGATAGATATGCAAGGGAAAATATACCATTGTAATCCTCTCAATGAGATCTTTCTAAAGAACACCTTTTCAAAACAAATGGGCTAAATTATTTATTTTCAGATTTTTTCCTGTACCCCCCATAAATGAAAACTCAATGTCATAATTATCGTAGTACTTGGAAAAATAGACACTTTGGTGTAAGTTTCACGTCCGTAGGGGGTGTAGAAGCTGAGATATTGATGTCCTAGAAATGGACTTTTTACGACTTTTTTGGTGTGACCCCCTTAAAATAACTATTAAATTCCATCCAGAAGTTAACAAAGTGAAAGATAACAATTAAAGTAACAATGAATGCAGCAGCTGCCCTTTGGTATGACACTATAATAATAATATCATTATTGTGCTTTTGATCAGCTATGCTTATTAAATTTTATCCTGTATGGTGGTAAGATTAAAGATGGCATCGAATAGAGAATGTAGCAACCCATAAACATCGATGGAGCAGGTTCTACTGCAAAACAGTACATTTTACAATACGAGAGAGAAACACTGCCATCAAACCTAAAAGATCAGGATCCGGATATTTAAAAACAATGAGCCACTTTTAAATTACTGATCATAATATTATTATTATGGAATACCCTCAGGCTAGTGATGAACCTACTGTACTATCCACCGATACAGACATCCGATCGCTGGAAGGAGTCCATTTCATAGCACTACTTTTGCATGAGGACAGGCATTTCTATATCAGGCACTATGGCAGTTAAATATGACAATACAGTGCACGTTCTATAGAATTTATTCTGGGAAGAGGATGGTGCCTTAATTGAGCTCTACTGTCAACAGTTGGTGGATGACCATGATACTGATAATCCTAAATGCCATGCATGTCTTTTATTTTGCTCGGTGTTGGTGCCTATGAATTCACCTGTACTCAAGCCTCTTACTCTATGAAAGGACTAAATTAATTATATATTTGGCTCTGCCAATGGGAGTACTATAGTTTTTCTACAGTTAATTGGGTATGGAATAAGACACTCAGCACTTGATCAACTGGGGTACAGGAACTAGCTACCAGTTGTGGATTTTAGTACCTGCTCTTTATAGGGCTACTAATTAATGGTGATTTTTTTACCACTTTAGTGTTGATTATCATGAAGTATTAGAGAAGAAAGAGAGAAGAAATTTTACCAAATTAATGAGCATATCTTTGCTGAGAGATTCTACGACAGTTATATAATATTGACGATATGGGTGATATACACCCACTGTAATAATAACTATGCATACACCTGCTGCTGACATGTCATTGATGTTATACTTGAATACACTAAATTAAATGATTTACTTTTTGCATGATTTAGATCATAGTACTATCATTAAATTTAAACATCTAAATGAACTATAGGTTACTGTATATATTATATGTAGTGAGATTTCAAGGGCTGGGTTTATGGGAATGACTTGGCTAAAGCAGGTAGCTAGCAAAATTATTTTAGAGGGCACAGCTACATGGTAGGAATTGGAGATTTCGAGAAAGTACAGTGCAGCTATATACATAATAATTTATTATACATAGCTGCAAGTGCTATTATCTAATCCACCATACCAGCTAGTGCAGACTATAAGATATCTGTAACTATAACATCATGTGATGATTGTGTAATAAGAACTATGTATATAGAGTACTGAAGTACTTCAGAATAATACTATTATAGTTGCTGTACTGGCACAATCACACAAAATCAAAATATAGTCCAAAGTTCCCTTTACTTAATAATGTACTTACTAGTTATACTGAGTGTTTCTCCTAGAGTGGAGGGGGTGGGGGAGGAGGGGGAGGAGGAGGGGGAGGGGGAGGGGCTCCACCAGTCCCTGCAAGAGAAAGATATATAGTGTAACAATTGTGCGATATTGGTATGATGAAAATTAAGTGGTGATCAAGATTCCTTAGATGGTAGCTGACTTAATGACATTCAGGCATATAATATAATGGACATATGCAGTCTGTAATATCTTCCGTAAGCTATAACATAATAATAATTATTGTACCATCAGCTGGAGGTGGAGGTGGTGGTCCCCCTTGGTCTGCCGGAGGGGGTGGGGCTCCACCCTCACTGCTAGCCCCGCCTTCACCAGTTGCCCCAGCTTCTCCCTCCTTTCTCTTCTGTTCATCATCTTCCTCTTCAGCTGTCATGTCAGCTCGGAAGAAGATACGAGCACTTCGAAGGGAAAAGTCTAGCAGCTCAAATTCCTGGAAGAAATAATGTGGGCAGAATACCACAATGAGATAGAATGAACATAATAATAATAATAATATGCGAGTTATCGCAAGTATTATTATGTGTACAACTCAGTGAAAGATACTCAGGTTGTCTAAGGACTGGGACACCCATTCAGACTCATGATTTTAAGCTGTATCTTCGCCTGTTTAGTGTCTAGAAGACAACATGATATGGACAAGAAAGTTGCACCATAATGTAGAGCAACCATTTCTCTAACCGCAAACTAATTTATAGCCACGCCCACTAATTAGTTACCTCCTGGTGACGTCATGAGTAATGGCTATTCTGAAGATAAAATCGCCAAAGGCGGCGGTGAAGATCAGCCTGGACGACTGTTTCTCCAGGCCTTAGATAATATTCATATGCCTAACTAATAAATATCACGGGGGCAAGTCGATCTGTCATACTACTAAGCTAGAATACCATGAAGTGTGATAAATGTACGGCGATCTCGGAGGGCTATTTACCTAAATATCTCCCGTCCCGTTGAACAGCTCTTCTTGCCCCCGGGTAGTATGGCTTAAAATCGACGTTATTCGCTTTGTGCAACGGAGATATCTTCGTAGCTAAGCGTCTTCATCGTCGCCTCAGCAACCTTCAGCCTTTATACAGCTACTCTATGGCCATGATCGTGATCATGTGACTAAATGTATTGCTAGGTATATCGCGCACGTGATCCCGCTCGCGCGTGCGCGTACCCAGTCCTTAGACTACCTGAGTAGATTTTGTCCTTACTTGGATAATTTCAAGGTCCAGCTTACTTATACACATCAATAACTAACCCTCATATAGTTCTCGAGCCTCTTGACGGAGAGTGAAATGGTTGCCTGGAGCTTGTCATCACCACGACCACACTCACCAGAAGCACGCACTTTAGCCTACACACACGTACACAAATGGAGCGAATCGAACTTCATTCAATAGGAGCCAAAAATGTTTGAATAATTAGGCAATATTCTGTCATGCAGCTATAGAATGGCTTACCATGTCGTCAGAATACTTCATCCTGACAGACTGGAACCAGTGAAGAGAATCAAAAGCATGATACTGATCAACCAGCTTCAGCACATAAGCCACACCTATAAACAGTGCGTGCAAAGTCAATGCACGTAAAAAGCCAATCATAATAATTCATACACACACATGCACTGATGCAAGCCAGCCTACCAATTGCAACACATGCATGCACATATTACACACTTACATCTACATCAACTCACACTCCAACCCTCACATATCCTGCACCACATACCCATACACACACACCATTCCGCCTCACCCATAGCAAAGCCATCATCAGTGAAGGCAGCTCCTTGCTTATTCTTTTTGTTCATTTTGTCCTTGGCATTCATAAGGTACTCCACATAATTCTGAGTCTATTGGAAAAAATTTAAAGATTTCGTAGGACATAGCAATACATTTTCAATTCCTCTACTAAGAACTATCTCAGATAGCTATATATGTCATAATAAGTAAAGTACGTCACACACTAGCAATGATTATTATGAAATCTGTACATTAATTAGCTTACCAGCGGAGGAACAATCATTGAGAAGTTCTGAAGATGCCTGTTCTTTGGATTTTGAAAGACGGGAGAAAAAGACATCAATAAGCAGCTTGAAGTATTCTGTACCCTCAGCAAAGTTCTTAGCCAGGTTACCAACCACCGAGTCAAACAGTCTGTGAAATAGAAATGTAAATGCTAAAATTGCAACAATATTGGACACTCTCATGCACACACTGCTTGCTTATGTAACTGCACATACAAACTAACACACAATAGTTGTAAAGGCCTTATCCCATTGACCTATGACCCCACCCCTTTCATAATCATACTCTGCGATTCCTCTGGCTACCTAGCAATTTGCTTACTCTAGAGACACACTCACACACGACAGACACAAACCTGGCGGCAGCAACAGTTTCATCTGGCATAGCAGAGGCTTCCTGCTCCTCTTCTTTCATCAGCTCCTACAAGTAAACAATGTCATCCAAATCAGGAACAAATCTAGTACAGTTAAATTTAATTGTGCGCCCTGTGGTAAACGTTGAACAACAGTATTCATACTGACCTGATAGCATTGCTACAGCAGTGCAGGCCTCCTGATCTGATCATCCTGATGTAACCCATTGCATTACCTGCACAAGAGAAATAGATTTTGCCAGGAGATAACTGAGAAGTCCTATGTGGCTAGGATGTCTCATAATTGTAGATGATTAAAAATAATGGACATGGCATTAATTGAACCTAAAGGCTTAGAGATAACCATGGTCGTTTTGGGCTTCACTCTACCCTTGGCTGGGTGGCTGGCTGATATATTCACTTTGAACGCTACAAAATGATTCGCTGGAGCATGTGGATCATGTGGATTGCCTCCACGCTGGCTACAGTGAATTCTGTAATGGAGCAGATTATTCCAGATCATCACAACACCTTCACGGTCATTTCCTATATTAAGTTTTATATTGGCATTCGGCTTTGGAGGATATCAGGCCAATATCATCCAGTTTGGACTAGACCAGCTCCAAGATGCTTCAACAACTGAGATTACTGCTTTCATCACATGGTATGTTTGTACCTATAGCTGTAATGGTACTCTTTTCAACTTCATAAACATATATGTCTCAACTCTAAATATTTCATTATTGGACAATTAATAGTCTGTACGAGTGTTACAATTATCATTATTTCATCTCTATTCCTCAAACGTCTACTATTAAAGGAAAGAGTGACACAAAATCCTATTGCATTAATCTATAAGGTGGTAAAATATGCTATCAAACACAAGCGTCCTCGGTACAGGAGTGCCTTCACCTACTGTGAAGATGAGCTTCCTTCTCATATTGACTTTGGTAAGAGTAAATATGGAGGACCATTCACAACAGAGCAGGTGGAAGATGTCAAAACATTTCTACGATTACTAATTATCATTTCTACCGCTAGTGTATTAGCTGGTGAAATAGTAATGGTGTATACATTATTTTACGAGCGACTGTTTGACACGTTTCGACAAACGGTATCAATACTGCCATTCAAAAACTGTTACACTGAAAGTCTATCAACATTTGTATTCGACTATGCTCCCAATGTAGTACTGATAGTTCTACATGAGTTTGTTATTTACCCCTGCTTACGAAAGTGCTGTCCTTCACTCAAAATTTATCAAAAGTTATTAGCAGGTATGGTACTGCAAATGATGCAAATTATCGTACTCATAATATACGATATAACAGCAAGACAAATGCATATTAATCCTCATGGACAAAATATCACAATTATACCATGTTTTTATCCTGCCTCACTCACTTGGAGCTCCTATAAATATTGGTTGGCCATTCCATACTCTTTTGGAACCATAGGAACAACTATTCTATGTATTTCTAGCATTGTATGTATTTTTAGCATCCCAAACCCCATACTCCATGAGAGGACTAATGATCGGAGCCTGCTACGGAAGTATGTTCATTTTCACTATGATCGACAATGGTATCTACTGGCCATTCACTAAGCAGTCATCAACCTGGGGCACTGGAATCATCAGCTGTGAATTTTGGTACCTACTTTCAGTGCTACTTGTCATGATCATATTCAGTGTCCTACTCCTTATTGCTGGAAGGTGGTACAAGAACAGAAAGAGAGAAGATGTGCTACCAAATGAACACATCTTTGCTGAAACTAACTGAATCATGTGATTTATGTTCACTTATAATGCTAATACTAGCCTTGTACAAGGTTAGAGAATTCTATTCAGATGGGACACACAAAATGCAAGCGATAGTCAAAAATTATCATGGCATTATTGCATGAGCACTGTCCAACAGTCTGATACATAATACCGTAGATCGGGATATTTTCGCCAGTAAAATATTTCACTTGTAAATTTTTCGTGTAGTCTAATTTTCGCCGCCAGGCTGAACGTGGTATAGGTCGTCATACATTACTCAAATATTTCGCGCGTTTAATTTTCGCCATCTAAGCAACTGGCGAAAAATTTTTAACGGTAAAAATTTCCCGATCTACGGTATTCATTATCATAATTATGGTGTAGCTGGACTTCTATTGTAATTATTATATCAAATGTGACATTCATGCTCAATAAATATACCTATTATAGTTTAAAACAACTATTGCATGCTTGCAATATAATAGTGAACATACAGGTATATTAATATAGCTCCATAGCATGCAAATTTACTTTCATAATCATTACACCCACATGCTTGTGTACATAGAAAAAACAATAACATTATTGTTCACTATCTACCTGATAATAACATTACAGTGTTGAATGGCAGGCAAACTGTAAATAAAACCTACACACCTAAATCATAGGCGGCGGAAGGAAGTTCTATTTAGGGGGGCAGATAATCATTCATTGCGCGCGAAGCGCGCGCGAATTTTTTGGACCACGCCCACTTAATTGAAGGTTAAAGGTCACTCGTGGATTGTGATGGTGCTATTGCTGTCTAGAAGAAAGAAACGATGGAAAATTGGCACAATGATCGACTTTTGAGGCTATTCTAAGCAGCTTTTGACTGTATCTTGGTGTATCTATCATGAAAAGAGATAAGTCTGGCTGATTTGTGACGTCATTAGGCCCTGGATTTTGGGGGGGCAATGCCCCCCCTTCTCTGAAAGTGGGGGGGCAACTGCCCCCCCCTGCCCCCCCGGTTCCGCCGCCTATGTAAATGTATTAGTTATAAGCAATAAACAAGATCAGAGAGTGAATAGTAATTACATAAACAATTCACAAATCATAGTGCATGTGTCAAATAAGAGCATCTATACCTGTTGAAAATATGATAGAGAAGAAGATAAATTCATCAAGTTCTTCAAAAAGAATTTCGTTAGCAAGTTTCAATAACCAAGAAATCACTGGTAACGACAAGATAAATGCCTGCTACAATTTAAAACGCTATCAGATAAGAAGGGTTAAGAACAAAGGAGCTGTACTGGTACTGGCAATCAGTTATCTAGTCACAAGCATCTTCTATTTCCTTTTTTCCCTCGCTGCTCAAAAACCAGTATATCAGGTTTGGCTTATTCCATTTAGCATTACCACAGCCATAGCAGGATGGCTGACTGATGCCTTCATTGGAAGGTACAAAGTGATTCGTTGCAGCATTTGGATAATGTGGCTCCTTATGATTATAGTGACCGTAAGTGCTGTTGTTGGACAACTAAAGGAGATTTATCACCATTACGATAAGTATGTTGTTCAAACTTCAGTATTCTGCCTGATAAGCATTGGGCTTGGAGCATTTCAATCCAATATCATTCATTTTGGACTAGATCAGCTCCACGATGCTTCAACAACTGAAATAAAGTCCTTCATAGTTTGGTATGTCAACTCTCTAATCACTACTGGCTTTATTGTAGAGTTTAATTTTTTGTGCCTCATTACACAAAATAAGCTCTATCTTTCATTAATACTTTGTGTGTGTCTAACACTAGCACTACTACTGATAATTAGTTTCAATAAATTATTAATAAAGGAGCCACCACCTAAATATTCTTTTAAATTGATCTATAAGGTCATCAAATTTGCTATTATTACAAAGCATCCTCGATGCAGAAGTGCCTTCACCTACTGTGAAGATGAGCTTCCTTCTCGTATTGACTTTGGTAAGAGTAAATATGGAGGACCATTCACAACAGAGCAGGTGGAAGATGTCAAAACACTTCTGAGACTTCTCCCTCTAATATTGATTTTTGGTGTGATTGCAAGTGTATTTGCTGCAGCAAACATTTTGTACGCTTACCTAGAAAAGCAATACAACCGATTCACTAAATGGCACATTGTTGGTGAACCAGGTTCCAGAGAAACTATTAGTACTGATTGTTATGCAGAAATAAGCCTGACCAACAGTGTTAATCTTGGTATACTCCTATTGATTTTATTCCATGAATTTATCATTTATCCACTCTTTTATCGCTGTGTATGCTGTGGAAGAATAACGAATTTATGGAAAATTTTGATGGGAATAATTATTGTTCAAATTATGCGTGTCACCACACTGATTGCTTTTGATGTCATCTCCCGACACAATTATTTAAAAAGTGAATACATATACAATGCAACTGTCCAGTGTATATTTCATGAAAGGCGTGGCCTTCTGAGCCAAAGTCTAAACTATCAGTGGTTGGCCATTCCTCAATATCTCCATTTTATCTCACTAACTTTCCTCCTTACAGCGTTAATAGAGTTCATCTGTTCTCAAGCCCCTTACTCCATGAAGGGTGCAATAATAGGAGCACAGTACAGTGGACTCTCTATTAACGGACACTCCCAATAACGGACCTCTACCAAATAACGGACACTGCTATATGTACCAACCGATATCTCCATATGTTTAATACAGTAGCAGCACCTGAATAGCGGACAACCTCCGAATTCCGGATAACGGACACAGCAGCTTGCACGAAGTAATACAGTACTATGCAAAAAACGTTCCGACTAACGGACGCGGTGGGTGTGGCTAACCCCGCCCACGACCGTCTTACATGCAGTTCATGGCATTATTAACAATCTGTACAAAAATAATAAGACGGTAATACATGTAGACACTAAAAAACGGTAATACTTTGTCTAGCTATAGTAATGACAACAGCCACTGCTTTACTTGCTCAAATGGCAAGTAGCTAGCCATTCGTCCACCATGACACAATTGACACTTGTCTAGTAGATCACTTCCTTGAAACAGACTAAATAGTGCAATACATTGTCATGAAAACACTTGAGTATGTCATCAATTTCTTTATAACAATGAACTATTGGCTATAAAATTAATATTAGATGAAGTGGGAGGTGACAAAGGTAAAACACCCCAATAAAGGACATACCCCGAATAAAGGACAGAAGCCTATGTACCAAGGTGTCCGTTATTCGGAGAGTCCACTGTATACCTTGATTTCAATTTGTTCAATCCCCACACTTGTAATACTTATAGTGGTGCTCTTTAAAACGGATCTCTTGAGTTCCGGTATACTGGGAACATCAGCTGTGAATTTTGGTATGCACTGCTAATAATAGTTGCATATCTCTCCCTCTTTGTAATTTTAGCATGGATGGTAAAGCGATACAAGATGCGGAAAAGAGAAGATTTACTGCCCAATGAACACTTCTTTGCTGAAAGATACTACTCTTATTGAATATCATACATAGTATTGTGGAATTATACCACAGTTTTAGTTGTATACGTGAGTGTGAATTAGTGTATGCATGCATACAAAGTAGTCTTCGCTGAAAATATTAGTGTTTACTGAGAGATGCTATTCACAATCATAGTGATCATTGATACTTGTGTCATCTTTCAATTTTCTCAGATCAACAGTTTTACTAATTATAATATTGCCAATGTTTTCCTTTAAACTTAAACATATCAGCATAATAATATTATATAATAGCAGGTCTTCACCCATAATAAAAGAAAAAGAAAAAGTGACAATTAGTGTGTTTTGAAGATTTCAGAGTGTCACACAGATGTTTGAAGTCACTGTAGACTGCTAAGTATGGTAAGGGTTTTTCTCTATAAACTTTTATGGTTAAATCTGTACTGTGTGCTATAGCTACCGTAGCTACAACAACATTTCAACTATTTTAGTAACTATTAAATATGCAACTGTTACAGTAGGTAGGATGCTCTATTGATATGACAGCTAAAATTATGTGACGTACATGTTACATTACTGTTACAGTACGTATACAAAAAAATACGAATGTAACTTATATTATAAGTCAGCCATCATGCAGTGTCGGTCTGTACAATTAAATAGCTACTGTGTCCTCAGCTTCATTCAATAATTATTTAAATTTGGCTCACTAGTTAGCTGAACGATGAAGGCGACAGCAGTGATAGATTTTTGCAACCATGCCTAAAGCTCATGCACCAAAGATTAATACTTTTTTCCCTATAGGCACTATCATTCTGCTATGATTCATTGAGTGGAAAATCTGACAAACTAGAGCACTAAAGTGCAGAACGCTTGGTGCAAATGTAGACCTGTTGATGATTGATATCACTGAGATTGTGAGTCAGGATTGGTGTTAAGTAATGACAATGATGTTTTGAGGTGTTCTTATAGAGCTGCAATTATTATGCAGATGAGTTTGACTCTGAAATATTAACTATTGAGAGCTGACTGATACTATAACATATTATTAAACCAGCATCACCGGGCAGGTTGCAGGGCTGAAGACAGCTATTATACTGCATGTCATCAGTGTCATCCAAAGATACATGTACAACCAAGCTTTGCCTCATGCATGCATTATAAAGCTATGACAGGATGGTGACTACATGTATCTATGCAACTCACTTAATTCCAAGATGAGACCATAGCTATGATGACACACATTTATTACCCCGCGCGCATGCGCAATGGGGTAAAGTGATCGGCCGTGTCGTTGTCGTTGTCGTTGTGAGCACAAAAATCGCCATATCTCGAGACCTATAGGCACCTGTGCAATTCATAAGCACAAGGAATCAGTCAAATTTGACGAAAAACTGGCTTTAGTATACTTCAAATCGATAGATACACTCTACGAGCGTCAGAAATAGTGCCTTTTTGTTAGCCATCGTAGCCACGCCTATCGACAGTGCCAGCTCGTACTCATGCATGATGCATTAGGCCAGCTCATGTGCTATTCTAGCATATGAAATTGTGCTATTATTGATGTGTTGATTCAAAATAGTCACATGACATTACAAAACAAATAGTTGCATATTTAAGGTACCATTTAATTGCGTGGGCGTGAGCGTCAAGAATGGCTAATTCAATTAGCGAATCGTGAAGGGGCGTGGCCGAAGAGGCCATACGAGTGCTTTTGGTCGAAGGTGGGCGTGTCTAGAATCGGCCAGGGATGATTATGCGCGTGTAATTAGCGACCGGAAGTGGCCCCTGAAGAAAACACCGGTAATTGCCCACTTCAAAGCAAGATCAAAGCATTCTTTCTTAACTATTAACCGCAACGACTAATATTTTTGATAGCAATATCCAATTTTTTATTTGCTAAAAAAAGCTACAAGGGGCGGGGCTGTAACCACAATTGCGGCTTGCTAAGACAATGTGTGCTACATGTACCATACGGTATCATGTATGTGTTCGTGCTCTCCATGGTGCAGCCCAAGGTGGACACCTTATTTGCAGTGGCCTTCAAGGGAGGAGAGCAGCTGGAGCCAGTCAGAGTAGAGCTCTACAATGACAGGCTGGTCGTCTATAGACATGATCTAGTCTATGAAGACGTTCTCGCCCACAATGTGAGTAGCTATGCATAGCTCTCTCTTTATGCCTACTGCAGTCTTGTCAACCATCTCCATCTTTCTATGGCACTGGATGTGTGATTCAGTGCTGCAGAAAGCTGGAGTCTGGTTCAACTGACAAGAGCCACTATGAAACGAATCCTAAATCCAGTGCACTATAAATTGACAGATTTCACAATATTGGTTTCGATCCGGCTTTGATACAGGATATTGTGAACGAGAGAGTGGTGACCTTGGTGAGAGGTGAGGATGGTATTGGTGTCAGTATCCAAGGTGGAATCGACTTCAAATGTCCTGTCAAAATCTATAAGATCTTTGAGAATTCACCTGGTAAGTAGAAGGTGGCCTTGAAGAAGCTGATGGGTTAGACAACACAACATCCAGTGTATAATAATATTTTTATGCCATTTATAAATAACACAGAGCATTAATTTATAGCAATCTATGGTATACTGGCTTGCTCCAAAACTGGCAGCAGAAAGAATTTACAGGATCCTGGACATTGTAAACTTTCGTAGTATACTCCCATTTAACAACCACATAAAAATATGCTTGCAGTACATTGTCATAGTAATTGCATAATAATTTTAACTTTCCTTGCAGCCGCTGTGTGTGGACAGATTCAGGAAAGGGATATCGTTTTGAGTGTACGTGGATTTGTTAGCGTGATTGTAAAGTTAATGACAGTGCTGCATGGCTATCTTGTCTACATGGTGATACCAGCCATGGTGATACTCATTCATGCAGGTCAATGATATATCAATGTGGGGCAGGACTCACGATGAAGCAGTAAGCTAAGTGATACATAATATTACACAAATATTAATGCTAGTTTTGAACACTTGATTATAATTATTGATTAACATTAATGACAACATAGGTTGAGATTGTCCAAAATGCTGGAAGAAATGTGAAGCTTCATCTTGCCACCCTTAGATTGAAAGAGCCAGGTATATATCACAATGATACGTGATACTTTATAAATCTCGCTTTCATTATGCAGGGGAAGAAGTCCAGCCTGAAGATCAGCTGCTGCCGTTAGCCGATATCCCCTTGAAACTCGCCTCAGTCACAAAATACCAGAAGGGAACAGCGATACTTAGGTATAATATAATATTATACATACGTCCAGCTGGATTTGTATATAACAACATAATACAAAATCATGTGTACCACATCACAGGCCAAATGCATTTCAAGTGGTAACTCAAGATGGGCAGTCTAAGGTGATTCTTCACTGTGATAGCCACACCCCCAATCACCTCAACAACTGGGTGACTACCATCAATGACAAGATCAAGGAGACGGTCCTAGCCGAGGTATGTAGACTAACACTGTCATGTGGTTTGAACAATACAGTAACTGTTAGTGACCCTCTACCTATCGTCATGTACAGATTGAAAGATGGAATACGTTACGAGACCAAAGTGAAGTGGTATGCAACTTTATGTTTTGTCACTAAATTGCTACCGTATAGCAGGAAATTTTAGTAGGGTCCAATTTTCGTGGTTTTCGCGGATAAGTGGCTATCTGTGAGAATTAGACCAGTGAAGTAAGTACAATTGTGCAGTGTACAGTGGGCATGATTGCACACGACTGCGAATTTAAATCGCAAAAACTTTGAAGACTGGCCATCCACGAAAATTGGACCCCACGAAAATGGTATCATGCAGTTAGTTAGATAATGATTATTAAGATTTTAATAGGTACCACAAACATGTACATACAATGTCATGTAGTAGCTGCCTTACTTTGTATATCCACAAATGTACGCACATAATAATTATGCACACATGCACAGGTTATTTGGATGGGCTGGGTCCACGAGCACCTTCCCTCAACAATACACACAAGAGTCTGGCAGAGAAAGTTTCTAGTGTTGAAAAAGACACACTTTCAGCTCTTCAGCATTGCTCCAGTAGGCCAGTGATAAGTTTTAATTTAGTGGCGCTATTACTATATCCTGCATGTGTGTGCACTGTGTAGGAGAATGCTGCACAGTGGTTGAGACCGGAAAACAATTACAAACTTATGGAAATGACAGTGAAAGTACTCAAGGTAAGACGCATCTTGATGGTCTTAGCTTCTTACTACTTTACATACTCGGTGTATAAGTTCATATGATTTTTTTCCTCAAATACAGCCACATGAATTTCCAGAGCAAAGAGCTAACACTATCGTTCTTACTTCAGGAACTGGGACAAGCCACATCCTCTCCTTTGGTGATCAATATTATCTTTTTATTAGTATTGTTTAACTAGACCAGCTGCCTACATACATGCATGTATACTACAATGTCATGTACACCAGGGAGCCACATAATAGTTGTTTGATTTGTTGTGCAGAAACTCAGTCTAACCTTGCTCTGTGGACTGGAATGGTACACCAGGCCACGATAGCAGCGGTGGTACACACAGAGGTGAGTGCACACGATACGGTTCTACTGACTAATTATAAGGCACACATTATGATCAGTCTATGCTTGAAGTAGCTGCAATATAGTACACAGGTACATTCAGTGAGAAAGTCCAGCCCTTGTGTGTTGAATTAAAATCACACCAAAGGAGAGGGAATGGCCATGGGAGTGCAATCTCGTGTACCAGTCCAATTACTTTATCATTTAACTAATGCTGTGTATGGTGCTTACAAAAGATTATGAGGATCGAAGTTTGGTAAACCCAAGTGTTTTAGAGGGGGATAAACTCATTACTAACCACATACTGTGTAGTCACTGTAGTATTCATGAGAAATTTTGGTGAGGTTTTGATGAGTTGATAAACACAGAACAAAACATCATCATGAGTCTATGACGCCGAATATTCAGATCACCAGGTCCTAATTTAAATTTCACCGATAATAAAGTGATCGAAGGCTATAGCTATTTTTTAATGCTAATTACCAATGATATCCTCTGTACAGAATTGTCGGAATGTGTCTTCATAATAATAATGATAAGAATAATTATGTTGTGTACACACCATGGATGAAATCGTATATAAAATTTTAACTTAATTTCTATAACAGAAGCAGCAGTTTCATGGTCGCTGGAAGAGCCAGGAGGTCTTCTTTCTATTGGACATCAATAAAGGATTTCTAATTTGTAGTCAGAGTGATTTGGTATGTGCTTTAATTTCAATGTGGTCAACTTTCAGCCATTTATTTGAGGATCATAATAATGATATTAATTCTGATAAGTAGACATCTATTCTAACAGGCTAGCTGAATTATTATATTATACATACTGCAACATTGTCCCTTTTTATTTGATATAATATTATGTTAACTTTACTTCAGTAGTCCCATTGCAACGTTAACATGATTGTGCATACCAGGCAGCCTTATGCACAACAATAACTTTCTTTGTTGTGCAGTCGACTGTGCTGTGGAGGAAGCCGTTCTCTTTCCTGAGGCACTCTTCAGACGATGGACACAAGACCCTACGCCTCGAGTGTGCGGTACAAGGATCAGGGCTGACAGAAGTACAGGTATGGCTCCAAATGTCCAGCATTTAGAGGGACAATTCCAAGTTTGCTTTTAAAATTTCTGCTGTTCTGCCTTTAAAAATAAATTTTGTGGATTAAGCTGCCGTGCTATTAATATTAAATTTTAACACAGGGTACATGACATTGTATGATAAGGGGTTGTGTCTTAATTGGGAGGGGGGGAGAATGTACTCATCAGAAGTAAGGAATAGTTTCAGGAGTTTGCTCCAGATCTAGAGGGGACAAAATTAATACCTATACAGTGTCATGTAGTGTCAAAAATCCGAATGGTAAGGGGAGGAAGGAGGAGCTGAAAAGCATTATCTGGGAGGGTTGGGGTGCACATTTTATAGTAAGGAGGGTTCCCATAATTATGAGTCGTACCTAATACAATATTATTCTGGACTTTGTGTGCGTGATCCTTGTCACAGATAACGTCTTACATGCTGCTCAATATAATATTACCCCCAGGAGATACAATTGGAAGACCTTCAAATTGCTGTGTGTGCCATTGAGTGTTTCCTGACAACAAAGGTTGCATCGCTAGACCCTGACTTCATCGCACAGACAGACTTAGTTTCTCAGTAAAAAATCTCTTCAACAATATCTACATGTACTCCAAGTAACAAAAACAACAAATGATAAAAGAAAAAAAACAAAACAAAAAAAACAATACAAACACAATAGATGCTGCTATACAGCCAATAATATTTTTTTATTATGATTTAGTTCAACAATTTTCAATAAAGCTCTCTCTCATTTATTACACAGGGATGGGGAGCTAATTAAAACAGTGACATGTAATGTATTTATCCCAAGACTGCATGACATTACAAATCACAAGAATTTTGATAAATGGAGGTGGTGAAGCAGCTTCCCACAATCTGGCTATCTTCTCCCTGGCTTGTACACCCGCATCATTTGCCTACAACAGTGAAACAAAAAAATATTCAATCCATGGACTAGTATAGGATTATCAACTGCTGGTTCTTTGAGGGAGGAATCAGAGTAGTACACATGAGAATTCTAGGGAGAAGTAGACTTCAGGTATTGATAGGAAATCTCTACCCTCTCAGCCCTCCAAATAAAATTTAATGCTGACATACTGGCAAGTCACAGTAATGGCCTTGTACGTTCTGAACTTATACAATGTCATGTATAAACCTTGTCCCTAATTCAGGGCCCAAGTTTTCAATCTTAAAACAAATGGGATTGGCCTGTACGAGGACAAGGCTACAGCACTACCATTCAACAATGGGTACTGTAAAGCGACACCTGTTTTATTTATGCAAATCAAGCGAGTCAAGTAATGGTTGCATAAATTTTAAATGATGGCTATCGTGGTATAGCGCGAAAATGCATGAAGAACAGCATGCAACATTTCTTGAGAGACCAGACTCATTTTATATGCAATATTATGTGTACAATACTCACATTTGTTTGGCCATCTTCTTTCTCAAAGAACCTGCACAAGTTTAGTAAACAAAACTTATCACTATTGAACACACTTAAAGTTTAGATACACAGACTCCTCATTCACACAGTACATTGTGTACACAGCAAGCATACTAAAGCGCTAGGGATGAGGCTATATATTATATGTATGCTTCATGGTACCAGTGAATTCACAGCATACTGACCATTATTATTGCTCTTGTTCTCACCTAGTTTTGAAGTTGATGCAGATTGCTCCTCTTCTATTCTTCTGCTTTTAAAGCCACAAGCTCGCCTCCTTCGAGCAGGCATCCTCGACACATCAGCTATTATAGCCGCCTTTCGCACTACACACACACACACACACACATACATGATGTACAAGGTCATGAACCCTGCGTGTTTTTGAAAGGTGTCCACTCACCAGGTTCCTGTCTTGCCTGCTCCTTTGCCTTGATGGTAGCAGTCAAGCTCTTCAACTTCTCTTCTCTTTGAGCAAGCCTTGCCTGTAAGAAATGGTAAACAATGAGAATTTGTACTCAATGCCTGCTGTCATACATTCTCAGCTATTCAATATACCAAAACGAGCAGCTAGGACCTACATAATATTATCTGCTTTGATGTGCTGTAAGGTACTTACAATGTATAGCTCCCTCCAGGATTGACCATTTGTCGGTCTACAACCTTTGAACTCCTTCTGACAGTGTTTCTCCCATAGGGGATCAGTATCCTCAAGAAAATGCTGAAGATACACAAGTACACACATAAAACTACCAGTATAGAATCTGATGTATATAAAACTACCAGTATACTATACATGTACATATATATTATAGCCAATAGCCAAAAAATTCGTGAAGTTTAGGGTATCAAGTGCAGCTGTGAAAAATTTCTTCCTCAAAATAATTCCTAATAGATGGAAGATGTGACTGGAAGCATGACTACAAATATTAATTTTATTCTGAAAATAATACTTCTGAGCACAATTGTGTACGACTGAGAACATCACCACTAACATTATCCACAGAATTTACACACACCTCATTGTACTCTTCCAGCCTCATCAGCTGAGTTGGGGTGCACCTGGGAACATACACATAATCAAAACATAACTATGTGATAAACAAAATGCTTTAAAAGCACATACTTTTGCAGCACTGGCTCCAAGATGAAGTAAGGTACACCTCCAACCTCACCGTATAGACACATGTATAATATGACATTGTGCATACATGTACCGTACCCTCGCGAAAGAGGGCCCATGGGCGGTGCACCTTACATTGGGCCAAGATTGGGGGGTGGGCCGATATTCGAGGTATCAGTATCGCATTTATACGCGAAAGAGCGCCCAGGTAAGTTACCCACGCTAGCTTCCTAATTCGGCGGCTACCATTGATTTCAGCCTTATTCAAGCGCGGTTACCACTCCATAGCAAGGGCGGCCGTGATACTTCACCGTGTGTCGTTGAGTGCAACCGTATAAGTGGGCGTGGCTACGATCGCTAGCCGTGTACGATCGTTTATTTGTACTGAAACGTGACATAAAGCTAGTTTTCACGGCTGTTTAGCACGTTATTTATCGGAATATTCGAAGTTTAATCTTCACAAACCAGCCATTTGAGCTGCGTTTTCAACGGCAGCTACACATGGGCGCATATTCGAGTAAACACTAGACCTTAGCCGGAACTTGAGCCCAAAGTGGGGGGTGGGCCGACATTCCGTAGTGGGCCCTCTTTCGCGAGGGTACGGTACATGTATATCATCACATTACATCATTTTCGAGTACGACGTCCTGCTGAATGTTACGTGGAATTATCTTTGTTGGAGAAATAGTAATGACCTTGGCCCCATCCTGGGCAGTAGATTGATCACTCACAGTTCTAACAAAGTAGGTCTTAAAACCAGCAGCAGGAAGTGTATCCTGTGGAAATACAAAATGAGGAAAGAAACCAAATCCTAGTGAGCTACATGTAACTCGATATTAAGTGCATGTGAGTTGTGAATATTTACTCTAATTATGAGTTCGTAGGGTGATGTTCCACCTGGCAGTCCAGTACGAGCATGAATAGTAGCAGCAGACACATTCACAACCTATAGTTATGCATGATTACAATATACATTAGAAACATGGGGGAGATTTTATTTCCCCATCAGAGAAAGTGGTATAAAGGATCAGGTTCTAAAAAATATTACCGTAACTACATGTACTGAATTAACTACAAATCACAGACAAACCTGTGCCATGATCCTTCCTCCAGTGTTGTCTGTGACAATAAGGTGTGGAAAGTTGACAGGAAATTTCATGAAGAAGTATCGAGTGCGTCCAATGGGATTATAGATGAGAGCATTAAACTAGAACAAAAAAGTATTAATCAAATGATGAAAAGTGGTAAGTTTTAGCCAATAAAAAAAATTGTCCAACATACATTGCCTTGTTCAGTTGCGGGGCAGATACTGACATTGAGAAGCTCACAAGTCTGAAACTTTGGGGGAGGGGCATGAGATCTGTTGGACACATATGCACCAGCAACGTCTGCAATGAGAGCTTCACACTCCACTTGACCAATGTGAAGCCTCTTGGCATAGTCATCTGCTACATTCTGTCTCTCAGTACCACTACAAACAACATGTACATTGTACATGTATAAAAGACATTTAGCTAGTGCAGTGTTACTACTCAAAGAGAGTAAATCTGAGCTTACGATATTGCATCGTGATGTTGAGCAACCCCAAGTGCTTTCTCTGCATAAAGAGCAGATAAATATGTGAGGATTGAGACTAATGTACATGTATGTCACACAGAATACTGGGGAATGAGGAGCAGTGAAAACAGATAGATACAGTACAACGACTAGACAATGTACATCCTTCTCTCCTCTCCCTCTCCCATTGACTCTCTAATTCCAAACTTACGCAAGACTAATGATGAAGCAGTTGTTTGTCTTCGTAGTTTGAACATTTCTCCAATTGCTTCTAGCTGCTTGCAGATCTGCAGAAGAGAATTCATCTCCCTTGCATAGCCTTTCAGAGCTGGACGGCTGGTGAAATAACCTACATGATAATGATAATTGAAAATTATTGGTGATGACTATAGTGATTGAACTAAGCCCTTTCTCTGCCCAATGGATACAAGTATTAACCATAAAACGTACATGTAGCTTGGCTGGTGAAATTGGAGGATTATTATGAGATGTATGCTTATATTATTATATTATTCCTAAAAGAGCAAATTTAGCCATATAACACATTTTATATTGTTGTATACTTTAAGACCCTTTCCCATAGACTCTGCAATAGCAACATTACTGATGTTGCATATGCAACATATTTTGCCTTAGGCAAGATGCATAGTACACAACAAATCAGTTGATACATGGGTAACTCCGCCGTCGTGACAACATCAAACCCTTGTGCAATATAACTTGTGTTTACCAGTTACCCATGTATCAGCTATTACACGTGCACCAATCAGCATACATGTACATGAAGGAGCTAGCCATAGTACCTGTCCAGTAGGCATACGGTAGATCAGCATAGGGGAAGAAGTCATCCCTGTTGACATGCCACACCAGACTGGCTTGGTTTATTGCATCCATGTAACGGGAGGGAGTAGAGTAGAACATCTGGATCTTAGGCTCCTAGTATGGAATAGTGAGGAAGTAAGAAAGAGAAGGAGAGAGAGAGGGAGGAAGAGAGAGGAAAAGATGGAAAACACAAGTTCAAGAAAGTCTAGCTGTAGCACTTTTTGAGTTACATAATTCATCGGCAAACCTTCATCATGGTATACTTCATAAGCTTATCTATGTTCCGGTAGTACTCCATGGCATTCTCGTAGTGAAAATCACTGCCAAAAGTGAACATGATGTGCTTCGTTCTATAGTTGCCGGCTTGAAGGAGAACATCCCTGATGAAGGCATCCACTCGCTCATCCACATTGTAGTCCATCAGGTTAGGGTCGTCCTGAAAAAGGATTATAAAAATTACACGTGTAATTACAGCATAAAAGAACCTCGAGACAATTCAAGCGCTTCAACATACCATATACCTACAAGTATGTTTACAGTATTTATCAACATGTAGCCTCGTCCCCACTCCACAGACCACTCCCATTACATTGAAAATGTGGGAGTGGCCTGGAGACGAGGCTATCACCATGTACAACCTATGTATCTACAAGTATCAATTAACATGGTTGTATTGCAGGATTATGATTATAACGTGCTGCAATAAAGATACACCTGAATGGGAGGGTCGGTGCACTTGGTGTCAAAACAGAATCCAGGAGGTGGTCCGTAGTGAAAGAGAAATATTCCAGTGAAAATATCTGATTCATCCCCGAGGGACATGCTAGCTCTCCAGATGAACTCCATCGTGTTGTCCTTCAGTCGCTGGTTCTTGTCATCGTAGTCATTGCGAGCAAAGAATAGAGCATTAAAACCCATCTAGGTGAGGGGGTGGGGAGAAAGAGAGAAGAAGGAAGAGAGGGAGCAAAGAGCAATACGCACGTAATTAGTAATTTTGTGTTGCAACATGATCACACAAACCAGAGCAAAGATGGTAGCCATTTCATTTGAGTGTCCAAACTGATCAATTTGCCAGGCCACTCGAGGTCGGGCATCATCACCAAATGTATCTTTGACAAATTTCAAACCTAAAAGATACACACGTACACAGAAGTCACGTACACGTGTACAATGTCATGTAAATTGCATGCGATAATCATTGGTAGCAAGCTACATGTAAGAGAGAGTACAGAGAGCACATGCTTCTATAATTGTGGTGCATATGTAGTATAATTATTTAGTATTGTGGAAGCCATACAGATCAAAGGCACCACTTGTAGTTTATCTAACCAGAGGCTGGTAGAAAGCATACATGTATGTACAATGTAGTATTACAGTGCTTTGGAAGTCAGTTGTCCAGTGGAAAAGGCAAATAGGCAGTGTCTCTCAAGTGCTTAATTCAGTTATACTACAAGTCACAAAGGCTGTCAGTTTATATAGTGACAGAGACAGGTGCTATTCCCTAACTTTCCTAGACAACTGACCTGCAAAGCACTGTACTGTTTACTATTGAAATAGTTACTATGCAAACCACTCAGGCTTCACCCTCGTGGTTTCTATAGTAACTGTCTCGTTATTTCACTACTACCTATGCTTACGTAGAATACTTCAAACGCATACCCTGATGTGTACGTTCTGACATTTATGTGGATTTACCTAGAGTCATCTGGTCGATGATGGCATTGTAGTGTGTGCCAGCTTCATCATTCATACACCACCCAGCATTCACAAACTCTAGCTGCTTGTTCTGCACGAGCAACTTCACCTGCAGTAGTTGATTCATACACAGTGCAAGGCAGGGCTTATTAACCATCGGCAATATTCACCCCCAATCCCAGCCTCCATCTCAAATAGCCTTTGCAAAGGATATTGGCGGAGTTTGATGATTTGGTAAGGGATCAGTATAAATTATACAATATGTGAGTAAAACTATTAGTACATTTTTTTAAACTGGTAGTCATGAAGGTAGACCACCAAATCATCAAAATTCCATAGCTATACGACAAGCAAAACATACTAAACGCTATAAATTCAGCTCTTACAATTTCCTTTGTTTTGTCACTCTGTTGGTTCCACCACCTTGCGAAGAAGGCCATCTCGACGTAGATGAATGTGCGATCCTTGTCCACCAGCAACTGTTCAATGACAGTGTCTAGAATGTACTGGACGGCTGCGTGTTGGATGCTGCTATTGGCTGCCATATTAAATAGTGCACGTGGATAGGCATAGAGGTAAGTTTATTCAATACTGGCCTCGTTCCCATGCAGGCCCATTTCTTGCTTTCAACGTCGCATGAAAAGCTGGGAATAGGCATGGGAATGAGGCTAGCTACATGTATTAAAATCACATATATGGTCATCAAACCCTTGACATATCAATGATGATGTCAACAGAAGAGGGTAATGGGCATGAGACTGGGAGAGTGTAGCCTCGACCTTATTCCTAGCCTAGTCTCGCTAGCCACACCCTTCAATCTCAAGAGAAAGAGGGTCTGGTGACCATACGTACAGCGAGTAGTTCCAGCGGAATGCAATAACTACAATAAAACGTCACGGATAACCACAAGCAATGCGGGGCTGAGGATATGCGCGTGCGCTGCAAGTAAAGCGTTGCTAAGCAATAAATTCAAATCTCGAATCTGATTGGATGCGCCCGGTTTTCGGGTGCCGGTACGAGTCGATGTACGTATGGTCACCAGACCCTCTTTCTCTTGGGATTGAAGGGTGTGGCTAGCGAGACTAATCCCTAGCCTATAGCCTTCCACTCCCATACACAAATTTTACAGCACATGATATCATTTAAATACTATACCTCCATAGTAGTATTCATCCACAGTCTCCAGCCACCCAACATCGTCATGAGTGTGGGGAACCACGTGCACGTAAATCTTATCCTTGATGTCCTGTAGTTTTCGAGGTGGACGAACGTTGCCCCATTTCGTCTTCTCTAGTTCTAAGGAAGAAGCTGACAGTAGGCAGCAACAAAGACTTAGCAATGTGAGCAGAGCTTCCATCATGTCTAGCTCGAGACGACCATTTCCATACATCTATATCTATATACACATACATACATACATACATGTACATACCTGTACATACATACATACATACCGCGTATACTGGGCCGTCCCCAGGCCACTCCCACGTTTTCAATGTTACACGGATGACATTGTAACATTGGACTGGCCTGTATCCACCATACATGTATCATCGATCCAATGCGCGTGCGCAATATTATGCAGGAAGATCACTAAGGGTACATTCACAATTATACTACATTCAGTCAAATGAGTTACACCTTCAACAGTTAGCTAAAACTTGATGTTAACTTCAAATGTCCTAATCTCCATTGGGTTGAGAGTTATTATAAACTTTGGTCCCTCAGTTGGCCAAGCGTAAGCTGGTGAGGCATTGGCTGGGGGCTCTGTGTGTTTGTGTAAGTGAGAGGGTGGAAGAAAGAGAAGGGACAGAGAGAGGTAGGGAGAGAAAGAGGAAAGGGAGGGATCGAGGGGGGAGGCAGGAAAATGGTTGATAAGAGAATACATGACATTGTAAGTTTTGAGCTATTACTCACTATCAGTTTTCCATTTCAATCGGTTAACTGGAAATTCTGCATTTCCTCCAAGTGTTAATTCTTTAATTGATGTGATCTCGTAAATAAATAAATCCTACAATCAAAGAGAAAACAGTGTGATAAAAGAGGGGGGGGGATAAAGGTAAGGAGGAGAGAGAGACTGAGAGACTGAGAGAGAGAGAGAGAGAGAGAGAGAGAGAGAGAGAGAGAACTCACTGCCAAAGACAGTTCGAGAGGCTTGTTGAATGGTGGTTCGTCAATTGCATACTGGTGCTCTAAACGAAGCAGGTAGCTATCATCTCCCAAAGATTGCAGAGTCAGCAAATGCACATTCGGTGGAAGTTCCTTAGTCAAACCAGTGTACTGTGCATAGGAATACAAAATTTCAACATGAGGCTACTAATTAATGGATACTATTGCATAGCCATGTATCTCAGCTTTTGGTGTGGCTGAATTTAATGCATTATCTTACATTTGTTGCGTATTTTTTGATGTAGTCCTTTGGATCGCCAGAGTCACTGACAAACAGTGGATATGGGTTCATCATGAGTAGTTCTCCCAGCGTGCGATGGTAGATAGTGGAGTTCTCAACATTATCCACAACGACAAGATGGCGTCCGCGGATGATGAGACCCTTCCCATCCACTCCTGGCTCATTTAGCGGCTCACCAACACCACGGTGATCATCATGTAACATTCGACGGTGAACCTGTACGCAGTTGATAACAGCCACAACCCATAGCCATGTACTATAGTACACTAGTGTACAAAGCCATAGCTAGCCTATTGGCAAGGGACAAACTTAAAGCTAATTTCTTGCATACTGTTATAACCTTCTGTGAGGAAACAAATTGTGGTTATGCTCCCACCCATAAAATCTGCAAAAACCTTCCACCATTGATTTTAGGGCATGCGGCAAAATCTCGCATAATTAAATGCATAGGTAATGTCATGTACCATCAATTCCAGTTGTCCATCATTCAAACTGGAGCCTCCATGGGAACGATCAGTTAGCACTGTGAACTGGACATCTTTTGATGTGTCCTACATCGCAAATAATTATTCTGAATCAAGGTACGCAGGGCAAGTTTGATTTGAACTTGCCTTCATGTATATACGTGAGTTGACAGGATAATAATTTTCTGCTACAGGATCGGTATTATTCAACTTCCAAGTTGGTCGGAAATTACGTCTGATTGGTATAATATATATAATGCAAAGGCAGAATAGGAATTGTATGCTAGACTATCACCATACAACATCACAAACTTGGGAACAGGGTTTACAACGAGGCTAACACAGTCATGTGCTTACTGAGCGATTTACACCATCATGCATGAGGAGTCCAGGACAACTTTACCAAAACTAACTACCTGGACCATCTTGTTATGCTGTGCTAAATTTTGGGGTTTTGACAATCAAAGATTTGCCTAGAAAGGTATATATAACTCACACTCTCTTTTGCATCTCCCTTCCATTGGCATCGGTGTACCAAATTCTATTGGTGTCGAGATCAGTAGAGAATCGACTAATGATCTCCTTGCCAAGACTGTCACTATAAAAACAAACAAAAAAATGGTATTGAGTATTGTCTATTTGAATTGCTAGTGATCACATACTTGATGGGAATAGGTCCCACAGTGAATTCAAACTCCACAAATGGTTGATCATAGAAGATTCTGACAGACTGGTACACCCATGAGTTGAACTTTTGAGTTGCTTCTATGAACAATTCATCCTAGAGATACATACATGTACAGCAGCTATAATAGTAGCATTCCGGTGATTCTGGCCCACATGTTGTAGCTGCTATATACTTGAAATGCGACATGCATACCCGGGAGTGGGCACTTTCCATGGATCCTAAGATATTATACCTGTGTAATAGAAAAATCTTCAATAATGCCGCCTCGACTGACATCAAATGGCTGTGTCCCATTCGGTCTGCATTGTGGTATACCGTATACATAATACATGACTGTACAATCATGACCTTGTACAGTGTGTATGTAATGTGCAATGCGCACAACGTACTAAGTTGTCACAATAATATTATTATTATTACCTGAAGATATAAGCCCCAGAAGCTTGAGTGGAGTTCTTATTGTGTCCGTCACTTGAATTGTACCAGTAGAAGCCTTGGTCCACGCTAACCGAGATCTTACTGTCTTTGTTGGTGATTCTCTTGACATGTTTTGTTGAACCATCAAACAGAACTTGAATATGCTATAAATTAGGAGGACAAAATTAATAGCTACTTTATAGCTCTTCAATTATTCTGTGTGAAACAACATTACATCGTTCTCAATAGGGATGTCTTCTGCCACATGTTTTGGAAATGTCTTTGTTGGAGAGAGTGTGGTGACCTTTGCACCCTTGATGGCTATTTCATTCGCTGACGATGCTCTTACAAAGTATGTCTTAAATCCAAATGCTAGTAGCATGTCCTGAAATGATAAATAGATACATAACACTTTAAACTTTATAGCAGAGGTACATGATCTCATGCATATTATGTAAATTACCTTAATGACAAGTTCATATTTAGCAGAGCCAGATATATTGGAACGGGCATGAACAGTTGCATCGGAAACTTTTACAACCTTCAGTAAGAAAGAACACACGTGGGATAAAATTAATCATGCCCAGAAATTCATAAAATTTTTGTAATCTATGTTATTCAATGCCGTGTATATCATTGCATATAGCCAAGTACATGTACCTGAGCCATGATGGCTTGTCCAGACTCATCCATGACAGAAAGTTGAGTAGAATTGACAGGAACTCTCAGGAACACAGGCCAAGAGTGAGCAATGGGATTGTACACCAAGACATTGAACTAAAATAAAACCAGACAATATAAAAATAATCAATGCTCACTGAGATTCAAAATCTTCACAGAGCTTTATCATAAAAATTAAATAGATGCTGGATGTAGCTGAAAGCTAGCTTGACAGTGTGAAACTGATAACAGATTTGTGAATTTTTATCCAAAAACTTTAGGCTATACAGTACATACTTCCAATACATGTAAGCATACATTTCCCAGCTCAGTTGTAGGGCAAATGCTGATGTTGAGGTATTCACAAGACTTAAATTTTGGAGCAGGAGCACCAGATTTGTTGGTCACATGTGCTCCGACGACGTCTGCAACGAGAACTTCACACTCCACCTGACCAATGTGAAGCCTCATAGCGTAGTCATATGCAACAAACTGCTTCTCAGTACCACTGCAGTGTAGTTTAGGAATATGATTAACTACAACATTAATTGGAGTTATGCAACTTACGAGACAGCATCATGATGTTGGCTCACTCCCATGGCCTCTTCTGAAGAGGGAAGTCAATATCATGATTGTGGACTCATGACCATTTTTATCATGTAAATTGATAGTGATAGGCTAGCTTCTCTCTCCCTCCCCCCCCCCCCCCCCCCCCATCCCTCTCCCTCTTTCTCTGCACTAACTACACATTCCCACAGGAAACAATGTAAAATACACTGTATACAACATACGTAGACGTTTTGAAGTGGCTGTAGTCTTCCTCTGTGACATCAGTGATGTCCCTAATACCTCCAGCTGCTTACAGACTTGGAGCAAGGAATTCATCTCTCTAACATAGGCCTTGAGAGCTGGACGACTGGTGAAGTAGCCTGATTTGTTACATGGTAGTGATGTTTATATGTATGCCTGAAGACACACAGGAATAGAATGCTTGTACTAGTTAAAATTTTCAATTCTTGTGGCTAGTGAGCCTCATAATTATATATAATAGAGGTTGGGATTCACACTAACAGCAAAAACTATTAATGATCTATGGCTTACCAGTCCAGTATGCATAGGGTTTATTAGCATAAGGGAAGAAGTCATCTTCTTTGATTGACCAGCTGAGTCCAGCCTGGTTCACAGCGTCAAGGTAACGGGAGGGGGTGGAGTAGAACACCTTGATACGAGGCTCCTGCATGAAAGTACACGTACCCTTACTACTTTCATATTGTTCTGATAACCATTTCAATGTGCATCATGGTCGTTATTTAGTAAGATACCTATGCTACAGATACTCAGTCTTGTCCCCTGGCCCTTCCTGCTTATCAGAGCTACATGCCGAAAATTGAAACTTGGGCTGGGAGTAAGAACAGATCTTGCACAGTGCACACGCCACTCTGATCAGGGTACAATTTCATTAACCTTTTCCATAGTGTACTTCATGAGCTTGTCAAGGTTCTTGTAGTCCTCTATGGCATTCTTGTACTGAAAGTCACCTCCAAACGTGAACATGATATGTCCAGTTCTGTAGCTCTCAACGACTTGGAGAATGTACTTGATGAAGTCATCCACACGTTCGTTGACGTTGTAATCAAAAAGCTTACGATCATCCTACAATATTATTACATTAATTGATTATATTATGTTGAGTGCATGTATATATAGAAGCTACATGCAACAGACTGTGTTCAGCATAATAATGTATTTTTGGCAACACGGTAGACATTTAAACATGCAGTTCAAGTTTTACATGTATTCAGCATATACGATTATTAGGCAGAAAATCTTGATGGGATTCACAATGGTAGTATAGCACAGTTACCATATTGCCATGCAAACATAAACTAAACTCAATTCCCTATCAAATTTTCAGCGTAAACAGTATCAACTCTGCTAACTATGTGATTTACCTGCATAGGTGGCACAATGCAGCGCTGATCAAAACAAAACCCAGGAGGTGGACTGTAGCCACGGATGAGTATTCCTGTAAAGAGATCAGTAGCTTTCCCCAGAGACCTGCTGGGTCGCCAAACCATCTCCATGGTTTTGTCATTGAGACGCTGGACCTTATCATCGTAGTCAACTCGAGAAAAGAACAAACCATCAAACCCCATCTGAAGGAATATGATATTTGCACCATGTGCATGTGCGTTATGTGTGTGTACTATGTGTGTGCATGTGCACTCTCTCACACTCACACATACACATCTAAACATGCACACATATACATGTACATATGAGTGTATGCCTGTGTACATGCATGTGCATGTGATCTTACATTAAATGTAGCAAGCATTGGTGATTGAAATAAATTTAGGGATACCTTAGGGTACAGCAGTTGTATCAAATTAAAGTGGGTAGCTATATTTACCAAAGCCTTATCCCCAGGCTCCTCCCTATGCTTACCATAGCAAAATAGCAGCCATTGCATTTGAGTGTCCAAATGGATCAATCTGCCAGGCCACTCGAGGTCGGGCCTCAGCTCCAAAGTTATCCTCAACAAATTTTAACCCTAAAAAAGTACATGTACATTTAAGTGAGCTCAACAAACTGAAGTAGTTGGTCAGAGTTTACTGACCTAGAGTCATCTGGTCGATGATGGCATTGTAGTGCGTGGCAGCTTCATCATTCATACACCAATCAGCATTCACAAACTCTAGCTGCTTGTTCTTAACTAGCCTTTTTACCTGTGCATTAATAACTAATAATGTATAGCTTCAAAATATTAGTGGTACACATCATAGGTAGATTTGGAACATTCTCACCGTCAAAAACTTTGTAAAATAAATTTTGCGGAAACGACCCTATACTACATTAATGTTTTACTTTGACAGTTCACATGCATTTTAGCTGTCACTCCAGATGTACAGTAGCCAGTCGACTATCTCACAGTATTTATGGCTAAGTGTACATGCATGATATTATAACTCACATACAAAAATATTATAGATATGTGCAAACTGGGCTCACAACAAGAAACTCACAATTTCCTTTGTTGCATTGGTTTGCTCATTCCACCATCTTGTGAAGAAGGCCATCTCGACGTAGATGAATGTGCGATCCTTATCCACCAGCAACTGCTCAATGACAGTGTCTAGAATGTACTGGACGGCTGCATTAAGATACCAAAAATAGTAGCAGCATTAGCAAATAATTTGGGGGCGGGTAGAACTCACTCATTAGAAATGTTCCATTAGGCTATACTGTGCATGGCAGCTAAATACTATATTTAAGCAAGGATACTGAGACAAAATTTCAGTAAGTACTATGTTAGACTATTGCAATACCTCACTAAGAAAATACAAAGGTCAGTTCCTAACTACTCTCCTGTGGGGATCACAGCTCATTAATAATAATTATCTCCTTCATGTCCCCCCCCCCCCCCCCAACAATAATCCCCAATCCCACCTCCCTTCATCCACCCTATGATTGGTAAGGCTACAGCAGTTGTGCACTAGTACTGAATGATATCCATAATCTATGGTTTTTGCAGCTTATTAATTATAATAGTGATTCAAATCAGCAGCCGTGCACATGCATGGGTGCTTCTAATGTGCGTGCCAGTGCCGTACCCCAGCATATTAAAGTGCACTGCCCCACCCTCTTATAACTACCCTTTCAATATATGCATGCTAATGATTAAACACGCATAGGTTGCTGTAAAGGTCAACGTACATTCATAGTAGTACTCATCCACTGTCATTTGCCATCCGACATCGTCGTGAGTGTGAGCCCGGGAACCACGTGCACGTAGATCGTGTCGTTGATGTCCAGTACTCGAGCTGGCTGAGATCTTGAGCTTTGAGTTTGAGATTCTTCACCAACAGAGAATGGAACTAGCACACACTGGATGAGGATCAGCAATTCGAGCAAGACCATGGCTGTGGCGCTGCAGATTGATTTGACGATCTTTACCAAATAGAAGTCTCCTCTAATCCCACCCCCTCACTAAAGTTAAGTGCAGGGGCTCCTTGATCCCCCCGCTCGGGGAGCGCATGCGCAATTTACAGAAAACGAGAGCTCGTATACACATACCCCCCGCGCGCGAGTTGCATCTAGATCTGCACGTGCACATTGAGATGAGAGCTGCAGCACTAGCACGCACTAGCACTATACTAGCGCCTGTGAGCTGATGACCCTTACCTGTGTATTGTGCTAAGTTGTGCGCATGAGCAGAAGTAGAGTCGATAGGCGTGGTCAATATAATAATAATTACGTCCAGAGTCCCAATTAACAAATCGATTCGGCCTCGCGATGAGGTAATTATGATGAATAATGATGAAACCTATGATGAAATTATGATGTAATTGCTGTGAAACTGTTTCAAAATGTTTAGCGCTCATGAAAGGTTGTTGGGACCCAGAATTCGAACCTAGCGTAGAAGAGATCGTGGACTATCCGAAGATATCCTTTTGGCGTTTCTCTCAGTTCGCTTTCTCTAGCGAGCTCGCTTTCAGGGCAGGGGGATTTCCCTATTCAGTCGAGCACATGGCAGGTGAAGGTCAACCGGCTCAAGCCGCGCGCCCCAATATTGTACGCGTATACGGAGCATGCGCAGTTTGTCGATGTGTCCTAGTTCGAATTTATGGCGGCGTATTCGTGAGGGACTCTGGACGTAGTCTCTGAGTTGTTCATTATGTCCCCAGTAGCAATTTACTTTTCTGTGGTTATGAGGTAATTATGGTGTAATTACCTGGTAATTATCTGGTAATCTCTTAGGTAATCTATGAGGTAATTATGAGAAAATTCAGGGCCTCGCTGGAGCCTTTCTAAGACGTGAAAATCGGTAAATATGTAGAGCATCAAACGCCCGTATCTAGCGAATACCTTATAAGCTGCGAGTTACAAGTACCGCTGGCCGAATTGCACGCGTTTTCTTGGCTTACGTAATCCCATGGATAAATAAAGCTAGCCTTGCGCTATATATAGCACGCATAGCACAGTGCTAGTGTGCCACGGCCGACCGATCTGAAGTTCGGAAGCTGTACTGCGCCTTCGAGTTCGTCCCTGTGGTGGATGAAGCATCGAAACCTGTCTCTATCAGTCGGTCTCAGACGTGATTGAGGCACTGTCATGCACTGTGCATGACTGTGCACGCACTATATTGACGACCATTAAATTTTACCACATGCATCATTACCACTATGCAGCTACTGGGGACATGGTCCAAGTGTCATAATAATAATAATTTCGATAAACACACCACTTAAGGTGTACAGGAAATATTAAGTAGTAAGCTTATTAAAAATTAGAAATAATTTAGTTTAGTGCTACGCTCCTGGACCTGGACCTTGCCAAACGATTCGAAGCATATTTAATAAAGGAAGCCAGTTTTTCGCCTATTTCGATGGATTTGTTGCACTTACGAATTCTTCAGAGGCCTAGATGTCCAGATCTGGCGATCTTTGTGCCCTTGCGTATCATGTATGCGCGCGGGGTAATTATTGCTAACAACATCTGTGGTTGAGGACCTCCACAGATGGACATCTAGGCCTCTGAAGGATTCATGAGTTAAGTTATGATGAAACCTATGATGTAATTATGACGAAAACTATGAGGCAATCGATATGGGGTAAGACTGGAAGAATGTCAGTGTCTCGAGATCCATGGAGCCTTTCAGAGATCTAGATTCTAGACTTGAAAATTCGGCATGTTTCTAGAGTACACATGAATACAGTTGCGTGTAATATTTTCTCTGATAGGTATGGCTGGTCGCGTTCACATAATCCAGTAGCTAAATTAATAGAGCTAGCCCAGTGCTATATATAGCACACACTGTGCATGGGGATAATATTATTACGACGGTCGTGTGTTTCATAATTATTAGTATTGACAATCATAGTTTTCTGGTCCCAGAATTTATTGCAACCGGACCAATGCATATACAAATTTTAACTAAGTAGCTAGCTATTGCTATAGTCTATCTACGATTCTAAATAATAAAGTACAGTTCAAATTATCAGCATAGTCAAGTGGCACCAAATGAGTACGTAATAGTTGCTGTTCCTTCAGGGCTGCAATTAAATGACTCATCGTGTTTCCCAGGTTTCAAAGTGACTACTTTTTTATTACATAGTTCATCAGACTTTCTGTCACTGCCATCCCAGTCCCAGATATCAATCGTGATACTCTTCCATGTGTTTTCATTGAATACCAGGTAGTCATCCCATGTTGGGCTATTAGTACCTCCCCTGTGTGGTGTAGTCATTTTCGTGGTAGTGCCTTTTGCATCCTTTGCGGTCACTTCCATGTATGGATCACTTTGTCCGGCTGCCCATGCGTCTCTGTCTGCCAACTTACTTGCACTACCCTTAACTTTAAGCTGGCCTTTAAAGTTTTCACAGTTAGTTCCTACATAGCCTGATTGACACTCACAGGAATAATAGGTACCTGAGCATACATAAACACATGTGCCTCCGTTTTGGCATGGATTTTGTTTGCATTTATTTTCATGTATTTTATCAAAGGCCACATTAAACTTCAGTTGTTTCCGTGTATCGAAGTTGAGTGAGCGATCATACTTACAGTAGCTACCATGAGGGAGCCCCACAAGAAAATCGGGTGATAATGGTTCAGAAACTTTGCCGCTACCTTGATAGTTCCAGATTTGAATAGTTATAATATCGTCCCATATTTCGCAACCAAATTCCAAAACGTAGCCATTGGATCCCCAGGAAGGACTTGCATTACCATCAATGGTACTAGTCCTCTTTGTGACCGTTCCTTTAGAACTCCCCGCCTCCACTACAACGTAAGCATTTATTGGTTTTCCCGATCCATCTAGGTTCTTCAGACCACTTGCATATTTCACCTTCACTGTCAAGGATGCGGGAACATCCGTTGGTGTGCTGGTTTTTCCTATAAACTCCTTCCCACTCTCTAGCTCACTACTTGTCATTACTTGATCCTTGCCAAGATTGTTGTATTTATTGTGCACGAAAACTTTCGATATCTTGGTATCTCCTTCGAAGTAGTCATTTTCCAAGCTTAAGTGAGATGTTTCATCTGCATTTTGTTGAGCACTATCCTCAGCTGCATTTTCAACACATCCTGGTTGTAGTTGATCTTTGATGCATCGATAACACTCTGCATCATGATCAGGCTAATGATGCAGATGCATACCAAATGCAAAATTGCAGTGTTAGCCATAGGAGCACCTGTGAAGTAGACATGAATCGATGTGTGATGCACATGTGATACGTTAGCTACATAGTCATGACATTGTGGTATATACATTCATCTAACCTTTACATCTGTTCGTTGGTTCTATAGATCTTCTTAACAGTTGAAAGTAGCTAACTAGCTATGATAATAATATTATAGCGCTGTGGCTATGGAATATTTGCTATATGTCCCAACTTTTATAGCCGAAACCAAATCTGTGAGCTATCTACACAGGTGCTAAACATAAGATTTTTTTGTCACGTGCTCCGTACTTATCGATAGTCTCAGTGGCTGACACGTATTGCCACATATATAGCTAACACCCAATGGATGCACCATGCATGACCGCTTCATTAATAGCTAAAATTTTGTTTTCAGAGGAGCTTCCAATTGCACAATAGCCTAAAAGGGTAACATTATTTGGTAGCATACTTGGTAGGCTTTAGCTAGCACTGACACTCAGAATCCATGCAGCTGCAGGCCTGTACGTGTTCCTGCTACATAAAGTGTCATGGATGCCAGAGTATTACTGTTACTTCCACTGCACAAGGTTACCTGATAGCTGAAATAAAAGGGTAGCATTATTTGGTAGCATAGATCTACATGATAGGCTTTAGCTGGCACTGATGTGTTCCTTTAGTACCTGCTATATTTGTAACTCATGTACGCCAGAGTGTTATTGTTACTTCCACTGCAGAAGGTTACCTGATAGCTGCATGGCCTAAATGGGTAGCAGTATTTGGTAGCATAGATATACATGGTAGGCTTTAGCTGGCACTGATGTACTACGCTGATGTGTTCCTTTAGTCCCTACTATATTTGTAACTTATGTACGCCAGAGTGTTATTGTTACTTCCACTGTAGAAGGTTACGTACCTGATAGCTGGCCTGAAAGGTTAACATTATTTGATAGCATAGATCTACATGGTAGGCTTTAGCTGGCACTAGATATGTTCCTTTAGTTCCTGCTATATTTGTAACTCAGAGTGTTATTGTTACTTCCACTGCACAAGGTTACCTGATAGCTGGCCTAAATGGGTAGCAATATTTGGTAGCATATAGATCTACTTAGCTAGCACTGACACTTACTATGTTCCTTCGGTCCTGCAGCTATTAATTAGCTAGCTATAGCTAGCTAGCTAGCTATATAACTGTCACTCGTGTATGCCTGAACGTTATTGTTACTTCCAATGCAGGCAACTAGCTAGCTAGCAGCAGCCACCTGCCACTAGGCCTGGGCCAAATATTCGGGAATAATTTTTTGAATAATAGGCAGCTTCTTGAGAAAGTTGAATAATGGGCTTTCAACTGCTCAAGGAAGTACTGTGCATGCGCAGGATGTGCTTAAAATAGAAAATTTTGTGCCATGTGACGAGAGCCTGTGGTCAAATGGAAGAAGCACTGGATCCAGATATACAGTCACAGTCCTCGATCACTTTATGGAAGTGCCAAGAGCACTTTGACCCTCGGAACGTACAAGAATGAGAAAAGTTACATGTTAAGTCTATAGCTACATGCAGCTACATTCCCGGCCGGGTCACATTCATGTTTTGTTTGCAGCTTTTTTAAGAATAATAGGTGACGTTCTCTTGAATAATGGGATAGATATTCAAGAATAAAGTTCTTGAATAATGGGCAAGTTTAGAGGAATATTTGGTCGAGGCCTACCTGCCACCCTTATTACTCAACTGTCACTACCTGGTACATGGTATATACCACTGGCGTAAGAAGCAAGGGGGGGGGGGGGCTGTAGCCCCCCATCTTTTCAGGCAAGTGGGCGTAGTGGTAAGCAGAAGTCTATTTTTTTTTTGCTAGAGATTTTGTGAATGATATCATCCACTTTAAAGCCAAATTAGCACAAAAATGGGCATGATTTGATAGCATTTATGTGTGGTCCAAAAAATTTTAGCGTGCTTTGCGCACAATGTATTTTAAAGCCCCCCTATTCAAAAACATCTTCTTACGCCACTGTATACGTATAATATATGAGACCAATGAACTTTAGCTTATCTACAGATTTATGATTGGGTATTAATCATTTATTTTGACCAAAGCATACACTCTGATTAATATCACACCATGCATGATTGTTGTTAGTGACTTATCAGATACTAACTGTTACAGTGCGAGTAAGAATTTCTTTTATCCACGAGACTGTAATAATAGTATGTGCAGTCCTAAAATTTCTATGCGAGAGTGTATCCATCATTATCATTTGGTTTCAGTTAAACATGCATGGCTTCCCTCAGATGTAGATCTACACAATCATCGTACAGTATACGTATTTAAGTAAGGAAGCGTCCACCATATCTGTATAATATTATTATCTCTCAGGAATGAAGAGTATGTGTGTCACTGAAGTGATTCTGTCAGTGTTTCTAGCCATAGCTCTGGCAGAACATGATGGGGAAAAGTCTATTGACAACTATTTCCAAACTTTGACTGCAAACCATGGTGAGTGATTAGCTATCAGAACTAGATAGATAGAGTATTAATTTGGTATTCACAGGTGAAATACAACAGGCAGGACAATGCTTTTGTCTTAATGCGCACTGTTGGTACCAGCAATGGAGCGTTACTGTACACTCACACCATGAATGTTGCTGTCACTCTGGTGGATTGTCTTTTAGTGGGCCAGCTGGTTGTGTCCCATGGTAAATAAACAAGTTGCAATTTCTGAATGCAAGACACTGAATTTTATTTAGAAACTGTCACACTCGTAAGTTATGTAGCTATTGTTATTAATTTTGCAGCAAATCTTCTGACTGCATTACTAGCCTACCTCAAGGTGAAGGGATCTGCTACAGTAACGCCCTAGATTGCCATGGCTCTAATGAAAAAATGAGATCTTTTAATAAATGCTGCTGTATTTATGATTGGGGGTCATTTAAAGTGTCAGATACTTGCTTTACATGGTAAGGAATGCTAAACATATTAACAGTTACTGCATGTATTATTATTATTATTATTATTATTATTATTGTACTAGTAGCTAATAGTGTCAACAGTGCTACTCAGTATTTAAAATTAATTCATAGCTATACCACGAAGCCAATATAATATTATCTAGCAGCACAGCTAGCTGTACGGCTACAGCCACAGCTTGCTGCACCTTCGACTGGGGAAAACCTTGTTACTATGCATAGGAGCTATATAACTTGCTCTCATTGGACAATCACTTTACATGACAGGGAGGAAATTTTTCTATGGTAATTCCACCCCTGTTTTAAATTTATAAATTAATACATATAGGATATAAGGTCTATACTATAGGGTGAGGAATAATTTATACAATGTCATGACATAATAATGAAACTTGCTCCATTATGCAGCCATGATTATTTGTGCAAAACGCTAGAGAAGGAGGGTAAATGCTACGCTAGCTATGATAACTGCTTTGGTGGAACTAGCTTCACCGCAGAAACACATAAGAAATGCTGCTGTGAAAATGGTGGAAAATCTTTTGATGGGCCTGAAGGTTGTTTCAAATGGTAAGCAGTGCAATTAATATTAAGTTAGCTACCGGTCGGCTGCATGCATGCCAGTGCATGCACGATAATTATTTTGTATTAAAGAATGCTGTATCAGATAATACGTTGTAGAATTTGTCTTCTGTCATGTAACTATATATACAGCGAAGAGTCTGACTGCATTGAATTTCCTCGGGGAAGGGGGAACTGTTATTATCATACACGAGATTGCTCTGGTGGATTAAATGATAGTGGAACACATTATGATGAATGTTGCTGTGACTTTAAGGGAAGCTCTTTTGAAGGCCAGGACATCCATGGGAAAAATGTTTGTTATGTCTGGTAAGCAAATTAATTATACTGTATAGAATAGTATGATATTAATTTTCATACCTGCAAGTGCAGTCTGCAATTAAGATTTTATTGACTGCACCTTGAAAGATCTATAGCCTTACAGCCGTACCTTACTCGTTTCTACTGTACTACTATATATATGCAGCCATAGTTTCAACTGTTAAAGATAAAAAGACAAAGGACTCGATTAATAAAATTTCTTGTTTTATGATAATGCATAATAGACTATAGATCATTGACTTGGTAGTTACCTACACATACTGTACATGTATTATGCATATAGTTAACGGTATCATTTTCGAGTGCAAATTTGATGTAGTACTGAATTATCATAATTATAATGATATAGTACAGCTGTTACTAGTTGCTCCCAGATGAAGCATATTATCATAGAGTCGGTAGACTCTATAAGTAGGGATGGCCCGAACACTCCCATATATGTAATACATTATAAACACCCAAATATCTCAGAACAGGTAATTTTGTGGAATTTCTAACTGTGAAAATCAGAATCTCCAGCAAATTCTGTATCATCAAGATCAAGATCGTTCATCAAAAAAATTGTACATGCCATGGCAGAACCAGATATTAGAAAAATAGCCATTTGTCAATCTTTCTTTCTTTCTTTCTTTCTTTCTTGTTTCTCGGGCTAGCTCAAGACTACCTTGACCTCTCACCTTAGCTTGGGTATAAATCCATTCCATTTTGTAGCGCGCAGTGCAGTGACACGCTAATTTCCGTTATCTTGACAGGTACGTGATCGCGTGAGCATGTCCAGAAATGGGCGGAAGTGCACGGAGCCAGCTTTTGTCCGTATACTATAAAATTGCTCCGCGTCACGCGCGCGGCCTCAATGTATTATCCACTATGGGAATAAATTTTTACCGACTTAGTAGAGCCTCAAGGAGTAAAAATGCCAAAATGCACCGATTCAGTCATGACAATCATCCTTTTTACTACAGTGGTCCCTCTTTTGAGAGACCGCACTTGAATCCAAATAAAAATGGTCTCCCAAACGAGGTGGTCTTCCACCAGAGGAGGGTGGAGCAATAGGTGGAGCTTTGCAAGAGTGGATTGCATTATGCCATACATAATTTATATGAAAAATAGTTGCTTGGTACCCGTATTCATAAGAAAGAAACTACTTTTCAACCTCCAGTCACAGGGATATTTTTAGCCCGATGAATCACTCCTCTTCTAATATGAGAACTTTTCTCTTTCCAGTCGCGCATTACTGTGGCAAAATTCCATTCCAAGGTAGATCTACAGATTGTGCAATGTGCACGTGGGGTATTTGATCTACAGAGCTCTAGTTGAGATCAGTGATGGTCTTTAATTTCCACATAATTGGTGGTCTTTGGTTGGGTTCTAGAGGTGGTCTTTGACCAGAGGGCTGTTTGTATGTAGAGTGGTTTTGTGCATGCACTTTTTGGTTCTTAATTCTGAATCCATGTCAGATAAGTTTATATTTATGAGGGTTCTGATTATTTTGTACGCATGGGATGATGCTGACAACAACCTATATAAGCAAATATGTTAACCGCTAATATAACAGATCTAGATATGTCTTGAAGGCCAATTTAACGTAAAATCAACTTCAGCATGTATGACCACATTGCATTGGGGCACATTATTGCCTATGTGCAATGATGTTGGATAGATTGGATAACAGAGTGTGATTACACTAACCGGAGCAGGTCACTGCATATGTAACGGAATAACATAATTCTGCAGAGCAGATCATAATGTGACCATATTAAAATGGAGCAGGATGTTGTGCAAAATACTGTGGACTGCAGCCCATGTGACCATGGTAAATGGAATAAATCACTGCATGTGTGTGCAGTGATGTTACATGTAAATGTCTAAGTCGAATCGAGGTAAAGTGGACAGCATTTGTCTGAATGTGTCGTATTTAGCCCCCGAACCAAGTGTGCATACTGTGATTTGCATGCTAGGAAGTGGGGGGATCATGATTGACACAAGATTGTTTGGCTCGACACAATACATGTTAGGGGTATTAATACTCCATATTTCTACACAATTAAGAACCTTCGTGGTTGGAGGTCAAAGCCTCTGCTTGATTAGCTATTTCAACATGAGGTCGATGTACACCCGTGACCTCCTGATGTCATGGAATACAAGGACATGATAGTCTAAAAGTCTTACCGACTCGGAATAGTTGTCCCTTACAAAGTGGGCATGTGGGCATTTGATATTACAGAGTAATATGAACCCTCTGATTGAAGGGTTTGCATTTCCTATTGTGTAGTAATGCAATCGGGTCTATTTGACCAGATGGTAAATTAATTGGTGACTGAGAATTCTGTAGGACAACGGGCTACATGGCCATGAGGAGTATAAACAGGCAGCGGAAATGGAATTAAATTCCTTGTGGAACCGGGACTGTAGATGCTGGGAGTACTAAAAATAGATGGCTTCCCGCATGTGAACCTGAGGCACTGAGTCTGAGTTGTGCATGCTGCCTATAAAGATATGTACGTACCTGGTGCTGGCCAGGCTGTAAGTACAAAAAAAATGGCGTATGTATTCAGGTCTACATGTACAGTTTAGCCACTGCCGCTTTGAATTACAATCTAAAAGTATCTGTCATGGCCATGCATGCCGCCAGCAGACATCACAAGTTAATGAACTCTAATGATTAACTTACGGACCATTTGAGGAACAGAAAAGTACCGGTTGAATTGATGATGTTGTAGTGTACCGCATTGTCGTGTTTTAATCCGGTTCACCAAGGTGGCTGTGAGTGCATGGTCATGCACCTCAAGTCGTGCACTGTGCTGTGAAAGGGCCCTTCAGGATCTCCCGGACTGAAACGGGTCGTGATAAGCCATTGGAGAATTTCTCATTACTGACAGGATGTCTGAGGTGTAACCGTGATGGACCCAAGGCCTAGGTCAGTGATAATTTAAATACGGAAGGAAGGGTCGTCTCCTGCATTGACCATGGCGGTAGCTTGTCTTATTAGGCTCTGGTCATGGCGTTGGCCGTTCGTAACTGTTCGGTGGCAAGGCGATTCAAAGATTTTTCCACTGCGATGTTCTTCTTGCTTGCAGGAGTTGTTGCGCAGTTAAAGTGTGCTTTATTTAGAATAATTGTATACTCGTGTGACGTATGCGCATGCGCCATACGTCATGGGCAAACGTGCTCTTTACGCCGGCCTGATGCTATTAACTATAGTTTATGCATGCATAAACATCATTTTAATTTTATCCGTTAGTAGAGGATTAGAATTACACTTGAACTGATATGCAGGAAAGACATGATGTATACACATAATATTATATAAACAATTAAGGACAGGAAATGCATAGTGTGGTTAATTGTATATTTATATAGAGATAACTTCTTAAAAGCAAAATATCTACCCTCTGAGGCTGAACAAAGATTAATAATACATTGTGAATTTAACCATAATATAGTAATATGCCAGAATGCATGAGTGAAGCATGTAATGCAAATGTATTAATATCATTTGAATAGACACATCTGTATTCAATAGCTGTTGACTCAAAGATCTACTGAGCCAATGATAACCATGCATTATTGTTCTCAAGTCATTCTTACAGAAATGCTGTAAATCATGATGAATGCTAACCTAGTCACACAGCCTTCTGTACTGGCTCATAGATCATACAGACTACGTAACCGGGATTGGAAACTGCTCACGTGAGCAATAGAGTCCATTGGGACAATATGTGTTGCATGAAAACCATAAAAATTGTGAAAAAACACAAAAAATGGTCAAAAATCACACATTTTTCTAATACTTTTGACAGTAGCTATTAAATAAACCTGATAACTTAGCTATCCTCGTGAGCAAGGCCTTCTTCTAACTATTTGTAGTGACGAGAAGTTCCTTAGTTCAGTATCTGAGGTGTTCTAGTCCCAACAACGAGGTACGTGACTTCTGGTGACAGTTTTTTTGTGTTTCTGGCTAAGCGGTAGCAGTATATTCTCCAAAATTTAATAGTGGCTATCCTAGTGCGAAGGCATCATATTTTGACTTTGAGCTTCGGTTTTTGGTAGCTGCTGCCACACGAATCGAGATACAGTCCCGAAAGTGGTTTATACAGCGTCCTATGGGGCAAGTATGGACAAAGGCAACTGAAATAGCAGTGAACAACTTTGTATCCTGAAAAGACTGCCGTAGATAGTTGCACTCTTCAAAAAATGTTGCTAGTAGTATTCTTCCATCATAGAGCTTTAAATAATAATAATACTCATTATGACATTAGTACACGCTAAACCGTCTATGATCATAACATCATGTAAATGTGATACAATAACAGAAAGCAAGCAAATCAGTAATCACATCTTTGCTGAGAGATAATATGCATAATAATGACTTCCTCTATTTCACTGATCATTCAGTTTAGCATGCACCAGGTTTCCCAGGTATCAATTTACAACCACACACATGAGTGAAATAGAAATATTTCACACAGTATTTTCACGATTGACAGGGGAATAAACCATCTCACAAACCACTGTGACTATTGCAAATTTCTAACCTGGGTTACTCTGCTGAATAGATTTGGGAAAAATATTCTAGTCAGTGCCTTATAGATAACGCCATACAGTTGTGCTACAGTGGTTTGTAACTATTAAATATAGCAAAAGGTGCTGCCTATAGCTCACTATGAATTTTCTATTAAGGTAATAACTGCCTAAGGTAATATATTTACCTTACATATTATGAATTAATTTTTCAGGTGCATAGTTACATGCACTCTTCTCCATTAGGAGCCTATAAGCCCTTGGCGTTAATCATCAAACACACACCAGATTTTGCATGTGAAATTAACTATTGCAATCTTTGGAGAGCTGTTGATGAAATGATCTCATGATCACACAGGATCTTCTGACAAACAATAGGTGCTATAGACATTTCAAATTAATAACAAATTCAATCTTGGAGTCAAAACAGTACCATAGAGCTGCATGACACCAAATTAGACAATAATATAATTATTTTATGTACAATAATAATAAAAAACCATGTGTGGCTCAATACCAGTTATGGTTCTCTTATGGAATACCCCTGGGTGACTATATTCTCACCAGTGTAACTCAGCTGCTATTGCTGGGTCTCAAGAGGTTTCTTGTTATGATAATTATTATGTATTGCTGACTTATTGCACATGTTTTTCATTAGGATTTTCAACCGCTATAATAAAATCATTGTGCAAAACATGATACTGACTATCGATATTATAGTGCAACAAAGATGGAAAGAGGATCGAGACATGCTCTAGTACCCACAAGACAATCTTCACTATGCAGTGAAGGAGACTCATGTACAGCAATTGAGATATCAAACTACAAACCAACTTATCGACGAAGGAAGCTCACTAGCAAAGGAGCTATTTGTATAGTCATATGGAATTACCTATTAGCAAGTATGCCATATCATTTGATTGTATATGTACCGAAAGGATTGAAGATTAGCCTCATTGCTTGGCTCTTCACAATGCCATTTGCTGGATGGCTTGCCGACATTCGATTCGGACGATATAAGGTGATATGCTGGAGCATACGGCTTATGTGGATAGCCGCCATGTTGGCTACAATACACTCTGCAGTGGCAAGTTCACTTGAAAATGACTATAAGATAATTATTTATAGAGGTGGTCACAATAGCAACAGGAGTTTTGATGGCGATTGGTTTTGGAGGATATCAAGCTAATGTGCTTCAGTTTGGACTAGACCAGCTCCAAGATGCTTCAACAATTGAGATTACTGCTTTCATTAGTTGGTACTGCTGGACATACTTCAGCAGTCGAGTGATAACAGAAATGGGTCATACATGCATGAAACATGAGTACCTACTACTGGGACATTTAATAGTGTGTGTTAGTACTAGCATAGTGATCGCATCAACCTTCATATGCCACAATGCTCTAATAAAGGAGCAAGTGATTCAAAATCCACTAAAACTAGTATACAAAGTCATCAGATATGCCATAAAAAACAAGTATCTAAGACAAAGAAGTGCCTTCACCTACTGTGAAGATGAGCTCCCTTCTTGTATTGACTTTGGTAAGAGTAAATATGGAGGACCATTCACAACAGAGCAGGTGGAAGATGTCAAAACATTTCTACGACTGTTAGTGATTACAGCGGTTGCTAGTATTCTGTTAGGCGAATTCTTTATACTGTTAATTCCCAACATCCACCTCTTGCAGATATTCAACAGCGTAAAATCCTTAACACCATTTAGCAAAGAAAGCACGAGTTCATTCTATACCCAGTTTTGCATAAGTATTTCCCTTCAATTAAAATGTATCAAAAGTTTGCACTAGGAATGCTGCTACAAATTGCAAGAGTTATTACACTTATGGCACTTAATATAACAGCCAGAAACAAATATATGGAACAATATGAAAGGAATATCACTTGTCTCTTACTTGAAAATGAAATTGAGTATGGCTTATTAGGCACGAGCTTCAACAGCTACTTAATATTCATATCACAACTCTTGGAATCATTGTCTCTGATTCTGGTATCCATTAGTGGTATTGAGTTTCTTTTTTCCCAAATCCCATACTCCATGCGAGGACTAACAGTTGGTGCTGTCTATGGAATAATATTCATATTCACTATAATTGGATATGGCATCTACTGGCCATTCACTCAGCATTTCTCCTGGGGTACTGGAATCATCAGCTGTGAATTTTGGTATCTACTTTCAGTGCTACTTGTCATGATCATATTCAGTGTCCTACTCCTAATTGCTGGAAGGTGGTACAAGAACAGAAAGAGAGAAGATGTGCTGCCAAATGAACACATTTTCGCTGAGAGATACTACTCACAAGTGAACTAATACAACTATAAATTGACTAATTTTTCCGTTAGTAGAGGATCAGAGTTATACAGAAAGACATAGTATACACATACATTCAGACAGGAATTGCATATTAGCTAGTGTGTTTTGTGCATGGTGTATTTGAAAGATGAAAAGCAACAAAATTAATGGCCAGCTCCCACTGAAGATAAAACCGATTGCATTATACCTTAGTGTCACTAAAGTTAACTGCACTTTAATTTAGTGATTTTCAGGAGAGAGGATTTAGCTGCACTTTAATTTAGCGATTTTGCATGTACCACAATACAATGTCATGAATAATACATCTCGAAAAATATTTGGCCTCATCTTAATTTAGCGAATTGGGTAAAGATCGCCAAATTCGCTAAATTAAGGTGTAATTAACTTTAGTGACACTAAGGTACGTGCTGAATACTGTTTTGAAGCATGTGCATGCTGAATATGCATCATCATTTAAATTTTTAATAACTGCATGATGGGTGATAAAGTAATCACTAGAAGTTAGCAACAGAAATTTTGTATTTCACTAGTAACTGTAACAAATCTTTGATACAATTAATTTTATTTTCTATTATTTTTTCTTATCAAGTATTGGAATGATTGCTGAGTCACTCGATATCCTATCTCACTACAGAACGAAAGGGCCCACAACATACTGTATCAACAGAACTCTATAACGTGTCCTAATATAAATGTTTAGAGTAGTGAAAATAGCTGACATGTGTATACTGATTCACTATACTTCAACTTCATTCATGCAAACAACTGGAAACCTCGAACAATTTGACAAATACTACAAGCAAGCAAGGGTTCCTGCATTTCTAAACCTACCTGCTGCACGAATGAACTTGGTCATTTTCAATACTAACAGCAAACTGAGTACTACAAAATGCATAGCTTAAAAGCATTATGTAGAAAAGTAAATTCACAATCTGACCAAGCTAGCTAGCTAGCACAGCAAAGCTTCTGATCATTTACTAGTCAGAATAGCTACTACTTCATTATTGTATAGGAGAATCAACTGAAGATACGTGCACATTACCCAATGGAGCGGACACCCCTACTGAGACAACCGTCAGCTACAAAGAAGACTAAAACAAGTTGCATGTCAAACTATCAAATAAGAAAGCTCAATAACAAGGGAGCCATTATAGTACTAGCATGGAATTTCTTGGCAGCAAGTGTGTACAACTATTTCATGGCATTAATTGAGCCTAAAGGCTTAGAGATAACCATGGTCGTTTTGGGCTTCACTCTACCCTTTGCTGGGTGGCTGGCTGATGTTCGCTTTGGACGCTACAAGGTGATACACTGGAGCATGTGGATCATGTGGATTGCCTCAATGCTGGCTACAGTGAATTCTGTAATGGAGCAGATTATTCCAGGTCATCACAACACCTTCACAGTTATTTCCTACATAATAAGTTTTATATTGGCATTCAGCTTTGGAGGATATCAGGCCAACATCATCCAGTTTGGACTAGATCAGCTCCAAGATGCTTCGACAACTGAGATTACTGCTTTCATCACATGGTATGTTTGTACCTATAGCTGTAATGGTACTCTTTTCAACTTCACAAACATATGTCTCAACTCTAAACATTTCATTCTTGGACAATTAATAGTCTGTACGAGTGTTACAATTATCGTTATTTCATCTCTATTCCTTGAAAATCTACTAATAAAGGAACCAGTGACACAAAATCCTATTGCATTAATCTATAAGGTGGTAAAATATGCTATCAAACACAAGCGTCCTCGGTACAGGAGTGCCTTCACCTACTGTGAAGATGAGCTTCCTTCTCGCATTGACTTTGGTAAGAGTAAATATGGAGGACCATTCACAACAGAGCAGGTGGAAGATGTCAAAACATTTCTACGATTACTAATTGTCATTTCTACCGCTAGTGTATTAGCTGGTGAAATAGTAATGGTGTATACATTATTTTATGAGAGACTATTTGACACGTTTCGACAAATAATATCAACACTGCCTTTCAAAAAGTGTTACACTGAAAGTCTATCAACATTTATATTCGACTATGCTCCCAATGTAGTACTGATATCTCTACATGAGTTTGTTATTTACCCCTGCTTACGAAAGTGCTATCCTTCACTCAAAATTTATCAAAAGTTATTAGCAGGTATGGTACTGCAAATGATGCAAATTATCGTACTCATAATATACGATATAACAGCAAGACAAATGCATATCAATCCTCATGGACAAAATATCACAATGTCATGCTTTTATCCTGCCTCACTCACTTGGAGCTCCTATAAATATTGGTTGGCCATTCCATACTCTTTTGGAACCATAGGAACAACTATTCTATGTATTTCTAGCATTGAGTTTCTAGCATCCCAAACCCCATACTCCATGAGAGGACTTATGATCGGAGCCTGCTACGGAAGTATGTTCATCTTCACTATGATCGACTATGGTATCTACTGGCCATTCACTAAGCAGTCATCCACCTGGGGCACTGGAGTCATCAGCTGTGAATTTTGGTATCTGCTTTCAACACTAATTGTTATAGTCCTTTTTAGTGGAGTACTCCTTATTGCTGGAAGGTGGTACAAGAACAGAAAGAGAGAAGATGTGCTACCAAATGAACACATCTTTGCTGAAAGATATTATTCGCAAACTAACTGATGTGGTTTGTGTTCATTTATAATGCTAATTAGCCTTGTACAAGGTTAAAGAATTCTATTCATAATTAAGGGACACACAAAATACAAGCAATAGTCAGCGATAGATAATTATCATGGCATTATTGACCACTCTCCAACAGACACATAGCTAGCATTCATTACTATCATGATTATGGTATAGCTATAGCTGGAGTTCTGATTTTATCAAAAGTGACAAACATAATTTTTTATATTACCTAATTCGGGGCGTACGGGGTGAGCCTGGCTACAGGTACTCGACTCGGATTCATGGTCATGGCATGTAGACTACTATTAAAATAATATGGTATAGGTGATAAATATTATTAGCAATCTGTGATACTTTTAATGTCGTGGTAGCTTCTCAGGCCCATCTAATAGTATTGGGGTACCAACCCCATGTGCGCATGCATGCCTGTGTGCTTTCAAAGAAATTTTGTGATTTTTGCGAAGGCTCGCCCAGCACAGATGATTTTCATCACCAGTAGTATTATAATATTATAATAATACAGTTTCCATTGCATGCTAGCAATATACTGATAGTGAACATAGAGGTACATATATTAATATTATAGCTCCAAAGCACACACTTAGGCTAAGGCCTCATTATGCAAACATGCTGTCTGATGATGAAAACATCAACCTATAGAATATTCACAGTTTGCTAGTCTGGTTGAGCAATGAAGAGACCAAGAAATTAATTTGTTAACTACATGTTGTAACTCCAAGGAATTAGCCATCACCTAGCCTTGAACTGATGTACAAAGATGAAGTACGGGTCAATCTTTATGATAACTTTGTTTACAGTTTATGATAGCTACATGAAAAACATGCATGATACTGAAAATGAGAGATTTTAACATTCACACAATAATGTTTAGGCACTATTGAGGATAGGTTAGTAAAAACCATTTCTAAAATACACACAATTTAAGCACTCTGTTTTCATAGTTGTCAAAGGTAAGCACAGCTCAAAAATTAATATAACTTTCATGAGTCAAAAACAGGGTTATGGATGACTATAGCAATTACACAGAGTAAAATTCAATACTGCTCATGACAATTAAGAACTACACTTGTGGATAATCATGATAGAAGAGAATACTAACTCATCCAATTCATCAAAAAGTATTTCGTTATCAAGTTTCAATAACCAGGTAATCACTAGAAAAGACAAGTTAAAAGCCTGCTGCAATATAAAACGCTACCAGATAAGAAGAGTTAAGAACAAAGGAGCTGTACTGGTACTGGCAATCAGTTATCTAGTCACAAGTATACTTTATATTATTGCAAGCATTACAGCTCATAAACCGGTATATCAGGTTTGGCTTATTCCATTTGGTATTACCACAGCCATAGCAGGATGGTTGACTGATGCCTTCATTGGAAGGTACAAAGTGATTCGTTGCAGCATTTGGATAATGTGGCTCCTTATGATTGCAATAACAGTAAGTGCTGTTGTCGGACAACTAAATGAGATTTATCACCATTACGATAAGCATATTGTTCAAACTTCATTATTCTGCCTGATAAGCATTGGGCTTGGAGCATTTCAATCCAATATCATTCAGTTTGGACTAGATCAGCTCCACGATGCTTCAACAACTGAAATAAAGTCCTTCATAGTTTGGTATGTCAACTCCCTAATCACTACTGGATTTGTTGTAGAGTTTAATTTTTCGTGCCTCACTACACAAAATAAGCTCTATCTTTCATTGCTACTTTGTGTGTGTTTAACACTAGCACTATTACTGATAATTAGTTTTAATAAATCATTAATAAAGGAGCCACCACCTAAATATTCTTTTAAATTGATCTATAAGGTCATCAAATTTGCTATTGTTACAAAGCATCCTCGATGCAGAAGTGCCTTCACCTACTGTGAAGATGAGCTTCCTTCTCGCATTGACTTTGGTAAGAGTAAATATGGAGGACCATTCACAACAGAGCAGGTGGAAGATGTCAAAACACTTCTGAGACTTCTTCCCCTAATATTGATTCTTGGTGTGATTGCCAGTGCACTTGCTGCAGCAAACTTTCTGTACATTCACCTAGATAAACAATACAACCGATTCACTGAATTGAATGTTCTTCATGAACTAGGTTCCAGAGAAATCGTTGCTAAATGTTATGCAGAAACAAGCCTGACCAACAGTGTTAATCTTGGTATTCTCCTGTTGATTGTGTTTCATGAATTTATTATTTACCCACTCTTTTATCGCTGTATATGCTGTGGAAGAATAAAGAGTTTATGGAAAATTTCGATGAGAATAATGTTTCAAATTATGCGTGTCACCACACTGATTGCTTTTGATGTCTTCTCCCGACACAACTATTTAAAAAGTGAATACAATGCAACTATCCAGTGTAAATTTCATGAAAATCATGGCCTTCTAAGCCAAAGTCTAAATTATCGGTGGTTGGCCATTCCTCAATATCTCCATTTTATCTCACTAACCTTCCTCCTCACAGGCGCAACAGAGTTTATTTGTTCTCAAGCTCCTTATTCCATGAAGGGTGTCATAATAGGAGCACAGTTTACCTTGATTTCAGTTTGTATAATCCCCTTGGTTGTAATAATTGCTGCAGTGGTGTTCTACAAAAAGGATCTCTCGAGTTTGGGTACTGGGATTATCGGTTGTGAATTTTGGTATGCACTGCTAATAATAGTTGCATGTCTCTCCCTCTTTGTAATTTTAGCATGGATGGTAAAGCGATATAAGATGCGGAAAAGAGAAGATTTATTGCCCAATGAACATTTCTTTGCTGAAAGATACTATTCTTATTGACATAGCACATATACATGTGAAATTAGATCACAGTTTTATTTGTACACACATGTGTGAATTAGTGTATGCATGTATGTACCAATTAGTCTTTGCTAAGAGGTACTATTTACAATAATAATGATCATTGATACTTGTGTCATCTTTCTCAGATTGATCAACAGTTTACTAGTTATACTGTCGTGTTTTCCTTTAGACTGCATGGAACATATCAGCATAATTGCAGTTCTTCAAGAAAATACCACCCATATAATAATTGTGTGGAAATACATAATAGTACATTGCTACAATATCTAGATCAGCTCCACGATGCTTCAACAACTGAAATAAAGTCCTTCATAGTTTGGTATGTCAACTCCCTAATCACTACTGGATTTATTGTAGAGTTTAATTTTTCGTGTCTCACTACACAAAATAGGCTTTATCTTTCATTGCTACTTTGTGTGTGTCTAACGCTAGCACTGTTACTGATAATTAGTTTCAACAAATCATTAATAAAGGAGCCACCACCTAAATATTCCTTTAAAATGATCTACAAGGTCATCAAATTTGCTATTGTTACAAAGTATCCTCGATGCAGAAGTGCCTTCACCTACTGTGAAGATGAGCTTCCTTCTCGTATTGACTTTGGTAAGAGTAAATATGGAGGACCATTCACAACAGAGCAGGTGGAAGATGTCAAAACACTTCTGAGACTTCTTCCTCTAATATCGATTTTTGCCATGATCGCAAGTATATATATATACTTGTTGCAGCAAATATTTTGTACATTCACGTTGAAAAACTATACAACCGATTCACTAAATGGCACGTCGTTGGTGAACCAAGTTACAGAGAAACTATTACAGATTGTTACGCAGAAACAAGCCTGACCAACAGTGTTCATCTTGGTATACTCCTGTTGATCATATTTCACGAATTTATCATTTATCCACTCTTTCAACGCTGTATATGTTGTGGAAGAATAAAGAGTTTATGGAAAATTATGATAGGAATAATCGCTCAAATTATGCGTGTCACCACACTAATTGCTTTTGATGTCATCTCCCGACACAATTATTTAAAAAGCGAATACAATGCAACTATCCAGTGTATATTTCATGAAAGATATGGCTTACTTAGCCAAAACCTAAATGATCGGTGGTTGGCCATTCCTCAATATCTCCATTTCATCTCACTAACTTTCCTCGATCCTTACAGGGTTAATAGAGTTTATCTCTTCTCAAGCACCTTACTCCATGAAGGGTGCAATAATAGGAGCACAGTATACCTTGATTTCAATTTTTTCAACCCCAACGATAGCAATAATTGCAGTGGTGCTCTTCAAAAAGGATCTCTCGAGTTTGGGTACTGGGACCATCAGCTGTGAATTCTGGTATGCACTGCTAATAATAGTTGCATATCTCTCCCTTTTTGTAATTTTAGCATGCCAGGGTGATAAAGCGATACAAGATGCGGAAAAGAGAAGATTTACTGCCCAATGAACACTTCTTTGCTGAAAGATACTACTCTTATTGAATATCATACATAGTATGTGTGGAATTATACCACAATTTTAGTTGTATATGTGAGTGTGAATTAGTGTATGCATGCATACGTACAAATTAGTCTTTATTGAGAGTTACTATACTATAATCATAGTGATTATTGATACTTGTGTCATCTTTCAGTTTTCTCAGATCAACAGTTTACAAGCCTTTCTGTAAATGTTTTCCTTTAGACTTGAACATATACCATAATATATACAAGTATGTTTAATGTCACAATCATGGGATAGCATGGCTAGCATGCATGATCATCTATTAACAGTACATAGTTCATGCACAAACAGTATCCTGATTGTCCATTGGTACCGTGCGCATGCGCAGATGGGAGCGGTTGCAGAGGCCACACCCCTTGGCAAAGCAAGCAAGTGTGCTATGGCAACGTTCTCGCTCTGCTCGAACCTTCGAACGTTGCTACCGAGTACTGACAGGTATGAACAGACCTCGTCTCTCGCTTCGCTCGAGGCTCGGTGGCTAGCGCCAGCGCCTGCTTAGCAGGCCTTTCGAAACGCGCGGCGCTTCGCGCCGATCGTTCGATCGACAATGCGTCGCTAGCTGTAGCTATGGCCCGAGGCATTAAGGCTACTCTTCTTTGGGCACACGTTACTTCTTTGTGCACACGGCCCTACAGTTCTGACCAATCCTGAGCCTTGTAGTGCGGCTCGTTCATAGCAACCGGGCGCTTCCAAAACGCGTATCCATGCCCTCATGTAATGACACGGACTATATAAGAAAATTGTCGCTCTGAAAAATATTTTTCGTTGTATATAATATTATTATTATGATTATGGCAGGTAATTGGGAGGGAGAGGGCTAATTTTCGTGGAAAATTAGAGAAGGCCCTCAGAACAGGGGCTTAATTGGCACTGCACTAACGATGATGTGATATGCATGCTTTGATCTTGCTTGCGCTCTTCTTTGTTACTAAGCCACACCTACAAAGGGATCGACTTTACATGAACGAGAATGATAATAATATGATGAATTGTATCGAAGAAGCCATTAGCTGGATGGCAGTGGCTACTGGTACTTGCTAATATTAATAACAGCTGGCTGCGCTCAATGCTTTGACTGCGCCCATCATCTGGATTCACTCGGATAAAATCACTATGGGCAATTTAATTTACGTGGGTGTAAAATTTTTGTTACTGCTAAGTATGTCACTATGGAATGGAATTAAATTTAATCCTAATTTATGGTACTGAAACTTAGAAATGGCCGACTTTGCTTAAGTTAGCTAAAAACAAAGAATATGCTAGCTATAACTCACGAAAGAATGATAATTTTCACTACTTTACTTTCATAATCATTACACCCACATGCTTGTGTATATACACAGAAAAAAAACAATGATATTATTGTTCACAATCTACTGGATAATATTACAGTGTTGAAGTACAGACGAACTATAAATAAAACCTGCACACCTAATAAAAATGCATAATTTACAAGCAATGAACAAGATCAAGAGTGAAGACTAATAATTCACAATCATTGTACATTTGTCAAATAAGAACTATCTATATCTGTTGAAAATCATGACAGAAAAGAAGATATATTCATCAAATTCTTCAAAAAGAATTTTATTAGCAAGTTTCAACAACCAGGGAACCACTGGGAAGGAAAAATTAAAAGCTTACTGTGATGTACAACGCTATCAGATAAGAAGGATTAAGAACAAAGGAGCTTTACTGGTACTGGCAATCAGTTATCTAGTCACAAGCATCTTTTATTTCCTTGTAACCTCTGCAGTTCACAAACCAGTACATCTGGTTTGGATTATTCTTCCATTTGGTACAAGCTCACCTATGAACATGAAGTTACCTCAGTAGTTAGAGCTCATGATTATGCACCTGCTAATATTTTTTATTTTCTTACTCTTGGATTGCATGCACTGTGATGATAAAGCTCCAAGTGAGGATAATCGATTGTATTGAAAGTATACGGTGTGTCGATAATACGTACCGACTGTTGATAACTGGCATTCGCAATTATAAGCTAAAACTGCCATTGCAAACGTACTTTTATTGGCAGCCCCATGAGACTTTAGGTACTTGTAGCCCTGGCGACGCCCTACCTTATGGTCCAAGTTCGAAGTTCAGGCGATGTTCCTAAGCAACAGCACACGCAGGAGGAAACCGTATGTTGATAATTGGCACTTTACGCTAAAAACATCCATATCACCTATCGATGATCTAATGTGTTCGTACATACATAGATATTGCTTTGGACATGGGTTCTATGTCAAAGCTCATGGCGCAAGAGCGGCCGGGCAATACTCATATTGCCCTAACCACATCCTGGGTGATATGAGCACTTTAAGGTGTATAGCGGAAGTGCGCGGCACTTTGACCCACCCACGCGGTAGGCTTTAAGCTGCTATGTTCCTTCTCTGATCAGAAAGATACATGCTAGCTATCAGGCGTTTGTGAAATCAGGTAGATGAAATCAAATATAGCTAGCTATCCGTATGGCGCTAGCTAGCTGCTACTGTATTGTGTAGCCAGTCAGCCTAGCAGGTTAGAACTTTACTCCTCTTTAGAATTATTATATTCTATAGCTACAAGGATATTTAATGTCACAATCATGAGATAGTGTGGCTAGCATGCATTATCATCTATTAACAGTAAATAGTTCATGCACAAACAGTATCCTGCCTGGGCAAGATTGTCCATTAATTGGTACCGTGCGCATGCGCAGATGGAAGCGGTTGCATTCTAGGCCACACCCCTTGGCAAAGCAAGCAAGTGTGCTATGGCAACGTTCTCGCTCTGCTCGAACGTTGCTACCGACTACTGACAGGTAAAGGCTCAGTGGCTAGCGCCAGCGCCTGCTTAGCAGGCCTTTCAAAACGCGCGGCGCTTCGCGCCGATCGTTCGATCGACAATGCGTCGCTAGCTGTAGCTATGCCCCGAGGCGTCAAGGCTACTCTTCTTTGTACACACGGCCCTACAGTTCTGACCAATCCTGAGCCTTGTAGTGCGGCTCGTTCATAGCATGCTATTATAGACTTACGTACACGGGATTGGAAACTGCTCACGTGAGCAATATATACGCACGGGCAATCCGTGTCCCATTAAGCCCAAGTAATAGTATTGCATGCGCATATGCAGCTGCACTTTACCAGGCGAATTGCAGATAAGCACTCAAGTATGTACCCACTTAGCGGTTTGCTACAGCGTGGCTAGCAGTGGTTTTGTGGTCAACACACTTTTAGGATGTCCAGGGAAGCTCACGTTAGTGTTATCAATATTCTACTAGACAGTTAAGATTTATTATCACTCATAGGTGTCCTTATCAAAGCACGTAAGTCTATAATATCTATGATGCTAGCAACCGGGCGCTTCCAGGACGCGTATCCACTCAGGTGCATTAAGGACTGGGACAGCCATTTTGCAGGACATTTTTGTGTTATGTTTGAGGTGTCATATCTTCCCAAATGTATGTGTGACCGACATCAAACCTTCACCATAAGTTAGATCAAGGACTCCTCTAACCGCAAGCCACGCCCACCAAATAACAGCACTGTTACGGCTTCAGCAACACACCCACTAATTGAGCAGAAATCGAGAAAGGCGGTGGAGAAAAACTACTTGGATATTGACTTTTTTGCTCTTAACACGATTGTTACAATTGTATTAACTAGTTCTGCTTTTGCAAGGCTGCCTGAACTAACAAGTAAGAAATAATCAATAAAAACGTCCACTCACGATTGCTGAGACAACAATCTTCTTGAAATAACTCGAAGGATAAGTAACCAATTCGCTTTGCAAAAGCAGCATCTCATCTTTGTTATCCAAATTAACTAATAACCTTCGTTTGCCACCTTCTCTGGCAAGTTTTCTCCACCGCCTCAAGCTGCCTAGACTCTACTGCATGGCTGTATGGCTATGATTGTGGGCGTGTCCATAGGTCACATGACAAATCAACTTGTACATCGTGCTATAGTACACTTGGCAAACCTTTACTCACGAAGGCGAACGGCTTTACAGTGTTTTTGTAAGTTGATCGAACCTTTATTAGACATTTTCTATCAACAGATAACTCGATTAGCGAGGGTAGCACAATATTGTTATCAGGTCCACGTGAACAATTTGCATAAGAATAGCTAATTAAGCGCATTGCGCACGGCGCCCACGGTCCCAGTCCTTAATGCACCTGAGCATGCCCTCATGTAATGACACGGACTATATAAGAAAATTGTCGCTCTGAAAAATATTTTTCGTTGTAGTATATATAATTACCACAGCCATAGCAGGATATCTGACTGATGCCTTCATTGGAAGGTACAAAGTGATTCATTGCAGTATTTGGATAATGTGGCTCGTTATGATTGCAATAACTGTAAGTGCATGCTGTTGTCGGACAATTAAATAAGATTTATCGCTATTATGATAAGTATATTGTTCAAACTTCACTATTCTTCCTGATAAGCATTGGGCTTGGAGCGTTTCATACTGCTGTTGATTGTATTCCACGAATTTATCATTTACCCACTCTTTTATGGCTGTATATGCTGTGGAAGAATAAAGAGTTTATGGAAAATTTTGATGGGAATAATCTTTCAAACTATGCGTGTCACCACACTGATTGCTTTTGATGTCATCTCCCGACACAACTATTTAAAAAGTGAATACAATGCAACTATCCAGTGTAAATTTCATGAAAATCATGGCCTTCTAAGCCAAAGTCTAAATTATCGGTGGTTGGCCATTCCTCAATATCTCCATTTTATCTCACTAACCTTTCTCCTCACAGGCGAAACAGAGTTCATTTGTTCTCAAGCTCCTTATTCCATGAAGGGTGTCATAATAGGAGCACAGTTTACCTTGATTTCTGTTTGTATAATCCCCTTGGTTGTAATAATTGCTGCAGTGGTATTCTACAAAAAGGATCTCTCGAGTTTGGGTACTGGGATTATCGGTTGTGAATTTTGGTATATGCACTGCTAATAATAGTTGCATGTCTATCTCTCTTTGTAATTTTAGCATGGATGGTAAAGCGATATAAGATGCGGAAAAGAGAAGATTTACTGCCCAATGAACATTTCTTTGCTGAAAGATACTATTCTTATTGACATAGCACATATACATGTGAAATTAGATCACAATTTTATTTGTACACAGGTGTGTGAATTAGTGTATGCATGCATGTACCAATTAGTCTTTGCTAAGAGGTACTATTTACAATAATAATGATCATTGATATTTGTGTTATTTTTTTCAGATTGATCAACAGTTGACTATTCATACTGTCAATGTTTTCTTTTTGGATTTGAAAATATGAGTATAATCGTACTTTTTCAAGAAAATACCACCAGGCCAAATTGCGAATCCAATAATTGCGATAGACGACCCCGTACCGTACTGTAGTATACGTGTACGTTGTATACGTTTGCGAATCTATTAATTGCGAAACGTACAAAAACGCGCAATTCGCAATTAATAGATACTTGCAATTAAAACCCGACCTACGGTATCATCATAATGGGCGGACTGCTAAACTGCAGAGAGCTACTGAAATTATTGCCATCTACAACCAAGCTTAGCCTATTGCAATAAAACCTAAGCCAGGATGGTGACTACGTGTATCTATATAACTCACTCCATTCTAAGATGAGACCATTATAGCTATGGCGACACACATTTATCTATTCATATTGCTCGAGATCAGGCCTGCAGGATAATTTTACAAGATACTGCCACTACAGATTCCATGCCAGAGTTCAGTTGCCCTATAGCCTGTGTACTGTATTCTGTAGCCATATACCATATGGCGGGTAACTTTCGGGTAACTTCAAAATTAATTTTCGTGGTTTTAAATTTTGTAGCAACCAGTCCAGGGGCGTGGCACTGCACAAGCAATGATGTAATCAATACACACACTCGATCTCACTTGCGATCTTCTTTGTTAATAAGCCATAGTATACCTACAGAGACTTGAAAAAATAGCATGAGATAGACAGAAGAATATTAGTATCAAAGACGCTATCAGTTGCCAATGGATGACAGTGGCAATTAACTGTTACTTGCTAACACTGGGAAGTGTTGGCCATGCTATACCACAATATTTGTGGCTACGCCCATCGTCATGGACTCACATAACCATAATTATCACCGTAGGCATTAATTTTTGTCGGGGAAAAAAATTTGTTACTGCTAATTAAGTCAACCATAAAAATAACGAATATTAGCACTCCACAAAAATTACCTGCCATACGGTAATAATCTTTAGGGTTATATATACATTAGGCCAAATAAAATTGAATATTAGTTTCTCATCCCCGCCCGCCTCTAGTTTTTCCTCCGCCTGACTACATTTTAATTCATGAATATCATTAAAACTATCACTAAAAAAATGCACGAGGCATTACGTCATAGACTCGCCCATTTTTAATGAAATTCATGATGACATTTAATGATATTCATGACAAAAAATAAAATAAAAAGCCACCCTCCCGCCTGGGGAAATTCCTGAACATTGGATGAGAAACTAATAATCAATTTTGCTTGGCCTTACTATCACAAGCAGAACATGGAATGGACTACCCAAATTCACGGTACTGGGAATCGAGAAATGACCGACTTGTTTAGCTAAAACAAAGAATATGCTGTATATGCTGTGGAAGAATAACGAGTTTAAGGAAAATTTTGATGGCAATAATCATTCAAATTATGCGTGTCACCACACTGATTGCTTTTGATGTCATCTCCCGACACAACTATTTAAAAAATGAATACAATGCAACTATCCAGTGTATATTCAATGAAAGGCGTGGCCTTCTAAGCCAAAATCTAAACAATCGATGGTTAGCCATTCCAATTTCATCTCACTAACCTTCCTCCTTACGGGATTAATAGAATTTATATGTTCTCAAGCCCCTTACTCAATGAAGGGTGCATTAATGGGAGTACAGTATACCTTGATTTCTTGAATTTGTTCAATCCCCACACTTGCAATAATTGCAGTGGTACGCTTCAAAAAGGATCTGTCAAATTTGGGTACTGGGACCATCAGCAGTGAATTTTGGTATGCACTGCTAATAACAGCTGCATAATAGTCGCATATCTCTCCCTTTTCATACTTTTAGCATGGATGGTAAAGCAATACAAGATGTGAAAAAGAGAAGATTTACTGCCCAATGAACACTTCTTTGCTGAAAGATACTACTCTTATTAAATATCGTGCATAGCACATGTGGATCGAGTTAAACTATAGTTTTAATTGTATACATGTGTGTGAATTAGTGTATGCATGCATAATATTATACAATTTTTCTTTGCTGATAGATACTATCACAATCAAAATGATCACTGATATTCAGGATACGTCATCTTTCACTTTTCTCAGATCAACAGTCTACAGTTCACTATAAATATTTTCTTTAAATTTACGCTGGAAAGTATCAGTATTGCAGTCCATGCACCAAGAGAAAACATGTCTTGTACTCATAATATATGTGGGGAGTATACCTGATAATAGTGCATCACCACACTTATGAGCCACTCACGAATTTACATTGCAGGTATATCAATTTTCATACTATGAAAAACTATATTTACATCAATTAGAGTATATTATGTTTATTCTGTATGAAATAATTAAGGGTTTGCTTCTTTTGTTACCACTCATCCAGAATCTGAAATAATATGCTAACAATCTGAAAGTGCTACAGTCAAGATCGAGCTTTGATCCTACAATCCTAGTTGGCTATGTAGACTATTAAATTTTTTCAATTGCCAAGGGAAACTATAGGCTTAACCCTACATCATTAAAATTTAGAGTTCACTGGTGGTCATTGACAATTAATATTGATGATTTTGTACGGCAATAATCATGCACAAACACTATGAGCTTTCAAGCATATGTAAGGATGATGTATTAATATTGCTACATGTATACATCAATACAGTGATTTTCTCATGTCATGAAGTGATAACTGTGGGGCTTGCTTCATAAACATTATCCTCATAAATAGGTACATAGGAACATCAATTGGTATGGTACAAAATTAAACCAAAGAAAGGAAAATTTTTCATCAGAAATGACAATTTAACACATGAAACAGCCTTTAGTTTCAAACTGAACACTATAATCAAAGCATTGCTCTGATTAAGTCAATTGATAATCATTGATAAGATGTACCAGATGTGATAGCTTAAGAACAAGGGAACCACCATCATTGTACAAAACATTGCAGTAGTGTATTATTATGCCAGGTGGTACACACACACATCCTCGGCTACATAATCAAATTAAACTTCATCTAACAATATTCATGATAGCAATCATGCTTTCTCAAGTAGATATTTACTCCTTTTGCTAGTGTTACCTTGATGAATCAGATGACTATCTTGTACACACATAAATGCTATACAATTGGAATCGTACAGCAGTACGCTTCACTGAACACCCTAGCTTATTTGTTAGGTGAGCTACATTTAGGTCCTATACACAGTGAAGCAACTAGGTTCACAAGAAATGCTGCTGGAATATCGTCATATAATGTCCCATTTCTGGCTTCTTGTCTTATCATGATTTGCAGGAGAGACTAGTACCGAACTATAATTGATGTCTATGCTATGTTTTTTTCCCACATTGACCTCCAAAAGTTCCTATGATACTTCAGAAAATGTTTCGGCTCAAAGTTATTATTAACATGCTAATTCCCAAAGTTTAGTGAATAAAAGATAACGAAACTATAGCCATTCTGGTGTTTGTTACACAACTGTGTTTTAGCATGCGAATAGAGAACTATTATAATAGTCTTGTAATGATCACTTCACCTTTAAGTTACTATTATAACAACTACACTTACATGCAAATGTATTATAACTATAAGCAATACTGAATCACAACTATAGTAATACCAATGCAGCAATTATGTTCAATTAATCAGTACAGTATTTTTGAATATAGCTAGGTACAGAAACTATAATCTCGTTCCCAGGCCATTCCCATGTTTTCAATGTTACAGAAGAAAAGATTAGGGAGACTGGGGACGAGGCTACAAAAACTACTGGTACATTATGTAAACACTCTGCTTAGTAAAAATTTTAGTATTCAACTGCAGATAACACAAAAGTAAATCAAAACCCTTAAAATAACAAATCAAAAACAAGATCAATGGTGACTATATTAATTACATGCCCATTGGAATACTCGTTGAAAGATAAATAAATGCATGTGTTTATTCAGTAAGAGTGAAGCCACTTTAAAATCATGACAGAGGACAATACCAACTCATCAAGTTCTTCAAAAAATATTTCATTAGCAAGTTTCAATAACCAGGAAATCACTAGTAAAGAGAAGTAACAACAAGTCGTGGTAAACGGAGCTAAATCGTGCTTAGCTTCAGTTACATCCGGAGTTCCACAAGGCTCAGTACTAGGTCCACTATTATTCTCCATTTATATCGATGACATCACTGAGGTGTCCTTGTCACCAACTTCATCTCTGGTAATGTATGCTGATGATATTCTTTACCATCGATTAATCCGAGACACTCGTAAATTTGAAGAAGTCCAGTCAGATGTAACTAAGCTGGAGGAATGGTCTGATAATCATCTACTACAGCTTAATCCACAGAAGTGCAAGTCTATGATCCTCTCTAAAAAAAGATGTCCAACAACCAGATCGGTGTCTCTTTACTTGTGTGGGTCAGAGCTAGAAGAGGTGGAGATCTTTAAATACCTTGGTGTGCTCTTCAGCAGGAATCTTTCTTGGTCAGATCACATTTCTGAACTTTGTACTAAAGCAAGAAGGATTCTAGGCCTACTGTATAGGCAATTTTATGAGAATGTTGATCCAGCCACCCTTAAGCAGCTGTACATTAGCCTAGTCCGCCCTCACTTGGAATATGCATCGCAAGTCTGGGACCCCTACCTACAAGGCGATACTGATAGGCTGGAAGCAGTACAGAAGTTTGCCCTCAAGTTGATCTCACGACAGTGGAACTTGGGTTATGAGCAGTTGGTAAGCATCACTGATGTACCAAAACTTAGTGAGCGGCGACTTCACCTGAAACTTGCACAAGTCTTCAAGATTGTTCATGGCCTCTGCTATTTCCCTGAGGACATCTTCATCACACAACCCTCCCACTCCAGTAGGCTCGCAAGATCAGACACTCTACAATGTCCGTTTGCTCGAACAAACTACTATTTTCACTCCTTTGTTCCAAGCTCAATCCGAGCGTGGAATTTGCTGAACGAAGATCAGGTCACAATGCAGACTCTCGCATCTTTCAAAAATAGCATTTCAATGCCTCATAATTAACTTGTGTGTCTGCTTTTCTTTTCGTTTTATTATACTTTTACATAGTTTCTGGGTACATACTTGATTAGTTGTCTTAACTATCTATGTATCCACTGCAAACCTATGTGTTGCATAAAGTATTATAGAAAAAAAAAAAAAAAGTTCCTGCTGCAATGTAAAACACTATCAGATAAGAAGGGTTAAGAACAAAGGAGCTGTATTGATACTGGCTGTCAGTTATCTAGTCACAAGCATCTTCTATTTCGTTCTAACCTCTGCAGTTCACGAACCAGTATATGGGGTTTTGCTTATTCCTTTTACCGTTACCACAGCCATGGCAGGATGGCTAACTGATGCCTTCATTGGAAGGTACAAAGTGATTCGTTGTAGTATTTGGTCAATGTGGCTCCTTATGATTGCAATAACAGTAAGTGCTGTTGTTGGACAACTTAACGAGACTTATTACCATTACGATAATCATATTGTTCAAACTTCACTATTCTGCCTGATAAGCATTGGGCTTGGAGCATTTCAATCCAATATCATTCAGTTTGGACTAGATCAGCTCCACAATGCTTCAACAACTGAAATAAAGTCCTACATAGTTTGGTATGTGAACTCCCTAATCACTACTGGATTTGTTGTAGAGTTTAATTTTATGTGCCTCACTGCACGAAATAAGCTCTGTCTTTCATTAATACTTTGTGTGTGTCTTACACTAGCACTACTACTGATCATTGGTTACAATAAATTATTAATAAAGGAGCCACCACCTAAATTTTCGTTTAAATTGATCTATAAGATCATCAAATTTTCCATTGTTACAAAGCATCCTCGATGCAGAAGTGCCTTCACCTACTGTGAAGATGAGCTTCCTTCTCGTATTGACTTTGGTAAGAGTAAATATGGAGGACCATTCACAACAGAGCAGGTGGAAGATGTCAAAACACTTCTGAGATTTCTCCCTCTAATATCTATCTTTGGTGTGATTGCAAGTGTACTTGTTGCAGCAAATACTTTGTACTTTTACCTAGAAAAGCAATATAACCAATTCACTGAATTGAATGTTCTAGGTTCTAGAGGAGTTGTTGCTAAATGTTACGAGGAAACAAGCCTAACCAACAGTGTTAATCTTGGTATACTCCTGTTGATTATATTTCACGAATTTATCATTTATCCACTCTTTCAACGCTGTATATGCTGTAGAAAAATAACAAGTTTATGGAAAATTTTGATGGGAATAATTGTTCAAATTATGCGTATCACTACATTGATTGCTTTTGACGTCATCTCCTGACACAACTATTTAAAAAGCGAATACAATGCAACTATCCAGTGTATATTTCATGAAAGATATGGCTTACTAAGCCAAAATCTAAACAATCGGTGGTTGGCCATTCCTCGATATCTCCATTTTATCGCACTAACCTTCCTCCTTACAGGGTTAATAGAGTTCATCTGTTCTCAAGCCCCTTACTCCATGAAGGGTGCAATAATAGGAGCACAGTATACCTTGATTTCAATATGTTCAATCCCCACACTTGTTATAATTGCAGTGGTGCTCTACAAAAATGATCTCTCGAGTTTGGGTACTGGGACTATCAGCTGTGAATTTTGGTATGCACTACTAATAATAGTTGCATATCTCTCCCTCTTCGTAATTTTAGCGTGGATAGTGAAGCAATACAAGATGCGGAAAAGAGAAGATTTACTGCCCAATGAGCATTTCTTTGCTGAAAGATACTACTCTTATTGAATATCATAGTACATAGAATGTGTGGAGTTAAACTATAATAGTTTTAGTTGTATCATGATACATGTGTGTGAATTAGTGTATGCATGCATGTACAAATTATTCTTCGCTGACAGATACTATCACAATCATAATGATCACTGATATTTAGGATATGTAATCTTTTACTTTTCTCACATCAACAGTTTACAGTTTACTGTTAATAATCCCTTTTATACTGGAAAGTATCAGTATTGCAGTCCACCAAGAGAATATCATGTACTCATAAATGTATATAGGGATGATAGTGCATCACTATACTTTTGAGCCACTCCAATTTACATGGTATATATATATAGGCATAATCTATATTTGCATTTTTTGTGCTTTCATAACATGAAGACACTATTATTTACATCAAATAGACATATCTATGTTTACCCTGCATGAAAATGAGTATACTTGGTTTGAATTCGCTTTTTGTTACTGCTCATCCAGAGGTAAAGTGCTAACGGTCAAGAGCTTTGATCCTACGATTCAGTTGGCTATAATATAATAAAATTACTTTTTAATTGCCAGGGGAAACTATATATGCTTAACCCCATGTCATTAAAATTGAGAGTTGACTGGTGGTCATTGACAATATTGATGACTTAATTCTACGGCAATAATAAAAATGCACATACTATCAGCTTTCAAGCACATGCAAGGATGATACACTGCTATACATACATATATACATCAGTACAGTGATTTTCTTATGTCAGAGATAACTGTGGGGCTCACTTCATAAATATTATCATTAGAAACAGGTACTTAGGAAACTTTACATGGTACAAAAACAAAGAAAGGAAAATTTTTCATCAGAAATGACAGAGTTTAAAAAACAGACACATCAAACAGCCTTTAGTTTCAAACTGAACACTATAACCAAAGAATTGTTCTGATTAAGTCAATAATAATTGATAATCATTGACAACATGTACCAGATGAGAAAGCTAAAGAGCAAGGGAGCCATCATTGTAACTGTAACTATCTATAATAACTATAGATTACAAAACATTGCAGTAGTGCATATTACGTCAGGTGGTGCATACACACATCTTAAGCAGTGGCAGATCCAGCAGGGGTAAGGGGGTGCAAGAATACCCCCCTTTGGGCTGCATCTAACACTAAGAAGTACTGATGATAAGCTAAATGGAACCCCCCTTTCTGGCTATATACAACTAAGAAAACTGCTGCTATGACTCACCTTAGAATGCTTTAGAAGAAAATTTGTTCGAAAACAGATTGGTAGGGCTGATAGTTTGTCTCAAAAACGATCAAAATGGGCGTGGTTTTATCCCAAAGTGGGCCTGGCTTCTAAAATTTTGCGCGCGTTTGTGTGCAAGAGTGTACTACTGTAACAACTCCCCCTTTCGAAATCCTGGATCCACCACTGTTAAGCTACACAACCAATTTTTATCAAAACATAATGACAGCCGCGTGAATCACACTTTCTCAACTACGACCTTTTGCTAGTGTTATCATGACAAATCAGACGACTGTCTTGTATATACATGCATTGTTAATTGGAAGTAGTAAGCTTTATTGAATACCCTAGCTTGTTTGTTAGGTGAGCAGCGTTTAGGGCTTATACACATGCAGTGAAGCAACTAGGCTCACAAGAGATACTGCTGGAATATCGTCATAATGTCCCATTTCTGGCTTCTTGCCTTAACGTGATTTGCAGGAAAGATGCCGAACTATAGCTATCTATACTGTCTTCTTTCCCACATTGACCACTTTAGGCCATGTTTCCAAGGTCTGCTCTTCCATAGTCCTATTAGATAACATAATAATCCACGATAGCATGTATGCAAGCAGGTATGCACATGACTGTACGTGGTGGAAGATAGCTGAACCAGGTGCACTAAATTATAGTTTGATTATATACTGGTAACACGTGTACAATCAATCCATACACATACACAAGCAATAATTTAGACCGTCAATTTTTTCGTAATAATTGTCATCTGCAAAAAACACCACATTTCTAGTTGTAAGACATATTAATGAGTGGCCACGCATGTATGTAACAAATTGAGAAAAGGCTTAATTCTTCTAACTACTTCATAAGGAACACAAACTTATAAGTATTATTGAATCACACCCATCAGTAAAACCTACTCATTGACAAGCTAATTACTTGTCAGTGCATAGTACAATTTGATGGATATTTCAGATAGTTTTTCGGCACAAAATTATTATTAACATGTTAATTCCCAAGATGCGGAAAAGAGAAGATTTACTACCCAATGAGCACTTCTTTGCTGAAAAATAATACTCGCATTGAATATCATACATAGTATGTGTGGAATTATATATACCACAGTTTTAGCTACATGTATACGTGAGTGTGAATTAGTGTATGCATACATACAAATTAGTCTTTACTGAGAGTTTCTATATTATAATCATAGTGATTATTGATACTTGTGTCATCTTTCAGTTTTCTCAGATCAACAGTTTACAAGTTCTGTAAATGTTTTCCTTTAGACTTGAACATACCATATGGCGGGTAATTGGGGGAGGCTAATTATCGTGAAAAATCAGAGAAGGCCCTCAGAACAGGGGTTGGCGCTGCACTAACGATGATGTAATCGTTATGCATACTCTGATCTTGCTCGCGCTCTTCTTTATTACTAAGCCACACCTACAAAGGGACTTGACATGAACGAGAAGAATAATATTATTAATTGTATCGAAGACGCCATTTGCTGGATGGCAGTGGCTACTGTTACTTGCTAATATTAATAACAGCTGGCTGCGTGCACTCAATGCTTTGGCCACGCCCATCATCTGGATTCGCTCGGATAATATCACTGTGGGTAATTTAATTTTCGTGGGTGTGAAATTTTCGTGACTGCCAAGTATGTATGGAATGGAATTAAATTTAACCCTAATTTATGGTACTGAAACTTAGAAATTGTTGACTAAGTCTTTGCTTAAATTAGCTAAAAACAAAGAATATGCTATAACTCACGAGAGAATAATAATTTTCACTACTTTACTTTCATAATCATTACACCCACATGCTTGTTTATACACAGAAAAAACAATAATATTATTGTTCACAATCTACTGGATAATATTACAGTGTTGAATTGCAGACGAACTATAAATAAAACCTGCACACCTAATAAAAATGCATAACTTATAAGCTATAAACAAGATCAAGAGTGAAGACTAATAATTCACAATCATTGTACATTTATCAAATAAGAGCTATCAATATCTGTTGAAAATCATGACAGAAAAGAAGATATGTTCATCAAATTCTTCAAAAAGAATTTCGTTAGCAAGTTTCAACAACCAGGGAACCACTAGGAAGGACAAGTTAAATATATGCTGTTATGTAGAACGCTATCAGATAAGAAGGGTTAAGAACAAAGGAGCATTACTGGTACTGGCAATCAGCTATCTAGTCACAAGCATCTTCTATTTCCTTGTAACCTCTGCAGTTCACGAACCAGTACATCTGGTTTGGGTTATTCCATTTGGTATTACCACAGCCGTAGCAGGATGGCTAACTGATGCCTTCATTGGAAGGTACAAAGTGATTCGTTGCAGTATTTGGATAATGTGGCTCCTTATGATTGCAATAACAGTAAGTGCTGCTATTGGACAACTAAACAAGATTTATCACTATTACGATAAGCATATTGTTCAAACTTCACTATTTTGCCTGATAAGCATTGGGCTTGGAGCATTTCAATCCAATATCATTCAGTTTGGACTAGATCAGCTCCACGATGCTTCAACAACTGAAATAAAGTCCTTCATAGTCTGGTATGTGAACTCCCTAATCACTACTGGATTTGTTGTAGAGTTTAATTTTTCGTGCCTCACTACACAAAATAAGCTCTATCTTTCATTGCTACTTTGTGTGTGTTTAACACTAGCACTATTACTGATAATTAGTTTTAATAAATCATTAATAAAGGAGCCACCACCTAAATATTCTTTTAAATTGATCTATAAGGTCATCAAATTTGCTATTGTTACAAAGCATCCTCGATGCAGAAGTGCCTTCACCTACTGTGAAGATGAGCTTCCTTCTCGCATTGACTTTGGTAAGAGTAAATATGGAGGACCATTCACAACAGAGCAGGTGGAAGATGTCAAAACACTTCTGAGACTTCTTCCCCTAATATTGATTCTTGGTGTGATTGCCAGTGCACTTGCTGCAGCAAACTTTCTGTACATTCACCTGGATAAACAATACAACCGATTCACTGAATTGAATGTTCTTCATGAACTAGGTTCCAGAGAAATCGTTGCTAAATGTTATGCAGAAACAAGCCTGACCAACAGTGTTAATCTTGGTATTCTCCTGTTGATTGTGTTTCATGAATTTATTATTTACCCACTCTTTTATCGCTGTATATGCTGTGGAAGAATAAAGAGTTTATGGAAAATTTTGATGGGAATAATCTTTCAAATTATGCGTGTCACCACACTGATTGCTTTTGATGTCATCTCCCGACACAACTATTTAAAAAGTGAATACAATGCAACTATCCAGTGTAAATTTCATGAAAATCATGGCCTTCTAAGCCAAAGTCTAAATTATCGGTGGTTGGCCATTCCTCAATATCTCCATTTTATCTCACTAACCTTTCTCCTCACAGGCGCAACAGAGTTTATTTGTTCTCAAGCTCCTTATTCCATGAAGGGTGTCATAATAGGAGCACAGTTTACCTTGATTTCAGTTTGTATAATCCCCTTGGTTGTAATAATTGCTGCAGTGGTGTTCTACAAAAAGGATCTCTCGAGTTTGGGTACTGGGATTATCGGCTGTGAATTTTGGTATGCACTGCTAATAATAGTTGCATGTCTCTCCCTCTTTGTAATTTTAGCATGGATGGTAAAGCGATATAAGATGCGGAAAAGAGAAGATTTATTGCCCAATGAACATTTCTTTGCTGAAAGATACTATTCTTATTGACATAGCACATATACATGTGAAATTAGATCACAGTTTTATTTGTACACACATGTGTGAATTAGTGTATGCATGTATGTACCAATTAGTCTTTGCTAAGAGGTACTATTTACAATAATAATGATCATTGATACTTGTGTCATCTTTCTCAGATTGATCAACAGTTTACTAGTTATACTGTCGTGTTTTCCTTTAGACTGCATGGAACATATCAGCATAATTGCAGTTCTTCAAGAAAATACCACCCATATAATAATTGTGTGGAAATACATAATAGTACATTGCTACAATATCTATGAGCAACTCTAATTTGCATACTAGTATATTATCAATATTTACAGAGATACTTAAGGTACCATTTAATTGCGTGGGCGTGAGCGTCAGGAATGGCTAATTCAATTAGCGAATCGTGAAGGGGCGTGGCCGAAGAGGCCATACGAGTGCTTTTGGTCGAAGGTGGGCGTGTCCAGAATCGGCCAGGGATGATTATGCGCGTGTAATTAGCGACCGGAAGTGGCCCCTGAAGAAAAGGCCGGTAATTGCCCACATCAAAGCAAGATCAAAGCATTCTTGCTTAACTATTAACCGCAACGACAAAAAAAAAAAAAAAAAAAAAAAAGCTAAATAGGCCTAATTAAGCATGTGGGCGTGTTCCTGGCACTGTGTGGAGTGTGTGCGTGTGCGTTAATGCAGGTTTTATTGCTTCCGATTGGGCGTGGCTTCACGGGCCAGTGCTTGGACATCGGCGCCTGGGACTTGGCCTCGGCGATAGGTGGGCGTGTCCCGGAAGCGGTGGTGACCTTTGAACCCCGCGAGGAGGCTTTGGGGGCGTGGCAGGAGGTCAAAGGTGAGGCCATGTCTGTTAATGAGGCACTGTACGGCGGTGCGATCGAGGGGCCTGCACGGCTGGACGGAAGCTGACGATGGTTTGAAGCGGATGTGGTTGCGATGACGTGTTGTTGCCCCGCCCACACAGGAAATGAGGTGAGCTCTTGCGTGGGCGGTGTGGCAGAACGGCCTCCAAGTGTTTGTGTGTGTTTTGGCCTTGAGGAAGCTGTGTGTTTTAATTGGGATTGATTGTGGGCTTCCGGTGGACATCCGGTGGTTAGTAGGCACTTGATTGAGAATGGTGGTCCTTGGGGAACAGGGTGGGGCTGTTTTGGGCGTGGCCTGGCCCCTCCCTTCCGGCTCGGCTTCCGGTCCATGGAGGATATTAAATGAACACTTCCGGCTCTAGCAGCCACACCCCTGAGACCTGTGCAATTAAAAGGGCGTGGTTACAAAGCATGCACCTCACTAATGACTTTGATGTGGTTTAGGTGTCATATCCCCCACCTCACGCCCACGCAATTTAATGGTACCTTAATACTGTGGACTCTTGATTGCAGGGATTATGGACTAGATTGGTGATAACCATTACCATTATGGCCAATTGCATTTTCACAAGGCTCAAATGGGTGGGTGGGTGCTAATTTTGTGGAAAGTTTAAAAAGGCCCTCAAAATTAATTCTCGTGGTTTTGATAACCAGTCCAGGGGCGTGGCACTGCACAAGCGATGATGTAATGCACCTGTCAATGGTATGCCCCACTACCCCTACATGGGGCCGATGTGGGGCAAGGTGGGGATTGTTCCTTTCGAATTTTAATAAGTCCCCACCCCTGGGGCACTTCAAGCTATGCAAAGCCCCCACATATTCTATTCTTTGTCGCCAGCTAGCTTACTTCTTGACCTTCGCCCATTGTTTTAGCTTCAAGATTATTGATTAGCACTTGATTTGTGGGCGTGACAATGCCCCACCCCTAGGGCAGGCTTGATTTTGCATATCTCCTACATTGTCCCCATATTTGCCCCATGTAGGGGTTGTGGGGCATACCATTGACAGGTGCATAATCGATACACACTCTCGATCTTGCTCGTAATCTTCTTTGTTGCTAAGCCATACCTACAGAGACTTGGACAAATAGACAGAAGAGTATTAGTATCAAACACACTATCATCTGGATGACAGTGGCTACTATTACTTGTTAACACCGGAATTAAGTCATCATCATGGACTCACACCGTAGGCATTAATTTTCGTGGGTGGAAAAATTTTGTGACTGCCAAGTGAACCACGAAAATGACGAAAAACGAAAATTACTTGCCATACGGTAATAATCTTTATGGTTATAGATATTACTACCACAAGCAGAAGGAACCTAATTTAAGGTACTGGGAATCAAGAAATGGCCGATTCGCTTAGCTAAAAATGAAGAATGTTATGCTATAACTCGTGAGAGAATTATAATTTTCACTGCTTTACTTTCATAATCATTACACCCACATGCTTGTGTATAGAGATAAACCAATATTATTGTTCACAGTCTACCTGATAATATACCAGTACTGTGTTGAATTGCAGACAAACTGAAAATAAAACCTTTACACTCAAATTATATATAATTTCTAAGCAATAAACAAGAGTGAAGAATAAGTAAATCACGAATAAAGCTTGCAAAATTAGCACTGGTGACAATTATTAAGAGCTATATCTGTTAAAAATTATGACGGAGGAGAAGATTAATTCATCAAATTCTTCAAAAAGCATTACATTAGCAAGTTTCAGTAACAAGGAATGTAGTAGAAAAGTCACATTATAAGTGCGTGCTGCAATGTAAAACGCTACCAGATAAGAAGAGTCAAGAACAAAGGAGCTGTATTGGTACTGGTAATGAGTTATCTAGTCATAGGCATCTTCTATTTCCTTATCTCTGCAGTTGACCAATCCATATATCGGGTTTGGCTAATTCCATTTTGGTATTACCACAGCCTCAATTGGCAGGATGGCTGACTGATGCCTTCATTGGAAGGTACCAAGTAATTGGCTGTAGCATTTGGATAATGTGGCTCCTTATGATTGCAATAGCAACAAGTGCTGTTGTAGGACAACTAAATGAGATTTATCACCATTACGATAATCATAATATTATTGTTCAAACTTCACTATTCTGCCTGATAAACATAGGGCTTGGAGCATTTCAATCTAATATCATTCAGTTTGGACTAGATCAGCTCCATGATGCTTCAACAACTGAAATAAATCCTTCATAGTTTGGTATGTGAACTCTCTAATCACCACTGGATTTGTTGTAGAGTTCAATTTTTTGTGCCTCATGCACTACACAAAATAGGCTGTATATTTCGTTAATACTTTGTGTGTGTCTTACACTAGCACTGCTACTGTTAATTTATTTCAACAAATCGTTAATAAAGGAGCCACCACCTAAATCTTCTTTTAAATTGATCTACAAGGTCATCAAATTTGCTATTGTTACAAAATATCCTCGATGCAGAAGTGCCTTCACCTACTGTGAAGATGAGCTTCCTTCTCGTAATGACTTTGGTAAGAGTAAATATGGAGGACCATTCACAACAGAGCAGGTGGAAGATGTCTAAGACTTCTCCCTCTAATATCGATCTTAGGTGTGATTGCAAGTGTACTTGTTGCAGCAAATGTTTTGTCCAATTACCTAGAAAAACAATATAACCAATTCACTGTTGTTCCTGAACTAGGTTATAGAGGAATTATTGCTAAATGTTACACAGAAATAAGCCTGACTAACAGTGTTAGTCTTGGTATACTCCTGCTCATTGTGTTTCACGAATTTATCATTTATCCACTCTTTTATCGCTGTGTATGCTATGGAAGAATAAAGAGTTTATGGAAAATTTTGATGGGTATATATAATCATTCAAATTATGTATGTCACCACACTGATTGCTGTTGATGTCATCTCCCGACACAACTATTTAAAAAGTGAATACAATGCAACTATCCAGTGTATATTTCATGAAAGTCGTGGCCTTCTAAGCCAAAGTCTAAACTATCGATGGTTGGCCATTCCTCAATATCTCCATTATATCTCACTAACCTTCCTCCTCACAGGCGCAACAGAATTCATTTGTTCTCAAGCTCCGTACTCCATGAAGGGTGTCATAATAGGAGCACAGTATACCTTTATTTCAATTTGTTCAATCCCCTTGGTTGTAATAATTGCTATAGTGGTATTCTACAAAAAGGATCTCTCGAGTTTGGGTACTGGGACATACCATCAGCTGTGAATTTTGGTACGCATTGCTAATAATAGTTGCATATCTCTCCCTCTTCGTAATTTTAGCATGGATGGTAAAGCGATACAAGATGCGGAAAAGAGAAGATTTACTTCCCAATGAGCACTTCTTTGCTGAAAGATACTATTCTTATTGACATAGCACATGTGAATCAGATCACAGTTTTATTTGTATACACGTGTGTGAATTAATGTATGCATACATGTAACATATTAGTCTTTGCTAGGAGATACTATTCACAAAAAATGATCATTGATATTTGTGTTATTTTTTCAGATTGATCAACAGTTGACTATTCATACTGTCAATGTTTTCAGGCTTTTTGGATTTGAAAGTATGAGTATAATCGTACTTTTTCAAGAAAATACCACCCACATAATATTATCATTATATATTGGGGGGCTGCTAAACTGCAGATAGCTACTGACATCATTGTCATTTATAACCAAGTAGCTATGCCTCATGCAATAAAACCTAAGCCAGGATGGTGAGATCGAGCGCGTGTATTGATTACATCATCGCTTGTGCAGTGCCATGTCCCTGGACTGGTTGCCACAAAATTTAAAACCACAAAAATTAATTTTGAGGGCCTCTTCGAATTTTCCACAAAAATTAGCACCCACGAAAGTTACCCGCCATATGGTACATGGCTACAGAATACAGTACACAGGCTATACAGCAACTGAACTCTGGCATGGAATCTGTAGTGGCAGTGTCTTGTAAAATTATCCTGCAGGCCTGATCTCAAGCAATATAAATTGATAAAATTAATGTGTGTTGCCAAAGCTATAATTAGAGTTGTATAGATACATGTAGTCACTCGCAATCTTCTTTGTTATTAAGCCATACCTACAGAGACTTGAAAAAATAGCATGAGATAGACAGAAGAATATTAGTATCGAAGACGCTATCAGTTGCCAATGGATGACAGTGTTGCTTGCTAACACTGGGAAGTGTTGGCCATGCCACCACAATATTTGTGGCTACGCCCATCGTCATGTAAGTGTATTTTCTGTCGTTTGAACAAAATGAATTAGACGGAAAATAAGCTCTCTAGCGCTAGGGCTCTGTATGCAGAATTGGGGGCGGAGCTCGTGAGGGTGCATGTACATGTTGTGCATTCCTGAGTTGCCAGGTACAAGAAGAGTGCCTATTTAAAGCGGGAATGGCGTGATGTTAGTCCTCTCTCAAGCAAGAACAGCAACGTCTGCTACCTGGAAATTTCAAATTTCAAATGGAAAATGCAAGTTGTCAAGTTTATAATAATTAATGTTGTATACGTAGACTATAGTGCATCCCTCACATGCTCCCTATTCTACCCCTGCAAGTCCCACCCCAGTTCAGGACCTGTGCAAACGACACGCCACCTAGGCAAGCTCTCAACCATGGAGGCTCCGGATGAAGATCAACATAGCTAGTCCTGGGATGCTATTTTAAGTTGGTTTTTTCCCCTCACAATTTTTCCTCACAGTCGAGGTTTTTTAAGGGGTTTTTTTTTCCGTGGATATGTTGGCCACATGTCCTAAATAAATTATGTTTTAAGTTGGCCCATCCCAGTGTAGTTCTGTTACTGTACGTGTGTATATCGTGCTACGTATACCTGTTGAGCTATTGAGTTCGAATTCTGTCAGTTTCTGTCAAAGCTGTTTGTGTGTCCCGTATGTTGTGTGATGGACTCTGTGTTTTTTACGTTTCTCTCTCGCTGTTCATTGCCCCACAATTCCCCAATTTATCCCAATTAAGAAATGTATCCAATATCGCATAATGCATGATGCATGCACACCTTTAGTGAGAGCCATAATTATCACCATAGGCATTAATTTTTGTGGGTGGAAAAATTTTGTTACTGCCAATTAAGTCAACCATAAAAATAACGAAAATTAGCACTCCACAAAAATTACCTGCCACACGGTAATAATCTTTAGGGTTATAGACATTACTATCACAAGCAGAACATGGAATGGACTACCCAAATTCATGGTACTGGGAATCGAGAAATGGCCGATTTGCTTAGCTGAAACAAAAGAATATGCTGTATATGCTGTGGAAGAATAACGAGTTTATGGAAAATTTTGATGGGAATAATCATTCAAATTATGCGTGTCACCACACTGATTGCTTTTGATGTCATCTCCCGACACAACTATTTAAAAAGTGAATATAATGCAACTATCCAGTGTATATTTCTTGAAAGTCGTGGCCTTCTAAGCCAAAGTCTAAACAATCGATGGTTAGCCATTCCACAATATCTCAATTTTATCTCACTAACCTTCCTCCTTACGGGATTAATAGAATTTATATGTTCTCAAGCCCCTTACTCCATGAAGGGTGCATTAATGGGAGTGCAGTATACCTTAATTTCAATTTGTTCAATCCCACACTTGCAATAATTGCAGTGGTACGCTTCAAAAAGGATCTGTCAAATTTGGGTACTGGGACCATCAGCTGTGAATTTTGGTATGCACTGCTAATAACAGCTGCATAATAGTCGCATATCTCTCCCTTTTCATACTTTTAGCATGAATGGTAAAGCGATACAAGATGCGAAAAAGAGAAGATTTACTGCCCAATGAACACTCCTTTGCTGAAAGATACTACTTTTATTAAATATCATGCATAGTACATGTGGAGTTAAACTATAGTTTTAGTTGTATACATGTGTGTGAATTAGTGTATGCATGCATATACAAATTTTTATTTGCTGACAAATACTATCACAATCATAATGATCACTGATATTTAGGATATGTCATCTTTCACTTTTCTCTGATCAACAGTTTACAGTTTACTGTAAATGTTTTCTTTGAATTTATGCTGGAAAGTATCAGTGCAGTACTGCAGTCCACCAAGAGAATGTCATGTACTCATAATAATATATGTGGGGAGTATATACCTGATGATAGTGCATCACCACACTTATGAACCACTCATGAATTTACATTGCAGGTATATCAATTTTTATACTATATGTAGTCAATGTCCAACTATAGGTTTATCGTTGTCAGCTTTAGAGTTCTCAGTAATACTATCGCTGTGCCCTCGAGCGAACGTTAAATGATCGCCATCTGTATCCGTGTTACCTTTCCACTCTTATATGCTGTCCGAGATGTGGTAGCCACAGTCTTCGATGAACGTGGAAGAGCTGTCTCGAGCTCCTTCCATGCTGTACTGCGTGGCCGTTCGGTTGATTTAGAATGGATGAGAAAACTTGAAATTCAAGATGTTCGATGAATTAGGAAGGAAATAAATTACTTAAACTTACCGTTCGGGCTATTAGAATGTTTGAATAATTAGAGCGAGTACGGTATTAATATTATGTTTATCCTGTATGAAAATAATTAAGGGTTTGCTTCTTTTGTTACCACTCATCCAGAAATAAAATGCTAACAATCTGAAAGTGCTACAGTAAAGATTAAGCTTTGATCCTACAATCCTAGTTGGCTACATAGACTATTAAATTTTTTCAATTGCCAGGGGAAACTAATATAGGCCCCTACATCATTAAAATTTAGAGTTGACTGGTGGTCATTGACAATATTGATGACTTGTACCGCAATAATCATGCACAAACACTATGAGCTTTCAAGCATATGTAAAGATGATGGATTGCTACATGTATACATCAATACAGTGATTTTCTCATGTCAGTGATAACTGTGGGGTTTGCTTCATAAACATTATCCTCATAAACAGGTACATAGGGAACATTAATTGGTATAGTACAAAACCAAAGAAAGGAAAAGTTTTCAATAGAAATGACAGTTTAAAAACAGACACATCAAACAGCCTTTAGTTTCAACTTAAACACTATAACCAAAGCATTGCTCTGATTAAGTCAATCGATCATCATTGATAAGATGTACCAGATCGATGTGATAGCTTAAGAACAAGGGCGCCGCCATCATTGTAGTAACTATAATATATAATAACTATCTATAATAACTATAGATAACAAAACATTGCAGTAGTGCATATTATGCCAGGTGGTGCACACACATCCTCAGCTACATTTATTTATCAAACTTCATCTAACAATAATCATGATAGCAATCATGCTTTCTCAAGTAGGATATTTACTCCTTTTACTAGTGTTACCATGATGAATCAGGTGACTATCTTGTACATACATATATGTTATACAATTGGAATGGTAAGTAGTACGCTTAATTCACTGAACACCTTAGCTTGTTTGTTAGGTGAACTACATTTAGGGCGTATGCACAGTGAATCAACTTGGTTCACACGAAAATACTGCAGGAATATCGTCATAATGTCCCATTTCTGGCTTCTTGCCTTAACATGATTTACAGGAGAGATACCGAAATATGATTGATGTCTATATACTGTCTTCTTTCCCACATTGACTTCCGAAAGTTTCTATGATACTTCACAAAATTTTTCAGCATACTAACTTATTAATTATTAACATATTAATTCCCAAAGTTTAGTGTATAAAAGACAACAAAACTAGCCATTCTGGTGTTAATTGCACAACTGTGATTTAGCATGCGAAAAGAACTATAGTCTTGTAATGATCACTTCACCTTACTATTATAACAACTACACTTACATGCAAATGGACGAGGCTACAAAAACTACTGAATCAGATACATTATGTAAACACTCTGCTTAAGAAAATTTTAGTATTCAACTGCAGATAACACAAAAGTGAGTCGAAACACCTTAAAATAACAAATGCATAGCCTACAAATAAAAAACAAGATCAATGCCCATTGACATACGCGTTGAAAGAAAAATAAAATTCATGCATGTGTCAATTCAGTGAAGAGCTAAGCTGCTTTAAAATCATGACAGAGGACAATACCAACTCATCAGGTTCTTCAAAAAATACTCCATTAGCAAGTTTCAATAACCAGGAAATCACTAGTTAGAGAAGTTAAGTGCCTGCTGCAATGTAAAACACTATCAGATAAGAAGGGTTAAGAACAAAGGAGCTGTATTGATACTGGCTATTAGTTATCTAGTCACAAGCATCTTCTATTTCCTTTTAACTTCTGCAACTTACGAGCGAGTATATCAGGTTTCGCTTATTCCTTTTACCATTACCACAGCCATAGCAGGATGGCTGACTGATGCTTTCATTGGAAGGTACAAAGTGATTCATTGCAGTATTTGGATAACATGGCTCCTTACGATTGCAATAACAGTAAGTGCTATTGTTGGACAATTAAACAAGATTTATCACCATTACGATAAGCGTATTGTTCAAACTTCACTATTCTGCCTGATAAGCATTGGGATTGGAGCATTTCAATCCAATATCATTCAGTTTGGACTAGATCAGCTCCACGATGCTTCTACAACTGAAATAAAGTCCTTCATAGTTTGGTATGTCAACTCTCTAATCACTACTGGATTTGTTGTAGAGTTTAATTTTTTGTGCCTCACTACACAAAATAAGCTCTATCTTTCATTAATACTTTGTATGTGTCTTACACTAGCACTACTACTGATCATTGGTTTCAATAAATCGTTAATAAAGGAGCCACCACCTAAATTTTCGTTTAAATTGATATATAAGATCATCAAATTTGCTGTTGTTACAAAGCATCTTCGATGCAGAAGCGCCTTCACCTACTGTGAAGATGAGCTTCCGTCTCGTATTGACTTTGGTAAGAGCAAATATGGAGGACCATTCACAACAGAGCAGGTGGAAGATGTCAAAACACTTCTGAGACTTCTCCCTCTAATATCAATCGTTGGTGCGATTGCAAGTGTACTTGTTGCAGCAAGTACTTTGTACTACTACCTAGAAAAACAATATAACCGATTCACTGAATTGAATGTACTAGGTTCCAGAGGAGTTGTTGCTAAATGTTACGAGGAAACAAGCCTAACCAACAGTGTTAATCTTGGTATACTCCTGTTGATTATATTTCATGAGTTTGTCATTTATCCACTCTTTCAACGCTGTATATGCTGTAGAAAAATAACAAGTTTGTGGAAAATTTTGATGGGAATAATTGTTCAAATTATGCGTATCACTACACTAATTGCTTTTGATGTCATCTCCCGACAAAACTATTTAAAAAGCGAATACAATGCAACTATCCAGTGTATATTTTATGAAAGTCGTGGCCTTCTAAGCCAAAGTCTAAACAATCAGTGGATGGTCATTCCTCGATATCTTCATTTCATCTCACTCACCTTCCTCCTTACAGGGTTAATAGAGTTCATCTGTTCTCAAGCCCCTTACTCCATGAAGGGTGCAATAATAGGAGCACAGTATACCATGATTTCAATTTGTTCAATCCCCATGATTGTAATAATTGCAGTGGTGGTCTACAAAAAGGATCTCTTGAGTTTGGGTACTGGGGCTATCAGCTGTGAATTTTGGTATGCACTGCTAATACTAGTTGCATACCTCTCCCTCTTCATACTTTTAGCATGGATGGTAAAGCGATACAAGATGCGGAAAAGAGAAGATTTACTGCCCAATGAGCACTTCTTTGCTGAAAGATACTACTCTTATTGAATATTATACATAGCACATGTGGTGTTAAACCATAGTTTTAGTTATATATGTGTGTGTGAATTAGTGTATGTATGCATATACAAATATTATTAGTCTTCAAATACAGATACTATCACAATCATAATGATCACTGATGTTTAAGGTATGACATCTTTCACTTTTCTCAGATCAACAGTTTACAGTTTACTGTACATGTAAATATGTATGGAAAATATCAGTATTGCAGTCCACCAAGAGAATCGCTGTACTTTTGAGCCACTCCAATTTACTAATTAGAGCATAATATTATGTTTACCCTGCATGAAAAAAGGTTTTGCTTCTTTTGTTACTGCTCATCCAGAAGTAAAATGCTAACAAAGTGTTACAGTCAAGAGCTTTTATCCCACGATCCTACGTAGTTGGCTACATAATCTATATTTTTCAATTGCCAAGGCAAACTGTAGGCTTAACCCTGTGCCATTAAAATTTAGAATTGACTGGTAGTCAATATTGATGACTTCTACCACAATGAGCTTTCAAGCACATATCATGCAGGGATAACGTATTGCTATGCATACATACATACATCAGTACTGTAACAGTGATTTTCTTATGCAAGAGATAACTGTTGGGCTCACTTCATAAACATTATCATTAGAAAGAGGTACTTAGGAATTTTTATAATATGGTACAAAACCAAGGAAAGGAAAAATATTTTCATAGGAATTAAAAACAGACACATCAAACAGCCTTTAGTTTCAAAGTGTACTTGTTGCAGCAAACATTTTGTACGAATACATAGAAAAACAATACAACCGATTCTGTATATGTGATACTAATAATTATTTAAACAATTTGTAGTCTTTGCTGAGGGATACTATTCATCATAATGACCATTACTTTTGAAAGATCAACAGTTATAGTTCACTATTACAGATTTGACTGTTTCAGTATTGTAATTTTTCAACAAAATATCACCCATGCATGTGGAAGTACGGTAACCGTATTTTTCCGCTATTAAGCGCATATATGCTTATCTCCACAGGAAGAAAACCTGCGTTTAATAGTGAAGTGCGCCTAACAGCCATAACAGGGCAAACTGTAGGCTTAACCCTACGCCATCAAAATTTAGAGATAATAGGTGATCAACATGATTAACCCTCGGCACATGCATGAGGGTTACGGTAGTCGTTCTCTGTGTGTATACATGCATCTCTCTGTCTGTCTATCACGTTGCACCTCGAGTTCGGATAATCAATTGAATAATCGAGGTTCGATTTAATATTTAAGATCCTTATTTGGGATACACACCCACCATACATATTTCAATAATCCCTAAAAAAGAGGACACCTTGATAATCCGGCAAATTGTACTGGGTCTCAAGGGTATTCAGATTAGAGGGATTCCACCAAAGTATATAAACATATTCCTTACTTAACACTCATTACAGGGTTGAACAATAGCAGCTGCCACCCCATGCACTAAGTCTTATGTATTACTCTACTGCTTCCCCATAAGGGGGAATGAGTGGTTGGTAGTACTGCAGGAGCCACTCCCCCATTAGTGCCAAACAGCCATGGGGCCGCACGGCCCCAGCAAATAATAATGCAGCCACAATACAGCCAATGCAGCTAATACAGCCAATACAGCCAATACACAATATTATTGATATTCAGCACATTGCCAGCCAGCAACATAACATTGTACTGCTTACAGGAACCTGTTTGCATGAGCATTCCTGAAGGCAATAATATAGATACAGCTATGCTTGCATAGAACTGGGAGTGTATGTCAGCGACATCCCCAAAGTGTAGTATACACTACACTCCCAGATGACATAAGAGTACTAACCAATAAAATATGACTTACTGAGTACCTCAATATGAATCAAGTATTAACATAGTATCATAATAGAACAAAATGAAACCAGCACTTGCTGCAGTATATAGAAGCTGCACCAATCCTAAAGCTGTGGCCCGAGTAGTTAGCAACATCAACGCCTATTCCCGCTAATGTGCTATGTAGGTGAGCCACCAGTTGCTGCCTGCTAAGTGGAGTACCATCCTGGAATATGAGGAGTGGGCCTGGGCTCGGAGCACGGATCGCCAGGTAAGCCAACAGCGCTGACACAGGGCATATTACAGTGCCAGTCCGTCCAATGTACAGATAAGTACCAGTGCCAACTGGATCCGTTTTACTTTTCCTGAGAAGGATGCTTAGCATTTGATGGTTAGTCCTGCACATCAGATACTGTCAATGTGCAGTCGCTAGGGTTGCCTGAGGGGGAGCAAGTGAACTCCCCTGATCGCATGAACCCGAAAACTCCCAAGCAAAATGCTGCTCAAAGCATGCTTTTGTCGAATGCGAACAGCCACACACACAGCAAAAGCAAAATGGGGAGTAAATGCGAGCAGCAATGATACGACCAATACAAATTCATGTAGCAAAGAAATTGCGTGGGGTCATAATCAACCAAGCCAGGTAGAATGCGCAGCAATGATACAATTAATACAAATCTATGCAGCAATGAAATTGCATGGGGTCATAATCAACCAAGCCAGGTAAAATGTGAACAGCCACTCACACAGCAAAAGCAAACTTGATAGGAGTAAATGCACACAACAATGATACAACCAATACAAATCTATGCAGCAATGAAGTTGCACGGGGTCATAATCAACCAAGCCAGGTAAAATGCGAACAGCCACACACACAGCAAAAGCAAACTTGATGGGGAGTAAATGCATGCAGCAATGATACAACCAATACAAATCTATGCAGCAATGAAATTGAATGGGGTCATAATCAACCAAGCCAGGTAAAATGCGAACAGCCACACACACAGCAAAAGCAAACTTGATGGGAGCAAATGCACGCAGCAATGATACAACCAATAATAATCTATGCAGCAATGATTCAGAAGTCAATTGCATGGGGTCATAATCAACCAAGCCAGGTAAAATGCGAACAGCCACTCGCACCGCAAAATTAAAGCAAACTTGATGGGAGTAAATGCACGCAGCAATGATACAACCAATACAAATCTATGCAGGAATGAAGTTGCACGGGGTCATAATCAACCAAGCCAGGTAAAATGCGAACAGCCACACACACAGCAAATTCAAAGCAAACTTGATGGGAGTAAATGCACGCAGCAATGATACAACCAATACAAATCTATGTAGCAATGAAGTTGCATGGGGTCATAATCAACCAAGCCAGGTAAAATGCGAACAGCCACACACACAGCAAAAGCAAACTTGATGGGAGTAAATGCATGCAGCAATGATACAACCAATACAAATCTATGCAGCAATGAAGTTGCACGGGGTCATAATCAACCAAGCCAGGTAAAATGCGAACAGCCACACACACAGCAAAAGCAAACTTGATGGGAGTAAATGCATGCAGCAATGATACAACCAATACAAATCTATGCAGCAATGAAGTTGCACGGGGTCATAATCAACCAAGCCAGGTAAAATGCGAACAGCCACACACACAGCAAATTCAAAGCAAACTTGATGGGAGTAAATGCACGCAGCAATGATACAACCAATACAAATCTATGTAGCAATGAAGTTGCATGGGGTCATAATCAACCAAGCCAGGTAAAATGCGAACAGCCACACACACAGCAAAAGCAGACTTGATGGGGAGTAAACGCACGCAGCAATGATACAACCAATATAAATTTATGCAGCAATGGGGTCATAGTCAACCAAGCTAGGTAAAATGCGAACAGCCACACACACAGCAAAAGCAAAATGGGGAGTAAATGCACGCAGCAATGACACAACCAATACAAATTTATGCAGCAAGGTAAAATGCGAACAGCCACACACACAGAAAAAGCGAAATGGAGAGTAAATGCAAGCAGCAATGATACAACCATTTATGCAGCAATGAAATTGCCTGGGGTCATAATCAGCCGAGCCAGGTAAAATGCGAACAGCCACACACACAGCAAAAGCAAAATGGGGAGTAAATGCACGCAGCAATGATACAACCAATACAAATTTATGCAGCAATGAAATTGCATGATAGGGTGTGTGTATGTGCATGTGCATGAGGGGGTTGAGGTGCGCAAAAGGGGGGCCGTTACAGGGCGGGGCCGTGCATGCGTGCCAGCTCTACCCACATAATAAGTATGTACAGAAACAAATACAGCATATAACTTGCTGTTGGCCTGGCTCCGGATTACAGTGGCGTACTTCCAGGGGCGCGCGGTGTTGGGCGTCACAGTGGCGTCAGCGGTTGTGGCGTTGGTGGCCGATTGGCCGGCTAATTGCTGTGCCTGCAGCTCGGGTTCGGATAAGCTCCAGGAGTTCCGATAAGGACTCCCGGCAGATGATAGCTGAGGGTCGGCAGGGGTAGAGGACGAAGGAGGTAGCTGCTGGGAAGAAGTGGAGCCAGCAGCAGCGGTACTCGCGGCCGTGGAAGATCAGGCCGATCGCCGAACAGTTGCTGTGGAAGGCCCCGCCGCTCGCCGTGCAGTGGTGGTTGAGCGACGCGTAGACTCGGGTTTGGGCATGTTTACAAGCTGATGAGCAGGTAGGAAGCGTAGAAGAAGACTCAAAAATTCACTCACTGCACAGTAACTCGCTCAGTAGTAGCACGAGGCAGTAATGGTGCCACGCATGCGCAGCAGTCCTTGACTGACTCCACCTTGTTACCGCCTACCACGGGGAGTGGCCCCTTCCAGTACGTGTTAACTGTATCTAAAGATGCTTTAAGGTAGCATTAAAGTGCGTGGGCGTGAGCGTCAGGATTGGCTAATTCAATTAGCGAATCGTGAAGGGGCGTGGCCGAAGTGGCCATACGAGTGCTTTTGGTCGAAGGTGGGCGTGTCTAGAATCGGCCAGGGATGATTATGCGCGTGTAATTAGCGACCGGAAGTGGCCCCTGAAGAAAACACCGGTAATTGCCCACTTCAAAGCAAGATCAAAGCATTCTTTCTTAACTATTAACCGCAACGACAAAAAAAAAAAAAAAAAAAAAAAAAAAAAAAAGCCTTATTAGGCCTAATTAAGCATGTGGGCGTGTTCCTGGCACTGTGTGGAGTGTGTGCGTGTGCGTTAATGCAGGTTTTATTGCTTCCGATTGGGCGTGGCTTCACGGGCCAGTGCTTGGATATCGGCGCCTGGGACTTGGCCTCGGCGATAGGTGGGCGTGTCCCGGAAGCGGTGGTGACCTTTGAACCCGCGAGGAGGCTTTGGGGGCGTGGCAGGAGGTCAAAGGTGAGGCCGTGTCTGTTAATGAGGCACTGTACGCCGGTGCGATGGAGGGGACCGTACGGCTGGACGGAAGCTGACGATGGTTTGAAGCGGATGTGGTTGCGATGACGTGTTGTTACTCCGCCCACACAGGAAATGAGGTGAGCTCTTGCGTGGGCGGTGTGGCAGAACGGCCTCCAAGTGTTTGTGTGTGTTTTGGCCTTGAGGAAGCTGTGTGTTTTAATTGGGATTGATTGTGGGCTTCCGGTGGACATCCGGTGGTTAGTAGGCACTTGATTGAGAATGGTGGTCCTTGGAGAACAGGGTGGGGCTGTTTTGGGCGTGGCCTGGCCCCTCCCTTCCGCTCGGCTTCCGGTCCATGGAGGATATTAAATGAACACTTCCGGCTCTAGCAGCCACACCCCTGAGACCTGTGCAATTAAAAGGGCGTGGTTACACAACATGCACCTCACTAATGACTTTGATGTGGTTTAGGTGTCATATCCCCACCTCACGCCCACGCAATTTAATGGTACCTTAAATACTATTTAGCTGGAACAAAGTGTTACCCTGTAATAGATTACAAAACTTCTTGATGTTTACATGCTTAATTGCAGGCAAACTGAAAGCAAACCAACATATCTCAAAATAACATGCTTCAGAATCTATAAGTAAAAATGTAAGAAGGCTAGCTAGCAATTGGATAATAACATGTTCCAAGAGCTAAAACTGCTTAAAATTATGACAGAGGAGAATACCAAGTTATTGAGTTCTTCGAAAAGTATTTCATTAGCGAGTTTCAACAACCAGCGAATCACTAGGAAAGATAAGTTAAGTGCCTGCTGCAATATAAAATGCCATCAGATAAGAAGAGTTAAGAACAAAGGAGCAGTGCTGGTACTGGTAATCAGTTATCTAGTCACCAGTATAATATATTTTCTTGTATCCATAGCAGTTCGCCACCCAATATTTCATGTTTGGCTTGTACCATTTACCATTACCACAGCCATAGCAGGATGGCTGACCGATGCCTTCATTGGAAGGTACAAAGTGATGCATTGCAGTGTTTGGATAATGTGGCTCCTTATGATTGCAATAACAGTAAATGTGGTTGTTAGACAACTCCACGTGAATTATAACCACCACAATGAATATGATACTGTTCAATTCATACTATTGTGTATTATGAGCATTGGACTTGGAGTATTTCAATCCAATATCATTCAGTTTGGACTAGATCAGCTCCACGATGCTTCAACAACTGAAATAAAATCCTTCATAGTTTGGTATGTGAACTCTCTAATCACTACTGGATTTGTTGTAGAGTTTAACTTTTTGTGCCTTAATACACAAAATAAGCTCTATCTTTTGTTATTACTTTGTGTGTGTCTTACACTAGCACTACTACTAATAATTTGTTTCAGTAAATCATTAATAAAGGAGCCACCACTAAAATATTCTTTTAAATTGATCTATAAGGTCATCAAATTTGCTATTGTTACAAAGCATCCTCGATGCAGAAGTGCCTTCACCTACTGTGAAGATGAGCTTCCGTCTCGTATTGACTTTGGTAAGAGTAAATATGGAGGACCATTCACAACAGAGCAGGTGGAAGATGTCAAAACACTTCTGAGACTTCTCCCTCTAATATCGATCTTTGGTGTGATTGCAAGTGTACTTGTTGCAGCAACTTACTTGCAAATTTCGCTAGAAAAACGATATATTGTTAAGCATTTCACTGGATCAATGGCTGAATGCTACGCAGAAACAAGCCTGACCAACAGTGTACATCTTGGCATGCTTATATTGATTATATTCCATGAATTTATCATTTATCCATTCTTTCAACACTGTGTATGCTGTAGAAGGATGAAGAGTCTATGGAATATCTTGATAGGAATAAGCATTCACATTGTACGTGTTGCCACACTGATTGCTTTTGATGTCATCTCCCGATATAAATACTTAAAAAAGATGAATACAATGCAACTATCCAGTGTATATTTCATGAATTAACATAGAGGCCTGCTAAGCCAAAGTCTAGATGACCGATGGCTAGCCATTCCAGAATATCTTCATTATATCTCACTAACCTTCCTCCTTACAGGCTTAATAGAATTCATTTTTTCTCAAGCTCCTTACTCTATGAAGGGTATAATAATGGGAGCGCAGTATATCTTGATTTCAATTTGTTCAATCACCATTATGATAGTAATAATAATGGTGCTCCACAAAGAAAATACCTCAAGTTTGGGTGCTGGGACCATCAGCTGTGAATTCTGGTATGCACTGCTAATAATAGTTGCGTATCTCTCTCTCTTCGTAATTTTAGCATGGATGGCAAAGCGATACAAGATGCGGAAAAGAGAAGATTTATTGCCCAATGAACACTTCTTCACCGAAAGATACTACTCTCATTGAATATCATATGTATACTGTCATAGCCACAGCAAATTGGATTAAGACCATAGTTTTAGTCACATACGTGTGTGAATAAATACATTATGTATGCATACTGCTGCATATACCAGTTAGAAGCTATATTTCTTGATATATACATGCACAGTGAACATTCGGCCAAGCCGGAGTACCTGCACTTACTAATAGCCTTGTACCCAGGCTCTAGGGGGAGGGGAAAAGAGAACCTGGTATCAGTTGCATGCGCATGCACTTAATTTCCCCAGATTCTGAGGAAAATCGGATATTTTTTGTATACTGTCCATATATTTGACCTTTAACCCAGGCAAGCGTTCAACAGAACTACGAGAAGGACCGAACAACGAAGGTTTTTCAGGAAACGAGTGGGCCGTATTTGTGCTACAATGGCTTTCTGAGCGTTCTTGGCCTCATTCAATGTTTTTACTGCTCGAAGGAGTAGAAGGTAAGCATTGATCTTGATAGACAGAGGCCCAATGAGGCTTGCTGGAATTCGTAAAACTACTCTGGACAACACCATTGAATAAAATAGCTTTGCTGTCGAGATACAACACTCTTCAATTGTTAATTACGTAACTTTTGTTGTAGTTACGTGGCTTTAATTAAGCGCATGCACACGTAATTGATACCAGGCTCTCCTTTCTGCTCCTTTCCCCTCCCCCTAGAGCTTGGGTATGAGGCTAACCTGCTATTAATACCTCCTTAATCTCATTCTCATAGTTATTATCAAATAACTTAATATCTATTTATGATTCCCTTATTCTATGAAGCGTGTGTGCAATCCTGGGGGAGGGGAGGGGGGGACCTAATAATGGACATGACGGTTAGAGAATACAGAGAGGGAAAGCAATATACTTGAACTCATGCAAATCATTGAGGGGGCAAACCTTAATTGGCTCATAGTGAATTTGTATTATTATATGTAACTATTGAAGATTATGCTATTTGTTGGGATGAGTTTACTTATGGATAAAAGCAAACACTTTCATTATGATGCAGGGGAAACACATGCTCTAGTTAATGTAACTATGAAAGCACAAAAGACTATTACAAACACTGATACACCTACTATGCAAACTGTAGTGGCTCACAAATGCAACTATCACAGCACTATCAGGCATTTTCCAGTACGTGGGTGATCATATTTCTTGGAGAACTGTAATACTGATACTATCAAATCTAAAAGGAAAACATTTTCAGTAAACACTTAGCTTGATCTGTGAAGCAAGAAAGATTATATAATACATCCTAAAAATTGACAGGAGCCGCATAATATGAGTGCCACTCACATGCTAGCGCTCCTGCATGATATCGATAGTATCTCTCAGCCAAGATGTGTTCATTGGTAGCACATCTTCTCTTTTTCTGTTCTTATACCACCTTCCAACAGCAATTAATTTTCCTTGTAAATATCATACTGAAAGCAATTACAGCCAGAGAGAGGTACATCATAGACTATCACGTTGTACTTTATCTTATCAGATTAGAAAACTAAAGAATAAAGGAGCGATCATAATACTTGTTTGGAATTTCTTCATGATAAGCGTATCTGAATATCTCATGGCATATGTGAAAATCCCTGGGGGAGCAAGCGTTGGTACAGTTGCTTTGGGTTTCACTCTACCCTTTGCTGGGTGGCTGGCTGATATACGCTTTGGACGCTACAAGGTGATACACTGGAGCATGTGGGTCATGTGGATTGCCTCAATGCTGGCTACAGTCAGCTCTGTTGTATCTCTGTTGGTCAATGACGACAACAAAATCTTTCAAAAAATTTCAGTTGCAATGTTTGTCATCGTGGCCATAGGCTTTGGAGGATATCAGGCCAACATCATCCAGTTTGGACTAGACCAGCTCCAAGATGCTTCAACGACTGAGATTACTGCTTTCATACGTTGGTATGCATGGACAGTTGTCAGTAGCCGTGCTGTTTTTCAAACTACTCATACAATAATAATCACATCGTGGAACAACTAGTAACTTGCATAAGCCTTACAATAGTGATCAGTTCATCTTTCATCTTCAGCTCATGTCTAGTAAAGGAACCTATGACACAAAATCCATTCAAACTGATCTACAAAGTGATTAGGTATGCCATCAAGCAGAAGCACCCAAGATGTAGAAGTGCCTTCACCTACTGTGAAGATGAGCTTCCTTCTCGTATTGACTTTGGTAAGAGTAAATATGGAGGACCATTCACAACAGAGCAGGTGGAAGATGTCAAAACATTTCTACGACTGCTACTTATGGTTGCTCTTGTAAGTGTGCTAGTCAGCGATATGCTTCTCACATATAGACCACTTGAGTAACTGATACATGTTCTTAAACGTACACAATCCACTATACCAAAATGTTACAAGGAGAGATTTCTAACAACTACAATCGGATTCTGTGCAGCAGCACTAGCCATACCTCTGTATGAATTGATCGTTTATCCCACTATACAAAAGTGCACACCAGAAACAAAAATATACCAAAAATTTCTATCAGGTGTAATAATGCAAATAATAAGACTTATCATCATCATAGCATTTGATTTGATAGCCAGGAAAACCTACGCTGAACACAATAATCAAACAACCTTAGAGTGTATCTTCAGATATGATCAAGGAGCTCTGAGTTCCAGTTTTAACAGTCACTGGATTGCTATTGTGCAACTTTTAGATATCATCTCACCGACTGTGCTCGGCATTAGTGGCATTGATTTTCTTGCATCTCAAACCCCATACTCCATGAGAGGACTGATAATTGGTACTGCGTATAGTAGTATTATTCGTATTTATGATGATTGGGTATGGTATCTACTGGCCGCTCACTGAGCAGCCATCAACTTGGGCCACTGGAATCATCAGCTGTGAATTTTGGTACCTACTTTCAGTACTACTTGTCATGATCATATTCAGTGTCCTACTCCTAATTGCTGGAAGGTGGTACAAGAACAGAAAGAGAGAAGATGTGCTACCAAATGAACACTTCTTTGCTGAGAGATACTACTCACAAGTGAACTAACAAACCATTTTGTGCACGCTTCTGAAGAATATACATTGGTAGCTAGTAATAGTATTATCGTTAATGTAGGTATCAGTGTCAAAACGAACTACATGATTGTGCAAATGGTATGATCTTGAAATAATAATTATATTGTGTGGCCCGGTGGAAAGGATAGCAGGTATGTGCTAATAGCTGCCCAGATTTTCATTAATGAGCTACCATAAGATACCGCCCTAAATTGATCATTTCTGGCTCGATCAACAACAAAGTCAACATGGACAATGTGCCTCATCAATAGGCACTCAGTATAATATAATGAACAGTGGCGGATCCAGGATTTCTAGAAGGGGGGGTTCCGATTAACCGTTGCGCGCGTGAATTTTAGAAGCCACGCCCACTTTCGGGATTAACCACGCCCATTTCGATCGCTTTTGATACCAACTACCAGCCCTACCAGTCCAATCGATCTGGTTTCGAAAGAATTTCTTCTAAAGCATTCTAAGGTGAGCCATAGCAGCAGTTTTCTTAGTTCTGTAGCCAAAAAGGGTGATTCCTTTTCAGCCTAACCAGTATACATACTTCTCAGTGCTAGATGCAGTCCAAAGGGGGGTTCCAGTGCACCCCTGGATCCCCCTCTGGATCCGCCACTGATGAAAATACACAATTGTTAATATGTATACCCCCAAGGAATAATGTTTGGAAAATACAATACTACAGTAATACCTAATTCAAGGATATCATTTTTTTTCCTATAATAATTGTTGTGAATAACACTGACAAAGCATAGATGAATAGCCATAAGGCCAATCCTGACCATGCAAACTAGCGTAAACACTATGATTTAGTAGCAGAGTTCCTAGTTGAGCCCTATAGTTCTCGAAGCAATTGGTGTCCAATAGCGTGTCTTTCTGGTGGCGATACTGATCCCAGGAGTGTCATCAACCACTTTGAGTTCACGGTAGCATTTTCAGGGATGGTAAGTGGGATATCAGATTCTGAACTGGAGTCATCATCACTCGGTGGTGGACGACGGCAGTGGGGTGGAATTCTCCGATTGAGCCTCGCTAAGTGGAATCCTCTTCCTTCTCTTGCCACAAACAGGTGTCCACGTTTGATCATTGTCATGTTGCTGCACTACCACTCCATGCACACCTCCACGCTTTTCATACTTCACATCAGTGCAAGCCTTGAGATCAATATGTTGCTGTGCCGAGTCACTGTCTAAGGCTGTAGACTGGCCGTTAGAAGGATCAGATTCAACAGAGCTTTGGGTGTTTTCGCCTCCAGTACTAGACTCGTTCAGCTTGGGTGAATGAGAAACATCAGGTTCTTTCGCCGACGTAGCAACTGCATGGGTTTGAGGGTGCCCTAGTTTTCTTACCAAGGTGAGCATTAGATACAATAAGAGGCACCAACTTGGAGTTTCCAGGGGCTAGACTGCTCATGTTGGTCTCAAGAGGTAGATAAGTACTTAGCAAATTAGTATAGTAGAGGCAGCTGGGTGGTTGTTTGGGGGCTTTCTTTGCTGTCTATTGCGCCGTAATAATAGCTATGTGTCATGCACATGTTTATATGCTTCATAACGAAAAAATTATGTTAATAGCTAAATTCATTTGGGATCATGCGTATCGAACAAAAATCTATAAGTTATAGTTAGACTATAGCCTTGAGTGGTTTATTTGAATTGTACGCGAGAGGCGGGCATTTAAACCACGAGGCGAACCACGAAGCGAAGCCGAGTGGTTTAAATGCACGCCTCGAGCGTACAATTCAAACAAATCACGATAAGGATATAGTCTAAGTGGCTTGTACTATGACCACCAACCGTGGTATATGGAAGTTATACCACGGCTCTATGCCCATAGTAAATACACGCGTTATCTACCAGCTGTGGTATATGGCAGTTATACCATGGCTGTGGTTACTCCATAGTTTGCACAGTGGGCAGACAGCGGTTTACATTGTATATACTACAGGCGGTGCCTTTGATCCCAATTTTACTCTAGTCATAGTACAATTATTATTATAGTATTACTATACAGAAACATTAAACAGTACACAGCTAGGCTGAATAGATTATAGGCTTATGGACCCCATAAGCCCTTGGTTGTATCAGTATAGGGCTCCTGGTGATATCAGCCAAAAAACCACTGACTCTCTCTGCACCAGATCTAGACTAGGTAGATATCTTACTGTTCTGATTCGATGGGGCTTTGCATTCCAGTCTGCGGATAGTTAGCAGCCAAACACGTGCCACTAGCATTACTGACGACCTTTACCATCCCATAATATTAATGTTATGCGCATGCACAAGGCTTGCATGCATAATACACTGAGTGGGCACTGTCGATAGGCGTGGTTACGAAGGCCAAGAAAAAGGCACTATTTGTGACACTAGTGGGCCATGTCCCTCGATTCAAAGCACACTGAAGCCCGTCTTTCGCCAAATGCAAATGATTCATTGTGTTTACTAGTTGCTTAGGTGCCTAGACCTTGAGATATGGCAATTTTTGTGGTAATGACAACAACAACGACAACACGACCTATGACTTTACCCCTTGTATAGACACACGGGGTAATGAGTCTGTAACTACAGCCTTGGATGATATTCTAGACAGCAGAATAACCATCAACAGACAACTTTGTGGATGCTTCACTATCATGCACATTATAATTCATCCTATGAGAATAGTCAGTAAAAGTGATACCATCTGAAAATGTAGCAAGCCTATAGTCATCTGATTCAATGCACCGCCTACAATGGGTCTATACTTTACAAGTCAGCTCTGGTCCAGATATAGCTACTAGTGGGGATGATTACACGAGAATTGACAATGCTATCATCGGATGGTGACAAGCATCAGATTTTTGATGCAAAAGAATACAATTAATTAAGGACAACAGCATTCAGGATTACATTTTCCCACGTCATGCAATATCCAGGCATTATTGCAATAGTGTCCATTCCACCACACAAAATAACTCCATTAAATTTATGCTGGCACCAAACTGGTGTAAACTCCATTCTATATATTTAATGGGCCATAGAAGACAATGATCAGCTACAGTCAAAGAACCACATACATGTATTACTACTCGGCTAACAAGAAAATTAATAAAAGCATTACATACATGTACATATTTTACACTTTGCATGATAATGAATAACTTTGTGGATTTATGATTCCTATTACTAGAGAAAATATTAACTGAGCGAAGGTATGTGACTCAGTAGCAGAGATTAAAAATCAATGAGATTCTATTCAATATACAATTGAGTCTTCGTTTGTGTGTTGTGCAGATGGTTACATAGCTACAGTACATTTAAGAATGCTACCTAGTGTGGCTCTCAGTCACCTGCAAGGTGTACAAATGCTGAGCAGGCTATTAAAACAATGGACTATTCCATTAAATCTTGATAAGTGTATTAATTTCTAAACATGAAATCGAATGAAATGGTACAATGACAAATTCTAAAACTAAATGGAATAAGACAAGGAGTAAACATGTCCCAAAACTGTACAATGAATGGCACCATGTATACTAAAGTCTGCATTCAAGCACACTAAGAGCTGCAGCAATTCTCAATACTCATCAGTGACCACAACATTTTCATTGCAAATGTCCTACTGAAAGCAATAGCCAAGAGAAACCAAGATACGGAGAAACATCATGTAAAAAATGGCAAATGAATTCAATGAAGTTATTTCTGAGAACAGTTCTCATAAAGAGGTACATCATAGACTATCATGCCATAATTCATCTTGTCAGATTAGAAAACTAAAAAACAAAGGAGCGATTGTAATACTCGTATGGAATTTCTTCATGGTAAGTGCATCTGAATATCTTATAGCATATGTGCAAATCCCTGGGGGAGCAAGCATAGGTACAGTCGCTTTGGGCTTCACTCTACCCTTTGCTGGGTGGCTGGCTGATATTCGCTTTGGACGCTACAAAGTGATACACTGGAGCATGTGGATCATGTGGGCTGCCTCCATCCTGGCTACAGTCAGCTCTGTTGTATCTCTGTTGGTCAATGACGAGAACAAAATCTTTCAAAAGATTTCAGTTGCAATGTTTGTCATCGTGGCCATAGGCTTTGGAGGATATCAGGCCAACATTATACAGTTTGGACTAGACCAGCTCCAAGATGCTTCAACAACTGAGATTACTGCTTTTATACGTTGGTATGTATGGACATATGTCAGTAGCCGAGCTTTTTTTCAAATAACTCATACATGTGTGGATAATAATAATCACATTGTGGAACAACTAGTAACTTGCATAAGCCTTACAATAGTGATCAGCTCATCTTTCATCTTCAGTTCATGTCTAGTAAAGGAACCTGTGACACAAAATCCATTTAAATTGATCTACAATGTGATTAGGTATGCCATCAAGAACAAGCATCCTCGATGCAGAAGTGCCTTCACCTACTGTGAAGATGAGCTTCCTTCTCGTATTGACTTTGGTAAGAGTAAATATGGAGGACCGTTCACAACAGAGCAGGTGGAAGATGTCAAAACATTTCTACGACTGCTAGTTATGATTGCTCTTGTAAGTGTGCTAGTGAGTGTTAATCACCTTATACATAGACCTATAGAGCAACTGACACACGTTCTTACACACACACAACTAACTATATCAGAACGTTACAAGGAGAGATTCCTGACAACTACAATCGGATTCTGTGCAGCAGCACTAGCCATACCTCTGTATGAATTGATCATTTATCCCACTACACAAAAGTGCGTTCCAGAAATAAAACTTCAAAAAAAGTTTATATCAGTGGTAATAATACAAATAGTAAGAGTTATGATCATCATAGTATTTGATTTGATAGCCAGAAAAACCTACGCTGAATACCATAATCAAACGACACCAGAGTGCATCTTCAGATATGATCGAGGAGCTCTAAGTTCCAGTTTTAATGGTCACTGGATTGCTATTGTGCAACTTCTAGATATAATCTCACTGACTGTGCTCAGCATTAGTGGCATTGATTTTCTTGCATCTCAAACCCCATACTCCATGAGAGGATTAATCATTGGTACTGGGTGTGGTAGTATATTTGTATTTATGATGATTGGGTATGGCATTTATTGGCCACTCACTGAGCAGCCATCAACTTGGGCCACTGGAATCATCAGCTGTGAATTTTGGTATCTACTTTCAGTGCTACTTGTCATGATCATATTCAGTGGCCTACTCCTTGTTGCTGGAAGGTGGTACAAGAACAGAAAGAGAGAAGATGTGCTGCCAAATGAACACATCTTCGCTGAGAGATACTACTCACAAGTGAACTAACAAACCATTGGTTAATTTTGTGCATGCTTCTGATAAATTAAATATTGGTAGATAGTAAAAGTATTGTCGTTAACATATGTATCATTGATACATGTGACAGTCATGTCACACAATATGTTCAGTGTCAAAGCAAACTACATGATTGTGCAAAGGATAATAATCAATATTATGTGTGGCCCGGTGGAAAGGATAGCTTATAATATTATGTGCTATAATAGCTGGCCAGATGAGCTACCAAAAAATACCGCCCCAGATTGATCATTTCTGGCTCAATCAACTACAAAGTCAACATGAACTGTGTGTCTTATCAATAGGCACTCAGTATATAATGAAAATACACAATTGTCAGTAAAAATAAATCACAAGGAATAATGTTTGAAAAATATAATAATATTACAGTAACACCTAATTCAAGGATATCATTGCTCTGTTACAGTTACTATGATAATATGTGTCATGCACATGTTATGCTTCATAATGAAAGTGTTAATAAAAATATAAAGAAATCTTCACTTCCATGGGATCACGCATATCGAATAAAAAATCTACAAATTATAGTATTACTATATAGAAAACATTAAACAGTAGCTACACAGCTAGGCTGAATAAATTATAATCATGCACATAACACAGCTAGCAATTAATATATTAATACGAGATGGCTAATGAAATGAGTCTGTAACTACAGCCTTGGATGATATTCTAGACAGCAGAATAATCATCAACAGACAACTTTGTGGATGCTGCAAATCTACTTACAAACTACACGTAAGGAAGCTTAAGAATAAAAGTGCCCTGTTAGTGCTGGTATGGAACTTTCTGATCATGAGTCTGTTTTACTACATTATGGTGCACACGAATCATAATAAGCAGGTCTACATAACAGTAGGTGTCACTCTGCCAATTGCCGGGTGGCTGGCTGATGTCTATCTTGGACGCTATTGTGTGATACGCTGGAGCATATGGATCATGTGGATTGGCACAATGCTGAACACAAGCTCAGTGGTAGCACAATTGGTGGATGGCTACGGAATTATGAATAAGAGGTGCATAATAGATCATTTACCGTGTTTATGCTAATAGAACGCATGATCCAATTACCGCAAGAAAATTCAATTCCAGGAATTTTTTGTATTCTATTAGAACGGAAGCGACTGTCTGTAATTATTTTCTATGAATCCAATTAGCGCAATAGTGCTAAGGTGAAGCTATTGCGCATGCTCAAACCGCGTGCTGCACGGTTAAACCACACCCGCTTAGTAATGAACCGTTCTGGAAGCCTCGCTCTGTCTCTCGGACTCGTTGTTAGCCAAATCGCAAGTGTCGTTCGTCGTTCGTGAGGGTACTAAACTACACTCGAGACTGACCTTAGTTGGAACTGCACTGCAATCAGCACGATCGCTAACCATGCGGCACGGCTGTCAGAAGGCCTTTCTCAGACTACCCTCGTGATGATCGGGACCAGGGGCACAGGTACGATACCATCGATAGCCACTATTCGTCGTCGCTCAAAGCTATGCTGATCGTTCTATTACAACGCAACATCTAATTAACGCAAGAAAATTCACTTCCTGGAATTATTTTGACTCTAATAGTGCGCAAACCAGATTTGAAATTAATTTTTTTGCTTGCGTTCTATTAGCATAAACACGGTACTTCAAGCAATAGCTGCCATTGGATATGGAGGTTGTCAAGCCAACATCATCCAATTTGGTATTGATCAGCTTCATGATGCTTCAACTGAAGAGATTCAAACATTCATAAGCTGGTATGTGTGGAGCTTCTTCAGTGGTGGAATGGCCATTGAGCTGGCAACATCTTGCTTACAAAAGGACTATTATGATATAACCTGGCAATTGGTAGCTACAGCCAGCCTTGCTATAGTATTGAGTCTGTCATTTACTCTAGATAACATATTAATCAAGGAAACTATCACTCAAATCCCTTTCAAATTTATTACTATGATCAAATATGCAATCAAGAACAAGCACCCAAGGTGTCGGAGTGCCTTCACCTACTGTGAGGATGAGCTCCATTCCTGTCTGACCTGGGTAAGCACAAGTATGGAGGGCCATTCACAACAGAGCAGGTGGAAGATGCCAAAATATTCCTATGGCTAGTCATGCTTGTCTTCTTTGGCTATGCAATGCTAAGTGCTGTATTTGTGGTGAACAATTTAAGAGATAACCTCACTGCAGCCTTAACAAAGATTGATACGCCAACTCTCCAGTGCTACTTAAATTCCTTATACACTCAAGTGCCATTTTATAGTGTAATTGTGCTATTACCACTGTATGAGTTTATTGTGCGTCCCGTGCTATACAAATACTTCTTGTGGGTACAGTGCTTTTGGACATTTTCATTTGGTGCCATACTGCAATTAGTAAGAATGATGCTGCTTGCATCATACGTGCTAATAGCTCGACACAATTATATAGCACAATCACGACACCATAATGCTATACTATTCAGTGCATATTCTTAGATGAAGATCATGGTATTCTTAGCTCCAATTTTGACATCAGATGGATGGCTCTACAAAGCTTCTTAAATTCGATCTCATGTATTGGTTTGGGTGGAGTTGAGTTTATCTGTGCCCAAACTCCCTATACTCTATGAGAGGACTGATATTTGGAGCAGGCTATGGCAGTGTTATCTTGTTCACACTGGTTGGGGTAGCAATCACTCTACCATTTACGATGAATCTATCAATTTGGAGAACAGTTGGGATAATCAATTGCAGATTTTGGTACTTATTGCTGGTCATAGTGTTTTTCATATTGAATGGCATCATACTCTATATTCTGAGAAGAGTTTACAAGAACAGAAATAGAGAAGATGTGTTGCCAAATGAGCAGATCTTTGCTGAGAGATATTACTCTCAACAATAACTATTACAGTAAATAAATTCTAACAATTATAACTTAACACTCCTTACAGGCGTTTAACAACAGCAGCTGCCACCCCATGCACTAAGTCTTATGTATTACTCTACTGCTTCCCCATAAGGGGAATGAGTGATTGGTAGTACTGCAGGAGCCACTCCCCCATTAGTGCCAAACAGCGATGGGGCCGCACGGCCCCAGCAAATAATAATGCAGCCAAAATACAGCCAATACAGCCAATACAGCAATGCAGCCAATACAGCCAATGCAGCCAATACAGCCAATACACAATATTATTGATATTCAGCACATTGCCAGCCAGCAACATAACATTGTACTGCTTACAGGAACCCGTTTGCATGAGCATTCATGAAGGCAATCATATAGATACAGCTATGCTTGCATAGAACTGGGAGTGTATGTCAGCGACATCCCCAAAGTGTAGTATACACTACACTCCCAGATGACATAAGAGTACTAAAGAATGAAATATGACTTATTGAGTACCTCAATATGGATCAAGTATTAACATAATATCATAATACAACAAAATGAACCAAAAGAAATGCTAGCAGACAGAATAGCATACATGTACATGTATGAACTCCCCTGATTGCATGAACCCGAAAAAAAAACCAAGCAAGATGCTACCCAAAGCATGGTTTTGTCGAAAGACAATTGGTCTTTTGACCACAGGGCGTGAATCCTCTCGAGCAGGTGTGGTGTGATAGGGAGACGCTTTGATTTACTGGGACCAGGTGATGTCCTCTGAATTCCCTTCAACACATAACTGCGCCGAGGAGACCTCCCTGCAGGTTCTGGCAGACCAGCTCGTATGTGAAAACATCTGACAGCGCAGAGGTAAGACTGGACAGTTTGTGGACTTACTGACTGAGAAAGGTGAGCAGCGAAAGCAGTTTGTGACTCCTCGCTTGCAGGTAGGGGTGTTATGTGGAACTGGTTGCAAAATCTTATGTACTGCCTCCACCCTGAATCGCAGAGTGCTCTTGTTGCTGGGGAGATACCCCTGTCAAAGAGCGTCTGAACAAGCTTGTCCAGGCTTGAGAACCCCAGTCTGGCCTGTTGTGGACTAGCAGGTCCAATATTGCCGATGGAATAAGGAACTGTTGGCCCTGCGGAACAATAGGGTTAAAGCGTAACATGTTGTTGCGAGATAATGCATTGCATTTTGAATGCCTGGCACCTGGGTTGCGCAAAACTGGAATCTGAAATAGGCAGCGTAAAATGACAAACAGCGCAGAAAATGTGTCAGCAGTTGATCCTGTGATATCCAGGATTTCGAGTAGCTTGAATAGATCCATGTTATCACCCTGAAACAAATATGTTGTCGGCTCCAGCGGGAGACCTAGATAGCGGCCGCAACAATTATTGGAAGGAGCTCCTTAGCCGTAATGTGGATTGATTGCCAGTCTTCTGGCCATGTGATTTGAAACCACTGGTTGGTACTGGTAAAGGCCCCGCAATCGAACATACCAGCTGCATCCGAGTAAACCTCACTAGAGATAGAAGTGACTGGAAAGAATGATGTTCCATTCCAATCTTGCAAGAATGCCTGCCACCACAATAAGTCAGCCCGGGCGCCAAGGTTGAGATGGATGTAGTGGTGGGGAGCTCGGCCACGTGATAGAAGTGGGAACAGTTGATGGAGAAAAACACGACCCTGAGGGGTTACAGTGGCCGCATGGGATAAGTGGCCTAGAAAGGGCTCGAGGTCCCTTTGTATGCATGCATGCTTACGTGGCCATTGCTGTATTGCATGTTGAAGGCGCGTGAGCTGGTCACCTGGGAGGTGTACAGTTTATGCAGCAACGAAATTGCATGGGGTCATAATCAATCAAGCCAGGTAAAATGCGAACAGCCACACACACAGCAAAAGCAAAATGTGGAGTAAATGCAAGCAGCAATGATATAAGCAATACAAATTTATGCAGCCATGAAATTGCATGGGGTCGTAATCAACCAAGCCAGGTAAAATGCGAACAGTCACACGCACAGCAAAAGCAAAATGGGGAGTAAATGCACGCAGCAATGATACAACCAATACAAATTTATGCAGCAATGAAATTGCATGGGGTCGTAATCAACCAAGCCAGGTAAAATGCGAACAGCCACACGCACAGCAAAAGCAAAATGGGGAGTAAATGCATGCAGCAGTGATACAACTAATACAAATTTATGCAGCAATGAAATTGCATGGGGTCATGGTAAACCAAACCAGGTAAAATGCGAACAGCCACACACACAGCAAAAAAAAAAAAGGAAGCAAAATGAGGAGGAAATGCACGCAGCTATGATACAACCAATACTAATATGTATGTATGGACATATTAAGCAAACAGACTGAGGCCAAGGGTAATGGGGCCTAATACTTAGCAAGGTAGCCGAGTTATGAGGTAGCGGTGGCTAGGATCGCATTACGCCGGCAGACTGGTTACTTGCTGGGGTTCACAAGCGGTCGTTGGTTTGGGCGCTTATATATGAAGCTTTTAGGTGTGCGGGGGCAGTCTCTTGCCTTATGCTGAAGCTGACAGGTAGTGCCTATGTGCCTATAGGAGCAGCTGCTTGCTCCAGGGCATACAGATGGTCCGCTTGGTGCCCGCGACAGGATCAGGAGGTGTGGTCCCACTAGGAGATGGCTGAAGGTAGAGCAAGGCACGCTGGGACCGAATGTGATCAACACTTCGCCTGCAGTCCGGGGAGGAGGGTATTCCATGGGAGGGTGTGGTCCCTTGCTTTCTGTTGGTGGGAGGCGCGGTCATAGTCTCGCCAACCTTGTCCACCATGGCGTAAAGCCTCCCTGATGATGAGCCGGGCATATGCGAGCTGATCTCTTGTTATGGGGTCAGGGGAGTTGCTGAAGGAGCGGCCTGCGTGCCAGTCAGAAGTGCCACCGAGGTCAGCAGACTAGGCAGGGGAAGTGCGCCAAGCTGTGCCACCAGGTAGATGGTAGATGGGACATGGGGTCACAAACAATAGGGTGTGTGTATGTGCATGAGGGGGGGTTGAGGTGCGCAAAAGGGGCCGTTACAGGGCGGGGTGCATGCTTGCCAGCTCTACCCACATAATAAGTATGCACAAAACAAATATAGCATATAACTTGCTGTTGGCCTGGCTCCGGATTGGTAGCAGTGGTCAGTGGCGAGCCTACAGGGGCAGTGTGGGGCGTCACAGTGGCATCAGTGGTTGTGGCGTTGGTGGATTGGCCGGCTAATTGCTGTGCCTGCAGGACTCCCCGGCAGATGATAGCTGAGGGGCGGCAGGGGTAGAGGACGAAGGAGGTAGCTGCTGGGAAGAAGTGGAGCCAGCAGCAGCGGCCGTGGAAGATCAGGCCGATCGCCAAACAGTGGCCGTGGAAGTCCCAGAGCCGTTCGCCGTGCAGTGGTAGTTGAGCGACGCGTAGACTCGGATTTGGGCATGTTTACAAGCCGATGAGCGGGTAGGAAGCGGGGAAGAAAACTCAAAAATTCACTCACTGCACAGTAACTCAGTCAGTAGTAGTTATGGTGCCACGCATGCGCAGCAGTCCTTGACTGACTCCACCTTGTTACCGCCTACCACGGGGAGTGGCCCCTTCCAGTACGTGTTAACTGTATCTAAAGATGCTTTAAATACTATAAACAATATTGGCATACACACGAGCATGCAGCTTTGCCACCTGGCGAGTGCAACTTACATGCTAAGCTAGTATTTCTATCCATGCATGAATAAAATTGTGTGCATCTTTCAATTACAATGATATCATGTACACTTAACGGAATGCAAGCTTGTATCACTCCCAGGGGGAAAATGAGCAAGGGCTTGGTATTCAAAGTCGTAAGAACAATGTCATATTAATATTAGCAAAATGCCAAATAGCGCTACACTTCCTGTCGATTTCAAATCATCTTTGATCTTTCAAACGTAGCTTTGTTAGGCCTGTAAGGACACTTCACTCAATAAATTTAATGGTCAGTACTATACATGCAGCCTACTTTTCATCCACGCCAAACAGATCTCAGAATTACATCTACTAGGTTCTCCCGCACACAGTTTCCATGATCTGTCACCCTATACCTACCCTACCACATCTAAATGGGCCTATGTCATGCATAAGATTGCTAGACATGCGATCCAAGGCTCTCCCTCTTTTCTTGTGTGCACTGATTCATAATCATGCACTGCAGTATGGCTATAAAGGAACGCAGAAGTTAGGCTTTCAGTAGCACCCCGGCAAAGGTGTTGGCTAAACGCACATGCAAAATAAATTGATATTTAACAAACAATGCCATTGTCCTATCCACGCAAACACATAAAGATCTGTTGGGAATGAGATTATTTGCAACAAACAGACTATTGTTGTGGCTGAACTTATCACATCCATACACTGTTACACGTGTTTTCTATGAAAAGCATAATAAATCAATCATTGCAAATCTCCTTTTGGGATTTCGACTAGCTCACAGTAACCATCAATACAAGTAAGTCAGGCTTAGAATAACTTGCAACTACTACACACATGCACAGCAGTCCAAAGAGAAGCAAAGATGGAAAACTCGAGTGACAGCGAGTCATTGTCAACATCGATAGACTATATTCTACAGTCTAGAAGTGAAGCAATTACCAATAAGCAACTCAATAAATATTGCAGGCCTGCTTATAAAATACGAAAACTCAAGAATAAAGGTGCTCTATTAGTGCTGGTGTGGAACTTTCTGATCATGAGTCTGTTCTACTACTTGTACGACACAGCGCATCAACTTCATGTTGCACAGAATTATATAAGTGCGGGTATCACCCTGCCAATTGCCGGGTGGCTAGCTGACGTGTATCTTGGACGCTACAGAGTGATACGATGGAGCATGTGGATCACATGGATTGGCTCAATGCTCAATGCAATAAGTTCAGTAGTATAGCACAACAGGTGGTCGGTTATGAAACAATAACTCAGAGATGGATGATCAATCGCTCACTTCAAGCAATAGCTGCCATCGGCTTTGGAGGTTATCAAGCCAACATCATCCAATTTGGAATAGACCAGCTCCACGATGCTTCAACTGAAGAAATCCAAACATTCATAAGGTGGTATGTGTGGAGCTATGCGAGTGGTGGTATGGTTATTGAAATTGCAGCTTCGTGTATACCAGAAAACTATGCGTTCATCAACCCACTGCTCAATGCAGTCAATCTCACTATAGCACTGACTCTATCATTTGTCCTGGATAAAATCTTAGTGAAAGAGCCCGTGAATCAAAATCCATTTAAACTGGTCTACCAAGTTATCAAATATGGCATCAAAAACAAGCACCTGAGATATCGGAGTGCCTTCACCTACTGTGAAGATGAGCTCCCCTCCCGTCTAGACCTGGGTAAACACAAGTATGGAGGACCATTCACAACAGAGCAGGTGGAAGATGTCAAAACGTTTCTACGGCTAGTGATGATTGTCTTCTTTGGCTGTTCAATACCAAGTGCTCAACTTGTGGCAAACATATTAGGGGATCACCTGGTTAGCGCTTTAACTGACACCATCAGTCAAGTCAATACACCTAGTCTCCAGTGCTATCTGCACTCACTTTATGTCCAAGCTCCATTTTATAGTATAGTGGTGCTTGTACCAATTCACGAGTTAATTACACACCCTATCCTACACAGACACCTCTCATGGATACAGTGCTATTGGCTGGTCTCATTCGGTGCTATATTGCAGTTTGTAAGGCTCATGCTGTTAATGGCATACTTGCTAATGACTCGACACAACTACATAGAGCAGCATCATGATATGCTTAACGTCACAATTCAGTGCATATTTTCAGAAGCTAGGTTATGGGTACCCTAAGCTCTAGCTTTGACATTAGGTGGATAGTTCTACAAGGTGTTCTTAATTCAGTCTCAACATTTATGTTTGGTTTGGGTGGAGTTGAGTTTCTCTGTGCCCAAACTCCCTACTCCATGAGAGGACTGATATCCGGAGCAGGCTATGGCAGTGTGGCCTTATTTACACTGGCTGGAAGAGCAATCACTCTACCATTTATGATGGATCTATCAATTTGGAAAACAGGTGGGATAATCAACTGTGGATTTTGGTACTTGTTGCTCATCATTGTCTTTTTCATATTCAATGGTGTCATACTCTATATTCTGGGAAGGATTTACAAGAACAGAAAAAGAGAGGATGTGTTGCCGAACGAACAGATCTTTGCCGAGAGATACTACTCTCAACAATAAGATACCATGGCATGGTCACATAGCTCCATAGTACACAAACCATAATGATGTAATATTATTAAACTATAGTTCTAGTTTCAGATGTTTTGGCTTGAAACATATTCGGGTGAATCCCTCTTTAGTTCATTAATATTATAATTCTTATTATTATATACTATAGTACTAATACTGTAAATAAATCCCATTAATTTTGTCAAGAACCATAGAATAAATCGTCGTATTCAACATGTGCTATGAAGTGCAGCGCTGCACCACGTATACACATCACCTAGCAACCGCTAAGCGTAAGTGGTTGCTATGCGTCGTTTAAGTACAGCATGGCGGCAGTTGAGTCAGCAGAGAGTCGATTTGCGAGTGTGAGCGAGGATGAAATAACATACAGCGTTACTACTGGACAAGAAGGATAGCGTAAACACAAAACGAGCAACAAAGGTATCAGTTGGAGTTTTGCAGTTGTATTTGCATGAAAAAGGCCAATCAACGAACTTTGTATCCCTTCCAGTAGCCTCTCTAAACGAGCTGCTAAAAAAGTTTATGTTGAAGCGAGGAGAAAGGACAAACAGCTTTATACAAAGTCGAGTCTCACAGCTATACGCTTTGGACTATGCCGTTGTATCAAAAATAGCCGACCAGACATGGACATAATAAACGGTCCAGAATTTGAGGAAGCAAATCAAGTTTTCAAGACTAAGACAGTGGAGCTAAGCGATAAGGAAAAGCCAAAGTTGAACACAAACCTCCTATTGCTCCTGAAGACTTGAAGAAACTATATAGAAGCCAAGCTTTTGATATGCATGGCCACATCCATGCACCGAGCTTCAAAACAAGGTGTAGTTTGAAGTGATGCTTTTTTTTCTGTAGACGCAGACAGAAAAACCTTCGTGAGCTCAAAAGAGATACTTTTGGATTTTTGGAATGGATGCTTCTGGAAGGAGATATGCTTTTCAGAATAGAGACGAGCTCACAAAGAACAGAAGGGAAGTTAGTGAAGCTGAAGAAGGTGGATTTATGTATGAGAGACAGGACGATCCAATGTGTCCTGTACATTCCCTTGATATGTATATATCAAAATTGAATCCGGAGTGTGATGCTTTCTTTCAACAACCTAAGAAACAAACCACTGAAGGACACTTGGCATGGTACGAAAGACGGGAGGTCGGTATTAACACTATAGGGAATATAATGAAAGCCCTCTCAAAACATGCTCAGCTATCAAGGGAATACACAAATCACTCGATCCAAGCCACTTCTGTCACTATTCTTGACCAGTGTGGATTTAAAGCACGTCATATCATGTGTATTAGTGGACATACATGTAAGAATGAAACGAGCATCCGCAGTTACGCCAGCAAGACCAGCGATGGAATTAAGCTTGCCATGTTCAGCAGTTTAAGCAATGCCTTATGTAATGTACCGGACAAACTCCCAATAATTGTACACATGCAACTTGACTGCCCCAAGAGAGCCCCTTCAAGATATTCAGAACTCAGTTATCACACAGAACAAAACTATTACTACCACAACGTCAAGCAGCAAGAGCCAATTTAGCTTTTACAACTGTACAGTACACATCCTCAACAAGTAACCATCATCATCATCATCATTATCATCATCATCAGTCATGAGCAATGTATTATAATCATATCTTCTAACATGCTATGTACATTATGCCATACAGTATTATTTTAAACTCATGACTGCTATATTATAATAAAACGATGATTATGTATGTATTACACTATTGGTACTATAGACTAAGTATTATAATAAAATGATGATTACACACTCCTTCATTGAATAGTGTGTTTATTACTACCCTCGGAGTTGAATATTCCATTCGGCCTTTGGCCTCGTGGAATATCCACACCTCGGGTAGTAATAAATCACACTATTCAATGAAGGAGTGTGTAATAATTGTATATTATTATACATGTACATGTAGTATAAAATATATATATAATATAATATAGTGGTCCACGCTCAAATGTTGTTTGTAATAATTAATCGATACATAAGCATCCATGAATACTTCGTATGATAATGAACACAAATGCCACTGCTCCAGTAACACCGCCAATGATAAATATGGTTTGGTTATTAAAAGTTTCGATCAGTAACAACATTCCAACCACTAAAAGACTCACACCATCAACATGGTTCATCCAGCCCTTCTTATATGGTTTCAACGTAAGAAAAAACGTCCCAAGAAAGACATGAGATATCCCAATTATTTGCCAGTTTGTAAAACTGCCATAATTCATTAAAACAGCAACAAAGATCCCACCACTTAACATTCTCATCAACAAATACAGTGCAGACACAGATCTATAATCTCGAGTGCCTTCAGTACCGTCCTTGTACCATCCTTGAAAAATGTCCATAATAAAATTTAGAATATCCCATCTTTTAAATCCACAGCATCTCAATAATTTTCTAAAGAGCCTAATCGGAAAAAATAGCAGGAGAAGGGGTGGCGGGAGGACAAAAATAATTATCACTGATAAGGCAAGGACAGCATAAGGAATGTGTTCAGAGTGAAAAAATTTGACATTCGTGTCAAAGAGAAGGACTGTGGAATTAAGAACGACCTCACCACTACTATTATATGTGTAGATAGCAAAGAGAAGATTAATGGATACAAAGAGCTTCGAGTACATAAGAAGTATAAAAGTGCCAAAGGTATTCAAAATTGTAGTTTTTGGATTCCAATTTCTATGAAACAATCTGAAGAAACTCTTCACTGGTACAGTTAAATAGACAATTATTCTATAGTTTCTGTCATGAAGCTCTGTGCCCACATAGGCAAATACAGTGAGAATAAGTGGGAAAAAGGCTATGATGTAATCAAAGAGAAGGATATCAATGGACTTAATAGAAACACTTATACACATAGGAGGTATTACAAAGTGCAGAAAATCCAAGTTCCAAATACCACCAAATGATAAAATAACTGTGGAGAGAGTATGACTTAAGAAGCAATTGAATCTCAGATATAATCCACTGCTATTCTTTATTGCATTGATGAATAACTGGCAATAGGTAATTATTACATTGAGGGGACTGGAAGTCCCTTTAATTTGTAATAAAATCACTATTATGTACATTAATGTTACCATTGTTAACTGAAAGAGCAGATTCAGAATCCAGAGGTGCCTGTATTTAGAACAGTCGGCACAAGTGATACCGTCCGAAAATGCAGCAGGTCCATAGCCATCAATACACTGCCTACAATTGGACCCTTTCCTATAGTATAATTTACAAGTCATAAAATTCAATTCTGGTCCAGATATATTAGTGGGGATGATTAAATGAGCATTGACAATGCTATGATGCTGGCAAGCATTAGGAATTTGACGTGAGAGGAGACAGCGGTTAACCACAGCATTCTGGGATACATCATCCCACGTCATGCAATATCCAGGTGTTACTGCAATGGTGTCAATTCCACCACAAAAAATAACTTCATTTATGCTGGCACCACACTGGCAAACTCCATTCCATTTAACATGCCATAGAGGACAATCATCAGTGACAGCCGAACAATCGTATACTATTCCACTAACTAACAAGAAAACTGACACAAACTTTCCATACATTTTTTACACTCACACTAACTTCAGTGATATTATTATTAATCACTACACACACTCTAACCTTGATAAGAAACCTTTCACGAATTATGATTTTGATTTGAAACAGAGTGCATCAACTGAAAGCAATTCAATAGTAGAGTTTATAAAAACTGTGAGATACCAGAAAGACACACAAAATTAATGTATATTCAATACAGTCGAGCCTCGGAACAAAGGACACTTTGGGAACGGGCCTTTTGTCCTTTGTTCGGAGGTTTTCCTTATCTCGGAGGTTTGCCATATTTGACCTTAAATAATCTTTAATAGGGCAGAGATTCATTGGAATGTACTAACTATGACAATTGAATGTTCAAAACCTAATAATATGTGTTGTGAGTGAATCATTGCATGACACGATTGCATGTTACTGATCATGAATAAAGTAGTCACGCAGTGTCGTTTGTCTTGCAGATGCATGTTTTAGATTAACAATCTTGTCAATATTTGCAATTGAACTGACAGATAAGGCTTCATGTCCATTCCCTTTATAACCAAAAATTTAAAAATAGCACACATCTTCCAAAGCAGTTATAGCCAGCTTCCTTGTAAGTTGTCAATCTGGGAAGGGGTTCTTGTTGATCAATGTCATTGTCCTTATCATCACCATCTCCTTCCATAAATTTTGCTGAGGAGCTGGTTATGGACTTGAAATACCATGTGTGTATCACCTCTATGGACCTACGCCTTACATAGATAAGATGGAGTTGCTATGGACTCATTTAATAACATTCCAGTGGCCTTGTTTAATAGCTATCCTGTACGTATATTTGCATCTGCGTGTGCTTGGTAGTGTGGGCGTGGCACATTTTTGAGGGCGTGGTTTCCTAATGTCCGTTATTTATAAGCGAATTTGTATTGGAAAATCACATTGGGAGCTGGACTTTTGTCTGCTGTCCGGAAACGAGAAGTGTCCGCTTCTCGGAGGTTGCTAAGTACTACAATCATGCTAAATCCAATCCGTAACATGACGCTTGTCCATTGTAGAGAGGTTGTCCTCTTCTCGGAGGGTCCGTTATCGGAAGCTCGACTGTATATGCAACCGAGTCTTTGTTTGTATGTTGTGCAGATTCCTACGTAGCTACGTATATACTTCTGAGAATGATACATGTAGAGTGGTTCTCAGTTGTCTGCTACATGTAGATGTATGAGTGCTGGGCCTACATGTATGTATGAACTATTCCATTTCGTAACATGGTTACATGTATAAGTACAGATTGTATGTATGATCATTATGCTAAAATGGCACAAAAAATGTCACACTTATAAATAATTGCTACCGTTATTTTACATATTATTATGTATACCATAATTATACTTTGCCAGGAGAAAATTTTAACTTTCGCCACCTGCATGCTCTCATTGGCGAAAATTTTGAAAATACAAAAAACAATTAAGTTACTGTGTCAGTATATTTTCAAGAGTGAGATTTCCAATAATGTTATTAATTGGAATTTCAGTGAGTCAGACAGAATTGTTTGCGATATAAACATACACTGCCGCCATTATTATGCATAGCCGCACACAAATTACATGTAAAACAGCATGAAATGAGTGTGGGACCATACATGCAGCTAAAGAGCTGGGTTTTATGGTCAATATAAAGTTACTGAAACCACAAAGCAATCATAGAACTTTCAAAATACAGCATAAACCATCATGCAATTCCCACACTATGATACGTAATAATAACTTAAGGAGCAGCATACATGTACATGTAGTTGTACACCAATGTACATCCCCTTCACTATAGGGGTTGAACTTTCATATAATTACAATATGAGTACACAGTTTACTGGCATTCCCTTCTGCTTGTATTATGTGTGCATAGTACAAGATGACCTCGATGTGTACCAACGGATTACTTGTCCAACACATAGTGACAAGTATCTCAGGTTACACAATATAATGCAAGTACAGAACAATACATGCATACTGTACAATATCATGCATGTATTGGTACGCATCTTTTGTACTGGTTCCAGTGTTCCCTAAGAGTGCCACCCTCGGCAAAGATCTGGTCCAGAATATCAAGAGCATCAGCAATGTGCTCAAACACCGTCTATGCCACGGAAAGCATGATTACAATAATAATATTACCACAAATTTAGAAAGCAATATTATATTATCATAGATCAGGAAATTTAACTGTTCATGCGAGCCACAAAATTAATTAGAAAAATTAATATTGCAACAAGCGCGAGCGTTGACGAGAATAGTTAGTGGCCGCATGCAGGGATGCTTTAGAGTAGTCAATGAGGATAGATTCTGGAAAAGACTCTGCAGCTCTTTGAATGGGCTGCTCTATTTATACACAATCACACATTAAGGGGCATGAGGACAAAAAGGGTTAAAGACATGATCATGATAATATCAACTATTCATTTGATGGTATACATAAACCATGATCCTTTTCATTGTCATTGAGGTATGACTATTTCCTTTTAGGGGAAGCAGAAATTTCTGCACTCAATAAAGTAGGCTTCATAGGGCTGGAGGAAGCAATTTTTATGTGGTCAGGCCAAATTGAGTCAGTGCGTCATGCTGGGTAGTGGCATGCGTAAGCATGCTTGAACTAGGGGGGTCTGGGGGCATGCTCCCCCAGGAAAATTTTGAAATTTACAGTCTCAGAGACTGCTTCTGGTAGCTTCAGAGTCCAATTTTAACAGAAACTAGGTCTGGACAACCGTCTATTCAAAATTATGGAGCATGTGATTCTTTGACGACCTTTACCACACGACCGCTACTGTTATCGACCGTTACCTATCCAAACGATGAAAAAGTGGTCCGGTTTTGGCCTGACCAACCGGACCGGCTCCGCCGGCCCTGCTTCACAAACACACACCAGCACAGTAACATTGTGACGTGATGACCAGCCACTATCACACAATTACCTGTAGGTAAATTCCATGGGAGTTGATGATATGCAATTTCTTGCAAAGGATGCCTCTATCTACATGCACAACATGCTCTCTAGACAACAACGTCAGTTAGTGATACACTGATCTAGACGTCCAGCCCATGCCCACGCATCAAGACACCTCTACACGCACACTGTAATGTCAGTCAGTGATACACAGACATCCAGCCCATTCCCACGCCTCTACATGCATAAGCAATCTAGATAACGTCAGTCAGTGATACAATGATTTAGACATACAGCCCATGCCCACGTATCGAGTCACCTGTACTAGCTGTACTACCTTTGTTCTGTCTGTGACCACCTTGGATTGTAGTACCAGAAGCTATCTCAACAAGATCAGCTCCCTTGCATGACATCTATTCAAATTATGTAGTAAATACAATAAAAGCATTAATAAATTCACCAAAGAAGAGCATACTTCTGGAGTGAATTCCTAGATATAGTGGTAGGTAATGGTCGGCAATCACGGTATGCCACACCCCCTCAATCGCTGATACAATCCTCTGAGTGGGCTCCCTGGTACCCAACAGTGCCGAAGCAACCTTCATTGCATCAAAAACCTGTGCGGCAGCAGCTTAGTGTCCCAACAGCAGATGAAAAGCAAGAAGGGCCATGTAGCTATGTTTCCTTCCGATTTTCATCATAATATCAGACTTTCTTCGTAAAAATCTGGTTTAAATTACTAAAATATGACCTCTACAAAAGAGTAATTGTGATTACAAAATTCAGTAATCAAGCCACACCCACACCCACAACTTGTATTGGTGGCCCCTGCAACATGCGATTGCTTCCAACTCAACTGTTGGGGATTCTGCTAGATACAGAGAGGCTAGTAAGGCTAAAGCAAGGCTGCCCCCAGATAAGCTAACCCAGACAAATTAAAAAAAAGAAATTGGCAATATGGATAGTCAGGACATCTTGCACAAAACAGGAAATGTTATCACTCACTGATTGGTCTCCTTTCATTTGTCGTAAAGGTCATACCACCAGGCCGCACCTTCCTCATCAGAAGGATGATTGACACAGTTCCAACCCACTGGCAGATGACAACATCACTCTCAACGACTACTTTGTCAAAGATATAGCTACAGTAGTGGCACCACTTCCTTGATGATTGGAACGGCAAGAGTTTCTTTATGCACCCAAAGTGGATACCAACTAGCTATAACACTCAAACTTTTCACGGATAGTTTGGGGTGCAATAGGGTATGGAGCCTACTATAAAAAATGGTTCCAAGCTTAAGGCCGCTGGTCAGCAGATCAAATTAACCGCAGCATTCAATGGAAACTTCAAAGTGCTATATATCACTAATTGTGCTCGCAGCTGCAACATGGAGCCCGGTCACACTCACACTTTACTGTCTGTCCCTCTGGGACCAAATTAATATTCATTGACACCAATGACAGAATACAGGCATACGTGATAGTCATTATGAATAATTATAGGAAGTGGCAGTTAGCTAACTATAAACATTCTGGAAACAGGCTAGAGAAGAGAGAAACATTATCCTGGAAAAAATTCCAGGATCCAGCTGGGATTTAAACTCCGGACCTCTTGATTTCTAGTCAGACACTCTACCACTGAGCTACTGGACCCAGATGGCAGCGGAGCGTAGGAAGATGGCATTTCCATAGGACCTCATTCAAATTCCGACGATGTATCTCTTTTCTCAAGGGTGGTGGGACTGAGCTGTGCTTGCTGCAGAGCAGCGAGATGCACAACTGTGGCCGAAGCCCCCCTCCAAGCAGTCCCTCTCAGTCATATGGCCTGACTGATGGCATTGGTTAATAATGATAAACTTATTACCAATGGCCTTGGTAAAGGCAGATGTGGAAACAGGCAGCTCAGTGGTAAGAGTGTCTGACTAGAAATCAGGAGGTCCCAAGTTCAAATCCCAGCTGGATCCTGGAATTTTATCACATTCTATTGTGCATTAATTACGTCATTATTCATGCGTGGGTGATGTGTTCTTGGAAAACTATAATGGCTACTGCACTGATACAACTGTAACTGTTAAAATTGAAAGGAAAACAATTACAGCAACTGTACTAAAGGATGATCAAGGTATATATTATGTAATACAATACTTGAATAGCACATGCATTATAAGTATAATGACATGTTCTCCAAGAACACATGTACATCTCCCATGTATGTGGGAACTACCTTATTTATGAGACACACTAGTTTGCATTGTAGGTGCAAAAATTTGTTTTGCTTTTCCATATTAGGTATTAGAGTATCATGTTTATTTCGCTTAATAACATATTTGGTTTTGCTGCTTTAAATAATTATTTATCCAGAAGCTATCAAAGTGAAAGATGACAATTATTATTAAGGTAACAATAAACGCAGCAACTGCCCTCTGGTTTAATGCCATAAGTTATGCTTTTGAGTGGCCATGCTCATTTATCCTGTATATACGATGGTAAGATTAAAGATGGCACTGAATAGAGAATATAGCAACTCACAAACATTGATGGAGCAGGTTTTACAGAACAGCAGATCTAGATTTACAATGAGGGAGAAATACTGCCATCTAACCTATAAGATAAGGAGATTCAAAAACAAAGGAGCCACTTTACTGATCGTCTTGAACACTCTAGTGATGAACGTACTTTACTACCTACTGACAAAGACATCGCTGGAAGGAGTACACTTCATAGCACTACTTTTCACTCTACCAATTGCCGGGTGGCTGGCTGATGTGTATCTTGGACGATACAAGGTAATACAGTGGAGCATGTGGATCATGTGGGTTGGCTCGATGCTAGCTACACTGAGCTCTGTAGTTGCACAACTGGTAGTCAGCTATGCCAGCATCAATGACAAAGTTATAGCAGCTATCCTAGTGCTTCTGACTATTGGGTTTGCAGGGTACCAGGCTAACATTTACCAATTTTGTATCGATCAATTTCCTGATGCTTCAACAAATGCCATCAAATCTTTTATCAGTTGGTTTATTTGGACTTATTCAGTTGGTGGCATTGCAGGTCATTACATCTATGAATGCATAGACAAGCAGTACTATGTAGTAGGGCAGTGTTTCTTTTCTATTTGCCTCACCATTGCACTCATTATGTTGTTTTTGCTAAACGGTATCTTTATCAAAGAGCCAGTGGTACAAAACCCCTACAAGCTGGTTTACAAGGTCATCAAGTATGCTCTGCAAAATAAACAACCTCAACGCAGAAGTGCCTTTACCTTCTGTGAAGACGAGCTTCCTTCACGTATGGATTTTGGCAAAAGGAAGTACGGAGGTCCATTCACAACAGAACAGGTGGAAGATGTTAAAACATTCATTCGTGTCTTAGCAGTTACGATATTCTTCAGCCTCCTACCAAGTGAAGCAATGATAGTTTACAAACATAGCAATAAACTCATGCAGCTCATCAGTCACCATGGCAACACAACCAGTGAGTGTTTTGTCGCTGCAATTACATCAGATTTGCAATTTTTGTGTGGAATAATACTCATACCAGTCCATGAATTTATCATCTACCCTCTATTCCACAGATATTTTCACTGGGTGAATAGTCATTGCAAATTTCTACTTGGAGTAGTCCTGCAAATTGTTAGAATAGTTGCTCTAATGCTGATAGAATTTGAGGCCAGGAATCGCTATATCAGGCACTATGGTAGTAATATGACGATGCAGTGCATATTTTGGGAAGAGGATGGCGTCTTGAGCTCTACGTATACTGTCAATAGTTGGTGGATCATCATACCCAATATTCTAAGTTCCATGTCTTCGATTTTTTTTGGTGTTGGCGTCTATGAATTCTTCTGCGCTCAAAGTCCTCACTCTATGAGAGGACTAATCTTTGGCTGTGCTAATGGGAGTGCAATATTTTTTCTTCTAGTCGGGTATGGAATAAGTGAGCCTTTCACTGATCAGCACTTAATCAACTGGGGTACGGGAATCATCAGTTGTGGATTTTGGTACCTGCTCTTGATAGGGTTACTAATGGTGATTTATACCACTATACTGTTAATCCTCATGAAGTATTACAAGAGAAGAAAGAGAGAGGATGTACTACCAAATGAACATATCTTTGCTGAAAGATACTATGACAACGATTGACAATGACATATTATAACCACAATAAAGATTATGAATACACACTTATTGCTGTTAGTTACACGTTTAGAAAAAGTGCCTATATAACACTGTACAATAATACCAGTAATATTAATCTGAATGCGCTACAAGCACATAGAGATAATTAAAATTGACTGCACGTGTAGTGGTATATAATATTGTGGATTTTATTGTAATAATAATATTATGCGTACGCGTCATGCATGCATACAATTATCATCATCATTATGAGTTAGTGTACACCTCATTGACAAAATTATTACAATTCTGACTTATAGTATGCTAGCTTACAGTATCAGTGTGTATAATACTTCTTAGTATCATGCATTCCATAGTATTGTTCATTACGTTATTGTCATTCTGTCTTCAAGACTATAATAATATTATGGTTTGTATTATACTTCAATCATCCTTTATACTTTTCACAGATCAAACAGTACAATTAATTTTACTGAGAATATTTTCCTCTCAGATTTAACAGTTATCAGTATGTTAATTAACGCTACTGTAACAGTGGAAAGTATACCTTATTTTTTATGAGACACTCTAGTTTGCATTGTACTTATGTAGGTGCATCAATATAAAAAAATTTGTAACAGTTTTTGTTTTCCCATATTTAAATCAATGATAATGTTATTAGAGTATTATGTTATCCCATTTAAAGTGTTTGGTTTTGCCACTTATTTATCCAGAAGCTAACAAAGCGAAAGATAACAATTAAGATAACGATGAATGCAGCAGCTGCCCATTGGCTTAACACTATAAGTTGTGCTTTTGACCAACTATATATGCTTATTTATATGACATCGAATAGAGAATGTAGCAACTCACAAACATCGATGGAGCAGGTTCTACTGCAAAGCAGTGCACTTACAATGGGAAAGAAACACTGCCATTAAACCTACAAGATCATGCAGGACATTCAAAATCAAAGGAGCCAATTTACTGATCATATGGAATACCCTAGTGATGAACCTACTGTACTACCCACAGATACAGACATCGCTGGAAGGAGTCCACTTCATAGCACTACTTTTCACTCTGCCAATTGCCAGGTGGCTGGCTGATGTGTATCTTGGACGGTACAAGGTAATACAGTGGAGCCTGCATGTTGATCATGTGGGTTGGCTCAATACTACCTGCATGCGCAGCACTGAGCTCTGTAGTTGCACAGCTGGTAGACAATTATGCTAATATCAATGAGAAAATTACAGCAACTATCCTTATTGCTTCAGACTATTGGGTTTTGCAGGGGTACCAGGCTAACATTAATTTTACCAATTTGGTATCAATCAGTTACCTGAAGCTTCAACAAAATTAATGCCATCAAATCTTTCATTGGGTGGTTTTATTTGGACTGATCATGACTAGGGGTAAGTAAATTATGCTAATTTTTTGGCCCATAATACTATTCTCAAATGCTCAAAAAATCCCTAATAATGCTCCAGAAGTGCATCTATAATTCCCAATACATTGCCCATTATGCTCAAATTGAACCGACAATAATGTTAACAAATATCGATGTGAGACATGAGGAGACTCAGTTACACTATCATAGAGTGCAGCCATTTCAATTTTACATGTGTTCGGATTCGAAAGTTGGTACCAGCTGATTGATCAATCCTTTATGAGTCCATAATAAGTAGTTCAGACGTTGTGATAAAGGTCAATTAACAGGTCCTTGCAATTGTGTGCCCTAAAATTCTCAAAATTATGCCAGTTGATGCCTATAATGCTAGCATAACTCTCAAATGCTTACACACACCTATTATGCTCAAAATTATGCCAGCATAATATTAATTAAAATTAATTTACCTATCCCTAATCATGACTTTACTGCAGGTGGCATATATTGCAGGGCATTATATTATATCTATGAATGCATAATATTATAGGCAAGCAGTACTATGTAGCAGGGTAATGTTTCATTTTTATTTGCCTTACCATCGTACTCATTATGTCGTTTTTGCTAAAATTTAATGGGATCTTTATCAAAGAGCCAGTGGTACGAAGCCCGTACAAGCTGGTTTACAAGATTATCAAGTATGCTCTACAAAATAAATACCCTCAACATAGAAGTACTGTGCATGAAGATGAGCTTCCTTCACATTATTCAGTGGATTTTAGCAAACGTAAGTACAGAGGTCCATTCACAACAGAACAGGTCAAATGTTAAAACACATTTCTTCCTGTGTTAGCGGTTACAACATTTTGCAGCCTCCTATTTGGTGACTGATTCATATATAGTTTATATAGACATAGTACTAATTGAAACTTAATCACGTCATCAGTCACCATGGCAACACAACCAGTGAGTGCTTTATCACAGCAATTACATCTGATTCAGATTTGAAATTTATCGTGGAATAATACTCAAAGCTGCATCTCGTAGGAGTAGTAGGAGTAGCGATCAGCTTGATAACTCCAGCAGCAGTGTGGTTAATAGCCCTGAGAAAACCAGTATAATATTATATACCAGTCCATGAATTTATCATCTACCCTCTATCACACAGATATTTTCACTGGAGGAAAAGTTATTACAAATAATTTACTTAGAGTAGTACTGCAAGTCAATAGAATAGTTGCTCTAATGCTAATAGAATTAGAGGCCAGCCGTCTCTATATCAGGCACTATGGTAGTATAATTTCATTTTAATTGGTATCGGTGCCTATGAATTCTTCTGTACTCAACCCCCTTTCTCTATGAAAGGACTAATCTTTGGATGTGCCAATGGGAGTGCTACAGTTTTTCTTCTAGTTGCAATGGGTATGGAACAAGTGAACCTTACACTTGGCACTAAGTCTTAATCAACTAGGATACGGGAACCATCAGTTGTGGATTTCGGTATCTGCTCTTGATAGAGCTACTAATAGCGATTTTCACTGCTATGCTGTTGATTCTCATAAAGCATTACAAGTATACAGAAAGAGAGAGGATGTGCTACCAAATGAACATATCTTGCTGAAAGATACTATGATAAAGATTGACAGTGCATGATCATGACATGCAACCTGCATACATACTAATAGATTATAAATACACCTGTTGCTGACAGTTTACAACTTTGAGTTAAGATATACTGTTTAGATAAAGTGAATAGTATTACTATACGTGTAATAAATCTGATCATGAATGAATCACAAGAACATGAAGTTGAATTGACTATACACATGTAGTGAGACAATCAATTGCTTTGGGGACTTTGATGCATTATTATACTTATTATCATGAGTACATTCATGCACAATAATTATTACAATTATACTGATTTCTGAATCAGTGTTTTTACTGTATCGTGTAGGATTGTTTTCCTTTCAATTTTAACCATTATCAATGTAGTAGCTATTGCAGTCCCCCAAGAGCACAGCATCTCCCACACATGTGGAAATTACCACTGTAGGCGCATCAATATAAATGTTTTCCCATAATATTTACATGAATGAGAGTATCCCACATGATTATTTAAAGTGTTTGGTTATGCTTTAAGTAAATTTTATCCAGAAGCTAACGAAGTGAAAGATAACAATCAAGTTAACGATGAATGCAGAAACTGCCCTTTGGTTTAATGTGCTTTTGACCAGCCGTGCTTATTTATCCTGTAAATTATGGTGGTAAGATTAAAGATGGCACTGAACAGAGGATATAGCAACTCACAAACATCAATGGAGCAGATTTTACTACAGAATAGTGGATTTACAATGAGAGAGAAATACTGCCATCTAACCTACAAGATCAGGACATTCAAAAACAAAGGAGCCACTTTACTGATCGCCTGCAACACCCTAGTGATGAACCTACTTTACTATCTCCTGACACAGACGTCACTGCACGGAGTCCACTTCATAGCACTACTTTTCACACTACCAATTGCTGGGTGGCTGGCTGATGTGTATCTTGGACGCTACAAGGTAATACAGTGGAGCATGTGGATCATGTGGGTTGGCTCAATGCTAGCTACATTGAGCTCTGTAGTTGCACAGCTGGTAGACAGTTATACCAGCGACATCAATGACAAAGTTACAGCAGCTATCCTAGTGCTTCAGACTATTGGGTTTGCAGGGTACCAGGCTAACATTTACCAATTTTGTATCGATCAGTTTCCTGATGCTTCAACAAATGCCATCAAATCTTTCATCAGTTGGTTTATTTGGACTTATTCAACTGGTGGCATTGCAGGTCTTCACATCTATGAATGCATAAACAAGCAGTACTATATAGCAGGGCCATGTTTCATTTTTATCTGCCTCACCATTGCACTCATTATGTTGTTTTTGCTAAACGGTATCTTTATCAAAGAGCCAGTGGTACAAAACCCCTACAAGCTGGTTTACAAGGTCATCAAGTATGCGCTGCAAAATAAAACCCCCCAACGCAGAAGTGCCTTTACCTATTGTGAAGATGAGCTTCCTTCACGTATGGATTTTGGCAAAAGGAAGTACGGAGGTCCATTCACAACAGAACAGGTGGAAGACGTTAAAACGTTTATTCGTGTTTTAGCAGTTACGACATTCTGTAGCCTCCTACCTAGTGTAGCACAGGTAGTTTTCAAACATAGCAAGAAACTCATGCAGCTCATCAGTCACCATGGCAACACGATCAATGAGTGCTTTGTTGCAGCAATTGCAGGAGATTTACAATATTATTTGTATGGAATAATACTCATACCAGTCCATGAATTTATCGTCTATCCTCTATTTCACAGATATTTTTACTTGGTGAATAGTCTTTGCAAATTTCTACTTGGAGTAGTACTGCAAATTGTTAGAATAGTTGCTCTAATGCTAATAGAATTTGAGGCCAGGAATCTCCATATTAGGCACTATGGCAGTAATGTGACGATGCAGTGCATATTTTGGGAAGAGGATGGTGCCTTGAGCTCTACTGTCAACAGTTTTTGGATGGCCATCCCAAATATCATAAGTTCCACGTCTTTTATTCTATTTGGTATTGGTGCCTATGAATTCCTGTGTGCTCAAAGTCCTTACTCTATGAGAGGACTAATCTTTGGATGTGCCAATGGGAGTGCTATAGTTTTTCTTCTAATCGGGTATGGAATAAGTGAACCTTTCACTCAGCATTTGTTTAACTGGGGTACGGGAACCATCAGTTGTGGATTTTGGTACCTGCTCTTGATAGGGCTACTAATGGTGATTTATATCACTATACTATTGATTCTCATGAAGTATTACAAGAAAAGAAAGAGAGAAGACGTGCTACCAAATGAGCATATCTATGCTGAAAGATACTATGACAAGGTTATTGACAATGACATGCAGCCACAATAAAATTATTACACACAATATTATACACATCTGCTGCAGACAGTTCATAAATGTTATACTTGAATAGATACACAAGTTACTATACGTGTAGTTAGATAATCAATTGCAGGTTTTGATATTTGTACTGGTCATACATGTAATATTCATTTCCAACATTCTGGGAACGATACAATACAAGAACAGAAAGAAAAACGTATTACCAAAATTAATGGACAGATCTTTTGTGGGACACTATTACCCACACTGCACTGCACATAGCGACAGTAGAGTAAGGTGACTCGAGGTTGCAGTGTACATAATATTATAGGACAGAATGACCCACAGTAAACCTTGATGTGTTTCAGGATGATTTCTGTAGCTTGGTAAAATTCTCATCCATAATATTATTGGATAATTATCCAATTAACATTGATTACTCAATACTATAATTATAGTTATTAGGGGAAAGATCTTTATTTGGAATAAATGAATAATATTATAGCTACAAGTTTTATCATCCTGACCAGTCATAATACTATTCCTTAGATGAAGTACAATCTAGTACCATACTTCCTTGAAATGTAGCCATGATGTGACATTGCCAATACCGTGTTCAACATGGCAATATTTTGAGGGCGGCTAGACATCAAGCGAGGAATCTACAAAGATCTGTATGCATATATTATGATCCCCATAATGTTTGCTGTAAGATTTCAAGGTGAGATTTCAGAAATAGTGTTTATGGGAAACATGTAGCTAGCAACAGTTTAGAAGGCACGACTGCCAGTGGTAGGAATATGAGATTTTGAAAAAGTACTACATAAGAATTTATTACATAGCTTCAAGTGTTGTAATGGCGTTGATCGCGATTGCGTTTACATTGTAACACTCCCGTTTCTACTCAATTATAGACTAAGATGCATAACATCATGGATGTGTAACAAGAATTATATAATATGAGTACCAGGGTATTTCAGAATCTCAATAAAATTTAATAATAATAGTTGCTGTATTGGCACAATCACACAAAAAATAGTCCAAAAGTTCCCTTTACTTAATGTACGTACTAGTTACAAGTGTTTCTCCTAGAGTGGAGGGGGTGGGGGAGGAGGGGGAGGAGGAGGGGGAGGGGGAGGGGCTCCACCAGTCCCTGCAAGAGAAAGATATAGCAGATCAACTGTAAAATTTTGTGCCATGTAAAAAATTTCCGCTACAATTTTAATCATGGTACAGTGATGGTCAAGATTACGTCTAGAGGTGGCTTCACAAGTTACCATGACATTTAGGCACATAAATGTGACGCATGAGTAAAAATTATGCAGTCCGTACGTAATATTGACTGTTAGCTACAGTCAATATTACGTAATTTTGAAATAATAATCATCGTTAAAATGAGTACCTGCTAACGCACTATTTCCAAAATTTGCAAAAATTTGTACCCTCAAATATAATCGTAGCCCTAATGTAGATATTATATTGTGATGCACTATCATGCAGGTATACTTTCCACCCACATAATATTATGTGGGTGGTATTTTCTTGAAAAACTACGATTTTACTGATACGTTCAAGTCCAAAAGGAAAACATTGACAGTATAACTAGTAAACTGTTGATCGATCTGAGAAAGATGACACAAGCATCAATAGGAGTACATTACCAGGAGTGTGCAACGCACACAATAGTAGTATAAACATCTCTTTCCAGATGTGATATCACAACCACCCTTGAACGTGGGCCTGAATATCATTAGAAGGTACTTAAGTTGCAACCACTGAGTTATATTCTGTATAGATGCAGCTGCAGCTAGTTACTGATAGGACAGTGCAGACATAACCTTCATGGCTTCATGGTTTTAGTGGTTGCATATTAATGATATTCTGTGAAGTCAAATCTGGAAAGATTGTACTACTACTGTGTGGGTTGCATACTCCTAGTAATGTACTCCTGCTACAACAAAACAATAATTATTATCGTACCATCAGCTGGAGGTGGAGGTGGTGGTCCCCCTTGGTCTGCCGGAGGGGGTGGGGCTCCACCCTCACCGCTAGCCCCGCCTTCACCAGTTGCCCCAGCTTCTCCCTCCTTTCTCTTCTGTTCATCATCTTCCTCTTCAGCTGTCATGTCAGCTCGGAAGAAGATACGAGCACTTCGAAGGGAAAAGTCTAGCAGCTCAAATTCCTGGAAGAAATAATATGAGCAGAAAACCATAATGAGATAATTATATGTGAGTTGTCGTAGAAGCTACAAGTATTATGACATTGTGTGCATTTCATAAACTACAGCTTTTACAACTCAGTGAAGGATTTTGTCCTTTCTTGGATAATTTTCAAGGTCCAGCTTACAGATACAAAATATAACTAACCCTCATATAGTTCTCGAGCCTTTTGACGGAGAGTGAAATGGTTGCCTGGAGCTTGTCATCACCACGACCACGCTCACCAGAAGCACGCACTTTAGCCTACACACACGTACACAAATGGAGTGAACTTCATTCAATAGGAGCCAAAAATGTTTGAAAAAATAGGCAATATTATGTCATGCAGCTATAGATTGGCTTACCATGTCGTCAGAATACTTCATCCTGACAGACTGGAACCAGTGAAGAGAATCAAAAGCATGATACTGATCAACCAGCTTCAGCACATAAGCCACACCTGTGAACAGCGTGCAAATCAATGCACGTAAAACACCAAATCATAATAATTATACACATACACTGATGCAAGCAATACACGCATCCACATACACACTTACATTTACATCAATTCCAACCCACACATATCATACACCACATACACATACACATACACACACCATTCCGCCTTACCCATAGCAAAGCCATCATCAGTGAAGGCAGCTCCTTGCTTGTTCTTTTTGTTCATTTTGTCCTTGGCATTCATAAGGTACTCCACATAATTCTGAGTCTAGTGGAAAAAATTTAAAGATTTCATAGGACATAGAAATACAATTTCAATATCTCTACTAAAAACTATCTTAGACAGCTATAATAATGTATGTCATAGTAAGTAAAGTACGTCACACTCTAGCGATATTATTATGAAATCTGTACATTAATTAGCTTACCAGTGGAGGAACAATCATGTAGAAGTTCTGAAGATGCCTGTTCTTTGGGTTTCGAAAGACAGGAGAAAAGACATCAACAAGCAGCTTGAAGTATTCTGTACCCTCAGCAAAGTTCTTAGCCAGGTTACCAACCACTGAGTCAAACAGTCTGTGAAATAGAGGAATGTAAATGCTAAAATTAAACGTTGCAATTATACTATACCCTCATGCATACACTATTTGCTTGCGTAAATGCACATACACATAATTTTACATAAACTAATACATAACAGTTGTAATGGCTTTTCCCATTGACCTTATGACCCCATGCACCCCCTTCATATTCATACTCTGGCATTCTTCCATCTACTTAGTAATTTCATAATAATAATAATGGTTATCTAGAAACAAACATGACAGACACAAACCTGGCGGCAGCTACTGTTTCGCCTGGCAGAGCAGAGGCTTCCTGCTCCTCTTCCTTCATCAGATCCTCAAAGCAAACAATGTCGTCCAAATCAGGAATAAATCTGTTATAGTTAAAATAAATATTATGTCAAGATTGTGCACTCTTGATAATCGTTGAATAATAGTATTCATACTGACCTGATAGCATTGCTACAGCAGTGCAGGCCTCCTGATCTGATCATCCTGATGTAACCCATTGCATTACCTGCACAAGAGAAGTTGAATAGTTTTGCCAGGAGATAACTAAGAAGTCCTACATGGCTATCAGAGGTGTAATAGTTTTGCCAGGAGATAAATAAGAAGTCCTATATATATATGTGGCTATCATGATGTCTCACGATAGTGATTGCAGATATTTTTTTATAACAAATTCTGTGAGATTCTCATATGCATGTAATAAAGATAAGTATATGTAACTTTGATAAACTTCTCTGTCAATTGCCTGTATTGATGTCACTAACCAATCTGTGTGATGAGTATTCTGAACTGGTCAAGGTAGGTGAGGCCGTCTGGATTAGTACCAAGCTTACGGATGACCTTGTTGAACCTCTCAGCCCTAGCCACTGGATACTGCATAGGAAGAAGAATAATGATCATAAATATTTTGGTGATCTGAAAAGATTTAACGTAAAGATTTGCATACATGACATCATTAATTTACCCTCTGGTCCAGCTCATGATTGTGCTCTCTAAAGAATCGAACTTCCTACAGATAAAAATTATTGTTTGTTAATTCACCGGAGTCTCTTTTTACAGTTTGTGAACTAACCTTGAGCAGACGAGCCTTGATGTACTCATCGTACATGAACTGAGAGAAGATAAAGAACTTCTTTCGAAGGAACTGGTACGTAAAGTTCACCTGAATAATAATATTATTATGATAGCCGTGATTATGCAAACACATACACAATTTAGAGCTATAGTCACATAATATATGGACTGGAAATGGACAAGATATACTCCCTTAAATATACTGCATTGATATGGGATTAGGCTACTAGGGCACAAAAGACGAAATAAAGTACATCTCAAAATGCTGCTGATCCTAGTGTTATTGGAATTGCTAGACAATCAATCAAGTTTTAAAAAGTTCACTACTGTATTCAGGTAACATTTCAGCGCACTCCAATGCAATACCATAGACAGTGCATGCCATTTCCAATCCGATAACAATAATTATGTAAGTAGATGCATTGTATATATACACATACACATGCAACACGTAGCCTGACTTACAGTAGTGTTCATAATCCCAGTACCATGAGTCCTGATGGAGTTGGCTATGTGACGAATGTTGATGGTGTTGAGGTGCTTGTTGTTTGAAGAACGCTCGATAAAGATCTAGTTAGAGAGTGATTATGACTGACATTATTTTATTAACTGGAGGTGGTGAGTAAGTACCTGGTTGTTGAGGTTGTACGCGTACATGGTCACAAACTCTTGAATGTGCCTCATAATCTCCAGAACATCAAGACCCTAAAGAGAATACACAATATCAAGTACACATTAAAATCTCCCCACTCCTCCTCTCTTTCTTTCTCTCTCCCTCCCTCCCTCCTCTCCATCCCTCTATCTCCCTTCGTGCTCCTTCCCTCACCTGTTCCAGTGTTGCACTAGGGAGGTGTGGCTCCAGCATGATCAGTCCATACTTCTGTTCTGCCATGTTCCTCATGTCTCCGTAGGTCTTCCAGTCATGGAGGGCAACCGTTGTCAGATTGTAGAACGTTGTGTCAAGATAGTGAGCTACATGAGCTGGAGAGGCATTAAAAGTGTAGTAGGTATGTGCATGTGAGAGATTTGAAAGAAGAGGGGGGAGTTGAGAGAGGGAGGGACAGAGAAAGAATTAGGAATGGGGGGGGGGGGGGGGGGGGGGGGGGGGATACCTACACAGTGAACAAACCTTTAAGATCAATAGTTCTGTCAAACAAACGGATTGGTTTCACCTCCATAAAGTGCTTCAGATCACGTAGTCCAATCTAGTATCAAAGAATCATCAACAGTTAACATTTCTATTCAAAAACATAGTTATTGGCTTCTCAATGTTTCAAGCGTCCAACACTGAAACGACTGAAAGAGGAGCCCAGTACAATGCTAGATGTAATACACTGTATTCTCCCCAGCAAACATATCAGCCCTGCAAGCCTTCAGTATAGATTTTTCTTTGATGTGGGAATGGAGAAATGGAAAAAAAATCTTTGACGTGGCTACAGGATCAACTCAAACTATAAATTGGATTTTATTTGGTGAGAACATCGAATACATAAGCAAACAGTACCTTGTAAGGGTTTCTGTCGTCCAGCTGCAGGTGTAGGTGTGAGCTTAGCCTGAGGTCCTCCTCCACAGCTCGGCAGAGTGGGTCCAGCACCTTGTCTTTGAGGTAGCCCTCGACCTCCTCGTTAAACATGGTGAGGAGATCCTGAGGACTCTCAAGGTGACGAGTCCACTTGATCAGGGGAACACAGTCACGAAGTGACGCAAACATGTACTGCAGAGGTTTGGTGGTAATAGCGAGCGTAAGATATGATAATACACTGACACATTTGCATAATTGTTATAAACGTAAAGGCTACACAACTAATTCTTTATAGGCATTACAAACACACATACACAAATTAAGCTTTGACTTGTTATTGTTCTGCTTTTATTGTGTGTGATGGAAACTCACATGCAGTCTGTGTGCCTCAGTGGGGTTCTCATAGATGTAATTGAAGTAAAGTGGAACCAGTACCTCCTATATATATCAAAAAATTACGTCAGTAGTAAGTTGAGGTACACTGTATATATTTGGATTCTGTGTAGCTACCTTATGCCAGTATAGGAAGCTGCAGTTACAGGCCTCTTGGATCTTAGCTCTCAGCTCACAGACAGCATCCAGCTTCCTCAGCAGTCCAGGAATCTTGTCATCTTCCCTAGCACTCCGCTATCAGAGAGAAAACTACTGAAATTTCTGGCATTTATATTCTGTTATGAAATTTTCTGGCATTCATATTTATTAAAATTTTGTTATCAGAAATGCATTAATCATACATCTATCGCCACATCAACTAAACTCCAGATCAAAAGTACTAGGTAATATTCTTGTGTTTCATTCAGGTCCTTAGCAAAACAAAAAATCTGTTAAGTGAGCAACTCACAGGCAGTGTGAAGTGGTATGCCAAATGAGCAATCAGTCGACGTTCCTTTGTACCTGCTCAGTAGAGATGATGGTAATCATAGCGAAAATATTACACAATCTTTAGCACTCACCAGGTCCACTGAGAACCGTCTTCATGAGGGTATTGGCAGCCAGCACATCCTATAGAACAAAATATTAAAAAGTACCAGCAATCCATGTGTGCAAATGATATACATAATACGAAGAGTACATTGGAACTCCTGGTAATACTGATACTATAATTCTATTGTAGTAGAGTAAGTGAAGTGTGACTTACAAGAGATCTCTCTGAGTAGCCTTTCTGTGTTCGAGTCATCTGGATTTGATTCTGTTGAGTAAGAGTATAACATTAATTAAAAGGACTTCACTAATGATCAAGTTAACAGAATAAAAGTGATAGCGAATAATGGTTATCCATAATATGCCAAAAAATTAGTGGCTATAATCTGAAAACCTTGGAAACTAATAAGGAGGTGGGTTCAACTGTATTACAGACTCACTGAGGATGTCTGTAGGTTGGCCAGCAGTGCCAGCTCATAGTGGTTGATGGTTAGGAGGAGATGGTCAGCCACAGTGATGGCCTGGCGGTGGAACGTGTACTGGACACACTTGATGAGCTCGATGACTCGGCAGATGGACAGCACAGACGACTTGCTCATTGGCTTGCCCAGCCTCAGGTGGAGAGTGAGGAGGGTCTTCACCATGTTGCTCATGCTGTTGGCCAGGAGTAAACCCTGTCATTAGAAGGCAATCAGAGAAAGATGAATTCACACAGATACTCAAGTTTGCAAGATAGGTAGTGAACGATTCAAGGACTGACAATACTGAGCATATTGTACTTGAAGGAAATGACGTGGTTGTTAGTCGATTAATACAAATAAGTTGATACAGAGTCCATACCTGTAGGAAGAGTGCTGCGTAGGCATTGACGTCCATCTTGAGAGCCTGAGCAGTAGACTTGGCCCCAGCAGTGGTGTTGAGGTCTGATTCCATCCTGATCATCCACGCTGACACAGACAGATAAAACTGCTGGGCTCTCCTAAGGAAAAAAAACAACTTTAACTAAAAATATAATTACAGCTTTAGGCTCCGTGGGTAGTCTATTGCTAAGGAGAAGATATTCCACATAGGAGAAATAAATGTTTCTTGTGTCCACCCGTGTGTCTGCATGGCTATCAATATTGAGATCTGGAATACTAATAGGTACAGGGTTGTCACCAAAATAAAAAGTTTATTGCGTAACAGATAAATCAACTGCATTCCGTATCAATATCCACCCCTCAAAAATTGTAAAGCCCTCGATTTGATACCTGGCAAGGTCTTGTCCACTCCTTTGGGTGAGATACTGCTGCCTGAAACTTCTTGCCTGGTCCACGAGCTTCTTATCAATCATCTTACTCAAGTACTTCAGCATGAACTCAGGATGGAACCACACTAGGTTGCCAACAACATGCACAGCTGGGATCTGGATGAAAATTAATGTGCATGCAACCATTAAAATAATCTAAATTTGCATCTATAATGAACACAGTTATACTGAAAGTAGTAAACAATGACTGCTAGCTGATATTGCCAGAATGCACACACCCACAATCACACATGCAAACATGAACTACATGCTGCGTACACACAAAGACGCTTGAAGACACCACCCCCTTGAGCAGATCTTACACTCTTGCTTTCATACTGATTCAATCAATATCAGAATTGTTTAGAATACACTCACCAAAATATCATGAATATTATTCTCATGTTAATTGCTCACCTTCTTGTAGATGTCCCAGACCTGCCTGATTAGTTTGCGATCAGGAGCATTATAGAGCTGGTTATGCAGCACCAGCAGACCACAGAACCCAATGAGCTTCTGTCGGTGACCTATCTCATTGGCTTCACCAATCCTCGACTCCAAAAAGAGAAAGATGTTGCGAATGTTGAGCATAAACTCATCAGCCAGCTGCTGATTCTGACAGACATTCACTTCCCTCGTGTCATATATCTGTGTTACACAGGTCTGAATGTGCAGCGGGTGCAGTGTGTACATGTGTAGTGTGCGTGAGTATGTATGTGTTGGGAATAACAAAAAAGTTAACTACCGTGTGTGTACAAATGTGTGTGTGCATAATACATTTCTTTGGCAAATATTATCGCATTCGTACAATAATCAGCACATGGTCTGCCCACATGATACATCGATGAATGTGATAATTTCAGAGCAGACTAGAGCTCATAGAGCACATACCCTGCGTGCCATGGCAATATCACCCATGGCCATGCCTCTTCTTAGAGGCCTCTATTCTTTGAATTTTAATCTCTTGCTACTCACGAACGTTTTCGTTCTCTTCTGAGATTTGTGATCACAAATGACATTAGAAGCATGAAGCTCGAGCATGTGCAGTAGACTCCAGAAGCTCGAGCATGCGCAATAGACTTCATAAGGTACTAGATGGGCATGTCCGATGTAGGTGTGGTCGATACATTTGCACGATTTGTAGCTTCCCTGGGTACACAAGGTGTTTTTTCACTGTCTTACATTATTCTATCCCATTTATTGATCCTGCTTTCAATTAGATGTTGAGATTTGCCGATTTTTATGCTGACAGACGACAGACAAACCGATTGCTTTACCCCTTGCTGCACATGCGCGCACACGGGGTACATATTATATTATTATAGGTCTATAGTGTAATCCTTGTCCCCAGTTAAAATACCACTACATCCTTACCTGGAATATCTGTCCCTCCATGAGTTTTCCCTCCAGAGTCTGGAGCAGCTTCTCAAACGGCTTTAGTTTTGCCTCTTCGACTCCATACTCAGCAGATGAACCTCGGATGGATGTAATGATCCTATGGGGGGCCAATACACACATGCATGGTCATAATGCTGTGCATGATGATTCTATGATTAAAGTATGCTTAATGGTAAATCTTGAGGGGGATACTTCTATAGATCATGTTCAATGCAACCAGCAGCAAACAACATGCAAACAGATGACAAGATTATCTTGTTTATTCAAACCTCGAATCTCCAATCTATTAACACTACTGTGCTAAGAGATTGCACATTGGGGATTTGAATCTCTTAGGAGATGGTGTGCTAAGAGATTGCACATTGGGGACTTGAATCCCCTACATGTGTCTCCAATCTCTTAGGAGCCTGATGGTGTGCCAAGAGATTGCACATTGGGGATTTGAATCCCCTACATGTGTCTCCAATCTCTTAGGAGATGGTGTGCCAAGAGATTGCACATTGGGGATTTGAATCTCTTAGGAGAGTGTGTACAAAGAGATTGCACATGGGAGATTAATTGATTCCATTCCCAATTTGAGAATGGTGCTAAGAGAAAGGTGATTGGAGGTTCGAATCACCAATATGCAATCTCTTAGCGCAGTATTCTAAGGCATTGGACCTGACATTCGGGATTCGAATCACCGAATATGCAATCTCTTAGTGCTGTATTCTAAGGTATTGGATATTCGGGGTTCGAATCTCCAATGTGCAATCTCTTAGCACAGTGTTCTATTAGAAGACATTGGACATTCACCATAATTCAGGATTTGAATCACTAATGTGCAATCTCTTTACACAATCAATAATGCGTAATCTAGAGTGACCTTCTGGGCAACCATATGTATGATACTTATTGGTATATGGAGAATGATTAGACTATTAGAATATTAATATACTTGACACATCGCCAGGAAATTTGGCAGTGAACTTTGGAGGTTACAATCCTTAGTGATCTGTTGATGAGGCGATCCTATGATCACACAGGATCTTCAGACAAACAACAGATGGTATATTTCAGTTAGTGCAAGATAATAACAATACAATATTAATTGTACCATACAGTTACAGGGCACCAAAATCTGATAAAAAACAGATTCACTTTTAATGCAAAACGGCGTACAATAAGCCACTAAAAACAGTCCTACGGTAATTGTATGTTATAATGGTATACGTACGCTGCTACTATTGGATCTCCAGAGGATTCTTGTTATGCTACCTACTGATGACTCGTTTTACTTTAGTATTATCAATAGTTATACTGTGCAACTCATGACACTGATATTGCAATGAGCAACGTAAGATGGCAAGAGGATCAAGACATGCTCTAGTACCTAGAAGACAACTTTCACTACACAGTGAAGAAGACTCAGCTAAAGCTACCAAGACATCACAGTGCAAACCAACCTATCGATGGAGGAAGCTTACTAGCAAAGGAGCAATTCTCATAGTCATATGGAACTTCCTACTGGCAAGTGTGCCATATCATGTGATAGCATATGTACCAAGAGGATGGAAGGTTAATCTTGTAGCTTGGCTCTTCATAATGCCATTTGCTGGATGGCTTGCCGATGTTCGATTGGGACGATATAAGGTGATACGCTGGAGCATATGGCTTATATGGATAGCCGCCATGCTGGCTACAATAAATTCTGCAGTAGCAAGTGCACTTGAAAATGACCACAAGATAATAAAAATCATCACAACTGCAACAGGGCTTGTGATGGCCATTGGTTTTGGAGGATATCAAGCTAATGTGATACAATTTGGACTAGACCAGCTCCAAGATGCTTCAACAATTGAGATTACTGCTTTCATTAGCTGGTATTTCTGGACATACTTTAGCAGTCGAGTAATAACTGAAATGGGTCATAAATGCATGAAACATGATTACCTACCACTGGGACATTTAATAGTGTGTGTTAGTACTAGCATAGTGATCGCATCAACCTTTATATACCACCATGTTCTAATAAAGGAACCAGTGATTCAAAATCCACTAAAACTAGTATATAAAGTGATCAGGTATGCCATCAGAAACAAGTACCCAAGACAAAGAAGTGCCTTCACCTACTGTGAAGATGAGCTTCCTTCTCGTATTGACTTTGGTAAGAGTAAATATGGAGGACCATTCACAACAGAGCAAGTGGAAGATGTCAAAACATTTCTACGACTGTTAGTGATTACAGCGGTTGCTAGTATTCTGTTAGGGCAAATCTTTACACTATATTTTCCTTATGCCCACCTCTACAAGATACTTTTAAGTGATACTGATTCCTTAACACCATTCAGCAAAGAATGCTATAGAGTGGCATTCTTAAACAGTATATTCGAATATACAGCCATTGCTGTTTACGTATACCAATACAGGAGTTCATTCTATACCCAGCTTTTCACCAACATTTTCCTTCAATTAAAATATATCAAAAGGTTGTACTAGGAATGTTGCTACAAATTGCAAGAGTTATCACAAATATGGTATTTGATATAATAGCAAGAATAAAATATATTAAACATTATAATAATAAGAATATCACTTGTCTGTTATTTGCAAATAAACTTAATCATGGCTTTTTAAGCAACAGCTTCAACAGTCACTTAATAATCATATCACAACTCCTACAATCATTGTCTCTGATTCTGATTTGCATCAGTGGGATAGAGTTTCTTTTGTCCCAAACCCCATACTCCATGAGAGGACTAACAGTTGGTGCTGTCTATGGAATGATGTTCATATTCACTATGATTGGATATGGCATCTACTGGCCATTCACTCAGCATTTCTCTTGGGCCACTGGAACCATCATCAGTTGTGAATTTTGGTACCTATTTTTGCTATTACTTGTCATGATTATATTCAGTGTCCTACTCCTTGTTACTGGAAGGTGGTACAAAAACAGAAAGAGAGAAGATGTGCTACCAAATGAACACATCTTTGCTGAGAGATACTATTCACAAGCAGTGAACTAATACAACTTTTCATCCGTTAGTAGAGGATCAGAATTACAAAACTGATATGCAAGAAAGATCTCATGTATACACATATATAAACAATTAAGGACAGGAAATGCATAGTGTGGTTAATTGTATATTTATATATAGAGATAACTTAAAAGCAAAATATCTACCCTCTGAGGCTGAACAAATTAATAATACATTGTGAATTTAACCATAATAATATTATGTTAGTATGCCAGACTGCATGAATGAAGCATGTAATGCAAGTGTATATCGTTTGAATAGACATATCTGTATTCAATAGCTGTTGACTCAAAGATCTACCGAGCCAATGATAACCATGCATTATTGTTCTTCTCAGTAAATCATGATGAATGCTAACCTAGTCACATGTACAGCCTTCTGTTCTGGCTCATAGCTTGCATTAACTCTATTGCTCATGTGAACAGTTTCCAATCCTGGTTATGTGGTCTATAATGTGATCTATGGTTGGCTTTAAGTAATAATTTACTTATTATCATATTAGTGCAGGCTAGACAGCCTATTCGATTTTAAAGCATCATGTAAAATGTGATACAATAACAGAAAATGTATTACCAAATCAGTAATCACACCTTTCCTGAGAGATAATATGCACAATAATGACTTCCTCTATTTCACTGACTATTCAGTTTAGCATGCACCAGGTTTCCAACCGATACACAAAAATGTATCAGTTTACAACCACACACATGAGTGAAAGAGAAATACTTCACACAGTATTTTCATGATTGACAGGGGAATAAACCATCTCACAAACCACTGCGACTATTGCAAACTTCTAACCTACAGGTTACTCTGCTGAATAGATTTGGGAAAAATATTCTAGTCAGTGCCTTATAGATAAGGCTATACAGTTATGCTACAGTGGTTTGTAACTATTAATTATAGCAAAAGGTGCTGTCTATAATTATAGTTCACTATGAATTTTTCTATTAAGAACAGCCTAAGGTAATATTTTTAGCTTACATATGAATTAATTTTTCAGGTGCGTAGTTACATGCCCTCTTCTCCTTTAGGAGAATATAAGCCCTTGGCGTTAATCATCACACACCAGATTTTACATTGTCATTTTGGCAAAATCATAAACACTTTGTACGCTACTTAGAATTTGAAATTAACTACTGCAATCCTTGGTGAGCTGTTGATGAAATGATCCTATGATCACACAGGATCTTCTGACAAACAATAGGTGCCATAGACATTTCAATTTATGCATGATAATAACAAATTCAATCTTGGAGTCAAAACAGTACCATAGAGCTACATGACACCGAATCAGACAATAACAAGATTATCGTTATTTTATGTACAATAAGACATAAAATTTAATAACAAGAAACCACCTGTGGCTCAGTTTATGGAACACCCCTAGGTGACAATATTCTCACCTGTGGAGCTCAGCTGCTATTGTTGGGTCTCAAGAGGTTTCTTGTTACGCTACATATTGACGACTTATTGCACATGTTTTGCATTAGGATTTTCAACCACTATAATAAAATCATTATGCAACTCATTATACTGACTACCGATATTACAGTGCAACAAAAGATGGCAAGAGGATCGAGACATGCTCTAGTACCCACAAGACAATCGTCACTATGCAGTGAAGGAGACTCATGTACAGCAACTGAGATATCAAACTACAAACCAACTTATCGACGAAGGAAGCTCACTAGCAAAGGAGCTATTTGCATAGTCATATGGAATTACCTATTGGCAAGTGTGCCATATCATTTGATAGTATATGTACCAAAAGGATTAAAGATTAGCGTCATTGCTTGGCTCTTCACAATGCCATTTTCTGGATGGCTTGCTGATATTCGATTTGGACGATATAAGGTGATATGCTGGAGCATACGGCTTATGTGGATAGGAGCCATACTGGCTACAATAAACTCTGCAGTGGCAAGTGCACTTGAAAACGACTACAAAATAATAGAGATGATCACAATAGCAACAGGATTTTTGATGGCGATTGGTTTTGGAGGATATCAAGCCAATATGCTTCAGTTTGGACTAGACCAGCTCCAAGATGCTTCAACAACTGAGATTACTGCTTTCATTAGCTGGTACTGCTGGACATACTTTAGCAGTCGAGTGATAACGGAAATGGGTCATACATGCATGAAACACGAATACCTACCATTTGGACAATTAATAGTGTGTATTAGTACTAGCATAGTGATTGCATCAACCTTCATATGCCACAATATTCTAATACAGGAACCAGTGATTCAAAATCCACTAAAACTAGTATACAAAGTCATCAGATATGCCATAAAAAACAAGCATCCAAGACAAAGAAGTGCCTTCACCTACTGTGAAGATGAGCTTCCCTCTCGAATTGACTTTGGTAAGAGTAAATATGGAGGACCATTCACAACAGAGCAGGTGGAAGATGTCAAAACATTTCTACGACTGTTAGTGATTGTAGTGATTGCTAGTATTCTGTTAGGGGAAAACTTTATACTGTTAATTCCCAACATCCACCTCTTGCAGATATTCAACAGCGTAGAATCCTTAATACCATTTAGCAAAGAATGTTATAGAGCGGCATTCATAAGTTACATATTCAAATACATAGCCATTACAGTTTACATACCCATACATGAGTTCATTCTATATCCAATTATGCATAAGTACTTCCCTTCAATTAAAATGTATCAAAAGTTTGCACTAGGAATGCTGCTACAAATTGCAAGAGTTGTTACACTTATGGCATTTGATATAACAGCCAGAACTAAATATATGGAACAATATGAAAGGAATATCACTTGTTTATTATTTGCAAATAAAATTGATTATGGCTTATTAAGCACGAGCTTCAACAGCTACTTCATAATCATATCACAACTCTTGGAGTCATTGTCTCTGATTCTGGTATCCATTAGTGGTATCGAGTTTCTTTTTTCCCAAATCCCATACTCTATGCGTGGACTAACAGTTGGTGCTGTCTATGGAATAATGTTCATATTCACTGTAATTGGATATGGCATCTACTGGCCATTCACTCAGCATTTCTCCTGGGCCACTGGAATCATCAGCTGTGAATTTTGGTACCTACTTTCAGTGTTACTTGTCATGATTATTTTCAGTGTCCTACTCCTAATTGCTGGAAGGTGGTACAAGAACAGAAAGAGAGAAGATGTGCTACCAAATGAACATATCTTCGCTGAGAGATACTACTCACAAGTTAACTAACATAACTTTAAATTGAGTACTAACTTTTATCTTAGACTATTAGCTAGTAGAGGATTAGAGCTATATAGGAAGACATAGTATACACATACACATATACACGTAGACAGGAATTGCATATTAGTGTATTTTGTGGTGTATTTTAAAGATGTAAAGCAACGAAATTAATGGCTAGCTTCCACTGAAGATAAAAGCAATTATATTACTATAAAACGTTATAGCAAACTACAGTACGTGCCAGACTGAATGCTATTTCGAAGCATGTACTGAATATGTATCATTAAAGTAACATTATTAATGATTGCATGACGGGTGACAAAGTAATCACTACAAGTTAGCCACAGAAATTCTTGTATTTCACTAGTAACTAAAACAAATCTTTGATACAATTTATTTTCTATTTTTCATGTTAAGTATTGGGAGTGATTGCTGAGTCACTCGATATCCTATCTCATTACAGAACGAAAGGGCCCACAAGATACTGCATCAACAGAACTCTATTTAACGTGTCCTAATACAAATCTTTTAGAGTAGTGAAAATAGCTGACATGTGTATACTGATTCACTATACTTCAACTTCATTCATGGAAACCTCGAACAATTTGAGAAATACTACAAGCAAGCAAGGGTTCCTGCATTTCTAAACCTACCTAATGCATGAATGAACTTAGTCACTTTCAATACTAACAGCAAACTGAGTACTACAAAATGCATAGCCTAAAAGCATAGAAAAGCGAGTTCACAACCTGACCAAGCTAGCTAGCTAGCACAGTAAAGCTTCATTTACTAGTCAAAACAGCTACTACTTCATTATTGTATAGGAGAATAAACTGAAGATACGTGCACATTACCCAATGGAGCGGACACCCCTACTGAGACAACCATCAGCTACAAAGAAGACTAAAACAAGTTGCATATCAAACTATCAAATAAGAAAGCTCAATAATAAGGGAGCTATTATAGTACTAGCATGGAATTTCTTGGCAGCAAGTGTGTACAATTATTTCATGGCATTAATTGAGCCTAAAGGCTTAGAGATAACCATGGTCGTTTTGGGCTTCACTCTACCCTTTGCAGGGTGGCTGGCTGATATTCGCTTTGGACGCTACAAGGTGATTCGCTGGAGCATGTGGATCATGTGGATTTCCTCCATTCTTGCTACCATGAATTCTGTAATGGCACAGAATATTCCAGGTCATCACAACACCTTCATGGTCATTTCCTACATATTAAGTTTTATATTGGCATTTGGCTTTGGAGGATATCAGGCCAACATTATTCAGTTTGGACTAGACCAGCTCCAAGATGCTTCAACAATTGAGATTACTGCTTTCATCACATGGTATGTTTGTACCTACAGCTGTAATGGTACTCTTTTCAACTTCACAAACATATGTCTCAACTCTAAATATTTCATTTTTGGACAATTAATAGTCTGTATGAGCGTTACAATTATTGTTATCTCATCTCTATTCCTCGAAAGTCTACTAATAAAGGAACCAGTGATACAAAATCCTATTGCATTAATCTATAAGGTGGTAAAATATGCTATCAAACACAAACACCCTCGGTACAGGAGTGCCTTCACCTACTGTGAAGATGAGCTTCCTTCTCGTATTGACTTTGGTAAGAGTAAATATGGAGGACCATTCACAACAGAGCAGGTGGAAGATGTCAAAACATTTCTACGATTACTAATTGTCATTTCTACCGCTAGTGTATTAGCTGGTGAAATAGTAATGGTGTATACATTATTTTACGAGCGACTGTTTGACACGTTTCGACAAACAGTATCAATACTGCCATTCAAAAACTGTTACACTGAAAGTCTATCAACATTTGTATTCAACTATGCTCCCAATGTAGTACTGATATTTCTACATGAGTTTGTTATTTACCCCTGCTTACGAAAGTGCTATCCTTCACTCAAAATTTATCAAAAGTTATTAGCAGGTATGGTACTGCAAATGATGCAAATTATCGTACTCATAATATACGATATAACAGCAAGACAAATGTATATTAATCCTCATGGACAAAATACCACAATGCCATGCTTTTATCCTGCCTCACTCACTTTGAGCTCCTATAAATATTGGTTGGCCATTCCATACTCTTTTGGAACCATAGGAACAACCATTCTATGTATTTCTAGTGTAGAGTTTTTAGCATCCCAAACCCCATACTCCATGAGAGGACTAATGATCGGAGCCTGTTACGGAAGTATGTTCATTTTCACTATGATTGACTATGGTATCTACTGGCCATTCACTAAGCAGTCATCAACCTGGGGCACTGGAGTCATCAGCTGTGAATTTTGGTATCTGCTTTCAACACTGATTGTTATAGTCCTTTTTAGTGGAGTACTCCTAATTGCTGGAAGGTGGTACAAGAACAGAAAGAGAGAAGATGTGCTACCAAATGAACACATCTTTGCCGAAAGATACTATTCGCAAACTAACTGATGTGGTTCATGGTCATTTATAATGCTAATTCTTGTACAAGGTTAGAGAATTCTATTCACAATTAAGGGACACACAAAATACAAGCGATAGTCAATAATTATCGTGGCATTATTGAGCACTGTCTAATAGACACATAACATTCTGATGTAGCTGGACTTCTGTTGTAATGTTGTATCAAAAGTGACATTCATGCTTAACAAACATACCTATAGTTAAAAATTAATAACTATTGCATGATTGCAATATAATAGTGAACATACCGGTATAATATATTAATATAATAATATAGGGGGGCTAATTTAGATGGAAAACCAGAGAATTAAGTCCCTCAGAGCAGGGGCATAGCGCTGCACTAACGATGATGTAATCAATACGCATGCCCTGATCTTGCTCGCGCTCTTCTTTGATATTAAGCCATACCTGCAAATTAAGGGACTTGACATGAAAGAGAAGATCATTAATAATTATTGTGTCGAAGACGCCATTAGCTGAATGGCAGTGGCTACTGTTACTTGTTAACACTGATAACAGTTGGCTGCACTCAATGCTTTGGCCACGCCCATAATCTGGATTTGCTCGGATAATATCACTGTAGGCAATTTAATTTTCGTGGTGTAAAATTTTCGTGACTGCCAAGTATGTATGGAATGGAATTAAATTTAACCCTAATTCATGGTACTGAAACTGAGAAATGGCCGACTTTGCTTAGCTAAAAACGAAGAATATGCTTAGCCTATATTTCGTGAGAGAATGATAATTTTCACTGCTTTACTTTCATAATCATTACACCCACATGCTTGTGTACATAGAAAAACAATAATATTATTGTTCACAATCTACATAATAGTTAGAGACCGAGTCCAAGGTCTCTACGCATTTTAAGAGACCCGAAGGCCCGAGGCTGTAGCATCCCGAGCGAAGCGAGGGTGCTACTAAGGGCCTGAGGGTCTCTTAAAAGCGTAGAGACCATTGGACGAGGTCTCTAACTGATTTAGAATATAGCAACTGTAACCATGGTAGTTGACCCGAGGACAAGGCTACTGTTGCACTGTGCATCTTTCTTTGCCCTTGGCTATACTTGTAGGTCTCTATGAAACTTGTAGGTCTCTATGAGAACTTGTAGGTCTCTATGAAAGCTTGTAGGTCTCTATGAGAAATATAGAGACCTCTGAGTGTCCAATCAGATCACAGTATTTGTTACAACTATATTCTAATGGATAATATTACAGTGTTGAATTGCAGACAAATTGTAAATAAAACCTGCACACCTAATAAAAATGCATAACTTATAAGCAATAAACAAGATCAAGAGTGAAGACTAATAATTCGCAATCATAGTACATTTGTCAAATAAGAGCTATTTATACTTGTTGAAAATCATGACAGAAAATAAGATATATTCATCAAATTCTTCAAAAAGAATTTCGTTAGCAAGTTTCAGCAACCAGGGAACCACTAGGAAGGACAAGTTAAATATTTGCTGTAATGTAGAAAGCTATCAGATAAGAAGAGTTAAGAACAAAGGAGCTTTACTGGTACTGGCAATCAGCTATCTAGTCACAAGCATCTTCTATTTCCTCGTAACCTCTGCAGTTCACAAACCAGTATATCTGATTTGGCTTATTCCATTTGGTATTACCACAGCAATAGCAGGATGGCTAACTGATGCCTTCATTGGAAGGTACAAGTGATTCGTTGCAGTATTTGGATAATGTGGCCCCTTATGATTGCAATAACAGTAAGTGCTGTTGTCGGACAACTAAACAAGATTTATCGCTATTACGATAAGTATATTGTTCAAACTTCACTATTCTGCCTGATAAGCATTGGGCTTGGAGCATTTCAATCCAATATCATTCAGTTTGGGCTAGATCAGCTCCATGATGCTTCAACAACTGAAATAAAGTCCTTCATAGTTTGGTATGTGAACTCCCTAATCACTACTGGATTTGTTGTAGAGTTTAATTTTTCGTGCCTCACTACACAAAATAAGCTCTATCTTTCATTGCTACTTTGTGTGTGGCTAACACTAGCACTGTTACTGATAATTAGTTTCAATAAATCATTAATAAAGGAGCCACCACCTAAATCTTCTTTTAAATTGATCTATAAGGTCATTAAATTTGCTATCATTACAAAGCATCCTCGATGCAGAAGTGCCTTCACCTACTGTGAAGATGAGCTTCCTTCTCGTATTGACTTTGGTAAGAGTAAATATGGAGGACCATTCACAACAGAGCAGGTGGAAGATGTCAAAACACTTCTGAGACTTCTTCCCCTAATATTGATTTTTGGTGTGATTGCAAGTGTATTTGCTGCAGCAAACATTCTGTACATTCACCTAGATAAACAATACAACCGATTCACTGAATTGAATGTTATTCGTGAACTAGGTTCCAGAGAAATCGTTGCTAAATGTTACGCAGAAACAAGCCTGACCAACAGTGTTAATCTTGGTATACTCCTGTTGATTGTGTTTCATGAATTTATCATTTACCCACTCTTTAATCGCTGTGTATGCTGTGGAAGAATAAAGAGTTTATGGAAAATTTTGATGGGAATAATCTTTCAAATTATGCGTGTCACCACACTGATTGCTTCTGATGTCATCTCCCGACATAACTATTTAAAAAGTGAATACAATGCAACTATCCAGTGTAAATTTCATGAAAATCGTGGCCTTCTAAGCCAAAGTCTAAACTATCGATGGTTGGCCATTCCTCAATATCTCCATTTTATCTCACTAACCTTCCTCCTCACAGGCGCTACAGAGTTTATTTGTTCTCAAGCTCCTTACTCCATGAAGGGTGTCATAATAGGAGCACAGTATCCTTGATTTCAATTTGTTTAATCCCCTTGGTTGTAATAATTACTGCAGTGGTGTTATACAAAAAGGATCTTTCGAGTTTGGGTACTGGGACCATCGGCTGTGAATTCTGGTATGCACTGCTAATAATAGTTGCATGTATCGCCCTCTTTGTAATTTTAGCATGGATGGTAAAGCGATACAAGATGCGGAAAAGAGAAGATTTACTGCCCAATGAGCACTATTTTGCTGAAAGATACTATTCTTATTGACATAGCAGATGTGAAATTAGATCACAGTTTTATTTGTATACACGTGTGTGAATTAGTGTATGCATGCATGTAACAAATTAGTAAGAGATACTATTTACAATAATAATGATCATTGATACTTGTGTCATCTTTCTCAGATTGATCAACAGTTTACTAGTTATACTGTCAATGTTTTCCTTTAGGCTGGAACATATCAGCATAATTGCAGTTCTTCAAGAAAATACCACCCAAAAGGCATAATATAATAATTGTGTGGAAATACATAATAGTACATCGCTACAATATATCTATGAGCAACTCCAATTTGCATACTAGTATATCAATATTTGCAGAGATACTTCAAAATTTCTACTGTTGACTCTTGATTGGATTATGGACAGGATTGGTGACGACCATTAATTATCGTCATGGCCAATTACATTTTCATAAGGCTCAAATGGGTGGGTGGGTGGGTGCTAATTTTCGTGGAAAGTTCGAAAAGGCCCTCAAAATTAGTTTTCGTGGTTTTGATAACCAGTCCAGGGGCGTGGCACTGCACAAGCGATGATGTAATCGATACACACTCTTGATCTCGCTCGCGATCTTCTTTGTTACTAAGCCATACCTAAACAGATACGTGGACAAAATTAATAGACAGAAGAGTATTAGTATCAAAGACACCATCAGCTGGATGACAGTGGCTACTGTTGCTTGCTAACACTGGGAAGTCATCATCATGCACTCACACCGTAGGCATTAATTTTCTTGGGTGGAAAAATTTTGTGACTGCTAAGTGAACCACGAAAATAACGAAAAACGAAAATTATCTGCCATATATACGTCTTTATGATTATAGATATTATTACCACAAGCAGAACGGACTACCCTAATTCAAGGTACTGGGAATCGAGAAATGGCCGACTTGCTTAGCTAGAACAAAGAATATGCTATAACTCATGAGAGAATTATAATTTTCACTGCTTTACTTTCATAATCACTATTATACCCACATGCTTGTGTACAGAGAAAAACCAATATTATTGTTCACAGTCTAGCTGATAATAATTATATTGGGTACTGTCACAGTGTTGAATTGCAGACAAACTGAAAATAAAACCTTCACACTCAAACTTCTAAGCAATAAACAAGAGTTAAGAGTAATTAAATCACGAATATAACTTGCAAAATTAGCACTGGTGTCAATCATTAAGAGCTATACCTGTTAAAAATTATGACGGAGGAGAAGATAAATTCATCAAATTCTTCAAAAAGCATTACATTAGCAAGTTTCAGTAACAAGGAATGTAGTAGAAAAGACACATTAAGTGCCTGCTGCAATGTAAAACGCTACCAGATAAGAAGAGTCAAGAACAAAGGAGCTGTATTGGTACTGGTAATCAGTTATCTAGTCATAGGCATCTTCTATTTCCTTATCATTAACAATGCAGTTGACCACTCCATAAATGCATTATATCGGGTTTGGCTTTTTCCATTTGGTATTACCACAGCCATAGCAGGATGGCTAACTGATGCCTTCATTGGAAGGTACAAAATAATTTGCTGTAGCATTTGGATAATGTGGCTCCTTATGATTGCAATAACAGTAAGTGCTGTTGTCGGACAACTAAATGAGATTTATCACCATTACGATAAGCATATTGTTCAAACTTCACTATTCTGTTTGATAAGCATTGGGCTTGGAGCATTTCAATCCAATATCATTCAGTTTGGACTAGATCAGCTCCACGATGCTTCAACAACTGAAATAAAATCCTTCATAGTTTGGTATGTGAACTCTCTAATCACTACTGGATTTGTTGTAGAGTTTAATTTTTTGTGCCTCACCACACACAATAGACTCTATCTTTCATTACTACTTTGTGTGTGTCTAACACTAGCACTACTACTGATCATTTATTTCAATAAATCATTAATAAAGGAGCCACCACCTAAATTTTCGTTCAAATTGATCTATAAGATCATCAAATTTGCTATTGTTACAAAGCATCCTCGATGCAGAAGTGCCTTCACCTACTGTGAAGATGAGCTTCCTTCTCGTATTGACTTTGGTAAGAGTAAATATGGAGGACCATTCACAACAGAGCAGGTGGAAGATGTCAAAACACTTTTGAGATTAATCCCTCTAGTATCGATCTTTGGTGTGATTGCAAGTTTAATTGTTGCAGTATTCATTTTGTACATTTTCCTAGAAAAACAATACAACCGGTTCACTGAATTGAATGTTGCTCATGAACTAGTTTACAGAGGAAATACTGCTAAATGTTACGCAGAAATAAGCCTGACCAACAGTGTCCATCTTGGTATACTCCTGTTGATTGTATTTCATGAACTTATCATTTACCCACTCTTTTATCGCTGCATGTATATGCTGTGCAAGAATAAAGAGTTTATGGAAAATTATGATGGGAATAAGATATTCAAATTATGTGCATCACTACACTGATTGCTTTTGATGTCATCTCCCGACACAACTATTTAAAAAGTGAATACAATGCAACTGTCCAATGTATATTTCATGAAAGTCGTGGCCTTCTAAGCCAAAGTCTAAACTATCGGTGGTTGGCCATTCCACAGTATCTTCATTTTATCTCACTAACCTTCCTCCTTACAGGGTTAGTAGAGTTCATCTGTTCTCAAGCCCCTTACTCCATGAAGGGTGCAATAATAGGAGCACAGTATACCTTGATGTCAATTTGTTCAATCCCCATGATTGTAATAATTGCAGTGGTGCTCTACAAAAAGGATCTCTCGAGTTTGGGTACTGGGACCATCGGCTGTGAATTTTGGTATGCACTGCTAATAATAGTTGCATATCTCTCCCTTTTCATACTTTTAGCATGGATGGTAAAGCGATACAAGATGCGGAAAAGAGAGGATTTACTGCCCAATGGACACTTCTTTGCTGAAAGATACTACTCTTATTGAATATCATACATAGCTCATGTGCATGGAGTTAAACCATGATAGTTTTAGTTGTATCATGATACATGTGTGTGAATTACTGTATGAATGCATATACAAATTATTCTTTGCTGACAGATACTATCATAATCATAATGATTAGGATATGTCATATTATTTTACTTTTCTCAGATCAACAGTTTACAGTTTACTGTAAATAATCCCTTTTATACAGGAGAGTGTCAGTATTGCAGTCCACCAAGAAAATATATCATGTACTCATGTAGGAGTATACCCAATGATAGTGCATCGCTTTACTTATGAGCCACTCCAATTTACATTATATAGGCATAATTAATATTTGCATTTTTTGTGCTTTCATAATATGAAAACACTATAATTATTTACATCAAATAGACTATACCTATGTTTACCCTGCATGAAAATGAGTATACTTGGTTTGAATTCGCTTTTTGTTACTGCTCATCCACAAGTAAAATGCTAACGGTCAAGAGCTTTGATCCTACGATCCTATAGTTGGCTATATAATAAATCAATTGCAAGGGGAAACTATAGGCTTAACCCTATGTCATTAAAATATAGAGTTGACTGGTGATCATTGACAATATTGTGGCTTAATTCTATCGCAATAATAATAATGCACATACAGATTACTATGAGCTTTCAAGCACATGTATACATCAGGATGACGTACATGCATACATACATACATAAGTACAGTGATTTCTCATATTAGTGATACTGTGGGGCTTACTTCATAAACATTATCATTAGAACAGGTACTTAGGAAACTTTTACATGGTACAAAAACAAAGAAAGAAAAATTTTTCATCAGAAATGACAGAGTTTAAAAAACAGACACATCAAACAGCCTTTAGTTTCAAACTGAACACTATAACCAAAGCATTGTTCTGATTAAGTCAATTGATAATCATTGACAACATGTACCAGCAAGGGAGCCATCATTGTAACTGTAACTATCTATAATAACTATAGATAACAAAACGTTGCAGTAGTGCATACCGTATAGCCGGAATATTTGGCGGGGAATTAAATTTGGCGGTTTGGCGGTCTATATTGCAACCGCCAAATTAAAATCCGCCAAAATTTCCTACTCGCATATAATACGTATGGCGATCCCGTACCGAACCGCCAAATTTAAATCCGCCAATATTCTTGCAATAGCGATTTTGGGCTCAACCGCCAAATTTAATGCCCGCCAATATTTCCAGCTATACAGTATTATGCCAGGTGGTGCATACACGCATCTTAAGCAGTGGCAGATCCAGGGGGGGTAAGGGGGTGCAAGTATACCCCCCTTTGGGCTACATCTAACACTAAGAAGTACTAATGATAAGCTAAATGGAACCCCGCTTTCTGGCTATACAACTAAGAAAACTGCTGCTATGGCTCACCTTAGAATGCTTTAGAAGAAAATTCGTTCGAAAACAGATCGATTGGACTGGTAGGGCTGGTAGTTTGTCTCAAAAACGATTGAAATCGGCAGGGTTTTGCCCCAAAGTGGGCGTGGCTTCTAAAATTTCGTGCACGCTTCGTGCGCAAGAGTGTACTACAACTCCCCTTTTCGCAATCCTGGATCCACCACTGTTAAGCTACACAACCAATTTTCATCAAAACATAATGACAGCAATCACGCTTTCTCAACTACGACCTTTTGCTAGTGTTACCATGACGAATCAGACGACTGTCTTGTACATACATGCATGCTATACATTGTTAAATGGAACGGTACAGTAGTACGCTTTACTGAATATATACCTTTAGGCTAGCTTATTTGTTAGGTGAGCAACGTTTAGGGCTTATACACAGTGAAGCAACTAGGTTCACAAGAAGATACTGCCGGAATATCGTCATAATGTCCCATTTCTGGCCTCTAACTACAATTAAGGAGCAGGCGCCCACTGATAAAAAGTAGCACTGAAAGTAGGTGTCACTACAATTTTGTACTGCAAAAATGTACTTGTGGATGATGACAAAAAATTGGACTTGCATGCTACAATTGAAACAGCACAGTAGTTAGCACTTTTAAAGTAACTATCCATATATAAGCCAATTAAAACATCCGCTCCCAAGTGTGGAAGCACGTGCATGGATAAAGATAGTGAAACTGTTTCATAACGCTGTTGATAAAATTACACAGTTTTACTGCCAATATCTGTTATTTGAAAGAGTCCATTTCAACCAAAGGGCACAAGCGTAGATGTGTATAAAGCCAGCTGCATACCCCTACACAGCTCATAAAATAAGTCAGACTTCATTCAAATTCTATAGTCTGTATAGCAAAACGTCATATCAAGAGAAGGATGGTCGATGAATCTGAAGTTAAGCATATGTCACTACGATTCAGAAGTGCAACGGCACAGCAAGCCATATTTTGCTTTAAGCCGACTCTCAAAACTAAGGGAGCAATTTTAATTCTTGTGTGGAACTTTTTATTAATAAATGTATATAACTACCCTGCAGTATACACCAATAGGCCAAACGGACATGCTATAGAAACAATTGCCCTGAGTTTCACCCTACCACTGGCTGGGTGGCTGGCTGATGTTCACTTTGGACGGTACAAGGTGATACGTTGGAGCATGTGGATTATGTGGGTTGGCTCAATGCTGGCTACAGTTAGCTCAATAGTAGCTCAATTGGCAGATCATAGCAATTCCAAAGTCTTTGAACTTCTTACAGTTGTGTTCTTTTCCATAGCAACTATTGGGTTTGGTGGATATGCAGGAAATATTATACAGTTTGGAATGGATCAACTCCAAGATGCTTCAACAACCGAGATTACTGCTTTCTTAAGTTGGTTTGTTTGGACATATTTTAGCAGTTACATTGTTTTGCAATTCCAGTTCATTCATGCGTGTACGAATGAAGAGTATCATATACTTGGGCAACTCCAAGTCTGCACTGGCATTACAGTAGTAATTGCCTCAACTTTTGTGCTAGATACAGCACTAATAAAAGAACCAGTAACACAAAATCCATTTAAATTAATTTATAAAGTGCTTAGGTATGCTGTTAAAACAAAGCATCCGAGACAGAGGAGTGCCTTCACCTACTGGGAAGATGAGCTTCCTTCTCGTATTGACTTCGGGAAAAGTAAATATGGAGGACCATTCACAACAGAGCAGGTGGAAGACGTCAAAACATTTCTAAGATTATTAGTTATCACCGCCGTTGCCAGTATAGTAATAAGTGAGGTTTATATCACACAGAGACCAAGAAATCTTTTTATAAAGGAATTGTTAGATATTGATTCGATTAAATCCACCAAAGATTGTTATAAGAAAGAAATTTTGATACACACAATTGGAGACTGTGCAATAGCATTTCTCATACCACTACACAAATTTATCATTTATCCAGCCATACAAAGATGCATTCCTTCAATAAAAATCTACCAAAAGTTTCTGCTAGGTGTGGCCATAAAAATAATAAGCATTATCTTACTATTAGTGTTTGACATAACTGCAATAAGAGATATTAATCTTGAATATCACGGAAATATGAGCCACTGCATTTTTTATAGAAATCAACATAATATTATGTTAAGTTCTGATTTTAACAACAATTGGATGGCCATTACACTGGTTCTAGATTCACTTGCACAGACTTTGCTTTACATAAGCGCCTTTGAATTCATTATGTCACAAACACCATATTCCATGAGAGGACTCATTTTTGGAGCTGGATATGGAAGTATGTTCATATTCATTATCATCGGTTATGGTATCTATTGGCCACTCACTCACCATTCAATAAATTGGAGCTCAGGAGTCATCAGCTGTGAATTTTGGTATCTATTTTTGGCACTACTAATCATAACAATTTTCAGTGTCCTATTCCTTGTTGCTGGAAGGTGGTACAAGAACAGAAAGAGAGAAGATGTGCTACCAAGTGAACACATCTTCGCTGAGAGATACTATGCACGATTGCAATGACTTCCTCTGTTGCTGACTGTTCAGCTTAGCATTCACCAGGTTTCATTTTTTACCCACTTCATACACAATTTACAACCACACACACACGAGTGAAAGACAATTTAGCTTATATATTTCTGTGATTGCCAGGAGAATAGATCATCTCACAAACCACACTATAGCTGTTATTGTTATGAATGGATTTGGGAAGAATACTATTACATTAGTCGGTACTTATCTTATAAAAGTTCCCAGAACACAAATTTTCTTGTGCTAAGTAGATCTTGGGTTTTATTAGCGCATGGTACCTAAGGCATGTTGGCCCAACATGCAAGCATTCAGTACAGAGTCTCTTTTGAAGTGGGAATAGAGATAATTCTCTGCTTTGTTGTGGTCAGAGGCTCCACCCAAACTATGCTCACCTGTCATGCATTGAATTTTAATTGGGGAGAACATTTCCCTAATTGATGATACACATACAAACATGGCCATGCAGACATAATGTCCCACAGTAACAGGGGGTATTTACATAAGAGTATAACACCGCCATGGTGTACTGCAGGTCTTGTTGTAAAAGAAATATGTTTATTTACAATCTGAAGATAATGATCACATCTTTCAAATCCCTTGTGTAATTTTAAACACCCCAGCTACTTTTATAGCTTAGTTATAAAAACTGTAAACATAAACATTTCCTAAAATTTCACAATAAATGGTGCCATTATATACATGTGTATTAACTGACAGTACTCAAACAAGCATAGGAGATACAGAAATTCTCAATAGAATACAATCGTCGGTGACTATACACCAATTTCTTAACTAATATACTAAACAAGAGCCAACAGAAACCAACACATGGAGAAATATCACATAAAAATGGCAAACAAATTATAAATGAAGTAGATACATGTATATAAGATAAAGAGTATAAAACATGTCCCAAAACTGCATAATGTATGGTACCATGTATATACTAAAGTCTGCATTCAAGTACACTCAATGCAATATTATCATCAGTGACTAGCTACAACAATAATTAATTTTCCTTGCAAATGTCATACTGAAAGCAATTATAGCCAGAGAGAAACTATAAGGGCTTAAACCAACACACGGAGAAACATCACGTTCAAAAAATGGCAAAGGAATTCAATGGAGTCATTTCTGAGAACAGTTCTCATAAAGAGGTACATCATAAAGTATCACGCTGTAATTTATCTTATCAGATTAGAAAACTCAAGAACAAAGGAGCGATCATAATACTTGTTTGGAATTTCTTTATGATAAGCGCATCTGAATATCTCATAGCATACGTGAAAATCCCTGGGGGAGCAAGTGTTGGTACAGTCGCTTTGGGCTTCACTCTACCCTTTGCTGGGTGGCTGGCTGATGTTCGCTTTGGACGCTACAAGGTGATACACTGGAGCATGTGGATCATGTGGATTGCCTCAATGCTGGCTACAGTCAGCTCTGTTGTATCTCTGTTGGTCAATGATGATAACAAAATCTTTCAAAACATGTCAGTTGCAATGTTTGTCATCGTGGCCATAGGCTTTGGAGGATATCAAGCCAACATTATTCAGTTTGGACTAGACCAGCTCCAAGATGCTTCAACAACTGAAATTACTGCTTTCATACGTTGGTATGTATGGACAGTTGTCAGTGGCCGAGCTGTTTTTCAAACTGCTCATACATGTGTGGATTATAATAATCATATCATGGGACAATTAGTAACTTGCATAAGCCTTACAATAGTGATCAGCTCATCTTTCATCTTCAGTTCATGTCTAGTAAAGGAACCCGTGACACAAAATCCATTCAAATTGATCTACAATGTGATTAGGTACGCCATCAAGCAAAAGCACCCAAGATGTAGAAGTGCCTTCACCTACTGGGAAGATGAGCTTCCTTCTCGTATTGACTTTGGTAAGAGTAAATATGGAGGACCATTCACAATAGAGCAGGTGGAAGATGTCAAAACATTTCTACGACTGCTACACTGTTAAAAATGGTGTGTTGTTCAACACACTAAATTTTGTGGTCAGATTTCACTAGTGTGTTGTATAACACACTTGTGTTCCACTGACACACGTAGTGTGTTGCTGGACACACATGTTCACTCAGTACATAGGAAGTGTGCTATCTGACACACTTTAATAGTAGGTGTGCAAAAGTGCACACTTGTATGTGTGTTATGATACACTCACAGGGGTGTGGGTATGGCTATGGGGGCGGGGCTACCACGATCATTACGTCATTGGGTTAATTACGCATGCGCATATTGATTAGCTCTGTGGCAGCTGCTCTCCAGTTTGAATCTTTGGCCAGCTCTCTGACCGTGAAATGGTGATTTCTAACTGCATAAGTGAGTTTAGTAAGGCCAAACAAACTTAATTACTAGTTTCTCAGGCTTTCAAATTTCAAAACCCATGCGGGAGGCGGCTTTTTATTTTATGTTTTAATGAAAAATGGGCGTGGCGATAGTGGCCACGCCCATTTTCGCTAGTGCTACACGTGGTTGATACAACAAGCTAGTGCTGAAATACAAGTATTGAAGTCCAACCAGAAAGAATATGTAGCCTAACAATCAAGTTTAGCTTTCTATTTAGTAGAGAAAAGTTTCATCAGTCGTACTAACCTTGTAGGATGACAAGTTTTAGCCTGCAGCAGATGACGTCATCATCTTTGAAGAAAATAGCTACCTAGCTGCTGGCTAAATACCGCTTTCACGGAGATTTCAGTTGTGAGATGTCAACCAAACAGTCTCGAGATGCCAGGAAACAGTTAGTTTCATGAGCTCTTTACTGTATATTCCATTTGTCTGTTAATTAAATTAATTAGCACGTCACTGCTCACGTGAAAAATAAATAAAAAAGTCTTGCTTTCTCAAAATTTGATGCGGGCGGGCCTGAGAAACTATTAATTAACTTTGCTTGGCCTAAGTGGTTAAGATAATATTTGTGTGCAGCATAAGTGGTTTGTTCCCTCTGCTACTCCAAATAAGTACCACCAGTCTTTTAGGAAGCTGTATATAGCTAGTAGTTGCATGCTAAACTTGCCATCTTTTTCGGTCACTGTCTCTGGACTGGCCTCCCTTTTAGAGTTTACTTACAAGCAAGGGTGGTATTCTAGACTAAAATATGCTTATAATCCGTTATTGCCCAGATTAATGGCCATAAGAAGCATGGAGCAATCGTTTCAATACCTGAATGAAAAATGCTCTCTCACCCTTCTCTACTTTAGGGCCATATTTATCAACTTAAAAGTTTCTCTCCCAGGCTGCTCCCCGGCACATAAATGATGTAGCTGCTGATGCTATCAAGCTAAGATGTTACATTATGCTAGGTAAGCAAGTTTTGTTGATTTCTCTCTCTCTCTCCTCTCTTACTGAGGCTGCTGAGTCTCTTTCCTTCTGTCATGATATAAAGTGCATAAGGTGATTTTTCTCTCATTGTATGGTACAGCTGCCACCTGCTGCTTGTAATTCTGGAGTGCCATACTACCAAACATGTCGATCTGGTAAGTTCCATACCCAACATCTCTCTCCCTCCCTCCCTCTCTCCCTGCTTCTCTCTCTCTCTTCCTCCTCTTATTGAGGGTCTTTCCCTCTCGTCTAGTGCATAAAGGATTTTCTCTCATTTATACCTGATACAGCTGCCACCTGCTGCTTATAACTTCGCCTCCTGTTGCATCATACAACCAAACACATGTTAATCTGGTGAGTTTCACCTCTCTCTCATGCACGGATCTCTTTCCCTTTTATGCCTATCTCTTTTCCTACTGCTTAAATAGTCTCGTGCCCAGCCCTCTTTCATGCACACGGAGAGAAGGGGTCTGGATAAACGTGTATAGGACCAGTGACGCCGAGGAATGCATGATGTCATGTATTTCTGGTGTGCGTGAATAAGAAACGCTAATAAATTAACATTCTATTGGGTACCAAGGGTGTACAAATGTGCACGCGCACAGTCATTAATTTGCATACCATTCATGCCCGCGCAGTCATATGACTTGATCCGTGCATCTGATTGGAGCGCACTGTATGTTGCACGGACGACACGAGCCCTATATACACATTTGTCCAGACCCCTTCTCTCCGCGTGCGTGAAAGGGGGCTGGGCACGAGACTACTGCTTAATCTGTCCCTGCATACCGTCTGTTTCCATTATCCTTAATTATGTATGTCTATGAATAATCAGGGCCACCCATACAATGTCATGCTAATTCAGCTGGTTGAGTCAATGTTTTTTTGTTTTTTTTCTGTTTGTCTATTCAGATGAAACAACAGCACCAGCAGCAGCAAGATCGTTGTTTCTCCAAAGTTGGGGTGTATAATTCAACAACAACAAAAGCTTCTGAACAGTAAAGTACTATAGTAATAGTATTACAGTCATATCTTTTGAACAAATTATTTATAATTGTTGTAATATTGTTATTGGAACCTTTTTTAATATTGAAAATGAAATTTAATACACATTGTTGCATGTTACAGAAGCACACCACAATCCCTACTGAACACACTAAATAAGTGCTGTGCAACACACTATTTCAGTGTTGTAGAACACACCAAACAGAGGGTGTTGACTGACACACATTTGGCGTGTTAAATTTAAGTACCTGTACTGACACACCAAAAGTGTGTCACCACAACACACTATTTTTAACAGTGTAGTTATGATCACTCTTGTAAGTGTGCTAGTGAGTGATAATCATCTCGTATACAGACCAATTGAGCAACTGACACGTGTTCTTACACACACTCAATCAACTATATCAGAATGCTACAAGGAGAGATTTCTGACAACTACAATCGGATTCTGTGCAGCAGCACTAGCCATACCACTGTATGAATTGATCGTTTATCCCACTACACAAAAGTGTATTCCAGAAATAAAACTTCACCAAAAGTTTATATCAGTTGTAATAATACAAATAGTAAGAGTTATCATCATCATAGCATTTGATTTAACAGCCAGGAAAACCTACGCTGAACATCATAATCAAACGACACCAGAGTGTATCTTTAGGTATGATCAAGGAGCTCTAAGCTCTAGCTTTAACAGTCACTGGATTGCTTTTGTGCAACTTTTAAATATCATCTCACTGACTGTGCTCAGCATCAGTGGCATTGATTTTCTTGCATCTCAAACCCCATACTCCATGAGAGGATTAATCATTGGTACTGGGTATGGAAGTATATTTGTATTTATGATGATTGGGTATGGCATTTATTGGCCACTCACTGAGCAGCCATCAACTTGGGCCACTGGAATCATCAGCTGTGAATTTTGGTACCTACTTTCAGTGCTACTTGTCATGATCATATTCAGTGTCCTACTCCATGTTGCTGGAAGGTGGTACAAGAACAGAAAGAGAGAAGATGTGCTGCCAAATGAGCACATTTTTGCTGAGAGATACTACTCACAAGTAAACTAACCAATCGTTGGTTAATCAAGTTTTGTGCATGCTTCTGAACAATAAATATTGGTAGCCAGTAAAAAGATTGTCATTAATATAGGTATCATTGATACATGTGACAGTCATGCATGGCACATGTTTTTAGTGTCAAAGCAAACTAGATGATTGTGCAAATGGTGTGATCTTGAAATAATTATTATAATATTATTATGTGCCTCGGGGAAAGGATAGCAGGTAATATGTGCTAATAGCTGGCCAGATTTTCACTCAAGAGCTACCATAAGATACCGCCTCAAATTGACCATTTCTGGCTCAATCAACAACAAAGTCAACATGGACCATGTGCCTCATCAATAGGCACTCGGTACATAATAAAAATACACAATTGTCAGCAAAAATAAATATATATACCCCCAAGGAATAATGTTTGGAAAATACAATATTATAGGCCAACAAAAAGGCACTATTTGTGATGCTAGTGGGCCATGTCCCTCGATTCAAAGCACACTGAAGCCCGTCTTTCGCCAAATGCAAATGATTCATTGTGTTTACTAGTTGCTTAGGTGCCTAGACCTTGAGATATGGCGATTTTTGTGGTAACGACAACAACAACAACGACAATGACAACACGACTGATTACTTTACCCCTTGCATATACACACAGGATATTGAGTCTGTAACTATAGCCTTGGATGATATTCTAGAAAGCAGAATAACCATCAATAGACAACACGTTATAATTTATCCTATGAGAATAGTCAGCACGAGTGATACCATCTGAAAATGTAGCAAGCCCATAGCTATCCAATTCAATGCACTGCCTACAATGGGTCTATACTATACAAGTCAGCTCCGGTCCAGATTTATACTAGTGGGGATAATTACACAAGAATTGACAATGCTATGATGGTGACAAGCATCAGAACTTTGATGCAAGAGAATACAATTAAGGATTAATAACAGCATTCAGGATTACATTATCCCACGTCATGCAATATCCAGGTATTATATTGTTGTGTGTAAATGCAATAGTGTTCATTCCACCACAAAAAAACTCCATCAAATTTATGCTGGCACCAAACTGGCAAACTCCATTCTATTTAATACACCATAGAGGACAATGATCAGCTATAGTCAAGAACCACATACATGTATTACTCTGAAAACTAATACAAATGTTACATACATGTACATATTTTACACTTTGCATGATAATGAATGACTTTGTGGATTCACGATTCCTATTTGAAACTATTGCATGCTAGATAAAGTATTAACTGAACGAAGGTATGTGACTCAGTAGCAGAGTTTAGAAATCCATGAGATTCTATTCAATATACAATTGAGTCTTCGTTTGTGTGTTGTGCAGATGGTTACATATAGCTATAGTACATTCAAGAATGCTACCTAGTGTGGCTCTCAGTCACCTGCAAGGTGTACAAGTGCTGAGCCTATTAAACAATAAAATGGACTATTCCATTAAATCTTGATAAGTATATTTCTAAACATGAAATTAAATGAAGATGGTACAATGACAAATTCTAAAACTAAACGGAGTAAGACAAAGAGTAAACATGTCCCAAAACTGTACAATGAATGGTGCCATGTATATTAAAGTCTGCATTCAAGCACACTAAGAGCTGCAGCAATTATCAATATTCATCAGTGACTACAAGAATTTCTTTACAAATGTCATACTGAAAGCAATAGCCAAGAGAAACCAAGATACGGAGAAACATCATGTAAAAAATGGCAAATGAATTCAATGGAGTTATTTCTGAGGACAGTTCTCATAAAGAGGTACATCATAGACTATCATGCCATAATTCATCTTGTCAGATTAGAAAAGTAAAAAACAAAGGAGCGATTGTAATACTCGTATGGAATTTCTTCATGGTAAGTGCGTCTGAATATCTCATAGCATATGTGCAAATCCCTGGGGGAGCAAGCGTTGGTACAGTCGCTTTGGGCTTGACTCTACCCTTTGCTGGGTGGCTGGCTGATATTCGCTTTGGACGCTACAAAGTGATACACTGGAGCATGTGGATCATGTGGGCTGCCTCCATCCTGGCTACAGTCAGCTCTGTTGTATCGCTATTGGTCAACGATGAGAACAAAATCTTTCAAAAGATTTCAGTTGCAATGTTTGTCATCGTGGCCATAGGCTTTGGAGGATATCAGGCCAACATTATACAGTTTGGACTAGACCAGCTCCAAGATGCTTCAACAACTGAGATTACTGCTTTTATACGTTGGTATGTATGGACATATGTCAGTAGCCGAGCTTTTTTTCAAATTACTCATACATGTACGGATAATAGCAATCATATCATGGGACAATTAGTAACTTGCATAAGCCTTACAATAGTGATCAGCTCATCTCTCATCTTCAGTTCATGTCTAGTAAAGGAACCCGTGACACAAAATCCATTCAAATTGATCTACAATGTGATTAGGTATGCCATCAAGCATAAACACCCAAGATGTAGAAGTGCCTTCACCTACTGTGAAGATGAGCTTCCTTCTCGTATTGACTTTGGTAAGAGTAAGTATGGAGGACCATTCACAACAGAGCAGGTGGAAGATGTCAAAACATTTCTACGACTGCTAGTTATGATCGCTCTTGTAAGTGTGCTAGTGAGTGATAATCACCTTATACACAGACCTATAGAGCAACTGACACATGTTCTTACACACACACAACTAACTATATCAGAATGTTACAAGGAGAGATTCCTGACAACTACAATCGGATTCTGTGCAGCAGCACTAGCCATACCTCTGTATGAATTGATCATTTATCCCACTACACAAAAGTGCATTCCAGAAATAAAACTTCAAAAAAAGTTTATATCAGTTGTAATAATACAAATAGTAAGAGTTATGATCATCATAGTATTTGATTTGATAGCCAGAAAAACCTACGCTGAACACCATAATCAAACGACACCAGAGTGTATCTTCAGATATGATCAAGGAGCTCTAAGTTCCAGTTTTAACAGTCACTGGATTGCCATTGTGCAACTTTTAGATATCATCTCACTGACTGTGCTCAGCATCAGTGGCATTGATTTTCTTGCATCTCAAACCCCATACTCCATGAGAGGATTAATCATTGGTACTGGGTGTGGTAGTATATTTGTATTTATGATGATTGGGTATGGCATTTATTGGCCACTCACTGAGCAGCCATCAACTTGGGCCACTGGAATCATCAGCTGTGAATTTTGGTACCTACTTTCAGTGCTACTTGTCATGATCATATTCAGTGGCCTACTCTTAATTGCTGGAAGGTGGTACAAGAATCGAAAGAGAGAAGATGTGCTGCCAAATGAACACATTTTCGCTGAGAGATACTACTCGCAAGTGAACTAACAAACCGTTGGTTAATTTTGTGCATGCTTTTGAAGAATAAATATTGGTAGCTAGTAAGAGTATTGTCGTTAATGTATAGGTATCATTGATACATGTGACAGTCATGGCACATATTATGTTCAGTGTCAAAGCGAACTAGTACATGATTGTGCAAATGATATGATCTTAAAATAATAATAATTTGTGTGGCCCGATGAAAAGGATAGCAGGTATGTGCTAATAGCTGGACAGATCTTCACTCAAAAGCTACCATAAATCGACCATTTCTGGCTCGATCAACAACAAAGTCAACATGGACTGTGTGTCTCATCAATAGCCACTCGGTATATAATGAAAATACACAATTGTCAGCAAAAATAAATATGTATACCCCCAATTAAGGAATAATGTTTGGAAAATACAATACTATAGTAACACCTAATTCAAGGATATCATTGCTTCGTAATAATATGTGTCATGCACATGTTATGCTTCATAATGAAAGAGTTAACAAATTTTCATTTGGGATCATGCATATCGAACAAAAATCTACATAATATTTATAGTACTACTATATACAGAAAACATTAAACAGTACACAGCTAGGCTGAATAAAATTAATTGTAATCATGCACATAACACAGCTAGCAATTAACATAATACAAGATGGCTAATGATTCCAGTAGTAATGAGTCTGAAACTACAGCCTTGGATGATATTCTAGACAGCAGAATAACCATCAACAGACAACTTTGTGGATGCTGCAAATCTACTTACAAACTACACGTAAGGAAGCTTAAGAATAAAGGTGCCCTGTTAGTGCTGGTATGGAACTTTCTGATCATGAGTCTGTTTTACTACATTATGGTGCACACGAATCATGATAAGCAGCACTACATAACAGTAGGTGTCACTCTGCCAATTGCCGGGTGGCTGGCTGATGTCTATCTTGGACGCTATCGGGTAATACGCTGGAGCATGTGGATCATGTGGATTGGCACAATGATGAATAACAATAAGCTCAGTAGTAGCACAATTGGTGGATGGCTACGGAATTATGAATAAGAGGTGCATAATAGACTGTTTACTTCAAGCAATAGCTGCCATTGGATACGGAGGTTATCAAGCCAACATCATCCAATTTGGTATTGATCAGCTTCATGATGCTTCAACTGAAGAGATTCAAGCATTCATTAGCTGGTATGCATGGAGCTTCTTTAGTGGCGGAATGGCCATTGAGCTGGCAACATCTTGCTTACAAAAAGACTATTATGATATAACCTGGCAATTGGTGGCTACAGCCAGCCTTACTATAGTATTGAGTCTGTCATTTACTCTAGATAACATATTAATCAAGGAACCCATCACTCAAAACCCTTTCAAATTAGTCTATAGCGTTATCAAATATGCTATCAAGAACAAGCACCCCAGGTGTCGGAGTGCCTTCACCTACTGTGAGGATGAGCTCCCCTCCCGTCTAGACCTGGGTAAGCACAAGTATGGAGGACCATTCACAACAGAGCAGGTGGAAGATGTCAAAACATTCCTACAGCTAGTCATGTTTGTCTTCTTTGGCTGTGCAATTCTAAGTGCTCTACTTGTGGTGAACAATTTAAGAGATAACCTCACTGCAGCATTAACAAAGGTTGATACGCCAACTCTCCAGTGCTACTTAAATTCCTTATACACTCAAGCGCCATTTTATAGTGTAGTTGTGCTGTTACCACTGTACGAGTTTATTTTGCGTCCCGTGCTATATAAATACTTCTTGTGGGTACAGTGCTTTTGGACATTTTCATTTGGTGCCATACTGCAATTAGTAAGAATGATGCTGCTTGCATCATACGTGCTAATAGCTCGACACAATTACATAGCACAACCACGGCACCATAATGCTACTATTCAGTGTATATTCTTAGACGAAGATCATGGTATTCTTAGCTCCAGTTTTGACATCAGGTGGATGGCTCTACAAAGCTTCTTGAACTCAGTCTCAGTGTGTGCTCTTAGTTTGGGTGGAGTTGAGTTTATCTGTGCCCAAACTCCCTACTCAATGAGAGGACTGATATCTGGAGCAGGCTATGGCAGTGTTATCTTATTCACACTGGTTGGGGTAGCAATCACTCAGCCATTTATGATGAATCTATCAATTTGGAAAACTGGAGGGATAATCAATTGTGGATTTTGGTACTTGTTGCTGGTCATAGTGTTTTTTATATTCAATGGTGTCATACTCTATATTCTGAGAAGAGTTTACAAGAACAGAAAGAGAGAAGATGTGTTGCCAAACGAACAGATTTTTGCCGAGAGATACTACTCTCAACAATAACTGTTACAGCAAAATTGTAAATGCATGGTTGTAACAAAACAATATTGGCATACACATGAGAAGTTTCGCCACCTGATGAGTGCAACTTACATTTCAGTAACTATTAGCTAAGAAATATATGCTAGCATTTCTATCCATGCATGAATAAACATGTACATATACTACTATAAAAATGTGTGCATCTTACAGTTACAATGAAAAACTTGACCACATGCTCAGTAGCTGCAATGGTTCATATGGTAAAAAGTCGTCAATATAGTGCGTACACAATCTATCGGGCTCTTCCGCACATAATTTCCATGATCTAGCTGCCACTCTACCTACCCTAGCACATGTACATGGGCCTACGTCACGCATAAGATCTGGGATCCTGTGTGCATGCACTGATTCATGCTAAAGGAACGCAGAAATTCTGCTTTATTTCTCCCTACAGTATTGCATGAAGGCTTTCAGTCACATTCTAAGGTGTCGCACATGCAACATGAACTAATACAACGCCATTGTCCTATCATATTATGCAATGATCTGTTGGGAATACAATTATTTGCAACAAACAGACTATTGTTATTGCTGAACATATCATAGCTACATGTGTTTTCTATGAAAAGTATGATAACAATGAAGAAATCAACCGCTGCAAATCTCCCTTATGGACTAAAACTCAAAGTAATCGTCAACACAAACAAATCAGGCTTAGAATAATTTGCAACTACTATACACATGCACAGCAGTCCAAAGAGAAGCAGAGATGGAAAACTTTAGTGACAGCGAGTCATCGTCAACATCGATGGACTATATTCTACAGTCTAGAAGCGAAGCAATTACCAATGAGCAACTCAATAAATATTCCAGGCCTACTTATAAAATACGAAAACTCAAGAATAAAGGTGCTCTATTAGTGCTGGTGTGGAACTTTCTTATCATGAGTCAGTTCTACTACATGTACGACACAGCACGTCAAATTCATGTTACACAGAATTACATAAGTGTGGGTATCACCCTGCCAATTGCCGGATGGCTGGCTGATGTGTATCTTGGACGCTACAGAGTGATACGATGGAGCATGTGGATCACATGGATTGGCTCAATGCTCATTACAATAAGTTCAGTAGTAGCACAACAGGTGGTCAGTTACGAAACAATAACTCGAAGATGGATGATTGATCGCTCACTTCATGCAATAGCCGCCATCGGCTTTGGAGGTTATCAAGCCAACATCATCCAATTTGGAATAGACCAGCTCCATGATGCTTCAACTGAAGAAATCCAAACATTCATAAGGTGGTATGTGTGGAGCTATGTGAGTGGTGGTATGGTTATCGAAATTGCAGCTTCGTGCATACCAGGAAACTATGCGTTCATCAACCCACTGCTCAATGCAGTCAATCTTACTGTAGCACTGACTCTATCATTTGTCTTGGATAAAATCTTAGTGAAAGAGCCCGTGAATCAAAATCCATTTAAACTGGTCTACCAAGTTATCAAATTTGCCATCAAAAACAAGCACCCAAGATGTCGGAGTGCTTTCACCTACTGTGAGGATGAGCTCCCCTCCCGTCTAGACCTGGGTAAGCACAAGTATGGAGGACCATTCACAACAGAGCAGGTAGAAGATGTCAAAACATTTCTACGGCTACTGATGATTGTCTTCTTTGGCTGTTCAATACCAAGTGCTCAACTAGTGGCAAATGGTTTAAGGGATCACCTGGTTAAAGCTATAACTAACACCGGTCAAGTCAATACACCTAGTCTCCAGTGCTATCTACACTCGCTTTATGTCCAAGTTCCATTTTATAGTATAGTTGTGCTTGTACCAATTCATGAGTTAATTACGCGTCCTATCCTACACAGATACCTCTCATGGATACAGTGCTATTGGCTGTTCTCATTTGGTATTATATTGCAGTTTGTAAGGCTCATGCTGTTAATGGCATACTTGCTAATAGCTCGACACAACTACATAGCACAGCATCATGATATTAATATGCTTAACGTCACAATTCAGTGCATATTTTTAGAAGATTACGGTACCCTAAGCTCTAGCTTTGATATTAGGTGGATGGTTCTACAAGGTGTTCTTAATTCAGTCTCAACATTCATGCTTGGTTTGGGTGGAGTTGAGTTTCTCTGTGCCCAAACTCCCTACTCCATGAGAGGACTGATATCTGGAGCAGGCTATGGCAGTGTGGCCTTATTTACACTGGCTGGAATAGCAATCACTCAGCCATTTATGATGGATCTATCAATTTGGAGAACAGGTGGGACAATCAACTGTGGATTTTGGTACTTGTTGCTAGTCATCGTCTTTTTCATATTCAATGGCATCATACTCTATATTCTGGGAAGGATTTACAAGAACAGAAAAAGAGAGGATGTGTTGCCAAACGAACAGATCTTTGCCGAGAGATACTACTCTCAACAATAAGAAAAAAAAAATGATACCACGGCATGTGCATATAGCTCTATAGTATACACAAAATGATCATGATGCAATATTAACTACTGTAACATATTAAATTTAATTTCAGATATTTTGGCTTGAGATATGTTTGTGTGAATCCCTCTTAATTAGTGCATCGTCATATTATTATAATAATTCCATGAGAACTAATATACATGCATGTTACATTGTAGTACATGATTGCCTACATAACATGTAGTGAAACTACTTGCAATGACAGTAACAAAGCAACTCTAGCCATTATAATTAAAAACTCAATAACCCTCAATTCTGGCAAAAACCTTCAAAACATACAAAGTATGCCTTGAATCAACATAAAAATAATCGTACCTGCAAATAATTTCAACACTTAGTCTACTAATAATAAAATATACTAAGCTGCCATAATGCATGGTCTACTCTCAGCCATTCTATGAAGCTGTCAGTAATTAATCGATACATAAGCATCCATGAATACTTCGTATGATAATGAATACAAATGCCACTGCTCCAGTAACACCTCCGATGATAAATATGGTTTGGTTATTAAAAGTTTCGATCAGTAACAGCACTCCAACAGCTAAGAGACTCACTCCATCAACATGATTCATCCAGCCTCTCTTATACGGTTGTAACGTAAGAAAAAACGTCCCAAGAAAGACATGAGATATCCCAATTATTTGCCAGTTTGTAATACTGCCATAACTGTTGCCATTTATTATGATACCGACAAAGATCCCACCACATAAAATTCTCATCAACAAATAGAGGGCAGACACAGATCTATAGTCTCGAGTACCTTCAGTACCGTCCTTGTACCATCCTTGAAAAATGTCCATAATGAAATTTAGAATATCCCATCTTTTAAATCCACAGCATCTTAATAATTTTCTAAAGAGCCTAGTTGGAAAAAATAGTAGGAGAAGGGGTGGCGGAAGGACAAAAATAATTATCACTGATAAGGCAAGGACAGCATAAGGAATGTGTTCAGAATGAAAAAAATTGACATTCGTGTCAAATAGAATAACTGTGGAATTAAGAACGGCCTTACCACTACTGTTGTATGTGTAGACAGCAAAGAGGAGATTAATTGAAACAAAGATTAGCTTAGAATACGCAAGAAGTATAAAAGTGCCAAAGGTATTCAAAATCGTAGTTTTTGGATTCCAATTTCTATGAAACAATCTGAAGAAACTCTTCACTGGTATGGTAAGATAGACAATTATTCTATAGTTCCTATCATGAAGCTCTATACCCACATAGGCAAATACAGTGAGAAATATCGGAAAAAAGGCTATGATGTAATCAAAAAGAAGGATGTTGATGGACTTAATGGAAACACTTACACACATAGGAGGTATTACAAAGTGCAGAAAATCCAAATTCCAAATACCAAACAATGATAGAATAACTGTGGAGAGAGTATGACTTAAGAAGCAATTGAATCTCAGATATAATCCACTGCTATCCTTTACTGCATTGATGAATAACTGACAGTAGGTGATTATTACATTGAGGGGGCTGGAAGTCCCTTTAATTTGAAATAAAATCACTATTATGTACATTAATGTTACCATTGTTAACTGAAATAGCAGATTCAGAATCCAAAGGTGCATATATTTAGAACAGTCAGCACAAGTGATACCGTCCGAAAATGCAGCAGGTCCATAGCCATCAATACACTGCCTACAATGGAACCCTTTCCTATTGTATACTTTACACGTCACATAATTCAGTTCTGGTCCAGATATATTAGTGGGGATGACTAAATGGGGATTGATAATTCTATGATGCTGGCAAGCATAAGCAGTTTGATGTGAGATAAGATAGCGGTTAACAACAGCATTCTGGGTTGCATTATCCCACGTCATGCAATATCCAGGTATTACTACAATGGTGTCAATTCCATCACATGAAACAGCTCCATTTACGCTGGCACCACACTGGCAAACCCCATTCCGTTTAATATGCCATAGGGGACAATCATCAGTGACAGCTGAACAACCGTATACTATCCTGCTAACTAACAAGAAGACTGACACAAACTTTCCATACATCTTTTACACTCACACTGACTTCAGTGATATAACCACGCACACTCTAACCTTGATACGAAACCTTTCACGAATTATGATTTTAAATTGAAACAGAGACTGAAAGCAATTCAACAGTTACATAGAGTTTATAAAAACTGTGAGATACCAAAAAGACACAAAAAAAATCAATATCAGGGTTTCATTTAGGATTTTTGTTAAGGGGGGGGGGGGTAAACGCGACTATTCCAGAGTTAAGGGGGGGCAAAGACTATAGTATGTTTTTCCATCCATGAAGAATGACGTTGCGCTTATTAACTTCTGAATCATTATATTAGGGGGGTCTGGGGGTATGCTCCCCCAGGAAAATTTTTTTAATGTTTCAACCTCTGAGACTGTTTCTGGTGGCTTCTGAGCACTCGGATGGGGAAAGTCTGTCAGTAATATCCACTGGTTCCCCTCTATTTCAAGTTGAATGTTGCAAGGATGTGGGATGTGTCTCCTACCGCACGTAGCGCGAAGCTTCAGCTAATTTATGGCTTAAAAATGAGCAAAACTGCCGCTTTGGACACTTTCACCGTTTAAATCTTTTACTAGTGCATGTATTGCATGTATGGTTGGTGGCTACTCTCAAGGGGAGGCAGCCAGCTTCCAAGGGGGGAGCGAGTGACCCTCCCCGCCCCCCCTCCCCCCCCCCCCCCCAATGAAACCCTGAATGTATATTCAATATATGCAACCGAGTCTTTAATTGTTTGCATATTGAGTTGTGCAGGTGCCTACGTAGCTACTATACATGTATATACTTCTGAGAATGATACATATAGAGTGCATGGTTCTCAGTTGTCTGCTAGATGTATGAGTACTGGGCCTATACGTATGAACTATTCCATTTCGTATGATGAAACTATATACGTACATGTATAAGTTACTGTATACAGATTGTATGCGTGATCATTATGCTAAAATGGCACAAAAAATATCATACTTATAAATTGCTACCGTTTTCACAAGTCATTTCACTTATGTATACCATAATTATACTTTGCCAGGAGAAAATTTTAACTTTTGCCACCTGCATGCTCTCATTGGCGAAAATTTTGAAAATACAACAAAACAATTAAGTTACTGTGTCTGACTCAGTATATTTTCAAGAGTGAGATTTCCAATAATGTTAATGGAATCTCAGTGAGTCAGACAGAACTGTTTGCGATATAAACATACACGGCCGCCATTATTATGCATAGCCTCACACAAATTACATGCACAACAGCATGTAATGAGTGTAGGACCATACATGCAGCTAAAAAGCTGGGTTTTGTGGTCAATATAAAGTTATTGAAACCACAAAGCAATCATAGAACTTTCGAAATACAGAATAAACCATCATGCAATTCCCATATTATTATACATAATATAAGGAGCAGCATACATGCATGTATATACATGTACATGTAGTTGCACACCAATGTACATCCCCTTCACTACAGGGGTTGAACTTTCATATAATTACAATATGAGTACATAGTTTACTAGCATTCCCTTCTGCTTGAACTATGTTTGCATAGTGCAAGACGACCCGGATGTGCACCGATGAGTTGATGTGCACCGACGGATTACTTGTCCAACACGTAGTGACAAGCATCTCTGGTTACACAATATAATACAAGTACGGGATAGTATACACATTGTATAATATTATACATTAGTGTGTACCTTTTGTACTGGTTCCAGTGTTCCCTGAGAGTGCCACCCTCGGTAAATATCTGGTCCAGAGTGATCAGAATACCAAGAGCATCAGCAATGTGCTCAAACACCGTCTATGCCACGGAAACCAAGATTACATAATATTATCATCAAGAATTTAGGGACCAATTATTAATAATAAATCATAGATCAAAATAACTACGTGCATTTATTTGACTGTATACATAAGTATGTGTATCGTCATTGAGTTTCTTTTGGGCGATAGCGCATAAATAGAAATTTCTACACTCTATGAAGGGGGCCATACTAACACACACAAGCACAGTAATAATGTGATATGATGATCGATTATTACCACATAATTACCTGCAGGTGAATTCCATGGGAGTTGATGACATGCAATGTCCTGCAGTGCAAGTTTCAACATTAATACGTATAATGAAATGCATATCCACACTAAAACAAACGAAGATTCTTTGTGCCCTGAGGATGCCTAGAGCATCTAGTCGAAACGTTGGCAAGTTTTACCTAACAGTTAAGTTGTCCGCAAAGAATCTTTGTTTGTTTCATGCAGATAGCAACTGAGAACGATGTCACTTCATATCCACATTAAGTTAGCATTCATAATCCTTTAGAAGTAACCTACCCTTCAGGACTGTAGAGAGAGGCCAACTGCTGCACGGTATGCTTGACCAGGTCAGAGATACGAGACACAAACTGGGTGAGATCTTGCAGCAAGTGTAGCATTCGTCCCATCATCAGCTGGGCCTCCCCCTCCTGGATGCCATGCTCTGGGTCACCTGCACCAGGTCAACCGATAAAAGTCTTTAATTATGATACAGAATTTGCATAGTGTCCTATTTATTAAGTGACGATGCATGGGCGTCGGATGTAACTAGTGATTTTGGCCCAAATATAAATTGTACACGTTACATTATGGAGAACCCTGTATATAGGCAGGTTTGACTATCAACATGATGAAATTCATAGCCAATCCCCAGCCTAGGTAGAATACAAAACAGTTACTATGACATTGTGCAGTTTCCAAGAGTAGGCGTATCAGTGTCTCTACTTTTTCCACTTACCTCCTTCTCCATACATGAGTAGAGGGAGATAGAATTTGGTGTGGGCCTTCACTCGATGCTCATCAATCTCAGAGCACAGGGCAGCAAACACTGTAACCACCTTATTCAGGATCTACACAGGCATTAAGCACCAAAATATTATTATACAATAATATAGAAAGAGATTTCCAATTTTTATGGTGTTTGCAGATAGTTGACTAACCACAAAAATCAGACCCAAGTATGTATACATGGTACAACCATGAATATAAGTGAAAATTAAATCCACAAAATTTAATGGTAAAGATCACTTATCACAGTGTAAGAATTAAATCCCTTGATATTATGGTACTCATTATGTGAAGGCATAAATGTGCAAGTATTCACAGCTACGTAAGGCTGGCAATTATCACAAGCAGGTCTATACATACGTATTTACATAAATTGAATGTGTCGGAAACATTCACATGCTAATGTTCAATGGTCTCACCATCTGCTACAGATGTAGGCACGCTTGTGCTCACTCAATGGCTGAGCACTACTAACCTTATGGTCAGTCCTGATAAGCTCCAACATTGTAGCATGTTCATAATGAGAGTTCTGCAATGGTGTACAAGGATAAAGGATGTTCTCGGTGGCTTGGTTATTTGTTCCTTTTACTCTCCCTCCCTCCTCTTTAGTCCTTCCTCTCTCTCTCTTCTCCCTCTATCTCATTCTCACTCTCTCTCTCCCCCCACCCCTCTCCCTCACTCCCCTCTTTCCCTCTCTCTCTCTCTCTCATTTCTCTCCCTACCTGTAGTGCGATGGGGTCCAGAGTGAAATCCCATGCTTCTCCTAGTGTGTCATCCAGAGCCTCTTCGATTCCCTTCAGCTGAACAGCATACTCACGAAGAAACTTCTCATAGTTCTCACTCTCCTTTTTACCAGCCAACTCTATAAAATTAATAGTGTCGAGCACTTCTTCATAGTACCATACACGTACATAATGAATAGGGGACCACCAGGGGTTCCCCGCACACTAGCCAAATTAACCATCTGCTACTGTATCCTTCACTTCGGTTACTAGTCCCTGGACCAAGTAGCCAAGCTTGCCATTATTTCCTCTACACCCAGCTTTTTAGTTCAGTATTGGTTAGTATGTCTAAGCTTTGGAAACCCCAGGGACCCCGCCCCCTAAATGTACACATCATCCCTCAACTAGAACTAGAGTCCGTTCTTACGAACAAATACTCCGTTTATAAGCGGCTACGTATCAAAGATTACTCCTAGTGGCCCTCTCAGGTTATTATGTGATGAGAAAAGGAGTCTATGATTGTGACGATCGCACAACAGTACGATTCAACCTCTCATATCAAAACTATACGGAAAGCGACTACGCTAAACTGGCTGCCGATCTATATACTGACTCACGAAGGGTCCCTGGATCGAATGCATCGAACGTCCAGCCTTTGTCGTCGGCCAAAGCAGCCATCTCTCGTTCTCAATCTCTGAAGCTGCAATTACCAGATCAAAGGTCATATGACCGACCATGTGACCGGCTTGTGTTGCAGAGAGGGGGGTTTCCCTAATTTGCATAATGAGCTCCACCCACCAATGCCTATCGCCCACGCATTATGTACGCGCGCTTCTTGCAGCTGCCGCGAAAAATCAGTCTTGAACGTGAAAAACAGAAAAGAAGGCATGAATTGGGTTGGAGGTGCGAGGTACTGTGAGCATCAGCGTTACCAGGATGCAGTGTATTTATCTCAGTTTTGTCTTTCTACAGGAGTCGAGTGAAGTATTTCAATAATAACAGGGTCCAAAGGGTGAGTCTCTCTCTCTCTCTCTCTCTCTCTCTCTCTCTCTCTCTCTCTCTCTCTCTCTCTCTCTCTCTCTCTCTCTCTCTCTCTCTCTCTCTCTCTCTCTCTCTCTCTCTCTCTCTCTCTCTCTCTCTCTCTCTCTCTCTCTCTCTCTCTCTCTCTCTCTCTCTCTCTCTCCCTCCCCCCCTCTCTCCCTCCCTCTGTGTGTGTGAGTGGGAGTGTGTATGTGTGTGTGTATGTATGTGACGTGTGCAATTTTGACCATTGCTTTAATTTTCAGGATTACTTTGAGTGTAAGCGTCTTGCATCCAAAGTACAGCGTCTTCAGCCCTCTAGGAAGAACAATGGCAGCCTGGACCTCTACTTCTTCAACAACACAGTCTCAGGAGACTTAAAACCAGGTAGCTATAATTAGTTAGCAGTACAGCCTGCCTGCCTTTGTAAAGGAATCCTCAAATTTTCTGCTCACACAATATAGCTATATGAATGCCTTACCAAACCACTAAGTTTAAAGACACCAATACTTTTGCAGTGGTAATTTAGGACCCATGCATGCAACCACCAAATTATGCAACCAACTTTACTTAGACATGTGAACAATATTAATGAATGCATAGCTAGCTAAATATGAAATGATATCTCCATTTCAGGCTCTACCTCAGAACTTGCTAAGTCAGTTAAACTGACCAAGTTGGAGGCTCGTTATGACGTACCCCGGGTGAGGGAGCTGGAGCTCCCCATGTCCCCCATAGGCAGGCCCTCATCGGTCCTGGACATCATGAACGTTACCGATGTGTCAGCGGACGATCAGGAGCTCTCCTTATATGGGCCTGAACCGGTCAAGAGTCAGCCCAGGATGTCAACACAGAAGCTACCACACCTCATCAAGAGGGAGCCCAGCTCCAGGCGTCATACAAAGAATGATATGAAGGTATGTAGAAAAATTAATAACAGTATAGCATGTATGTGTAGGCATGCATGTACCGTAGTTAATCGAATACAACGTATGATCCAATTTAGCACAATAAATAAATTTACAACTTCTCATAATGTTTATACAGAGGAGGTTGGACATGCATAATTCAATACATAAAGACAAAAATCTTTGAATTGAGGGGTAATAACTTTGCCAGTGACTCCATACTGATGAAGTATTACATCTTAGCCTGTTAAGATCATCAAAACAGTATTACCTATAATTATAGTGGAGTACATATTTGCACTATACTTTTGTCGCTTAATTGCATTCCATTGTACATAAAACAGCTCATAAGTACTCCATGGTTGATTTTCTCACAGGGCTTCAGTTGGGCTCTGACATTATTTATCAACATAGATTTTCTGGCAAAATTTCATTCCCTAATTCCAAAAATTCCTTCATTATGTATAGGACAATGTCCAACCTCCTCTGATGTTTATATATGGAGGAACTGACGACCTTTACCAGAAAACACGCATTTTTCAATTTTTTTTCTTCATGCATTGTATTAGATTAAGTACGGTATTATGTGTGTGAATGAGTTGGACTCTTCCAAAAATTATTTATTTATTCCCAATATTAGCATCCAACATTGAAAGCTGAGAATAGGTCAGGGTACTCTGTGTACTATGGCAAGTATTATGATACGTCCTTCGTAGTAATTATAATATCACTTAAAATTATACTTTGATGTTCTGCGTATTATTACATGTAGAGTTGTACTGCTGATGAAAGTCTTCTCTCGTATGGCATGGATTTGTCCACCACCGCTGAGTCCATTATTCCTCCTCCCACGAAGAAGCTGAAGCCTGAAATATCAGCTCCACCCAAGTTAACCAACCCTTACTCAAAACACAAGCCAACTGCCAGCACAACCGCTAAGGTGTACAGCATTGACAAAGCACTCAATGCAGCCACTTACGATAGATCATTAGCTCCAACAGTTTTTAAACCTCCAACAATGGCTACTGCGTCTCACAAATCTGGCAGAGTTACAGCTCACCAGCTGGCTTATGAGGAATCAAGAGGAAGGAAAGGGGAAAACAAAGCGGTACCTTTTCATGAAACAAGCAGTGGAGTGTCAAAGAAACATCAGGTAAGGACTACAGTTTGTCTTCTCTAATACTCTCTTTGTTTTGAGCTTTTATGATGGTGTTAAGGGGATATAGATCCAATTGATGCTAATAACAGTATTGAAAGTTAGTTTTTCTAGTGTTAAAATCTGCATAATTTTTTAACTGGTGATGGCACCTGGGTCTTCTTTGCACAGTGCGAGAAATTGTGATAAAACAGCAAAACATTTTGCTACATTACGAGTATACATGACATGAGCATAATAATGAATTGATTATTTGTTTAGGCGCAACACCATCAACATGATATTGCTGGCCGTGGTGGATCTCGGAAAAGAAAGTCAGTTGTAGCTTATGATCAGGATGCAATGCTGGAGTTCCACTATGAAGAGCAAGATCACGGCCGCAAAAAGCACAAAAGCAAGCATCAAGGAGCGCCTAGTCATGTAACTGCTAAGGAAAACTTTAGCATTAGTTTTGGAGGAGACGAGTCCTCATCCACTGCTGCTGTACCTTCACCAACGGAACAGGCATCACTGCCAATTGCATCAGCCAGTAGTACTGCAGAGTGTGTGTGGAACAGCGGCACTGTACAGTGAGTTATATAAAACTGGGTATATGTACCTATTAAGATTATTAAGTACTTATTGCAGATGCAGTAGTGTATCGAGTGTAGGGATGAGTGAAAATCCATTCCCAAGAATAACTACTGTGAGTGAATGAGCACAATGTATGTCCTATTTATCATTGTGTATACATGTACAACCATGCAGGTGGAACCTTCCAGAGGGAAGGAGACGTCCTCATATGCAGACCTGGATGAGAGTGTTCTACACCCCATTGTGAGTCTAGTAGAAGCCAGTGGTGTATATCACTATAATTATGCATGCATACTACTTCACTCGATATTCATAATTTTTTTTGTATCCTATGATTATGTACATTTTGAAGAGTACATGATAGCTAGGATACAATGTTGTATATGCTGCTCTTCCATGCACATGACATGCAGGTAGGGAAGGCCAAGCACAAGGCAGTAGTTCCACAACGTCCAGAGCTCAGCGAGAGCGTCCTCAGACCAACGTGTATACGTGGGCCTAAAGTACAACAGAGAGACATTGAGATTTCTCGTGATCAACATGATGATACGACAGCCTTTGAAGAGAGTATCTTTGGTCCCATCCAAAAGAAAAAAGGCAATCCAAGCTTAGAAGCTAGGGGAATTATAGCTCCTCTCAAGGCTTACAAGAAAACAGTCAGCAAAAAATCTTCAAAACCAAGTGCGTTTGAACTAATGATGAAGAGTTTTGAACGAGAGAGACTGAGGGAAAGAGATGGTGATTGCGATAAGAGGAAGGATTGTTGTAGGAGAGAGAAGAAGCTGAATAGAGGAGAGAGAAATGATACACCTGCACTCAAGAATTTGGAGTGGAAGAATTTCATCAATGGTGTGAATGCCAAACCAGTACGTGAGTGTAACTAATCAAGTTTTATTGTATTAGCACATAATATTGCTATGCATACATGTACAGGTGCATAGGGATCAGTTTAATGAGCAGTCTACAGTGAGCGACTCAAACCAGTCACATGATGAACAAAATATTCAAGGTTGGTGGCTGGTGTTCAGTATGCGTGCACTATGTTTATACACAAATATTATGTTTATTGGTACTGATTTGAGAAACTGTAGCTCTATTATAGCTATTATGCGTGTTTCTCAGGCTCGGAAAGGGTTCAGAGTATGTGTTCAACCACTGCGACTAATCCAAAGCTTTCATTTCACAACATTTCTGCATTTGAAGAAGTAAGTTAGGCAAATATTAATCTTCATTTCGAGATCTATGATAGCTGTGATTCTCCTACAGTTGATATGCCTAGAAGAGGAGAATGCTGCTCACTTAATTTCCCAAGACTTTCCCATAAGTCCTGCTGGTAAAATTTTAATTATTGCTAAAAGTCTACATTCAAGAGCAAATTATTCTGATTCTCTCTCATCACTCTCTTCCTCCCTCCCCCCCCCCCCCCCCCCCCCCCGCTCCTCCTCTATCATACACCTGTTGCAGATTGGACTGAGGATCCAATAATGATACGAAGTCGTGAGAAAGAAAGCAGAGACCACAGGCCAACTAATGGGTTTGATAGCAGCCAGGATTCCACTGAGGCCACCAAGGGGAGCTCGTGGAGTGAGAGTAACAGTAACTCCATGCCGAATTGCAGCTCTGGTTTGAACAATAGTCAAGCTATGCACCATGGCCGGCCAGCCTCTTCTACGGAAGAGCAGCAGGAGGAATACTGTACGAGTAATGATGACGGGGGGTTCAAAGGTGAGCAGAAACAGCTGTCATTTTCCCAAGATGTGAGAACTCCGGTTCAAAGTGGTAGTCTAAGTGTTCATGAAAGTGGCCGTGTGTGTGTAACGGATGATGGCCAGGCTCGGTCTACATGTAATAACTCTCAAACAGGATTTGATGCTAGTAAGGGTGCATCTCAAACCATCCAGGAGAGTGACAGAGCAGACAAGAGTACACAGTGGAGCCTTAGCTATGATAGTGTCACTGCTGCAAAGAAATCATCCAGCACAGATACACAGCTGGCTTCACAAGGCAACGCGGAGTCTGGGGCAATAAAATCAACTGAAACTCAAACAGAAATGACAGTAGCTACACAAACACACCTCACTCCGATAGAGGATGGCTTGCGTGAGCCTCGAGCTACTGGAACAGTCACTGAACGGATGGTGCAAACTGATGAAATTGGCCGCCAGGATGCTAGAGCTGTCGATAAACTGAAGAAGGAGGTAGAGAGATTGGAGAGAGAGCTCGGTATGGCACAGAGTACGCTGGTGTGGCAGTCACTCATGATGACACTACTCCAAAGTTAACTACGAACGTAAATGTAAGAGAGTCATTGTACTTGAATTCACTCTAGCAAAATAATTTTCATCTTGATCAGCATGGCTGTATAATAATACCGGTAATCAGTCATCCATGGTATTATGTGGAGATTTCAGTCAGGATCGATTCACCAATGGGTATATAAAATTTGACATTATTAATTTTAGTATGAGCAAGATAGGATATAATATGCTGATCGAGCATGCAATCAGATCCCAATTATATTATTCACTATGCCAGCGGCTAGTATATAATAATATCCCTATTATAAGCCACTACAGTAACTACATTTTATTACATGTATGTAACATAGGAGTGGCCTGGGGACATCTCAGAGCACCTAAAATTTCAAAATTTTCTGCGGGGGGCATGCCCCCAGACCCCCTAGGAGGAGCTGCCTTATGGCAGCTGCCAACTAGCCGGGTTAACTATAGCACCCCCCAAATCAAAAGTTTTGTCTACAGCCCTGTATAGCTTTGAGATGTTAGAAAAGACCACCTGAAAGTAAGTGTGGCTCTTGTACACTGCACACTGTAGTGCAGTAGGGTGGAGGGGAGTCACTATAACTTGTATGCCTACACCGGTTTCACAAACATACTCCTGTATAGATCTGCACTGTACATGCATCATCCAAGTAGTGTAGGTGTAGCCTCGTCCCCAGGCAACTTCAAATTTTTGAAATAGGGACCTGCCTGGAGATGAAACTAGTGTAGGTGGCTGCCTTAGAGTAAGGCAAACAGCTCACTGACAGGGTGGGACATGTGTACTCAATCACAATAAATACACAGAATGTACTCTACAGAACATAATGTCGATATTGTTTGTTGATAGTATACATACCAGTATCTGGTTGTGGGTGTTTCTACATGAGGCCAGATAGTGAGCTCATGCACTTGCCACTTCATATTGTACTCATTCAGTTCCCCTGTGAGTGTGTGGCTAGTGATACCTTATATGGTATAATTATATAATACACAATGTACAGCTTCATTCAGTGCAGGGAATGTGTGGGTGTATTGCATAATTATCAGTAGAAGGATCACCTAACTATTATCTGATACAGCAGTTATAGACTTGTGATCAAAATAATATATCCTTGTCAGTGAAGTATTAGCTAGCTACAAAGAGCCATGGCCCATCAAATGCTTCTAGCTCAGCAACATGTCTTTCGATACCAAAGCTTCCGCATCAACAAGAGCCAACCCCTTGGCCATGGCTCCTATGGAGCTGTCTACAAGGCCAAGTGTGACCAGCTGCCCTGTGCAGCTAAAGTCCTCCATCCAACAATCCTAGACCCCGCAGACCCAGGAGCAGGCATGATCATGGACAGGTTTCAACAGGAGTGTGGTTTTCTTGAAAGTATCCGACACCCAAACATTGTGCAGTACCTCGGCATGACTAGAGATCCTGAGTCCAGACTACCAGTGCTGCTGATGGAACTGCTAGACGAGAGTTTGACAAAGATGCTTGAACGCTCACAACAGTCGCTAGCCTACTGTGTTCAAGTGGATATCTGCCACGATATTGCTTTGGCAGTCGCCTACCTCCACTCCAATGACATCATCCACCGAGACCTCTCCAGCAACAATGTGCTGATGATTGCTGGGAGAAGAGCTAAAGTGACTGACTTTGGCATGTCCAAGCTAGCTGGTGCAGCTCCAAGCATGACCCCTCTCACCATGTGCCCAGGAACACTGGCCTACATGCCTCCAGAAGCACTGAGGGATCCACCAAGATACACAAAGAAGCTGGACTGCTTCTCTGAGGGTGTGATCATGATACAAGTATGCACCCGACTGTGGCCTGAGCCTGGACCTCGAAATCAACTCGTTTCTGACTCTAGATCTCCAACTGGAATGACAGGCATGCCTGTACTTGAAACCAAAAGGAGAAAAAATCACATCGACAGGATTAATCCTACCCACATGTTGCTACCGATTGCAGTGGACTGCCTCCATTACCAGGAGAATGGCCGACCTTCAAGTGAGGAGCTGTGCCAGAGGCTGGCTGGTCTCAAAGAGTCCAGGGAGTACAGAGAGAGCAAACATCAGATACAGGATGAAATTCAATCGAACAGCGATCAAGTTCTCTTGCTGAAACAGCAGCTGCAAGAGAAGGATATACAAATTCTTGAAAAGGATAAAATAATTCAGGAAATGGGTGATGCAAACGATACATGCAGAGCATTGCAACGGAAAAATAATGAAATTCTAGAGCGAGATAAGTTGTTACAACAGAAGGAGAGACAACTTCAAGAAGAGAGAGTGACACGAGAGAGACAAGTTCAACTGCTGAACCAACAGCTGAAAGAACAAGAGCAAGTGACGGCAGAGACGCAGCAGACTAACCACTCTCTACAGAGACAAGTGGAACAACTGCAACAACAGCTGAGTCAGCAAAGTCTAAAGCCACTTCCTCCTTCTCAAGCTCAGGTTAGGGAAAGACAACTCCAAGAGAGAGAATCAAGGAAACAATTACCAGTACAACCATCTCTCCAAGTAGACTACAAGCCACACCCACACAGAGTTAGGGAGACAGTGACATTAAACTGGAGGGATGGCGGCAAAGCACCACTTGAGATGGTCAGGGGAGCTGCTGTGGTGGATGGGGATATGGCTTACTTCATGAACTTTGACGGTGAAGGGAGTTGCTACATTGTATCTAGTAAGAAGTGGAGCAAACTTCCAAAATGTCCCTATCAGTTTAGTAGTTTAGCAGTTATCAATGGTCAACTGACAGCTATTGGTGGATGTAAGGTGGTTGACAACAAGGATACATACACCAACAAACTGCTCAGTCTGCCAGGTTACAAGGAAGTCTTCCCCGCCATGCCAACAAAGAGACAGGACACAACTGCAGTGACATCAAAGGAGCACCTCATAGTGGCTGGTGGGGCAATTGGAGTGTTAGATAGGCTAAAAATAGTAGAATTAATGGACACTAAAAGTCTAGTCTGGTCAACAGTGGCCAGCCTCCCTCACCCCTATTCTGATGCATCAGGGACCATCTGTGGAGACCAACTCTACATGCTGGGAGGAATGGATGATAAAAACGAGACATCAGTGTTGACCTGCTCACTGACAGAACTACTACAATCATCATCATCATCAATATGGCACAGAGTTACTGATACCCCAGACTACCACTCCACCTGTGCAGCTGTCAATGGAGAGCTACTTGCAGTTGGTGGATGTGATAAAGATGGGAAACCTTCATCTGCCATTCACAAGTACAACTTAACAACTAACTCCTGGGATCTCATCAGCAACATGCCAACTGCTAGATGGCACAGTCTTGTAACGATCCTTCCAACCAATGAGTTGATGATTGTTGGTGGTCGCATTGGACTGATAGGTGGTAATACTGATAAAATTGAAATCACCAAGTTTAGCCGATCTTAAGTATATTGTAATGTAGGTTGTTTGTCTGAGTAGTCTGATTGATGATCCACATTTGTTCTTACAATTATCTTTTCAGCGTGTACATGTACAATTATTGTCCCAAACCCCTACCAGATTTTTCCGGTATGGATAAATAATTCAATGGTTATTATTGTTGAACAAATCTTGACATCTAGGTGTCTTATTAAAGGGACAGTGCAGTGACAATGACAAAAAATGAATTGTCGCTTGAAAGCTGACCTCTTGAAAGGATCAACTCAGCAGTGAGACAACGGAACAGAGAGATGCTAGACTACAGGCGTGATCGACTAATGAAGCTCACATGCCACCATCTAAATCTACATGTCATAACACTACTCCAAGCCCTATTGCTACTCCACCACCCCTCTAGACACCATCTATTCTGTTCTTAATCTTCTTTCTAGCTGTTGCCACCAGGATCACCCAAGTTCCACGGCAAAATTTCATGTCCTAGGCAAAGATCATAATGGTACAACATCAACTGGCCTAGGTAAAAAAAGGTGGTAAATATTAACTGTGTGGAGGAATTACCTTCACGTAGTCCACACTGGGATCTGCTAACTATGCTCTTTAAGTATAATGGGCCATTCATACTTTCGCTTCACTTATACCTATACCTGCAAAGACTCCACATAGATAGCTAGCAGATGCAGTGTTCTCAATTAATTTTATTCTTGTCTATTTCTAATTAATGACCTATATCAGTAATAATGCGAATGTATCAAATTAAAAGGAAAATTAAAGTACAGTTAGAAATCAAAAGTTATTGTTAAAGGACTATTTCTGTTTATTACCTCAATATCCAACTTGCATGCTTTCTACAAATTGTTGTGAGTATACTTGTACCAGAGTAGCTATTACCACAAATACAGAGTAAATCCACTACACATAGAGTACATTGCATGGTACATAACAATGTTTGAAGCTACATATATACTACAAACTACTACTTTTATAGTAGTACTATAATGTATACATATTAAATTTTGTGAGTGTACTTGCAGCAGACCAGTGTAGCTTTAGCCATAAACACAGACTCTGAGGCATACTGCAGCTGTAACAGTACATTACATGCTATATACATGCTACATGTACAAACAAAACAATCCCAAACAGTCCCTTTTCTCACAGCTGGTCAAATAATATTATAGCTTATTATGCCAGGTATAATTATTATGCCTAAAGTTTCGTTTTTACTTGATGCATTCACAATTATTACTTTTACTCCTTTGATACAACGCGAAGCTCTAGGCTCGCCCCAAATATGCCCTGCATAATAATTATTTACAATGTACACACATGTACAGCCTGCTTAAAGGCAAGGAAATGTGTGGGTGTATCACATGCCATAATTATTATCAGTACAAGGGTTACCTGACCACACAGTCACACTATTACAGTAGACGTGTTCAAAATATATTCTTGTCGGTGAAGTATTAGTAAAATATTCAATGGCTCATCGAATGCTTCAAGTTCAACCACATGTTTTTCGCTACCAAAGCTTCCATATCAACAAGAGCCAACCCCTCGGCCATGGCTCCTATGGAGCTGTCTACAAGGCCAAGTGTGACCAGCTACCCTGTGCTGCTAAAGTCCTCCACCCAACAATCTTAGACCCCGCAGACCCAGGAGCAGGCACGATCATGGACAGGTTTCAACAGGAGTGTGGTTTTCTTGAAAGTATCCGACACCCAAACATTGTGCAGTACCTCGGCATGACTAGAGATCCTGAGTCCAGACTACCAGTGCTACTGATGGAACTGCTTGACGAGAGTTTGACAAAGATGCTTGAATGTTCACAACAGTCACTAGCCTACTGTGTTCAAGTGGATATCTGCCATGATATTGCTTTAGCAGTCGCCTACCTCCACTCCAACAACATCATCCACCGAGACCTCTCCAGCAACAATGTGCTGATGATTGCTGGGAGAAGAGCTAAAGTGACAGACTTTGGCATGTCCAAGCTAGCTGGTGCAGCTCCAAGCATGACCCCTCTCACCATGTGCCCAGGAACACTGGCCTACATGCCTCCAGAAGCACTGATGGAGCCACCAAGGTACACAAAGAAGCTGGACTGCTTCTCTGAGGGTGTGATCATGATACAAGTATGCACCCGACTGTGGCCTGAGCCTGGACCTCGAGATCAACTCGTTCCTGACTCTAGATCTCCAACTGGAATGACAGACATGCCCGTACTCGAAATCGAAAGGAGAAAAAATCACATCGACAAGATTAATCCTACCCACATGTTGCTACCGATTGCAGTGGACTGCCTCCATTACCAGGAGAATGATCGACCTTCAAATGAGGAGCTGTGCCAGAGGCTAGCTGATCTCAAGGAGTCCAGGGAGTACAGAGAGAGCACATGTCAAATACAGGAAAAAATTCAGTCGAATAGCGATCAAGTTCTCCTACTGAAACAGCAGTTGCAAGAAAAGGATAGACAAGTTCCTGAAAAGGGTGATGCAAACGATCGACAAGTTCAAGATGCACGCAGAGCATTGCAATGGAAAAATAATGAAATTCAAGAACGAGATAGGTTGTTGCAGCAGAAGGAGAGACAACTTCAAGAAGAGAGAATGATACGAGAGACACAATTTCGACAGTTGAAAGAACAAGAGCAAGTGATGGCAGAGATCCAGCAGACTAACCACTCTCTACAGAGACAGGTGGAACAACTGCAGCAACAACTGAGTCAGCAAAGTCCAAAGCCACCACAGCCACTTCCTCCTTCTCAAGCTCAGATTAGGGGAAGACAACTCCAGGAGAGAGAGTCAAGGAAACAATTACCAGTACAACCACCTCTCCAAGTAGACCACAAGCCACACCCATACAGAGTTAGGGAGATGACATTAAACTGGAAGGATGGTGGCAAGGCACCATTTGAGATAAGCAGGGGAGCTGCTGTAGTGAATGGGGATATGGCTTACTTCATGAACTGGAATGGTAAAGTGTGTTCCTACAACATATATGAAAAGAAGTGGAGCAAACTTCAAGATTCTCCCTACATAAGTGGTAGTTTATCAATTATCAATGATCAACTGACAGCTATTGGTGGATGTAAGAATGCTTACAATAAGAACACATACACCAACAAACTGCTCAGTCTGCCAGGTTACAAAGAGGTCTTCCCACCCATGCCAACAAAGAGGGCAAGTACTACTGCACTGACATCAAAGGAGCACCTCATAGTGGCTGGTGGGATAATTGGATTGGCAGGTGCTGATAGGCTTAACACAGTAGAAATCATGGACACTAAACTTCTAGTCTGGTCAACAGTTGCCAGCCTCCCTCACCCCTACTGTTTTGGATCAGTGACCATCTGTGGAGATCAATTCTACATGCTGGGAGGATGGGATGACAAAGACAAGATAAAGGTAGTGCTGACCTGCTCACTGACCAAACTACTACGATCATCGCCATCATTATCATCATCAATATGGAACAGAGTTGCTGATGCCCCAGCTTACAGCTCCACCTGTGCAGCTGTCAATGGAGAGCTACTGGCAGTTGCTGGATGTGATAAAGATTGGAAACCTTCATCTGCCATTCACAAGTACAACCCAACAACTAACTCCTGGGATCTCATCAGCAATATGCCAACTGCTAGATGGTGCAGTCTTATTGCAGGCCTCCCAAGCAATCAAATGATGGTCATTGGTGGTTGCATTAAACTTAAGGGTGGTAATATTGATATAATTGAAATTGCTAATTTTTAACCTATCTTGATCCACTTCCTTTCATGAAATTTTTAGTATTACATGTACTACTGTCCCAGGATTATCCCCATATAATAATATTATTGAATTGATCAGTTCCGGCCATCATTAAATTTATTGTTGTTGTCATTCACTCAAAATCAACAGATCTTGACATCTAGCGAAGTAAGAACACTATCACATTGAATTTCAAAATACTTGATAATGGCCACGAATGCTACAAATTGTGCTTTTGATTGGCCACGCCGGCACATATTGACCACATCTACATGTGCCCATAGATTTATCATGTGCTGTTTCAACTGCTCAAGCCTAAGTTTGTTATAGGTAAGGTTCATCAATAATTCATAAGCATACAAAGTACATGAGTCAGGTTGGGGACAGTTCCCCTGTGAGTGTGTGGCACATCTGATAACAACTGATGAAGAATTACCATACCATGGTGGCTCAAGCCAGTGGCCCTGGGTTAATTTCGATTCCCGGTGGCTGCCCGGATTTTTTCTCTTCCAGCTAGCTTTAGGATGTAGATGGGGTGATGAGAGTGTGTGCCCATCCTTGTTAAGCTAAGAACTTTCATACAATTTACACACACATACTGGTACATACCACTTTACAGAAATGTGTGGTTAACGTTGTGTCACATGCCATAATAATCAATAGAAGGGTCACCTGATCATTATGTGATAATATTATTATTATAATACAGAGGTCCATTCAAAATACTTATTGGTGAAATTAAGTACGTGTACATATAGCTAGTTGCAAAGTGCCGTGGCCCATCAAATGCTTCAAGCTCAACAACATGAAAACACGTTTTTCAAAATTAGATTAAGTACAGCACATGCTACATAAGTGTATGCATGGAACTTGGCATGGCTTTAAGCTAGTGCACTAAATAGCAATAGTCATTCAGTGCTCAGTGCTTAAGAGAGCCTTAATTTCACATGCATTGGGGATGAATTTGCATCAGGGCAATATGTACAAAGTTACCTCATAGCAGGAAATTTTCGAGGGGTTCAATTTTCGTGGGTAGACAATTTCATAATTGTTTCAGTTCATTTCTTAAACATGATTATTAAATTTTGTGGATCAATCATGAAAATAGGACTCCTTGGAAAATCTCCGGCACTATAAAAAATATTCGTACAGCTAGCTAGCTTTGAGATGTTGACTGAAAGGAAGTATAACTCTTGTACACTGCACACTGCATGTAGTGCAGTAGGGTGGCGGAGAATCTCCAACTTGGATATATATACCTACACCAGTTTCACAAACATACTCCTATAGATCTGCATTGCACATGCATCATAGTAGTGTAGGTGGAGTGGCCTCCTCAGGCCACTCCAAATTTTTTTAATATTCAGAAGAATTAGGAGTGGCCTGGCGAGGAGGCTAGTAGTGTAGGTGGCTGGCACTGGCTGCCCGGGTTGTATGTAAGGTAAAGGCTCAGAGTGGGATATGACATTGTGCTCTTAGTCACAATACGTACACATGCATGCAGAATGTACTACACAGAACATAATACCACCATTGTTTGTTGATAGTATAGCTACAGTGCTATAGAGCAAGAAAGCAAAACTTTTCAATTCGTACTTTATAGCTAAGCCAAAACATAATAAAGTAATTGGGCACTAATTGACAGCAGATCTTAAATAGCTAGTCCTTATTGAACTTCAGTGAGTGGGAGGAGTTCCCATGTGGTTTTAATGAGGAGGCATGGCCATATTTCTATACCGAGGCACTGGGAAAATGTTTGGGATCAGTTTAGACAAACCGCTTTGCATTAAGAATGCCGACTTGACACAGTGGTAGGTACTGCAAGGGAAGAATTTAGTCCTGAGCTAGAGCTGTAAGCTCCAAGGAATTACCGAGAAACTTGCAAAAAATTAATAATTATGCTAAATTTTAAGCAAAAGTAGTCAAAAAACATTTGGCATAAGAATCGCTACTTCCACTTTCTGTTAAGAGTCCAAATTTTAGGTACATGTAGAGGCTACGTTTCAGCTAGGCTGTGCTCACCAGAAAAAATCAATGTTCGTGCTGCTAAAAACGATCGCACCTTCTGACCCAAAGTTGTTCGTCCTATCGCTGATGGTAAAGATGTTGCTAGCTACCCGTAGCCTGTCAATTGGCCTACTCTTGGACACTACTCCCTTGTCACATGATCTACATGTATCTAAGAGGAATTTCAATATATTATTATACAGTATATTGGCATAGTGGCTCGCTGAGTGATGACTGCTTCACCAAGTGTAACTCTAGTATGGTACATATAATACACAATGTACATACATGTACAGCTTACTGAGTGTATCACATGCAGTAGAAGGGTCACCTGACCATTGTATGATACAGTTACACTGAAGGTCTACGTGTGTTCAAAATATTAAATCCTTGTCGGTGAAGTAGCTATTAGTTATGTATAGCTGGCTGTAAAGTGCCATGGCCTTTCGACAGCTTCATGCAAGCTCAACAACATATCTTTCGCTACCAAAGCTTCCACATCAACAAGAGCCAACCCCTTGGCCATGGTCCTATGGAGCTGTCTACAAGGCCAAGTGTGACCAGCTGCCCTGTGCTGCTAAAGTCCTCCACCCAACAATCCTAGACCCCGCAGACCCAGGAACAGGTATGATCATGGACAGGTTTCAACAGGAGTGTGGTTTTCTTGAAAGTATTCGACACCCAAACATTGTGCAGTACCTCGACATGACTAGAGATCCTGAGTCCAGACTACCAGTGCTGCTGATGGAACTGCTAGACGAGAGTTTGACAAAGATGCTTGAATGTTCACAACAGTCACTAGCCTACTGTGTTCAAGTGGATATCTGCCACAATATTGCTTTAGCAGTCGCCTACCTCCACTCCAACAACATCATCCACCGAGACCTCTCCAGCAACAATGTGCTGATGATTGCTGGGAGAAGAGCTTAAGTGACAGACTTTGGCATGTCCAAGCTAGCTGGTGCAGCTCCAAGCATGACCCCTCTCACCATGTGCCCAGGAACACTGGCCTACATGCCTCCAGAAGCACTGAGGGAGCCACCAAGGTACACAAAGAAGCTGGACTGCTTCTCTGAGGGTGTGATCATGATACAAGTGTGCACCCAACTGTGGCCTGAGCCTGGACCTTGGACTGAATAAAGAGTTGACCCAACTTCTCCTACTGGTGAAGTGGAAATACCTGTGCTTGAGACCAAGAGAAGAAAGAACCACATTGACATGATTCAACGTGACCACCCTCTTTTGCCAATTGCAGTGGACTGCCTCCAATACCAGGAGAGAAGTAGACCTTCAAGTGAGGAGCTGTGCCAGAGGCTGGCTAGTCTCAAGGAGTCCAGGGAGTACAGAGAAAGCACACAAGAAATGCACAATGGAGTTCAATCGAATAGCAATCAAGTTCTTTTGCTGCAAGAAAAGGACAGAATATTACAGCAGAAAGATGGAATGCTTCATGAAAAGGATAATGAAATATTGAGAAGCGTTCAAGAAAAAGACAGAGTATTGCAGCAGAAAGATAATGAAATCCAAGAACAAGATAGGCTGTTACAACAGAAGGAGAGACAACTTCAAGAAGAGAGAGTGACACGAGAGAGACAAGTTCGACAGCTGAACCAACAGCTGAAAGAACAAGAACAAGTGACAGCAGAGATCCAGCAGACTAACCTCTCTCTACAGAGACAAGTGGAACAACTGCAACAACAGCTGAGTCAGCAAAGTCCAAAGCCACCTCCTCCTTCTCAAGCTCAGGTTAGAGGAAGACAACTCCAGGAGAGAGAATCAAGGAAACAATTACCAGTACAACCATCTCTCCACGTAGACCACAAGCCACACCCACGCAGAGTTAGGAAGATGACATTAAACTGGAGGGATGGCGGCAAGGTACCACTTGTGCATGAGAAGGGGAGCTGCTGTATTGGATGGGGATGTAGCTTACTTTATGAACTTCGATGGCAAAGTGTGTTCCTATAGTGTATCTAGCAAGAAATGGAGCAACCTTCCAAAATATCCCTATTGGAATAGTAGTTTAGCAGTCATCAATGGTCAACTGACATGTACGGTACCACTGTAAAAACTCAAGGGTTGTTTCAATCCACTTGGGTTACCTCAGTTGCAAAAGGAATGTCTCAGTAACTCACATAGCCCATTGTAAACAGAATAACTCACATTCAGTCGTATAGCCCATTGACTACTAATAGTTAAGTAATGTAAGGTATTTTAGTTTCTACTACATTAGTAATGAGTTAATCAATTGAGTTATTGTAGGAATATCTCAATTGATTAACTCATTACCAATATATATATTATAGTGAGCTTGCAGCGCACTTGGTTATTCATTCTCCCTCCGCCACAGTTAAGTTGGGGGCAGTTCCCCTATGAATGTATAGCTGATAATAGTCGATAAGGAATTACTATAATATTATTATAATGACATTGTACATACATATTATACACACATGCTTGTACCGCTCAATTGAATGTACGGAATGTGTGGGTGCGTCACATGCCATATATATATAATTAAATAAGGGTCACCCAAACATGATCTGATACAGTTAGGGGTACATTCAAGATATTATATCCACCGTCTGCAAGTACATGTACATTAGCCAGCTAGCAGTGAAGTGCTCAATGGCTCATCAAACGCTTCAAGCTCAACAACATGTCTTTCACTACCAAAGCTTCCACATCAATAAGAGCCAACCCCTTGGCCATGGCTCCTATGGAGCTGTATACAAGGCCAAGTGTGACCAGCTGCCCTGTGCTGCTCCACCCAACAATCCTAGACCCCGCAGACCCAGGAGCAGGCACAATCATGGACAGGTTTAAACAGGAGTGTGGTTTTCTTGAAAGTATCCGACACCCAAACATTGTGCAGTACCTCGGCGTGACTAGAGATCCTGAGTCCAGACTACCAGTGCTGCTGATGAAACTGGTTGACGAGAGTTTGACAAAGATGCTTGAATGCTCACAACAGTCGCTAGCCTACTGTGTTCAAGTTGATATCTGCCACGATATTGCTTTGGCAGTTGCCTACCTCCACTCCAATGACATCATTCACCGAGACCTCTCCAGCAACAATGTGCTGATGATTGCTAGGAGAAGAGCTAAAGTGACCGACTTTGGCATGTCCAAGCTAGCTGGTGCAGCTCCAAGCATGACCCCTCTCACCATGTGCCCAGGAACACTGGCCTACATGCCTCCAGAAGCACTGAGGGACCCACCAAGGTACACAAAGAAACTGGACTGCTTCTCTGATGGTGTAATCATGATACAAGTGTGTACCCGACTGTGGTCTGAGCCTGGACCTCGGACTCAACTAATCCAAGACTCCAGATATCCAACAGGAACATTAGAAGTACCAGTACTTGAGGTAAAGAGGAGAAAAAATCATATCGACAAGATAAATCCTACCCATACGTTGCTACCAATTGCAGTGGACTGCCTCCATTACCAGGAGAATGATCGACCTTCAAATGAGGAGCTGTGCCAGAGGCTGGCTGGTCTCAAGGAGTCCAGGGAGTACAGAGACAGTATTCAGCAAATACATCAATCTAATAGCGAACAAGTTCTCCAGCTGACACAGCAGCTGCAAGAAAAGGACAGATCATTGCAACAGCAAGAGAGAACACTTCATGAAAAGGAAAATGAAATATTGAGAGGAGTTCAAGAAAAAGATCGAATATTGCAGCAGAAAGAAAATGAAATTCAAGAGCGAGATAGGGTATTGCAACAGAAGGAGAGTCAACTTCAAGAAGAGAGAGCATCACGAGAAAGTCAAGAGAGGCAGCTTCGCCAGTTGAACCAACAGCTGGAAGAACAAGAGCAAGTGACGGCAGAGATCCAGCAGACTAATCACTCTCTACAGAGACAGGTGCAACAACTACAACAACAACTGAGTCAGCAAAGTCTAAAGCCACCACAGCCACCTCCTCCTTCTCAAGCTCAGGTTAGGGGAAGACAACTCCAGGAGGGAGAGTCAAGGAAACAACTACCACCTCTCCAAGTAGACCACAAGCCGAACCCACGCAAAATTACGAAGACAACACTAAACTGGTGGGATGGAGGCAAGGCACCATTAAAGATGTTCAGGGGAGCTGCTGTGGTGGATGGGGATATGGCTTACTTCTTGAACTGGAATGGTGAAGTGTGTTCCAACAACGTATCTAGCAACAAGTGGAGCAAACTTCCAAAATGTCCCTATCAGTTTAGTAGTTTAGCAGTCATCAATGGTCAACTGTCGACTATTGGTGGATGCAAGAATGCTTACAATAAGGATACATGCACCAACAAACTGCTCAGTCTGCCAGGTTACAAGGAGGTCTTCCCCGCCATGCCAACAAAGAGACGAGGCACAATTGCAGTGTCATCAAAGGAGCACCTCATAGTGGCTGGTGGGGCAGTTGGATTATTGGATAAGCTTAACACAGTAGAAGTGATGGACACTAAAAGTCTAGTCTGGTCAACAGTGACCAGCCTCCCTCACCCCTACTCTGATGCATCAATGACCATCTGTGAAGATCAACTCTACATGCTGGGAGGAACAAATGACAAAGATAAGACCAAGGCAGTGCTGACCTGCTCACTAACAGAACTACTACAATCATCATCATTATCAATATGGCACAGAGTTACTGATGCACTAAAATTATCATCAATATGGTACAGAGTTGCTGATGCCCCAGCTTACCGCTCTACCTGTGCAGCTGTCAATGGAGAGCTACTGGCAGTTGGTGGATGTGATAAAGATCACAAACCTTCATCTTCCATTCACAAGTACAACCCAACAACTAACTCCTGGGTTCTCGCCAGCAACATGCCAACTGCTAGATGGTACAGTCTTGTTGCAGTCCTCCCAACCAATGAGATGATGGTTGTTGGTGGGAGCATTGGAACAATGATGCATGATGTTCTTGATAAAATTGAAATTACTAATTTTAGCCAATCTTAATTATTTTCTAGTAGTCCAATTATTCTACCAATAATCCACTTTATTTTGTGTGTAATCAAATTGAGCTTCTGTTGGCCACGCCTATTGACCACACCTACATGTACATGTAGGTATATATGCCATGACATTATGCTTTCAAGATAGGTAATGGTCGTCAATTCATAAGTGTACTCACTACATATGCAAGGTACTGGGTTTCCAAGATCAAAGGTGACCTGCTCTGAGAAAAGGGATCTTCCAGAATTTTTCATGAATATTGATTTTAGCATGAATTGATAGCTCTCTCTATGCTGAGTAAATGCAATTGTGCAAGTTCCAAGGAAACATAATATAATATATTGATCACAAGCAGATTTATGACCATTTTTATGCACATGGGTCGTTTTCATTTAAATTCTCTCGGGGAAATTATTGCACCCATAGCCACATTTTATTTGATACAAATGTATAATTAAACATTATTTTATCAACATAAAGCCAAAAGTTTTTGATGGACTAAATAGTAGAAAATTTATTTTTTTCACATTAATTTTCAGCCATTATTGGTAAATGAATAGTATTATGCTCTGAGGTCCCTTTTCTCAGAGCAGGTCATAAATAAGGATATAACATTATAGAGGGGTGGCTATATCTCAGATTAATTTTAATTATGTGTATAATAATTATGGCAATACATTCAGGAATGCATATGTGGCCTTTAAGAATAGTTTCACTGCAGATATCTAGCCAGCTCAGGCTAGTGAGAGTGATGGCGTTAAAAACATCACAGTAAAAAATTTAATAATCTGCTATCTGGTCGTGAGTTTGTCTACATGAGGCCAGATGGGGAGCTGGTGTACTGAGCATGCCTTGGTTAATTAATTTTTATTATTCTTGGCCACAGTTAAGTTGGGGACAGTTCTCCTGTTAGTGTGTGTAGCATACCTGACTACGATTAATGGGGAATTACTGTACAATGTACACATGTAGCATGCATGTACCACTTAATGGATTGGGGATGTGTAGCTAGGCCATCATTAGCTATCAGTAATAAAAGGGTCACCCAATCATATTATGTGCGATACAGGTAGAGGTGTATTCAAAATAATATTATTATATCCATATCGGTGAAGTATTAGCCACGTGTAGTTAGCTGCAAAGTGCCATGGCCCATGCATCGAATGTTTCAAGCTCAGCAACATGCCTTTCGCTACCAAAGCTTCCACATCAACAAGAGCTAGCCAACCCCTTGGCATTGGCTCCTAGCTATATGGAGCTATATACAAAGCCAAGTGTGACCAGCTGCCCTGTGCTGCTAAAATCCTCCATCCAACAATCCTAGACCCTGCAGACCCAGGAGCAGGCAAGATCATGGACAGGTTTCAACAAGAATGTGGTTTTCTTGAAAGCATCAGACATCCAAACATTGTGCAGTACCTCGGCGTGACTAGAGATCCCGGCTGAGTCCAGACTACCAGTGCTGCTGATGGAACTGCTTGACGAGAGTTTGACAAAGATGCTTGAACACTCACAATAGTCGCTAGCCTACTGTGTTCAAGTGCAGGGGCGTAACTACCATAGAGGCAACGGAGGCAAGTGCCTCCTCGCTTTTCTTCCTGACGATCATTACCTATAATTATAGCGATCCTTACAGTCAGTATTTATGCGTTAACACGTGCTGAAAGGAGCTAGTGTACGTGTGTGACAAGTTGACAGCTGTTTGGCCTAGATTCTAAGTTGTGATGGCAGCAAAGAGGAGTGCCGGGGAGTCGCCCTATCACCAGCTATTTTCGGAAGTTGCACAAGAATGGTAAATAATTGTACTTGGACATGGCAAATTTTAAAGTATTGAAACTAAAATTAATGTGCCAGAAAGTGCGTCAGAATCTTTCTCAGAGGGTCTAAAATTAAAAATTTTTCTGGGGGGGCATGCCCCCAGACCCCCCTAGCTTGGCCACAGTTAAAGTACAGCAGTGCCTCCTGTCTCCAAAAAGGCTAGTTACGCCCCTGAAGTGGATATTTGCCATGATATATCTTTAGCAGTTGCCTACCTCCACTCCAATGACATCATCCACCGAGATCTCTCCAGCAACAATGTGCTGATGATTGCTAGGAGAAGAGCTAAAGTGACCGACTTTGGCATGTCCAAGCTAGCTGGTGCAGCTCCAAGCATGACCCCTCTCACCATGTGCCCAGGAACGCTGGCCTACATGCCTCCAGAAGCACTGAGGGAGCCACCAAGTTACACAAAGAAGCTGGACTGCTTCTCTGAGAGTGTGATCATGATACAAGTGTGCACCCGACTGTGGCCTGAGCCTGGACCTCGAAATCAACTTGTTCCTGACTCTAGATCTCCTACTGGAATGACAGATATGCCCGTACTTGAAACAGAAAGGAGAAAAGATCATCTTAACATGATAAGTCCTACCCATAATTATGTTGCTACCGATTGCAGTAGACTGCCTCCATTACCAGGAGAATGGCCGACCTTCAAGTTAGGAGCTGTGCCAGAGGCAGGCTGGTCTCAAGGAGTCCAGGGAGTACAGGAGAGCAAACATCAAATACAGGATGAAGTTCAATGGAATAGCGATCAAGTTCTTATGCTGACACAGCAGTTGCAAGAAAAGGATAGACCAGTGGTGTCTCTAGGCAATTGTTTAACTGGGTGCAAGTTATCGAAAGTAACCGCACAGGTGGATGCATAAAGCTAGCGGAAGTGTACTATAGTATACATGACATTGTAGTACTATTAATAGTGTATTAACCTAGCTAGGTACTATTCCATGTAGACAGTCTATGTAATATGTAGTGATGCATACATGACATGTTACATCACTGGCTGTGATAGTGTAGGCTCAACAAAACTACACAATGTCATGCATAGGATGGGTGCAAAGGTGCATGGATTGGGTGCAAATGAACCCACATGCACCCCCCTGGCGACACCACTGGGATGGATAAATTCTTGAAAAGGATAAAAAATTAATGATGCACGAAATAGGTGATGCAAATGATCGACATGCAAGTGAAATTAAAATAGCAGTGACTTTCTTTAATACATCAATTCATCGACGAAGCTTATCTGTGCAAGTGATGCACTTCATCAGGATGAACAAAAACTAAATCATAACTAGCTTAAATAGAAGAAGAGGAAAAACAGAGTGAGACAAAGCTGAGAACAAGAAAATATGACTGCAGCAGAAAAATAGAGACAAAAATGTTAGGACTACCTAGCTAGTGTTCATCCTGCTTTGATGAAGTGCATTAGCTACTTGCACATGCAGAAAAGCTTCGATGAATCGATGTATTAAAGAAATTGAATTAATAAGTCACTGCTATTAAAATTTTGCCATTACACAGCTATAGCACGCAGAACGTTTCTATACACTCAACTATATAATATTATTGGATCTACCATGATCCTGCATCAAAGACTAGTAATAATTCCAAATACGCTTCCTTATTACTCACAAATTAGCATGTTTGACATACTAGTAGTGGTTGCAATTAACTATAATTATTACACAGTGTATTGTATAATACTGAGGAAACATCAGACAATACATGACATTACTTAGTCTAGACATGATGACAATTAAGGTTACAACTCTGTGGATTCCTGAGTGCCACTGTTACCTTCCTCAGCTGTTGGCAGATCAGCAAACTCATTCCTCTGTGTCCATTCGCTCATAAAGTGACTATCTGCATCATGTCTCAACACTGTGACATACCTCTCCGACGGAGAGTAAGACTTGCGTTTAAAACTTAATTTCGTCCCTCCAGAATTTCTATACCCGAGCACTAGTGCTACGATAGCCACTGCCACCACAGCCACTGCCAGTATGACCACAACCAGTACTGAAATCACTATACCAGCAATGGCACCGGATGATAATTTTTGTACTTGTTCACGTCCAACCTCTATACTTGGAGGCGATCTTGTTGTGGGAAGTTGTGAAGTTGCAATTATTGTTGATATTTCACGGGTAGTACCGGTTGTCGTTGTGATGAAGGCATCAACAAATTGAACCAGCTGACCACTCTGCATTTGTACAAATTTGTGATCATGATCGGATGTAGTATAAATTGTTCCCAAGCCCTTCTTAGGAGAATTGGTTACATGTATGCATGTATTTTGAAATGACTCAGGGGAGCCTGGGAATGACGTAAATTAATGTTTACCATGCTGTGATTGTTCACAGAAAGCAATGATATCGCATTACCATAGCTATATTAATTCACAATACTAACAACAAAATTGAATGTCATGTGATATTTGATCAGCTTAACAAACTCCCATGTTCTCCCCCGCATCTTTCATGCAAGCTGAGAGGGGTGAGCTAAACATCCTGATGCCCATGTACAGACACACCCACAAATTGGGAAACCACTCCAATGCATATGAAACACAATAGTACAATAGATAGCTCCCTCTAGGTATTGTTGCCATGCTCAATAGAATGACTATAAACTAATATATTTCCAGAGTCCCCTCCAGCACGTTCATTCATTATGTATAGGAAGCCACCCTAGTGCCTTAGCAAGACCTATTATCCGTAGATTTCTGGCTGTAAACATAACATTTCTTGATCCGTAGGTCATTGAGAGCTTACCTAGGATATAAATTGTATGCTTTTATACAGAAGCTGCTACATTGACCCCTTATATGGGACATACGTACATGTAGATGTTTTACCAGGGGAGTTTGCACTTGCCCAGAACACTATAATATATTATGGTATGCTCGTAAACCATGCGAATCAGGACTAGTCTTTTAACATAATGCTGCAACAATTAACATACCAAACTGCTCAAGGTCATTGCAAGGCTGGGTCCCTCCACTTGAAGCAGGCTGGCCACATCAGCTCCGCTCACTGGTGCACTCTGACCTTCCTGGCCTCCAACCACAAAGGATACTAGGAGTTGATCGTTGACAATACGGAGTGGCTGAATAACTATGATATCATCAGGGGAGACTTGAATTGGTGGTGCCTGTCGCTTCTTCCTCTCTTGATCTGATTACAAGAAATGGACAGATTGATGGCAATTAGCTAGCTATAATAGTCGGCCACTACAGATACCATAGATGTGTGGGTGGACACATTATTATACCTTGATTCAATAAGAACTCGTTGACCATTGTTGCTACTTCCACACGAAAGGCTATGATAACACTACCAAGGAACTGCTCTTCCTATATGAAATGATTAATCAATGCTGCCATTTATACATAAACCATAGTTATTATAAAGTACATAGCTATATTATATCACCATCTGCACTGCATGTCATGGTAGCATAGCAATGCTGCGTTTATTATGTACAGTTGAAATGGTATGACATTATATGTGCACATACAAGGCCGTAGGGCCATTGATCAAAGAGGAAGCACACTGGATATGCATGCATGGGGAGATATGCAACCATATCCTTAATTGCTGACCAGGAGGCACAACACCCTACAGCACTGAAGTGTCAACTCAAACTCTACTACACTTGCTTGTCAGTTTTACTCTGTATGTAGAAAAGGTAAATAGGTAGTGGCTCTGATAAGCTTAAATACATGACACGGAGTTTATAGTGATATATCCAGGTGCCCCTTGTTCTATACTACTGATTTGCAAAGCATGGCAGTCCCGCAACCTACCTGCAAACCTCTGATGGTCCCCTTTGGTCAATTATTAAATGACATTGTAATTCTGCACAGTTCAGTGAACATCAACTGAGCTAGACAAGTGTCCATGTCTATACTAAGGGGGGTTCTAGTGGGCACAATGATCTCATAGTCATTGTGGATTGTGGTTCGTAAATGAAACACGATTTAGCGTTGTGGTTATCAGGAATAGGAAGTACCTTGGTCATTATAAGGGCCATTGTTTATTACTGATCATAGTACCTTGTTCCTGAGTCCCTAAGAACAAATGGCTTAATGTAGCTACAATCATAAAACATTCGTTCTCACAAAAATGATCATTGTTGCCAACTTCGTATCAACTGAGAAACGTACACTTAATCCTGTGAATTGAATAGTGACTATATTCTCCCTCTGCTGCTCCGTGAGATCCTCCAGCCTCACAAGTACAATCGGCTGAATGAAGGAAAAAAATACATTATCGTTAAAAAATTTATACGCTCATGCATGCTGACTTACAACCATGTTAGTTGTAGTAGTGATGAGTGTGCCACCGGTATCAGCATTAGTGGTGGTAGCAATGATGGGGATGGTGGCTGTAGGGCCATTGGTAGTGGTATTGATGGGGGTGTTGGTCACAGGTTCAGTAGTGGTGGGTTCGGGTGGGCTCCCATTAGTTGGAATGATAGTAGGCTCCACCCCACTGCCGCTACTCAGGCTGCCAGATCCCGATCCAGAACCGTCAATTCCAGAACCGAATCCATTGCTGCATACAATTCGAACAACGAAGCAGTAATCCTCGGTGAAAAGTGAGACGTTTTCAAGATTTGCCGTGCCGGCACATGATGGTGCCATATCACTCAAGCAAATATTCTCTGGATCTCTATCATCAGGATATCCGCACATTTGCACCATATCTTGGCAACGGTTGCACGTTTCCATTGAAAATTCGGGTTGGCACATTCCATTCTCAGACTCCACAGTGGGTGGTATGACATACTGACAGAATGGCCCGATATTGTCAAGAATTTGTGAACATACTGATGATACTCCTTCTGTACTGTTAACTACAAAGAAGAACATGATGCCACATTAATATTGCTCACATGTGCACAGTATTAATAAAGTAACATCTCCCACGCTACGTGCTTTTGTGCCCAAGGTGATCTTGGTAGGCAATACTAGCAAATAGCTGAAGATTACATGAAATTTGGCTCTATATAAAAATTAATCATGTAGATCATGTACAATCCTATGGTATTAGATAATTAACTATTTCTGTAGTGTGATCAGCCTATCAACGATGCTGAATATTAAACTCATTACCTGGTGTGTTGGCTGTTGGCTGCAGGTCCTCCTCCGTTTGTCCTGCAAAAGTACCGCCAAGGGCAAGCCAGAGCAATAGTACTACTGTTGATAGTGATCCGGCTAGCATCCACTGCATAATTATTGTCTAAAACGATTGATTTTGAGAAAGACAGCTGTCAATGCTCACGTCAGCTGCAATGCGTTAAATTAATGGATCATGGACCATGGAGTGCATGCAGCTAGTTCTGATTTCCTGGGAAGCAGACGTGGGTGGCTAATTACGTTAACATCGATCCGTACTTACAGTGTATACTGCATGCGCATCATATCTACGTTTTCGCAGGTAAAGGTCGTCAATCGTCCATGGTGTAAAGGTCAAAATTGGAGGGCACCAACTGGAATAAAAACGTTCCACAGAGCTTCACATCCCACAGCAATGGACTCTCAGTCAGACAAAGCGTCTTCTCAGGCCTCCTCGTCCAGTGGTATGTCGTTCAGCGGATTTAGTTTCCAGAAGAAGGTCTCTCAGTCTCGAGTCAAGTTGGAGGCTGGAGCTGGCCTTGGTGGTGGTGGTGGTGATGGAGGGAGAGCCAGGGGCCGTGCTGTGGATGAGGGCAAGGACTATGTACTATCACTAGAGGGAAGGACGATACACAGGTTGGTTGGTTGATTGGTAACCTCAGATCTATACATACGAATGCAATATTCCCTCTTGTAGTATGCAACTTCTATGTAGGGAAAAATGGATGTTAGGCTCAAATTGTTAGATGTGCTAAATTATATGTACATGTACGTGTACAACAAATTTGCATAAATTATTTACAACAGCTCATTATTTTTTTGCCAAGCATTCATGAGCTTATTGAGTACTAAGCAAAATGTATGCATGGATGGACTCCTATAGTGGCTGGAACCAGAGCTGTGCTGGGCAACGCTGATGCATGTTCAGATTAGCGATATTTTGCTCTTCGTGTATCATGATGCAAGACTTGTTATAGAAACGGTAGTATTGTAGGAATTTTTTTGTAGATTCTTGTGCCTGTGATACTCAAAACTGTGCAATACTTATCCCACCATGATTATGTAACATATATGCATGAATCTACATTCATGTATGTGTTAGACCTTAATCGGGGTGCATGAAATGCGTGGTCAAATGCACCCCAATTATGATCGTGCAACTTTAGTTGGTCCATGTCCCCCTCTTGTCATTGGCCTACCCTATGATCACCCACACCACTCTGGTAGCCTGCAGTTTTCCTATAAAATTTTATGTAGATGATGGCCAATAAGTACATGTACCATACTGTACACTACTACTGAAAGTGTACATGTATCTTCCACCATTAAAGCTGGAAATTTCCTACCGTACTCGCTCTAATTATCCGAACGGCCAAAAATAATGATTAATATCGCCGTTCGGTGTTAAATAGAAAGTAAATAAATTCGGGCAATGGTTTGTTCGAGTGTAAATAGAACGGATCCGGTGCAAATGGAGAAAGCACTATTATAGCGACGAAGAAATAGCAGTCGATGTCCAACTACAAGTTATCGTTGTCAGCTCTAGAGTTCTCAGTATTGCTGTGCGGCTCTCAGGAGCGATCGCAAATTATCGCCGTCTGTGTCTGTATTACCTTTCCACTCTTGTATGCTGTCCAAGATGTGGTAGCCACACTCTTCGATGAACGTGGAAGACTTGTCTCGAGCTCCTGCCATGCCGTACCGCGTGGCCGTTCGGTTGATTTAGAGCGGATGAGAAAACTTGAAATTCAAGATGTTCGACGAATTAGGAAGGAAATAAGTTACTTAAACTTGCCGTTCGGGCTATTAGAATGTTCGAATAATTAGAGCGAGTACGGTATATACATTGTAACTTGATGAAATTCTTACTCTAAATGGAATGCTCATACTATGACTTCAATTCTTATTCATAGTACGAAGCCCAAGCCCAAGGAAAAGGAGTACGTCGTAGCGTTCATTGGTAAGAACAGGTGGCGTCTCCCACCGGGCAGTGACCAGACTGCAGCTCAGCCGTCATCATCATCATCGGGGGGCCAGGGAAAGACAGAGGAAGAGCTACGGCTAGACAGGGAGGCTGCCGAAGCTGTACTCAAAGGTAAAGGATTAATTGCATGCACAGTATTTTAGTGGGTGGCGGGGAGTAGCTGCTAATACAGAATGTACCGTATAGCCGGAAATTTGGCGGGGAATTAAATTTGGAAGTTTGGCGGTCTATATTACAATTAACCATCAAATTAAAATCCACCAAAATTTCCTACTCGTATATATACATATGGCAATCCTGTACCGAACCGCCAAATTTAAATCCTTAAATCCGCCAATATTCTTGCAATAGTGATTTTGGGCTCAACCGCCAAATTTAATTCCCGCCAATATTCCCGGCTATACAGTATAATATTATCGGAGATGCAACATTAATTTTACTACACAGATGAAGACGCGCTACTATAGATATATTGTAGAGTATCAGTAACATGGGGCGGGGGAGGAGTTACTAGGTGACGGAGTCAGGGGTTCACTGCACCCACTTTGGTTGGGTGCTACACGTAATTCCTGGATTTCCTTTACAACCTTGGTTTTGACATCAGTAATGCATGTCCGTATACATTTGTACTTTGAGGAAATACATGTATAGGTACAAGATAATTAAATTTGTGTGTTTGAGCAACTCCTAGTGAGGCAGTAGCTGAAGCTTAGCATGTACAGTGTACATGTAACTTGTCTTCAAAATCACTACTTTGTTTAATTCCAGATATCCAGGAGGCTCAGATTCGTGGTAGTGGTGGTGGTGACGAGGCGGGTGGGGGGCCAGTGGTCCCCCTACTGCTGCAGAATGCCCCACCCATCCTGGAGGGAAGGAAGGATGACGAACTGGCTGACCTGGAACTAAGACCTGAACAAGTGAGGGAACTACTCGTACATGTAATTAATTTTATTAATTGTCATAGTACCATAGGCATGGGTTTGTAAGCATACCACACTTTGTCCTCGTATCTGAAAAGTTATTACGATCGAGCACTGTCATTGTACATAGCATGACATTGTTTTAATAAAATTTAATAATATATTACATGTATGTTATTTGTCATCATCTATGAAGCAAAGTTTTGTGTTTTCTTAGTTGTAATTTTACTTACATTATTATAGAGCACTATGGATGACTATGAAGAAATGCCTATAGAGAAATTTGGTGAGGCAGTTCTGAAGGGAATGGGATGGAAGAAAGGAGAGGCAATTGGAAGAACCAACAAGGGGTGAGAAATACATACTATCTACACTTGTATCTTAGCGGTGTTGCATGTAACTGCATTATCATGAAAAAGGGCCTGCTGTGGTTTGCATTGCCAATGCTTGTATATACTAGGTGGGCAGTAGACCAATAGTAGGAAATCCAGCATGACTACACTAGTACAGTATAGTATAGTACTATTATACGGAAGCTTGTGGTGTTACTGTGCAATGAGCAGCAAGTAATTTGACGACCCTTTACCCAATGAGGTCCTGTGAGGGTGAGAAATTCCATCTACGTGTACACTTGTATACCGTAGGACGGGTTTTAATTGCGTAGTTTAATAATTGCGTTCTAGTCAAGTCAAGCCAAATTGCGAATCCAATAATTGCGATAGACGACCCCGTACCGTACTGTAGTATACGTGCATGTTTATGTTTGCGAATCTTTTAATTGCGAAACGTACAAAAACTCATAATTCGCAATTAATAGATACTTGCAATTAAAACCCGACCTACGGTATATCTTAGCTGTGTTGCATGTAACTGCATTGTTGTGAAAAAGGGCCTGCTGTGGTTTGCAATGCTTGTATATACTAGGTGGGCAGTAGACCAATAGCAGAAAATTATCTACACTAGTACGGTATAGTAATATTATAATAGCGTGTGAGTAGGTGATTTGACGACCCTTTACCTAATGAATTCCCTGTGCTCATAAGGTAAGGGGTCGTTGAACACACAAACGCATATGCTGGTATCCCTGGAGACATAACGTTATTGAATTGAACATGTACGATTCCTTTAGCCTGATTGAGCCAATAGAGTTTATTCCCCGAATTGGTGGTCTTGGTCTGGGAGCCACGCCCAGAGCCCCGCCCCCTGAGAAGAAGGATCGGATAAAGAAGCCGGGGGAGGAGCCAAAGAAGGTGCTGGGGCCTTACATCGACAAAGATGGACGCGTCAAGCACGTCAAGAAGATAGGGGAGGAGATACCTCAACAACCACTACAGGGTGCGGATAATAATCGTGTAATAATATTACCGTAGTGTCCCTGGCAAGCGCCCACTCCCGCATGTACAATGCAGGGGTTTATCTGCATAGAGCCCAGCAGGGTATGTTTCCCCCCCAAGAGGTTCTGTTTCCCCCCCCCCCTAAAAATTTACAAAAAATTAATTAAAACCTGGATTAATTATGTTGAAGTGTTACTTAGGTGCCTTTATGGGAACATTAATATTAATTTATGCTTTAGCTTCCCGCGCTTTGCGCGGGAGGGGGCACATCCCCCTCCCGCACCCACCCCCTTGGGCCGCCAAGGTGGCCAATTATTTCAACTTCTCCCATGTTTCCCCCACTAAATTTTTGGGCCAGATAAAACCCTGCAATGTATCACATTTCAAGGGGCCACTGTCTATACGAATATACATGTATGGAATTTTGATCCTGGATAAGCGCCCATGCAGCCCAAAATCGCAAGTTATGTTTAAGCGCCCATGGGCATGTACATGTAGTACATGAGCTGTGCAGTAGTCAAAGTTACTAAATTAGCTAAAGCCCTTTAGAGTAACACAAAGCACAGCTGATGCTGAATCTATCTCTGCTATGTATAATAATATATTTGAGCACTCAATTGAGGTTGCATGTGTACATGTATAGCTACAAAGTTGTACAATGAGTAGTGGAGTGTCTTTTGTGTTCTTGTGTGCAGGTTTTGTTGTTGGTAACTATGCTCGTGTACTGTCTGGACCTCACAAAGGCCTCCAGGGAAAGGTAGGCATGCACACACATGTACATGTGTACTATGATGTATATGTACTTGTAGGAATATGTATCTCCCCCGACCAATCCTTTGATGACCAATTTTCCACAACCAATCTTGATCCATCTCAGTGTCCTATACTTGGACATACATGTGCATATACAATATACATGTACATGTACATGTAGCGTTGTCCCCACATCCTTGCCTCGTCCCCAGGCCACTCCTACGTTTTCAATGCTACATCATTCATGTATACACATACATGTAGAGACATTGAAGACATTGAAAACGTAGGAGTGGCCTAGGTCGAGGCTATACCTACAAGTACCATCCTACGTACATGTAGCTATTTTAGCATTTGGTTCCTGCATGCAACATAGGAAAGGTGGCAAAGGCCTAGGGACATGATTGTAGCATGTACATGTAGCAGAAAACTTTGGTGAGGTTTTTTAATGATGGCAATCTGATGAAATTTAGGTAAAGAGGGCCAAATTAAAGATATTGCCAATTTAAAGCTTAGTGTAGTACAGTACACTAACATGTATGCATGCTGGCACTATGCATTCAGTTTAAATTTCGAATATTTGTATAAGAGCCATTTTACCAAATACCTACATGTACTATACCGTAAGGCATACAATCCGAATGATTCAATGACCACAGTAATATATACTCAGGATGCATGCATACTATTGTGGGCATGGATAGGAACTGAGTCTATCCTTGTGCTTGCCAAGTGAGCTATGTTATGTTATGTATATATTACAGGTAAATCATATTATTATGGTCAGTTGCATGCACATTGTCGGTCGCGTGCATGTCACATGCATGCTTTACACTTGTTGGACCAGGTGCATGCATGTGTTATACATGCTTTTGCTAGTGATTATTACAGTAGGATGATGATGGTCATTTTTTTCAAGCATGCTGTATGCATGTTATAGACATGACATGCATGTTGTACGCATGCACATGAAATAGAAGCACTTGTACAAATTCAGTCAGTATATGCACGTTTACGAGTTATATAATAGTTATACACCGAGGACAAGGGATCTACGGTATTTAGCATCCCGATGGCCCTGAGCTGTGACACCCGAGCGTAGCGAGTGTGTTACTAAGGGGACAGAGGGATGCTAAATACTGTAGATCCCATTGGCCAAGGTGAGCTAAGTTATTTAGAGTTTTACAACTGTTGCTATAGTAGTATAGCTATTTGCCTTGGAGCTCTCATAATACCATGGATCCTATTGGCCAAAATGTACAAGTAACTGAATAAAATTTACAAGTAACTCTACAAGTAACTAAGCTACTTAGTTACCTCCTATTGACCAATCAGATTACAGGAAAGTGGCAGTAAACTTCTAAGTGATATATATACATGTAACATGAGCGTGATATAATCATTTGGAACATAGCAATATATCATATCAGAAATCTCCTGCATCATTATTTTGATATTACCCACCCAAGCCACACCCTCCTCAGTTTGCTCAGGATTGTGCTGCCATCAGCTAATGTTATGATACCAATAATTATTAATGAGGCCATTTTGTCACGTAATAATTTCTACGATTCTGGAAGTTGGTTATGAATTCATGAAGTGAGTGTAGTCCATTGTTTCATAGATCAGATAGATGCATTGTATATAGGTCAGGCTGCTCCAAGATAAAAGTGGGAATCGTTGACCGGGGCTATTGTTATTGACATAATGGAACACTGTAGATAGGTTCACTCAGATTGAGAATTACTGGCCAAAGTTACTCGTATTGTTGGATTATACAATGCATTAGAATTTGCTGGTAGTTTTGACAAATTCCTGGATGCTTGTTTTTCACTGTTGCACAGCTGCGGATGGGGGGCCTGGGAACAAGGCTACAGTAACTCTTTTCACAATAATTAGCTTAATTATTGGACCTTGTATTGCTGTAGTATCATGAACAAGGCTTTGTCTATCAACACAATATTACCAGAACGGGAGAAAACTTTTGCGGATCGGTAGGAAAATGCATTTTACAGGGACAGCTTTCGCGGAATGCTAAACCAGTCATATAGGCGGATATGACATGCCTACAATTTCATGAAGATAACTTTCGCAGTGGCTCTAACATCGTGAGATTCATGGAAGTTTTCTTCCTTGAAAATTTCCCGCTATACGGTACAGGAATAAGAATCAATAATATTATGTACAATGTCATGTATTATTATACAAAGTGATCGTTAGCTTGTGCCTTCTCAGTTTCTCCCTATAATACCTTCTTAGATCACACAGTGAGTAATCTTTGATGGAAATTTTGAGGTAGAAGATGATGCATCTTTGTTTCTAAGGTTCCACATCCTTAGCTTTGTAGGTTAGTTCTGGAATGGCTGCATGTAGGTTGTTATACCGACTACTGTGAGGTCACCTTCAGCACACATCAGCTACATGTACTGCAATGACACTACTCTTCTGATTTTGAAATACCATAGGATTGATCTTTCCCAGCAGCTTATCACTGTCTAGGAGAGTTACTATAGTCATTGTAACAACTTTTGTGCCTGTGTCTGAAGATTGTCGGGGTGTAGTCATTATAACAACTTGAGTATGTGTTTGAAGGTCACTGCTTGCCCACCTGAATGCATGGATTACATCATATGTAAACCATATGGTCATGCACACATAATTGCTGTGTTTGAAGATAATTGCCTGCCCACGTGCTTGCATGGAATACGTCATATTACGTCATACGAGAGCCACGTGCCCATGCACACTTTCTTGATGTTTATTGTGATTCATGAATGATATTATCCAACTACTGTATGCTCTTATGGACATGCTCATCATGGAGCACTTAGGTAATAAACATCGTGATCTTTGCTGAATTGAGGTTAGCCATGAACTTTTATCTGCTACCATATTGACACCACATCCTGAGTGTCGTGTGTCTGTAAACGTGACATTCCTGAATCGAATCTAAATATTGGGGTCTCAGGTGGGAAATTTCAATGGACTCTATCACGCCTATTAATTTAGTTAACAACCCACGTTCCCAGTGCCTTGCGTAATGTGGAGATGGGTGCGTGTGAGAGAGAGGGAGGGATATCCAGGAAGAGGGGGTGGGAGAGAGAGAGGGGAGAGGGGAAGTGTAAAGGAGCAAGAGGGTGACTCATTGGTCCGGAGAGAAAGGATAGATGTGTCCATGTACTATCAAGGCATCTGTAAACCTTTGATCCTATTGAGCATACATCCTTCTGTGCGGGCATAATAAGATAACTACGTTTTAAAAGCATTATTCCACCATATAAGGCATAATTGCTTCTTAGTAGTTCAAAAATCCAATTAAATGGGTACAGGAAGTATGGGTACGCCCAATATCACGATATTATAATAGTCCATGAAAGTACGCGGAGATCAAACGTGTGAGAGTGCGTACAAGTATAGTGACCTCTGCCATGGTCAAACTAAAAAGATGTAACTTCAACCAAAAATTAATATTGATAAGTAAAGGATCGGGAGCCTACGCAATGCCTCAGAGGAGGTTGGTCACGATTTTCACGGAATGTGCATTTTATTATCGCACATCATACATGTATGTAATGTATTGTTTTGCTGAGTCAGCGGGTTGACCTGGGTTGCATGGGCATACATTGCAGCCTATGGCAAACACATTCTAATTAGAATCTGTGACCAACCTCCTCTGGCAGTGCCTGAAATGTCGAATGCCCAGCAGAGTGAGCCTCAGCAGAAGGGTTTCAATGTGCATATGAACTTACATATCAGCCACCCACCACATCCGATATTCATTTACCACATGGATCCATGAGACTTTAATTATTAGCAGTAACTATTAGATAATCTACCCTCATAGCATGACAATCATATATACTATGTAGCTATCTTTAATATTCCAATTTTTCTGGCTTTTATTTCATACTTAAGTAATTCGATTATCTCCAGGTGAACAATCACTAATTCTTCATCTCTGAGTCAATATTTCCCACGGCCATTCCCATATACAGACAGCAGGTCTGCATGCTCTCTATTGCAATAATGCAGTCATTCACTTCCTGTCTCTGGCTCTAATGAGCTATTATAAAATTTGGAAGTTCCCAGCAGTCCCCCAGGTCACATAGGGGCCATGGGAGGTCATAGTCTAGCCACAAAATGACATATGGTAGCCGAGGGCCTCCAGGGGCCTGCCTATACCTACCTACGTGTACAATATAATAGATGGGTAAACCCCTCTCTCTCTAAATAATGGTATTGTAGTATTCACTGCGTGTTTGTACAGAGGTGCATTGTAGTCACATGAGATCACTATTGCTACTGATACCCTGCCTACACAGTCTGCTGGACATGAAAGTGCCTAATTTGATTGGGGTGGATGAGATGCATGATCAAATAGGCCCCCAAATATTATGGTCTTACATGTACTGTATTGCAACTGTTTTGTTAATTACCTTGTGACCCTCTTTCATCATCACTAGTCTACCCGATGAGTTTGCTTGTAACTTGGTGGTTTGGAAGTCCTGAGATGACCAGCAGAATACGAGGACCACTAATCCCTTGAATTTAATTGATATCTAATTATTAAAATTATTTAATTTAGGCTTCCTGTATGTGTCAATTGTAGACTTATTATTGATCAATTTCATCTGAAACTATCGTAATAGTCTTATTACCCATTGGCTGGCTCTCTCTCTCTCTCTCTCTCTCTCTCTCTCTCTCTCTCTCTCTCTCTCTCTCTCTCTCTCTCTCTCTCTCTCTCTCTCTCCCTGGCTCTGTGGCTAGACCTGCTGCAGCTGTGCTAGCTAGTGCATAAACATGTTGCAAAACACACTTTCGTGTAACCATGGTAGCTAATTAATGTACCCACTGCCTACTCATGTTATGCATACTTCACTGGGCACCGGGGACAGTTTTTAAATCCACTATTGTTAGCCCTTGATTCCCAAGTCTGGAATGTACATGTAAAATGTACATGCATGTTGCCGCACATGTCAGCGTACATGTGACCTTGTTTATCAGTTGCTGTCATCTGGCCATTTACTCTGCTGGAATTTGGCTCGAGGAAATTTTGGTGCGAGCGTTGGCGCATGTGGGCAGCCTAGTGTGGTTGGGAGCGGCCTTCCCCGGCTGCTGCTGCTAGCTTGTTGTCCTAACACTCGCTCGGTCGGTCGTGACTGAGACTGGGAGTGTGTGCAGCTGTTCTTCTATTCAAAGATTATTAGACTGTAGCTGTAATGTATTGCTAGCTACTACTGATGAATATTCATACGTGCACATAATAATGTTATTGTGTACATGTATGTCCATGCTCTTCAAATCCTTTCTCTGTTTCTCTTTCTTTCTCTCTCTCTCTCTCTCTCTGTCTCTCTCTAGTGTGCATGTATAATACATACTGCTGATTAAGTGCCTTGCTACTTGTAAATATTCATGAGTACATGTATGTGCTCATACTGTATACATGTATAGCAGTATGTTAGAGAGGAGAGAGAAGAAAGGGAGAGAGGGGGGGAGGGGAGAGAGAGAGAGAGAGAGAGAAGAGGAGACTGGAGAGCATGGAGTCTGTGTGTATGAGGATAGTCTAGCAATTTGAGACAATGTATACATGTATGTACCAGCATTGACATAATATTATCCACCCAAATATTATGATCCTTGACATCATTAAACGCGAGTAATTTTCAATTTTAGTGTTACCATATGGTTCATAGAATTAAGAGTGTTGGTATGCTTGTGTTTGGGTTAGCTGGAGACCACATGTACCAACTCAGCAGACACACAGATGCTCTTATGCTCATTAAGCTTGTTAATGGTACAATGTGAAAATTGCCCCAAACTGCATCAAAGCAGCACCAAAATGAACATTGTCTGTAGCCATGCACATGCACTGTCTCATGCACCCCTAAAATAATTATACTCTTTATCAACTGTCCATGCAGCACAGCTGTATAACTTGTAGTACATGTTTGTACATGTACATGTACATGCATGTACATGTACATGCATGTACATATATGTATTTATACATGTAAATGTATGGGACAAAAACATTTTTTAATCTGCTTAGTTCTTGTGATCAAGGCACCAAGTTAGCTCTTCCTTTCACATGGGACCTAAGATTTCCCTTTAAATTTTGGTTTAATTAGTGGTGGAAGACGTACATTTTCTGCAGTACTGAGCTGTATAATGGTGCTTGACTTGTCTGCCATTGTGGCAGCACCTGGTGGGACCTGGTGTGTCCCAGTTACTGAAAGATTCCGCTAAATTTGGAATTAGTGATGAAAGATAAAAGTTCAGACTTAGCCTAATGTCGTTTGTAAATATTCTACTGTAGTGTATGGTGGCGTTTGTTGGCCATCGCCTGGCATTGGGTAGACTAGTCTAGTGATGAGAGGAGGTCGTGGACTAACAAAATTGTTTTAAAAAACCCTTAGTAGTTTTGCATTCGATCATGTATCGCGCACTCCCCAGCTAATGTCTTGCAACTATTTCTTACATAATCTGCTAATGAAATGTTTATATGCATGTACAGTGTATCATCCTATCAGCATATTTTCATACACATACAAGACATTATTTGTAAATGTGCAACAATTAACGTTTGTATTAACTGTTGAGTATGAATGCTAGTACATGTCATCCTATTTTCATTTTGACCCTCACCTTCTTTTATAGATTGTATCGGTGGATGATGACACGGCCAGGGTTGTCCTCAGAATGGCCATCAACAGCCAGGTACATAGGTCAGTGCACTGGTATGGTGTACCTTTGCTACTCTTTGCATAATAATATTATAATAATATTATTTGTTTCTCCATCTCAAATTCGGCATGAACCATGTGCACTGCATAGAGTACTTGTATGCCCCTAATTATTACATGTATATGCTACACTTGAACCAGTCTATCCTTACATTTATATCTAACCTAGCCAGTATTCCAGGATCATATTTTCTGTGCATGCACTGCATAGAGTGCTGTATGCCCCTAATTATTAAATGCTACGTTGACTACACATGGAACAAATCTATTGTTTCTAACCTAGCCAGTATTCTAGGGTCATATAGAGAACATTTCAGAGGGAGATGAATCGTGGGCATAATTATTATTGTGAATTGAGGAGGGGTTATGGAATGGTAGTCCAGGGCAAACAGTTTTCCACCTCCTCCCACCCCCACCCACTCCAAAATGATGTGATATTTCCAGTCTATCCAATAAAAAATCATTGTGTGGTTTATGGAAATGACTGACTTGGGAGTGATCTTCCTCGTTATGCTTGTGGTAAAGGAGTTCTATTTTCTTTCATACGACTTCCTTTCCATTAAATTTAATAATCTAATCTTCTCTAGCTGGACAAAAAACACAGGCACCCAGATCACACACATGTGCAATGTACATGTACATGTACATGTACATGCATGCACAACAACAACATACATGTAGTCCATAGTTTTAATTCGTTGGTTTAGGGAGGGAGGGGGATCAGGGAGTGTACGACAAGCGAGACAAACCTCCCTTTGATGTTGATTAGCGTTTAGGCGTGGCCATATTGTGAAAAGGTCTCGATAGCCTAACCGGATCACTCCTCCTGCAAACACCCTAGGAAGTACGTGAGTAGAATAAATTAATGCATCCGCTGTTGCCTGAGACGTTCTCATAGACTTTCATACTAGATGCGGCCACAATTGACTGAGCCCGGATTTAGGTCTAATTTTGTTAATCACAATTTCGAGGTGCTCACCAAGCTTGGGTTTAGAACTTGGTAGAGAAGCAGGTACAATGCACAGGTAGTGGCCAAACCTGCTCACACGAGTGATTTCCTGTCCCTGCATAACTGGTGATTCCAAGGCTTTTTGTTTTCTTCCTGTGTGCGTGAGAGTGTGTGTGTCTATGTGTGTTCAAGGAGACGTGTGTACGTCTGTCTTATATGTATGCAGAGTTTTGTGACCACGTACACACATCGTGGCCTATGCAGTATCGTCGAGTATGTTACCTTGGTGTTGAAAACCCAATTACCTCTCGTTCCAAGGTCTGTTCCTTACAAACTTAGTGGCCAGTGGCTACAATTATACCTCTGCGTGTTCTCGAGCAAATTAGAGGCGCTGTAATTGAATTGCTCGCGTGTCAGCTGTTGTGTACGTGTGTTCCGGTCAGCCAAAATAGACCATGTATGGGGTGACGTAGTTCCCTTGTTTTGGTCTTCAAGCCACTGCCACATACACGTTGTTCTACACCATTTCTCTCCCTCTCCCTCTCTCTGTTACCCAACCGAACCCCGTAGCTCTGTCAGTTGTGCAGGTGAAAAATTCTTTGCTCTCCCGATTGACCACCCCCCAGACCACTCGAGCATGCAAGGTTTGTAGAGTGGCGTTGCTAACGCGATAAAGCTGCTGTTTTGTGGCAAACCAGTGAATGTAACTGTCTACACACTCCAAAACCATGTGTGTACACATGCACTATATTATACATAGCACTATAGCAATTTGCATGCATAAATAATTACATATACTTATTATATATCTATTCGGAGTACCTATAATGGTGATGGACGTACATGTAAAGTGTACTAATCTCGTCCCCAACCTCTCCCTGTTTTTTTTTTTTTGTTTTTTTTCAGTAATGCATGCTGCAGGCTTTTTCGGCATGTTCATTGTATAGTAGCATTGAAAAGCTGGCCCTGGGAACGAGTCTATGGTGATAATAGTATACTGCATGTGCAAGAGTATTAATTGGCACCTATTCCAAGATCTACACTTAATTATTCAATGCTGTCACCATAGTATTGCGCAAGTTTTTCTCTGTACAATTGTTTACATCCGCTCAGGTAAACTGGGAGTGTTTTTTTCCCACTATTATCATGGCTAAAAAGGAAAAGGGTAATTAAGGTGTGTAGGAACTGGTAGCTTGATGTGGTGGGCATTAATCAAGTTGGGAATTTGCTTTTGATGGGTCTTGTTAAAAATCAATCTCTGTCTACAGTTGTGGAAGTGATCCTTTCAAGTTTACATGCTTTGCTCACCGTGGTCACCTTGTCATAGAAACCTGATACCTTTACTGAGCTAATTATATCTTTGATCCACTTCTCTTGATTTTTTCCCCTCTTTCTATGCAAAGATGTAGGTGGGATGTATTGAGGCTATAGTCAGCCTTAGGGAGATGTGAGGGTCTTAGTTACCTATGCAACTTCCTTTTATGTTGTTAGCTAGCGTTCTATTTTTGGAATGTTACTTAATTTAACATAATTTTATATCAGCAAAGTGAGTATTGTGGGCTTAAATTAGTCAAAGAGTGTGTGCAGTGGAGCCTCTTTGTTGTGGAGACCATTCTGAGAAGATGATGATTTTATGATGATTTGTTTCAAAGGCTTATCATAATCCTTTGCAAATTGTGTAATCTAAAGCACAGAGGTACTGTGGAATCACTCACTCTGAATTTGGGTACATATACTTCCTATTGCTCCAGCCATGTTCATAGCAAAAAGAGAAATAAGGCCACTTCTTTAATCAGGACACATTGTGCTGTCCAATGATATAATTATTATGTAGTATATAGAGAGGCTCCACTGTACCATTCCATATTGAAAGCTCGAGCTACTGCACTATTAATAATGAATAATTATGGTCAAATTATTATTATTATAGCAAATACATGGTGTATACAAGAATAAAAATTTTAATATACTTGACTTGCTACTATACCAAGAGTGTCCTAATCTACATGTAACTCTACTTGTACATTCTTGTTTTCTCGTTAGCTTTCTTGTAGCTGATATGATGGTATTTTGAAGTTTACACAACTTGATATCAGCTGGTAATCAGCTGGCCAGCGTTGCATGCTTCACTGTTACAAGTCAGCTGGTCCAGCGATTTGATACTGTGCTATGTACACATATCGCTAATCTCGGAAGCCCTGCATGTGCACCAGACTGTAAAGATAGGCTCGAATTTCCCACGGCCCATCCTGGATCCTGTGACCGTAGGGGGGGACAGCACACATGCACGTTTGTTGGCCCTTAATGATATTCATAGCCCATTATAACAAGTTCCTGTTAATGATATTCATGATCCATGGTATAATAGTAGATTATTCGTATAAGGGCTGTACATAAAGAGCTTGCTGAGCACCATATTTTGATGTACATGTAACCTGTGTTATACACTCAGGGAGAAAAGGCCTTTTTTGATGAGAATAGCAATACTATTGAAAAGCGTACCTACAACACTATTGGCCAAAATGCTATACTTGCTCTATTGAAGTTATTATACTGGCACTTGAATGGGTAGCTAGCCTACTGAACTTAATTCATAAGACAGTCCCTTTCACAAATCTTGTTCCATAAGAATATCATTAATTTTGTATTATTCATGTGTGTATGTACATTGTGTGATACTGTCTGTGTATGTATGTGTGTATCTGTGTGTATGTGTGCATGATTAATAGTACATCTCACTGATAAGACTACAGCATGCATGCTGCGTGTTTGCATGTCCACTATATATCAGTTTTGTTGTTTTTGTGCGGCCGTGATAGTTTGTGGCCTAGAGCCCACCAGCTGCACCTGTTGTGTATATAGCACAGTGTACATGTAGTAGCGTGAGCATTTGCTCCGTCCACTTTCACTCAAATGGTTCCAGAAGAAGATTAATTATTGCCACATGGGTTTATCCTAAAGCCGCAATTTATGTCCCTTGCTATTGAAGTTTTGCCAAGCTTGCATGCACATTGCCAGCGTAAGGGCTTCAGTAGAACCCTATGGTTATGGGGACACCCCTGAAATAAGCAAAATTATATACCTTGGCTAAAAGTACACTCCTTGTTCAGCTGAATACACTGGTTCATTCTACTGTGTACGTGTAGCTTGTGTTAGAACCATGCATCTCTCAGCCATGTGCAATTGTTATCCCTGGTGTGAATTTGTATGTAGCTGAATTTTTATTTATTTTTTCTCGCTATAGGACAATGCATTCCTACACTCCAAGTTTATTCATTTGTTCAGCTAAATCTTGAGGTATATACATAATGTAGCTATATGGTGTAGTGTAATACAGGTACAAATCTACATATAGCTAGCTTTAGGGCCGTGCAAACCTAGATCAGACTACTGTACCAAAGGTTTGTAGCGCGTATTACGTTGTGGGTTGGGGGGATCGCTGTAGCATGAGGGCAAGGCTAAGTTGGTCAGGCCGTTCCTTGCCAAGAGGAAGTGCTCCCTCTCTTCCTAGCCTGTCTCTCTTTGTCTGAATCCGCGGAGTTACTCATGCCTGCAGCCAAAGAGACCACTACTCAAAGCCTTAACTCTGTTACTGGTACCAATTACGCACGCTTGAATGATTTTCGGCCCTCGTCAGCTGCAAGCGAGCGGGACTGATGGACGGATGGTGTTTTTTCCGGCCGCATCTGGCTGGGTAGCCCTTAGCGTGCATGTTTGTGTTTGTATGTGTTTTTTGTACTGTATGTATGCGAGTATGTGCCTGTGTCTACGCGTGTGTGTGTGTGTGTGAGTGCCCTTGTGTTAGACTTAGCAGCTTTGAAATGTTCAAATATTCTTCCATTGCCTGATAATCAGTCATTGTTTTGAAAAGAACGCATTCAAATCTACATCTAGAGGGAGGATTGGCTCTCTAGAAATACAAAATATGGGCACTGCCCTAGTTCTCACCTTTGTCTGCGCATACACAGCAAACTTGACCAATAAGAACACACGTGTTGCTCTACAAGATCCATGCCGTGTGCACTATCAGATGGAGCAATCGTGCCATGTGAGCAGCAACAGGGATGAATACCCAATGTGGCCTGCTCACTAATTGGATTCAGCTTTCTGTTTAGTCCATTTCTCATCCAGTATCTCGTACTAGCTCATGAATCAAGTTAATAAGGCTGTGAATTTCCTCTCTCTCTCTCTGCTTTGAGTTCAAACAGTGCTTCATGCATGCACCGTTTGGTGGGAGGTGGGACTCTGAGTGATGCATTGATATCTTTTTAATAATAATATTGTAGATATGCCATCTTGATTTGCATAGCATGGCTGCAATGCTTGAGTAGTCGGCTGCAGCCATGCAGGCAAGGGAATGGGGTGGGGCTGATTAGTTAACCGACAAGCTACTCTTAAACTTGTGTACACCCCCTTTTTTCCTTACTATAGCTTCATGCTGTTTATGAAAAAAAAAGCTTAGGTGGCATACGTAATAATAATGATACATTATATGAGTGTAAAAATATATTATTTATTCAATTTTAATTACTGTTAGTAGGAGTGAGGGATGATAATTGATTTAGGCTTTATAGTATAGCCATTCCAATTAGTCTTTGTGTTGGATGTGGCTGTGATCATAGGCAGTGGTCCAGCTATCAAACTCTATCATTTTTCAAGCGTATACGTTTAGAAAGGATAACATCATTAATTATGTAATTTTTCAAAGCATGCTTGTACAGTGGACCTTCTCCCTTACTGGGACCGTGACAGAGTGTCCTGGTTAGCTTTTATTTCAGAGTATACATACATGTAGTTGCAGTGTGCAATGTTGAAAAATTTGAAATGGGCCTGGGAACGAAGAAAAGAAAAGTGCACATGGTCCTATTTTTAAGAATATGTACCCGTGATTTGATTGTTGCAGAGATTCTTCTAGCCATGGGGGATTACTGACTAGTCTTGTGACTAATGTCATGATCTATGGTTACCAGTATGTGCATACATTGTAACCTATACCTATTTACTGTGTGCATCTTATAAGCAATTGGATTTAACACGTGTCATGTCTGTACCATCATCAATATATACATACATTGTAATTTACTTGTGGGGCTATGGTGACATGAATATACTTCGCCTTAACAATGTATGAATAGGTAAACGGATTTAGCACGTGTTCGTGATTTATGGTCATCAGTATGTGCATACATTCTAACTCATTTAGATCTGATAATGCCATTCAAATGCACCAACTTGAGCTTACAGCCTACACATAGACACACAAAGACCCCTCTCTATGCCAACTGAATTTTGTACATATCATGATTTCATGGTTACCAGTATATGCATACATTAGTCTTTCTTGTGTGCTTTGTGCATGTAAGTCGTTAGTTAAATCAGCGAGATGGCTGCAACAGAGAGTCATGGATGACTTGAGGTTCTAACAGTTCTCTCTTTTTTTATCCTTGTGATTAATTTCATTGTGGTAATAGTTGGTTATTCTAAGTCTAAATCTCGTCATGAAGAATTCACAGGTACTCCTAGCCATTGCCCAGGGTTCAAAGAGAGTAGTGGTGGACCGTGGTGGGCTAGTCCCTTTCTATCCAGACGAACTCCCAGCTACTACTTACATGTATGTATTACAATAAGTAGCTCCAGGGTATAATACACATTCTAAGTGTATAGTATATACCCTTATAGGCTTTTCAGCTTGCCTGTATGAAATACTGGCCACATCTAGTCACCCGCACCTCGCTTTTTCCTGCTCAGCTGACCCATAGACTAAATAGCCGTCTAAGTTTAGACACTGCTGCATGGGCCCCTTTTTGTGTTGGGCTACTATTTTGGGCACCATAATCATATAGCTGCGTGGCATGACTGCTGGTGAGGGGAATTAGCCCATTAGCTCCAATTAGTGGAGACTGGGCCTATGGGAGTGATACAGCCTGCCACCTTTCTTGTGGTGCAGCCCTGTTTGAAGTCAGATGGGAGCACCTCGCTTGTTTACATGCCTATGGCCACCGCTTGGACACCATGGCTACTCCTCTTCAAGGCCTCCCTTGTCTCGTGGGACACTGGCGAGAATGGGGCGAAAACCAAAATGTCATGAAGAAAAGTGGATTTTTTCTGTGTGACTCTGTGACCCGAGTCTCTCCCCTGACCCACAGTGCATGTACATGTACTCCTGCCTGCATGTGATGTCATTTGTTGTCGTGGAGAACCTTGTTTGTACTCTCTCTGCCCCTATGTTGTGTGTGTGTTCAGCTGTAGTGGTTTTTTTTGCAGACACCCTGTATAGCCCTGAGGGTGATTTCATAATGCACCTGTATCCTGCAGGGTGATGAAATAAGATTTACCTGCTTCAGGGGGAGCTTGTGCATACTTTTACATTATAGGATCCTGGTTAAAAGGAGATGTCATTGTGTAGGGGTGGTTTGCATTTGTAGTAGAACCTCTGATACTGGACTCTCTGCAATAGGGGATACTGCACATTGATATTGTCGCGTGCAATGTAGATTAGCATTAACGGGCTAAGATAGAAGCTCTGAATAAAGGATATACTCGGGGTAATGTTTAAATTCGGCTGTTTTTTTTCCTGTATAGAGACACTCTAATGTATTAAAACTATAGGGAAAGCACTATTTTGGGGTTTTTGAGTAATTCCATTACAGAGATATAGCTGTGTGCATAATCAATAATATTATTCATGCAAATTTGCCACATCTTTTCCCAACTGAGCATGCCAGTATCATCCTGGTTGTGGTAACTTAGCGTAGCTCTGGTTACCTGGGCTTGTACTGGAATTTCCCTCCAGTACAGGTTGGAGATGGGGGTAAGATTATGAAACTACCAGCCCTTCTAACGTTTCATGTTTACTCCACGAGACTAGAGTGTAGGCACTTATGGTGTAAAATGATCCACATTCAAAATATAAAAGCTATGACTACAACTCCACTACTAATCGACTTAACGGCCTAGCTAATGAAATTATTATTATTGTTCCATACTCAGCTAATGACATTTAGCCAGCATCACTTGGAGTGGTTGAGTAAAGAGGCGTATGCTAGTGGTGGGAGGGGCAGTGGGAGGAGCTCGGAACCGCGCAGTCTACCTCAACCTACTCAGAGTGAGAAATCGGAGAAGAAGTATGGATTGGTGACAAAGGAAGACAGGTACTCCAATTCAGACACCCACGCGCACGCATACACATGATAGTTCAGGCTTAGCTTCAATAATAATATTATACATGTAAATTGATGGAGGCCTTCACGTTCATTCATGTCTGTGTTGGTAGCAGCCAGACTGTACTGGATCACCACATACATGTACCTCATCCCCAGGCTTCTTGAAAAAATTGAATTGAGAGCTTAAAGACATGCAAGAAAATTATTTTCCCACAGATTTCTTATCTAGATGCTCAAAATTATATTAAGTTTTTTACGTGTGTTTAGATTGCGGGAGAAACAAGCTAAATTAAATAGTGAGAAGAGAACTACCCATAGAAGAGAAAACGATGACTTACCAGCACTGATGCCATCATCAAAGAGATTAAAACATTCAGAAGAAGAAGAAAGTTCATCAGTAGCTAGAGATAAGAGACATAGAACTCAGGACAGAAGCCTAGAACATCACAAAAGCAAGAGAGATGATGACAGAAAGTTACTGAAAACTGAGCCACAAAAACATGTAGATAATGACAGAAAAAGCTCGAAAAAGAAAAAATCCAAAGAAAAGAGAGCAGATGAGGTGACTAGGGAAACAAACTGGCTATCGTCCAACTTGAGAGTAAGAATTGTCGATCAAGACTACAAAAAGGGAAAATTCTATAATAACAAGGTAATGCATATTATACAATGTTATAGCATTATGCTAGCTAATGAGCGTACTAGGTTGAAAATTTGAAACAGCTGGTAGTGGTGCATTGCTCTAGTAGTACCATACCACTGTGTGCAGGTTGTGGTAGTCGATGTGGTAAGTCTAGGAACGTGTGTGTGCCAAACTGATTCTGGGAAACTCCTTGAAGGTAAGTGCATGTGTGTGTGTGTCTGTACGTATGTAATATAATTTGAACGTCATGGAACATGCATGCATGTGTGTGCCTCCACATGTCAATGGAATTAAAGGAGTATTATCACTGGGAGCTGTTTACCTGCAGCTGCATGAAATCACTTTAGGTGGCTGTGACTATTGTGGCTAATTCAATTATGTGGTCACTGTGTATAGTTGAGCAATGTGCACCATATGCACCGGATCCCATTATGTCCTTTTTGTGACTTAACCGCTCTCAGACTGTGTGAATGTACCATATTATTATTACCATTAATTTTTGATTATTGCTCTATGTGGTCCTTGAACATTATGTAGTCGTCAATGCTTTGGCGGAATAATGCTATAGAGTGTTATAGTTGTACTTCCTGCATTTGTCTTACTGATTGTATAGACACATGCCTCTTTGTGTGGAGGTGCTCTTGCAATGAAAAGGTTAACTAAATGATTGGTATTGATATTTATTTCTATGCTGAAGTTAATGTCGTATGGTCGCTTATCTAAGGTGTACGTTGTACAATCTAATGTATGCATGGATGAACTTGAAGTTCCCCCAGAGAGCAAGACCTAGCATCTCATTGGATGAAAGCTATATCCATGCAACCGTGACCCATACAATAGAGATAACAGGTGCCTGACTTGGGCAGACATTGGAAGGTGGATCATACATATGCATGCTGTTTGACTGATTTCACTGAGATCTTTGCGCTCTGCTGAGCCCTCGAGATATTCATGGTGGCATATGTACACCCTGTAGAGAGAACAGGTCCCTTTTATGGGTATAGCCATGCTGCACAGAATGTCTTTTGCCTGGTAGTGCGGAACAGAAGTCAGCTGATAGGTTGACCAATCTCTATCCAACTCAACAGCTGAGTAGGTAGCTGGATATTTTGATGTTTATATATAACCTTTAAAAACAGCACAGGGTATGGTATCCCACCCCTCCCCTCCCTCCCCTTTTGCATATTTGCAAAGAGCAAAAGCGTAACTATCTCTCAACCATTAGACTTGAGATAGGCTGGGTCTTTCACCACTTCAAGCCATTGGCGTGTGGCAGACAGTTAGCCACAAGTGTCTGTGTTGATACTGCGTATGAGCCACCTTGCCTAAACTAAGGTCAAAGTGAACTCGGAATTTCACAGCTTTGACGTTGGTTCAATAGGTTTGGCACAGTCCAAACATGCGTGTTGGTGCTGATAAAACGTATCACAGTCGAGGTATATCTGCTCTGAATCATGAGAAGTTTTGACCTGTGAATCTGATTATCCTAAGTGGTCACACTCCTTTGGAATGTAATGAGCATTTGTTGAGCTTCACAAAATGCCTTTGAGCAAGATTCCACGACTGCCCATAAGAAGCCATTGTCACGACTTAATGGCTGGGCTAAGCTGCAAGTAAGCATGGGCTGGAAGGAGGTGCACTTGACACTGCTGAATGAAGGTCATCTCCATTCATACATACACTGATTATTGGCTAACTTTGCATGCATGTGATTGTGTGTATGGCTATCTGTCCTTTGGGTTGGTTTTCTCACTATTTCCAACCCCCAGAGTCACTTAATTCATTAATTCATGTACTGGCAGCACGCATGGTATCACATCTGGGAATCTAAAGATACTTGACTGTGTATGCTTCTTCAATAGGCATTTTTGCACCTCTTCAGTGCATCAGAGCATATGTGCAATGACATTCTCTTTTATGAATGTGCACTGCAACTCAATTCAGTTAAATTTTTTTCTTGTTTCAATGCATGCTAGACTATTTACATGTAGCTGGGGTCGCTCTATAGCGCGAGTCTCACGAATTTTAAAGCTTTCAATAGTTACATAATTCATTATAATTCTAGTTTGGAATCACATGGTAACTGCATAATTATGTATCATCAAACACTACAGTAACTATAATATGTTTTGAGTATTCTTATGGTTCAGTTTGCAAAATTGTACCTTGCAATTTCTTCACACTATTAGGAGTGACTCAGTCGATGCTTGAGACTGTCGTACCAAAAGTTCCCAATGCTGCAGTCATGCTGGTAGGAAGAAAAAGGAAAGGGCAGGTAAAAAAGTCTGGAGTGCTTATCATCAATCAAAATCTAATATGCAAATTCAATAATTTTATGCAATGCACGGTAGATTTGGCCTGTTATGCAAATATACCCGTGCAGTGGGATAACTACACCATTATTATGTCCAAGAGTATATAATAGAGAGAGGAAAGGGTTCTTGTTATGTCCACTAATTTGCGAGTGGTAACTTATCCCACAGAACGTATATAGCTTGTGTGCATGTTTGCTGATCTGTCTAATCAAAGTAGTGGGTAAAATGTCACACGGCTATTTTTCCGTAACACAATTAGCACATGGCATTACCATGGATTCATACGGAACCAATCTCCAGCTGAATCCATGACTACAGCTACCCTTATCAAGTCCTGTGGCTTTTTCCTTCGTTTACAAAGCCGACCACGTTATGGTGTACATGCACTCATCCTGCATATGTGTACCATGCAGGTACGCTATAGTAAGAGTGAGAGTGATAGCCTTAGATGTTATTTCTAGCTCTGGTTGAGCGATAGGCATGTTGAGATGACTCGGCATCATGCGTGATACTCTTTTTTTGGGTATGAGTGACCTTATGTGTGGCTGTGACACATCAGATAACCAACTGTAGCGCTGCAGCGGTTATTCCCCGTGCGGCCCTTCTACTACTATTGTAGTACACCAAATCTGCTTGTGCAGCAAGCTCACAATTGCAGGCAGAGAATGGCTGGTTTTGCTAGTTTTTGCAGAGCTGAACCACATTGGAGTATGTTTGCCTCTGGATTATGTCCCAGTGAAGAGTGCATTGTCTATCATACTGACCACTACATGTTGTCCTCTCTTATAGGGCAACTGTGGGATTCCAATAAGTAGTACTTGGAGTACATTGTCTGTTCATTATGTCATATATGGCAAGTGTATAGTACTGTGTTTCACTTTTTAGAGGTCACATGTACTGGTACTGTAGTAACCACACTCATTGGATGACTGCTTCATCATGAGCACCTGTCAAAATTCTTTGTAACTAATACAATTTTCTATTGTGTTCTATCTCTCATGAGAGGAAAAAATAAGGATATCAGTCCAGTTTAACAGGATTGAGATTCATAATATATGTACCCTGAGCAAAAGTCAAGACTGTGCTATGCTGTTTCATTTAGCTCTATACTTACTGCATCATGTTGCATGCCGTCTTAAGGTGCAGCAAGCTCACAAGACCTGTTGGGTGCTCTTTATTATGGATCTTATGCATTGTAGCTCCGTGGGATATTTCCATTTCAAATTATACTTGAAAATAGTGTTTGTGCCCACATTCTGCAGCAGCTATATAGCGATTGATGCAGGACGTGCAAAAACAGATGTTTTTGACATAGTTTGACAACCCTAAACTGATTTGCTTCACAGCTGCGGTAACTATAATGTATGTCCACTCCTTTAAGTGGGTTGAATGTACTATGCTAACACAATTAGCCTTCGCAAGATAGTACCAACCCTGTGACAACATGTCTGCCATGTGGTATGCGTGAAGGGACCCAGTCAAAAGCCTAAAAGCCTAAAAGGTATGCAGACACTGTAGTTAAGTGAATCGTCTGCACTAGATTTACCACATTCACTGCTCAGTGCAGGAAGAGAATCTGAGGAATGAGATTTTCTAAGGAAGTTTAACGGAATTACCCAGTGCTTGGTTGAGATTGTTGGTTGATAGCACTGGCCATGGTTACACGTACCCTGCTCAGGCCCTTCCTGTTGTGCAATGGCAATAGTATGGAGCTACTTGCATGCATATTGTAGTCCTACTATTTTGTTGTGCAATACTATTTTTCCCTATTTCCACTAGTCTTGACTTGAGGGTCCATTTGACAGTTACCGTGAGTGATTTACGTATGTGCATGTGATATGGGAGGTAGGGTGCTTCATATCACTAGTTTTGTGTACAAAGCATGCGAGGAAGGCATTGTTCAGGCAGTAGATTGCTAAAATCAAAAGAGAAGTTTGCAAAGCCATATAACAGACAGACATTTTCCAACAAACTAACACTTTAAACTTGTGCACACTTACATGTAATTTTTTGCATAATGTATAGTCTTGTCCAATAGTGTGTCAGTGGACCAATATCATACATTCTAGTAGGGGAACTACATAAGCACCAAAAATATAGCTGTTTACTGCGCTAAACCAGTCTACATGCATGTATGCTAATTAATGCAGCCTGGCTGAGCCATAGTCAATCAAGTGGTAGTCCATAAACGGCCATCTGCATGTGTGTGATAAAGTTGACTGTGAATCTTTTTGCAGCCATTTGGATGAAGGTGTGAATCTCACTGTTGTTGACAGACCTCTTATGTCATTGGTCAGTGCAAGTATCAAGGCATCCATGAATATCGCACATGAATCCATTTAGCATGCTTTGCTGCTATTGTTCGAGCGGTCTTGAGTCCCATAGCCCTTAGCTATGTGCTCACATACTCACTTAATGCTAATCATGATGCTATTTGTGAGATTGCTTGCTCTGATTTCAAAATGAGATGCAACTAGAAATCATAGTCCAAGTTGTTGCATAATGCATGAGGTGTACAATAGACTTGGTCTGGGTAAGGACTGTTTTGGAACTGGTTAGGTCATGTGTTTGCCACTTGCCTCTTTAGTGCCCACCATAACATGTTTACTATAAAATGTCACTTGTTAGCACCACCATGCATCAGCAACATCAGCATCACCATCGTTGTGGTGATGATCCGTTGTCTATAGACTGCGTTCTAAAGCTTCTTGGCTTCTTAGCTTCTGCATGGTAATTCTTAAACTTCTGTGGAACCTCAAAGCACAAGGACGTCTTGGGACCAGCTCATTGTGTCGTTAATTGTCTTTAATAGGTTCAGAGTTTGAGATAACATTGAAATAGTTGATCTAGTTTGGGGCAGGAAATGTTCTCCTTGCTGTGGAGGTGCTAATTTTGTATTGTATCCTTAATCGAGATAGTCTTTATCAGAGGTTCCACTGTAGTAAAGCATAACGGCTACCCAGCTGTGCATGATCATGGTACACCATGCTCTAACGCTGGGTGCATGCGCTATAATTTTTATGTATGACAGTTATTTTTCCTGCAAATTGTATGTGCATCATGTACTTAGCATGCAATCACTTCCTCTTTAATAATTGAAAGGAGAGTTGTGTATTCAAGGAGTTAGTAACACAGAGGTTTCCCCCACTTTCCTGGAAAGTGCATGTCATTGTGGATGACCATGGAACCATTCTCCACCAAGCACATAATATCATCAACCTCACTGTCTAGTGGCGCAACAATGGCCTAGTCTCAACACTCGATTCACAATAGCTCGCCACTTGAATGGAACCATTGATGGAACTCCATGCACCCACCATAGTACTATTAATTTTAGCTTTGACACATGCGCTGGGCTGGGGTACACTAGTGATTCAGGTGTGCACATGCATACCAGTGGTCAGTGCCGTAGGCTGCTATCTTATTAACCCGCTGGCCAGTTTACACAGTGCACAAGGCTTTTCTCACATTAACTGGGACCAACAGGTTTTGCTAGTTGGAGCAGTCCGGGGTCTCACGTGTTCTTTCTAAACCACTTCCAAAGACCACACTACTCTGCCCCACTGACCATATATGCAAGGGCAAGCAAAAACGTGTCTTAGAGCTGATCCTCAGTGCTGTATAGCCAAGATCCTAGGGATATATACCATAGCCAGCCCTTATCTACATGCATGACGCTAGACTAAGTCCACTTCCACAAATCTGTTCATAATGTGGATAGCAGCACTCTAGCTTGTCACGGGGTTTAATTTTTGGTCGACAAATGGTTTTGCTCCAGTGCACTCCTGGGCATCCGAGGACACTGCTTGGGGATGAGGTAAATGTTCTTAGATAAATTCCACTACGGATATGGGTAATGGGATCAGCCAACTTGGTTGAGGACATCAGCCCTCAAGATGAGCTGGCAGTGCAGCTGATCAATGTGTTAGTTTATTCAATGAAGCTATACCTCGCTAGATCATCGTGGACAAAAGAGCCACCTTTTACAAGTCTTGAGTCTGCCCTCGAGCTAAAAAGCTAATGCATGAGGCTGTTACAGATTTGCTACTTTGCACCTAGTCAGCTGTTGCTGATTCAGTTATGATAAGAGTAGCCACCGTTGCCACTGTCAAGTACTTAAAGTCATGTAAATGACCAATTATTATACTTATGTTGTTGTAAGTGGTGCTGGCTTGTAGCCACCACTTGAGTCAAGGGTCTCTCCAGCTTGTAAACACTCTTTTGTTGAGTGCTAGCTCAGTGGTACGCATTAAGCTGCCTGAAGATTATTCATGATCTCACGAAGCCACGCTAGTGATAGGCTTATCTGCTTCGCATTTACCACTCACTTAACTCCTGGCCAGGGCTTCTGTGTTGACTCTGCTGTAGCTTATGCAAACCAGGTGTAAATTTGAGCTGAATAGCTAGTAGCTAGCTGAGCTGCATGAGCATCTATGGGCATGACTTTCACATCAATCATCATAATGATTGTTATCCACTGATATGCAGCTTGCAAGAATCATCAAGCAGGAGAGGTCAAGAGCTGAGGCCATCGTAGAACTGGTATTGAGTAAAGAGGTGCTAAGCGTTCATTTCGACGACATCTGTGAGTATGTTGGCGATGTTGAAGAAATGGACATGTAGCTATAGCTAATAAAAATACTTACAAAGTCATGAGACGTTATTATGGCATTCATATCTGTCTGTCCTTTATTTAGCACTTTCCTAATTTGGCACTATTAAGTTATTTTTATGTCACCAAGCTTAGTTGTATGATAACCATGTCTTAAAAGCTTTCACTCCCTACTGCGGTCTACTGATTATATTATTATGTACATGCATGCCGATAATATTCTGGCGGGGCCTGGGCTGTATGGTGTGGGAATGTAAGGGAAAATATGCTCAATAAAGATAGCAATTCTTGTTGTGCTACGGATAATGCCAGCCACAAGCAGATAAGAACCTGTGTGTGTCTTTGTTTATTCGTTTGTGTTGCTTAGCGATGGCCGCTATGAATTTTCCTCGCGTGAGCTCGTGTGCTGTGCGCATGCGTCCGATCTGCGCATCTGTTATTCAACGCGACTGTGATTGGTTGATTGGCTGCCCGCAAGAGTAGCCATATGCGTGCGCTCGATGCAAATAAAAGAGGTCACGTTTCGCAGTCAACTGATCATTTGAAACTGACACTCATCCTCGCGGATCATCCAGCCAACGCTCTTTGTCCCGACCTCGCCACGCGTGAACAAGCAACAACGACGGAGAAGCCTTACTCTTCTGCAGATTTGACCAGACACGAAGATCACGAACCGACATCGATGGCGTGCAAACTCGAACCGATGCCCATGAGCTACCAGAACGTGCATTGCGCCGTGCTGCAACCTCCTACGACCGTCTACCCTGGCATGACGGTCTCCTCGGCCTTACCGCAGCCTCAAATCATGACGAGCACCTACAGCAGCAGACCAAGTGAGCTACCAATGAGGAGCCTGTCGCCCTACAGCCACGCGACAATTCCCGATCCTTTTGGAGTCGTGGAGCCTCTCTATCACACTGCCTACCGCGGGATGAGCAGCTCCAGCAGCACCTCTGGCTACAGTCCTGAACTGGACCTCCTGGCTGATCTAGGTGAGGATGTCTTTGACGATCTTCCTCCAATCTCACCAGCTGATGCAAAGCTCTTTGGAGCAAACTTCATTGACTCCCTACATGGTCTGGACATTGACTTTGAGATGGAGCATCATCTCAATTCCGAACCAAATTCGTGTGGTGGCAGTCCAGTGAACATCACTCCCAGTCAACCTCCAGAGCTGATCAGCGTGCCTCCTCCAATTGGAGCAGAGACTGAAATTGGTGTAAATGTGTCACCAAAGCCGGCCCCCAAGAGACGAAACACGAGAAAGAATGGAGAAACGAGGCAGAGGAAGAAGTCTGCTCCGGCAGCTGTTCGTCGAATGAGCTCACTCGTCAAGCACTGCAAGGTAGCCGGGAAGTCCGACGGAGAAGCTGATGATGTCATCGCTACATCATCGAGCTTGGACCAGGATGGAGCAGAAGGTAGCAGTTCTCGTATTCTCGACAGTAGCAGGATCTACAGTTGTACGTATTCCGGCTGTGACAAGGCCTACTCCAAGAGTTCTCACCTTAAGGCTCACCTTCGCAGGCACACTGGAGAGAGGCCTTTTGCTTGCACCTGGCCTGGCTGCGACTGGCGATTCTCTAGGTCCGATGAACTAGCTCGCCACGAGCGAAAGCACACGGGAGTCAAACCGTTTGGCTGCACTATCTGTGGCAAGAAATTCACCCGCTCCGATCATCTGTCGAAGCACGTCAAGATTCATCTCAAGCCCCGCAAGCCCCGTGGTGGTGGGAAATCGAGGGGAAGACGTGTTAGCTCAATCTCAAGCATCGAAGAGAATACGTCTCCCATTGCCTCTCCATTCTCCGATAGTGCCTTGGGCCAGTCTCTTTGAACTTTCAATGAATTTCCATTTAATAATTATTATTACGGTGCTGGGCCAATGTCTCACTTACACACAAAATGCAGGTAATCACTTTTTCTTGGAACATGTTTTTTGTACTTCAGTCTTATTTTAAAATTTTAGAAATAATTTATAATGACCTTCTTTGTTGAAAATCAGACTTCAAAACTTACAAATGTTGTGTTGAATGTTTTATGATGGCAGCCCGATCATGTAATTATTGCTATAATATTATTATAGTAGCCTTTTTTTCCTGTCAATAAGTCACATTTAATTATTATCATGCAGTGCAACCACCATCACTTCAATGTTCTTAGACATTTTCATATGACACAGGTAGACCTTACTTTGTTAACGTTCATGCAATCCTTACTTACTTACCTATGACAGTTTGTGACTACTATTTTTTGTACATACATGACATTGTACACATAACTCTTTTCCTCATGACTCACGACAGTTTGGCCATTATTTGAACATGGAGACTTATTAATAACTTATTAAACTTGAGAAAAATGTGAACTCATAGCAGGGCATGTTCGTTTGGTGGGGGATTGAAATCAGAGTATCAAATATTTTGAAAGAGCTTGGCTATAACAATATGGTATTGTATGGTATACCACACAAGAGCGGAATTATTAGAACTGATTTTGATGGACATTGTGCATGCATGCATGATCTCAAGGTCATTAATTTTATGGAAAAGCCCCGCAAGCTTTTGCATGCCTAATAGCCGAAATCTATTGTATTTGCATGCCTAATAGCTGCATCTATTGTATGGGTGTGCTAGCTTGTTTGAGGGTATGTGTGCTAGGCCTAGTTTCACTATCAAGATTTGGTTTTATCAAGACACTACACTCTTACCAAGTTTATGCTTGGGGTTCTCCACATTATTCTTCCCTGTGATCATACTGAATGTATGATCACAATGCTTTAATAATGATTATTGCAAGCTCGGACCTTCATGTATCAGTGCTTGATAGATCTAGATCGATGGTACTACTAAACTATTAATATCTTTGCCATCACATGAATAGAGTACATAATTATGGTAAAAGTGAAACTGCATAATATTATTAATGATACTATTCAGTTGTTCTACTAATTTCTCCAAATTTTAAATTTATGTTGCTACATACCACTTGCTATTGTTTCAGTGTGTACATGTTGACTAAGGTCATGCAAATAGCTATCAGTACCATTGCAGGTGACCTGCTATCTTAATCTAAGCTCTCTCCACATAATATCTCCTCTATCGTAGACTGTAAGCACACTTAACAATTTGCAAATTCCATGTGCTTTGTCCTCTGACCATAGCAACATATGTGTTTGTATTGCCGTCAGGCTAACATAGGTTCCGTGTCAACAGGGGGCTTATCTCCTATCCCGATCTCTACTGATTTCCAGCGGGTATCTAAACATTGGGTCAGCTCGGTCTATCCCAGTGCTATCTTTCCCATGCATTCCTTTCCGTAAGAGGTCTCTTTTAGAGGGTATGCAAGCAAGATGCATCTATAACCATAATAATGCTTACACTTTTGTAGGAATTTAGCTGTACTGCGCCACTGCATGTGGAGTCGCATGAGTGAGTGAATACAATTCTACTGCCAGTGGTCAATCTATTATGATGTGGAGATCCCAGCAAGCTAGCTTCTTTGATGATCACTACCAGTTCTTATCTTTTTCTCAGCCTTTCATATTACCGGAGAAATAGTGAGTATAATTATCACACAAATGCATCAACACACATTTTCAGTATTAATTTTCTGAGGATACGGAAAAATTAATGGTAAAGGAATAATATAATATAGGCAAAGGGTATCGTGTGCATGACATAAAATTAGTACAACTATCCACGCGAATGCTCCATAGTTGCATCATAGAAGTGTGTGGGTTATCCCTCTAGATCTGTCAGTGTGATACACGTGTTCGTAACTGGGGGGATGCACATTTTTCAGACAGTGCCATATTATCTAATTGCACAATGGGATCCAATCATCATATCCGACAGTGCAAAGGAGAACAGACGATGTGGGTAGACATGTTCCCTTCCTGAGCAGAGACGGTGGCTAATCGGCCACCCACCATAAAGAGTCTCTTACCCTCTGCCACCCTGGGCTGATCACGATCGATGTGATCCATCAGCGATTGGAATGTAATCAATAAACACCAACTGGGTGAATGTATGCTTTGAATATTAGTACTTGCCTTCCGGTAGGTCTATGTGTATGGCACTAGTGCAGCTGCCAAGGTTCTAGCTTGATGATAATCATGGAAAGCTTTGCAGTGAGGTACACATACTCAGCTATCTGTCTAGAGGTACGCATGCTGGTACCATGCATGGCATACGTATCATAAATACTATTTTGTTAGAGAAGGTCATGAATAGGTTGTTTGCTTCCATAATATTCTAAGGACCTACCACATACTCATTAACTGATCGAATAAACATTATGATAATTTCCACTAACATAGTACCGGTATTGCTGTCAGTCAACAAAGTACTTGCACTTGTATGGTAATAACATTATTTATCATACATGTAGCAGTTCGATAATTTATTCAATTACATCTTTTCTCTGATGCCAGTATATAGCTAAACTGATTGCAATTGATCAGGATCATTTCATTATGGATCTCTGATCATTCCTATTAATTTTCAAGTTGCTAGAGTGTATTAAGTGGCAAGTTAAACCCATTAACGGTGTTCCAATAATTATTAATTTGAGTATGATTTATTATGGTGCTTTGCAAAGCTGCATTATGGCAACACTATGGCTGTAACATGGATGTGCTATCTAGATAATAATAATAATATATTATCAAGATAGGCAGAGGTCACTTTTAGTAGCTGCCGTTAGCTACTACACGTGTGAGGTACACTAATAATTAATTTTCTTGGTACATGCATTCCGACTGAGGGGGATGAATATCTACTAGCCACACAAAATTGACCCAAAATTCTGAATATGCAAATGTAATCTACATAATTGGGAAGGTTTTACTCAAGGGGCGTGGCTATCAGGGAGAGGAAGTGAATCTGCTGAATATATGCATCACTACTGATGAATATTCACACAATTCTAACCACCACTCTAAGCATGAATAAAATCAGCATTGCACTGCTACCTTGGTACCAATGTATGGCAAAACAAACAGCTGGAAAAATGCCCTTGGAGTCATATCAACCAATATTTTACAAGTATCTGGCCCGCATATGTACTCTTTAGCACAAATATGGTTGTTAAACTCACCTTGAATAGTCAGAGTGGCTCTTTGCAGAAAAGTGGGAGGGGGTCGAGAAGGTGCAGCCAGAGGGGGGTGGGGCTGCCTCACCGCAAGAGTCAGTTTTGCACGATTTTTCGTGAGCTTGTCATCTCTTTGCAGGAATTCGATGTTCTCTCCACAAATATAGCCATCTTAGCCTCCAATTCCGAGTTAAAAGTCGCTCTAGCATGTAAATTGCACGCTCAGTAGGTTAGAGTAAGTTGCTGCACTCGACTTAGTGTAAGACTAAATTGGGGGGTGGGGAGGGGCGTGATCTGAAGGGGGCGTATCCTCCATGTGACGCCCATCCACGCCCCCTGAGCTCGCTCTATGCATGCACTGTACACTCCAACTTGTGAATACACACAGTATGCTGTACATACATGGTAGAGTGCATAAAGTCTATGGAATGATAGCATGCAACTCTATAGCAAAAACAAAAGTGCAATGCTGGCAGGATTACAAAAACACCGTGTAAGGTAGATAGCCAGTAACAAGCTATATTTTTATTCACAATGTGTCATTGATCCCCGAGCTATTCGTACATCGAACCACATAGGGTATAGTTAGCTAAAATTTAATAATAATTAGTAGCTAAGGGTTTATTGAATCGCGTATAATATTATTATGATACTAGTACTCATTACTTTCTTCATAAGGTTATTTGATCCATTAAATAATTAGCTATTATAGCTACACTGCACATAATTATAGTACCGATTGCACGCTAACTCTATACTGATAATAATTATTACTATTAGTGAGCTGTATATGTTGAATAGTATCTCTCAGCAAAGATCTGCTCATTTGGCAGTACATCTTCTCTCTTTCTGTTCTTGTACAGCTTTCCAAGGACGAGCAGTAAAGTGCTGTTGAATATCAATACAATTATTACGAGCAACATGTACCAGAATCCACAGCTAATCACACCAGTGCTCCAGGTGATCATGTGCCTGGTGAATGGCACTGTAATTCCATATCCGATGAGTGCAATTATCAACACACTGCCATAAACAGTTCCAATTATAAGTCCTTTCATGGAGTAAGGGGTTTGAGCGCATATGAACTCGATACCACCAATGCCAAGGGTAACTATGGAAATGGCATTGAGAATATTTGAGAGCACCATCCATTTTGTGTCAAAATTGGAACTCAAAGCACTCTTTTCTTCAGAAAATATGCACTGGAGGGTTGAATTTTTGCCATTTTGGGCCAGATAGTTATTTCGAGCCATTAGGTCAAATATCATCAGTGTAATAACTCTTAATGCCTGAGTAACCACTCCAATAGAAAATTTCCAGTAACTTTTTACCCATGAGAAAAATTTGTGAAGTAGAGGATAGAGAATGAATTCATGCAGTGGTATTAATACTGTTCCAGTGATGAGCATTGTATTGGCATAGAATTTGTCCAGATAGCACTCAGTTCTTGGCACAGTAACTATCTCTTCGTCATGGAGAACGTGTATGAGAGAATCTCTGAATTTATTCACAATCACAACCACACCTGGCATGGCACAGCCAAAGAAGACTACCGTAAGTAGTCGTAGGAATGTTTTGACATCTTCCACCTGCTCTATCGTGAATGGTCCTCCATACTTGTGCTTACCCAGGTCTAGACGGGAAGGGAGCTCATCCTCACAGTAGGTGAAGGCACTCCGACATCTTGGGTGTTTGTTTTTAATCGCAAATTTAACAACTTTGTACACTAATTTGAAAGGATTTTGAGTCACCGGTTCCTTGATAAGCACATTATTTGATAAAAATGACAAGACTAACACCATAGTCAGACAGATACATGCATAAAGCTGCCCTATTATGTGATACTTCTGGTCTATGCACGTGTAAGCAAAATCGATAACAATTCCACCGCTCATGTAAGTCCACATAAACCAGCTTATGAAAGCAGTAATCTCAGTTGTTGAAGCATCTTGGAGCTGGTCTAGTCCAAACTGGATCACATTAGCCATGTATCCTCCAAGTCCAGCTGAAGCTATTATGAGCATTACTAGTAAAGCGTACATGTGAATGTGCTGGTAACTGTTCACCATTTGTGCCACTACAGAACTCACTGTAGCCAGCACAGAGCCAACCCACATGATCCATACGCTCCAGCGAATCACTTTGTAGCGTCCAAGATATGAATCAGCCAGCCACCCAGCTGGGGGTAGAATGAAGCAGTAGACTATGAAATATGGCGTGTGATCAAGTTGAACTTGGGGCATGTGTGATGCAAAGTAATAAAATAAAGCGGAGATTAAGTAGTTCCAGACAAGCACTATCAGAGCTCCTTTGTTTTTCAGCTTCCTTATCTGGTAGAAAGACTTGCAGCACGAAATGTCAAGAGGTTTGGTTCTTGTGCAGCGATACGATAAGACATGATCCATTGATTCAGCAGTTAGTGATTCTGTCACTTCGTCAAGAATAGTATGTCCTTCCATTTAGTATACACAACTAGCTAGCTATAGTTATACTCTTGGTCAGTCCCTTCTAACCTTTGGCTCAGTATGTTATTGTTATATAGCAATTTTGTTTACTATTAGTTTCAGATCCCAGAAGTGGAATTTTCAAAATATCACTATATATCTCTCAGCATAAGTTATGATAACAATTTTAAGCCTGTAAACAAGTTGCAGCTCCAAGAATATATAAATACTATTCTGGGCCACAGAACATAGCATTATTTCCTCTGAACAGTATCAGCTGCTAAATTGATAACATCATGACTCACAATTCAAGATCCTAGCCACAGCCGTCTATTGAACATGTAGCTACATCAATCTATCAGATAATTTAAATAGGTATCATGCGTATAATAATAATTGTGACCAGCTGTGAGAAAAGGAATCATTTGGGACTTCATGTTTGTCGTATGTAGCTTGTATGTGTGTATAGAGTCTACAATAGTAATGTACTGTAGGTGTATCCGCTCTATTGGTGTCTATACACTGATACAAGTATACTTACTACTGCATTTAATGGTCCCTTTTCTCATAGCAGGTCACATATATTATGTATACATAATTATTATTATAGCTATAGCTATCTGCTCAATCTAGAACCTGCACTGCTTTGTCATGTAATCTTTTGTGTTGCTAAAGAGCCTCTTGAGTTTCCTCTAGATACAACACTGACTAGCTACCTATAGATAACAATGCAAGCAATGAACTGTTCAAACCCAATCATGCATATAGGCCTGCAAAATGTGATTCCAACGAATATAAAGCTGTGGCAAAATAGATCTATATTATTATTATGACATGGATTAAAGTAAAAGTTGAAACAATCAACACAGTCACACATCTTGATCCTTCAATTAAGTTTGAGGGTACAGTTTTGTAGCAGTTAAGAGGCAGCTGTAGGGAGCAGTGGTTCACTTTCATTGAAAATGGAGTCACGGAAATGACCATAATGTTCAACTAAAGGTCGTCCTTTATTATGAGATGGATCATCCTCATCAATTTGTGCTGTTTTCTGTTTATGGCATCGGTGGCATAGTGGCTTAATGATAGCATAGAGCACTGTACCACAGAACTGTAGAAAGACAACTCCAGCCGACAGTCCAGTAGCGATTGACTGCAGGTGTGTTCCATTCGCCTGAGTGTAGGTGAAGAAGGTGAACCCACTAAGAAGAGTGAGATTGGATAGGTAGGAAATTTGGAGAATCAGGATGCCTCTACTCTTGTAAGGGTGTGTGACAACCATAAAATACATGAGCAAAATTCCAAAAATGAAAAGTAGAACAAGATTGATGTTTCGGGGGATGGCAAAAGTGGACACAAATGTCACTAGTAGAAATCCTCGGGTGAGCAGGAGCACTCCAAACCAATACTGGTGCTTGTGTTTGAGAGGGGCAAAGTATGCATCATACAGGGGATGTAGACGCATAATCCATCTCAGGAACGGAGCTGAAGGTAGACGCCGCAGCCACTGCATCAGTAGTAGGAGCAGTGTGTAGGGAAGCCACAGGAATAGCAGTGTAGCAACACCGACCAGAAATAGGAGTATGTGTGGGAAATGAAAATATGAAAGATTTCCATCAATTGACCACACAGCATGCGATGAAGACCCATTGGGATATTTAGAGTAGGTAAGAATTGAGAATTCTAGGGAAGACACTGCAGTACGCAGTAACTTCATATACGATAGAAGAAAGAGAGTGGCTAGAAGTGGAACTGCTCTGTTGCCAAGAAGCTTGGTAAGCCTGGATGAGTACCTTGCAGCTAATATTATTAGTCCAGCAATCGAAAATATGTACAGGGGGAAAATAAACTGTAACCAAGTCTTCCAGAAAGCGGTCAGACCCTTGGCAAAGCAGGTTTCAATCCCAAAATCTAAGTTTACCCAGGCAATGAATACCTTTAGAAAACTCAGTATAGGATTATTGTAACCTTCTGGTCTGTAGTGTATAGTTTCATTATAGGTCCACACAATATTGGAGTAGAAAATGAGGCCATTGACCATGCCCTGTGTAACGGTGAAATAATTATTAAGGGCTAAAATGAAGAGCACTAGTAGCAAACCTGCTACTGCAAAGAAGACAAGCAGTGCCAAATTATTGCTGTTTGGGCACTGAATGCAGTTGGAAGATCCAATTGCCAAGCTGAAATTCTCTCGACATCCGCCACACAGTATCCCAGCTCTATTGTGATTACACTGTCCAGCCAATGCATCTGATATATAGCAGAGACGGAAAAGTCTCTATATTGTGCCCCTCATGATTGTAACAGTAGTCGTATGGACAGTACTTATCATAGATTACCTCATTGTCCTTTATATCTAACCACAGACCTCCTGTCCATGACAAATATGTTTCTCCATTCGCTAGGCGACAAGTTACACCGAGATCATCAGTGAGAACGGGATAGCAGTCACACCGAGGGGGATCCCCCTGTAGAGCGAATCCAAGAGGGCAGGAAAGGATAGTGAAATTGACAAAGACTGGTGCGGTTAGTAGCGGACAAAAAATGGATGTGCACTGGGAAGATGAGGGCTGGAGAGCTTTTATATTAATGGAGTCCATTTGAACGGTAGTCAAGTATACGATGGCAAAGTCATTAGCCTGTGTATAGATTGAAATATTGATTTCACTGCAGTGTTCAATGCTGCTTACAACTTGAATATATTGTGAGAGGGATGGTGGCACAGAGTAGTGTAGGGGAAGAATGTTGATATAAAGGTCTCCAGTTGTTAATCCAAAATCTTTACCAACTAATACAACTGGCATGGTGAATGCTTCACCAGAATACACTGTATAGCTGAAGGAGTTGTTTTCACATAGTGGTTTTCCATCATTATCACAAAGGCACACTCGTAGTGGGTCGGAGGATACAGAAGAGTTGCTCTCAGTGCTGTTGTGGATAGTTAAATGGCACGAAAGATCCTGGGTTAATGAACAGTATCGTTGGAATGGGGAGCCACCGTAAAAGTCATTTCCACCATGAAGGGCAGAATTGTTGGCCAGGTAAAGATCGTACGAAGGGAGAGTGCCATCACGGATACTCTTATGGCAGTTTAGTAGATCAAGGAAGCAAACGGAAGGAGCTTTTGAATTGATAACCACGTTTGGTAGAACACCAGGCTCTATATAAATAGCTCCTCCTTTTTGAAGTGCTAAATTATTGGCAAAAGTAATGTTAGCATCAGCAGCGATATGTAGTACAGAATAATGCAGAGCAATGGCAGCACCCTTGATACCAGTGTTATTTACAAACGAAACATTTCCAGACAGTGTGATATTGCTGTAGAAAGAAGCAATTGCTGAATTCATAGTGGTAGCAGAACAGACGGTTCCCAATAGAAGAACATGTGTGTACTGTGCCACTATTGGAGTATTGAAAAATGTGCAGTCTTCAGCCTGTAGGCCCCTATCCATCAGCATGTTTGCGTTTTCAAATCTGCTTGCCACAAGTGTGGAATTTAAATGGAAATTATACTGACCCCCTTGTAGAATCGACTGCTCAATGATTAATTGGGTGTGGGTCGCGGAAGTAGTATCAATCCAACAATTTTGCATTGTAGCTGCCACAATAGTGAACATCATCGGAGCTGGATAGTCAGTGGCCATTGACACCAACAATTTCCAGTTGATGAGAATAAGATTTTCGATGATCACCACATTATTATACAACAGCTTCAAATGGTATGCCGACGCATTCAGCTCTAGATCTGATGCCACTACCTTCACCTGTTCACTCTCTCCTATCATCCGAAAGATAGGCGTAAAAATTAATGGGGTTTGAGGCCTGTCATCTAGGGAATGACTTCCACTCAAGAACAGCAGTGTGACATTCTTTTGACGGTTAAGTTCACTTGCACTGTCAAGGTAATCGTTCAATGTCTCACAAGGCTGACCAGGACACTTGGTAGTCTTGGATGATTTCACATAGTACGTCACTCCATGATCAGACTCTGCTGCTGCCAATTGCAAATTTGGAGACACCTCTCCCAATAAGAATATCACAAGAAGAAAGAGCTTCATTCTGCACTGAGGAGTGAATCGAAAATCTTCACGATAACCGCAAGTTAATTAGCGAGCTACACAATGGTACACAATGCTATGTGGGCGGGAGCAGGTCAGGTTCGGGTTAATTGAGGTCAATTGCACATTCTCCTGAGCTGTAGCTGCTCACGCATGCGCATAATCAGGTATGAATTTGTGACCTTCGATCAGGAAGCTCCTCTAGACTAGTTCAGTGGACCAATGCTGTAACGGTAAAAAAAAAATCATAGTAGATCTAATCCTATAGATGTCACTGGCTGTAGGTCTGCTATACCCACGCCATGCAATTCATGCTGTGACTCTGGAACACAATGTCATATCAAATCTTTATTGTGCTGCTGGCCCGAATGTAATTATTGTGATAGCCACCCAGGCCACTTAGCTACTGACAACCAGATGAGTATATACACAAATAATACTATTATAGTACTGATTGCATGCTATAAACTCTATACTGATAATCATTGAAGAGTCGAGAACCAGTCTGAGAGTGGCCTAACCACAAATTAAATCCGGGAAATTGTCTAAAATGGACTAACAACCAAACACCCTATACTCTACCAAATCACTCAAATTTTCAAAAATGTATATTTTCAGTTGCTCACAAAGTGCATTTTAAACATGTTTTCAAGATTGGGGGGGGGGGGGGGGGGGGGGGGCTAACTCAAAATTTGTGGGTTAGGCCACTCTGGTTCTGAGCCCTTCAATTATTATTACTAGTGAGCTATGTATCAGTATTTGAATAGTATCTCTCAGCAAAGATCTGTTCATTTGGCAGTACATCTTCTCTCTTTCTGTTCTTGTACAGCTTTCCAAGGATGAGCAGTAAACTGCTGTTGAATATCAATACAATTATCACGAGCAATAGGTACCAGAATCCGCAGCTAATTACGTCAGTGCTCCAGGTGATCATGTGCCTGGTGAATGGCTCTGTTATTCCGTATCCAATGAATGCAATTATCACCACACTGCCATAAACAGTCCCGACCATAAGTCCTTTCATGGAGTAAGGGGTTTGGGCACACATGAACTCAATACCACCGATACCAAGGGTAACTATGGAAATGGCATTGAAGATATTTGGGAGCACCATCCATTTTGTGTCAAAATCGGACCTCAAAACACCCTTTTCTTCAGAAAATATGCACTGGAGGGTTGAATTTTTGCCATTTTGGACCAGATAGTTATTTCGAGCCATTAAGTCAAATATCATCAGTGTAATGACTCTTGTTGCCTGAGCAACAACTCCAATAGAAAATTTCCAGTAACTTTTTACCCATGGGAAATATTTGTGAAGTAGAGGATAGAGAATGAATTCATGCAGTGGTATTAATACTGTTCCAGTGATGAGCATTGTATTGGCATAGAATTTGTCCAGATAACACTCAGTTCTTGACATATTAACTATCTCTTCATTATGGAGAATGTGTATGAGAGAATCTCTGAATTTATTCACAATCATAACCACACCTGGCATGGCACAGCCAAAGAAGACTACTGTAAGTAGTCGTAGGAATGTTTTGACATCTTCCACCTGCTCTATCGTGAATGGTCCTCCATACTTGTGCTTACCCAGGTCTAGACGGGAAGGGAGCTCATCCTCACAGTAGGTGAAGGCACTCCGACATCTTGGGTGTTTGTTTTTAATCGCAAATTTAAAAACTTTGTACACTAATTTGAAAGGATTTTGAGTCACTGGTTCCTTGATAAGCACATTATTTGATAAAAATGACAAGACTAACACCATAGTCAGACAGATACATGCATAGAGCTGCCCTATTATGTGATACTTCTGGTCTATGCACGTGTAAGCAAAATCGATAACAATTCCACCGCTCATGTAAGTCCACATAAACCAGCTTATGAAAGCAGTAATCTCAGTTGTTGAAGCATCTTGGAGCTGGTCTAGTCCAAACTGGATCACATTAGCCATGTATCCTCCAAGTCCAGCTGAAGCTATTATGAGCATTACTAGTAAAACGTACATGTGAATGTGCTGGTAACTGTTTACCATTTGTGCCACTACAGAACTCACTGTAGCCAGCACAGAGCCAACCCACATGATCCACATGCTCCAGCGAATCACTTTGTAGCGTCCAAGATATGCGTCGGCCAGCCACCCAGCTGGGGGTAGAATGAAGCAGTATACTATGGAGTATGGTGTGTGATCAACCCGGGGCACATGTGATACAAGGTAATAAAATAAAGCGGAGATTAAGTAGTTCCAGACAAGCACTATCAGAGCTCCTTTGTTTTTCAGCTTTCTTATCTGGTAGAAAGACTTGCAGCACGAAATGTCAAGTGGTTTGGTTCTTGTGCAGCGATACAACAAGACATGATCCATTGATTCAGCAGTTAGTGGTTCATTCACTTCGTCAAGAACAGCATGTCCTTCCATTATGTACACACAGCTAGCAGCTATACTCTTGGTCAGTCCCTTCTAACGTTTGGCTCAATATGGTATTGGCTATTAGAAATTTTGTTTACTATTAGTTTCAGATCCCAAAAGTGGAATTTTCAAAATATCACTATATATCCTTTAGCATAAGTAATTTTAAGCCTATAAACAAGTTGCAGCTCCAAGAATATATAAATACTATTCTGGACCACAGAATATAACATTATTTTCCCAGGCCGGGCTCAGAACAATATTAGACGCTAAACTGCTGATATCACGACTCACGAGATCCTAGCCACAGCTATCTACTGAACATATATACACCGATCTATCAGATATACCCTTAAATAGGTATAATGACATTGTGTATAATATAAATTATAATAGACAAGCACAGAGTCTCAGCGATTCAGAAGCTCTAGGTCTATATAGCTATAGCTGCAGCCTCCCCAGGTGGTTCAACATTTATGCAACGGTGATTGTTTGTTCAAAGAGTGTTATGATCTGCAATGTTTCTTTAACAGATTGAGATGGAAAAACTTTCCACAAATGTGGAGGAAAATTAATTTTGCACTTATGAGATTTCTAATCAGCTACTCTTCTTGGTCATGGGTCCTCTAGATATTATATTATACTTTGCGGCTGCCTTATTGTGCTTTTAGATGTCGAAGCTGATTCAGGTGCTTGTATGGAGCTCTTAAGCTTGGTATTGTAAGTGATTTAGCTGTTGTTGATCCCTCAGGTGCCCTAATTCACTTAATTAGCCACTAGGCCTTAGGTGCACTTGGTATCATAATATGATATTGGTATCCTTGGTGCCTTAGGTAAGGTATCCAAAGTGTTCTATGTGTCCCATAGATAGCTATAGGCAATAATATTCGTGTTTTTTCTACCGTCACTTGATTTGCTTTTCTCAATAAGCTATCATGATGTGCCTGTTCATTGTGATTCGTTGGTGCTATCCTTAACTATTCATATTATCCCCTAGTTATTATTATGGCCGGTAGGGATGGGGGCGTCACATTACTGCCTGGTTACTTTATTCCTGCACCTATCAGTATACTCAAAAAGCAAGCGTAGGGATGTATAGTGGACATGATTATCCCTACAAATCTTGTTTGTGTACTTTTTGGCCCTCCCATCCCTACTTCATCCTTCAATTTCATTGTTTGTTTTACGCAGTGTCTAGAGTGCCGGCAAATTTACTATCCAAATTTATATTGCCATATGCAGGAGGGGGCAGGGACTAGGGCTACGTAAGAGTACAGTATTTTATATGGACTTACCGGAACTATAACGCTTAAATTGCGGTGCCGGTACCGGCACTGTAGACACAGCGTTTTTTATACTTGTTTCTGTTCTTTTTTGCTCCATCTGGTATGATAACTAAGTATTATGTACATAATTATAGCTATAACTATCTGCTCAATCTAGAGCCTGCCGCGTGACTGCTTTGTCATGTTGTATGTTGCTAAAGAGCCCCTTGAGTTTCCTCTAGATACAACACTGAATATACCTATAGATAACAATGCAAGCAATGAACTGTTTAAACCCAATCATCAGGGGCATAGGAAGATGTTTTGTGTTGGGGGGGGGCCATATTAATACTTTTGTGGGTCCTACCCCAGATGCATCAATACTCGATCTGTATACATGCAATAATTGTCCAAAAGATATTGCGTATGAAGCGTCAGCTCAAAAACCTGGGGGGGGGGGGGGGGGGGGGGGGGGGGGGGGCTGGCCCTGAGTGGCCACCCCGGTTCCTACGCTCATGATCATGTAATATATGGGCCTGCAAAATGTGATTCCAACAAATATAAATATGTAACAAAATATTATATTATTATTATACTATGACATGGATTAATGTAAAAGTTGAAACAATCGACACAGTCACACATCTTGATCCTTCAATTAAGTTTGAGGGTACAGTTTTGTAGCAGTTAGTAGGCAGCTGTAGGGAGCAGTGGTTCACTTTCATTGAAAATGGAGTCGCGGAAATGACCGTAATGTTCAACTAAAGGTGGTCCTTGATTGTGAGATGGATCATCCTCGTCAATTTGTGCTGTTTTCTGTTTATGGCATCGGTGGCATAGTGGCTTAATGATAGCATAGAGCACTGTACCACAGAACTGTAGAAAGACAACTCCATCCGACAGTCCAGTAGCGATTGACTGCAGGTGTATTCCGTTTGCTTGTGTGTAGGTGAAGAAGGTGAACCCACTAAGAAGAGTGAGGTTGGATAAGTAGGATATTTGGAGAATCAGGATGCCTCTACTCTTGTAGGGGTGTGTGACAACCATAAAATACATGAGCAAATTTCCAAAAATGAAAAGTAGAACAAGATTGATGTTTCGGGGGGGATGGCAAAAGTGGACGCAAATGTCACGAGTAGAAATCCTCGGGTGAGCAGGAGCACTCCAAACCAATACTGGTGCTTGTGTTTGAGAGGGGCAAAGTATGCATCATACAAGGGATGTAGACGCATAATCCATCTCAGGAACGGAGCTGAAGGTAGACGCCGCAGCCACTGCATCAGTAGTAGGAGCAGTGTGTAGGGAAGCCACAGAAATAGCAGTGTAGCAACACCGACCAGAAATAGGAGTATGTGTGGGAAATGAAAATATGAAAGATTTCCATCAATTGACCACACAGCATGCGATGAAGACCCATTGGGATATTTAGAGTAGGTAAGAATTGAGAATTCTAGGGAGGACACTGCAGTACGCAGTAACTTCATATATGATAGAAGAAAGAGAGTGGCTAAAAGTGGAACTGCTCTGTTGCCAAAAAGCTTGGTAAGCCTGGATGAGTGCCTTGCAGCTAATGCATGGACCTTTGTTCCTTTTTTTTTCGATAGAGAAGCTTACAACAATTATTATTCTTGTGCTATATAAAACATTACAACCGGTTCCATTGGTTTATCAGTTAGTGATTCATCCTCCTGGCTGCTAGCTTCTTTTAAATTAATTTTGCCATTGCAGCTGCTATTCTATTGACTCACTCTACACACTAGCTAGACTAATTTACTAGCTAAATAATAATTAATCTAAGCCCCTCACAATGCAGTCCCAAATGAAGGTAAGAGAGAACTTTATTTCTCTTATCAAAACAAATGGACAAGTTGTGTCACCACAAGAACAATAATATTATTAATGACAACAGCAATGTCTTCACACTATATATAATAATACAATATAATATATTATAGCTGTTGTTATGTCCTCCTACTAAATATATACCAGTATTATAGTAGCTACTGACTGCATGTTAATTCTAAGTTATGTGTCAGTATGTGAATAGTATCTCTCAGCAAAGATCTGTTCATTTGGCAGTACATCTTCTCTCTTTCTGTTCTTGTACAGCTTTCCAAGGATGAGCAGTAAAGTACTGTTGAATATCAATATAATTATCACGAGCAAAAGGTACCAGAATCCACAGCTAATCACGCCAGTGCTCCAGGTGATCATATTCCTGGTGAATGGCACTGTAATTCCATATTCAATGAATGCAATTATCACCATACTGCTATAAACTGTTCCGACCATAAGTCCTTTCATGGAGTAAGGGGTTTGGGCACATATGAACTCAATAGTACCGATGCCAAGGGTAACTATGGAAATGGCATTGAGAATATTTGGAAGCATCATCCATTTTATGTCAAAACTGGAGCTCAAAACACCCTTTTCTTCAGAAAATATGCACTGGAGGGTTGAATTTTTACCATTTTGGACCAGATAATTGTTTCGAGCCATTAATTCAAGTGCCAATAGTGTAATGACTCTTGTTGCTTGAGCAACCACTCCGATAGAAAATTTCCAGTAACTTCTTACCCATGAGAAATATTTATGGAGTAGAGGATAGAGAATGAATTCATGCAGTGGTATCAGTATTGTTCCAGTGATGAGCATTAATATTGTATTGGCATAGAATTTGTCCACATAGCACTCAGTTCTTGGCACAGTAACTATCTCTTCATCATGGAGAACGTGTCTGAGAGAATCTCTGAATTCCTTCACAATAGCAGCCACACCTGGCATGGCACAGCCAAAAAAGACTACTGTAAGCAGTCGTAGGAATGTTTTGACATCTTCCACCTGCTCTGTTGTAAATGGTCCTCCATACTTGTGCTTACCCAGGTCTAGACGGGAGGGGAGCTCATCCTCACAGTAGGTGAAGGCACTTCGACATCTTGGATGCTTGTTTTTGAAGGCAAATTTAACAACTTTGTACACTAATTTAAAAGGATTTTGGGTCACTGGTTCCTTGATAAGCACATTGTTTGATAAAAATGACGAGATTAACACCATAGTCAGACAGATACATGCATAAAGCTGCCCTATTATATGATACTTCTGGTCTATGCATGTGTATGCAAAATTGATAACAATTCCACTGCTCATGTAAGTCCACATAAACCAGCTAATGAAAGCAGTAATCTCAGTTGTTGAAGCATCTTGGAGCTGGTCTAGGCCAAACTGTATCACATTAGCTTGATATCCTCCAAGTCCAACTGAAGCTATTATGAACAATATAAATAAAATGTACGTGTGAACGCGCTGGTAACTGTTCACCATTTGTGCCACTACAGAACTCACTGTAGCCAGCACAGAGGCAATCCACATGATCCAGCGAATCACCCTGTAACGTCCAAGATAAACATCAGCTAGCCACCCGGCAAAGGATAGAATTAAGGAATACGCTATGTAATATAGTTTATAGTCAGATGCATGGATAGCTAGGTAAAATGCTAAACTGGTGACTAAATAGTTCCACACAATCACCACTATAGCACCTTTGTTTTTCAGCTTCCTTCTTTGGTAGAGAAATTTGCAGCAATTATTATGCATTTTGGTTCCTCTGCTATAGAATGATACAACTGGTTCCATTGATTTATCTGTTAGTGATTCATCCTCCTGGCTGCTGGCTTCTTTTAAATTTGTCATTGTAGCCGCTCTTTCGTCGATTTACTCAATATAGCTACTAGCTCCTTCTACTAGCAAATCTCTCTCTTTTACACAATTCAGTCCCAAGTGAAGGCAAGAGATCTCTTCAAAACACTCATCGAAACTAGTGGACGAGTTGCGTTCCCTCAAAAACAAGTGACCACAGCAGTGTTTTCCCACCACAATTTCTATTATAGTATGGTTGTAACAAATACATGCAGCAATTTGATTGGTCATGCAGTTGGAGGTCCATTATTTCATTTAGAATATAGTTGTAACCAATACAGCAATCTGATTGATCAGTTGGAGGTCCGTTATTTCACTTAGAGTCCTCTCAATTCACTTATATAGACCTCTTACAGAGGTAGGTCTATTATTGGGCTGCCAAGGGCAAGAGAGATGCACAGTGCAACAGTAGCCCAGTCCCCAGGCTAAATGTCATGGTTACAGGTGCTATATTCTAAATCAGTTAGAGATCTCGTCCAACGGTCTGTACACTTTTAAAGAGATAGTAATACCCTTGATTCGCTTGGGATACTACAGCTCCAGGCCTTAATTTTGGTCTCTTAAGATGCGTAGAGACCTTGGACTCAGTCTCTAACTATTGTTTTTATAGTACTAGCTAGCAGCTACATTTCATAATGACCTGATACATTTAAGAGAAGGAATTGCTTCATACTTCACAGAGGCGTTTAATTATGGCTACAACTCCCAATCTCAGTCTCAAGCCACTATCCGCAAATTAATTAGCAAGTTATGTGAGTGGGAGCTGGTCAAGGCAACTGGTATAACTGAGACTATTAATTATATTCACGCATGCGCATAAGTGGTGGACCTTTTGGTAGAGAGGCTTGCAACAATTATTATGTATTTTATTCTTGTGCTATGATGCATTATAACTGGTTCCATTGATTTATCGGGTAGCTACCATAGTGATTCATCCTCCTGGCTGCTATTGCTTCTCTTAAATTTGCCATTGCAGCTGCTATTCTATTGACTCACTCTACACACTAGCTAGGCTACTTTACTAGCTAGCTAAGTATTTATATGTAATCTAAGCCCCTCACAATGCAGTCCCAAATGAAGATAAGAGAGCTCTTTATTTCTCTTGTGAAAACAAATGGAGGAGTTGTGTCACCACAAGAACATAATTAATGACAAAAGCAACATCTTCCCACTATAATATACAATAACTATATTATTATATCCTCCTACTATTATACCAGTATTACAGTAGCTATATAGCTACTGACTGCATGCTAATTCTAAGCTATGTGTCACTCTGTGAATAGTATCTCTCAGCAAAGATCTGCTCATTTGGCAGTACATCTTCTCTCTTTCTGTTCTTGTACAGCTTTCCAAGGATGAGCAGTAAAGTGCTGTTGAATATCAATACAATTATCACGAACAACAGGTACCAGAATCCGCAGCTAATCATGCCAGTGCTCCAGGTGATCATGTGTCTGGTGAATGGCACTGTAATTCCATATCCAATGCATGCAATTATCACCACACTGCCATAAACTGTTCCGACCATAAGTCCTTTCATGGAGTAAGGGGTTTGGGCACATATGAACTCAATACCACCAATACCAAGGGTAACTATGGAAATGGCATTAAGAATATTTGGAAGCACCATCCATTTTATGTCAAAACTGGAGCTCAAAGCACCCTTTTCTTCGGAAAATATGCACTGGAGGGTTGAATTCTTACCATTTTGGGTCAGATAGCTGTTTCGAGCCATTAAATCAAGTACCACAAGTGCAATAACTCTTAATATCTGAGCAATAACTCCAATAAAAAATTTCCAGTAACTTCTTACCCATGAGAAATATTTGTGAAGTAGAGGATAAAGAATGAATTCATGCAGTGGTACCAGTACCGTTGCAGTGATAAGGTCTGTGTAGACATAGAATATTTTCTCATAGCACTCAATGCTAGGTTGATTAAGAATGTCCTTATCGAGGGTAATGTGTAATAGGTGATATCTGAAATTATTCACAATAGTAACCACACTTGGCATGGCACAGCCAAAAAAGATTAATGTAAGAAGCTGTAGGAAAGTTTTGACATCTTCCACCTGCTCTGTTGTGAATGGTCCTCCATACTTGTGCTTACCCAGGTCTAGACGGGAGGGGAGCTCATCCTCACAGTAGGTGAAGGCACTGCGACATTTTGGATATTTGTTTTTGACAGCAAATTTGATAACTCTGTATACCAATCTGAAAGGATTTTGAGTTACTGGTTCTTTAGCAAGCAAACTCTTCGTCAAAAATAGCAAGATTAGTGCCGCGCTGAGACAAGTGCATACACAGAGTTGCCCAAATATGTGGTATTCCTTTTTTACACATGTGTAAACATAATTAAGTGTATTGGCTCCGCTCATGTAAGTCCACATAAACCAGCTAATGAATGCAGTTATTTCCGTTGTTGAAGCATCTTGGAGCTGGTCTAATCCAAACTGAATCACATTAGCCCAGTATCCTCCAAGTCCAGCTGAAGCTATTATGAGAAGTGCAAGTGAAATTGATGTGTGAAAGTGCTGGTAGCTATTCACCATTTGTGCCACTACAGAACTCACTGCAGCCAGCACAGAGGCAATCCACATGCTCCACATGCTCCAGCACATTACTTTGTACCGTCCAAAGTACACATCAGCCAGCCACCCAGAAAAAGGGAGAACGAAGGAACATGCTATGAAATAATATGGTTTATAGTCAGATGCACGTGTTAAAAGGTAAAGTGCTAAACTGGTGACTAAATAGTTCCAAACAATCACCACTATAGCACCTTTGTTTTTTAGCTTCCTTCTTTGGTAGAGAGACTTGCAGCAATTATTATGCATTTTGGTTCCTCTGCTATGGAATGCTACAACTGCTTCCATAGATTCATCTGTTAGTGATTGATCCCCCTGGTTGCTGGTTTCTTTTAAATTTGCCATTAATTGTAGCTGCCCTTTCGTCGATTTACTCAGCAGACTAGCTCCTTCTACTAGCAAACCTCTCACTTTCGCAAGATTCAGTCCCAAATGAAGGCAAGAGACCTCTTCAAAACTCTCAAAGATAAATGACCACTGAAGTGTTTTTTTCCACCACAATTAATAGTATTAAGTACTAGTGGCTATTTCACAATGAGTAGTACTTAGTACTATTAGTTGTGTAGAAAAAACACTTCTGTGGTCATTGATTTTTGAGGGGACACAACACGTCTATTTGTTTTGACAAGAGTCTTGAAGAGGTCTCTTGCCTTCATTTGGGACTGAGTCTTGCAAAAGTGAGATGTTTGCTAGTAGAACAGTGATTCACACTGCTTGTTCAACACATGTGACTGTGTACTTGTCGATAAGACAATACAATTATTGACAGTAGAGGGAAACATTTATGGCTACAACTCCCAATCTCAGTCTCGAGCCACTAATTAACAAGTTATATATATGTGTGGGAGCTGGTCAGTCTATTCACGCATGCGCAGAAGCAGTGCAAATGCATGGACCTTTGTTCCTTTTTTTGGTAGAGAAGCTTGCGACAATTATTATTCTTACGCTATGTAAAACATTACAACCGGTTCCATTGATTTATAAGTTAGTGATTCATCCTCCTGGCTGCTAGCTTTTTTTTAAATTTTCCATTGCAGCTGCTATTCTATTGACTCACTCTAAACACTATAGCTAGTCTAAGACTACTTTACTAGCTAAGTAATTACTCTAAACCCCTCACAATGCAGTCCCAAACGAAGGTAAGAGAGCTCTTTATTTCTCTTGTCAAAACAAATGGACAAGTTGTGTCACCACAAGAACATTATTATTAATGACAACAGCAATGTCTTCACACTATAATAATACAATAGCTGTTATTATGTCCTCCTACTAAATACCAGTATTATAGTAGCTACTGACTGCATTCTAATTCTAAGCTAGCTATGTGTCACTCTGTGAATAGTATCTCTCAGCAAAGATCTGCTCATTTGGCAGTACATCTTCTCTCTTTCTGTTCTTGTACAGCTTTCCAAGGATGAGCAGTAAAGTACTGTTGAATATCAGTATAAGTATCACGAGCAACAGGTACCAGAATCCGCAGCTAATCACGCCAGTGCTCCAGGTGATCATGTGCCTGGTGAATGGCACTGTAATTCCATATCCAATGAATGCAAATATCACCATGCTGCTATAAACTGTTCCGACCATAAGTCCTTTCATGGAGTAAGGGGTTTGGGCACATATGAACTCAATAGTACCGATGCCAAGGGTAACTATGGAAATGGCATTGAGAATATTTGGAAGCATCATCCATTTTATGTCAAAACCGGAGCTCAAAGTGCCCTTTACTTCAGAAAATATGCACTGGAGGGTTGAATTTTTGCCATTTTGGATCAGATAGTTGTTTCGAGCCATTAATTCAAGTACCAATAGAGTAATGACTCTTGTTGCTTGAGCAACCACTCCGATAGAAAATTTCCAGTAACTTCTTACCCATGAGAAATATTTGTGAAGTAGAGGATAGAGAATGAATTCATGTAGCGGTATCAGTACTGTTCCAGTGATGAGCATTGTTTTGGCATAGAATTTGTCCACATAGCACTCAGCTCTTGGCATAGTAACTATCTCTTCGTCATGGAGAACGTGTATGAGAGAATCTCTGAATTCCTGTACAATCACAACCACACCTGGCATGGCACAGCCAAAAAAGACTACCGTAAGCAGTCGTAGGAATGTTTTGACATCTTCCACCTGCTCTGTTGTAAATGGTCCTCCATACTTGTGCTTACCCAGGTCTAGACGGGAGGGGAGCTCATCCTCACAGTAGGTGAAGGCACTTCGACATCTCGGGTACTTGTTTTTGATGGCAAATTTAACAACTTTGTACACTAATTTGAAAGGATTTTGAGTCACTGGTTCCTTGATAAGCACATTGTTTGATAAAAATGACAAGATTAACACCATAGTCAGACAGATACATGCATAAAGCTTCCCTATTATGTGATACTTTTGGTCTATGCAAGTGTATGCAAAACTGATAACAATTCCACCGCTCATGTAAGTCCACAAAAACCAGCTAATGAAAGCAGTAATCTCAGTTGTTGAAGCATCTTGGAGCTGGTCTAGTCCAAACTGAATCACATTGGCCCAGTATCCTCCAAGTCCAACTGAAGCTATTGTGAGAAGTGCAAGTGAAATTGATGTGTGATCATGAATGTGCTGGTAACTGTTCACCATTTGTGCCACTACAGAATTCACTGCAGCCAGCACAGAGGCAATCCACATGATCCACATGCTCCAGCGAATCACCCTGTAGCGTCCAAGATAAACATCACCTAGCCACCCGGCAAAGGGTAGAATGAAGGAACACGCTATGTAATATAGTTTATAGTCGGATGCATGGATTGCTAGGTAAAATGCTAAACTGGTGACTAAATAGTTCCACACAATCACCACTATAGCACCTTTGTTTTTCAGCTTCCTTCTTTGGTAGAGAAATTTGCAGCAATTATTATGCATTTTGGTTCCTCTGCTGTAGAATGATACAACTGGTTCCATTGATTTATCTGTTAGTGATTCATCCTCCTGGCTGCTGGCTTCTTTTAAATTTGCCATTGTAGCCACTCTTTCGTCGATTTACACAATATAGCTACTAGCTCCTTCTACTAGCAAACCTCTCTCTTTTACACAATTCAGTCCTAAATGAAGGCAAGAGACACTGGACTAAAAATCAGATTTCCAATACTAGGAAATGTGCAGTGTAGGGCAAAATTTCATGTAGACTTTTCTGAAACTGAAGGAAATTTTGCCCTATACTGTATAAGTTCCTTTACGTTTCCTTCAACGCAGATTGAAGGAAATACATCTTTTTTTCTAGTGAGACCTCTTCAAAACACTCATCGAAACAAGTGGACGAGTTGCGTTCCCTCAAAAACAAGTGACCACAGCAGTGTTTTCCCACCACAATTTCTATTATAGTATGGTTGTAACAAATACATGCAGCAATCTGATTGGTCATGCAGTTGGAGGTCCATTATAAATATAGTTGTAACCAATACAGCAATCTGATTGATCAGTTGGAGGTCCATGATTTCACTTAGAGATCTCTCAATTCACTTATATAGACCTCTTATATAGAGAGGTAGGTCTATTATTGGGCTGCCAAGGGCAAAGAAAGATACACATGCAGCAGTAGCCTAGTCCCTATATAGAACGCTACAACTGGTTCCATTGGTTTATCTATTAGTGATTCATCCTTCTGGCTGCTGGCTTATTTTAAATTTGCCATTGTAGCCACTCTTTCGTTGATTTACTCATTATAGCTACTAGCTCCTTCTACTAGCAAACTTCTCACTTTTGCACAATTCAGTGAACCTGAATGCGAAAATGAATGCGAAAGACCTCTTCAAAACTCTCATCGAACAAATGGACGAGTTGTGTTCCCTCAAAAACAAATGACCACAGCAGTGTTTCCCCACCACAATTATTATTATAGTAGCTATAGTTGTAATAAATACAGTAATCTGATTGATCAGTTGGAGCTCCATTATTCACTTACAGACCTCTTTGAGAGGTAGGTCTATTAGGTAGGTCTATTATTGGGCTGCCAAGGTCTTAAGAGAGATGCACAGTGCAACAGTAGCCCAGTCCCCAGGCTAAATGTCATGGTTACAGGTGCTATAATATTATTCTAAATCAGTTAGAGACCTCGTCCAACGGTTTTTACACTTTTGAAGAGACCCTTCGACCCTTAGTAATCTTGATTCGCTTGGGATACTACAGCCCCAGGCCTTAATTTTGGTTTCTTAAGATGCGTAGAGACCTTGGATTCAGTCTCTAACTTAGCTAACAGCTACATTTCATAATGACCTGATACATTTAAGAGAAGGAATTGCTTCATACTTCACTGAGGCATTTAATTATGGCTACAACTCCCAATCTCAGTCTCGAGCCACTATCCGCAAGTTAATTAGCAAGTTATGTGAGTGGGAGCTGGTCAAGGCAGACTATTATATTCACACATGCGCAGAAGCAGTGGACCTTTTGGTAGAGAGGCTTGCAAAAATTATTATGTATTTTTATTCTTGTGCTATGAAGCATTACAACTGGTTCCACTGATTTATCGGGTAGCTACCATAGTGATTCATCCTCCTGGCTGCTATTGCTTCTCTTAAATTTGCCATTGCAGTTGCTATTCTATTGAGTCACTCTACACACTAGCTAGGCTACTTTACTAGGTAAATAATTATATGTAATCTAAGCCCCTCACAATGCAGTCCCAAATGAAGGTAAGAGAGCTCTTTATTTCTCTTGTCAAAACAAATGGAGGAGTTGTGTCACCACAAGAACATAATTAATGACAAAAGCAACATCTTCCCACTATAGTATACAATAACTATATTATAATTATGTCCTCCTACTATTATACCAGTATTACTGTAGCTAGCTACTGACTGCATACTATTTCTAAGCTATGTGTCACTCTGTGAATAGTATCTCTCAGCAAAGATCTGCTCATTTGGCAGTACATCTTCTCTCTTTCTGTTCTTGTACAGCTTTCCAAGGATGAGCAGTAAAGTGCTGTTGAATATCAATACAATTATCATGAGCAACAGGTACCAGAATTCACAGCTAATCACACCAGTGCTCCAGGTGATCATGTGTCTGGTGAAAGGCACTGTAATTCCAATCCAATGAATACAATTATCACCACACTGCCATAAACAGTTCCGACCATAAGTCCTTTCATGGAGTAAGGGGTTTGGGCACATATGAACTCAATACCACCGATACCAAGGGTAACTATGGAAATGGCATTAAGAATATTTGGAAGCACCATCCATTTTATGTCAAAACTGGAGCTCAAAGCACCCTTTCCTTCAGAAAATATGCTCTGGAGGGTTGAATTCTTACCATTTTGGGTCAGATAGCTGGTTCGAGCCATTAAATCAAGTACCACAAGTGCAATAACTCTTAATATCTGAGCAATAACTCCAATAAAAAATTTCCAGTAACTTTTTATACATGAGAAATATTTGTGAAGTAGAGGATAGAGAATGAATTCATGCAGTGGTACCGGTACCGTTGCAGTGATAAAGTCTGTGTACACATACAATATTTTCTCATAGCACTCAATGCTAGGTTGATTAAGAATATCCTTATCGAGGGCAATGTGTAATAAATTATATCTGAAATTATTCACAATAGTAACCACACTTGGCATGGCACAGCCAAAAAAGATTAATATAAGGAGCCGTAGGAAAGTTTTGACATCTTCCACCTGTTCTGTTGTGAATGGTCCTCCATACTTGTGTTTGCCCAGGTCTAGACGGGAGGGGAGCTCATCCTCACAGTAGGTGAAGGCACTCCGACATTTTGGATATTTATTTTTGACAGCAAATTTGGTAACTCTGTATACTAATCTGAAAGGATTTTGAGTCACTGGTTCTTTGGCAAGCAAACTCTTCGTCAAACATAACAAGATTAGTGCTGTGCTGAGACAACTGCATACGTAGAGTTGCCCAATTATGTGGTATTCCTTTTTTACACATGCATAAGCATAATTAAGTGTATTGGCTCACTCATGTAGGTCCAGATAAACCAGCTAATGAATGCAGTTATTTCCACTGTTGAAGCATCTTGGAGCTGGTCAAGGCCAAACTGAATCACATTGGCCCAGTATCCTCCAAGTCCAGCTGAAGCTATTATGAGAAGTGCAAGTGAAATTGATATGTGAAAGTACTGGTAGCTATTCACCATTTGTGCCACTACAGAACTCACTGTAGCCAGCACAGAGGCAATCCACATGATCCACATACTCCAGCATATTACTTTGTACCGTCCGAAGTACACATCAGCTAGCCACCCAGAAAAAGGGAGAACGAAGGAACATGCTATGAAATAATATGGATTATAGTCAGATGCACGTGTTATAAGGTAAAGTGCTAAACTGGTGACTAAATAGTTCCAAATTAATGATCACCACTATAGCACCTTTGTTTTTCAGCTTCCTTCTTTGGCAGAGAAATTTGCAGCAATTATTATGCATTTTGGTTCCTCTGCTATGGAATGCTACAACCGGTTCCATAGATTTATCTGTTAGTGATTCATCCTCCTGGCTGCTGGCTTCTTTTAAATTTACCATTGTAGCTGCTCTTTCGTCGATTTACTCAGCAGACTAGCTCCTTCTACTAGCAAACCTCTCACTTTTGCAAGATTCAGTCCCAAATGAAGGCAAGAGACCTCTTCAAAACTCTCAAAAATAAATGACCACAGAAGTGTTTTTCCCACCACAGTTAATAGTACTAAGTACTAGTACAATGAGTAGTACTTAGTACTATTAGTTGTGGTGGAAAAAACACTTCTGTGGTCATTGATTTTTTAAGGGGACACAACACGTCTATCTGTTTTGACAAGAGTTTTGAAGAGGTTTCTTGCCTTCATTTGGGACTGAATCTTGCAAAAGTGAGAGGTTTGCTAATAGAACAGTGATTCATACTGCTTGTTCAACACATGTGACTGTGTATATACTTGTCAATGAGACAATATAATTATTGACAGTATATAGAGGAAAGCATTTAAGGCTACAACTCCCAATCTCAGTCTTGAGCCACCGTCCAAGTTATGTGGGTGGGAGCTGGTCAAGGCAACTGAGTCTATTCACGCATGTGCAGAAGCGGTGCAAATGCATGGATCTTAGTTCCTTTTTTGGTAGAGAAGCTTGCGACATTTATTATTCTTGTGCTATATGAAACATTACAACTGGTTCCATTGATTTATAAGTTAGTGATTCATGTAGGCTGCTAGTTTTTTTTAGTTTTCCATTGCAGCTGCTGTTCTATTGACTCACTCTAAACACTAGCTAGCTAGTCTAAGACTACTTTACTAGCTAAGTAATTACTCTAAAGCCCTCACAATGCAGTCCAAAATGAAGGTAAGAGAGCTCTTTATTTCTCTTGTCAAAACAAATGGACGAGTTGTGTCACCACAAGAACATAATTAATGACAACAGCAATGTCTTTCCACTATAATATTATGCAATATTATAGCTATATTATTATAATTTTGTCCTCCTACTATATATACCAGTATTATAGTAGCTACTGACTGCATTCTAATTCTAAGCTATGTGTCACTAATAGTATGTGAATAGTATCTCTCAGCAAAGATCTGCTCATTTGGCAGTACATCTTCTCTCTTTCTGTTCTTGTACAGCTTTCCAAGGATGAGCAGTAAAGTACTGTTGAATATCAATACAATTATCACGAGCAACAGGTACCAGAATCCACAGCTAATCACACCAGTGCTCCAGGTGATTAAGTTCCTAGTGAATGGCACTGTAATTCCATACCCAATGATTGTAATTATCCCCATACTGCCATAAACAGTTCCGACCATAACTCCTTTCATGGAGTAAGGGGTTTGGGCACATATGAACTCAATACCACCAATGCCAAGGGTAACTATGGAAATGGCATTGAGGATATTTGGGAGCACCATCCATTTTATGTCAAAACTGGAACTCAAAACACCTTTTTCTTCAGAAAATATGCACTGGAGGGTTGAATTTTTGCCATTTTGGACCAGATAGCTGTTTCGAGCCATTAATTCAAGTACCAATAGTATAACGACTCTTATTGCTTGAGCAACCACTCCGATAGAAAATTTCCAGTAACTTTTTACCCACGAGAAATATTTATGCAATAAAGGATAGAAAAAAAATTCATGTAGCGGTATAAGTATTGTTGCAATGATTAACGGTGTATAAGCATAAAATATTTTCTGATAACACCCAATGGTTGGTTGAATAAGATCGACACTCTTGAGGGCAATATCTAATAGCTGATGTCTGAATTCAGTTACAATAATAACCACACCTGGCATGGCACAGCCAAAGAAGACTACCATAAGCAGTCGTAAGAATGTTTTGACATCTTCCACCTGTTCTGTTGTGAATGGTCCTCCATACTTGTGCTTACCCAGGTCTAGACGGGAGGGGAGCTCAAATATGTGGTATTCCTTTTTTACACATGTGTAAACATAATTAAGTGTATAGGCTCCACTCATATAAGTCCACATAAACCAGCTAATGAAAGCAGTTATTTGCGTTGTTGAAGCATCTTGGAGCTGGTCTAGGCCAAACTGAATCACATTGGCCCAGTATCCTCCAAGTCCAACTGAAGCTATTGTGAGAAGTGCAAGTAAAATTGATGTGTGTAAGTGCTGGTAGCTATTCACCATTTGTGCTACCACAGAACTCACTGTAGCCAGCACAGAGGCAATCCACATGATCCACATGCTCCAGCGAATCACCCTGTAACGTCCAAGATAAACATCAGCTAGCCACCCGGCAAAGGGTAGAATGAAGGAACACACTATGTAATATGGTTTATAGTCAGATGCATAGTTTACGAGGTAATTTGCTAAACTGGTGACTAAATAGTTCCAAACAATCACCACTATAGCACCTTTGTTTTTCAGCTTCCTTCTTTGGTAGAGAGACTTGCAGCAATTATTATGCATTTTGGTTCCTCTGCTATGGAATGCTACAACTGGTTCCATAGATTTATCTGTTAGTGATTCATCCTCCTGGCTGCTGGCTTCTTTTAAATTTGCCATTGTAGCTGCTCTTTCGTTAATTTACTCAGCAGATTAGCTCCTTCTACTAGCAAACCTCTCACTTTTGCAAGATTCAGTCCCAAATGAAGGCAAGAGACCTCTTCAAAACTCTCAAAAAAAATGACCACAGAATTTTTTTTTTCCACCACAGTTAATAGTACTAAGTACTAGTGGCTATTTCACAATGAGTAGTACTTAGTACTATTAGTTATGGTGGAAAAAAACACTTCTGTGGTCATTGACTTTTGAGGGACACAACATGTCTATTTGTTTTGATAAGGGTTTTGAAGAGGTTTCTTGCCTTCATTTGGGAATGAGTCTTGCAAAAGTGAGATGTTTGCTAGTAGACAGTGATTCTTACTGTTTGTTCAACACGTGTGACTGTGTACTTGTTGATGAGACAATACAATTGACAGTAGAGGGAAGCATTTATGGCTACAACTCCCAATCTCAGTCTCGAGCCACTGTCCCAAGTCAATTAGCAAGTTACGTGGATGGGAGCTGGTCAAAGCAATTGAGTCTATTCACGCATGCGCAGAAGCGGTGCAAATGCATGGACCTTTGTTCCTTTTTTTGGTAGAGAAGCTTGTGACGATTATTATTCTTACACCATATAAAATATTACAACCGGTTCCATTGATTTATCAGTTAGTGATTCATCCTCCTGACTGCTAGCTTCTTTTAAATTTTGCCATTGCAGCTGCTATTCTATTGACTCGAGCTCACTCTACACATTTAGCTAGACTACTTTACTAGCTAAGTAATTAGTCCAACTGAAGCTATATATGAGCAGCACAAATAAAATAGATGTGTGAACGCGCTGGTAACTGTTCACCATTTGTGCTACCACAGAACTCACTGTAGCCAGCACAGAGGCAATCCATATGATCCACATGCTCCAGCGAATCACCCTGTAACGTCCAAGATAAACATCAGCTAGCCACCCGGCAAAGGGTAGAATGATGGAACATGCTATGAAATATGGTTTATAGTCAGATGCATAGTTTGCGAGGTAATTTGCTAAACTGGTAACCAAATAGTTCCAAATAATCACCACTATAGCACCTTTATTTTTCAGCTTTCTTCTTTGGTAGAGAGATTTGCAGCAATTACTATGCATTTTGGTTTCTCTGCTATGGAATGCTACAACCGGTTCCATTGATTTACCGGTATCTATTAGTGATTCATCCTCCTGGCTGCTGGCTTCTTTTAAATTTGCCATTGTAGCTGCTCTTTTGTTGCTTTACTCAATATACAATCTCCTTCTATTGGCAAACCTCTCACCTTTGCACGATTCAGTCCCAAATGAAGGGGAGATGCCTCTTCAAAACTCTTGTCAAAACAAATAGATGTCATCTCAAAAACAAACTAGAGCTCTGTAGAGCACATACCCCGCGCGCTCTGTAGCCACTGTAGTGTATGTAGTTATAGTACTGCAACACTCTGCGGTAGAGCTGTTTTATTAGCTGACGACCCTTTCCAACTCTAAGCTTGAGCATGCGCAGTTGCAGCAGCATGCTAAAGGAGTGGGTGTGGTCAATAAACCACAGGTATGCTGTACAGAAAATGCACGATTTGTAGCACTAGTAAGCCTTTTTGAGCAATTTGAAGCCCGTACAAACCAGTTTTTCATCGATATCTACCGATTGATTGTGCTTACAGCACGCACAGACGCCTAGAACTCGAGATATGGCGATTTTCGTGCCGACGACGACAACAACGACAGACGGACAAACCGATTGCTTTACCCCTTGCGATTTGTAGCACTAGTAAGCCTTTTTGAGCAATTTGAAGCCCGTACAAACCAGTTTTTCATCGATATCTACCGATTGATTGTGCTTACAGCACGCACAGACGCCTAGAACTCGAGATATGGCGATTTTCGTGCCGACGACGACAACAACGACAGACGGACAAACCGATTGCTTTACCCCTTGCGCATGCGCGCGGGGTAATGACCACAGCAGTATTCTCCCACCACAATTAATATTACTAGTGGCTATATATTTCATAACAATATATTTGTGACCCGCTCTGAGAAAAGGGACCACTTGGGATAAAATTTCATTTTCCAATAATGTGCATGGGGAAATTATCATTTTTACTCTACCAGAAAATGTAAAATTTTGGCTTCATATTGATATGCTATGTTTATGTAGTTGCAATATTATGTAAACTATCATTATGGGCGCAAACAATTGCTCGGACACATACAATTTAATACAAAATTTAATTAATATGCACATTTTCCGAAAATCAAATACATCTACCTGCATGTATAAAACAGGTCATAACTCCACTTGCATGTGATCATTAATGAAACTTGCACCATTGGATTCAGTACATACAGAGCTAGCTAAAAATTTATGAAATATCCCTTAGTGGTCCCTTTTCTCAGAGCAAGTCACATTAAAACTTTTTATGAAAATCATGTACAGACTGCAGATATGATGCTCAGCTTGCAAGCAGAACTGTACATGATCCATTTATGTGGAAATCAACAATGTCAACCCAATAAAAATTACGTGTAATATTGGCGCTGTTATCGTATATTTGTAATCATACTCAATTCTGTTTAATTCCATGCAACCTTTAACCTCGACCATTCACATGTACATGGTACAACTGAATTATGTAGAGGTATAATAATTATATTATAGCTAGCTAATCTGCTTTAGAAAATTAATATCCTTGACTGATCTGAAAGCATACCAACTAAAAATTCTCGAGAGATCATAAGACCTTCAATTATAGCTTTAGGTCGATCCTGCCTATGTATGTACATTGTAACAGTGATTCACACTGTTTGTTCAACACGTGTGACTGTGTACTTGTTGATGAGACAATACAATTGACAGTAGAGGGAAGCTTCCTGCCAATATAATGCCAGGCAAAATCTATCATACACATACATGTACTAGGTTGATGTTTGTGTACATGCAAATAATACTTTATATAATATATATGCTCATGCATAATAATAACATTATGTGCTATAAACTTGTACTATATATACAGCTAGATGTAGTGCTATATCCATGTCTTAATGCACCATTGGAAATCAAAACACATTTGAGTATTAATTTGCCAGCTCTGTTATGATTACACTGGCCACCTGATACATTCAACAGTAGAGATAGGGAGATTTCTTTAATAGGGCCATCATGGTTGCAGGAGTAGTTAATTACGTATCATAGATTATTTCATCATCTGTTATGTTTAACTAGATATATGCTATCCATATCATATTATATCAGATCCCTTTACTATGTTACAAGTAACACCGATAACATCAGTGAGAATGTGATAGCATTCACTCCTTTGGGGGTTTCCATGTACATCATATCCAGGAAGGCATGACATTGTCAGATCTGCTCGCTATAAGAGACTCTTCCGCTGCTACCAAATTTAGAGACATCTCTCTGAATGTTATTAAGAGAAGAAATTGCTTCATACTTCAATCAGGCGTTTAATTATGGCTACAACTTCCAATCTCAGTCTCGAGCCACTATCCGCAAGTTAATTAGCAAGTTATGTGCAGGGCAAAGGCAATTGAGATTATTAAATTTTGCACATGCGCAGAAGCGGTGGACCTTTTGGTAGAGAGGCTTGCAACAATTATTATGTATTTTTATTCTTGTGCTATGATGCATTACAACTTATTCCATTGATTGATTTATCCTCCTATGTACAATAGCTATAATAGTTCCTACTATAGTAGCTACTGACTGCATGCTAATTCTAAGCTACGTATCTGTATGTGAATAGTATCTCTCAGCAAAGATCTGCTCATTTGGCAGTACATCTTCTCTCTTTCTGTTCTTGTACAGCTTCCCAAGGATGAGCAGTAAAGTGCTGTTGAATATCGATACGATTATCATGAGCAACAGGTACCAGAATCCACAGCTAATCACACCAGTGCTCCAGGTGATCATGTGCCTGGTGAAAGGCACTGTAATTCCATATCCAATGATTGTAATTATCACCACACTGCCATAAACAGTTCCGACCATAAGTCCTTTCATGGAGTAAGGGGTTTGGGCACATATGAACTCAATACCACCAATGCCAAGGGTAACTATGGAAATGGCATTGAGAATGTTTGGGAGCACCATCCATTTTATGTCAAAACTGGAGCTCAAAGCACCTTTTTCTTCGGAAAATATGCACTGGAGGGTTGAATTTTTACCATTTTGGACCAGATAGTTGTTTCGAGCCATTAATTCAAGTGCCACTAGTGTAACGACTCTTGTTGCTTGAGCAACCACTCCAATAGAAAATTTCCAGTAACTTTTTATCCATGAGAAATATTTGTGAAGCAGAGGATAGAGAATGAATTCATGCAGCGGTATTAGTATTGTTCCAGTGAATGGTGTATAAACATAAAATATTTTCTGATAACACTCAATGCTTGGTTGATAAAGATCGACTCTCTTGAGAGAAATGTCTAACACCTGATGTCTGAATGTATTCACAATAATAACCACACTTGGCATGACACAGCCAAAGAAGACTACCGTAAGCAGTCGTAGGAATGTTTTGACATCTTCCACCTGCTCTGTTGTGAATGGTCCTCCATACTTGTGCTTACCCAGGTCTAGACGGGAGGGGAGCTCATCCTCACAGTAGGTGAAGGCACTTCGACATCTCGGGTACTTGTTTTTGATGGCAAATTGAACAACTTTGTACACTAATTTGAAAGGATTTTGAGTCACTGGTTCCTTGATAAGCACATCGTTTGATAAAAATGACAAGATTAACACCATAGTCAGACAGATACATGCATAAAGCTTCCCTATTATGTGATACTTCTGGTCTATGCAAGTGTATGCAAAACTGATAACAATTCCACCGCTCATGTAAGTCCACAAAAACCAGCTAATGAAAGCAGTAATCTCAGTTGTTGAAGCATCTTGGAGCTGGTCTAGTCCAAACTGAATCACATTGGCCCAGTATCCTCCAAGTCCAACTGAAGCTATTGTGAGAAGTGCAAGTGAAATTGATGTGTGATCATGAATGTGCTGGTAACTGTTCACCATTTGTGCCACTACAGAATTCACTGTAGCCAGCACAGAGGCAATCCACATGATCCACATGCTCCAGCGAATCACCCTGTAGCGTCCAAGATAAACATCACCTAGCCACCCGGCAAAGAGTAGAATGAAGGAACACGCTATGTAATATAGTTTATAGTCGGATGCATGGATTGCTAGGTAAAATGCTAAACTGGTGACTAAATAGTTCCACACAATCACCACTATAGCACCTTTGTTTTTCAGCTTCCTTCTTTGGTAGAGAAATTTGCAGCAATTATTATGCATTTTGGTTCCTCTGCTATAGAATGATACAACTGGTTCCATTGATTTATCTGTTAGTGATTCATCCTCCTGGCTGCTGGCTTCTTTTAAATTTGCCATTGTAGCCACTCTTTCGTCGATTTACACAATATAGCTACTAGCTCCTTCTACTAGCAAACCTCTCTCTTTTACACAATTCAGTCCTAAATGAAGGCAAGAGACACTGGACTAAAAATCAGATTTCCAATACTAGGAAATGTGCAGTGTAGGGCAAAATTTCATGTAGACTTTTCTGAAACTGAAGGAAATTTTGCCCTATACTGTATAAGTTCCTTTACGTTTCCTTCAACGCAGATTGAAGGAAATACATCTTTTTTTCTAGTGAGACCTCTTCAAAACACTCATCGAAACTAGTGGACGAGTTGCGTTCCCTCAAAAACAAGTGACCACAGCAGTGTTTTCCCACCACAATTTCTATTATAGTATGGTTGTAACAAATACATGCAGCAATCTGATTGGTCATGCAGTTGGAGGTCCATTATAAATATAGTTGTAACCAATACAGCAATCTGATTGATCAGTTGGAGGTCCATGATTTCACTTAGAGACCTCTCAATTCACTTATATAGACCTCTTATATAGAGAGGTAGGTCTATTATTGGGCTGCCAAGGGCAAAGAAAGATGCACATGCAGCAGTAGCCTAGTCCCTATATAGAACGCTACAACTGGTTCCATTGGTTTATCTATTAGTGATTCATCCTTCTGGCTGCTGGCTTATTTTAAATTTGCCATTGTAGCCACTCTTTCGTTGATTTACTCATTATAGCTACTAGCTCCTTCTACTAGCAAACTTCTCACTTTTGCACAATTCAATTCCAAATGAATGCGAAAGACCTCTTCAAAACTCTCATCGAAACAAATGGACGAGTTGTGTTCCCTCAAAAACAAATGACCACAGCAGTGTTTCCCCACCACAATTATTATTATAGTAGCTATAGTTGTAATAAATACAGTAATCTGATTGATCAGTTGGAGCTCCATTATTCACTTACAGACCTCTTTGAGAGGTAGGTCTATTAGGTAGGTCTATTATTGGGCTGCCAAGGTCTTAAGAGAGATGCACAGTGCAACAGTAGCCCAGTCCCCAGGCTAAATGTCATGGTTACAGGTGCTATAATATTATTCTAAATCAGTTAGAGACCTCGTCCAACGGTTTTTACACTTTTGAAGAGACCCTTCGACCCTTAGTAATCTTGATTCGCTTGGGATACTACAGCCCCAGGCCTTAATTTTGGTTTCTTAAGATGCGTAGAGACCTTGGATTCAGTCTCTAACTTAGCTAACAGCTACATTTCATAATAATGTTTTATGACCTGATACATTTAAGAGAAGGAATTGCTTCATACTTCACTGAGGCATTTAATTATGGCTACAACTCCCAATCTCAGTCTCGAGCCACTATCCGCAAGTTAATTAGCAAGTTATGTGAGTGGGAGCTGGTCAAGGCAGACTATTATATTCACACATGCGCAGAAGCAGTGGACCTTTTAGTAGAGAGGCTTGCAAAAATTATTATGTATTTTTATTCTTGTGCTATGAAGCATTACAGCTGGTTCCACTGATTTATCGGGTAGCTACCATAGTGATTCATCCTCCTGGCTGCTATTGCTTCTCTTAAATTTGCCATTGCAGTTGCTATTCTATTGAGTCACTCTACACACTAGCTAGGCTACTTTACTAGGTAAGTAATTATATGTAATCTAAGCCCCTCACAATGCAGTCCCAAATGAAGGTAAGAGAGCTCTTTATTTCTCTTGTCAAAACAAATGGAGGAGTTGTGTCACCACAAGAACATAATTAATGACAAAAGCAACATCTTCCCACTATAATATACAATAACTATATTATTATGTCCTCCTACTACTATACCAATATTATAGTAGCTACTGACTGCATGCTAATTCTAAGCTATGTGTCACTATGTGAATAGTATCTCTCAGCAAAGATCTGTTCATTTGGCAGTACATCTTCTCTCTTTCTGTTCTTGTACAGCTTTCCAAGGATGAGCAGTAAAGTACTGTTGAATATCAATATAATAATTATCACGAGCAACAGGTACCAGAATCCGCAGCTAATCACACCAGTGCTCCAGGTGATCATGTGTCTGGTGAATGGCACGGTAATTCCATATTCAATAGATGCAATTATCAGCATACTGCTATAAATGGTTCCGACCATAAGTCCTTTCATGGAGTAAGGGGTTTGAGCACATATAAACTCAATAGTATCAATGGCAAGGGTAACTATGGAAATGGCATTGAGAATATTTGGAAGCACCATCCATTTTATGTCAAAACTGGAGCTCAAAGCACCCTCTTCTTCAGAAAATATGCACTGGAGGGTTGAATTTTGGCCATTTTGGGTCAGATAGCTGTTTTGAGCCATTAAATCAAGTACCACAAGTGCAATAACTCTTAATATCTGAGCAATAACTCCAATAAAAAATTTCCAGTAACTTTTTACCCACGAGAAATATTTGTGCAATAAAGGATAGAGAATGAATTCATGCAGTGGTATTAGTATTGTTGCTGGAGTGATGAGCATTGTAGTGCCATAGAATTTGTCCAGAGAGCACTCAGTTCTTGACATAGTAACTATGTCTTCATCATGGAGAATGTGTCTGAGAGAATCTCTGAATTTATTCACAATCACAACCACACCTGGCATGGCACAGCCAAAAAAGACTACTGTAAGCAGTCATAGGAATGTTTTGACATCTTCCACCTGCTCTGTTGTGAATGGTCCTCCATACTTGTGCTTACCCAGGTCTAGACGGGAGGGGAGCTCATCCTCACAGTAGGTGAAGGCACTCCGAGATCTTGGGTGCTTGGTTTTGATGGCAAATTTGATAACTCTGTATACTAATTTGAAAGGATTTTGAGTCACTGGTTCCTTGATAAGCACATTGTTTGATAAAAATGACAAGATTAACACCATAGTCAGACAGATACATGCATAAAGCTTCCCTATTGTGATACTTCTGGTCTATGCATGTGTATGCAAAATCGATAACAATTCCACCGCTCATGTAAGTCCACATAATCCAGCTAATGAAAGCAGTAATTTCAGTTGTTGAAGCATCTTGGAGCTGCATGGTCTAGGCCAAACTGAATCACATTGGCCCAGTATCCTCCAAGTCCAACAGAAGCTATTATGAGCAGTACAAATAAAATGTACGTGTGAACACGCTGGTAACTGTTCACCATTTGTGCCACTACAGAACTTACTGTAGCCAGCACAGAGGCAATCCACATGATCCACATGCTCCAGCGAATCACCCTGTAACGTCCAAGATAAACATCAGCTAGCCACCCGGCAAAGGGTAGAATTAAGGAACACGCTATGTAATATGGTTTATAGTCAGATGCATGGCTTGCAGGGTAAAATGCTAAACTGGTGACTAAATAGAACCAAATGATTACCACTATAGCACCTTTGTTTTTCAGCTTCCTTCTTTGGTAGAGAGACTTGCAGCAATTATTATGCATTTTGGTTCCTCTGCTATAGAACGCTACAACCGGTTCCATTGATTTATCTGTTAATGATTCATCCTCCTGGCTGCTGGCTTCTTTTAAATTTGCCATTGTAGCTAGCCGCTCTATCGTCGATTTACTCAATATAGCTACTAGCTCCTTCTACTGGCAAACCTCTCTCTTTTATACAATTCAGTCCCGAATGAAGGCAAGAGACCTCTTCAAAACTCTCATCGAAACAAATGGACGATTTGTGTTCCCTCAAAAACAAATGACCACAGCAGTGTTTTCCCACCACAATTATTACTATAGTATATAGTTGTAATAAATACAGTAATCTGATTGATCAGTTGGAGGTCCATTATTCACTTAGAGACCTCTTTGAGAGGTAGGTCTATTAGGTAGGTCTATTATTGGGCTGCCAAGGGCAAGAGAGATGCACAGTGCAACAGTAGCCCAGTCCCTGCAGGCTAAATGTCATGGTTACAGGTGCTATATTCTAAATCAGTTAGAGACCTCGTCCAACGGTCTGTACACTTTTGAAGAGACCCTTCGACCCTTAGTAATACCCTTGATTCGCTTGTGATACTACAGCCCCAGGCCTTAATTTGGGTCCCTTAAAATGCATAGAGACCTTGCACTCAGTCTCTAACTATTGTTTTTATAGTACTAGCAGCTACATTTCATAATAATGTCATTGTTTTATGACCTGATACATTTAAGACTCGAGAAGGAATTGCTTCATACTTCACTGAGGCGTTTAATTATGGCTACAACTCCTAATCTCAGTCTCGAGCCACTATCTGCAAGTTAATTAGCAGGTTATGTGAGTGGGAGCTGGTCAAGGCAACTGAGACTATTATATTCACGCATGCGCATAAGCGGTGGACCTTTGGTAGAGAGGCTTGCAAAAATTATTATATATTTTTATTCTTGTGCTATGAAGCATTACAACTGATTCCATTAATTGATTTATTGGGTAGCTACCATAGTGATTCATCCTCCTGGCTGCTATTGCTTCTCTTAAATTTGCCATTGCAGTTGCTATTCTATTGAGTCACTCTACACACTAGCTAGGCTACCTTACTAGGTAAGTAATTACATGTAATCTAAGCCCCTCACAATGCAGTCCCAAATGAAGGTAAAAGAGCTCTTTATTTCTCTTGTCAAAACAAATGGAGGAGTTGTGTCACCACAAGAACATTATTATTAATGACAAAAGCAATATCTTCCCACTATAATATACAATAACTATATTATAATTATGTCCTCCTACTATTATACCAGTATTACTGTAGCTAGCTACTGACTGCATACTATTTCTAAGCTATGTGTCACTCTGTGAATAGTATCTCTCAGCAAAGATCTGCTCATTTGGCAGTACATCTTCTCTCTTTCTGTTCTTGTACAGCTTTCCAAGGATGAGCAGTAAAGTGCTGTTGAATATCAATACAATTATCATGAGCAACAGGTACCAGAATTCACAGCTAATCACACCAGTGCTCCAGGTGATCATGTGTCTGGTGAAAGGCACTGTAATTCCAATCCAATGAATACAATTATCACCACACTGCCATAAACAGTTCCGACCATAAGTCCTTTCATGGAGTAAGGGGTTTGGGCACATATGAACTCAATACCACCGATACCAAGGGTAGCTATGGAAATGGCATTGAGAATATTTGGAAGCACCATCCATTTTATGTCAAAACTGGAGCTCAAAGCACCCTTTCCTTCAGAAAATATGCTCTGGAGGGTTGAATTCTTACCATTTTGGGTCAGATAGCTGGTTCGAGCCATTAAATCAAGTACCACAAGTGCAATAACTCTTAATATCTGAGCAATAACTCCAATAAAAAATTTCCAGTAACTTTTTATACATGAGAAATATTTGTGAAGTAGAGGATAGAGAATGAATTCATGCAGTGGTACCGGTACCGTTGCAGTGATAAAGTCTGTGTACACATACAATATTTTCTCATAGCACTCAATGCTAGGTTGATTAAGAATATCCTTATCGAGGGCAATGTGTAATAAATTATATCTGAAATTATTCACAATAGTAACCACACTTGGCATGGCACAGCCAAAAAAGATTAATATAAGGAGCCGTAGGAAAGTTTTGACATCTTCCACCTGTTCTGTTGTGAATGGTCCTCCATACTTGTGTTTGCCCAGGTCTAGACGGGAGGGGAGCTCATCCTCACAGTAGGTGAAGGCACTCCGACATTTTGGATATTTATTTTTGACAGCAAATTTGGTAACTCTGTATACTAATCTGAAAGGATTTTGAGTCACTGGTTCTTTGGCAAGCAAACTCTTCGTCAAACATAACAAGATTAGTGCTGTGCTGAGACAACTGCATACGTAGAGTTGCCCAATTATGTGGTATTCCTTTTTTACACATGCATAAGCATAATTAAGTGTATTGGCTCACTCATGTAGGTCCAGATAAACCAGCTAATGAATGCAGTTATTTCCACTGTTGAAGCATCTTGGAGCTGGTCAAGGCCAAACTGAATCACATTGGCCCAGTATCCTCCAAGTCCAGCTGAAGCTATTATGAGAAGTGCAAGTGAAATTGATATGTGAAAGTACTGGTAGCTATTCACCATTTGTGCCACTACAGAACTCACTGTAGCCAGCACAGAGGCAATCCACATGATCCACATACTCCAGCATATTACTTTGTACCGTCCGAAGTACACATCAGCTAGCCACCCAGAAAAAGGGAGAATGAAGGAACATGCTATGAAATAATATGGATTATAGTCAGATGCACGTGTTATAAGGTAAAGTGCTAAACTGGTGACTAAATAGTTCCAAATTAATGATCACCACTATAGCACCTTTGTTTTTCAGCTTCCTTCTTTGGCAGAGAAATTTGCAGCAATTATTATGCATTTTGGTTCCTCTGCTATGGAATGCTACAACCGGTTCCATAGATTTATCTGTTAGTGATTCATCCTCCTGGCTGCTGGCTTCTTTTAAATTTACCATTGTAGCTGCTCTTTCGTCGATTTACTCAGCAGACTAGCTCCTTCTACTAGCAAACCTCTCACTTTTGCAAGATTCAGTCCCAAATGAAGGCAAGAGACCTCTTCAAAACTCTCAAAAATAAATGACCACAGAAGTGTTTTTCCCACCACAGTTAATAGTACTAAGTACTAGTACAATGAGTAGTACTTAGTACTATTAGTTGTGGTGGAAAAAACACTTCTGTGGTCATTGATTTTTTAAGGGGACACAACACGTCTATCTGTTTTGACAAGAGTTTTGAAGAGGTTTCTTGCCTTCATTTGGGACTGAATCTTGCAAAAGTGAGAGGTTTGCTAATAGAACAGTGATTCATACTGCTTGTTCAACACATGTGACTGTGTATATACTTGTCAATGAGACAATATAATTATTGACAGTATATAGAGGAAAGCATTTAAGGCTACAACTCCCAATCTCAGTCTTGAGCCACCGTCCAAGTTATGTGGGTGGGAGCTGGTCAAGGCAACTGAGTCTATTCACGCATGTGCAGAAGCGGTGCAAATGCATGGATCTTAGTTCCTTTTTTGGTAGAGAAGCTTGCGACATTTATTATTCTTGTGCTATATGAAACATTACAACTGGTTCCATTGATTTATAAGTTAGTGATTCATGTAGGCTGCTAGTTTTTTTTAGTTTTCCATTGCAGCTGCTGTTCTATTGACTCACTCTAAACACTAGCTAGCTAGTCTAAGACTACTTTACTAGCTAAGTAATTACTCTAAAGCCCTCACAATGCAGTCCAAAATGAAGGTAAGAGAGCTCTTTATTTCTCTTGTCAAAACAAATGGACGAGTTGTGTCACCACAAGAACATAATTAATGACAACAGCAATGTCTTTCCACTATAATATTATGCAATATTATAGCTATATTATTATAATTTTGTCCTCCTACTATATATACCAGTATTATAGTAGCTACTGACTGCATTCTAATTCTAAGCTATGTGTCACTAATAGTATGTGAATAGTATCTCTCAGCAAAGATCTGCTCATTTGGCAGTACATCTTCTCTCTTTCTGTTCTTGTACAGCTTTCCAAGGATGAGCAGTAAAGTACTGTTGAATATCAATACAATTATCACGAGCAATAGGTACCAGAATCCACAGCTAATCACACCAGTGCTCCAGGTGATTAAGTTCCTAGTGAATGGCACTGTAATTCCATACCCAATGATTGTAATTATCCCCATACTGCCATAAACAGTTCCGACCATAACTCCTTTCATGGAGTAAGGGGTTTGGGCACATATGAACTCAATACCACCAATGCCAAGGGTAACTATGGAAATGGCATTGAGGATATTTGGGAGCACCATCCATTTTATGTCAAAACTGGAACTCAAAACACCTTTTTCTTCAGAAAATATGCACTGGAGGGTTGAATTTTTGCCATTTTGGACCAGATAGCTGTTTCGAGCCATTAATTCAAGTACCAATAGTATAACGACTCTTATTGCTTGAGCAACCACTCCGATAGAAAATTTCCAGTAACTTTTTACCCACGAGAAATATTTATGCAATAAAGGATAGAAAAAAAATTCATGTAGCGGTATAAGTATTGTTGCAATGATTAACGGTGTATAAGCATAAAATATTTTCTGATAACACCCAATGGTTGGTTGAATAAGATCGACACTCTTGAGGGCAATATCTAATAGCTGATGTCTGAATTCAGTTACAATAATAACCACACCTGGCATGGCACAGCCAAAGAAGACTACCATAAGCAGTCGTAAGAATGTTTTGACATCTTCCACCTGTTCTGTTGTGAATGGTCCTCCATACTTGTGCTTACCCAGGTCTAGACGGGAGGGGAGCTCAAATATGTGGTATTCCTTTTTTACACATGTGTAAACATAATTAAGTGTATAGGCTCCACTCATATAAGTCCACATAAACCAGCTAATGAAAGCAGTTATTTGCGTTGTTGAAGCATCTTGGAGCTGGTCTAGGCCAAACTGAATCACATTGGCCCAGTATCCTCCAAGTCCAACTGAAGCTATTGTGAGAAGTGCAAGTAAAATTGATGTGTGTAAGTGCTGGTAGCTATTCACCATTTGTGCTACCACAGAACTCACTGTAGCCAGCACAGAGGCAATCCACATGATCCACATGCTCCAGCGAATCACCCTGTAACGTCCAAGATAAACATCAGCTAGCCACCCGGCAAAGGGTAGAATGAAGGAACACACTATGTAATATGGTTTATAGTCAGATGCATAGTTTACGAGGTAATTTGCTAAACTGGTGACTAAATAGTTCCAAACAATCACCACTATAGCACCTTTGTTTTTCAGCTTCCTTCTTTGGTAGAGAGACTTGCAGCAATTATTATGCATTTTGGTTCCTCTGCTATGGAATGCTACAACTGGTTCCATAGATTTATCTGTTAGTGATTCATCCTCCTGGCTGCTGGCTTCTTTTAAATTTGCCATTGTAGCTGCTCTTTCGTTAATTTACTCAGCAGATTAGCTCCTTCTACTAGCAAACCTCTCACTTTTGCAAGATTCAGTCCCAAATGAAGGCAAGAGACCTCTTCAAAACTCTCAAAAAAAATGACCACAGAATTTTTTTTTTTCCACCACAGTTAATAGTACTAAGTACTAGTGGCTATTTCACAATGAGTAGTACTTAGTACTATTAGTTATGGTGGAAAAAAACACTTCTGTGGTCATTGACTTTTGAGGGACACAACATGTCTATTTGTTTTGATAAGGGTTTTGAAGAGGTTTCTTGCCTTCATTTGGGAATGAGTCTTGCAAAAGTGAGATGTTTGCTAGTAGACAGTGATTCTTACTGTTTGTTCAACACGTGTGACTGTGTACTTGTTGATGAGACAATACAATTGACAGTAGAGGGAAGCATTTATGGCTACAACTCCCAATCTCAGTCTCGAGCCACTGTCCCAAGTCAATTAGCAAGTTACGTGGATGGGAGCTGGTCAAAGCAATTGAGTCTATTCACGCATGCGCAGAAGCGGTGCAAATGCATGGACCTTTGTTCCTTTTTTTGGTAGAGAAGCTTGTGACGATTATTATTCTTACACCATATAAAATATTACAACCGGTTCCATTGATTTATCAGTTAGTGATTCATCCTCCTGACTGCTAGCTTCTTTTAAATTTTGCCATTGCAGCTGCTATTCTATTGACTCGAGCTCACTCTACACATTTAGCTAGACTACTTTACTAGCTAAGTAATTAGTCCAACTGAAGCTATATATGAGCAGCACAAATAAAATAGATGTGTGAACGCGCTGGTAACTGTTCACCATTTGTGCTACCACAGAACTCACTGTAGCCAGCACAGAGGCAATCCATATGATCCACATGCTCCAGCGAATCACCCTGTAACGTCCAAGATAAACATCAGCTAGCCACCCGGCAAAGGGTAGAATGATGGAACATGCTATGAAATATGGTTTATAGTCAGATGCATAGTTTGCGAGGTAATTTGCTAAACTGGTAACCAAATAGTTCCAAATAATCACCACTATAGCACCTTTATTTTTCAGCTTTCTTCTTTGGTAGAGAGATTTGCAGCAATTACTATGCATTTTGGTTTCTCTGCTATGGAATGCTACAACCGGTTCCATTGATTTACCGGTATCTATTAGTGATTCATCCTCCTGGCTGCTGGCTTCTTTTAAATTTGCCATTGTAGCTGCTCTTTTGTTGCTTTACTCAATATACAATCTCCTTCTATTGGCAAACCTCTCACCTTTGCACGATTCAGTCCCAAATGAAGGGGAGATGCCTCTTCAAAACTCTTGTCAAAACAAATAGATGTCATCTCAAAAACAAACTAGAGCTCTGTAGAGCACATACCCCGCGCGCTCTGTAGCCACTGTAGTGTATGTAGTTATAGTACTGCAACACTCTGCGGTAGAGCTGTTTTATTAGCTGACGACCCTTTCCAACTCTAAGCTTGAGCATGCGCAGTTGCAGCAGCATGCTAAAGGAGTGGGTGTGGTCAATAAACCACAGGTATGCTGTACAGAAAATGCACGATTTGTAGCACTAGTAAGCCTTTTTGAGCAATTTGAAGCCCGTACAAACCAGTTTTTCATCGATATCTACCGATTGATTGTGCTTACAGCACGCACAGACGCCTAGAACTCGAGATATGGCGATTTTCGTGCCGACGACGACAACAACGACAGACGGACAAACCGATTGCTTTACCCCTTGCGATTTGTAGCACTAGTAAGCCTTTTTGAGCAATTTGAAGCCCGTACAAACCAGTTTTTCATCGATATCTACCGATTGATTGTGCTTACAGCACGCACAGACGCCTAGAACTCGAGATATGGCGATTTTCGTGCCGACGACGACAACAACGACAGACGGACAAACCGATTGCTTTACCCCTTGCGCATGCGCGCGGGGTAATGACCACAGCAGTATTCTCCCACCACAATTAATATTACTAGTGGCTATATATTTCATAACAATATATTTGTGACCCGCTCTGAGAAAAGGGACCACTTGGGATAAAATTTCATTTTCCAATAATGTGCATGGGGAAATTATCATTTTTACTCTACCAGAAAATGTAAAATTTTGGCTTCATATTGATATGCTATGTTTATGTAGTTGCAATATTATGTAAACTATCATTATGGGCGCAAACAATTGCTCGGACACATACAATTTAATACAAAATTTAATTAATATGCACATTTTCCGAAAATCAAATACATCTACCTGCATGTATAAAACAGGTCATAACTCCACTTGCATGTGATCATTAATGAAACTTGCACCATTGGATTCAGTACATACAGAGCTAGCTAAAAATTTATGAAATATCCCTTAGTGGTCCCTTTTCTCAGAGCAAGTCACATTAAAACTTTTTATGAAAATCATGTACAGACTGCAGATATGATGCTCAGCTTGCAAGCAGAACTGTACATGATCCATTTATGTGGAAATCAACAATGTCAACCCAATAAAAATTACGTGTAATATTGGCGCTGTTATCGTATATTTGTAATCATACTCAATTCTGTTTAATTCCATGCAACCTTTAACCTCGACCATTCACATGTACATGGTACAACTGAATTATGTAGAGGTATAATAATTATATTATAGCTAGCTAATCTGCTTTAGAAAATTAATATCCTTGGCTGATCTGAAAGCATACCAACTAAAAATTCTCGAGAGATCCTAAGACCTTCAATTGTAGCTTTAGATCGATCCTGCCTATGTATGTACATTGTAACAGTGATTCACACTGTTTGTTCAACACGTGTGACTGTGTACTTGTTGATGAGACAATACAATTGACAGTAGAGGGAAGCTTCCTGCCAATACAATGCCAGGCAAAATCTATCATACACATACATGTACTAGGTTGATGTTTGTGTACATGCAAATAATACTTTATATAATATATATGCTCATGCATAATAATAACATAATTATGTGCTATAAACTTGTACTATATATACAGCTAGATGTAGTGCTATATCCATGTCTTAATGCACCATTGGAAATCAAAACACATTTGAGTATTAATTTGCCAGCTCTGTTATGATTACACTGGCCACCTGATACATTCAACAGTAGAGATAGGGAGATTTCTTTAATAGGGCCATCATGGTTGCAGGAGTAGTTAATTACGTATCATAGATTATTTCATCATCTGTTATGTTTAACTAGATATATGCTATCCATATCATATTATATCAGATCCCTTTACTATGTTACAAGTAACACCGATAACATCAGTGAGAATGTGATAGCATTCACTCCTTTGGGGGTTTCCATGTACATCATATCCAGGAAGGCATGACATTGTCAGATCTGCTCGCTATAAGAGACTCTTCCGCTGCTACCAAATTTAGAGACATCTCTCTGAATGTTATTAAGAGAAGAAATTGCTTCATACTTCAATCAGGCGTTTAATTATGGCTACAACTTCCAATCTCAGTCTCGAGCCACTATCCGCAAGTTAATTAGCAAGTTATGTGCAGGGCAAAGGCAATTGAGATTATTAAATTTTGCACATGCGCAGAAGCGGTGGACCTTTTGGTAGAGAGGCTTGCAACAATTATTATGTATTTTTATTCTTGTGCTATGATGCATTACAACTTATTCCATTGATTGATTTATCCTCCTATGTACAATAGCTATAATAGTTCCTACTATAGTAGCTACTGACTGCATGCTAATTCTAAGCTACGTATCTGTATGTGAATAGTATCTCTCAGCAAAGATCTGCTCATTTGGCAGTACATCTTCTCTCTTTCTGTTCTTGTACAGCTTCCCAAGGATGAGCAGTAAAGTGCTGTTGAATATCAATACGATTATCATGAGCAACAGGTACCAGAATCCACAGCTAATCACACCAGTGCTCCAGGTGATCATGTGCCTGGTGAAAGGCACTGTAATTCCATATCCAATGATTGTAATTATCACCACACTGCCATAAACAGTTCCGACCATAAGTCCTTTCATGGAGTAAGGGGTTTGGGCACATATGAACTCAATACCACCAATGCCAAGGGTAACTATGGAAATGGCATTGAGAATGTTTGGGAGCACCATCCATTTTATGTCAAAACTGGAGCTCAAAGCACCTTTTTCTTCGGAAAATATGCACTGGAGGGTTGAATTTTTACCATTCTGGACCAGATAGTTGTTTCGAGCCATTAATTCAAGTGCCACTAGTGTAACGACTCTTGTTGCTTGAGCAACCACTCCAATAGAAAATTTCCAGTAACTTTTTATCCATGAGAAATATTTGTGAAGCAGAGGATAGAGAATGAATTCATGCAGCGGTATTAGCATTGTTCCAGTGAATGGTGTATAAACATAAAATATTTTCTGATAACACTCAATGCTTGGTTGATAAAGATCGACTCTCTTGAGAGAAATGTCTAACGCCTGATGTCTGAATGTATTCACAATAATAACCACACTTGGCATGACACAGCCAAAGAAGACTACCGTAAGCAGTCGTAGGAATGTTTTGACATCTTCCACCTGCTCTGTTGTGAATGGTCCTCCATACTTGTGCTTACCCAGGTCTAGACGGGAGGGGAGCTCATCCTCACAGTAGGTGAAGGCACTTCGACATCTCGGGTACTTGTTTTTGATGGCAAATTGAACAACTTTGTACACTAATTTGAAAGGATTTTGAGTCACTGGTTCCTTGATAAGCACATCGTTTGATAAAAATGACAAGATTAACACCATAGTCAGACAGATACATGCATAAAGCTTCCCTATTATGTGATACTTCTGGTCTATGCAAGTGTATGCAAAACTGATAACAATTCCACCGCTCATGTAAGTCCACAAAAACCAGCTAATGAAAGCAGTAATCTCAGTTGTTGAAGCATCTTGGAGCTGGTCTAGTCCAAACTGAATCACATTGGCCCAGTATCCTCCAAGTCCAACTGAAGCTATTGTGAGAAGTGCAAGTGAAATTGATGTGTGATCATGAATGTGCTGGTAACTGTTCACCATTTGTGCCACTACAGAATTCACTGTAGCCAGCACAGAGGCAATCCACATGATCCACATGCTCCAGCGAATCACCCTGTAGCGTCCAAGATAAACATCACCTAGCCACCCGGCAAAGAGTAGAATGAAGGAACACGCTATGTAATATAGTTTATAGTCGGATGCATGGATTGCTAGGTAAAATGCTAAACTGGTGACTAAATAGTTCCACACAATCACCACTATAGCACCTTTGTTTTTCAGCTTCCTTCTTTGGTAGAGAAATTTGCAGCAATTATTATGCATTTTGGTTCCTCTGCTGTAGAATGATACAACTGGTTCCATTGATTTATCTGTTAGTGATTCATCCTCCTGGCTGCTGGCTTCTTTTAAATTTGCCATTGTAGCCACTCTTTCGTCGATTTACACAATATAGCTACTAGCTCCTTCTACTAGCAAACCTCTCTCTTTTACACAATTCAGTCCTAAATGAAGGCAAGAGACACTGGACTAAAAATCAGATTTCCAATACTAGGAAATGTGCAGAGTAGGGCAAAATTTCATGTAGACTTTTCTGAAACTGAAGGAAATTTTGCCCTATACTGTATAAGTTCCTTTACGTTTCCTTCAACGCAGATTGAAGGAAATACATCTTTTTTTCTAGTGAGACCTCTTCAAAACACTCATCGAAACTAGTGGACGAGTTGCGTTCCCTCAAAAACAAGTGACCACAGCAGTGTTTTCCCACCACAATTTCTATTATAGTATGGTTGTAACAAATACATGCAGCAATCTGATTGGTCATGCAGTTGGAGGTCCATTATAAATATAGCTGTAACCAATACAGCAATCTGATTGATCAGTTGGAGGTCCATGATTTCACTTAGAGACCTCTCAATTCACTTATATAGACCTCTTATATAGAGAGGTAGGTCTATTATTGGGCTGCCAAGGGCAAAGAAAGATGCACATGCAGCAGTAGCCTAGTCCCTATATAGAACGCTACAACTGGTTCCATTGGTTTATCTATTAGTGATTCATCCTTCTGGCTGCTGGCTTATTTTAAATTTGCCATTGTAGCCACTCTTTCGTTGATTTACTCATTATAGCTACTAGCTCCTTCTACTAGCAAACTTCTCACTTTTGCACAATTCAATTCCAAATGAATGCGAAAGACCTCTTCAAAACTCTCATCGAAACAAATGGACGAGTTGTGTTCCCTCAAAAACAAATGACCACAGCAGTGTTTTCCCACCACAATTATTATTATAGTAGCTATAGTTGTAATAAATACAGTAATCTGATTGATCAGTTGGAGCTCCATTATTCACTTACAGACCTCTTTGAGAGGTAGGTCTATTAGGTAGGTCTATTATTGGGCTGCCAAGGTCTTAAGAGAGATGCACAGTGCAACAGTAGCCCAGTCCCCAGGCTAAATGTCATGGTTACAGGTGCTATAATATTATTCTAAATCAGTTAGAGACCTCGTCCAACGGTTTTTACACTTTTGAAGAGACCCTTCGACCCTTAGTAATCTTGATTCGCTTGGGATACTACAGCCCCAGGCCTTAATTTTGGTTTCTTAAGATGCGTAGAGACCTTGGATTCAGTCTCTAACTTAGCTAACAGCTACATTTCATAATAATGTTTTATGACCTGATACATTTAAGAGAAGGAATTGCTTCATACTTCACTGAGGCATTTAATTATGGCTACAACTCCCAATCTCAGTCTCGAGCCACTATCCGCAAGTTAATTAGCAAGTTATGTGAGTGGGAGCTGGTCAAGGCAGACTATTATATTCACACATGCGCAGAAGCAGTGGACCTTTTAGTAGAGAGGCTTGCAAAAATTATTATGTATTTTTATTCTTGTGCTATGAAGCATTACAGCTGGTTCCACTGATTTATCGGGTAGCTACCATAGTGATTCATCCTCCTGGCTGCTATTGCTTCTCTTAAATTTGCCATTGCAGTTGCTATTCTATTGAGTCACTCTACACACTAGCTAGGCTACTTTACTAGGTAAGTAATTATATGTAATCTAAGCCCCTCACAATGCAGTCCCAAATGAAGGTAAGAGAGCTCTTTATTTCTCTTGTCAAAACAAATGGAGGAGTTGTGTCACCACAAGAACATAATTAATGACAAAAGCAACATCTTCCCACTATAATATACAATAACTATATTATTATGTCCTCCTACTACTATACCAATATTATAGTAGCTACTGACTGCATGCTAATTCTAAGCTATGTGTCACTATGTGAATAGTATCTCTCAGCAAAGATCTGTTCATTTGGCAGTACATCTTCTCTCTTTCTGTTCTTGTACAGCTTTCCAAGGATGAGCAGTAAAGTACTGTTGAATATCAATATAATAATTATCACGAGCAACAGGTACCAGAATCCGCAGCTAATCACACCAGTGCTCCAGGTGATCATGTGTCTGGTGAATGGCACGGTAATTCCATATTCAATAGATGCAATTATCAGCATACTGCTATAAATGGTTCCGACCATAAGTCCTTTCATAGAGTAAGGGGTTTGAGCACATATAAACTCAATAGTACCAATGGCAAGGGTAACTATGGAAATGGCATTGAGAATATTTGGAAGCACCATCCATTTTATGTCAAAACTGGAGCTCAAAGCACCCTCTTCTTCAGAAAATATGCACTGGAGGGTTGAATTTTGGCCATTTTGGGTCAGATAGCTGTTTTGAGCCATTAAATCAAGTACCACAAGTGCAATAACTCTTAATATCTGAGCAATAACTCCAATAAAAAATTTCCAGTAACTTTTTACCCACGAGAAATATTTGTGCAATAAAGGATAGAGAATGAATTCATGCAGTGGTATTAGTATTGTTGCTGGAGTGATGAGCATTGTAGTGCCATAGAATTTGTCCAGAGAGCACTCAGTTCTTGACATAGTAACTATCTCTTCATTATGGAGAACGTGTATGAGAGAATCTCTGAATTTATTCACAATCACAACCACACCTGGCATGGCACAGCCAAAAAAGACTACTGTAAGCAGTCATAGGAATGTTTTGACATCTTCCACCTGCTCTGTTGTGAATGGTCCTCCATACTTGTGCTTACCCAGGTCTAGACGGGAGGGGAGCTCATCCTCACAGTAGGTGAAGGCACTCCGAGATCTTGGGTGCTTGGTTTTGATGGCAAATTTGATAACTCTGTATACTAATTTGAAAGGATTTTGAGTCACTGGTTCCTTGATAAGCACATTGTTTGATAAAAATGACAAGATTAACACCATAGTCAGACAGATACATGCATAAAGCTTCCCTATTGTGATACTTCTGGTCTATGCATGTGTATGCAAAATCGATAACAATTCCACCGCTCATGTAAGTCCACATAATCCAGCTAATGAAAGCAGTAATTTCAGTTGTTGAAGCATCTTGGAGCTGGTCTAGGCCAAACTGAATCACATTGGCCCAGTATCCTCCAAGTCCAACAGAAGCTATTATGAGCAGTACAAATAAAATGTGCGTGTGAACACGCTGGTAACTGTTCACCATTTGTGCCACTACAGAACTTACTGTAGCCAGCACAGAGGCAATCCACATGATCCACATGCTCCAGCGAATCACCCTGTAACGTCCAAGATAAACATCAGCTAGCCACCCGGCAAAGGGTAGAATTAAGGAACACGCTATGTAATATGGTTTATAGTCAGATGCATGGCTTGCAGGGTAAAATGCTAAACTGGTGACTAAATAGAACCAAATGATTACCACTATAGCACCTTTGTTTTTCAGCTTCCTTCTTTGGTAGAGAGACTTGCAGCAATTATTATGCATTTTGGTTCCTCTGCTATAGAACGCTACAACCGGTTCCATTGATTTATCTGTTAATGATTCATCCTCCTGGCTGCTGGCTTCTTTTAAATTTGCCATTGTAGCTAGCCGCTCTATCGTCGATTTACTCAATATAGCTACTAGCTCCTTCTACTGGCAAACCTCTCTCTTTTATACAATTCAGTCCCGAATGAAGGCAAGAGACCTCTTCAAAACTCTCATCGAAACAAATGGACGATTTGTGTTCCCTCAAAAACAAATGACCACAGCAGTGTTTTCCCACCACAATTATTACTATAGTATATAGTTGTAATAAATACAGTAATCTGATTGATCAGTTGGAGGTCCATTATTCACTTAGAGACCTCTTTGAGAGGTAGGTCTATTAGGTAGGTCTATTATTGGGCTGCCAAGGGCAAGAGAGATGCACAGTGCAACAGTAGCCCAGTCCCTGCAGGCTAAATGTCATGGTTACAGGTGCTATATTCTAAATCAGTTAGAGACCTCGTCCAACGGTCTGTACACTTTTGAAGAGACCCTTCGACCCTTAGTAATACCCTTGATTCGCTTGTGATACTACAGCCCCAGGCCTTAATTTGGGTCCCTTAAAATGCATAGAGACCTTGCACTCAGTCTCTAACTATTGTTTTTATAGTACTAGCAGCTACATTTCATAATAATGTCATTGTTTTATGACCTGATACATTTAAGACTCGAGAAGGAATTGCTTCATACTTCACTGAGGCGTTTAATTATGGCTACAACTCCTAATCTCAGTCTCAAGCCACTATCTGCAAGTTAATTAGCAGGGTATGTGAGTGGGAGCTGGTCAAGGCAACTGAGACTATTATATTCACGCATGCGCATAAGCGGTGCACCTTTTGGTAGAGAGGCTTGCAACAATTATTATGTATTTTTATTCTTGTGCTATGAAGCATTAATTACAATTGGCTCCATTGATTTATCGGGTAGCTACCGCAGTAATTCATCCTCCTGGCTGCTATTGCTTCTTTTAAATTTGCCATTGCAGCTGCTATTCTATTGACTCACTCTACACACTAGCTAGGCTACTTTACCAGGTAAGTAATTAGATGTAATCTAAGCCCCTCACAATGCAGTCCCAAATGAAGGTAAGAGAGCTCTTTATTTCTCTTGTCAAAACAAACGGAGGAGTTGTGTCACCACAAGAACATAATTACGTTAGGTCCAGAGTCCCAATTTCACAAATCGATTTGGCCTCGCGATGAGGTAATTATGATGAATAATGATGAGACCTATGATGAAATTATGATGCAATTGCTGTGAAACTGTTTCAAAATGTTTAGCGCGCATGAAAGATTGTTGGGACCCAGAATTCGAACCTAGCGTAGAAGAGATCGTGGACTATTTGATGATATCATTATGGCGTTTCTCTCAGTTCGCTTTCTCTAGCGAGCTCGCTTTCAGGGCAGGGGGATTTCCCTATTCAGTCGAGCACATGAAGGTCAACCGGCTCAAGCCGTGCGCCCCAATATTGTACACGTATATGGAGCATGCGCAGTTTGTCAATGTGTCCTAGTTCGAATTTATGGCGGCGTATTTATGAGGGACTCTGGACGTAGTCTCTAAGTTTTTCATTATCTCCCCAGCATAAATTTACTTTTCTGTGGTACGTTATGAGGTAATTATGGTGTAATGTATGATGACACCTATGGTGTAATCTCTTAGGTAATCTATGAATTAATTATGAGAAAATCCAGGGCCTCGCTGGAGCCTTTCTGGGACTTGAAAATCAGTAAATATATAGAGTATCTTACGCGCGTATCCAGCGAATACATTATAAGCTGAGCGCTACTTTCTCTTAAAAGTACTGTTGGCTGAACTTGACGTGTTTCCTTGGCTTACGTAATGCCGTGGATAAATAAAGCTAGCCTAGCACGCATCACTGTCACAAGGGACTGGCCCGTGCGGCGACTGCAGCAGCGTGACCAACCTTAAAATCGGAAGGAATTTTGTGCTGTCGAGTTCATCTCTGTAATTGAAGCATCGAAACTTGACGCTATCAAGGTTGAGAGTCGATCTTAGACACCATCTCCATGATTTCTGGGGCCAGCATCGATCGATGTGAACGCATTCTATTGACGACCTTTTACCACATGCACCATTACACTGTGCAGCTAGTGTTCATTAATGACAAAAGCAGTATCTTCCCAGTATAATATACAATGACTATATTATTATGTCCTCCTACTATTATACCAGTATTACAGTAGCTAGCTACTGCACTGACTGCATGCTATTTCTAAGCTATGTGTCACTCTGTGAATAGTATCTCTCAGCAAAGATCTGCTCATTTGGCAGTACATCTTCTCTCTTTCTGTTCTTGTACAGCTTTCCAAGGATGAGTAGTAAAATGCTGTTGAATATCAATACAATTATCACAATCAACAGGTACCAGAATCCACAGCTAATCACACCAGTGCTCCAGGTGATCATGTGCCTGGTGAATGGCACTGTAATTCCATATCCAATGAATGCAATTATTACCATACTGCTATAAACGGTTCCGACCATAAATCCTTTCATGGAGTAAGGGGTTTGAGCACATATAAACTCAATAATACCGATGCCAAGGGTAACTATGGAAATGGCATTGGGGATATTTGGAAGCACTATCCATTTTATGTCAAAACTGGAGCTCAAAGCACCCTCTTCTTCAGAAAATATGCACTGTAGGGTTGAATTTTTGCCATTTTGGACCAGATAATTGTTTCGAGCCATTAATTCAAGTACCATCAGTGCAATAACTCTTAATGTCTGAGCAACCACTCCGATAAAAAATTTCCAGTAACTTTTTACCCATGAGAAATATTTGTGCAATAAAGGATAGAGAACGAACTCATGCAGCGGTATTAGTATTGTTGCAATGATAAACGGTATATAAGCATGACACTCAATGCTTGGTTGATTAAGATCGACTCTTTTGAAGGCAATATCTAATAGCTGATGTCTGAATGTATTCATAATAATAACCACACTTCCAAAAAAGACTACCACAAGCAGTCGTAAGAATGTTTTGACATCTTCCACCTGCTCCGTTGTGAATGGTCCTCCATACTTGTGCTTACCCAGGTCTAGACGGGAGGGGAGCTCATCCTCACAGTAGGTGAAGGCACTCCGACATCTGGGGTGCTTGTTTTTGACGGCAAATTTTGATAACTCTGTATACTAATTTGAAAGGATTTTGAGTCACTGGTTCTTTAGCAAGCAAATTCTTCGTCAAAAATAGCAAGATTAGTGCTGTGCTGAGACAAGTGCATACATAGAGTTGCCCAAATATGTGGTATTCCTTTTTTACACACGTGTAAACATAATTAAGTGTACTGGCTCCGCCCATGTAAGTCCACATAAACCAGCTAATGAATGCAGTTATTTCCGTTGTTGAAGCATCTTGGAGCTGGTCTAGGCCAAACTGTATCACATTGGCCCAGTATCCTCCAAGTCCAACTGAAGCTATTATGAGCAATACAAATAAAACGTACGTGTGAACGTGCTGGTAACTGTTCATCATAAGTGCCACTACAGAACTCACTGTAGCCAGCACAGAGGCAATCCACATGATCCACATGCTCCAGCGAATCACCTTGTAACGTCCAAGATAAACATCAGCTAGCCACCCAGCAAAGGGTAGAATTAAGGTACATGCTGTGTAATATGGTTTGTAGTCAGATGCATGGATTGCGAGGTAAAATGCTAAACTGGTGACTAAATAGTTCCACATAATCACCACTTTAGCACCTTTGTTTTTCAGCTTCCTTCTTTGGTAGAGAAATTTGCAGCAATTATTATGCATTTTGGTTCCTCTGCTATGGAATGCTACAACCGGTTGCATTGATTTATCTGTTAGTGATTCATCCTCCTGGCTGCTGGCTTCTTTTAAATTTGCCATTGTAGCTGCTCTTTCGTCAATTTACTCAATATAGCTACTAACTCCTTCTACTAGCTAACCTCTCACTTTTGCACAATTCATGATCAGTCCCAAATGAAGGCAAGAGACCTCTTCAAAACTCTCATCGAAACAAATGGACGAGTTGTGTTCCCTCAAAAACAAGTGACCACAGCAGTGTTTTCCCACCACAATTTCTATTATAGTATGGTTGTAACAAATACATGCAACAATCTGATTGATCAGTTGGAGGTCCATTATTTCATTTAGAAATCTCTCAGTTCACTTAGAGACCTCTTGGAGAGGTAGGTCTATTATTGGGCTGCCAAGGGCAAGAAAGATGCACAGTGCAACAGTAGCTAGTCCAGTCCCTAGGCTAAATATCATGGTTACAGTTGCTGTAATTATTCTAAATCAGTTTGAGTCCTCATCCAATGGTCTCTACACTTTTTAAGGGACCCTCTGGCCCTTAGTAGCACCCTTGCTTTGCTCGAGAGTCTACAGCCCCAGGCCTTAATTTGGGTCCCTTAAAATGCATAGAGACCTTGGACTCAGTCTCTAACTATTGTTTTATACTATGTACTAGCAGCTACATTTCGTAATAATGTTTCATGAGAATCATACGATAATATGCATGGGTACAGGAATGTAGACTGCAACTATGATGTTCAGCTTGCAAGCAGAACTGTATATAGTCCATTTAATATGTGCAAATCAACAATATCAAATCGATAAAAATAATTAGCTAATACTGTTGGCGTTATCGTGTGTTTATAGTTGTGCACAATTCTGTTTAATGCCAACCTTTGACTTTGACTGTTCACATGTAGCTACATGGTACAACTGAATTATTTAGGGATATATAGCTAGCTAATCTGCTTTAGAAATTCTATAATGTGCTGATCTGAAAGCATACCAATTAAAAATTCTCGTATTATTACATTATGGGATCCTAAGACTTTCAATTGTAGCTTTACATCAGATCCGTACATGTTGTAACAGTGATTCACACTGCTTGTTCAACATGTGTGACTGTACGTGTACTAGTTGATGAGACAATACAATTGACAGTAGAGGGAAGCATTTATGGCTACAACTCCCAAACTCAGTCTCGAGCCACTGTCTGCTAGTTAATTAGTAAGTTATATGTGTGGGAGCTGGTCAGTCTATTCGCGCATGCGCAGAAGCAGTGCAAATGCATGGATCTTTGTTCCTTTTTTTGGTAGAGAAGCTTGCAACAATTATTATTCTTGTCCTATACCGGTATTAAACATTACAACCAGTTCCATTGATTTATCAGTTAGTGATTCATCCTCCTGGCTGCTAGCTTCTTTTGCTGAAGCTTCTATTCTATTGACTCACTCTACACACTAGCTAGGCTACTTTACTAGCTAAGTAATTAATCTAAGCCCCTCACAATGCAGTCCCAAATGAAGGTTACAGTGGGAAGACATTAATATTGCTATTGTCAATAATAATATTATGTTCTTGTGGTGATACAACTCCATTTATTTTGACAATAGAAATAAAGAGCTCTCTAAATATACTATTATTATTAGCTATGTCCTCCTACTATAATAATATTATTGTAGCTACTTACTGCATGCTAATTCTAAGCTATGTGTCAGTATTTGAATAGTATCTCTCAGCAAAGATATGTTCATTTGGCAGTACATCTTCTCTCTTTCTGTTCTTGTACAACTTTTCAAGGATGAGTAGTAAAATGCTGTTGAATATCAATATAATTATCACGAACAACAGGTACCAGAATCCGCAGCTAATCACACCAGTGCTCCAGGTGAACATGTACCTGGTGAAAGGCACTGTAATTCCATATCCAATGAGTGCAATTATCAATACACTGCCATAAACAGTCCCGACCATAAGTCCTTTCATGGAGTAAGGGGTTTGGGCGCAAATGAACTCAATACCACCAACACCAAGGGTAACTATGGAAATGGCATTGAGAATGTTCGAGAGCACCATCCATTTTATGTCAAAACTGGAGCTCAAAGTGCCCTTTTCTTCGGAAAATATGCACTGGAGGGTAGAATTTTTACCATTTTGGACCAGATAGTTGTTTCGAGCCATTAATTCAAGTACCAATAGTATAATGACTCTTGTTGCTTGAGCAACCACTCCGATAGAAAATTTCCAGTAACTTTTTACCCATGAGAAATATTTGTGAAGTAGAGGATAGAGAATGAATTCATGTAGCGGTATTAGTATCGTTGCAGTGAAGGGTGTATAAATATAAAATAGTTTCTGATAACATTCGATGCTTGGTTGATTAAGATCGACACTCTTGAGAGAAATGTATAATAGCTGACGTCTGAATGTAGTCACAATAATAACCACACTTGGCATGGCACAGCCAAAGAAGACTACCGTAAGCAGTCGTAGGAATGTTTTGACATCTTCCACCTGCTCTGTTGTGAATGGTCCTCCACACTTGTGCTTACCCAGGTCTAGACGGGAGGGGAGCTCATCCTCACAGTAGGTGAAGGCACTTCGACATCTCGGGTGCTTGTTTTTGACGGCAAATTTGATAACTCTGTATACTAATTTGAAAGGGTTTTGAGTCACTGGTTCTTTAGCAAGCAAATTCTTTGTCAAAAATAGCAAGATTAGTGCCGTGCTGAGATAAGTGCATACATAGAGTTTCCCAAATATGTGGTATTCCTTTTTTACACATGCGTAAACATGAGTAAGCGTATTGGCTCCACTCATGTGAGTCCACATAAACCAGCTAATGAATGCAGTTATTTCCGTTGTTGAAGCATCTTGGAGCTGGTCTAGTCCAAATTGAATCACATTGGCCCAGTATCCTCCAAGTCCAACTGAAGCTATTATGAGAAGTGCAAGTGAAATTGATGTGTGTAAGTGCTGATAGCTATTCACCATTTGTGCTACCACAGAACTCACTGTAGCCAGCACAGAGGCAATCCACATGATCCACATGCTCCACCGAATCACCCTGTAGCGTCCAAGATAAACATCAGCTAGCCACCCGGCAAAGGGTAGAATGAAGGAACATGCTATGTAATATGGTTTGTAGTCAGATGCATAGCTTGCGAGGTAATGTACTAAACTGGTGACTAAATAGTTCCAAATGATCACCACTATAGCACCTTTGTTTTTCAGCTTCCTTCTTTGGTAGAGAGACTTGCAGCAATTATTATGCATTTTGGTTCCTGTGCTATGGAACATTACAACTGGTTCCATAGATTTCTCTGTTAATGATTCATCCTCCTGGCTGCTAGCTTCTTCTGAATTTGCCATTGTAGCTGCTCTTGTGATGATTTACTCAACATACATTGTCAACTTCCTTCTACTGGCAAACCTCTCACTTTTGCACGATTCAGTCCCAAATGAAGGAAAGAGACCTCTTCGAAACTCTTATCAAAACAAATGGATGTCACCTCAAAAAACAAATTATCACAGCGGTATTTTCCCACCATTATTTTTTTTGTCTATAATACTTTATGCTCTATAGAATAATGCATTGGACACACAAATAGTTAAAACTAATCGAGAGTGTACCCAAAAGTAAGCAATATGTATGTCAGTAAATATTACCGAGAACATAAGCTACGTTTAAATGCACGAACTGATGAAATTGAAATACATTAATCTGGGAGTGAATTCCAGAGTGATGTGGTATGTGGAACAAAAGAGTATAGCTAAATAAGCATTTGTATGGGCAAATGGAACAACAAGTGGAAAATGATTGGCCCTCCTGCTGTGTCATTGCTGACGGAAACAAAATGTATTATCAGAATAATGCATTGGACACACAAATAGTTAAAACTAATCGAGAGTGTACCCGAAAATAAGTAATATGTATGTCAGTAAATATTACCGAGAACATAAACTACGTTTAAATGCACAAACTGATGAAACTGAAATACATTCATCTGGGAGTGAATTCCAGAGTGATGTGGTAGCTATGTGGAACAAAAGAGTATAAAATAAGCATTTGTATGGGCAAACAGAACAACAAGTGGCAAATGATTGGCCCTACTGCTGCGTGATTGCTGACGGAAACAAAATGTATTATCAGGGAAGTAGCATATAGCTTGAGAATAATCTTGAACAAAAGACCAAGTTTTGCACGTAGCCTACGCTCCTGCAAAGTTTGTAGTTCAAAAAAATTCAGTAGATCATCATAACTAGCATCCCAGCGAGAGCAAGCTATCCGACATGCAAACATTTGCACATTCTCCAGTAAAGCTTTGTCTTTTGTTAGATGAGGGTCCCACACCTGGCTCCCATACTCGAGATGAGGTCTCACTAAAGAGATGTACAGTTGCTTGATAGCGTCTTGGTCAGTGCTGCCGAAAAACCTTCGATAGATCAGACCAAGGATTCGTTTGGCTTTAGCACAAACAGCTGATATGTGTGGTGACCAGCTCAGATCATGGGTTAGTAGTATTCCAAGATATTTGTAAGTGTCCACTCTTTCCAGCAACTCACCGTTCAACAACAGGGGCTGAACTGGTTGTAGAGGATGTCTCTTGCGAGAAATCAGCATACACTTGCTGATTTGCACTTGAGAGCGTTGAGGCTTAAGTAGCTAATTGCTACAGGACCACTGTTCAATAAAGTTAATCGACTCTTAATTTTTGTACTGCCAAAAATTATCAATACTTGACACAGTATGGTACAATAAGACGTCATCTGCAAAGAGATTGAAAATAGCACTCGGATTGACAACTGCATCAGGTAGCTAGGTCATTAATATAAATTAGAAACAATAGTGGGCCAAGAACTGATCCCTGTGGTAGCTACACCTGACAAAACAGGGACTGCATCCGACTCTGAGCCATCTATTAAACGGATTGCACTCTATTACATAGATAATCATGCAACCACAGTACACAAGAAGACAGTCATCAAGGCCAATATTGGCTAATTTCAACAGCAGACTGGTGAGGCACAGAATCAAATGCTTTCCTATAATAAAAAAAGATGGCACACACCTCATGACCATCTTCAAGTGCTCTAAACCAGTCGTCGGTAGCTATACATTTGATGAGTGCAGTCACAGTAGACCTTCCCTCTAGAAAGTGGTCAGAGATAAAACAATGATGGTGGAGATGGTCCATAATTACGTTAGAAATGTGTCTTTCAAGTACTTTGCTTACAATTGGATTAATAGTACTAGTGGCTATATATTTTATGAGAATCATACAATAATATGCATGGTTATACAGACTGCAGCTATGATGCTCAGCTTGCATGGCAGCAAGCAGAACTGTACATGGTCCATTGATTTTAGAGGGGACACGACAAGTCTATTTGTTTTGACAAGAGTTTTGAAGAGGTCTCTTGCCTTCATTTGGGACTGAATCTTGCAAAAGTGAGATGTTTGCTAATATATAGAACAGTGATTCACACTGCTTGTTCAACACATGTGACTGTGTACTTGTCGATGAGACAATACAATTATTGACAGTAGAGGGAAGCATTTATGGCCACAACTCCCAATCTCAGTCTCGAGCCACTGTCCACAAGTTAATTAGCAAGTTATGTGAGTGGGAGCTGGTCAAGGCAACTGAGACTATTATATATTCACACATGCGCAGAAGCGGTGGCCCTTGTGGTAGAGAGGCTTGCAATAATTATAATTATGTATTTTTATTCTTGTGCTATGAAGCATTACAACTGATTCCATTGATTTATTGGGTAGCTAGCTACCATAGTGATTCATCCTCCTGGCTGCTATAGCTTCTTTTCATTACAGCCGCTATTCTATTGACTCACTCTACACACTAGCTAGGCTACTTTACTAGCTAAGTAATTATATGTAATCTAAGCCCCTCACAATGCAGTCCCAAATTAAGGTAGGAGAGCTCTTTATTTCTCTTGTCAAAACAAATGGACAAGTTGTGTCATCACAAGAACATAATGATAACAGCAATGTCTTCCCACTATAATATAAAAATTTAATAACTATATTATTATGTCCTCCTACTATAATAATACCGGTATTAAAGTAGCTACTGACTGCATGTTAATTCGAAGCTATGTGTCAGTATGTGAATAGTATCTTTCAGCAAAGATCTGTTCATTTGACAGTACATCTTCTCTCTTTCTATTCTTGTACAATTTTCCAAGGATGAGCAGTAAAGTGCTGTTGAATATCAATACAATTATCACGAGCAACAGGTACCAGAATCCACAGCTAATCACACCAGTGCTCCAGGTGATCATACGCCTGGTGAAAGGCACTGTAATTCCGTATCCAATGAGTGCAATTATCACCACACTGCCATAAACAGTTCCGACCATAAGTCCTTTCATGGAGTAAGGGGTTTGGGCGCATATGAATTCAATACCACCAATGCTAAGGGTAACTATGGAAATGGCATCAATGAGAATGTTTGGGAGCACCATCCATTTTATGTCAAAACTGGAGCTCAAAGCACCCATTTTTTTCGGAAAATATGCACTGGAGGGTTGAATTTTTGCCATTTTGGACCAGATAGTTGTTTCGAGCCATTAATTCAAGTACCATCAGTGCAATAACTCTTAATGCCTGAGCTATCACTCCGATAGAAAATTTCCAGTAACTTTTTACCCATGAGAAATATTTGTGAAATAGAAGATAGAGAATGAATTCATGCAGTGGTATTAGTATTGTTCAAGTGCAGTGATAAATGGTGTATAAGCATAAAATATTTTCTGATAACACTCAATGCTTGGTTGATTAAGATCAACTCTCTTGGGAGAAATGTCTAATAGCTGACGTCTGAATGTAGTAGCAACAATAACCACACTTAGCATGACACAGCCAAAGAAGACTACTATAAGCAGTCGTAAGAATGTTTTGAATCTTCCACCTGCTCTGTTGTGAATGGTTCTCCATACTTGTGCTTACCCAGGTCTAGATGGGAGGGGAGCTCATCCTCACAGTAGGTGAAGGCACTCCGACATCTCGGGTGCTTGTTTTCTTGACGGCATATTTGATAACTCTGTATACTACCGTATTTTCTCGCTATTAAGCGCATGCGCTTATATCTCCACAGGAAGAGAACCTGCGCTTAATAACGAAGTGCGCCTAACAGCGAGATGCGCCTAACAAAAAATAGCTACATCAAGAACGCATGCGCGTTCGCGGTATCATTTAAGGGGCGTGGCCAATCGATCGATCTCACGATCGCTCACGTTGCTACATTCTGCCCAGGTCGAAACCCACTCTCCGACTGTCAGTGGGGATTCCGACCAGGAAGGTCAACAGTATCTGCACTGCTGTCAACTACTCATGAATGGCTCCAGCAACTTGAGTCTGGGCACGACGTTTGCGCAATTTTCCTGGATTATAAAAAAGCATTTGATAGTGTGCCTCATGCTCCACTGATCAATAAGCTACGCAGGATTGGCCTTCATGTTGGTTTGCTTGAATGGTTGACGGACTATCTCACCTTGCGAAAACAACAAGTCGTGGTAAACGGAGCTAAATCGTGCCTAGCTTCAGTTACATTCGGAGTTCCACAAGGCTCAGTACTAGGTCCACTATTATTCTCCATTTATATCAATGACATCACTGAGGTATCCTTGTCACCAACTTCATCTCTGGTAATGTATGCTGATGATATTCTTTACCATCGATTAATCCGAGACACTCGTGAATTTGAAGAAGTCCAGTCAGATGTAACTAAGCTGGAGGAATGGTCTGATAATCACCTACTACAGCTTAATCCACAGAAGTGCAAGTCTATGATCCTCTCTAAGAAAAGATGTCCAACAACCAGATCGGTGTCTCTTTACTTGTGTGGGTCAGAGCTAGAAGAGGTGGAGATCTTTAAATACCTTGGTGTGCTCTTCAGCAGGAATCTTTCTTGGTCAGATCACATTTCTGAACTTTGCACTAAAGCAAGAAGGATTCTAGGCCTACTGTATAGGCAATTTTATGAGAATGTTGATCCAGCCACCCTTAAGCAGCTGTACATTAGCCTAGTCCGCCCTCACTTGGAATATGCATCGCAAGTCTGGGACCCCTACCTACAAGGCGATACTGATAGGCTGGAAGCAGTACAGAAGTTTGCCCTCAAGTTGATCTCACGACAGTGGAACTTGGGTTATGAGCAGTTGGTAAGCATCACTGATGTACCAAAACTTAGTGAGCGGCGACTTCACCTGAAACTTGCACAAGTCTTCAAGATTGTTCATGGCCTCTGCTATTTCCCTGAGGACATCTTCATCACACAACCCTCCCACTCCAGTAGGCTCGCAAGATCAGACACTCTACAATGTCCGTTTGCTCGAACAAACTACTATTTTCACTCCTTTGTTCCAAGCTCAATCCGAGCGTGGAATTTGCTGAACGAAGATCAGGTCACAATGCAGACTCTCGCGTCTTTCAAAAATAGCATTTCAATGCCTCATAATTAACTAGTGTGTCTGCTTTTCTTTTCGTTTTATTATACCTTTACATAGTTTCTGGGTACATACTTGATTAGTTGTCTTAACTATCTATGTATCCACTGCATATTACCTATGTGTTGCATAAAGTATTATAGTTAAACACTAAGAAGTAGAAAAAAAAAAAAGATTAAATAAATAATCTAATTCATGGGGGGTTTGGGAGTACTTGGGGACATAATTTTTACATGGGCACGCAGAATGGGTCGAAATTAGAGATTTGACCTGAAAGAATTTTGATTCACGCCTTTGAATCGAAGTTACGGCCCTTTGAAGTTTTCCCATATGTTTGTATAGGGAAGCCATGCGTTTGCAATGTTTTCCGCCCACGCGCTACGTGAAAAACGGGGAATACCCGCGCACACAAACGTGACGACCTTTACCTACTTTGGTCAAAATTGGAGTATAGACTGCCTGCTTGCATTGTATGGCTCTACTAAAGGCATTGTGCCACGATATAAGGGCTATTTTTAGTAAATTAGTGTCACACGTGATGTAACCGCGCCCATTAGATTGAAATCTGGCAGCCACTTTTCAATCAATGGTTGTAGTTCGCGGTAGCAGAATGCAATCGGTCCAAGAAAGGCTCAAGGGTTGGAGCTGGAAGGTCTTCAGCTAGCGGCGGTAGGTAAGAGGTCTACCAGGGGGACGGGCGAGAGTCGGCCTTGCCAGAGTAGCGATGTCTATGTCTAGCTAGATCCACCACGTGCGAGGTGGTATACCACGAGTAGACTTACCTTTAGCGAGGGCTAGTAGGTCGAGAAACAGACAGAGATACCAGTCCTATGGCAGCGCCACGAGTAGCTAAGTCCTTGCCTTATCGTTCGATGGCGTTCTGGAGTCCACGAGGAGCGCGCGACAATATTTTTGTACATGCGCGATTTATCACCGTACACTAGGTCTAAAAATAGTAACAATCACCGCTTATATCGTGACACAATGCCTCTAAGCATCCAGCTCAACTATGTGGTGGTTTTGGACATTTTTTTTTCTGCTTAGTGTTCAGGTCGCCTTGAAAAAAAAATTAATGTAATTACACACTAAGTAAAAATTAAATTAATTAATTAAACACTAAGTAGAAAAAAAAAGATTTCCTGCGTGAAAAATGTTTGGAGGAATTGGGAGCACTTGGGGAGATAATTTTTACACCGGCACGCAGAATGGGTCAAAATACGAGATTTGACATGAGAAAATTTTGATTCACGCCTTAGATTCAAAGTTACGGCCCTTTGAAGTTTCCCCATATGTTTGTACAGGGAAGCCATGCGTTTGCAATGTTTCCGCCCACGCGCTGCGTGAGGGGCGGGGCCACGCGCGCACATAAACGTGACGACCTTTACCAACTTTTTTGACAAAATTGAAATTTAGGCTGCCTGCTTGCATTGTATGGTTCCACTATGCACCCAGCTCCATTATATGGTGGTTTTTGGATAATTTTTTTTCTGCTTAGTGTTCTGGTCGCCTTGAAAAAAAAAAAAAAAAAAAATGGCGTTCATTACTGGAAGAACCTGAGAATCGACAGTAGCCATCGTAATTTCGACTAACTTGAAAAGGTTGGAGCCCTGGGCAAGCTAGCAAGCGTGCAGATATCGAGATCAATGGTCATATAATATTAGTATGTGCTTATATGCGAAATGCGCCTAATAACGAGTGCTTAGGCCAACAAAATTGCATGCGCTTAATAACGAATATGCGCTTATAAGCGAAATGCGCCTAATAACGAGAAAATACGGTAATTTGAAAGGATTTTGAGTCATTGGTTCTTTAGCAAGCAAATTCTTCATCAAAAATTGCAAGATTAGTGCCATGCTAAGACAAAATTAATGCATTCGTAAATTTTCCCAATTAATATGTGGTTTTCCTTTTTTACACATGCATAAGCATAAGTGAGTGTATTCGCTCCGCTTGTATAAGTCCACGTAAACCAGCTAATGAATGCACTTATTTCCATTGTTGAAGCATCTTGGAGCTGGTTTAGTCCAAACCTAATCACATTGGCCCAGTATCCTCCAAGTCCAACTGAAGCTATTATGAGAAGTGTAAGTGAAATTGATGTGTGAAAGTTACGGTGGCCCAGAAGGGCCATGTCCATTACCCAATGCAACATTTTTTATTACCAATTTCATTACTTGCCACGTGGCAGAACTGCCAGATCAAGTGATATAGCTAATTGATTCCTGATTATTGTTGATGCACACGCACATATATTAGGCATGATGATGTGATCATGACTGCTTGTGTAAACTAAACAATGGCTCTGATTGGTCATAGTAGTAAGTAATAGCAGGGAGGGAAATAGCTATGGATCACAATATTTCCCTTGTACCCCTCGGGGAGGGAAAATATCCTAGATATAGCTACCCCAGCTAAAATAATACTTACACATACTTAGGTGGGATATATTGATCACGTGCCCAGTACCTGCATAATGGTTATTATGGAAAAGGTCGTCAATATAGTGCGTACACAGTCTAAGCCACATCGATGTTCATGATGTTGGCACCTCAATCGCAGAGATGGAGTCTGAGACTGATAATTTTCAATCACAGGTGACGAACTCAACTGTGCCATACAGCTTTTGAACATCAGGTTGGTTGCGGCATGGCACACAGCGTGCAGCGCAAGGCTAGCTTTATTTATCCACAGGATTACGTCAACCACAAAAACGTGTGAAGTTCGGCCGGTGGTACTTGTCAGAGAAAGTAGCACTCAGTTTGTAATGTATTCGCTGGATACATGCGTCAGATACTCTACATATATACGGATTTGTCTCAGAAAGGCTCCATAGCGGCCCTGAGTTTTCTCGTAATTACCTCATAGATTACCTAAGAGCAAGAGTACATAATAGGAAGAGAGGGAGAGTATCTTACTCTGTATACTGCTGTGCAAACGCACTTTGGATAATTAAATCCGTATATCCTTGTAAACTGTAGTATATTACTGTAGTATGGTTAATTATTAATACTTACTTTTCCTGTTAATTTCCTTATGTATATTTCCTGCTCTTATGTGATCTTATGTTATGGCGTGCGCCGCCCATGCTTTGTACTATCATTGTTTGGTTCATGCGGACCTATTGTTCTCTCTGTCCATATAGCTATGTCCTATGTTGTATGTTATAGTGCACTTTAATGAAATGATAATATTGTTGTTTTGAAGTGATCGTTAACTGCGACACTACAATTACACATACCACCTTGTAGTTAAGTGAGTGTTGGCCAATAATTGGTCTAGGACAGCCCACCTGGGTACTGCCCAGCTGCAGTATTGGTGGGTTTTTCACAGTTTGTTTGAGTCAACCACTCAAATTTAATTACCGTATACTTTCTAATATAGGCGCCCCCAAAAAATAATTACAGATCGTGCAGGCGCCTCCAATTAGAACCGAAAAATTCACGAGCAGGTCAAAGGGCGCCTAAATTAGGGAGGCGCCTAAGAGCTGCAATTAGAACGGTTCTGGAAGCTTTGTCAGAGCACAAGCGCTATCACCAATCGGTCCTATTTAGTGGCAGTGAATATGATAGTGGCGAGAACAACAAAAATATGGTTCTAATTTCAGTTCTTTTTGGAAATTTCACTCTGATCGCTGAATCATTCTCAAGTTGTCGGTACCGTAGCCATCAGAACGATTGTCTCTAACTCCAGAAAGACATCAAAGCAGTCGGTAAGTGCCCATATAAATGTAGGAGACAGCTTAGTTTGACATCTAAACTGCTAGCTCGATAGATCAATCGACGGTACGGTACGGTACCGAGATATTGCCATATTGCACGTGGCAAAACGTTCCAATTAAATAGGTGCCGCCTAAAAATAATTGATGTCCGGAAAGGCGCCTTAAATTAGAACCGAAAAAATTGCGCAGGTCCCAAAGGGCGCCTAAATTAGGGTGGCGCCTATATTAGAACATATACGGTATCTGTAGTAACTTGAACAGTGCACTGTGTATGTATGTATGTTTTGAGTTGATGTAATGTTATTGTGGTTTATTGTTATTTCCTGTATCTAAGGATGTGTTACTTATGATGTAATTTTTGTCAGAGTATAAAGCATGCATGCATAAACTATATTATCAGTTGCCAAGCAAATAATACACTTGAGAGCAGCAGCGACCTGCGTGCACGGTCACCACATATTGGCGACGAGATAAAACTCGTGGAGATGGCAACTCACGGCTCGCTATCGGCTTTTGATCCCAGCAAAGAGGACTGGACTAGTTACACTGATCGAATGAAGCACTACTTTATTGCAAACGATGTTACTGACGGCGATAAGAAGCGATCTATTCTGTTGTCAGCGTGTGGAGCGCCGACGTTTAAATTGATTCAGAACCTCGTGGAGAAAGACAAAGTGAACACTACTTCGTTCGAAGACATCGTCGCAAAATTGAAGACCCACTATGACCCCGAGCCGTCCGTGATCATGCAGAGATACAAATTTAACACGCGCACAAGGGCTGAGGGAGAATCAGTCGCAAACTACGTCGCTGCGTTAAGAGAGCTAGCACAGCACTGTGACTACAATGACACGCTATCAGACATGCTGAGGGATAGGCTCGTGTGTGGTGTGAAACATAAGGGCATTACAAATAGACTACTAAACGAGAAGAAATTAACGTATGAAAAAGCTCTGGAGCTAGCCCAGGCTATGGAAACAGCCGAAAAGGATACGAGGCACCTGCAGACGACGCAGAGTGCACCAGAGGTACACCACAACACTTCCCAGAAACGAGGTACGGGCCAGAAGAAACAGCCAGCTGCGAGACAAGGCCAGCGTGGCGCCACTCAGCTGTCGTGTTACAGATGTGGAGGAGATCACTTACCCACAAAGTGTCGATTCAAGGACACTGTTTGTCATGCGTGCAAGAAAAGGGGGCACATCGTGAAGGTGTGCAGGTCCAGGGTCAGTCAGGGAAGGCCCACCAGGAGAACTCATTACGTAGATGAGGAGGACCTGGAACCCCAAGAAGAAGAAGGAGACAGTGTGTACTCCTTGTTTGCTCTCAAGAGTGAGGCGTGTGAACCTATCATCAAGAACGTGACCATAAATGGAGTTTCTGTGGAGATGGAATTGGACACTGGTGCTGCTTTTACAGTGATTACACAGATGACTTATCAGAAGATAGCCCAACAGAAGCACATCAACTGCCTGGAGTATTCTGACCTCAAGCTGAAATCCTACAGTGGAGAGCTCATCCCAGTCTTTGGACAGGTGGCAGTAAAAGTCAATTATGGTCAGCAGGAATGTGAGTTGTGTGTACATGTAGTAGATGGGGATGGACCAGACTTGATGGGCAGAGATTGGATTAAGGCCCTAGGAGTCACCCTTAAGCTTGGTGAAATTCATTCTATTGAAGAATCTAAGTCCCTACATGATGTTCTAGAAAAGCATTCAACTTTGTTTGAAGAGAAATTGGGGTGTCTTAAGGGAACAGAAATAAAGCTAAACATTGATAGCAATGCAACCCCAAAGTTTTTCAAAGCCCGTTCGGTACCACTGGCTCTAAAGGGGAAGGTGGAAGCAGAACTAGATAAGCTTGAAAGCATGGGAATCATCTCCCCTGTACAATTTTCAAGATGGGCCGCACCTATTGTTCCGGTACTAAAGCAGAATGGGGCTGTAAGGATCTGTGGCGATTATAAAGTGACCATAAACCAAGCTAGTCTGGTTGACACATACCCCCTGCCGAGAATCGACGAACTTCTTGCTAATCTGTCGGGAGGAAAGCATTTTTCAAAATTAGACATGTCACAAGCTTACCTGCAGTTACCCTTAGACAAAGAGTCCAGAGAGTATGTAACAGTGAATACACCTAAGGGATTATACGAGTATAACCGCTTACCTTTCGGAGTCTCGTCGGCTCCTTCCATTTTTCAGAGAACCATGGACAACTTGCTTCAAGGAATCAAAGGAGTATCCGTCTATATAGATGACATCCTTATCAGTGGTCCAACAGTTGAGGGGCACCTTCGAACACTGGATACGGTCCTGGAGAAGCTCAGCAATGCTGGTTTGAGGCTGAACAAGTCTAAATGCTTCTTCCTGCGCCCTTGGATCGAGTACTTGGGCCATATCATTGATCAAGACGGACTGCACCCCACCAAGGAGAAAGTGCGTGCTATCCAGGAAGCCCCTACGCCCAGAAACGTTGGTGAGCTAAGATCATTTTTTGGAATTATTAACTATTACAGCAGGTTCCTACCAAATTTGTCAACGAAGCTAGCACCCCTCTACCGATTGTTGCAAAAGGATACGAAGTGGACTTGGGGAAAGGAGCAACAGAAAGCATTTGAAGCTGCTAAGAGTGCCTTACAAGCTGACTCCCTTCTCGTCCACTACGATGAGTCTAAAGCACTAGTTCTGGCTTGTGATGCTTCCCAGTACGGCCTGGGAGCAGTTCTGTCCCATATCATGGAAGATGGGCAGGAAAGACCAGTCGCATACGCATCGAGGACGTTAACGCCAGCGGAAAAGAACTATTCACAACTTGAAAAAGAGGGACTCGCAATCATCTTTGGTGTAAAGAAGTTTCATAACTATCTGTTCGGAAGAAAATTTTCAATTGAATCCGACCACCAACCGCTTTCCTATCTATTCAACGAAACTAAAGGAATTTCGCAAACAGCATCCTCCAGGATTCAGAGGTGGGCGCTTACCTTAAGTGCATACCAGTATACGATCCGACACAAGTCAGGAGTTACCCTGAGTAACGCTGATGCACTCAGCAGATTGCCACGACCCACCACATCCTCTGTCGATTACGTGCCTGGAGATCTCATTCACCTAGTGGATCATTTATCAGCTACCACCGTAACTGCTGCTCGTATCAAAGAGTGGACATCGAAAGATCCGATTTTGTCGAAAGTCAAAAAGTATGTGATGGTAGGATGGCCTGACGAAGTAGGCACTGATCTGAAACCGTATCGATCGAGATGGCAGGAGCTGAGCACACTAGATGGCTGTGTTTTGTGGGGATCAAGAGTTGTTGTACCACCACAAGGCCGAGCTGCAGTGCTTGGAGAACTACACGAGACTCACCCAGGCTGCAGCAAGATGAAAGCGCTTGCCAGGAGCTATATCTGGTGGCCTAAGATGGACCATGAGATCGAAGATATGGTCAAACGATGCAGCGTGTGCCAGGAGAGTAGACCCTCTCCTCCGTCAGCTCCCCTTCATCCATGGCAATGGCCGACTCAGCCATGGACCAGACTTCATTTGGATTTCGCAGGCCCTTACATGGGACACATGTTTTTAATCATTGTCGATGCTTGCTCCAAATGGCTAGATGCCTACATCCTATCAACGATTTCTTCATCGAAAACGATCGAAACGCTCAGAACAGTATTCGCTACTCACGGTTTGCCGCAAACGATTGTCACAGACAACGGATCCTCGTTCACGAGCGAGGAATTCAAACGATTTATGGAAAAGAATGGTATTAAACACATAACCTCCGCTCCATATCACCCCTCCAGTAACGGCCAAGCTGAGAGGGCAGTACAGACACTGAAGCAAGGTATTAAACGCACTCCTGGAGAAAGTGTACAAGAGAGAATGTCCAGATTTTTATTCGATTACAGAATCACTCCACATGCTACAACTGGCGTCGCACCGTGTGAACTACTAATGAACCGAAAATTGAGATCACGATTTGAACTGTTGTACCCAATGGCGAGGAGGAAGGTAGAAAAATGTCAAGAGAAGCAGAAAGAACTGCACGATGGAAAGAGAGATGTGAGAAAGTTTGCTCTACAGGATCCAGTGTATATTGAAAACTTCACTAGTAGAAAGCCTAAGTGGATTCCTGGAACGATTGTTAAGGTCACTGGACCCCTGTCGTATGTGATAGAGCTACAGAATGGAACTACAGTGAGAAGGCATGTTGACAGTATCAGGAAGAGAGAGAGTTTGAACTCAGAACAAGACTCTGATGCAGAAGAGCCAGGATTTGAGCTGATCGGAGTACCTGTTGAACCGGAACCGCACAGTCAGGAACCGGAGAGCGTACCCGGGGAAGAACCTGACGCTCAACCCCAAGTGAGAAGGTCGACTCGATCTCGACAACCCCCAGAGCGCTATGGACAGTGACTTTTTGTTAAAGGATTTAAGAGGGGGAAGATGTAGTAACTTGAACAGTGCACCGTGTATGTATGTATGTTTTGAGTTGATGTAATGTTATTGTGGTTTATTGTTATTTCCTGTATCTAAGGATGTGTTACTTATGATGTAATTTTTGTCAGAGTATAAAGCATGCATGCATAAACTATATTATCAGTTGCCAAGCAAATAATACACTTGAGAGCAGCAGCGACCTGCGTGCACGGTCACCACAGTATCCGCAGTGCGTTTGCACAGCAGTATACAGAGTAAGATACTCTCCCTCTCTTCCTATTATGTACTCTTGCTAAGAGGTTAATATCTAATAATTACACCATAATTACCTAATGACCACAGAAAAGTAAATTTCTACTGGGCATGTAATTATGAGCTATAATAATATTGTTAAGTATTATTAAGATATCGAACAGCATCTACATTTGCATTTACTATCTGAGTCATCAAATAAGTAAGTTGCTGCAAATTCACCCCAAACTGTCTCTTCCTTAAGGTGACATTCAAATTTGAAAAATCCAAATATGGCCGTATTTTGTGTGACTTCAGCTATCAGCATTGGAGTATGGCCATTCTAAAGCATGGAGATAATTACACAATAATATCATGACATTGTATTATATACCTGAAGATTTGTTGTAGATACATATAAGTACTATATAATTATTATTATGAAACTTGGATTGACCATGCACTCAGTAGCTGCATAGTTGAAATGGTATATGTGGTACAGGTCATAAATATAGTGGGTTCACTTCACTGTACAGTATGATGATAGTACGATGATATGCTAGTGCCTTAGTTGCACAGACTAGCCTCGGATCATTGGGAATCTGAGAGTGTCTCTGAACCTCGATAGTGAAAATTTTCAAAGTTAAGAAGAACTCAACAGCGCATGTACAGCTAGATTGGTCCAGCGGCACGCTGCTCATGGTGCGTGCTATATATAGCGCAGGGCTATCTATATATATCCACGGGATTACGTCAGCCTAGAGAACGCGTGAAGTTTGGCCGTCGCTGCTCGTCAGAGAAGGCAACACACTGCTTGTAAGGTATTCGCTGGATACACACGCAAGATACTCTACATATTTCACTGAATCCCAGAAGGGCTCCATCGAGGCCCTGAATTTTCTCATAATTACCTAATAGATTACCTCATAGATTACACCATAGGTTTCATCATAATTACTCATAATTACCTAATAACCGCAAAAAAGTAAATTGTTACTGAGTGCATAATAATATTGATAGTGGATGAGGCGCATATGAATGGCATAATACTCATAATTAGTTACAACCACACACACAAAATTATGGAAAAACTAATGTGATCCATAGACATCAAAGTTTTTCCAACTTCCACATTGCTGGTAATATAAGGTAAAGTTCACTATTGAAACTAATAAAAAAAATTGGGGGGAGGAGGAGGTGGGGGTGGCTATTATAATAATAATATTATTACAAGGAGTGAGCTCGCTTCGCTCGCTCACTCCTTTATCTCTGTGCCGCATATTATTGTGCATGTGCCGTCAATGACCTTTACCTACACATTATTTGTGCACATGAGCAAGCTAGCGCATGTGCACATCCTGCCTGATCATGTGACTTTGTCACTCAGCTAACTCAAGAAATTCATTGGTTATCTTGCAGTTTCGCTCGCAAGGGCTCCCAAGAGAAGATGCTTAGAATAGAATCCCCTCCTTCTGAAAAGCGCCTGTGGGTAACATTGACTACCGAGTGTCACTCGTTTGCATTCTGCAGGCCGCCATTGTAAGTGGTACAGTTCAGTCTAATTCTGCCCTGGCGGTTTTTTTTAAGCAGCTCACTTTAGTCGCTGCTGGGGCCATAGCCAGCAGTGTCATTGGGCTATCTGTTGTATTGCCCCAAGTCCAGCTATGCCTAGAAAATAAAACTTTTTAGCTCGGGTCGAATCGCTTCCGGTCACCTCCCGCTCGTACACACACACGGATAACTATAATCTTAGTATAATGATGATTAGCTATCATTATACTAAGATTATAGTTGTGCGTCCGTGCGTACAAGCGGGAGGTGACCGGAAGCGATTTAACCCGAGCTAAAAAGTTATCTTTCTGGGTGTCATTGGACTTGGGATGATACAGCAGACAGCCAACTAATGGCGGCTGGCTATGGCTCAGCAGCCACTAAAGTGAGCTGCTTAAAAAATGGCAGGACAGAATTAGACTGAACTGTAGTACAGTACATGGCAGCCTAGAGAATGCGAAAGGGTGACATTCTGGAGTCGATGTTGCCCATAGGTGCTTTCCAGTGGGAGGCGATTCTATTCTAAGCGTCTTGTCTTGGGACCCTTTGCGAGCGAAGCTGCAAGATAAGTAACGAATTCTTTTAGCTAGGCCGTATAGGTGATTGACAAAATCACAGGATGTGCATGTGCGCTAGCTTGCTCTCTGCGTATGTGCATAAATACATAGGTAAAGGTCGTCGACCACACATGCACGATAATAGCATAGGGATAAAGGAGTGAGCGAGCGAAGCAAGCTCACTTCTTGTAATATTGTCATAGGTGTAGGAAGATATTGAAGGTTGCATGGGGGGGGGGCTGAATATCCAATTGCGTGCAAAGTGCGTGCAAAATTTTTACAACCATGCCCACTTTGTATCAAACCACGCCCAATTTTGCACGATTGAGGCTGCTATTACAAGTTTCTCGGTGAAAAAATGATTCACTGTTAGTTGAATGGAATAGATTTGGAAGCTATTGAGGCACATTTACTCATAATCAGGCCTGGTAAATGTTTAGAAATTTGAATTGTAACAATACTGGGGCCGGAGAACAAAGGGAGCTCTGCCCCCTTCCTAGAATATTTGGGGGGGGGGGGGGGGGAGGGGCTACCCCCACCCCCCCCCCCCCCCCCCCCCCCCCCCCCCCGGTTCCTATGCCTATGATTGTACATGTAGTCCATACCTTATTCCTTATGGTAGGATCAGCATGATACTTTTTCACAAGTGCTGATACTATATTGGCATGTCCTGACTCTACTGCATAGTGCAGTGGACTGTTAGACTTCTGTGACCAAGAAATTTTAATAATAAAAACATAATAGTGTTGGATGTTTGCTCTCGTGTTTATAGCTATACCTCCGTAAGAACATCTGGTGACACTCTGTAATTTTCAATCAACAGTTGCACTACCTCTAGTCTGCCATGGCAAGCAGCAAGATGTAACGGCGCTATTCCACCCTGCATCAATTTATAAAGAATTTTATGTGCATGCATAATACCGGTAATTAAAAATACCGTCATAATAATATTATTTTGCCACCTGCTCTTATTGGTGAATTTCAAAGAGAATTGTTATGATGTGCTATTTATCATTGCAAAGAAGTTAGTATTAATAGCCTCGTCCCTAGGTCACTCCTATGTTTTCTGCATGCAACATTGAAAACATGGGAGTGGCCTGGGGATGATTGAGGCTGAGTATATCGAACTGTTCTATAATATACCAGCAGATATTTTTGGCTACAATGTTCCATGCATGCATGCATGCATGGCAGAGAACCTGGTATGATTCTGACAGAAGTGAAACATACATTAGCCTGTTCAGTTGGTTTAATTCCAACCTCCTCAATGAGTAGTGAAATGACTTGTAAATGGCCATGGGAAGCAGCATAGTGAAGTGGTTGGAGACCAAGCTACGATTATAGAATGGAGTAATACAAGATTATCACTGCCATGTACTAGTGATAGTATTAATAATCATAGGGAGAAGTAATTCAAATGGGTCAAGAGAGCTTGCATCCCTACTATAATTCTCAAGGCTATTATAATTATTGGCACCTACTCAGTGTACTTAAGGCCAGGTTCTGAACTCTTAGCACGCGCCCGACTAACGGCCTCATATTGCTCATGCTTGTGGTCAATTAGTGCTTGTACTGTGGCGTCATATCATATCGAGCACATGCATACAAGCCACGGCGTTGGGGCCACATATAGCTGCGAATTGGAGCTCAACATCTCGAGCAAAAGCTGTCCAGGGTTATTCCACCCAACATTTCGCATTTTGCAGGTCTGACAGCATGAAGATGATCGTTGGGGTGGATAATGTGGATTTCGAGGATCTATCGGAGAGATTACGAATACGTTTGTTCATATTGAACTTACATGTGGAAGATTAGGCTATTAGCACTCCAAAAACAGTGTCTACGTGAAATAAAACTTGACCAGAATGCTATTTTCACAATCCCTCCATTGAAAGTTTAGGTCACTGTCTTAGGCTTCTTACTTCATAGTTAAGGTCAGCTGAATGTTGCTGCTTTGAGGTTGGAATTCTCGATTTAGCAATCTAGAGGGCGTGGCTAAACGCTGTGCATAGCACTTAATTAGTTAATTAGTTGCAGTTGATTAATTATTAATATCAAAGTACTTGAGTTAATCTTTCATTCAAACACCATGATGAGGCCTCTATCATTCTCTTTAGAGGCAGCACCAGCCTTTAAAGAATGCCTATTTCAGCAGTAGCTTCCAGTTGGTACCTGGCCTTAAGTACACTGAGTAAGTGGCTCTGTATTTTGTTGGCTTGACAATTGACATAGGCTTATCTGAGCCTGAGCAGACGAATGCAAGTGTTAATACTGTTGGTGATGGTGTAGTTGTGTAGCAGTGTAAACTATAGTCACAAAGCTGTCCCTTTAAAACATAGACTCACAGTTACTACTGCTGCAGAAAGGACGTGATTAGCAGCTCGTTCAACACCTAGAATACATATTGGTGACTGATAGTGATGTATGATGCTGCAGGTTGCACACTCTTCCTAGCTGCTAACGTACTCTTGGCACTATATATATATTATAGGCCATGCTCCTACCAATAATTATTATAAAATAGAGTACCAATCATTGGCCCAATTGTACTCATACTGTAAATAATTATGATTATGCTGAATATTGTGCTTGAATGATATAATGGAATGCATAGAGTTCCAAACCTCATTTTTCGATCTTGGATCAGCTCCATATTTGGTGATTAAGTTTCTTACTATCTCTGTGTGCCCTTCCTCGGCAGCATAGTGAATGCTCTGCTCTCCTGTTTGTGTCTAGTGCATGGAATATCATTAATACTGCAGCCTGGCTAGATTGTTTGGAAAGACTAATGTATGGTGCAAGCCACGGACGTGGAATACCAATAAATTAACATGATATTAGCTATACCAATATAGTTCTATGTTGGCTGAGAAGAATACTTTTTTTAGGCTTTTCTGACGATCCTCGCTGGAATTGGATCACTAATGTAGAGTGAACGAGGGTCAGCACCCTTAAACCACAACCCTTGGTGCTGGATGGAATTAGCCATGGATCAACCCACTGCACTGGGAGCAAGAGTCATCAAACAAGGATCAGCACCGGTTCCTCGTTTGACGACACTCCATAGTTGAAATTGATTGACCGCTGTTGTTACAGTATATTATCAGTGACTGAGAGCGAGAGGCAGCACTCTCATTCGAGCACACTCGCTGGCAGCTGGTTGGAATTGGATTGACTGCTGACCCTTACTTACAAATGACAACTTGCTCTACAATGACAATCCTCGCTCTACATGTAGAGTGAGAGTTGTCATTTGTAAATGGGTCAGCATCCTCGCTTGGCGACCCTCACTCTATAGTATAGCAGTTCTAGTCTTACAAGCCAACCCTCCCTATACATCCGATAAGGCTATAAATGCGGCAGAGTATGTTCCTGAAAGAAGCCTGAGTAAGCACTGTGGAGCGCGAGTCTAGTATAGCTAATTCCAACCAGCGAGCATCTTCGAACGAGGGTGCTGACTCTCGCTCTACAGCGATTTAATAAGTGAGGATTATCAAAAATTGTCCTTGGCCACCATAAGTTCAGACATCTGTAATATCTATAGTGATTCCCAGTACATACACGCACTGACATAACCACGGCCACTGCACGTAGATCAGCGGGGTAGCCAGGATTTCTGGGTGATGTACCATATAATCCATCATGAAAATTAATGTTCTTTTAAATAGAAACATTATTCCATAATTAGACTAGGGTATGCATAATATGCTTTGATCTTTTGAATTTAATGAGGTATTTAAAATAGTGTAGATACTCAGAATAGAGTAATTAAATTTCGTTAGAAGACCTGTCATAAATTTGAATTTTATTAAACAAAATGCATCAAAAAGGAAGAAACCAATGATAGGCAGAAATTGAGTTTTAATTATTGTCTGCATGATTGATTTTTGGATTGATGGTAAAATTTGTAGCTCTTTCAAGGTTTAAATTAGCAAAAATTTGCTTTCTGGCAAAATTCAAATGGGGACTGAGCTGAGCCCAATGATACGCGGCACGAGTGCTAGTATTGGTGGCTCTTTTGAGCGCCATGTAGTCTCTCCTACCACTAAAAACTGTTGTGAGACGAGTCTCGCATGCATAGAAGGGGGTATCACACGAGACCCGGCTCAGACAGTTGCTCCTCAGCTGCTTGAAGCATAGAATCACCTTCATTCCCAGCGCAGTCCAGATCTCACGGTCAAAAGTTCCTAGAAAATTTTCCTCTGGCTTTATAGCCAAGCCTTGGGTGTCACAAACAGCTTTAGTAGCAAATAGGAGACCATACGTGGCGGTCAATAGATCTACAGAGCCACAAGCACTAGCACTACGTTACACAGGCGTTGCAGACTGAATAACGCACGTGGCTGCCTTGTTAGCTTATATACGTGAAGGAAGTGTGACATCATTGCTGCATACTTCCTGCTCTGCAACATGAATCTGATTGGTCACTTTTCAATGCAGCACGGTTACTAAGCAACTACCCACAAAACCACGCTCACACAGCTGATTGGTAACCTAGCAACAGGATGCACTACAGCAGACCACAATGCACAGCGCCGCGCGCCCCATAGTCTAAGCCGGTTATCGCCCACGCCTCGGCTCTACGGCTATTAGAAACCACTCAGGATGTTGCATAATCGCCGTAGAGCCTCAGCTTAGGGCAATAACCTATACATATATGGTTTACAATTGCTCAATAATAATATTATTATTACAAGTATAAAAACAATTGAAGGATGAAGTAGGGATGGTAGGATCAAAAAGTACACAAACAAGATTTGTAAGGGATAATCGCATCTACTATAATATCCCTACGCTTGTTTTTCTTTATTATTATGCACCTATTAATGTCAACGTACTTGTCGAGTGAGGTATGTGGGAGACATTCAGGTTGTTCCTAGTTGTCACGATGGTGGGATGGTCAGTTTGATTCAATCACATGCATTATTACTGGTTATTTTTGCATCCCTCAAAAAGCAAGCGTAGGGATGTATAGTAGATGCGATTATCCCTTCCAAATCTTGTTTGTATATTTTTTGATCCTGCCATCCCTACTCCATCCTTCAGTTTTATTCAATTGTTTTTATACTTGTTCCTGTTCTTTTTTTATTGCACATAGTGTAATTTATCAATGCCATCTTTAATACATGGCTTGCTCACAACTTCTGTCCAGTGTAATTAAGTGAACAATGGGAGGTGTCGAAGTTTCGTAGCCACGCCTCTCGTTAACTTGTGTTCATATGCCTATGTGATGAAGCAGGCTGACGAAGAAGGCTTCTTTAAGTAGTGATGCTATCCAGCAGAGCATTAGCGCTGCACATGCTAGCGAGTAGATCGCCTATGCCTAGTGCCTTACCGCTGCTCGAGCCTTGCGTCTTTATATCCGTCGGTACTCAGAGAGTCTAAACAGTATCATCTCCCTAGCTGTAGCAGCACGACTTTGACCCTTTTAGTATTACTTTGTGTTTGTAGACCACACCACTCGATGCAGCAGCTGCTCGAACTTGCCTCAAAGGGCCTGGGGACAAGGCTAGAACTCGCCACTGCAATGGTGACGTGATCGATCCAGTGCGCTGCTGCACGCGCTAGCAAGTAGCTAGCTCAGCTCGCCTTGGCTCGAGCTCACCTAGGGTCAGAGTGCTGTCACATGACTTCACCATGGCAACACATTCCGAGCATACACATTATATCACATAATGGCGTATCAGACACACCCAATTATCAATGCACCGTACACACCCACTATTACGTAACTGTCGAGATAATACATGCCACTGCATTGCGCGCTACAAAATAGAGTGGATTTATATGAGAACTAGAGCTCTGTAGAGCACATACCCTGCGCGCTCTGTAGCCACTACAGCGTTGTATTGCAACACTATGAGGCATACATGTAGCTGTTTCATGACGTGACGATCCTTTCCAACACAGTGCTTGAGCATGCACAGTCGCATCCGCATACTATTATGCTAAAAGAGTGGGTGTGGTCTATAAACCATAGGCATGCTGAACAGAAAATGCACAATTTGTAGCACTAGTAAGCCTTTTTGAGGAATTTGAAACGCGTACAAACCAGTTTTACGCCAATATCCACCGACTGTGCTTTCAGCACGCATAGATACCTAGAACGCGAGATCTGGCGATTTTCGTGCCGACAACGACGACGACAACAACGACGATGACAGACATACAAACCGATTGCTTTACCCCTTGCGCATGTGCGTGGGGGTAACTAAGGTGAGTGGTCCAGACAGTCTTGAGCTAGCCCTGGAAATGAGAAAGAAAGAAAGAAAGATTGAGAAATGGCCACTTTTTTGAACATCTGGTTCTGGCATATACAATTGATTTGATGAAAGATCAGTCTTCTTAGATAGATAATTTGCTGGAGATTCGGATTTTCACACTTAAAAATTTCACAAAGTTACCTATTTTGAGATATTTGGGTATTTGTAATGTATTATATATATGGCATATCCGGGTCATCCCTACTTATAGAGTCTACCGACTCTATGATACTATCACTTTTCTTATACATTCCGTGTCCTAACCTGGGGGCATAAAAGGTGCGCTCTTCTGCAAGTTCAGAAGGCCCACAATTGGTCAGATTTGCTGTGGGCCGTGTGCACAAAATAATGGTGGCCATAGATATGCATTCCCATGAATGGCGTGAAGCGCTGCACGTTTGGATTTTCGAATGTTTGAGATAGATGATTGATAAGCAGCAGAATCAAGCCAAGGACGATTTCTGCCATGTTTTTGCCTCGAACTAACGATCGTTCATGGCTTGCGATCGTGGCCAAGCCCGCTTAATTGTGTTCGCGCATGCATGCGGTTACTATTTCTTTCGCAGAGTTCCATGTGTGGCTTTTGGGAACTGATTTTGTGACTATTATTATTACGATTAATTACTTCCGGTATCAGTAATTACTAGTTAATTATTTCCTGTAATAGTTATTTGATTTCTTGTATAGGTTTAGGTCACGTGATTGAACACGTTTTTTTTTACAGAAACTGAGTGTGCTAGTTCTGTATAGACTGAGTACTGAGTTGAATTGTTTTTTCGAATTATTATACAAGTCAGCTAGAACAAAATAAATAATTTTGAGTATATTAAATGGTCCTTTGAGCCGGATGGATGTTCTAGCCCAGTGACAACTTAGTACTACTAGTGCCATTTCTGATTAGCCACAAGTTGAACTATATGATTGATTGGACATGTCAACTGCTAAGGGTCTAGCAAGAAAGAAGAGAAAAAGAGCGGGGCACAAGGCCTCTGCCTCTCGAATGATACGTCAGGTAGAAGAAGCCCTTGGAAAGGAGACTACTGACACATCGAAACTGTCACTTCTAAAATGCAGCCTTCAGGAAAAGCTAGAGACGATATATAGGGCTCTTGATGGGGAGATTGTCGACCTCATTGAGGACGATAATTGACAGAAGAGATCGAACAAGCAGACTCCTACAAGGAGACTATTTACAACACCCTGCTGAAGATTGAGAAGTCCACGTCCAAAACCATGCCTCCAAGCTCCACCCCCTGCGCCTCCGAATCGACGAGATCGAATACAACCACACGCGGGAAGGGTGTGAAATTGCCCAAGTTGGTACTACGTTCATTCAATGGAGACATAACTGCATGGTATAGCTTTTGGGACTCGTATGAATCCACTATTCATAGGAACAAAGACCTGGTGAATGTTGACAAATTCCACTACTTGAATTCTCTATTCAAGGGCAGCGCCCGCGAAGCTGTCTATGCAAGTTGTCACTAACCCAGGAGATGAAGGAAATATCCACTATTTGCCTCATTATGCGGTCATTCGTAATGACAAGAACACGACAAAAGAGTTGTGTATGATGCATCCGCCAGATCCAATGGCCCCTCGCTTAACGATTGCCTTCACACTGGTCCCAAGTTTGACCAGAAGATTCTAGACATTCTTTTGAGATTCCGTTCACATCGTGTTACATTGACAGCTGACATTGAAAAGGCTTTCCTCATGTTATCTGTGACAGAGAGAGACAGAGATGTTTTACGCTTTTTATGGTTTGACGATATCTCCAAATTGAATCCCAATGTGATCAGTTTACGGTTTGCCCGAGTGGTCTTTGGCGTGTTGTCAAGCTCCTTCTTGCTAAATGCTACTATTAAACATCATGTGGAGAAATTCTCTTCCTCTCACCCAGAGTTAGTCAAGGAGCTTCTGTAATCTATATATGTGGACGACGTGATACTTGGAGCCAGCGATGAGGACAGTGCCTATGAGCTATACACCAATTCAAAGAGCGTATTGAAGCAGGCCTCGTTTAATTTGCATAAGTTCACCACTAACTCTAATGGTCTACAAGAGAGAATTGATAAGGCGGACGGTGAGATGGTTGCGGAATCCAACAATTATGGATTATGGATTTGGAAGAGACGTATGCAAAGTACACACTTGGAGCAGCACAGCATGCAACCACAGCGGGGTGAGCAGAAAATTCTGGGAGTTCGCAGGGATGCGTATTCTGACCAGATTTTTTTTTCAAGGAGATCACACACTAAGCAGAAAAAATGGTCTGAAAACACCACACTGTAGTCGATCTGGATGCATAGCAGAGCCATAAAATGCAAGCAGGCATCCAAATAGCTGCAATATGCACAAAATTCGGTAAAGGGTCGTCAACATACTCCGCGTTCCCGTACAAAATTTTTTGCAAACATTGCAAGTGAATGGCTTCCTATACAAACTTCAAAGAGCCATAACTTTAATTCTAGGGTGTGAATCGAAAAAATCTTTCAAAGTTCGTGATTTGAACCATACCATTCTACGTGCCCATATAAAAATTACAGTCCCAACCGCTCCCCAGAGTCCCAATAATTAAAATCTTTTTTTTCTACTTAGTGTGTAATTTCAAGGAGACCACACACTAAGCAGAAAAAAAATTGTCCGGAAACCACGACATAGGGAGCTGGATGCTTAATAGAGCCATATAATACAAGCAGGCTGCCTATACTCCAATTTTGGCCTAATTGGGTATGTGTTGTTGAGTCTGTGTGTGTGCGTAGCCCCCCCCCCCCCTCATGCAGCGCGTGGGCAGAAACATTGCAAATGCATGGCTTCCCTATACAAATATATGGGGAAACTTCAAAGGGCCATAACTTTAATTGTAAGGTGTGAATCAAAAATCGATCTGGTCAAATCTCTAGTTTCAACTCATTCTGCGTGCCCATGTAAACATTGTCCTCCCAAGTGCTCCCAACCCCCCCCCCCCCCCCCCCCATGAATTGGATTACTTAATTAATTATTTAAGTTCGCTTTTTTTCTACTTAGTGTGTAACAAGCAGACCACACACTAAGCAGGAAAAATTGTCCGAAAACCACCACATAGTTGAGCTGGATGCATATATATGTAATGTTTCCCGCCTACGCGCTACGTGAGGGGCGGGGCCTCGTACATGCGCACATAATATACCTGATGACCTTACCAGATTTGGTCAGAATTGGAGTATAGGCTGCCTGCTTGCATGTATGGCTGCATTCAGCTCAAGTATGTGGTGGTTTCTGGACAATTTTTTTCTGCTTAGTGTGTTGGCTCGCTTGTATAAGTGGAAAAAATTAAATAATGGGGGGGAGGGGGGTGGTGGTTGGCAGCCCTTGGGGAGATAACTTTTTATGCTTGCAAGGGGTGGTCACTACTATACCTACTGTACAGACACCCGCGACCGGGATCAAAATTTGATCGGGCCTATTTTGGGCCTTGATCGTTTGATTTTCACTAGAAATGTAGCTTGATGGCTTGACTGATGCCAAAATTTGTCCTTGATTTCTTGATCAATTTATAGTTTACTGAGGTGAACGCCCACTTTTTATAGTATACGGAAATGAGCGGGATCAAATGCGTGGTTGCGGGTGTCGGTACAGCAGGTATAGTAGTGACCACCCCTTGCGCATGGGCATGCAGAATTATTCTGCATGCCTATGTACAAGGGGTGGCCAGGATTGTAGGTACGGGGTGCTAGAGTACGTGCGCAAAATTTTAAGCCACGCCCACTTATTAACCGTCAAGGTCGAAGTTCAAATTGTCTAACTGTCTTTTAAGCTGTTTTTTTTGTAGCAGATCATAGTTTGGAGTAGCCAAGGGGGTGCTGGATGAGGCTGTTCTATGGACTATGTGAACTAGGCATGACTAGGCCAACAGCAGAGGGGGTTGCTCGAGCCCCCTGAGCACCCACCCTGCCTACGCCACTGCAAAATAGGTCGAAATTAAAAATTTGATGGCAGGGAATTTTGATTCGCACCTTAAAAACCCCACCAATCCCCTGTCTTCCCCCATCTAGCTACAGGGGGTAGTGGGGCATAATTTTGACAGGTGCATTAGCAACTTCCATATACTTCACTTGTGAGGTCACATATAGGGGTAGGTAAATTATGCCGGCATAATTTTGAGCATAATAGCATTTGAGAATTATACTAGCATCATAGGCCTCAACTGGCATAATTTTGAGAATTTAGGGCAAATAGCTGTTAACTGACCTTTGTCACAATGCCTGAACTACAATGTACATATTATGGACTCGTAAAGGGTTGATTAATTAGCTGGTACTCATTTTCGAATCCAAAATTGAAATGGCTGCACTATTATGATAGTGTAACCGTGTCTCCTCATGTCTCATATCATTTCTTTTTAATATAGTTGGTTCAACTTGAGCATACTGGGTAATTTATTGGGAATTATAGGTGTACTTCTGAGGCATTATTAGGGATTTTTTGAGCATTTGAGAACAGCATTATAGGCCAGAAAATTGGCATAATTTACCTACCCCTAGTCACATACATCATCAGTTACAGCGGTGAGCCATACCCACCATAAATTGCATAATTTACCTACCCGTAGTCACATACATCATCAGTTACAGCGATGAGTCATACCCACCGTACTTCATTACTTCCTAAAGAGAGGACACCCCCTTTCTGGCCACTTGTGGCTACTGGGCCCGAGGGTGTTCAGTTCCATTATAATAATTTGAAACATACCTTCGTATGAGCAGAAACTCCATATTTATTGATTAGTGCATCCATGATGTTCATATTCCCGTTTTTGGCTGCATGATGAATGGACTCCAATCCACTCTGTATATTATAGATGTCAGTGTCAGAGTGACAGTAATAAAATGTGTGATGTAATTGCATGGTTTATAGCTATTAGAATCAGTTCAATAGAAAGTTAGCTGAAATCAAACTGAATGATGCTGAAGTATAGTATAGCCACAGTGTGTATAATACACAGTCTTGTCCCTGTTCAGGCAAGCTCTTACTATGGCTTGAACTGCAAGTATAGGTATTATATAAGTCATTATTTCTGAACATGCATGCAATAATAGTGTAGCGATGCAAATACTATATAGCTCAGTACTGGTATAAATGCTTATATATTATGGTTATTACATACCCCTACGGTAGATGATGGATCAACACCATACTGTTCCACCAAGAATTCCAGTATATGTTCCTGACCTTTAATGCAAGCAGCATGTATTGGCTGCATTCCATTCTGTAGATTTTACATAATACTAAGGATCTTGTATTTAGAATAAAAAAAACATGATATTTTGCTACTTACATTTGCAGTTGATACTTTACCAATATCAACCTTAAACGTTTCTATAAGTAACTTGATTACATTCTCATGTCCATTAGCAGCAGCAATGTGAATTGGTTGTACATCATCCTGCTTGTGTGAAATAGCATGGTATTATAATATTATAGCCACGGTATGTGGTATTGTATAAAATTTATATTGAGATCTGCATGAGAAGAGTTAGCAATAATATACACTTGAAATTCCTTTATTTGGCGTAATGCACCTATACATGATCACCTATAGCTAGTATTGTATGAGCGATACAGCTTACATAGTACTCAAGTGAACATACCGTATTTGGTGTGCATGGATCAACCTGATATTTTTTGACTAGCACTTCAACAACTGAAGGTTTATCACACATTGAAGCATAGTGGATGGACTCCCAACCAGCCTAGTGCATGCATGACAATAATACTAGCCATTAATTTTAATAAGTAATAATTTATTTCTCGGTATTGTTTTTCTATGGTGTAAATTTTTACCGGTGTGGTTGCCTTTGGATCAACATGGTACTCGTCGACCAATATTTCAATTAGCTTTCGGTGGCCATTTATTGCTGCAATGTGTATAGCCTGTACACCTTCCTGCAAAACCATTCCAACTCAAGAAGATCAAAGGGAGTAACTATTATAGACACTTACACTAGCTGGTGTGTTTGGATCAATCTTGTATTTATCTATCAGCATGCGTACTGTGGCCTGCTGATCATATCGTGCTGCTGTATGAATTGGCTGAAATCCTTGCTGCAAATATTACTAGTGGTAATGATTATGATTAGATGGAACCATATGCAAGAGTAACAGTATAATAGAGAGCTAGATTACCCCCCCCCCCTCCCCACTTTTTGAGCAATACTATATAATATGAGATTGTTTTAAAATTCTAGTTGTATTCACTGTAATGGTAGTTGGATAGCCAAAAATGTGCAATAAATTTGAGATATAATAGCTGGAAATAGCTAATTTTAAGGTTCTAGACACAATAGGATCAAATATTTCGCACGCGCAGTTGTCACAAAGCCCCCCCCCCCTCCCCCCACTATGAAAATCATGTCTATGCCCTTGAACTTAATGTTGGTCCATATATTAATATTCTCTCTATTATTAAGCTTGGCAACGCAAAATTATATTATATATCCCTAGTAGCTATTACTTTACTTTATTACTGTAGTGATAGTTTTTATGTGAGCACTTACCTCATCAAGTACACTGGGACTAACACCTCTGTTATCAATCAAGTGAGCAATCGTGTCGAGTTCGCCAAATACGCATTGATTGTGGATCATTACATTGTTTTCGTGCTTCTGTTGATCATTCTGTGGTTTTCGCATGTCATGGCATGTAAATGAGTCCAATAGTATGAAAAAATCTCCTCCTTGCAAGACTCTTGTGGTGATCATGTACTCCATACTTTCATGCTCAACTCTGTTTAAGAAATAGGTTTGTTTTCCATGCACCTGGTTGGGGTTTACAGCAACTTCAGTCTCTTCTGTAGTGATGGCACTAGTTGTTCCTGTACTCTCGGCTTCTGTTAGAGTCCTAGTTTGATACTCATTCATTGGCTTATCATTGAATGAAGGTTCATCCTCAATTACATTTTGAGTTTGCTCTGCATCCTTTTCCATTGGGCAATCTCCTTCATCCGGTAGCATTGAATCGATCATACCAAAATTTGAATCTGATGAAGTATCTGACTCTAAATTCCACATCTTAGTCAGTCGATCTCCTTCATCCAATAAAATTGAATCGACCACGCTAAAATCTGAATCTGATGAAGTGTCTGACTCTGGATCTGGTAAATTCCACATCTTAGTCAGTCGATCATTGACATTGTCTGTTGCTGCTCTCAATTTTCCTGCAAGAGTTTCTTCCTTCAGGTGACATTCGTTTTTGATAAATTGCACAATGTTGAACGTTGCTGTAGTTGACTTTGCCTCTTCTGCCGACTTCATTGGAGTGTAACCTTTCTACAAGTAAAATGGCAGATAGAAATGTATACTATAGCAAGCAGTCCATGCATATCTAGTGTAAACTGCTTATTAACTATCAGATATTGGGCATAATTTTGTGAAGCAGGACCCATGGGCAGTGTGGTGCATCGTACCTTTGGGGCAAGGGGGGGGGGGATAGGTCGAAATTACACTACCAAAGGTGAGTAGCGCTAGCGCTAGTACTGCAATTGGTGCAAACAGTGCATGAAATCGTTATACTAATTTAACCTCAAGCTCGTCCCAAGGTCCTCCCAGCATAAATCACACCTACAAATTTACTAGATAGTGATAAATTTATATGCATTTAGGTGGGCACTCCATCAAGAATCCACAGCGGCCCAGAGTCTTTATGAGACTAGCAAATTAACGTTTCATAGCTGATGCAAATGGTATCATAAATGATAGTGATATAGTGATAATCATGAAGAGTGTTGTTTTCAAATGCAATATTCTTCTTGTGGTGGACTATAATAATAATAATAATATGTAACACAAATTTCTATTAAATTTACACACTGCATGTTATATCTCTTTGCTATTAATGCTACTGATAGGGAGGGAATAGATGACCAAGGATTCCCCAGTCAGGAATGCAGCCAGCTGGTTGTGTGCATACATGCACACCAACAGACCACACTGGTTAACACAGGTACAGGAAGCATACACGCACTAATTGACACCACACAGGATACAATTTAGCAAAATTAATTATCATTCAATTGATACTTGGAAGTTGCCACATGCAAGAACTATAGCTAGCTAGTTGGTACAGTGTACCGCACTTCTCTCGATTGAGAAACTAAAAGGATGACACTATTGTTGACCAAACTGATGCTACATGGACTATTATTGGCTAGCAGTACAGATAGATAGCTATTCAAAACACTCATAGCTAGCTAGCTAGCTAGGCTACTCACGGTCAACAGCTAACCTCGCTCAGTCAGCGATTTCGAGTTGGATGGTTCTTTGTCTTGTCACTATCGAAGTTGAATTTGTTTCTACGCAGTGGCTATTGATCCGGCAGCCGGACGACCTTTTCCAATGCTATAGGTCCGGCATGGTAGGTAGGGCTAGCTGGGTTTTGGCTGTAGTATGGTTAGTTCACATAGTTACCAATCTTATAAGAAATGGATGCGGGACAGATGAGCTAACGCGCGCGAAGCACGCGTGAAATTTTGGGGCCACGCCCATTTTTGCATTGCCACACCCACTATTTTGAGACTACGCACAAAATCCATCTACCACGCCCACTAAATCTCGAGATATACTACAGTGTGGTATACTAAGTTTGGCTTGTGCCACACCCCTTTTGTGCATTCTACGTAGTGACGTACTATGATGTCAGCAGAGGGGGAATTCAGGACAAGAGCGGGACATATCCAATATTTTCGGGACTGTCCCGCCAGTTTCAGGACAGATGGCAACTATGAGTTCAATCAGCAGGGTAGGTATAGGTAGCTATAGGGTTGGGTTTCAGCTATGGTATGGTTAGCAGGGTTAGTTCGGCAGGGTAGGGTTGGGCTTCCGAACTTTCGGCTACGGTATGGTTAGCAGGGTTAGCGATGTACTACATCACATGCGCTCGGGATCTATGGCGACATATTGCACTCAGCCCACGGGCGCAAAGCGCCCTTGGGTTTCGGTGCAATATATCGCATAGATCCCTCGCGCCCGTTATATAACTATTACATATACATGCATCAGTCCTACAGATTGAGTACTCTTATCAACCAATAGCTACTACTGTGTACATACATCATTCTGTAACGTTGGATCAGCTCCATACTGCTGTATAAGCATCTTTACAATATCGAGGTGACAGTTAAACACAGCAAAATGCAGGGGTCGATTTCCTCCCTGTAGGTATTAAATTTTGTGTAGTATAAAATAATTTTATCCTGCACAATGGGTGCATGTCTCCATGCAACATACGTCAAGAGACGGTGTATCAGGTGAAACTTCGTAGCCTTCAATCAAGAGTTTTAATACCTCCTTCTGCCCATTAAATGCTGCACAGTGTATTGGCTGAATTTCCTGTGGCATTGAGAAATTATCATAGTCACATCATGTATATGGAAAGCATACTTAGTCTATTACAATAGCCATACATCCTATACTTTCCACTGTTGGAAAAGAGCCTGGCTGATAGTTATAAATTTGCTTACATCACTTTTCTCTGTAGGTTTAACTCCGTACTTTTCAATAAGCAGTATAATGACTTGAGGCTGACCCGTAATTGCTGCCTTATGAATTGCTTGTAAGCCAGACTGCACAGTGAATTAGGAACAAAATGCTAGCTAAGTGGAGGATTTTGTCGACATGCAACCTTAGTTTGGGCTTTAGGATCAACTCCGTGATTATCAATCAAATTTGAGATCACTTCAATATTTCCTTTCTCTGCAGCTAGATGGATGCAATGGCATCCATTGTCCACCTAGGGGAGAAAATTTAATGACATATATTATTCAATCTGTAGTATTATATATTTTGACAAACCTCTGCATTAGGTGAAATACCATATTCATTTATGAGGGTATCAATGATGTGGTTGTATCCTCCATTTATGGCTGCATGTATTGGCTGATATTTTTGCTGCAAATAATTATAAAGCATCACTAGGAATTTATAATTAAGCATCTCAACTGTTCTGACATTATCATTCAAACTATTTGAATTTTCTGTTTCAATTGTTATTAGTAGTACTATAATATTATGGTGCTATACCTGCATGCACAAACACCAAGTCAAGTTGAACTATAGCTTCTACCAAACGTTTTGATCAGTTGATTAAGGTTACGGGTGATAGTTCGCCCACGCACGGGCATTAATATTTCCCATAATGAGTAAAGGAGCATACCAACATGAACCACAAATGAAAACTCAGCATCAAGTTTCATGTAGATGGCTTCTCTTTTGACCGTAAGGAAGTGTTTATCTTATTACTCAGACATCTGGGCAGGGCTGGAGTTGGTGGAAATTTGAAGGCCACCTGTCAGAAGGCAGCCAGACAGCTGTGTCGACGCCTGCTTCGCCATTACGCTTGGCATAAATTACTTTCTTTTGTGTAGCTTCAAGTCCCTCTGTGGAGGCTCTACGAACTTGGGAACCGTCAACTCCAGCACTGAAGTAAGTTAAGTACTTCATATATAATTAAGCTGTATAGAGAGTAGACTAGAAGCCTTTGCCTAAGTAAAACTTGACGCAAGAGTTAGTGACAAATGGCGGCCATAGCCTGACCATGGCCTGCTTCAATGTTGTGACAGCTGTCTCTATCATCATGTTAGCTATTTTGTTTCAGCTTCATAGCTGCTTCCCTTGTGGAGACCTGTTACTCGCGAAAGTTTCTTGATGCAAACCGTCACCCGTAACCTAAGCCGTATGTGCACCATAATACTGCTGCATGCTATGCTATAACTATCATGCATGTAGCTTTATCTCCTTGCTAGCTTATACCTGGGCTTTTTAACTGTACTATGAGCTATTGTGTTTGAAATACATCTCTGCCCTTATAGAATTGTATTCAAATGCATTAATTTTATTGAGTCATTCACGTACCTCCAAAGTAGTAGTGGCAGGATCAACACCATAAGTTTCTACCATCAATTTCAGTATGTGTAAATGACCATGAGAGCAAGCAGAATGTATTGGTTGAGTACCATTCTAATTATGACAAAAAATTCATAATAATTATTATTACAATTCCTCTGATTATTATATACTGTGATTCTAAATATTTCCCTCACATTGCCCATAGCATTAACATTGACTTTATACTTGTCAACAAGTAGTTTGATCACTTCTTCGCGTCCGTCTTGAGCAGCAAGATGTATTGGTTGAAGATCATATGGCTGTGTTGCAGTACAAATAATTATAAACATTGAAAATGCATGTAGTCTATACCTCAGAATCCCTTTATGAGAACAATTCAGAAATTAAATCATACCCAACAAGAAATAATATGTGACCTGCTATGAGAAAAGGGACCACTCAGGATATTTGAGTTTTTGGCATGGATTGATAGCTCTATGTGTGATGAATCCAATGGTGCAAGTTGCATGAAAACATATTGATCACAAGCCGAGTAATGATCATTTTTATGCACTCGGGTAGGTATATTCATTTTTCAGGAAAATGCACATTAATTTTTATTAATTAGTGTGCATGTGCCCATGTAAATAATAATACCCATAAATGGGGTTTACAAGCGTAAACCGAAGTTAACGTTACTGTAGGAAGGCCAAGTAAAATGTAATGCTGACGCATGCGCAATCACACGGGCACGCCTCTGCCCGCCATGCATGGCACGTGATAGCATAATCAAGATAGCTGCATCTATTGCGACAACGTGTCAAAATAGAGGACCCGAAAGTTAAGCCACACGCTTCTTTCGAGAACCTCGTCAAAATGGCCAGCCGAAAACGTAAGGGCTCGGCAAACAAAGCCGCCTCGTCAGCGTCCCTGCCCGACCTGGCGACAAACATGTCGGTATCGGCCATTCGTCAGCTCCCTGCCACTGCTCTCAAGCGATACGCCGAACGGTACAATTTACCCGGAGAGGGAAATAAGTCTACACTGGCTCAAAGACTCCACGATTATCTCCACACCGACAGCGGGGACTCTGAGCCCAGCAATAGTGAGGAGAACAGCCAAGAAATAACTTCAGAAGGCGACAAAGACAGCCCATCTTCGAGCAGTAGCTCCAGTTCACCCGAGGGCGAGTGCACCCCCTCGAGACCGAGGCGTAAGCGTAAGCGTCAGTCTATCCGAGCTGAACGCACACGCCGTCACAAACAACGTAATCGTACCCTAACTATCTCCCCACCATCCGATCACTCCGACAGAACACACAAACGCCACACAAAAAGGAGGCACTGCCGTAGTAGACGCTCACCCAGCTCATCTGACTCATTAAGCAGCTCCTCCAGCGGCAGTAGTGTCTCTCGTAGCTCCTCCTCTACATCCAGCTCCAGTACCTCTCCAAGCCGAAGTCCAATCCGCCGGCACCGCTTTCACCATCGACGCACCAGTCACAGCCATACCCACCATGGGCGCTCAGCTCATAAGCACCGTCTACATCAAAGACGACGTGAATCGGCAACTGTACCTCTACCACACAGGGTGCAGCGCGCCATTGAACGTGGTGAGTTTATTGATTTTTCTGACTTGTTGGCTGAACATCTCACTAGGGCCGACAAGTCAGCCAAAACCAAAAAAGCCACTCAAAGCAGGCACATTGCTAGCCTTGACACGTGGCTCGAAGCATGGACCCTCTATGCTACAGTACTAACCAATGCAAAGCCTCAGCTTGCACCGGAGCTTTTTAAATACCAGGCTTTTATCACCAAAACCAGCCAAAGGTTCCAGCCCTATGCTTGGCTGCAATATGACTCTCAATTCCGCCGCAAGCTGGCAGCCGACAAGTTTATGCGCTGGTCAGCAGCCGATCCAGAGCTCACTGCCACGTGGCTCTCCGCCGATGCCACCAAGGCTAAGCAACCTTGCTTTTCGTGTGGTAGCCCGGATCACCTTGCCCCTCACTGCCCGCTCAAAGCGCAGGTCGCAGCGCCTGGCCTCCACTGTCCCATTTGCAATCATGTCGGTCACACCGCCCGTGACTGCTCTCTGCTTCCACGGGAGAACGTTTCAAACGTTGCTAGCCAGCCCTCTGTTAGTCAGCCCACCAATGATGACAACATCTGTCGCGTGTACAACAAACGAGCCTTTTGTTTTCGAGGTGCAAAATGCCCATACCTGCACATTTGCACAGCCTGTCGGGGAGGCCACCCGCGACGTACCTGCCCCAGGCAGGCACAATGATATCAACTCCCAAACAACTTGCACACCCCTACGACCGCAAGTATTTGCGCGATTTCTTGCTTCCCATCCAAACGAAGCCTTCGTCTCTAGGCTGATCCACTCACTCACTAATGGTTTTGACATAGGCTACGTTGGCCCGCACACCCAGCTAACTGCCCCTAACCTCCCCTCTGCTTATCAGTATCCCTCAGTTGTCGACGAAGCTCTTCAAAAGGAGATTGCAGAACATAGATTAGCAGGACCTTACTCAGCCCCTCCCTTTAATAACCTTCATTGTTCAGGCATCGGTGTTGTCCCCAAAAAGGACGGGGGCTGGCGTCTAATCTATCACCCCTCAGCCCCCTCAGGCCACAGTATTAATGATTTTATTAATAAAGATGAGTTTTCGTTGCAATACAAGACAGTAGACGATGCAATTCGCATGTGTCAGACCCTTGGTCCAGGCGCACTTATGGCTAAAGTGGATCTGAAAAATGCTTTCCGGCTATGCCCAGTTAGGAGAGAGGATTGGCACCTTCTTAGGATTCACTGGCGCCATCAATACTACATCGACAAGTATCTCCCTTTTGGCCTAAGATCCGCCCCGTACCTATTTAATATGGTCGCAGATGCTATTGAATGGATACTCATGCATTATTTCGGGGTGGAATACTGTTTTCACTACCTCGATGACTTTTTTCTGGCTGGCCCACCAATGTCGACCAGCTGTGCTTGCTCCTTACAAGACATGCTTCTCCTGTGTGAAGCCGTCCAAGCCCCGGTCAAACCGGAGAAGGTCCTCGGACCATCTACAACACTCCCTTTTCTTGGCATATTGCTCGACTCAGAAAAAGGGGAAGCCCGACTGCCTGAGGACAAACTCGCAGCATTGAAACAGGAGCTTGACGAATTTCATTCTTTGGCAATAACACACAAGCAATGTTCCAAGCGACAGTTGCTATCACTAATAGGGAAGCTCGCCTTTGCATGCAAAGTTATCCCTGCGGGACGAATATTTCTCCGTCGACTCTTGGACACCGCCCACTCAGTGGATGACCTGGACGTCCCGTTCCCCATCGACAATGAAGCTGTCCATGATATCGACTGGTGGCTGAAATTCTCAGCAGACTGGAATGGTAAAGCATTCTTCCTTGAGCCAACATGGACTCCTGCCCACAATTGGCACCTGTACACTGACGCATCCAGCACACGGGGCTTTGGTGCCTACTGGAATGGGGCATGGTTTAGCCACCCATGGCCCCACTCTCTGGCAGACTATTCCATAGAATGGAAGGAGTTGTATGCCATCGTTATGGCCTGCAAAGTTTGGGGCAAACAGTGGAGCGGCAAACGGCTCTTGTTTCACTGCGATAACAGGGCAGTAGTTGACGTATGGGAATCTGGCTTGTCACGCAGCTCAAGCCTAATGTGCCTGGTACGCGCCCTATTTTTTGTTGCAGCCTGCCGCAACTTTCATGTTCTAATTGCCCACATACCGGGTATTGAGAATTCCATAGCTGACTCTCTCTCTCGCCTGCAGCTACAACGCTTCAGATCCCTGGCTCCCATGGCAGATCCCCTACCAACACCCACCCCTGCACGCTTAACCCTCTCCTAACCAAAAGGCTCACCGGACTCCAAAAATTAGGAGTAGCAGCCTCAACAAGACGTACATACCAAGCAGGTGTAAACTCTTACCTCGCATTCTGTAGAAAACATGGCATCAAACCACTGCCAGCTTCACAACTCACCCTTCGTTATTTTTGCACAGACTTGTGCGGTTCAGTCTCATATGCTACCATTAGGGTCTACTTGGCGGGTATCCGTCTTTTTCACATAGAGAACCACTTCCCAGATCCAACTGCGGAAGCACCTCTACTCCACTATCTCTGCAATGGCATACGTCGATCCACAGAAGTGTCAACATTCAAGAGAGAACCCATCACCATCGCTCTCTTGCGTTCCGTAAAGACAGAGCTTTCTCGTGATTCATCCTTGCATCCCCAGGATAAACTATTGTACTGGGCAGCATTTACACTAGCCTTTTATGGCTTCTTACGGGCAAGTGAATATACGTCCCCCACCCACCATCACTACGATCACAGGCGGACTCTCCTACGCAAGGATATCACACTGACTAATACCTCAATGAAAGTCTATATAAAAGCATCAAAAACTGATCAGTACCGACAAACCGCTGTTGTTCTTATCGGTAAAACTGGCACGTCTACCTGCCCCCTCAACGCCATGCGCAAATTTCTACAGCAAAGCGAAAGCCATAGACACTTACCCCTCTTTACCTTTCACAACGGGAAGTACCTTACGAGGCGAGATGTGTCAGCACTGACCAAGTCACTCCTCCGCCTAACCGGAGCTAACCCTGCCCTCTATAGCAGCCACAGCTATAGAATTGGCGCAGCCACCACTGCTGCTGCAGCAGGCATATCAGAGCCACTTATCCAAACCCTTGGGAGATGGCAAAGTACCGCCTATAAGGCCTACATCCGGTCCTCCCCCAAGACGATTACCAATGCATCGAAGCTCATTGCTCACCATCATCATCTTTAGACATTGTCACCCCATACACCTTTGTCCTCACTACACCCTTAATGCTATCATTCCTATAGTATGTATTATCTATCACTAACACGAATCATATTCTAATCATGTCATAACTTGGGGGAATTTGGGGGGATCCATTGGCCCTACGCCCACTGTGCTGTGAGCCCATAGCCAAAACGCTATGCTGCGCTACTTTTCCCAGCATCACCAGGGTCAATGGACATATAACCTCGGCTCAGAAGTCTCCGGTTGTACCCACTGGGCCACCAGTCCGCCTGAGCCGAAGCCCTCAATATTTCCCCAAAATACGCGCCACGTATTGCATGAGCGTAGTATAGTCAAGCCTGAGTGCAGGGCGTTAACAAGCGTAAACCGAAGTTAATGTTACTGTAGGAAGGCCAAGTAAAATGTAATGCTGACGCATGCGCAATCACACGGGCACGCCTCTGCCCGCCATGCATGGCACGTGATAGCATAATCAAGATAGCTGCATCTATTGTGACAACGTGTCAAAATAGAAGACCCGAAAGTTAAGCCACACGCTTCTTTCCCACCACACCCACCACTTAAAATCCTTCTATCACCCCTACGTACAGTCGGGGGATCCATTGGCCCTACGCCCACTGTGCTGTGAGCCCATAGCCAAAACGCTATGCTGCACTACTTTTCCCAGCATCGCCAGGGGCAATGGACATATAACCTCGGCTTAGAAGTCTCCGGTTGTACCTACTGGGCCACCAGTCCGCCTGAGCCGAAGCCCTCAATATTTCCCCAAAATACGCGCCACGTATTGCACGAGTGTAGTATAGTCAAGCCTGAGTGCAGGGCGTTAACTATAGTTTACATGTTGCAACAGTTACTCTAAGAACATAGCATATCACTATGAAGCCAAAAATCTACATTTTCTAAAAACAGAAAAGTGAACAGTAACAATCTTCCACACATTTTAGCAATTATTAGTGGTCTCTTTTCTCATAGTGGGTCGCATATTATTATGACAATGACATAGCTACAGTATAAAATATAATAGACTTCACCTCCTATAAAATTAATTAAATGTACCTTGGTTGTTACCATAGGATCAATTCTATACTCATCAATGAGAGCTTCAACAAACTGTACATGTCCATGAGATGCAGCAAGATGAATCGGCTGTAAGTTATCCTTCAGCAGACAACAAAATGTATGATTCTGTGTGCACTGCATTGTGTATTATGCACAACATTACTATAGCTTACATAAGTTAAGGCACTGGGATCAATGTCATATTTTGTTGTGAGAAGGTGGAGTATTGAAATTTGACCGTATGCTGCTGCCATGTGAATTGGTTGACATCCATCCTATTGATATTTATATTTTAAAACTGTGCATGGTAGCGGTTGAATTTTCATTACTGGATTTAATTTACCGCTTGTAAAGCAGCTGGGCTTGCTCCATACTTTTCACATAGCATGATAAATATTTCTTGGCGCCCAAACTGAGCACATGTGTGTATTGGTTGCAGGCTACTCTGTATTATAATGTATAAATATAGTGCTGCATAATTTATTATATTAACTGAGTGCTGATTGCATGCTGCATACATTGAATAGCTTTGTTTATATTAAGTGATATATTATGCATGGTAGCTTACAATAAAATCAGCAGCTGAAGGATTGACTTTGTATGTTTCCAAAAGAAGAACTACTACTTCCATTTGATTTGCCATAGTGGCACAGTAAAGTGGTGTTACACCATCCTATATAATATATTACAAAATATTTTAATATACTACAGTAGCTGATTAGTGATATATAGGCATGCACATACTTCATCCAAAGCATCTGGGTTAACTCCATGTTTGTCGACCAGCTCCTGAACTATAGCCATATGTCCTTTAAGACATGCAAAATGGATGGGCTGCCGTTGAAACTATAGCACACAAACATTGTATATATAGCTAAAGGAATGGAATTTTTTCCCCAATATAGAATGCATTTAGCTAGATACCTCAGCTTCACATGGAGCAGCAGGATTTGCGCCACCTCTGATGAGAAGTTTTACTATTTCCAGGTGACCCCTTCGGCTAGCTGTATGAAGTGGTGTCATTCCTGCCTAGATACCCGTGACAACACTGATTAATTCAGTATATCTGATTCACTAGCACCATGCATGGACATAATATTATGTGGCGAACATAATACATGAACGTACCCCAGAAAGGTTTTCAACTGGAACCTTACATTCCAGCACCAAGTATTCAACTATATCGGTGTTACCAAGTGCCACTGCATATTGAAGAGGTTGATTACCTCCCTATATAGAGTAAGAGAAATTATAGTAACTACCGTAGAATCCCGCGATTACGCCCGCCCCTCGAGCATAAGTCCCCCCCCCCTGCATTTTTAGCTTAAGCTGTAGCTAATTTTATCTCACCTATAAGCTCCCACCCCCCTCTGACTATAAAAATAATTATACAGACATTACAGATCATAAGGCCATGCAAAGTTAATTATCTGTTTCTCGTCCCCGCCCGCACGTACATCAAACCCCCCGTGTCTAGCTTTGATATTCAGATTTTGGCTGGGTGACGTCATCATAATTAACCATTCTGGGGCGTGGTCTCGTCGTTAGTCGCTCGAGGCCTGAGTGGATGCTCTACAAATGTCGAAAATCGATTGAATGCTCAGCTTCTACCAACAATATTGGTCAGAAAAGATCATCAATAACTGCTGTGATAGCTACTGGAAATGGAGCAGATATAGAGCTAATCATTGTTAAAGTTGCCATTTCAGCTTGTTAGCAATTAATGGATGTGGCTAGGGGTGTGGTATCAAATATCAAAATCATCCGTGTCCCTTATGTGCTTTGGAGTATCCTATAGGACGAGAAACAGAATATTTTATTTGTGTGGCCTAAGCCAAGTAAAAACAGCAGCCACAACTAACAAAATAACTACCGTATTGCCTCTAATTTAACGGACATCTCTAATTATCCAGACACTATTTCGAATTATTTTTTTACCTCTTATTACACCAGATAGTCAATGAAGTTTGACAGCTCACACTAGCGTGGTACTGATCGAGCAAATTTTAAAATGGACAGCTGCTTCTTTGGTGGAACTGAAGGAGGCGAGTTGCTCTCTTTCCCACCATGAACAGGGAGCTCCAGGTACTGTCTCATTTTTTCAATCTCTGCAGCTGCTCGATCGCACGTCCATTTGACCGAATGCGCATGCATGCGCATGCATGAAAGCGTGTTCTAATTCATCGGACACTTCAAACACTGACTATTTTTGTGTGCTCAAATTATTGCAGACATTGGCCAAAATAATTATTTTTCTGGTGTCCGTTAAATTAGAGGTAATACGGTATTTGTATCATATTATGCCTTAATACTTTATCGTTTTTGTCGAGTTTTGCCAACCAAACAGAAAGTACAGAGATCGCGCGCCCACATGGTAGACAGTCGGTAATGGTCGTCACACGGACCCCGCATACAAGCCCCCTCCCCGCTTTTGCCCAGTGCTAGCATGTACATGTACATGTTCAAAGAAGCGGGGCATAATCGCAGGATTCTATGGTATATATAATAGCAGCTAATGAGGCAGAAGGGCATGACACTGGCATATCCAGGGGGGGGTGCTCAGGGTGCTCGAGCACCCCCCCTTAGGCTCAGAGGCATACATACCTGGCAATTAATTAGTGCTATAACATGCCTTAGTTTACATCAATAAATAATGTCACTAGCATTTTACTAAATAAAAACGCTATACTAAAGCTTCAAAATCGCTAGCTAGTTCATTAGTAGCTAGCTGCTCACCTGAACGGTTTTCATGGTTTTTGAGCGGTGAAGAGCATAGATATTATAGACTACGTAAACGGGATTGGAAACTGCTCACGTGAGCAATGGAACGTGTACGCGCACTCCGTGTTATGGTTTGCATTCTTGGATAGACCCGTTGCTATGACAATTTGAGCAAAAAATGGCCGAAAATGGCGACCGCAGTGCACTTATCGACTAATAGCAGCGAAATAACAGTAATAAGCCTGGTTCAAGTTCGAAACTACTATTATTTCACTGCTATTAGTCGATAAGTGCGCCATTTTCGGCCATTTTTTGCTCAAATTGTCATAGCAACGGGTCTATCCAAGAATGCAAACCATAATACGGAGTGCGCATAGACGTATACGTACGTTCTATTGCTCACGTGAGCAGTTTCCAACCCCGTTTACGTAGTCTATATTATCTATGTGAAGAGTGAAAAGCATGGGCGATTCTTAATAATGCACACCCAATAACGGGCGAAAATTGTGGGTGTGGTCAACAAAAGTGGGCGTGGCCTCCAAATGTTCGCGCGCAGATCATTAAGCATTCCCCTTTGTTAAATCCTGGATACGCCACTGCATGATGAGGTAGCTATTGGATGCATATATCAAGTCATTTAATCTACTCCTTAACATATAAGACTTACAGCATCATAGCAGTCAGCTTGAACTTTGTATTTCTCAATTAGTGTCTTCAGTATGGTAAGTTGGTTATATGAAGCAGCAAAATGGACTGGTTGAATTCCATACACCAGCTATATAGAGAAAAAAAAACAGCAGGTGTGGCCTACTAAATCGTGAGCATCACCAGTCCATAGACAGCCAGCTATCATTTTAGTAGTGAATACTTGCATTCTAGAACAGTTTTGATGATTGTTTAGCTTATAGCATTATCAGTAGCAGACCAAGAGTGCTCTTTCTAAAGAGTACTCCTGGGCCCTGGCCTGTCACAATCATAATGTGAGCAATTTTAGTATTTAAAACAGACCCACCGAATCCGAGAAATAAAAAATTAACTTGGTATGGCCTTACTATAATAATTATATAATAGTTAGACACTATTTAGGAGGTTTCTATGTGATTTAGAAGACTGAAGGGCTGTACAACGAGTCCTGAGGGCATTTAAATTACATCCCTAGTAGCAATTCACTTTTCTGAAACAGTAAGGATATTGAATCGTGAAATTTGGCAGAGATACAGGTGAATATGGAAAATGGTTCCATAAATATTATTAGTAATAGATAAACTATGGTTGCCCAGGATATACCATTCATATACCACCCTGAGCTCGAGGGCGTAGCCCGAGAGCGAAGGTGGTATATGAACGGTGTATCCTGGGCAAACATAGTTTATCTGTTTAATATCTTGACCATGATTGGTCAGTGTATAATTAGCAGACTGTTTACTTTTTTGTATTTGAGTTGGAGTAGTAGGTAGCTAGATTCTATCATAATGACATCTGTACAATAGTCTATCAAGCTGGAACCCTCCTAGTGATTGTACATATTATGTGTGGGAGCTACTGGCTATAGCAAGTAAAAAGCTAGTAGCTACAACACAAACTTGGTATGCCAGTGCAACTGTGTTATTGGACTATTGTCAGGGGTAGGGAGTTATAATGCCTGAGGGCTGGGGTATATGGGAGTTATATCATGGCTGTTACCTAGGATACAAGGCTAAGTCATGATATTAAGTTTGTTATCTGTTTTTATTAATTTTTCAAGTTATGGCACTTTAAAGCATTTGACGATTACGTAACATTGCATAACTTAAGTATGCTTCTTACATACTTAGTGATCCTTTACCATATCGTATACAATGATGCTACTAGGGATGTGGTTAATCGTTTCATAACATTATGTAGAAAGTAAGTAAACAGTGGTATCATGTTTATAGATCCCAGCAATAATGCCCAATAGCTTGATATATAAATTTCTGCAACAAATCTGAACATGGGCAACTTGCAATTCAACCGGGTAAATTTTTGAAAAATTTAGCTACCAGGTTGAATTGCTTATGGAGCTTATGTATACATTGTAAGGCAGGATAGATACTCCAATTAATCTCACTATAATTTTGTTACAAGTAGGATCTAAGTAACTGTAGCTGATATACTCATGCTGAGATAGATGTGGTAACGGTTTACTTGACATTGCATCTTGGCTTTTATGCTACATGCATACAATGGGGCATGCATATGTTAAACTATTTCTTATGTAGACTCGGTATCAGCCACGGAATGTGCATGTTTTGAAATTACCTCAGTGGTTGCAAGTGAGGAAGGATCCACACCCTTAAGTTCAATCAGATCTGTCAAAGTATCCAGTTCACCATAAGCACAGGCTCTGTGGATCAATGGTATCTCCGCCTAGTAGATAATAATATAATGTATCATACTAGAATCATAATAATAATAATATTATATTATAGTAAACTGTTCACATGCAGCCGTACTGTCATTAGGACTTGATCAAAATACTCAGTTATGGATGGCTCAGTCTGTGTAGGAGCACCATCACTGTCTCCTTTTTTGGTACAGAGTTTTTCTTTCTGCTGCATATTTTCATAACAAGTATGTTAATGTCACAATCATGGGATAATGTGGCTAGTATGCATGATCATCTATTAACAGTACATGCTCATAAAACATAGAGACGTGATTCATGCACAAACAGTAGCTATCCTGTCTGTGCAAGATTGCCCATTACAGGGTTGATTATAATATTCTGTTGTGCATGCATTTTAATTAATTGAGTTGTGCAATCTACACTGTCAGGTGTATGTAACAGTGCTAGTGAGTCTTCTATACCACTTACTACACTATCACTGGCATATCCTTGAGTTCAGACATCCTATAGCTAATGGTTCAATATCATCAGATTCTCACTGCACACATTCATTCACGAGGCGGAACATTTACGCGGCCCGGAACAATTACACGCATGCGGAAATAATCCGGGTGGAACACCTACACTAGCATTATTATGGTGGCAGAGAGAGTCACTCCAAGTCCATGTGATACACCCCCGGGCCCGGACTCCGCGATCAGCAAAACTGGAGTCTGGAGTCCGGACTCCGGATCCCGGGATCTGTGGCTCCGGACTCCGCGATCTGCAATACCGGAGTCCGGACGAACTTAAAATCCTGGACTCCGGACTCCAGATTGCACAATACCAGACTCCGGGCTAGGATCAGGGGATAATGGATCACATAATGGGCGTGGTCAAGACTTAGCCTAAGCGCAAGTCCTCCTGCAAGAAATTTTAATTAATGGTATAAACTACATTGGGATACAGATTATTATTTTGACGAGACATACTATGGCCTTGCACAAGACGTCTACCGCATGAGAGGACTAAGCCACGCCCATTATAGCTTTGATCCTAACCTAGCTAGTCTTGTCCCCAGTCCCACCCCGCAAACCTAAACCAGGGGATGAGACTCCTAAAACACTATAATATAGTTCGAATACGGTTAACCACGCCCACTCTTGTAAGTTACTGTAGATATCATAGACGATTAGCTAATTTCAAGTTTAAAAGGAGGTCATTTTCTCTTCTGTGCCTCGTAAGGTCAAAGGTCAAGGCAATACTGCGTGCCTACTGCGTACGACATCATGATGATGAAATCTATTGGGCATGGTTTAGCCGACGTAAGTATTAAATTTTCATCTCACGGTCCGGGTCCGGGGTCCGGGTTTTGTCAATACGGAGTCCGGTGTTAATAAGTGCGCCCTCCGGACTCTGGTATTGATGATCGCGGAGTGCGAAGTTGCCGCATTATGCAGGATCCGGAGTCCGGGAGTTTAAATTCGTCTGGACTCCGGTGTTGCTGATCGCGGAGTCCGGAGTTGTGTGCATATCGGGGCCATAGATCCCGGAGTCCGGGCCTGGGGGTTTATCACGCGGACTCGGAGTGACCCTCTCGGCCACCATAGTATCGGATATGTTCTGGGGGAACGTATCCGCTAGCGAATATGTTCCATTTTTGCGTGGGAACAAATCCGCTATGACACCGTTGTGCTTTTTTATGATTTTCGCGAAGGCTCACCCTGCATAGACAATTTTCATCACCACTAGTAGCTATAATTTAATTATTATGTGCAGGTCCGTACATAGGAGGGGGGGTTCAAGGGGGTTCAGACGGACCCCCTTTTGGTCTTATGTGTTAAGCCGGCGGCAATTCCGCGCGGTAGATGGCTTTTTCGTTGAGCTATCTAATGTATTTTGTTTCATGAGAGTACTCCCAGCCAGAGCCGAGATATTCACGATTTACTGGAGGCCCTTGGAGGTCTGTAATTGCTCGTTTGAACTTTGAGAGTGAAATTAGCCTAAACGTTTATAGCTAGTAGCCAAATATGGTACCTCCATTCTAGCTTTTTCGAATTCCTTGGCCATAGAAACAGAATAATTCGACTGGTGAGGCACTGGCTAAGTACGTATAATAAGGGGTAGCTAAAGAATTTATGATATCTATGGTGATAATATGTAAAATGAATATTTTTTTTCTAGCTAGCTACTTAGTGTGTAACTTTGGGGTTGAGTAGCGATTACGGACCTCCAAATTTCACCAGACTTTCCGCGGAACTTCTCCCAGTGCTATATCAATCTTCGAGTAGGTAGTTCTCCACGAGCTCTGTCCAACAGCGCTCGTAACGCAATCGTGGGCAAAACCGTTGCGTGGCCACGCCCACCTAAACTTTCTCCATAGCCGGCGGCAATTCAGCGCGGTAGATAGCTTTTTTTGTTGTTGTTGAGCTATCTATTGTATTTTGTTTCATAAGGGTATTCCCAGCCAGAGCCGAGATATTCACGATCTACTGGAGGCCCTTGGAGGTCTGTAAATCGCTAGTTTGAACTTTGAGAATAAAGTTAGCCTAAATGTTTATAGTAGCCAAATATATTACCTCCATTCTAGCTTTTTCAAATTCCTTGGCCATAGAAACAGAATAATTCGACTGGTGAGGCACTGGCTATATATATATATATATATATAAATAACCTTGTGTGGGGCAAAGAATTGACGATATCTTAATGACGTACTACGCGGTGGGGACACTGCCGCGGTGGCGCAAGCCGCCGTGGGCCGCCCGCCGAAGGCCAACATGTTAACAAAGGGCCGCCGCGTTGCCAACAAAGGGCCGCCGCGCCCGCCAAATTCGTTTTGTACGGCCCTTTGTACTCGAGCGGCCCACGGCAGCTTGCAATAATCGGGCCGCCGCGGCAGCGTCCCTACAAACTACAGTCTAGCCCGCTTTCTCTCCGCGTGCGTGAAAGGGGGCTGGGCACGAGACTACAGTCTCGCCTGCAATGCCCTATCTCCACCTATGAATAATTGTATGCTAGCTGTATCTTTATACTAACACAGTCAATCCAGCAGGACTGAATACCGAAACAGCTTACATTGAGGCTAGAGTTGATTATAGCATTTTCACAACAAGATATGGATCGTGAACTGTGTAAGTGTAAGAACGGGAAGTGTATGTTATTAGCTTAGTGTATACGTAGGACAAAAGAGCTTTTTAACTTACCAACCCTACTTCTCAAGGCTAGGCACCTATTAGCTATTATGAAAGACGGAGCCTGGCTCCATCCTTTACTGGGATTCTATAAATCTGCAATGGCATGGTTGCCCCCTAGGTTTGAAATTATTGATAGTTGCTCAGTATAAAATAGAATTTTCATAATACATTTTATATCTGATTCAATGGATGCAAAATGTTTCCAATTTACTGGCTGATAGGTGTTAATGATACCAAAGAGCTATGCTTCATCCTCATGCCGGCAAAGAAAAAGTGGCATCGTATTGGAGTATTGCTGGGAGTATATATGGAGGAGCTGGTATCGATTCACCAAAAGCATCAGAGAGATGATCAGTGCCTGTACCACATGTTGAGGGCATGGTTGCAAGCAGAAGGACGTGGAAAAACATACCAGAAAATCATCAGAGTTTTATGTAGTAAGAAAGTCAAGGCAGATGCACTTGCTGCAGAGATCATTAAGAAAAACGGTACATACGCGGCTTTAATAGCCTCATCAACATGGCAGGCCCTTCCCAGTGTCTATTTAAATATTAGTATTCTGAAATTTAATATTGAAAACGGTTGTATAGCTGGTAGCAGTAAAAATAATTGCTTCAAGGCATGCTGTCTGATCTTAAACTTGAAAAAAGGGTGTGTGTAATAGCTGTATGTATATGGTAATCAGGGCCATAGATTATTACATAATATTTTCCGGATTTCACTTACAGAAACAAAGCAATATAACAAAGCTGATATCATACACTCCATTCAAATCACTACAAAGCCAGTTGAAAACAACTCTAGAGAAGAAGTGGAAGTAAGTTTACCCCTAATAGCAAATTGAAATAATTATTTGCTATTACATATTTTAATCTTGATACCAGAAATCATCAGTGCATGTGATAACTCCAGAAAAGAAAGCCCCACTTCCTGAACCGATGCTAGAGAAATATCTACGCACATACTATTGTAGGGGTTCCAAGTCTCAGAAGGATGATTGGCCTCCTTCGTTTCACATCGAGTATGTCAATTTAGTATTAGTGCAGCAGAAGAAAATGCCACTGGCGAAGGCTCGTGCTAAAAAAACAATAAACTTAAGCATACATGGTCAGATTCAGCACATAACTGGACGGAGGTTGAGCCTAAATGACATCTTAGCTTTGGAACATGATAGGGTTGCCATTGTAAACGGTGGCCCTGGAGCTGGTAAGACAACATTAGCAAAGAAGCTACGCAAAGAATGGGCTGCTAGACAACTTTTGACTACATTTCATCTCCTGCTTTATGTTCCTCTACGTGAGCCAGTCATACGACTTTCTGAGAACATTGACGACCTACTAAACTACTTTGGGGAGAAATGTAATGTCACAGATAGAGATTTGGTCAAGTCTGGAGAGGGAGCAGGAGTTCTCTTTATCCTCGATGGGTGGGACGAGCTTAGACTTTCGTGCCGAGGTGAGCGGCAGTTCTTTCCAAGATTGATCAGTGGAGTTACTATGCCAGGGAGCAAAGTGATCATTATGTCACGTCCAGGTGCTAGTGCTGATATCCTCCACCATGCTGACCAAATTATTGAAGTCCTTGGGTTCACCAATGAACAAGTGAACAAGTACATACATGTTTACTTTGCTGATGAAGATGAAGGTGCCATTAAGTTGATCACTGATTTGGAATGCTATCCCAATGTGGCGAGCGCATGCTATGTACCCATCAATTTGGCAATCGTGTGCCATGTGTTCCATGCACTCGACTTTAATCTCCCGCTGACAATCACAGAGGTGTACCAGTGGTTTATCATCCACACGGTAATGCGCTATCTAAAGAAAAAGGAGACGATTGAAGAAATCAAAGTGGATTTACCTGATATTGATGAGCCCAAAGATTTCTTTGTGTCAACTGAATTCGATGAATGTGTAAAGGAGAGCTTCAATGATTCAATTATCGAAACTCTACAAATGCTTGGGGAGTTGGCAATTACTGGGCTTCAGAATGATGATTTATGCTTTAGTAGGAAGCAGCTAGTTAGCATTTGTAACCTTGATGAGCAAGATACTCAATTCGATGGATTTGGTCTTCTGAAACCGGTTCAGATTAGCTTTTGTGTGAGAACTGAACCGTACTACCATTTCTTGCATCTCTCGATCCAAGAGTTCATTGCTGCATTTTATATCAGTCAGATGGATGGAGCCCTCCAAGCTGAAACTTTATCAAAAATCGATGATGAAAGGTTCAGTCCTATTTTTAAGTACTTTTGTGGCATAAATCAATTTCAATCAGCACCGCTACGCAACCTGTACGAGAGAAAATCACAGCTTGAGTTATATCACCTTGAGGGCATCCACGAAGGTCAGTGGCATGACTACTGTAAACAGATAGCAAAGAAATGCCAAAACGTATTCCGGTTTGAAGATCAAAACCTACAGGCACATGAATGGGAAGTATTGTCGTATGTTATGCTTAAATCAACCACACAGTGGACTTTCGAATACTCCAGGTCTCTTGCCGATGCTAACGGAATGGCATACTTTGGACGATACCTTTCTGAAAATGGTAACATTTTGCATCATTTATGCTTCAATAAAGTGCATATCGATCACCAAGCTTACGTGCACGTGGCAAAAGCTTGTCAAGGACAGACTGGATTGAGTGAAGTTGAATTTCTCTACTGCAATATACCCGATAATGAATTTTTCACAATCTTCAGAGCTTTGGAATCTCATCCTAGTGTACAGATTCTCCGAGTCTACGATGATTCATCATCAGCTGTGGTCATCAATGCCTTCTTGAAGCTCATGCCTACACTGCCAAATCTTCAGCACATTGATGTGAACATTGAGAGTTTTAGCGATGGCAACTACTTTGATATTATTCAGTGTGCAAAGAAATGTAACCCACCACCACACATTACTGTACCCAGTTATCCTGTAGCTACCTTAACATCAGACAGTGTTGAGATATCACATTTCAAGCAGATTGAAAAATCATGTGCTATCATATCAGATGAAGGTAAGTAGCAACAAATGTTAAACTTAATTTGTCAGTGCTAATAATTGAATGTAGGTGCCAGTGTGACATTAGAAGAGTTGATGGGACACATGGAACTTGACAAGAAGCTACTAACTCAACGTTGCAAGGATACTGATCTCAAGGAGATTGCTTCAATCTTGACAAAATGTGACAATTGTAGTGATATATCTTTGCTAAAGCTGAGTAAAGCCAACTTTGATCAAAAACGAAAACATGATGTACTCCTTGATTCTCTTCAAGCCTGGAAGAGGAGATATGGTTTCAAAGCTACCTACAAATGTCTTGTGGAGGAATTACTCTCTTGTGGTAATGCTGAAATTGCAGAAGATGTATGTAGCCTAGTCAATAGTAAGTTCTTCAATTTTTTTTATGGGTTTGTGACAATGATGAAGATTTATAAGTTGCCTCGTATTGTATGAGCAAATTTAGGGCTATCAAAAGGAACTTCTGATTCATGTGAATTTAATCCTAAAATTCCAGCAGAAATGGTATGCAAAAACATTATAGTGTATGGTCAATTATTCATTCACAGTATCAATTATTAAAATCATGATTAGGTCTCACAAGAAGGAATTGGTTTTGCTGTAGAGGTACTACAAGGTGAAGACAAAGAAGTGTCACCTAAGATATCATTAGGTATAGAGATGATGCAATAATGCGCTATGCAGTACATCAGCAACTAGAGCTCTCTAGAGCCCAAAACCCTTGGCACGTTGTATGCCACTTGTCTCACAATTAGTATGGCAATGCATGCAAACTTCATTGAATTCCTAGGTTAGCATGAGTAGTTGAACATGCATTAGTCCTCCTATTATGATGAATGAGGGATGTGGCAGCATTCCATAGGCTGACTAAGGTACACACTCCTTATCTAGTCTTGTCCCAGGTTTGGGAATGTGACTAGCGGGCCATCAACATCTAATAGCCTTTGAATACTATCCGCAAGTTAGTTTTCTAGGCCTCTCAGAGCTGAACGATCCACTACCAAAGCAAAACTTGTCAGTTTTAAACATGGCTTCAAACTTATAGAATCTGTCATGATAAACTATGGTCTCTGTCCTTCAGCTGGTGCTACAAAAATGATAGTTTCAGGATGCTCTAGGGACATCATGCTGGCTGTTGGATCTCCAGTGATTTGTATGGTGTGCTCATCACCTTGCTCAATGGTTGCATCATCTAGGGGATTTTCATTTGTGCCAGTTTGGCCTTGTCCTTGGGGATAGTATGGCTGTATCTTCAGTTGTCACTACAGTACTGTCCATGCTCATCTGGTTGATAATCAAGTAAGTAGAGGACGCGTCGTCACCAGAAAGTCTCTGAAAATTGCGAGCTTGATAATGACACACACTTCGCCGGGTGAACCATAGATGCTAGAAATATTCTAGACTGAGAGCGAGCGTAGCTATCTATACGTCCCCAGACCCCGCCCTCATAACCCACGTGTGCACATGCGTATAATGGGCCTATGCCGTATATAGCGTGAGACACATAACTTTCTATTTATATGTAAAGTCATAGCAGAGTGCTGGGCAGAAAGAAGTCAAGAAGCTTAGAAGCAGCAAATGACGCCAAAACTGGCCAATAAAACGTTTTCTACGAAATCCACACAAATCATGCGTTTTGAACTCCATAAGGAAAGTTATAGCACCGCAGTTTGAACTCACAAACGAGGTACGTAGCAGCTAGCGTGGTAATAGACAGACAGACAGACACACAGAATGACTACAGTAACCCTCGCGCATGCGCCGAGGGTTAAAAACCTATTCTTTATCCCGCCTAGCCTATTCCTAAATTAATTACCCCGCGCGCATGCACAAGGGGTAAAGCAATCGGTTTGTTCGTCTGTTGTTGTCATCATTGTTGGCACGAAAATCGCCAGATCTTGAGTTCTAGGCATCTGTGCGTGCTGTAAGCACAACCAATTGGTAGATATCAGTGAAAAACTGGTTTGTACGGGCGTCGAATTGCTTAATATGGCTTACTGGTGCTATAAATCGTGCATTTTCTGTTCAACATGCCTGTGGTTTATCGACCACACCCACTCTTTTAGCGTGCTGATGGAACTGCGCATGCTCAAGCTCAGTGTTGGAATGGGCTGGTCATCAGGTCATAAAATAGCTATGCCGCAGATCAGAGTGTTGCAGTACTACCCTACGGTGGCTATAGAGCGCGCGGGGTATGTGCTCAACAGAGCTCTAGTTTTGAATGAAACAGCATGAACAGGAATACATAAAGTTTATATAATTACTCATTCAGATTCTAAACCCACACTTCATGAGCTTGACCTACTAGAAGGTGGTGCTACAGCCCTTAGGGTGATCAAGATGACAGCAGCAAAGTGGGAAGAGGTCGCCACTAGATTCTACTTTGAAGGATTCAGAATTTCCACAATCAAGAGAGACAACATTCAATCAGTTGAGGGAGCATGTCGCTCTGTTTTCATTGACTGGTTAGGTGGAATAAAACACTTACGAGAACCAAGAACTTGGAGAACAGTAATTAAAGTTTTGAAGGAAGCTGATTTGTCAGAATTAGCAACAAAACTTGAAGAATTTTTAATTCAACAGTGATTCTGTAATCAGTCTTTCCCAACTCATTGAGGCATCAGTTAGTTTTGGTCAATGTGTGATTAGTGTATGAGAGCTATTAGAACAAATGAGACATTAATTTTATACCGTAGATCGGGTTTTAATTGCGAGTATCTATTAATTGCGAATTGCGAGTTTTTCTACGTTTCGCAATTTATAGATTCGCAAACATAAAGGTGCACGTATACTACAGTACGGTACAGGGTCGTCCATCGCAATTATTGGATTCACAATTTGGCCTGACTTGACTAGAACGCAATTATTAAACTACGCAATTAAAACCAGTCCTACGGTACATTCTTCAAGAAAATTTCACTTAATTAAATTTGTCAAACCAATAATAAATGATCGAGGAAGAATTAGCTACTATGATCTAACTTATGGGATTACTGATCATTACATTTTGTACTGATGCATCACACACTCCCCTCTCTCCCCCACCACCCCCACCCCTCTCTAGATCAGTAGGATATCACTTCCATCCCTTCAGACAACGTGTCCAAGCCGTGATGATCCCTTTGTCATCTGTATAAGATTATCCACAATCCCAATCCCAAACCCAAACCCAAACTCAAAATGTATGAGACCTTGGACTCAGTCTCTAACTGTAGTTTTATAGTACTAGCAGCTACATTTCATAATAATGTTTCATGAGAATCAATAATAATTATTATGATAATAATATGCATGGGTACAGGAATGTGGACTGCAGCTATGATGCTCAGCTTGCATGGCAGCTTGCAAGCAGAACTGTATATGGTCCATTTAATATGTGCAAATAAACAATATCAAACCAATAAAATTTAATACTGTTGGCATTGATATCGTGTGTTTATAGTTGTGCACAATTCTGTTTAATGCCAACCTTTGATTTGACTGTTCACATGTACATGGTACAACTGAACTATGTAGGGATATATAGCTAGCTAATCTGCTTTAGAAATTCTATAATGTGCTGATCTGAAAGCATACCAATTAAAAAATTTCCTCGTATTATTACATTATGGGATCCTAAGACTTCGAATTGTAGCTTTACATCAGACCCGTACATGTTGTAACAGTGATTCACACTGTTTGTTCAACACGTGTGACTGTACGTGTACTTGTTGATGAGACAATACACTTGACAGTAGAGGGAAGCATTTATGGCTACAACTCCCAATCTCAGTCTCGAGCCACTGTCCGCTAGTTAATTAGCAAGTTATATGTGTGGGAGCTGGTCAGTCTATTCGTGCATGCGCAGAAGCGGTGCAAATGCATAGATCTTTGTTCCTTTTTTTGGTAGAGAAGCTTGCGACAATTATTATTCTTGTGCTATACCGGTGTTAAACATTACAACCAGTTCCATTGATTTATCAGTTAGTGATTCATCCTCCTGGCTGCTAGCTTCTTTTGCTGAAGCTGCTATTCTATTGACTCACTCTGCACACTAGCTAGGCTACTTTACTAGCTAAGTACTAATTAATCTAAGCCCCTCACAATGCAGTCCCAAATGAAGGTTACAGTGGGAAGGCATTGCTGTTGTCAATAATAATATTATGTTCTTGTGGTGATACAACTCCATTTATTTTGACAATAGAAACAAAGAACTCTCTTAATATACCATTATTATTAGCTATGTCCTCCTAATATTATTGTAGCTACTTACTGCATGTTAATTCTAAGCTATGTGTCAGTATTTGAATAGTATCTCTCAGCAAAGATCTGTTCATTTGGCAGTACATCTTCTCTCTTTCTGTTCTTGTACAACTTTTCAAGGATGAGTAGTAAAGTGCTGTTGAATATCAATATAATTATCACGAGCAACAGGTACCAGAATCCGCAGCTAATCACACCAGTGCTCCAGGTGATCATGTGCCTGGTGAATGGCACTGTAATTCCATATCCAATGAGTGCAATTATCAATACACTGCCATAAACAGTCCCGACCATAAGTCCTTTCATGGAGTAAGGGGTTTGGGCGCAAATGAACTCAATACCACCAACACCAAGGGTAACTATGGAAATGGCATTGAGAATGTTCGAGAGCACCATCCATTTTATGTCAAAACTGGAGCTCAAAGCGCCCTTTTCTTCGGAAAATATGCACTGGAGGGTAGAATTTTTACCATTTTGGACCAGATAGTTGTTTCGAGCCATTAATTCAAGTGCCAATAGTATAATGACTCTTGTTGCTTGAGCAACCACTCCAATAGAAAATTTCCAGTAACTTTTTACCCATGAGAAATATTTGTGAAGTAGAGGATAGAGAATGAATTCATGTAGCGGTATTAGCATCGTTGCAGTGAAGAGTGTATAAATATAAAATAGTTTCTGATAACACTCGATGCTTGGTTGATTAAGATCGACACTCTTGAGAGAAATGTATAATAGCTGACGTCTGAATGTAGTCACAATAGTAACCACACTTGGCATGGCACAGCCAAAGAAGACTACCGTAAGCAGTCGTAAGAATGTTTTGACATCTTCCACCTGCTCTGTTGTGAATGGTCCTCCATACTTGTACTTACCTAGGTCTAGACGGGAGGGGAGCTCATCCTCACAGTAGGTGAAGGCACTCCGACATCTGGGGTGCTTGTTTTTGATGGCAAATTTGATAACTCTGTATACTAATTTGAAAGGATTTTGAGTCACTGGTTCTTTAGCAAGCAAACTCTTCGTCAAAAATAGCAAGATTAGTGCTATGCTGAGACAAGTGCATACATAGAGTTGCCCAAATATGTGGTATTCCTTTTTTACGCATGCGTAAGCATAAGTAAGTGTATTGGCTCCGCTCATGTAAGTCCAAATGAATGCAGTTATTTCCGTTGTTGGAGCTGGTCTAGGCCAAACACTACTGGACAAGAATAGTCTGAAAAGTAACTTGATAGTGTCTTATATGTGTCTTAAAATGTGTCTGTAAAATTGATCTCACTGAAAAGCATCTGAAAAGTGTATGAAGGTCTCTGATTGGGACTCTAAGAAGAATCTTAAAATTCTACATGGTCTCAAGTTACTTTAAGATAGAGTCTTAAAAGAATCTTAGCAATCTGAAAAAGTCTGAAGTTGAAATGGTACTTTAAGATGTAATCTTAAAAGAGTCTTAGCGATCTGAAAAAGTCTGAGTTGAAAATGGTACTTTAAGATGTAGTCTTAAAAGAGTCTTAGCAATCTGAAAAAAGCTTGAATTTGAAAAAAAGGTAGAAAATCATAGCGATCTGAAAAAGGCATGAAGTTGTTAAAAATTAATGCTAATTTAAGATATAGTCTTAAAAGAGTCTTAGCATTGATGCAATCTGAAGAAGTCTGAATGGCAAGCATCTGAAAAGTATCCGAGTACGAGTGCGCGCGGCGCGGCGCCTGTATCACGTGAGGAGGGAACTTTTGAATTTGAACGTAGTTACAGGTGCAGGTGGTAGCTAGTTCTATTAAATGATGACTGTTTGAAGAAGGCTGTGAAGAAATGATAAATAAAGAAGGCTAATAAGCGTCGAGAGCCTCAAGATTGTACTGTCCAGCCGATACGGATAAAGCGCCGCCGATGTCACTGTCCAGGAGGTTGATTGATTAGAAGGCTCAGCTCTGGAACGAAATCAACGTTGAGATCATCAGTCACAAGCCAATAAGTAAGTAAGTAATGTAAAGACGCTATCAATCCTCAGTCGGCTCTGAATTTGTTAGTTTGTCCTCGAGTCTATATTTCTAATTAGTGCCCCTCCCTCCTCTCTCTCTCTCTCTCTCTCTCTCCCCAGCATGCTTTCCTTGTCTTTAATTCTTGTGATGGAAACATAGATATTTAATAATAGAGGGAGGAGGGATTGGAAACGCTTGTACATGTATGCGGAGGATGCTTGACCGTGACTCTATCAAAAGCGAATTGCACAATTTTGCTATACCACAAAGACTGCATTTGTTGCCCTCAAGAAAGATTTTGTGCATTTTAGCTAGCCAAGTTGCCCGAGGTCCTGAGGCCAAAAAAAGAAAGAATCAAGCACCTTTTCTGTAGATGGGCTGCCGTTTGTCCTTATGGTATTTTCCTGGGACCTGCGAGCGGTGTAGGCCTTCGTTAAACGCCTCGATAGATCCAGCATCAGGCAAAGAGTGCTAATGACGACCTAAAGTACAGTGCATTTTTATAAAGCAAGCGCAGCAAGGGCCAAATAAGCTCAGGTAAATTCAATCTGCGTACGATTCGGGCTGTTATTAAAGCTCGCAGACCCAAGTGCTTGAGTTTGCTGAGTTCGTTTCAAGTTTGTACCACACGCTACTCATTTCACCCTGGTTTTATTCCATATTTGAAATTCACAGAATTTTATTAGAAAGCTACACATGTATAGCTTTCATTCATTTCAAAATTTACTTTTCCATGTCCATTTGATATAAATTACTCCGTATGCTTTATCCGAGTTCTGCCCACACTAGTTGGAAGTAGTCGCCCCCAACTACTCGGCATTTTTTGCTGCCACTAAAGCCAACGCACAGACTAAAAGTGTAGTTTGGCTATTGACCAACATCACTCAAATCATCCTGGGCAGAACCCTATTCTATGTATAAGGCGATCAATAGAATATTATGTGGAGCCCACATAATACCTTATACTAAACCAGCGGTCATTTATGGCTGCATACATAAGTGCTTACTGTGCTATCATTTACATGTATGTAGGTATCTATGCTGAATTATCATTCAAGATGCACATGCTAATGACAATTGTGAAGGACTGAGTCTCTACAACAGTGGTTGAAGAAAATAAGAGTACAGGACGGGGGCAGAAGACTGAATTTAAAGAGCTGGAGGTAAACAATTATGATAACATGCCTTTGTATGCATTTTTGAACAGCTGGAGTATACATAATATTATCAGGTAGCTTATGATTGGAAACCTTAGTTTGAATTCCCGTAAATGCATTCGGTCCTAAATAGGTTAAAACTATCAAATTATATTTGTCTGTCGGTCCATCCGTCAGTAACAGAGGGCCAGCGAAAGCAATTTGACCTCGAGGCACACCATGCTGGATCTCGGGCTACTGAGTGTTTTAAGTGAGAACTCGGCGTTCTCTGTGAATGGAAATTGTAGCACTGGCTACAGGTGGGAACGATGGCTACTGAACGGACCGTTCAAAGATTAAGCAATACTGGGCACTTACATGTAGCGGCCTGCAGTTAGCTAGGCAGCTGGATTCATGTGGTGGAGTCGTCGTCGTGGAGGTAGCTGATTCTGTGATTGGCTTCTTGTGTTCAGATGTCGGAGAGGGAGACGGCAAGCGAACTAACAAGTTTCTTGGCCAGTTGATTAATTAGAATACAGGATGTCAAAATGTGCATGCTTATGGAAGGTTTTAGTAATTTGGCCATGTGCTCCAAGTGGGTGTCAAAATGCGCATGCACAACAGAATGTTTGAGAGTTAACTTGGCCAGTCCTTGCTAGCAATGCTGATAACCTTTGCTCTCAGAAGCAACATGTACGATTAGATTAGAGTCATCTACAAGCATCAGTTCACTTTCTCCCGTGCACACTACAAACCTAACAAACCAGGGAGTGGGCGAGCGAAGCGAGCCCCACTCCTTGTAAGCTAAAACAAATTAACTAGCGTCTATATATTATAATATAATATAATATTTGAGCAAAGATACATGTAATTATGATGCTCTGGTACTTGTATATTCACAGGAAGACGACTTTTTTTGTGGAAGAGTGAAAAGTTGGCAAAGAGAACGAACCTCAGATCAAAAGAGGAAAGAAGTAAAGACACAATTCTAGTGATCATGACTGTACGTAAGATGTACATGTGCCAACATTTCATTAATATTACGACTTTCCAAAATCAAGTTACCATTAAAACTCTTTTAAGATTTGTACTGCTGCTTAATGCTCTTTTTTGGCTGATTTCAGATTGATTTTAATGTATTCTTCAAATAATATTAAGTTCATTTTGAGATAGCAACAAATTTAAGACTGTAGATTAAGATTGTTTTCATATAATATTAAGACAGACGCATGCTCATGAACACACATTTTTAGACTTGTTTCAGACACAATTAAGTTCATTGTAAGACACTTTTAAGATCTCTACTGGTTTCTACACATTATTTTTTCATACCCCACTCAGACCCTTTTCTGACGTTTTAAGATCCTTAAGGTGTCCAATTTTAAGACCATTTTCCGACCTTTTTTTGGTCGTTTTAAAACCCTTTCTTGACCCTTTTCAAGGACTTTTCATGTTCTGTGGTCCTATCCTTCCCCAGACAAATTATTAAGACTCTTCTCATGGCATTTTAAGACTCCCTTCTCCAGTAGTGAAACTGAATCACATTGGCCCAGTATCCTCCAAGTCCAACTGAAGCTATTGTGAGAAGTGCAAGTGAAAATGATGTGTGTAAGTGCTGGTAGCTATTCACCATTTGTGCCACTACAGAACTCACTGTAGCCAGCACAGAGGCAATCCACATGATCCACATGCTCCAGCGAATCACCTTGTAGCGTCCAACATAAACATCAGCTAGCCACCCGGCAAAGGGTAGAATGAAGGAACAGGCTATGAAATATGGTTTATAATCAGATGCATAGTTTGCGAGGTAAAATGCTAAACTGGTGACTAAATAGTTCCAAATGATCACCACTATAGCACCTTTGTTTTTCAGCTTCCTTCTTTGGTAGAGAGATTTGCAGCAATTACTATGCATTTTTATTTCTCTGCTATGGAATGCTACAACCGGTTCCATAGATTTATCTATTAGTGATTCATCCTCCTGACTGCTTGCTTCTTTTAAATTTGCCATTGTAGCTGCTCTTTTGTTGCTTTACTCAATATAGCTAGTTACTATCTTCTTCTACTGGCAAACCTCTCACTTTTGCACGATTCAGTCCCAAATGAAGGTAAGATATACCTCTTCAAAACTCTTGTCAAAACAAATAGATGTCACCTCAAAAACAAATGACCACAGCAGTATTTTCCCACTACAATTAATAGTACTAGTGGCTATAATATATTTCATAACAATATATTTGTGACCCGCTCTGAGAAAAGGGACCACTTGGGATAAAATTTCATTTTCCAATAATGTGCATGGGGAAATTATCATTTTTACTCTACCAGAAAATGTAAAATTTTGGCTTCATATATATTGATATGCTATGTTTATGTAGTTGCAATATTATGTAAACTATCATTATGGGCGCAAACAATTGCTCGGACACATACAATTTAATACAAAATTTAATTAATATGCACATTTTCCGAAAATCAAATACATCTACCTGCATGTATAAAACAGGTCATAACTCCACTTGCATGTGATCATTAATGAAACTTGCACCATTGGATTCAGTACATACAGAGCTAGCTAAAAATTTATGAAATATCCCTTAGTGGTCCCTTTTCTCAGAGCAAGTCACATTAAAACTTTTTATGAAAATCATGTACAGACTGCAGATATGATGCTCAGCTTGCAAGCAGAACTGTACATGATCCATTTATGTGGAAATCAACAATGTCAACCCAATAAAAATTACGTGTAATATTGGCGCTGTTATCGTATATTTGTAATCATACTCAATTCTGTTTAATTCCATGCAACCTTTAACCTCGACCATTCACATGTACATGGTACAACTGAATTATGTAGAGGTATAATAATTATATTATAGCTAGCTAATCTGCTTTAGAAAATTAATATCCTTGGCTGATCTGAAAGCATACCAACTAAAAATTCTCGAGAGATCCTAAGACCTTCAATTGTAGCTTTAGATCGATCCTGCCTATGTATGTACATTGTAACAGTGATTCACACTGTTTGTTCAACACGTGTGACTGTGTACTTGTTGATGAGACAATACAATTGACAGTAGAGGGAAGCTTCCTGCCAATACAATGCCAGGCAAAATCTATCATACACATACATGTACTAGGTTGATGTTTGTGTACATGCAAATAATACTTTATATAATATATATGCTCATGCATAATAATAACATTATGTGCTATAAACTTGTACTATATATACAGCTAGATGTAGTGCTATATCCATGTCTTAATGCACCATTGGAAATCAAAACACATTTGAGTATTAATTTGCCAGCTCTGTTATGATTACACTGGCCACCTGATACATTCAACAGTAGAGATAGGGAGATTTCTTTAATAGGGCCATCATGGTTGCAGGAGTAGTTAATTACGTATCATAGATTATTTCATCATCTGTTATGTTTAACTAGATATATGCTATCCATATCATATTATATCAGATCCCTTTACTATGTTACAAGTAACACCGATAACATCAGTGAGAATGTGATAGCATTCACTCCTTTGGGGGTTTCCATGTACATCATATCCAGGAAGGCATGACATTGTCAGATCTGCTCGCTATAAGAGACTCTTCCGCTGCTACCAAATTTAGAGACATCTCTCTGAATGTTATTAAGAGAAGAAATTGCTTCATACTTCAATCAGGCGTTTAATTATGGCTACAACTTCCAATCTCAGTCTCGAGCCACTATCCGCAAGTTAATTAGCAAGTTATGTGCAGGGCAAAGGCAATTGAGATTATTAAATTTTGCACATGCGCAGAAGCGGTGGACCTTTTGGTAGAGAGGCTTGCAACAATTATTATGTATTTTTATTCTTGTGCTATGATGCATTACAACTTATTCCATTGATTGATTTATCCTCCTATGTACAATAGCTATAATAGTTCCTACTATAGTAGCTACTGACTGCATGCTAATTCTAAGCTACGTATCTGTATGTGAATAGTATCTCTCAGCAAAGATCTGCTCATTTGGCAGTACATCTTCTCTCTTTCTGTTCTTGTACAGCTTCCCAAGGATGAGCAGTAAAGTGCTGTTGAATATCAATACGATTATCATGAGCAACAGGTACCAGAATCCACAGCTAATCACACCAGTGCTCCAGGTGATCATGTGCCTGGTGAAAGGCACTGTAATTCCATATCCAATGATTGCAATTATCACCACACTGCCATAAACAGTTCCGACCATAAGTCCTTTCATGGAGTAAGGGGTTTGGGCACATATGAACTCAATACCACCAATGCTAAGGGTAACTATGGAAATGGCATTGAGAATGTTTGGGAGCACCATCCATTTTATGTCAAAACTGGAGCTCAAAGCACCTTTTTCTTCGGAAAATATGCACTGGAGGGTTGAATTTTTACCATTTTGGACCAGATAGTTGTTTCGAGCCATTAATTCAAGTGCCACTAGTGTAACGACTCTTGTTGCTTGAGCAACCACTCCAATAGAAAATTTCCAGTAACTTTTTATCCATGAGAAATATTTGTGAAGCAGAGGATAGAGAATGAATTCATGCAGCGGTATTAGTATTGTTCCAGTGAATGGTGTATAAACATAAAATATTTTCTGATAACACTCAATGCTTGGTTGATAAAGATCGACTCTCTTGAGAGAAATGTCTAACACCTGATGTCTGAATGTATTCACAATAATAACCACACTTGGCATGACACAGCCAAAGAAGACTACCGTAAGCAGTCGTAGGAATGTTTTGACATCTTCCACCTGCTCTGTTGTGAATGGTCCTCCATACTTGTGCTTACCTAGGTCTAGACGGGAGGGGAGCTCATCCTCACAGTAGGTGAAGGCACTCCGACATCTCGGGTGCTTGTTTTTGACAGCAAATTTGATAACTCTGTATACTAATTTGAAAGGGTTTTGAGTCACTGGTTCTTTAGCAAGCAAATTCTTTGTAAAAAATAGCAAGATTAGTGCCATGCTGAGACAAGTGCATACATAGAGTTGCCCAAATATGTGGTATTCCTTTTTTACGCATGCATAAGCATAAGTAAGTGTATTGGATCCGCTCATGTAAGTCCACATAAACCAGCTAATGAATGCAGTTATTTCCGTTGTTGAAGCATCTTGGAGCTGGTCTAGGCCAAACTGAATCACATTGGCCCAGTATCCTCCAAGTCCAACTGAAGCTATTATGAAAAGTGCAAATGAAATTGATGTGTGTAAGTGCTGGTAGCTATTCACCATCTGTGCTACCACAGAACTCACTGTAGCCAGCACAGAGGCAATCCACATGATCCACATGCTCCAGCGAATCACCCTGTAACGTCCAAGATAAACATCAGCTAGCCACCCGGCAAAGGGTAGAATGATGGAACATGCTATGTAATATGGTTTATAGTCAGATGCATAGTTTATGAGGTAACTGACTAAACTTGTGACTAAATAGTTCCAAACGATCACCACTATAGCACCTTTGTTTTTCAGCTTCCTTCTTTGGTAGAGAAACTTGCAGCAATTATTATGCATTAATAGCTATTACATGCCGTCTCCATGAGTATAGCATTACCGATTAAACTTGTGTGATTGATCTTTGTGTAAGTACATGTACCAAGCACATAATTTCAGAATATTTGATCTAGTAAGCACAATACGTGTCTACTATGAGGTTATTACCAGTGGCGGGGTGCATGTACACGCCTGTATACTGTAGACACTGTAGTAGTGTAACAGAGCAGTTAGTTAGACTGTGGCTACTAATGTCTTTCTTTTTAGCGGAATTAAAAGGGTATACTGGAGCAAGACAGCAGTGTGTTTAAAGAGCTATGACTGCTGAGGTCTATGCCAGCGGCAGGGTTACATGTGTGAAGCTGTGCAGCAGTGTAATTAGTGAATTAAGGCTGATGAGGTTTATGCCGGCATCAGAGTTAGAGGAAGTGTACACTATAATAATTTCGCAATGCTATTAATGAGTTATGATTGCAACAGTTTATGCCAGCGGCAGCTTATAAATTGTTGTATTTATGAGTCAAGGCTCCCAGGGGTTGTGCCAGTGGCAGAATTAACGTACATATAGCAGCATAGTAGAGTGGTTTGTGAACTATGACTGCTGAAATTGATGCCAGTGGCAGAGTGCGCATACATTGTAGCAGCATGACAAACCAGTTAGTGCATGGGATCTGGTTGTGCCGAGGTCAATGCCAGTAGCGGAGTGCATGTATGCTGTATGTACAATGTAGTGGCATAGCAGAGGAAATAGTGAGGGCCCTGGTAGCCATACCAGTGGTGGAGTCCAGATACGCTGCAGCAGCATCACAGAGCAATATGACTGCTAAAGTTTATGCTAGTGGCAGGTTAAATTACACTAGCAGTGTCAATAAGTGGACTATAGTAGCTGGGGGTTGTGACAGCAAAAGAGCTATAGCAATGCATGATTTACTGTGGTTTACATCATACATGTATGTTAGCAGCAGAGTTAAACGTATTGTTACATATCAGTACTGCTGTTTTCCCTAGTTGTATATGCACCATCTTCTAACCAGAAATACATAGGTCCATGCATGATTACATGGAACAGGTAGTATGAAACACTGTTTGCTGAAACCTGTGTACATGTTGTTGACATTTTAAACGATGTATTAAAACTCGGTTAGTACTGATGGGTACATCATCGGACAATTGTGTCTGGTCTGTGTTGACAGATATATATTAGTTTTTGGGCTCCCTAGAGGTATGGGAATGTATAATGAACCAGTGCTAGCTGGTGAGAGTGAGACGCTTATAAGTAGTCTGGTGCTGTTGTAGCTTCGTAGCTAGGTAGGAAAGGGTCTGTCATAGAGTCATCTTACTGTTATAGGAGTGGGAGTGCTCAGTGTAATTTTTGAGCGACGCTGTCTGCTTAATTCTGAATCCATGTCAGACATTTATATTTATGAGGGTTCTGATTGTTTTGTGCGCATGGGAGGATGCTGACGAGAATCTATATAAGCAAATGTGTTAACAGCTAATACAACAGATCTAGACATGTCTTGAAGGCCGATTTAACATAAAATCAACTTCAGCATGTATGACAACATTGCATTGGGGCACATTATTGCATATGTGCAATGATGTTGGATAGATTGGATAACAGAGTGTGATTACATTAACCGGAGCAGGTCACTGCATATGTAAGGAATAACATAATTCTGCAGAGCAGATCATAATGTGACCATATTAAAATGGAGCAGGATGTTGTGCAAAATGCTGTGGACTGCAGCCCATGTGACCATGGTAAATGGAATAAATCACTGCATATGTGTGCAGTGATGTTACGTGTAAATATATAAGTCGAATCGAGGTAAAGTGGACAGCATTTGTCTAAATGTGTCGTATTTAGCCCCCGAACCCAGTGTGCATACTGTGATTTGCATGCTAGGAAGTGGGGGGATCATGGGTGACACAAGATTGTTTGGCTCGAAACAATACATGTTAGGGAATACTCCATATTTCTACACAATTAAGAACCTTCGTGGTTGGAGGTCAAGGACTCTGCTTGATTGGCTATTTCAACATGAGGTTGATGTACACCCGTGACCTCCTGATGTTGTAAAATACAAGAACATGATAGTCTAAATTTAAAGTCTTGCGGATTCGGAATAGTTGTCCCTTACAAGTGGACATGTGGGCATTTGATATTACAGAGTAACATGAACCCTCTGATTGAAGGTTTTGCATGTCCTATTGTGTAGTACTGCAATCGGGTCTATTTGACCAGATGGTAATTGGTGACTGGGAATTCTGTAGGACAGCGGGCTACATGGCCATGAGGAGTATAAACAGGCAGTGGAAGTAGAATTAAATTCCTTGTGGAACCGGGACTGTAGATGCTGGGAATACTAAAAATAGATGGCTTCCCACCTGTGAACCCGAGGCACTGAGTCTGCGTTGTGCATGCTGCCTAAAGATATGTACGTACCTGGTGCTGGCCAGGCTGTAAGTACAAAAAAAAAGGCATACGTATTCAGGTCTACAGTCAAGTTAGCCTGGCACTGCTTTGCCGAATTTCAATCTAAAGTATCTGTCATGGCCATGCATGCCGCCAGCAGACATCACAAGTTAATGAACTCTAATGGTTAACTTACGGACCATTTGAGGAACAGAAAGGTACCGGTTGAATTGGTGATGTTGTAGTGTGTGTACTTGAACACTACCACATTGTCATGTTGTAGTCCGGTCAAGCTCAGCAAAGGTGGCTGTGACTGCATGGTCACTTCAAGTCGTGCACTGCGCTATGAAAGGGCCCTTCAGGATCTCCGCTGAAACGGCTCGTGACAAGCCATTGGAGAATTTATCATTACTGACAGGGTGTCTGAGGTGTAACATGGACTATAACTTTAAGGTACCATTAAATTGCGTGGGCGTGAGGTGGGGGATATGACACCTAAACCACATCAAAGTCATCAGTGAGGTGCATGCTGTGTAACCACGCCCTTTTAATTGCACAGGTCTCAGGGGTGTGGCTGCTAGAGCCGGAAGTGTTCATTTAATATCCTCCATGGACCGGAAGCCGAGCCGGAAGGGAGGGGCCAGGCCACGCCCAAAACAGCCCCACCCTGTTCCCCAAGGACCACCATTCTCAATCAAGTGCCTACTAACCACCGGATGTCCACCGGAAGCCCACAATCAATCCCAATTAAAACACACAGCTTCCTCAAGGCCAAAACACACACAAACACTTGGAGGCCGTTCTGCCACACCGCCCACACAAGAGCTCACCTCATTTCCTGTGTGGGCGGAGTAACAACACGTCATCGCAACCACATCCGCTTCAAACCATCGTCAGCTTCCGTCCAGCTGTACAGGCCCCTCGATCGCACCGCCGTACAGTGCCTCATTAACAGACATGGCCTCACCTTTGACCTCCTGCCACGCCCCCAAAGCCTCCTGGACGGGTTCAAAGGTCACCACCGCATCCGGGACACGCCCACCTATCGCCGCAGCCAAGTCCCCGGCCCCGATGTCCAAGCACTGGCCCGTGAAGCCACGCCCAATCGGAAGCAATAAAACCTGCATTAACGCACACGCACACACTCCACACAGTGCCAGGAACACGCCCACATGCTTAATTAGGCCTAATTAGCTTTTTTTTTTTTTTTTTTTTTTCAAGGAGACCAGAACACTAAGCAGAAAAAAATTGTCCGAAAACCACCACATAGTTGAGCTGGATGCATAGTAGAGCCATACAATGCAAGCAGGCAGCCTATACATCAATTTTGACCAAAGTTGGTAATGGTCGTCACGTTTATGTGCGCGCGTGGCCCCGCCCCTCACGTAGCGCGTGGGCGGAGAACATTGCAAATGCATGGCTTCCTATACAAACATATGGGGGTAACTTCAAAGGGCCATAACTTTAATTCTAAGGTGTGAATCAAAATTCCCCGCCGTCAAATCTCTAGTTTTGACCCATTCTGCGTGCCCATGTAAAAATTATCTCCCCAAGTGCTCCCAAACCCTCCAAACATTAATTAATTATTTAAATCCTTTCTTTTTTTCAAGCTAAACCACAACCTAAGATAAAAGAATTTTATCAACCAGTAATTAGTTAATGGTATGTCACCAGTTCCTATCATATATGTCTGCTACAATAGGTCAGGTATGTGATAAGGCAGAAAATCTCAACTTGCAAACATTGATTACTATACCCACTATAATGTCATAATACTACTAATGCACAACGTATATCTGGGGCTTGTATATGTAATCATCCCCCAGTCTAGATCCAACATAAGGAGCATTACCCATGGAATGTTATTTGTGTATGTAGACTGCCTTCCCAGCATCACTAGCAGTGAAAAAAAGATGGAAAAAAATTGGCCCCGGGTGGGATTCGAACCAGTGCACGCATTTGACACTGGTTGGCAGACACTGAGCTTAACCATTGCACCATCTGGACAGTAGTCATTTCCTGCATACTTTAGTGGTCAGAAACTACTACGACTCGTATTTCAAAACTGAAAGTGAAAATCAAAAATCTGAGACGATTCAATTATTATTTTTGATCCACTCTACATGCTGATATAAAAATTATTGCACAATACCTTTTCCTGTGCTTCGAATGAATTATTTACATTACATTACATTACATTACATTACATTACATTACATTAATTACATTACATTACACGCTCACATATTCTTTTATCTTAGGTTGTAACTACAAGCTAACCACACACTAAGATAAAAGAATTGTAACAAGCTGTACTTAAATAAATTACATGTTCAAATGTCAGGTACTTACACTACCCTAATGGTAACACTGCCATATACCGTAGTCTCCCGGGTAAGCGCCCACTCCCGGTTAAGCACCCAGGTAACAGTTTTACCCAGTCGAATAGTAAGCGCCCACCGTCCGGGTAAGCGCCCAGGTAGGCTGCGCCTAGATCAACATGGCAAGCGCCCATCAAGAAAAATTTACAAGATCACTGCCTCTACATAGCAATATCAATATCAAACTCTAACGCAGTCAATGGACCCGAAGATCACTTCATTCGAGAAGAAATCCCGAGGGATCTTGAGGACGGCAACGCTGGATGAAGCCGATCAGGAGGGTGCTGCCGAATATGACGATGTCGACGATCTCGATCCCTTCTCTGATTCAGATGACTAGCAAACTTTCTCTGGCAGTTTGTGTAGTTTAAATTTTTTCTCTTTTTATGCATCTCATGGTGCATGCAGTCGCTTCAAGCGCTTACCACGATAGCTTACTGCCATGCCCACAAAATTGGCCCCGCCTATTTCAATTTTTGCACATGGTAAGCGCCCAGTACACCGGGTAAGCGCCCAGTATGGCGAAATCAGCGAGCTATGGTAGAGCGCCCATGGGCGCTTACCCGGGAGACTACGGTAGATGTATCAGCTTTAATTGTACATTGTTTACGAGCCATGTTTCCTTTTGCTGACATGTGAAGGGAAAGCCCATTGTTGGGGTACCAAGACACATATTATTCTCTGAGAGTACACGTACATCTGGGTACCTACAATGTGTGTGCATATGTTTGTGATACACTGATTGAGCGAGAAGATCTCGGTCAGACCCCTTGTGTAGTCCTCGCACTTGTGAAAGAATTCCACAATAAAAGCTACATGCACGATCTTTAAGTGGACAGGTACATTGTGTGTGTATTATACTAGTCCCATACTTACCAGCTTCAGAAAGTAGTAGGAATGACAGTTACAGACATAAATCGAAAGGGAGTTCCTACAGCAGTGAAGAGGCAGCCAGTTGGGAGTGTCCATGCCTATTGGTCTGATGAAAGCGGTGTGACATCCTCATGGTCACCTGGATAAGCAAAAGATTGTGAAGCTGAAGAATATATACAATGTCATGGACATGTACGTATACCATGTGTAGGGGAAGTACATACATGTACATGTACACAAGTGATGCCTTTCATAAAAATTAGTTTACATGTTACATGCACAATAATATTATTCTACCATATACATGCCACATACATGTACATACACCACTCACATGTCCACTTACAATAGATCCAGCCAGATGAAGTTGTAGCCAATAGAATCAATGGAACACCCCTGGGTGATGATGCTATTTATCAATAAACTGGATCAGTTTGGCAGCTATAGATTGTTGTACACTAGTGCATGTGAAGTGGTGGAGGAAGATGCTCCAGGTTGCATCAACTTTTTATATCACTTATAAGACGTCAGCATTGCAAGGGCAGCGATCAATGAAAAATCCCATCAGGCTCTGATATCAATAGTTTACCGAGGTCCACTACCGTCTTGGAATTGCTATAGAAGGGTTGCTATGGAGGAGGGGCGGAAATGGACTGAGTGTTGTGTATGCAGTGATAGAACACCAGGAGATAAAGTGATGGCACGCCACTGCTGTAGTACCATTGTGCTACCTGCAGCACCAAGCCTAGCCTCGTTCCCAGACCCTTCAAGAGAAGGAGGAGAAAGTGCCTGGTACATACTGCACGAGCATGCGCTGGGGTCTCTATAGTGACCGGTCGCATTACCATAGTGATCATTCGCGGGTTCTGCATGACGTACATGTACGGTATACAATAGTATCCGATTAACACACATTTTTCTAGGGTCCCTTGGCGCATGCACATGCAATATGCACCAGGCCCTTTCTCCTCCTTCTGAAAGGCCTGGGTATGAGGCTACACCAAGCCCTCCCTCTACCAGGGTTTGAGGCCTATCACACTCATAGGAACTGTCATAGCTACTTAGCCACGTTATTACTAGTCTAGCTAGCTACATCACAAGAATTCATACCATGCATTCTCGATTTATGATCAAACTACGTAGCTTACCTTCCATTCATTACAAACTAGAGGATCGCTTCAGTTGACGACCATTGGTACCGTTCTTCTTGCCCAATGTTGCTTCCAAGCCTTTCCATAGGCTTCGTTCTCTCCTCCTTTCACCGCTATGAGGAACGGAACACGTCTACCACGCCAACGAACTTGACCTCATTCTCCTAGGTGCCACCTCAGAGCTCGTTCATTGCATTTTTCAATTTAGGTGGGCGTTACCGTACGTGGAACGTCACAGCATGCGATCGATAATGTACTGGCGCTATGCACGTACGTATAGACAGGGACTTTCCCCATGGCTCTGACACAACAAACACGGCGTTTTCTGAGATATGAAAGTGAAATTTAAAGTTTTGATACATTTCATTTTCTTTATTTCTTCCATTCTTCACCTGCATATAAAAATTATTGCATAATATCGTTCCATAGGCCCCAAGAATTATTTATTTATATTACATTACATTACATTACATTACTCATACGGAAATTCTTTTATCTTAGTGTGTAACTTAGTGTATAATTTTTTGTCGTTGCGGTTAATAGTTAAGCAAGAATGCTTTGATCTTGCTTTGATGTGGGCAATTACCGGCCTTTTCTTCAGGGGCCACTTCCGGTCGCTAATTACACGCGCATAATCATCCCTGGCCGATTCTGGACACGCCCACCTTCGACCAAAAGCACTCGTATGGCCTCTTCGGCCACGCCCCTTCACGATTCGTTAATTGAATTAGCCATTCCTGACGCTCACGCCCACGCAATTAAATGGTACCTTAAGGTACCATTAAATCGCCCACGCAATTAAATGGTACCTTAAATAACTTCGGAAGGAAGGATCATCTCCTGCTTTGACCATGGCGGTAGCTTGTCTTATTAGGTTCTGGTCATGGCGTTGGCCGTTCGTAACTGTTCGGTGGCAAGGCGATTCAAAGATTTTTCCACTGCGATGTTCTTCTTGCTTGCAGGAGTTGTTGCGCAGTTAAGTGTGCTTCATTTAGAATAATTGTATACTAGTGTGACGTATGCGCATGCGCCATACGTCATGGGCAAACGTGCTCTTTACGTCGGCCTGATGCTATTAATTATAGTTTATGCATGCATAAACATCGTTTTTGGTTCCTGTGCTATGGAACAATACAACCGGTTCCATAGACTTCTCTGTTAGTGATTCATCCTCCTGGCTGCTGGCTTCTTTTAAATTTGCCATTGTAGCTGCTCCTTCGTTGATTTACTCAGTAGACTAGCTCCTTCTACTAGCAAACCTCTCACTTTTGCACAATTCAGTCCCAAAAGAAGGCAAGATACTTCTTCAAAATTTCTGTCAAAACAAATGGATGTCACCTCAAAAACAAACGACCACAGCAGTATTTTCCCACCACTATTAATAGTACTATAGTGGCTTTATATTTCGTAATGATATTATATTTGTGACCCGCTCTTTGAAAAGGGACCACTTGGGATAAAATTTCATGCTCCAATAAATTAAATGTGCATGGGGAAATTTTCATTTTTCTGTTTTTTTTACTCTACCAGGAAATATAAAATTTTGGCTTCATATTGATATGCTATGTTTATGTAGTTGCAATATTATGTAAACTATCATTATGGGCACAAACAATTGCTCGGACACATACAATTAATAATTAATATGCACATTTTCCGAAAATTAAATACATCTACCTGCATGTGTCATAACTCCACTTGCATGTGATCAATATTTTTTTAATGAAATTGGCACCATTGGATTCAGTACACGCAGAGCTATCAATCCATGCTAAAAACTCAATTTTTATGAAATATTCCAAGTGGTCCCTTTTCTCAGAGCAAGTCACAAATTTATGAGAATCATGTACAGACTGCAGATATGATGCTCAGCTTGCAAGCAGAACTGTACATGATCCATTTATGTGGAAATCAACAATGTCAAGCCAATAAAAATTATGTGTACTGATATTAATAGTGGCACTGTTATCGTATATTTGTAATCATACTCAATTCTGTTTAATTCCAGCCATTGACCTTTAACCTCGACTATTCACACGTACATGGTACAACTGAATTATGTAGAGGTATAATAATTATATTTTAGCTAGCTAATCTGCTTTAGAAAATTAATATCCTTGGCTGATCTGAAAGCATACCAACTAAAAATTCTCGAGAGATCCTAAGACCTTCTATTGTAGCTTTAGATCGATCCTGCCTATGTATGTACATTGTAACAGTACATTGTTTGTTCAACATGTGTGACTGTGTACTTGTTGACGAGACAATACAATTGACAGTACGTAGAAGGAAGCTTTCTGCCAATACAATGCCGGGCAAAATCTATCATACACCTACTAGGTCGATGTTTGTGTACATGCAAATAATACTTATGCTCATGCATAATAATAACATTATGTGTTATAAACTTGTACTATACAGCTAGATGCAGTGCTATAGCCATGTCAAAACACGCTTAAGTATTTGCCAGCTCTATTATGATTACACTGGCCACCTGATACATTCAACTGTAGAGATAGGGAGATTTCTTTGATAGGGCCGTCACGGTTGCAGCAGTAGTTATATGGATAATACTTATCATAGATTATTTCATCGTCGGTTATGTTTAACCAGAGATATGCTGTCCATGTCAAATATCTTGAATCAGATCCCTTTACTATGTTACAAGTAACACTGATAATTTCAGTGAGAATGTGATAGCATTCGCTCCTTTGGGTAACATCCCCATGTAGCTACATCATATCCGGGAGGGCATGGAAGGGTTTCAGTGACATTGTACATATATATTCGCTATAAGAGACTCTTCCGCTGCTACCAAAGTTAAAGACACCTCTTTGAATATTATTAATTGAAAAATTTGCTTCATACTTCACTGAGGCTTTTAATTATGGCTACAACTCCCAATCTCAGTCTTGAGCCACTGTCCGCAAGTTAATGAGACTATATATTTGCACATGCGCAGAAGCGGTGGCCCTTGTGGTAGAGAGGCTTGCAACAATTATTATGTATTTTTATTCTTGTGCTATGAAGCATTACAACTTATTCCATTGATTGATTTATCCTCCTGGATGCTAGCTTCTTTTAAATTTGCCATTGCAGCTGCTATTCTATCGACTTACTCTACACACTAGCTAGACTATTTTACTAGCTAAGCAATTAATGTAAGCCCCTCATAATGCAGTCCCAAATGACGATAAAAGAGCACTTGAAAAATTATTGTTATCTCTTGTCAAAACAAATGGATGATCTGAGTTGTGTCACCACAAGAACAAAATTAACGACAACAGCAATGTCCTCCCACTATATACAATAGCTATAATAATAATATTATTATGTCCTCCTACTATACAATATTATATAGTAGCTACTGACTGCATGTTAATTCTAAGCTATGTGTCACTATGTGAATAGTATCTCTCAGCAAAGATCTGTTCATTTGGCAGTACATCTTCTCTCTTTCTGTTCTTGTACAGCTTTCCAAAGATGAGCAGTAAAGTGCTGTTAACTATCAATACAATTATCATGAGCAACAGGTACCAGAATCCGCAGCTAATCACACCAGTGCTCCAGGTGATCATGTGCCTGGTGAATGGCACTGTAATTCCATATCCAATGAATGCAATTATCACCACACTGCCATAAACAGTTCCGACCATAAGTCCTTTCATGGAGTAAGGGGTTTGAGCACATATGAACTCAATACCACCAATGCCAAGGGTAACTATGGAAATGGCATTGAGGATATTTGGGAGCACCATCCATTTTATGTCAAAACTGGAGCTCAAAGCACCCTTTTCTTCGGAAAATATGCACTGGAGGGTTGAATTTTTACTATTTTGGACCAGATAATTGTTTCGAACCATTAATACAAGTGCCAATAGTATGATGACTCTTGTTGCTTGAGCAACCACTCCGATAGAAAATTTCCAGTAACTTTTTACCCATGAGAAATATTTGTGCAATAAAGGATAGAGAATGAATTCATGCAGTGGTATTAGTATTGTTGCAGTGAAGGGTGAATAAGCATAAAATATTTTCTGATAATATTCGATGCTTGGTTGATTAAGATCGACTCTCTTGAGAGAAATGTATAATAGCTGATGTCTGAATGTTGTCACAATAAGAACCACACTTGGCATGGCACAGCCAAAGAAGATTACCGTAAGCAGTCGTAGGAATGTTTTGACATCTTCCACCTGCTCTGTTGTGAATGGTCCTCCATACTTACGCTTACCCAGGTCTAGACGGGAGGGGAGCTCATCCTCACAGTAGGTGAAGGCACTTCGACATCTTGGGTGCTTGTTTTTGATGGCAAATTTGATAACTCTGTATACTAATTTGAAAGGATTTTGAGTCACTGGTTCTTTAGCAAGCAAATTCTTCGTCAAAAATAGCAAGATTAGTGCTATGCTGAGACAGGTGCATACATAGAGTTGCCCAAATATGTGGTATTCCTTTTTTACACATGCGTAAACATGAGTAAGCGTATTGGCTCCACTCATGTAAGTCCACATAAACCAGCTAATGAATGCAGTTATTTCCGTTGTTGAAGCATCTTGGAGCTGGTCTAGTCCAAATTGAATCACATTGGCCCAGTATCCTCCAAGTCCAACTGAAGCTATTATGAGAAGTGCAAGTGAAATTGATGTGTGTAAGTGCTGATAGCTATTCACCATTTGTGCTACCACAGAACTCACTGTAGCCAGCACAGAGGCAATCCACATGATCCACATGCTCCACCGAATCACCCTGTAGCGTCCAAGATAAACATCAGCTAGCCACCCGGCAAAGGGTAGAATGAAGGAACATGCTATGTAATATGGTTTGTAGTCAGATGCATAGCTTGCGAGGTAATGTACTAAACTGGTGACTAAATAGTTCCAAATGATCACCACTATAGCACCTTTGTTTTTCAGCTTCCTTCTTTGGTAGAGAGACTTGCAGCAATTATTATGCATTTTGGTTCCTGTGCTATGGAACATTACAACTGGTTCCATAGATTTCTCTGTTAATGATTCATCCTCCTGGCTGCTAGCTTCTTCTGAATTTGCCATTGTAGCTGCTCTTGTGATGATTTACTCAACATACATTGTCAACTTCCTTCTACTGGCAAACCTCTCACTTTTGCACGATTCAGTCCCAAATGAAGGAAAGAGACCTCTTCGAAACTCTTATCAAAACAAATGGATGTCACCTCAAAAAACAAATTATCACAGCGGTATTTTCCCACCATTATTTTTTTTGTCTATAATACTTTATGCTCTATAGAATAATGCATTGGACACACAAATAGTTAAAACTAATCGAGAGTGTACCCAAAAGTAAGCAATATGTATGTCAGTAAATATTACCGAGAACATAAGCTACGTTTAAATGCACGAACTGATGAAACTGAAATACATTAATCTGGGAGTGAATTCCAGAGTGATGTGGTATGTGGAACAAAAGAGTATAGCTAAATAAGCATTTGTATGGGCAAATGGAACAACAAGTGGAAAATGATTGGCCCTCCTGCTGTGTCATTGCTGACGGAAACAAAATGTATTATCAGAATAATGCATTGGACACACAAATAGTTAAAACTAATCGAGAGTGTACCCGAAAATAAGTAATATGTATGTCAGTAAATATTACCGAGAACATAAACTACGTTTAAATGCACAAACTGATGAAACTGAAATACATTCATCTGGGAGTGAATTCCAGAGTGATGTGGTAGCTATGTGGAACAAAAGAGTATAAAATAAGCATTTGTATGGGCAAACAGAACAACAAGTGGCAAATGATTGGCCCTACTGCTGCGTGATTGCTGACGGAAACAAAATGTATTATCAGGGAAGTAGCATATAGCTTGAGAATAATCTTGAACAAAAGACCAAGTTTTGCACGTAGCCTACGCTCCTGCAAAGTTTGTAGTTCAAAAAAATTCAGTAGATCATCATAACTAGCATCCCAGCGAGAGCAAGCTATCCGACATGCAAACATTTGCACATTCTCCAGTAAAGCTTTGTCTTTTGTTAGATAAGGGTCCCACATCTGGCTCCCATACTCGAGATGAGGTCTCACTCAAGAGATGTAGCTACAGTTGCTTGATAGCGTCTTGGTCAGTGCTACTATAAAACCTTCGATAGATCAGACCAAGGATTCGTCTGGCTTTAGCACAAACAGTTGATATGTGTGGTGACCAGCTCAGATCATGGGTTAGTAGTATTCCGAGATATTTGTAAGTGTCCACTCTTTCCGTTCAACAACAGGGGCTGAACTGGTTGTAGAGGATGTCTCTTGCGAGAAATCAGCATACACTTGTTGACTTGCACTTGAGAGCGTTGAGGCTTAAGTAGCTAGCTAATTGCTACAGGACCACTGTTCAACAGAGTTAATCAACTCTTGTACTGCCAAAAAATTATCAATACTTGACACAGCATGGTGCAATAAGACGTCATCTGCAAAATAGCACTCGGATTGACAACTGCATCAGGTAGCTAGGTTATTAACATAAATTAGAAACATTAGTGGGCCAAGAACTGATCCCTGTGGTAGCTACACCTGACAAAATGGGGACTGCATCCGACTCTGAGCCATCTATTAAACGGATTGCACTCTATTAGATAGCAACCACACAAGAAGACAGTCATCAAGGCTAATTTCAACAGCAGACTGGTGAGGCACAGAATCAAACGCTTTCCTATAATAAAAAAAGATGGCACACACCTCATGATCATCTTTAAGTGCTCTAAACCAGTCGTCGGTAGCTATATATACATGAGTGCAGTCACAGTAGACCTTCCCTCTAGAAAGTGGTCAGAGATAAAACAATGATGGTGGAGATGGTCTATAATTACGTTAGAAATGTGTCTTTCAAGTAGCTAGCTACTTTGCTTACAATTGGATTAATAATACTAGTGGCTATATATTTTATGAGAATAAATTAAATATATGCATGGTTAAACAGACTGCAGCTATGATGCTCAGCTTGCATGGCAACAAGCAGAACTGTACATGGTCCATTGATTTTTGAGGGGACACAACACGTCTATTTGTTTTGACAAGAGTTTTGAAGAGGTTTCTTGCCTTCATTTGGGACTGAATCTTGCAAAGGTGAGAGGTTTGCTAGTAGAACAGTGATTCACACTGCTTGTTCAACTCATGTGACTGTGTACTTGTCGATAAGACAATACAATTATTGACAGTAGAGGGAAGCATTTATGGCTACAACTCCCAATCTCAGTCTCGAGCCACTGTCCACAAGTTAATTAGCAAGTTATGTGAGTGGGAGCTGGTCAAGGCAACTGAGACTATTATATTCACACATGCGCATAAGTGGTGGACCTTTTGGTAGAGAGGCTTGCAACAATTATTATGTATTTTTCGAGGTATTTTTATTCTTGTGCTATGAAGCATTACAACTGATTCCATTAATTGATTTATTGGGTAGCTACCATAGTGATTCATCCTCCTGGCTGCTATAGCTTCTTTTCATTGCAGCTGCTATTCTAGTGACTCACTCTACACACTAGCTAGACTACTTTACTAGCTAAGTAATTAATCTAAGCCCCTCACAATGCAGTCCCAAGTTAAGATAAGAGAGCTCTTTATTTCTCTTGTCAAAACAAATGGACGAGTTGTGTCACCACAAGAACATAATAATTAATGACAACAGCAATACCTTCCCATTATAATAATTCATACAATAACTATAATTAATTTTTATTATTATGTCCTCCTACTATTACCAGTATTACAGTAGCTATCTACTGACTGCATGCTAATTCTAAGCTATGTCTCACTCTGTGAATAGTATCTCTCAGCAAAGATCTGCTCATTTGGCAGCACATCTTCTCTCTTTCTATTCTTGTACAGCTTTCCAAGGATGAGTAGTAAAGTGCTGTTGAATATCAATACAATTATCACGAGCAATAGGTACCAGAATCCGCAGCTAATCACACCAGTGCTCCAGGTGATCATGTGCCTGGTGAATGGCACTGTAATTCCGTATCCAATGAATGCAATTATCACCATACTGCTATAAACAGTTCCTATCATAAGTCCTTTCATGGAGTAAGGGGTTTGAGCACATATGAACTCAATAATACCGATGCCAAGGGTAACTATGGAAATGGCATTGAGAATGTTTGGAAGCACCATCCATTTTGTGTCAAAACTGGAACTCAAAGCACCCTTTTCTTCAGAAAATATGCACTGGAGAGTTGAATTTTTGCCATTTTGGACCAGATAGTTGTTTCGAGCCATTAATTCAAGTACCATCAGTGCAATAACTCTTAATGCCTGAGCAACCACTCCGATAGAAAATTTCCAGTAACTTTTTACCCATGAGAAATATTTGTGCAATAAAGGATAGAGAACGAATTCATGGAGTGGTATTAGTATTGTTGCAGTGATAAATAGTGTATAAGCATAAAATATTTTCTGATAACACTCAATGCTTGGTTGATTAAGATCGATTCTCTTGAGGGCAATGCCTAATAGCTGACGTCTGAATGTTGTCACAATAATAATCACACTTGGCATGGCACAGCCAAAAAAGACTACCGTAAGCAGTCGTAGGAATGTTTTGACATCTTCCACCTGCTCTGTTGTGAATGGTCCTCCATACTTGTGCTTACCCAGGTCTAGTCGGGAGGGGAGCTCATCCTCACAGTAGGTGAAGGCACTTCGACATCTTGGGTGCTTGTTTTTGATGGCAAATTTGATAACTCTGTATACTAATTTGAAAGGATTTTGAGTCACTGGTTCTTTAGCAAGCATATTCTTTGTCAAAAATAGCAAGATTAGCGCCGTGCTTAGACAAGTGCATACATAGAGTTGCCCAAATATGTGGTATTCCTTTTTTACACATGCATAAGCATAAGTAAGTGTATTAGATCCGCTTATATAAGTCCACATAAACCAGCTAATGAATGCAGTTATTTCCGTTGTTGAAGCATCTTGGAGCTGGTCTAGTCCAAACTGAATCACATTGGCCCAGTATCCTCCAAGTCCAACTGAAGCTATTATGAGAAGTGCAAGTGAAATTGATGTGTGTAAGTGCTGGTAGCTATTCACCATTTGTGCTACCACAGAACTCACTGTAGCCAGCACAGAGGCAATCCACATGATCCACATGCTCCAGCGAATCACCTTGTAGCGTCCAAGATAAACATCAGCTAGCCACCCGGCAAAGGGTAGAATGAAGGAACACACTATGTAGTATGGTTTATAGTCAGATGTACGTGTTGCGAGGTAAAATGCTAAACTGGTGACTAAATAGTTCCAAATGATCACCACTATAGCACCTTTGTTTTTCAGCTTCCTTCTTTGGTAGAGAGACTTACAGCAATTATTATGTATTTTGGTTCCTCTGCTATCGAATGCTACAACTGGTTCCATTGGTTTATCTATTAGTGATTCATGACTGCTGGCTTGTTTTAAATTTGCCATATTATTAATAGCTACTCTTTTGTCAATTTGCTCAATATAGCTACTAGCTAGCTCCTTCTACTAGCAGACCTTTCACTTTTGCACAATTCAGTCCCAAATGAAGGCAAGAAACCTCTTCAAAACTCTTGTCAAAACAAACGGACGTGTTGTGTCCCCTCAAAAATAAGTGACCACAGCAGTGTTTTCCCACCACAATTAGCTATTATTATTGTAGCTATAGCTAGTTGTAACAAATACAGTAATCTGATTGGTCACTCCATTATTTCATTTAGAGACCTTGTCCAATGGTCTCCACGCTTTTAAGAGACCCTCAAGCCCTTAGTAGCACCCTTGCTTTGCTAAGGATGCTAGCTACAGCCCCGGAACTTTAATTTGGTCTAGTTCTCTTAAATATGTGTGGAGACCTTGGACCGTGTCAGTCCCTATAGCAGTTACTATTATTATAGTACTAGCGGCTATATTTCATAATAGCTAATGTTTTATGAGAATCATAATAATAATATGATAATGTGCATAGGTACAGGAATATTCTGCTGCCTGCCATGCAAGCTGAGTATCATAGCTGCAGTCTACTGTACATGGTCCATTTAATAATTATATGCAAATCAACATTATCAAGCCGATAAAAATTATGTATACTGATATTAAAATTGGCGCTGTTATCGTGTATTTGTAGCTAATCATACACAATTCTGTTTAATGCCAACCTTTGACCTTGACTGTTCACATGTACATGGTACAACTGAATTATGTAGTGGGGCATAGTTAGCTATAGCTAGCTAATCTGCTTAATACCCTTGTAATAATAATTCTATAATGTGCTGATCTGAAAGCACACCAACTAAAAATTCTCGTATTATGGCATTATGGGATCCTAAGACCTTCAATTGTAGCTATAGCTTTACATCGCTATGTAGCTATGTACATTTTAACAGTGATTCACACTGTTTGTTCAACACGTGTGACTGTGTACTTATTGATGAGACAATACAATTGACAGTAGAGGGAAGCTTCCTGCCAATTAATACAATGCCAGGCAAAATCTATCATACACATAATATTAGGTTGACGTTTGTGTAGCTACATGCAAATAATACATAATAATTACATACAGCTATGATATTTTACTGCTTAATGCACCATGAAATCAAACACGCTTGAGTATTTGCCAACACGAGGCCAGAGTACAGACTATAGGGAGGCATTGGCACAGGTTTGACCCCCTACTTCTTCATAAGGCATTGCTAGCCCATGCATACCATCCCCCCTCATAGCTACTGCCATGGTGTGAGGCAAACACTCAAAGATATTATGCTGTCCACCAATGTGTACACAGTCTATGCCAATGGATTGGTAATTTTGCTAAAATAGATGTGTTAGTTCTGCCTACCTTATATCCTAGTGAGTGCATAATATTATAATTATGAATACATGCCAGTATCTACTTATGATTAAGTATGCAAGGGTATAGCTTGTATTTGTGTGAACCTTTATCTTTCAGATGGGTATACTATGACGAGGGTGCCAGTTCTATCAGGTTGTACTCACCAAATATGCCAAGTATTGATCTAGCAAGACTGTATCATCATCCCGCAAGAAAATAGATCAGCATGCATGCCAATCTTCATCATATTATTAGCCTTTACATGAGTGATTTTCATCTCTTTGTATTAAATCATAATAAAGGTATAAGTGCCATTCAAGCTGGCACTTAGCATTATTATCATGTACATGTACGTGTTATGTGCTCACCCACTGACAAAAAAATCAATCAGCGATATACATTCCATCGCATACATTAGCAGTCATGCTCATAACTATAGCTGTGTGCACCTTGGAGACCACTATAATATAGAGAGACGCTTGAAATTGAGACAGCGATGGCAAATAATCATTAGTTATGTATACTATCACTCACTATAATAAACTATTAGTGTAATACACAATTATTATTGTGACCACATTAAATTTTGCCTTTTGGCGTATTCTACTTGCCACATATTTATTCAATGTAGTAATTCATAAATACAATGTTAACACAATTAGCTATGGAATACTGATCAATAGAACTTGACAAAAATTGGACGTCTGCTCTTATTTATCATCCTGGTGTGCCAGTACTGTTATGCTTACGTCATGAGTCACATGCACAGCGAATTGTTTGCATGCAGTATCCATGTACATGTACCACTGCATGTGCAAGTATGGTTACAATGTCATATGCGGCACTAGCCCAACCCATACAACTGTCAATAAGTTGTGGCTGCTTAGACCGAACCGCTCAGTTGAGCACTCACAAGAAGCACTCAGAGATCTAGAGATCGGAGCTTAGGAAAGAAAATACAAATTAATCATGTCAAGACTGCTCTATACTTTGTGTGTGATGGTGGTTGTTCTCCCCCTGGGAGTCTTGCCGCAAGATGAAACATCATCAAATGCAGCATCAGGCTCTGGGAGTGGAAGTGGAAGTGGTACCGGTACCATCTTTGTAAGTCATCTAGCCAACTAGCTATATAATTTTGATTCGGTCTTGTTAATACGTGCTTACAACTTTTTTCATCAGCCGCTGACAACCCTAAGCTCTCTAACTCAGCAGCAGAGGGATAATTTGGTGACAATTGGCTTCACTGGAATGACTGTAAGACTTAGTGATACAATGCTATATCCACAGGATTAAAGAAAGATTGCAAACAATCACTACTAGCCTACTATTCAGCTAATCACAGATCTTACGTATTCCTACAGATCGATAATTTCCTGGAGGTTGGTACCACATTTCAAGAAGAAGTTGCAAATGGCGTCAATAGCTACCTCAGTAAGATATGCATGTTTAACAAGAGCAACTTTTGCAACTACATAATAAAGCACATGCATACCCTATAATTGTTCATTATAGGGTATGCATTCATATTAGTGTGTTTCACTATTTTGTATATTCCTTGTATTTGTTATGCAAAAACATTTCATAGACAAAAAAAAAATGTACCCAATGATTAAGAATTTTTCCTTCCATTAGACAATCAGATTGCAAAGCGGCAAGTAATGTTGTCTCCAGGTGATGTAATTGTGGTGGATGTGATGGACATTGACAATGTACTCATGGTCGTCTTTGTGGTTGGCAGTGAAACTATTTTCAACAGTGCTGAAATGATCAACATTATGCAAACCGTAGGACCTCAGATCGCACAGGAACTGGAAGATGCCTTAATGTCTCTTGTAAGGCAGCCAAATTTTACTAAGGGTCATTGCATGGTTACAGTTATTATTGGATTGATAGATAGCAAAAATCAGTTTATAAGCAGGTATCCAATCCTCCTCTTAGCTTTAACAACTCTAACAATATTATCATCAAAACTGCTATCCATGGCATTAATTGATGATAGCGATGTGTCTCAACACAATGTCAGGAGCATTATTTTTTGGAGATACTGATTCAGAAAGGAGGTAATAGCTAGGTATGCACTTTGGCAATATCAGATGTGATACTTTGGCATTTATGACATAATTTTTGGCATGTTGAGCTTAATCAATCACCCTATTAGCACTCATAGCCATGCAGTAGCCTCGAGTTCCATCCAAGAATGCATGCATGAATCTAAGACAGGATGATATCTCATGCACACATAGTAACTTTATTACGGCTTGATTATTTATCCTCTATGCCCATTCCCATCATGCTAAATAATCATGGTGGGCTATCCTCCCGGTACTTAGTTAACCCAGTTAACAACTAGCTACTACATCATGTAAGCTTTTAAAATCACACAATTTTATGAGAATATTCCCTCTTTTATGCATTCAGGGTATTACTGCAACGGTACAGTTTGCTGGAGTAATAGGAGTTGTTCCTGCTACTCCTGAGCCCTCTGATCCAGTATCACAGACAACCATCATTGGAATCGCAATCGCAGGAATAGCGTCAGTTGTAGTACTGGCAGTGGTGATCATCGTTGTTGCAGTCTATAGCTTCCGCAAGAGGAAGCAGTCCAAGACTGAGAGTGAATCAGTCAGCTACGTTGAGGTGCCAGCAGAGGATGGCACTAGCTTAAGTAGCAAGTGGCAGCAGATGAAGCATACTCGAGGTGATTACGAGGCTCTGCCCACTTCTTTCAGCAAAGAAAGTTCCGATATTAACACAAATACAGCTCTATGATGTGCCACCCTGTGGACCACATCATGCAGCACATTTGGTTGGAGTTGGTGGCATCCTTGACATTAATTTTTTTAAGTTTGTGCATTAATCATAATATTTATTAATTTTTAACACGTAGTACAATGGATTGAACAGTCGTTAGCTGTATCCATGATAAATAATAATTATGGAACACAACATACAAACATGCATAATAATATTATCATGTCTTATCACAAGCTAGTATTTTGTGTCAGTAGATTTGGTGTGATTATTCTTCTTAATATCCATCAATTATAAAAGAGCTAGTCCATACTAAATAATGATGATGACTAAAAAGTATGCATGGTATAAATACTAATTTAACATTCAATTTGTATGATATATACATGCAATGATTAAGCCAGACTATAGATGGCATGCTTATATTAATCATGAGAGAGATGGAGGTCATAATGTTTTTGTTTTTTATCAAAGATTGTGAAGGTAATATTAGGTGCCTAGGTTTTATCAAGTTTACCATACCACGGAGCTGTCACAATTTCGGTGCCTTTGTGCTAATAATCTAAGTTATAGCTAATAGAAGCTATGATAATATTATTATGATTATTGCACTGGACTCTAATAAAACTTCCTAGACCTATAGAGACGAAACAGACGACGATTAGTAACACCGGGGTACGCGCGAGCAAGTATACGTGCGCGCATGCGCAGGTGCTAGCGCTAGCCCCACCCAGATTTACCATTGTAAAAAAAAACTCTCGCTCTCTTATACCACCGAGGATTCAGTCTAGTAAAAGAAGAAAAAATGTCTGGTCTATTGTACTTGTTGATGATAGCGCTCATTCTTCCCATTGGAACAAAACAATGCGAAGAATCAAGCTCATCATCGAGTTCCTCAAGCTCGAGCTCGACTAGTAGAACTGGAGAGACAGAGACGGACACGACCACGCCATTCGGCGAGACTACATCGCCTACGGTACCGACAGACACCCCCACTGGGGTCGAGCCAACGCTTTCGCCATTTTGCACGTCGATATTCGATAACATCGGACCGTTTTGTCAGTTCGTCGTGGAAGATGATGGAGAATGTCGGCTCGAGTTCTCAGAGAGCACGTGCGATTCGTGTAGGAATGTAACAGCCACATGCGGGTCATTCAATGGAGACATCTGCTTGAGCAATTTAGTATCCTCATGCCCAGTTGGACCTCAATCGGATACCTTTCTTGAAGAATTCTGCACTGTAGTTTTGAGGAACTGTACTGGATTACTTGGTTTGCCGGGTGGTCTGGTACTTGCAGCACCGGGTGATGGAGGATCAGGTGATGGAATGCACCCAGAAACAGAGCATCCTCCAACAATAACCACAACACTGATACCTTCAACCACTTTACCTGTAAGAATCGAGGGTTACTTATTTTTTGTAGTTAATTGACATCAGTAATTAAATTTTAGGGAAGGTAATTATTTATTCCCCTCCAGCCGTCTCCCTTTGTGGATGTGGAGACTCTTACAATACAGCAGAGACAAAATTTGGTCACGGTTGCTTTTACGGGAATTACTGTGAGTACATAACAACAATAATTATTATTAAGGAATCATCTAATTGACAATCATCATTAATCTACACCCAATCTATAACCAATGTACGGTGGCCGCATCATGCAGAATTTGTCCATGCATAGGTGCAAGACAGACATAATCATAACAGGAAATTTTGCCAGTTATTCTTTCACTATAGTGTGCCTAAAATACCCTTTAGCATGACTAAATTTTGTACTTCCTTCAGGCTGAGCAATTTATTGAAGATGGTATCACAACTTTCCGTGAAGAAGTTGCAGCTATTGTCAACACACGCTCAAGTATAACACTGTTAATATGTTGCATTATGCTATCGTTTTAACATTTTATCAAAGCAGGTAACAGCCAACGAGTGAAACGTCAGCAGGCACCCATAACTTCGGATGATGTCATCATACTAGACTCTCCATTTGTTCATGAGGGTGAACTGTTAGTTCCATTTGTGGTGGGTCGAAGTGCACCAGTCAGTGAGTCGGTACTGACAGATTTGCTACATAATGAAGGACCGAGGCTTGCTGCAGCCTTAGCAACTGCGGTATGTATTGTATTCTCTAGAAACAGAGTTTTTAATATCTAAGAAAACCTTATGTAGTTACCTAGCTGTGACGGTAGATTCTAAGAATGGCAAGCTACAACATTAATAATTAATCTATCTGGCATACCATGGCTGGTGTTACATAGTACAAGTTAAATATGACATTATACAAACACTGCATTGTCTACGACAGACCCACTCCCTCAATCAGATAAATGTATTTACAGGTAGGTGCATGTGTAGCCGTAGCTTCAGCTGTGTTGTGCAATATGTTGACTACTACAAACCTATTACTGGCCATAAAAGTGGCTTGTTTAAACATCAAGGGATGTGTAAAGGAAGTGAACAGGATAACACGCCAACCTCAACAGCCAAAGTCCATATCATAATGCCGACCCTGCTAGCTTTATCTTGGCGGTGGGAGTTGGCATACACCATCTCCTACTCACTCACTTCGGTCTCTAATGTTGTCCATGTATGAGTGCAGCACTCAAAACAACTAAGTTATGATCTCATTGCTAATGGCTGCATAGTCTAGTGGGTACCACCCACCTCTCCACTTAGTTTCAGTGCCAGATGTCAGAGACAAATCACCCCAGACTTATTCAATGTCTGATTCGGGTCACAGACTTTTAGCTATAATGTTTTAGCTGTACAGCCCATAGTGACCTATTGATGACTTTGTATTGACTGGAGCCTCTCTTTTGCATTACCAAAACTGGTGGATAATTATAGAATCTTGCTTTTGTTGCATCTAAAACCGTTATATAATAATATTATGTCTCTGCTGTGATCGAAATGTCATTGGGCACAGTAATATGCACCATAGTTACAAGATCTTATTGGAGTGTAAGATTTTGCAATACTTTTCTTTTGGCCCACAAGTCACAAATGCTGGCTCCACTGATTTCTATTGGCTTATGATCACCCCAATCCTCCTTTATAGCAGCTAGACAGAGGCCTATACCACACTGTAATTATCAATCAAAATTTTTTGAATCCCCCACAGATGGAGGTACCTGTAGAATTTGCTGGAGTCGTTGGGTTCAGTCCGCCCTCTCCTAGTCCCATGCCACCCCCTGGTTCTGTTGGACCATCTGATAGTCAATCTACAACTGGATCATCTTCCAGCATGGAAATGCAGCAAGAAGGAGGACTGGCGGAGCATGCTGTAGTTGGCCTTGTGCTCACGGGACTCTTGGTAATCGTGGTAGTGGCTATGGTACTGATTGGCTTTGCAGCGTACAGCGGAGTTAAGACAGTAAAGCACGATACGAGGAATGTGAAGATGTCTGTGGCTCGCTCAACAAACTTGATTGCTGTGCGAGCTGCATCAGTGGCTACTGCAGAGGAGGGAACCAGTGGACTGGACAGCAAGAGGCAGTCCAGACTCTCTCTGAATGTGGTTGGGACTGATTCTGTGGCAATGACCACTACTTCAGTCAGTGTTGATGTTCACCCGACTGGAGAACAAAGTACAACTCTCTAACAGCTTTCAACATGTTAATTGTATGAATGAGCTGACAATAATATTATTATAGTATAGATTTGCTGTTCTAATATTAGTTTAGTCGGGGTGTTTCCAGAACAATGTGTTCATTTTGTGAGCATTTGCCTATAGATAGCTTTATTTTATATCACTCTTATAACCGCTTTTTTTTTTGGAATGTGCATGAACACTCACTTCGTCAATCACCATAAAAATTATTAATAAAAGTGTCATGAAACGTTATCTGACCAAAAGTTTAATACCACTGCATACATATTAATAATATGTATACTCATCTGGCTGTCAGTAGCTAAGTGGCTTGGGTGGCAACCACATCGGGCCAGCAGCACAAAAGCTTTATTAAGATTTGATATGACACTGTGTTCCAGAGTCACAGCATGAATTGGCATTGGTATGGCAGACCTACAGCCAGTGAGATCTATAGAGTTAGATCTATAGAATTAGACCTACTATGATTTTACCGTTACAGCATTGGTCCACTGAGCTAGGCTAGTCTAGAGAGCTCTGCTGATCGCAATACTAGTGTTGCAGATTCACACCTGATTATGCGCATGCGTGAGTAGCTCAGGAGAACGTGCAATTGACCTCAATTAACCCGAACTTGACCTGCTCCCGCCCACATAGCATTGTGTAGCTCGCTAATTAACTTGCGGTCATCGTGAAGATTTTTGATTCACTCCTCAGTGCAGTATGAAGCTCTTTCTTCTTGTTCTTCTTGTGATATTCTTACTGGGAGAGGTATCTCCAAATTTGCAATTGGCAGCAGCAGAGTCTGATCATGGAGTGACATACTATGTGAAATCATCCAAGACTACCAAGTGTCCTGGTCAGCCTTGTGAGACATTGAACAATTACCTTGACAATATGGCAAGTGAACTTAACCGTCAAAAGAATGTCACACTGCTGTTCTTGAGTGGAAGTCATTCCCTAGATGACAGGCCTCAACCCCCATTAATTTTTACGCCTAGCTATCTTTCGGATGATAGGAGAGAGTGAACAGGTGAAGGTAGTGGCATCAGATCTAGAGCTGAATGCATCGGCATACCATTTGAAGCTGTTGGAAAATAATGTGGTGACCATCGAAAACCTTGTTCTCATCAACTGGAAATTGTTAGTATCAATGGCCACTGTCTATCCAGCTCCGATGATGTTCAATATTGGGGCAGCTACAATGCAAAATTGTTGGATTGATACTACTTCCGCGACCCACACCCAATTAATCATTGAGCAGTCGATTCTACAAGGGGGTCAGTATAATTTCCATTTAAATTCCACACTTATGGCAAGCAGATTTGAAAACGCAAACATGCTGATAGATAGGGGCCTACAGGCTGAAGACTGCACATTTTTTAATACTCCAATAGTGGCACAGTACACACATGTTCTTCTATTGGGAACCGTCTGTTCTGCTGCCACTATGAATTCAGCAATTGCTTCTTTCTACAGCAATATCACACTATCTGGAAATGTTTCGTTTGTAAATAACACTGGTATCAAGGGTGCTGCCATTGCTCTGCATTATTCTACCCTGAGTATCGCTTGCGCTGCCAATGCCAAAATCACTTTTGCCAACAATTCAGCTCTTCAAAAGGAGGAGCGATTTATATAGAGCCTGGTGTTCTACCGAACGTGGTTATCAATTCAAAAGCTCCTTCCGTTTGCTTCCTTGATCTACTAAACTGCCATAAGAGTATTGATGGCACTCTCCCTTTGTACGATCTTTACCTGGCCAACAATTCTGCCCTTCATGGTGGAAATGACTTTTACGGTGGCTCCCCATTCCAACGATACTGTTCATTAAACCAGGATCTTTCATGCCATTTAACTATCCACAACAGCACTGAGAGCAACTCTTCTGTATCCTCCGACCCACTACGAGTGTGCCTTTGTGACAATGATGGAAAACCACTATGTGAAAACAACTCCTTCAGCTATACAGTGTATTCTGGTGAAGTATTCACCATGCCAGTTGTATTAGTTGGTAAAGATTTTGGATTAACAACTGGAGACCTTTATACTCCCCCTACACTACTCTGTACCACCATCCCTCTCACAATATATTCAAGTTGTAAGCAGCATTGAACACTGCAGTGAAATCAATATTTCAATCTATACACAGGCTAATGACTTTGCCATCGTATACTTAACTACCGTTCAAATGGACTCCGTTAATATAAAAGCTCTCCAGCCCTCATCTTCCCAGTGCACATCCATTTTTTGTCCGCTACTAAATGCACCAGTCTTTGTCAATTTCACTATCCTTTCCTGTCCTCTTGGATTCGCCCTACAGGGGGATCCCCCTCGGTGTGACTGCTATCCCATTCTCACTGATGATCTCGGTGTTACATGTCACCTAGCAAATGGAGAAACATATTTGTCGTGGACAGGAGGTCTGTGGTTAGATATAAAGGACAATGAGGTCATCTATGATAAATACTGTCCATACAACTATTGCTACAATCATGAGGGGCACAATAATATTATAGAAACTTTTCCGTCTCTGCTATCAGATGCATTGGCTGGACAGTGTAATCACAATAGAGCTGGGATCCTGTGTGATAGTATCCATCATTTGAGAATGCAAAAATTTGCATGTTATTTTTGTGAACGAGAACAAATCACAATAATAATAGTATTATTGTATACTATGATCTATTGGTATGTAAACACTATAATAGTAACTGTTATATAGGAGTAAAGATATTAATAATAATCAAATCAATGTCAGAAGTATTAATAATTTATAATTTTTGTGAAGGATGAATGTCACTGTGTTCACAATGTTCACATATTAGAAATATTATCATTTTTGTAAAGGATGAATGCCACGGTGTTCACAATGTTCACACATTAAAAGTATTAATAATTTATAATTTTTGTGAAGGATGAATGTCACTGTGTTCACAATGTTCACATAATATTATTATAATTTTTGTAAAGGATGGATGCCACTGTGTTCACAATGTTCACACATTAAAAGTATTAATAATTTATAATTTTTGTGAAGGATGAATGTCACTGTGTTCACAATGTTCACATATTAGAAATATTATAATTCTTGTAAAGGATGAATGCCACAGTGTTCACAATGTTCACACATTAAAAGTATTAATAATTTATAATTTTTGTGAAGGATGGATGCCACCGTGTTCACAATGTTCACACATAATAATTTATAATTTTTGTGAAGGATGAATGTCACTGTGTTCACAATGTTCACATATTAGAAATATTATAATTCTTGTAAAGGATGAATGCCACAGTGTTCACAATGTTCACACATTAAAAGTATTAATAATTTATAATTTTTGTGAAGGATGGATGCCACCGTGTTCACAATGTTCACACATAATAATTTATAATTTTTGTGAAGGATGAATGTCACTGTGTTCACAATGTTCACATATTAGAAATATTATAATTCTTGTAAAGGATGAATGCCACAGTGTTCACAATGTTCATACATTAAAAGTGTTAATAATTTATAATTTTTGTGAAGGATGGATGCCACCGTGTTCACAATGTTCACACATAATAATTTATAATTTTTGTGAAGGATGAATGTCACTGTGTTCACAATGTTCACATATTAGAAATATTATAATTCTTGTAAAGGATGAATGCCACGGTGTTCACAATGTTCACACATTAAAAGTATTAATAATTTATAATTTTTATGAAGGATGAATGTCACTGTGTTCACATATTAGAAATATTATAATTTTTATAAAGGATGGATGCCACGGTGTTCACAATGTTCACACATTAAAAGTATTAATAATTTATAATTTTTGTAAAGGATGGATGCCACTGCATGTGTTCACAATGTTCACACATTAAAAGTTTTAATAATTTATAATTTTTGTGAAGGATGGATGCCACCGTGTTCACAAATGTTCACACATTAAAAGTATTATAATTTTTGTGAAGGATGGATGCCACCGTGTTCACAATGTTCACACATTAAAAGTGTTATAATTTTTGTGAAGGATGGATGCCACCGTGTTCACAATGTTCACACATTAAAAGTATTATAATTTTTGTGAAGGATGGATGCCACCGTGTTCACAATGTTCACATATTGTAGGTATTATAAATTTGTGAAGGACCTATAATTATAAGCCACTGCACAAGCCTCATGAATTTACGCTGACTTTGGTGACTGACACAGAAGTGATTAATGGTTAGCCTCATTGCCGATTTTGTTACCTAATTGAATAATTATAATGATCGGGAAGACTGAGAACGAGGCTAATGGTATAATGTACCAATGCATGGCTACGAATACTGAGTTATACGCTCATGCAGTAGAAACCACAAACTATTCAAACAAAAATTAATCATGCACCTGCCTACTTGAGATACAATTCGAATTAACCACGACAAGGCTACTATGTAATTGGTTTGTACTATAATATTATGCAATACTTTGTTTATATAACACTATTAGTTACCTATTCATGGTGTACGTACGTGGCTTCTGAATCATGCAACTAGCACTAAAGTATATTGTGCATGTACTTCAATATAATTATAATTATTATGGTGCATGTCAATTGTCTACCATGCATACAGGGAGGGATTGTGTCGACATTACAAGTGAACAGTTGTAATATTATTATTATTATTGTCAACCTTATTCTGATATAGAGTATAAAAAAATTAATTATGCAATGTACATCACTGGAATACGTCCTCAATCGTATTACTTTTGTCAGCCAATTTTTAATTATATCAAGGGCATCATTCACCTTCATCTGTATAACATAAAAAGATCTGCCATGTATACTGTACTTATATTTTTGTACAGTAGCTATCAGCTATTTTAATAATCCAAATCTAATTCTTTAACTCATGATCAGTCGATTGCATTAATACATTAATTTTAGAATTAAATTTAATACTTGATTGGGACAACTTCAAAATGTGAATGAAATAAGATTACAAGAATACACTATACAATCTATGGTAAGACCACCTTAATTGGTTCTAACCGTGGTTTGAACAGCTATACAGTAGTATATGGGTGACTGCATGGTGGAATAATGCATGTACTAAAATTTTCGTAGCTATGTCTAGACATAGGAGATATAAGCTACACACTTAAACTATACAATGCAAAGGGATTATAGAACACCTCTGAGTACAAGATGCATAGATTCTGGCTGATCATTCGAGCAGACCAAGGCCAAACAGTCCTTGGGCGAGTCTGGCTGCCTCCAATTTCTGAATCAGTTGAGTGTTCAACATGCAGCAAACATCCTCCAGTAGTTCATAGTTACAAATCTGGGAGCTAATTTTTAGGTAAGTATCTTGACAAATACTGGAGACATGTTTGATTTATTATAATTATATAGCTGGTCCAGGAGTATTATATATAGGTACTATATGAGTGATGAACTACACATAATATCATTTTGGTCATAAGTTGTGGTTGTAAACTATAGTGATTGCTGTTACAGTCTTATTATGATGTTGTACTAATAATTAGAGACAGAGTCCAAGGTCTTAACGCATTTTAAGAGACCCGAAAGCCCTAGGCTGTATATAGCATCCCGAGCGAAGCAAGCATCAAGGGTGCTACTAAGGGCCTGAAGGTATCTTAAAAGCGTAGAGACCACTGGACGAGGTCTCTAACTGATTTAGAATATTATAGCAACTGTATCATGGTAGTTGACCTGAGGATTAGGCTACCAGGGTTTATCTGCATTGAGCTCAGCATGGTGTGTTAGGTGCCTTTATAGGATAATTAATATTAATTTATGCTTTAGCTTCCCGCGCTTCGCGTGGGAGGGGGCACATCCCCCTTCCGCACCCACCCCCTTGGGCCGCCAAGGCGGCCGATTACTTCAACTTCTCCCATGTTTCCCCACCTAAATTTTTGGGCCAGATAAAACCCTGGCTACTGTTGCACTGTGCATCTTTCTTTGCCTTTGGCTACACTTGTAGTGGAGGCTGATGAGTGTCCAATCAGATCACAGTATGTGTTACAACTATATTCTAACTATGGATGATGTGTGCGAGCACACTCAGACTGCACTATTATACCATAGTATAATGGCTGTAATAACATAGACAGTGTGATCAAATGGAACCTCAATAAGTGTGATAATTAATATAGTGACAGCAATAATCGCTTAAGTAACTTACTGCATGGCCTGGAAGGTCATATGAATGACCTTTTCGTCCCCTATATTTTCAGTGCTGGGACTCACCAGCAGGCTGCACTTATAGAGTCGAATAATTACTATCAACATTAGTCTTTGAACTTATGTTTGTGGTCGTCTTTTTTAAAATCAGGTAATCATCTGATTCAGTCAACATAGCATATTATTATTATTATTTTATTACATAATAGCACCCACATACTGCTACTATACCAACCAAATTGCATGGGTGTGCTTTTACTATAATTTATTTCAAGTTCAGAAAAGCACTGGCAGCAATTGCAAGCATGCGCTGAGGGTTAATGAACACCGCTGGTGCTAAACCCTCGGCACTGTCAGATTTATAGTAATGATATTATACTACGCAGGTAGCTATATACATGTATAAAGATGATCGTATAATATTAGGCTGTGTCTAAAATTTAGTGCTTCGAGTACCGGCAAACTAGCCTGCCAAAAAGTTTAGAAAATTTTTCGAAAGTGGAAGAAAAAAAATCTAGATCTAGCAGAATTGACCACCGCTCCATAATCACCAGCCCTAGTCCGCTCAGCCAACCCAGATCAACGCTGCTAGATGCCGTTTTTTGCCAACTTTATACACCTTCATCCATATGTCCCCTGACCCCGCCTTTGTAGCCCTCGCGCATTCATACAATTATTTGGCCTATGCCGTATATAGCGCGACACACCCAGCGTTCTATTTATACGAAAAGTTAGCTGCCCGGGATCGGAGTAGTCAAGAAGCTTAGAATCAGCAAATGACTCCAAAATTAGCGAACTCAGGTGAATTAAGGAATGAGACCACGCACGCGCATGCAATAATTTGTGGGTGTGACCAACATCAGTGGTATAGCCGGCCAAAAGGACCTCTAACATAGATTCTAAGGCAGAATACATGTACGTGGAGTATATTCTATTTGTTTTCGAATGTACCTGACTGTTTTCTATTCATGGAAAGCTGAAGCACTGGTGGATTCAACTAAGCATGCTTCCGTGACTCAAGCCATCCGTCATCGGTTGTTTCTTTGCTGGTTTGTTTTTACTGAGCAACTCTCTTTCTGCTTAGAACTATTGTTGCTAGGTTAGAACAGTTGTTGCTATGAACGTAGACTATGGGTGCGCGTGACTTTTAGCCAATCAGGTGGAATACATAATAGTTATAGCACGGTTGCCAGGGATTTATGGTGATGTAACCAGCCCTTGGATTTGGGTCGGTTTACTGCTATATATCCCTGTCCCTGTGCTATGACTATACCACAACCAATGAATTGGATGCAAATTATGTCCAGACCTCTAGGGCCCTGCCCCTCTTGTACAATGTCATATCCTTTCTTAATCTTTAATATAGGATTTTTTCTGGGGGGGGGGGGGGGGGGGGGCGGGTGGGGACCTCACGGATGACTTGCTTTGTAGCTACATTGTACATGTGTATATATATGCGCTGCATGCTGCCATACGTGTACTAGTAAATAAGTTACAAAATAATGCTGTGATGAACAAAAGATGTCTTCTTGCTTGTGTATGCATGTAATCATCATAGAGTCGGTAGACTCTATAAGTAGGGATGGCCCGGATATGCCATATATGTAATACATTGCAAATCTCCAAATATCTCAAAATAGGTAATTTTGTGAAATTTCTAAGTGTGAAAATCAGAATCTCCAGCAAATTATCTATCTAACAAGACCAAGATCATTCATCAAATCAATTGTATATGCCAGAACCAGATGTTCAAAAAAATGGCCATTTCTCAATCTTTCTTTCTTTCTTTCTTTCTTTTTCATTATCAGGGCTAGCTCAGGACTGCCTTAATAGCTCATCTTAGTTTGAGTATAAATCCACTCCATTTTGTAGCGCGCAGTGCAGTGGCACGCAAGTTCGGCATTATCTCGACCTGAGTTACATAATAGTGGGTGTGTACGGCGCATTGATAATTGGGTGTGTCTGATACGCCATTTTGAAATAAAATGCGCATGCTCGGAATGTGTTGCCATGGTGAAGTCATGTGACAGCGCCCCCTCCCCCAGGCGAGCTCGAGCGCTCCTCGAGCTGAGGCCGAGGCGAGCTAGCTATATATACTCGCTACTAAGCGCGTGCAGCAGCGCGCTGGATCGATCATGGATAAGAAGGCGTAAGGCTCGGGGAGCGGTAAGGCGCTAGGCTAGGCATAGGCGAGCTACTCGCTAGCGCGTGCAGCGCTAATGCTCCGCTGGAAAGGATATCATAACGGCGGCGACTCTTGAACTGAGGCGCAAGGCTCGAGGAGCGGTAACGTACAGATCACAGAATTATGCCGAGTAGCTGCTGCTAACAATAAAATTAGAACTTGATTTTCTCCCTAAACGGAAGAGTCTCATCTCTACTTGGGCCGCCTAAAACAGCCTTCTTGCTTCATCACATAGGAATATGAACGCAAGTTAACGAAAGGCGTGGCTACGAACTTCGGCACCTCCCATCGTCCACTTAATTAGAAGTTGCATGTAAGATGGTATTGATAAAATGCACTATGTGCAATAAAAAAAGAACAGGAACAAGTATAAAAACAATTGAATAAAATTGAAGGATGAAGTAGGGATGGCAGGATCAAAAAGTACACAAACAAGATTTGTAAGGGATAATTGCATCTACTATACATCCCTACGCTTGCTTTCAAGTTGAGGGATGCAAAAAAAACAAGTAATAATGCATGTGATTGAATCAAACTGACCATCCCACTATCGTGACAACCTGAATGTCTTCCACTCTTCACTCGACAAGTATGTTGACGTTAATAAGTGCATAATAATAAAGAAAAGCAAGCGTAGGGATGTATAGTAGATGCGATTATCCCTTACAAATCTTGTTTGTGTACTTTTTGATCCTGCCATCCCTACTTCATCCTTCAATTTTATTCAATTGTTTTTATACTTGTAATAATATTATTTGTACTGTATACAAGTATGTTTAATGTCACAAGCATGGGATAATGTGGTTAGTATGCATGATCAGTACATGCTCACAAACTATAGAGACGTAGCTCATTTACAAACAGTATCCTGCCTGGGCAAGAATTGCCCATCAGTACCATGCGCATGTATACAAAAGGATATAACATTGCACAAAAGGGGCAGTGGTTTGGAGGGGCACATTAATTTGTTGGTTGTCGTAGATTAAATATATTTACCATCCGAGAATGATTACAAGAGGAGCAGGGGTCTGGAAGGGCTCATTAATTCGTTGATTCTCATAGATTTAACTCTACGAATGTATTTATCGTCTGAAAATGATTTCAAAAGGATACATACAAAAGAAGCAGGGGTCTGGAGGGGTTGATTAATTTGTTGATTAAACTCAATGAATCAGGGTTGCATATAGCCATCTGCGAAAGTTTTCTCCACGAAATTCTAGGCATGCCACACCCATTATGCGACCAGTTTTAACATTCCGCAAGTTTTCTCAGCAAAATGCTCCTTTCCTACCGATCCGCGAAAGTTTTCTCCCTCGAAAATTTCCCACTATACAGTAGTTATACTACTGTATTTCTTCTAAAATTCGGCCCTTCTAATTATTCAGCACCCTTTACCGAATGATTGAAAATAGTCTCTAATTTTCGGCAAAGTTTGTCACGCGTATATGCTATAAACGGGAATAGAATGCGCACACAGACAGAATGTTAAACATTAACCTCTAAAAATTTGGCGAAGCTCAAGCATTGTTATTATTTTCATGCCGAATTTTTAGAAGAAATACGGTATATACAACGAAAAATACTTTTCAGAGGGACCATTTTCTCATATTATAGTCCGTGTCATTACACGAGGGCATGGATACACGTCTTGGATGCGCCCGGTTGCTATGAACGCGCGGCATGGGAAGAGCTAGAGAGAAAGTCCGCACTACATGGCTCAGGATTGGTCAGAACTGTAGAGCCGTGTTCATAGAGAAGAGTGCCTCGGGCCATAGCTACAGCTAGAGACACATTGCATGCATTATGGAACGATCGGCACGAAAGCGCTGCACGTTTCAATTGGCCTGCTAAGCAGGAACTGGTGCTAGCCATGGTATAATCTTCCTCAGATGGTAAATACATTCGTGGAGTTTAATCTATGACAACAATAAATAATTAATGAGCCCCTTCAGACCCCTGCCCCATTGGCCGATGATGAATACATTCGTGGAGTTTAATCTACGACAGTGAACAAAATTAGTGAGCCTCTCCAGACCCCTGCTCCTTTTCAGATGGTAAATACTACAAAAATTAATGAGACCTGGGTCGAGGGTGCCCTTTTTCAAGGGGTAGTCACCGTTACATACCCTGTACTTCCATCTGCGACGGTGATCAAAATTTTTGATCGCCAAAGAAGCACCCCTTGATTTCTTTACGCTTGATCATTGATTGAGCGAGCGACCACACCCATTGGTTACGCCCACCTTGCGCATCTCGTGTGCAGCCATAGATCTACTGCAAGCAATATGATTGTAAACCACGCCTACTAATACGCACACGCACTAGTACGAGTATAGAACAGTAGCGACGAAAGAGCTTGTATATTTTGAGTGTTAGTAATCCTTGCTTTCAAGAATTGTGAAGTTCGACACTAGGAACGTTCAATAGAGCTAATGAATGCTAAAAATAATGTTCATGAAGCGTTTCCGGCCAAGATTGCTGTAAAGACACCCCCATGACATGCACGCTGCGCAAAGTCCCCAGACCCTTCTCACGCGTGCATGAAAGGGGCTGGGTTCAAGATCTCGAGATTAGACGAAGTACATTTGACAGAGAAATATGCTGTAGCTCGATGTGGCACCAGTCTATACAAGGCGGTATGAAATTTCAGATTTTGATTATATTTTTGGCCTAAATTCTATCTTGATCCTTTGATTGATGCTTGCCAGAGTGCTTGATCCTTTGATTTCGCTTTGATCGCCGTCGCAGATGGAAGTACAGGGCACATTGCGGTGACCACCCCTTGTTTCGTAGTCATTGTCCAATGTTCGTGGAGTTTTATCTACAACTAACAAATTAATGACCTCCTCCAGATCCCTGCTCCTTAGTAATACAATTAACAAAACCCCCAGGTGCCCCTTCACCTTCTTGTCCCTACCATTTTCGTAAGATTCTAAAGATATTGATAAACTCACCTTTAAAAACCAGCTTCATGATAGCAAATAAAAAATTATAATATTACTTTCTTTCGTTAATTTAGAAATACGTACATCACAGTATGTATTGTGCATTGTGTGATACTGTGATTGTTCACAATAAAACTAGTACGCGGACTGGTTTCGCAAATCGTAGAGCAATTGTCCTGTGTGGTGGATGTCGAGAGAATTTCAGCTTGGCAATTGGATCTTCCAACTGCATTCAGTGCCCAAACAGCAATAATTTGGCACTGCTTCTCTTCTTTGCAGCAGCAGGTTTGCTACTAGTGCTCTTCATTTTAGCCCTTAAGCTTTTTACTATGCCATATACTGTGTACAGTAGATAAGTTTTAATTTCACTGTTACACAGGGCATGGTCAATGGCCTCATTTTCTACTCCAATATTGTGTGGACCTATAATGAAACTATACACTACAGACCAGAAGCTTACAATAATCCTATGCTGGGTTTTCTAAAGGTATTCATTGCCTGGGTAAACTTAGATTTTGGGGTTGAAACCTGCTTTGCCAAGGGTCTGACCGCTTTCTGGAAGACTTGGTTACAGTTTATTTTCCCCCTGTACATATTTTCGATTGCTGGACTAATAATATTAGCTGCAAGGTACTCATCCAGGCTTACCAAGCTTCTTGGCAACAGAGCAGTTCCACTTCTAGCCACTCTCTTTCTTCTATCATATATGAAGTTACTGCGTACTGCAGTGTCCTCCCTAGAATTCTCAATTCTTACCTACTCTAAATATCCCAACGGATCTTCATCGCATGCTGTGTGGTCAATTGATGGAAATCTATCATATTTTCATTTCCCACACATACTCCTATTTCTGGTCGGACTTGCTACACTGCTATTTCTGTGGCTTCCCTACACACTGCTCCTACTATATACTGATGCAGTGGCTGCGGCGTCTACCTTCAGCTCCGTTCCTGAGATGGATTATGCGTCTACATCCCCTGTACGATGCATACTTTGCCCCTCTCAAACACAAGCACCAGTATTGGTTTGGAGTGCTCCTGCTCACTCGTGGAATTCTACTCGTGACATTTATGTCTGCCTTTGCCATCCCTCGAAATATTAATCTAGTTCTATTAATTTTCTCATTTTTGGAATTTTTCTCATATACTTTATGGTTGTCACACACCCCTACAAGAGTAGATCATAGAGGCATCCTGATTCTCCAAATTTCCTACCTATCCAACCTCACTCTTCTCAGTGGGTGCACCTTCTTCACCTACACACAGGCGAATGGAACACACCTGCAATCAATCGCTATTGGACTGTAAGCTGAACTAAATCTGCATGGTCGTTACATTTGCATGTTACAGTATAAATCCTGTACATGCATAATGCGGGATCAATACTTGTTTACATGTAACAGTAACTAGTCACTGTATTTTACCTTTTAAGTCACAGATTATAAGAGTCGGCAAACAAATATTAATTTTTATATTATGATAATAAATTTAAGTCCATTTAATTTTATTTTATGCACCAAAAAGAAAAAGATCGAAATAAAAATGCATTGATTATAGCTATATACATAGTGAGTGATTAACATATTATGTACACACATGGAGTTCATGAGTTGAGAGATTTTGTTCCTTTTCTTCCTCTAGCCTGCTCACTCCACTCCAGCTTAGCTCCATCGGAGAGACCCTCCAGAATCAGGTTGATCTTACGAACTATCTCCTCTGAAATAAGGAATACATGATGTATGATAAATATTCTTGGGTAAGGAACCAGGTGTAGCATGATAGCAACCTCAACATTCCTTCTATTTTTCATGAATCCAATGACTAACAGAATAATGCTAGAAGGGCAACTATTCCGGCACGAACATTGAGCTTGCTATGAATTATAGAGGATCTGATGTATAGGCCAATAACTATTGCATGTTCATGTGCATGTACATTCAAGCCAATGAACAATACAAAAATGGGCAAAACAGAAAACTATGAATTAACCAAGTATGCTGAGATTGTCGGTAGGGTAATAGCCATAGAAGCACGTGTATATTATTCATAGGTGCAGAGAAGAATAAAAATGCAAATTGTGTGTGTGACTCACTTGCTGTCATCAGGGTTGTCTCAAAGTCCATGTTCTTGTAGTTGCCATCCTTCCCGACCCGGATCACTCGGAAAACTGTTCTCTGAGGATTCTTCTCATCAATAATCTCACACGTACAGATCTTGGATATCTCATACGACATCTGAAAAATAGTGAAATAACATGGAAAAGTTTATGATGTGCTTAAATTAATCCCTAGATGTGCTTCAAGATTTGAAAGAAGGGCCTGTGTTCTCTACTAAAGTGTTGCGTGGGGTGTGGTTTGGGAGGAGTTAAAAAGCTTTAGTAACTTCAAGATCAAGAAGGACCTTAAATTTTAAAAGATGGGTTTATTATTATTATGGTGGCATCATCAGGGTCACTCACTGGTTTCTGGGAGCTCCTCGAAAAGAATGCTCTACCTGATCGAGACTGACCAACGGGGTCGACTTCAATACAGTCACGAGATACACCTGGGATATTACATATACAATGTCATGTAGGTACAAAAATTAATGTAGATACATATACATGTACGTCAAACAACAACCATTACCGTATACATGACCCTTTACCATAATAATTATAAGCTACATGTACATACATGTACATGTACATGCATTACTACATGACAGAGTAGGTGTTTACTCCTATCCTAGGCGGACGGAGTACCTACCTAGTAGCACTTCTGTGTTGGACCGAACCTTATGAATCATCACAACATGGTACGACTAGAGAGAGAGAGAAAAAAAGTTTATATTCATGTATACCTGACATAACTCCAGACACATGTATGCTAACCTTGTACTGGTGACTGGTCAGCTCTGCTTTAACGTGAGGAGAGTCCACTGAGTTATCATCAACAGACGACTGCACAGTGTTCTTACGCCCTGTATGCATGCATGTACATGTACATTAATTATTATACATGTACATGTACATGTATAAGCCACATGTAGCGAATATCAATAACTCATTACCTGGAATAAGCACAGGAAAATAATCAAACAGCTAGGCCTAAAATTACCAAGAGTCCAAGACAAGAAAAAAGTGGGGGCCCAAGAAAACTCAAACAGTGGTATGGAAAGGAAACATGTCTATGTCATACCAAGCTTGGTCACATAACCATCAGAAGCTGTCTGAGCAAATTTGATGTGTTAGGTGAAATCAACCACTTACCGATATTCTTGACGAGATTAAAGTCAAGTGTTCCCTGGCTCTCTAGAGTACTGTTGAGGTCAATTGGCTGACCAGGGCTATGACATCGCTCCAACTCATAACCTGCATGGAGGTAGAGTCTTGGAATTTCAGATACATGTAACTGCTACAGCTGTGTTAATTGACTTATATTAACGAAATAAAGCACTTTGAATGAGCAAATGAAATGAGCTGATACATACATCCACATACACATGTACATGTACATAAGTGCACACACACACATGCACAGACCGTGTATCAGTAGTCTTCTCTTCCTGATGACTCTGGACAGTATTTCTCCCATGTCCACTGTCATGTTGTCCACGGCCAGCGTCGAGAATCCTCCCTCCTCATAATAACTGTGGCATTATCATAATAATTAAAGGGGTAGCATTGCGAAAGAGAGAGAGAGAGAGAGAGAGAGAGAGAGAGAGAGAGAGGTAAAGAATGTCATTTTTAAGTGCCTGTGAGTGTCATAAATTTAAATAATTTTTACACGCACATGTATCTGCAGACAAAGCCATTGGTTGATGAAACTTCTAAAGCTAATGGCAACACAGTGCACATGCATATTATGGAGATGACACTAAGAGTGAATAATATAATCCATAAACTCCCAGGCCTCTGAGTCACTCAGTTTTCTTTTTTTTTCACTTATATTCATTGAAAAAATTGGGAATGGGACAAATTCACTCCATTGTACACGTAGTTTGTGTGCGTGCATGTACTCTGTACCCTGTACTCACACTTTGACAGCGATATGTTTGGGTTGTGTCGCTTGTGGCTCCACTACCTTCACACGGCGCTTCAGCTGGGATCAAGGAAAGGAGAAGGAACAAATAATATGATGTACAAGTCTACACATGACCGTAGCTCAAATATTATGATAATCGCAACCGATAAACAGTATTTTAACATATTATAAAGTCGGTAGACTCTATAAGTAGGGATTGCCTAGACAGGCACATAATAATATTATACACAGAGCAAATTAAATCTTTATTTCTCTTCCTGTTCCATGGCAAGCACCAACAAAGACATGCAACTCGATCAGCAAGCATATATTATTACAGCTATCTGAATGATCAGCATCATGCATGCTGTGGCATATGTACATGCATTGAATTAAATGATAATCATCGAAAAATCAACCAAGTTGCCAAAATTAATCAAAACTTGAAATAAATTTAATAATCTGCTTACCTCAACTATTCCAAGGTATCTAAACCTGAATTTTGCAATGTGGTCATCCCTCTCAAGAGCTGATGGTGGAAAAGAGAAAGGTTAAAATCACATGCACAAGAGGATCAAACTTTTCTCACGTGGTAAGTCCATGTCAACGTCACCATCCTCCTCGGATATCATAACAGCATAGTTATGCACTGCTTTCTGCACGATAAACAATAATATACCGTGTTTATGCTAATGGAACACAAGCTAAAAAAATAATTACGATTTCAAATTTCGTGCGATTTTCTGGTAAAGGTCGTCACGCACTCTATTAATGTTAAGATACACTACGAAAAATCCTAGAACGCGAATTTTCTTGTGCCAATTACAGTAGATCATGCATTTTATTAGCATAAACATGGTACCTTCACTATGTACATGTACATGTACATGCATATTATATCTACATGTACATATACACTGCACTCTGCATACTTTTGGGCAGATGCTCCAAATTCCTCCAAGTAAGTGTGTGCAATAATGTACAATGAAACTTCTAAGTAGGGACAATTCTAAACTGGGAGTGCCCATTATTGGTATCTAGTACATGTACTCCATATAATAATTATTATGTACATGTACATGTATATGACAAGACTAAGGCCCATGTACTGGAATAGCTAGTGCACTGGTGCTACAGCTAGCTGTACATACCAATGCCACAGGATCTTTAGTGGTCTCGAGATACTTCCAAAATGTCAGTCCCACAAGATCAGCCACGGTGGCACTATCTGTCAACATAAAGCAAACAACAACATAGTTAATCATAATTATGATGCATGCGCCTAAAATTAACCAGAAAACTTATTTTGCCAGCTATACAAAAATTATAATCCATATTAATATTGAACATGGTATGGGGTTTTTACATGAAATAATTTGCACATGCAACCTTGTTAGTTTCAATATCTACAGTAGAGTAATCTATCAGATTAGACCCTTCCATGCGCTTGCATCGCACGTGTGCACAACACAAGTACACAAGGGTCTAGCTTAACAGACTAACAGTAGAGCAAAACTTACGAAGCACCGAGATAGTTATAGGGATGGTTGGGGTCTGGAGGAGAGAGATCAACAAGATCACACAAACTTTCAGTGGTATAATTAATATTAATATTTGTACATGCACTACCTTTGTCATTGGTAGGAAGATGTGGTAAGTGTTGGTCACCGCTACACTGTGGTTCTGCAGAAAATAAAAAAAAAAATTAATATTATCCTCCTCCTCTCTCCCCTCTCCTTTAACACCATGACATTGTAAGGGAATGCATTATGTTATTAGTGTCTCTATTATTTTTAGATGCGTTCTCATACAGTACAGTGTGCTGAGGACTATAGCCCTCAAATAACTAACGTGGCAGATACACTAGCAAAGTATGCACACTGCCTAATAAGGAAGAGTGACCCTAGTACATGTGCATGTATGTACATGTATATATGACCCAGCCCTCCATTGTGATGGCAGTGCTAATGGTGTATCATTGAACAGGTTAATGAAGTCAAAAGTGCAAGCAGCAGACAATTGCTAACCCACCAACAACATCTCCTGACACTTACATGTACATGTAGCACACTATTGAGGACATCTCCTGATCTAGCCTGGTCACCTCACAAAATATAACCACTTTTAAGGTTTGGCTCACAGAACTCAGAGCTAACACAAAGTGCCTAGCCCCATATTCCAAGATCAGGGAAAGCTACATCATGACAATGCCACACCATGTGGGGGAATTTTACCTCTCCATTGAATTTGCTATACTCAAAGAAAGGGTTCGCTGACTTTTTGTCGTAGGCCGCCAGCAGCACCGAGAGAAGAGAGGGCTCGGTCTCCACTGGCTTCTTGGTCACCTCTTGGGGAGGAAACAGGGAGGGATCCACTGAGGGAGAGGGGAGGGAGGGATAGAGAGTATAATAGAAGATGCATGTACATATCCACATGCACAAAATTAACACTAATTTAGTACAAATGTCTTATTAAGCAGAACTCACTGACAACATCACTGTCCTGCCAAACAATAGTCTTCATCTGACCACTCTTCTTCCTCCTACAGGGTACAACATACATGTAAGTGTTACGACGACTAGACCTGTATAGCCTAGATCATCCCCAAGTCCCTCTCAAGCACTTTCACTCATAAGATCGGGTACCCTGGAGATGATATACATGTACATTTACATGTAGTACATGTAGGTGTACATGTGTATGTACATTGTAAAACCGCTGCATAGAAATTTTTATTTTATTGGTCAGGTATTGTAAATGTTATAGTCAATAATGCAAAACTTTATCTTAATATTTAAAAGCTGGTATAGTAATCTCCCTCACTTTCTCTGCTCTGCCAGTTCGAATGTATTGTTGCTGTTCTTGATGGGAGGTCTTCTTGAGAGGGTGGGGCTGGCCTGGATGTCGTATGACTTGGCAGCATACTGGGGCAGCTTCTCAGTAGGGTTACTGTAGCATGGGTGCATGCAGATTTACATGTGCATGTACATGTACATGTATATTGTGTGCATACTACATGTAGCTATTGTATGATGGCCACATTCAAGGATCAAGAGCAGTGTTCTCCCCAGCATACCTAAGGCACATCAACCCAACAAGCCTTCAGTTTAGAATTCCCTTTGATGTGGGAATAGTGCTAATCCATAAGCTTTGATGTGGCCACAGTCTCCACCCAAGCAATGCCGCCCTAAAATTTTGCCTAGGGAGAACACTAGCTAAAGAGTGAGTGTGTGCATGCGTATCTGTGTCTTTGTGTAAAGAGCATGACCACTCTGATATAAACTAAGGGAGCTACAGAGGGATCATCTATGCACTCGCACGTGAAGCATGAATGTGTACACATGTAGCTATGACGTCCCTGTTTTAGCACAATGATATCAACAAGCCGTGATCGTCTAGCGGTTAGGACATTACGTTGTGGCCGTAATAACCCAGGTTCGAATCCTGGTCACGGCAAGTTTTTTTTTTTCACCTATTTTCTCTTAATTACTGCACACATACATGTATACTCACAACGCAAGCATCTAGACATGTACATGTATTAAAATTCTTACTATCTCTTGACCAGTCTTAAAGATTTTTTTGAGAACTTGTGATCGCTCTTGATCTCCTTGTCCAGATCCTCATTGATCATAATCAACTCGCACATGCCTGAAAGAAGGGAGACACAGTAGCTAGGTCATGCACAATAATACTATAATATCAATCAATTTTGGTCCCCACAACAACCCAAGAGAATTCAAAACTAAATCCCCATCCTTACTGTATGTACATGTAGACGCCATGGAGGGTTGATATCAACCATCATGATCAGCAAGCTACATACTGATCTTGAAACTTATACTAAATTATATGATTTGTACACTATCATTAGTAAGGTAATTCGGTGGACAGCGTACCCGTGTCATCGCTGGTTATGAAGGAGTGTCTGAGGTGAGCCAACAGAGCCTTAGGATTGTCAAAGAACGCCATCTTTCAGTCGTTTCGGGTGTTTATTCGAATTAATGCGCACCTGGGCGGAGCTTGTATTTATAAATCGTGCATTATTATTCATGCATGCTGGCTATAAAAACTGCATCGCTGGCGACCAGCTTATCAGTGCTGCAGCTGGGAGCTAAGTCGTCGAAACTGTTATTTCATATGCCGTGCTAAAATCTGTGACTGCTGGCATCCAGAAATTCGTTTCAAATCCCCATTGCTGAGATGAAGTTTCTGCTGTTCAGTTGGTTGGCAGCTTCTACAGTACTAGCGCTATTTGCAGCTGCTGCTAGTGCTCAGTCAGTGCGGGACGTGCCACCACCGTAAGCAGAGTAACAATTCTTTAATAATATACAGCTTGTCTACGTGTAGATAGATCTGGATGTTTGCTAATATCTACTAAGTCAAAAATTATACAAGTTTAATATGTGGTAGATCTATAAAGATGTGTGATAATTTTCAACAATTTAAGTGTAAAAAAACATGTCGCATGTCCTGAGGAAGCCCTTTTAATGATAGTTAGGTTTAATTGCTGCAAATTATATTAACATGTATGTATTGATTAATGACTTTGTTTTTTTGTTGTTGTTGTTGTTTCCCTACAGGCACGTACTGTTCACCCCACAGAACTACCACGTGGCAACAAACGAGTCGTTCTCTCTGACCAGCTACGACTTTGACTACTCCCATGTAGTAGCCACTGTCTCCTATGTGGAGTGCACTTGCAGGAATGGCCGAAGGACTTGCAATCAGGAGAGACAAGGCATCTTCTCACAGAGCAGGGGAAGGACCAGGAGAGGTGAGGCCAACTGTAGGTGTACCACAGATTTTATAAATGCGCGCATGACATCGTGTGGTTTAAATGATTGCATTGCATTCACTCTGATCGAGCAAAATTGGTGAAGCTAATAATAATTGCGCTTATAGAATATGTGCATTGAATCTAGTACGATTTTTAGAAAAGCTGTCAGTTGCATGCAATTATTAAAAATCCCATCCTGTCTGTGGTAGTATGACTATAAAGGTTCATGGATCATAGTATGTACATGTACAATGTCATAATATTAAATTTTTGTGCATTGCTTCGTGGGTGCAATAATTGTATCATAAAAAGTACAATAATATTATTTTGACTTTGTAGGTCGACCAACTGTACTGTCAGTTCAAGTAAGCCTTGCTTTGCATTTAATGCAACATGTAAGCTTATATATTCTAATTCTTATTGTTTAGATGCCGACAGTGAGAGAGCTAGCCGGTCGTGACTATTTTGCCAATGTGACTTCTCCTGATGGCTCTGTGGAGTACATGGGACGACGACAACTCCACTTCTCCGGTAATGACTTTGGGTTTCTCTTTGTGAAGACTGACAAACCCATCTATAGACCAGAGCAAGAAGGTAAGTAAAAGATTATGCACAGATTAATGCAAGTCGGTGGTCTCTCTCTCTCTCTCTCTCTCTCTCTCTCTCTCTCTCTCTCTCTCTCTCTCTCTCTCTCTCTCTCTCTCTCTCTCTCTCTCTCTCTCTCTCTCTCTCTCTCTCTCTCTCTCTCTCTCTCTCTCTCTCGTTCATAGTTAACTTCTGCCTGGCATTCCTGGACAAGACACTGAAACCTCACAAGGACAGCAATCAAGTGAGTTTGTGCTTCTAGTATTATCAAAGTTTCCTTGACGTCCATATTATTTTTTTTTCCTCTTCTACAGGCAGAAGTCGCCGTTTATGTGAGTTACATGTAACTTTAACTTGGTTGCAGAGCTGGAAATTAAAAATAAGATTTCTTTTCTTAATTCGACCAACAGGACTCCAAATTCAAGCAGATTATGAAGTGGGACTCTGTCAGAATCCCTTTTGCAGGTAGGTACAGTGTAGGTACAGATCTCCTTTGAAGCTGTATGAGATAAGTGCATGGAGAAGGGAGCCTGGTGGATGGCTGACCTCACTGTCAGTGTACACAGTGTGTGGGTGCTAGGGGAAGTAGAATTTCAATTTTACCAGCAATAATGTAATGGGCTAGTGCAAAGGTGTCAATTTTAGATGATCTTTTGCTAATGAGGATTGTTACTTGATGGATGGCCCTAAGTCAGGAGATTTTCTGTAGGATGATTCCACTGGAGGTCAAGGTTTAAGTACAGGTGTAGGGTGACTAAAAATTGATATTCAATTGTTAAGTCTTTTTAATCTCTGCAGCTCAAAGCATAAATGCAGGACACACGTGCCATGAGTGCCAGCATGCATGGGTGTGTCAGTCAGAGTGTATAATTATGTTAGTGCTATTATAGCTTGCTATGGTGAGGCTATAGCTACACGTATAATGGTTGTTTAACAGTTTGTTTAAGCTTTGTTAGTAGCTAATGGGCTAATAGTTAGCCACCCAAAATGCCGTAGCTGGGTAGGGCTATGCATGTGGCACGACTTACATGTACATGTATGCCAGGTGCAGATTGAGATGGCTATATTAATATAAATGTATATATCGCTACTTAAAGCAGGGAGCTTAATATAATCTGTATTGTTGACTGCAGACATGACTTGTCTCAGCCTGCCTCTCTCTGAGGAACCAAACTTTGGAACATGGAGGATTGATGCAACCATAAAGGTACATGTACACATGCATGTGCATGTAACTACATGCCTGGAGCCATTGATGTACTACTATATAGCTGGTCATGTGATGTTACCCTTCCCTCCTGTTTTGCAGCTGCCCAGGGAGCCGGGCACTGGTGATTGTCGATCATCCCACAGTCCACCAAGAGCCAGCTGCACTTTCAAAGTTGATGAATTTGGTAAGGAATAGCTCATACAACAGTTGCACATACGTGTATATACATGTAGCTACTGTACTTGCTTTCTCTAGAAAGCTTATGACTTGAATACTACACCATATCGTGTATACTAAAGTATAATAATGTGTACTCTGAGTCAGTGTTTCTCTTGATATGAACACTAGTGCTCACTACATTAATTTTTTGCATTTCTTTATGCAGTTCTTCCCAAGTTTGAAGTTATCCTGACTGGTCCTGAGCAGCTGGAGAGAGACGATGACTTCATTGAAGCAGTCGTGGAGGCCAAGTACACCTTTGGCGAGAATGTGGCCGGGAGAGTGAAGGTCAACGCCACGCTCATGTCCGCTCAGAGGGGGGAGTCACTTGTCTTCCACGAACAAACAGCATCCTTGGTACGAATGTGTACATATCATGTGTACACACGTCCATTGTAGAGCTGTTTATTTAACACATTGTGACTGCTGGCCATGGGAGTACAATAATATAATACCATGCGTAGATTCAGCACTTGAATTGTTGAATTATTTATTTTACTTATTGAATTTCATGCACAAAGGGGAGTCAATACTGTTGAAACGTGAAATTCTAACTAGCTACCATGTACATGTACATGTATGTGATACTTTTCTACCATGTACATGTACATGTACGTGACACTTTTGTATCGATTTTAGGTGAATGGTCGCTACTCTATCAAGATTCCAGCCAATTCCTATCGTAACGCTGTCCGCTATCGCTACGACCCGTTCTGTGTCCATTCCTCCGTCAAGCTGGTTGCGGAGGTGGAGGAGAGTGGGCGTGGCACTAAGATTGCCGACAGCCACACCTTCCGGCTGGTCTACAGCTCCGTTGACTTGAAGTTTGCTGACGACAACCCAAGAGTCTTCAGGCCAGGGATGAACTATTCCATGAGGGTATGACAATTAAAATTTTGTGCTCCACTACATGTACAATTACCAGACACAGAAGGTCCGTAGCGATTATTAAATTTTGACCCACACATTACATTTTGTTAGCGTAAGCCATCAAAAAATGCATTATGCTTATGCATGATACAACAGCAAAGATTGTCAGCCATGTGAAAATGAAAAGGATATAATCATTTTATGATAGGTATTCAAAAATCTATCGGGGGTAAATTTGTGTATGCATAAAGTCAAATCATAACTGATGGAACAATGCGCTTAATAATTTTGTTACATTTTCCCAGGCTTTGGCTCAGCTCGCTGACGGCTCGGTGGCATCTGGTGTCCCAGTGAAGGTAAAGGTCACCATCAACAATGACGTAACCACTCTCTTTGAGGATGAGCTCCTCAGCGAGGAAGAGGAAGGAGCCATCTCCCTGGACATCGCAGTGCCAGCTCATGCCAAGTGCATGAAGATATCGGTCAGTACTAAATTATTGGCACACACATACATGTAATATCTTACATTCATATTATGTTCATGTACACTGTTGCTTTAAAACTTGCAGCTGAGGCCTAGGTCATCGCTGACTTCCTGTCAGGAAGAGTTTGAGTGTTTTTCTCCCTCTCCTCTCTACTCGCCAACAGGCTCATACCTAAAGTTGACCGATGTATCCAGACGAGACGCACAGGTAGATCAGGCTCTCTCTCTCCCTCTCTCTCTCTAGATCTCTCTCTCTCTCTCTCTCTCTCTCTCTCTCTCTCTCTCTCTCTCTCTCTCTCCCCCCCTGATATGACACATATTAATGTATGCATTAACACTGCAGCCATTTTCTAGAGTGAGTATCTCAGCAAAGTCAACCGTGCCATTCCAGATACTTCACTTGCTGGTAAGTGGTATTCTTCAAACAGAACACTATAAACTACGAAAGAACGCCTCTCTATGGTGATACCATAATCAGGCCAGCCTCTTAAAAAATAATCCCAAGGATGTCCACAAGGGCTACTATGCTGAGGACTACGTATTTGATCCACCATAGCTTGTGGTACAATAATATTATTGAGCACGCTATACGTGTATGTGCATCTGTCTACACTATCCAGGTGATCTCTCAAGGCAGTGTTCAGCACCATGCTTATGGGTTCCAGAGAAACGGTACAACGTCAACAGTTGTCTCCTTTCACGCCACCCACGAGATGGTGCCCAGGGTCAAAGTTCTTGGAGTGTTTGCTCGTGAGGACGGTGAGCTTGTCGCTGACCTCATTGAAGTGGATGTCCAGTGCTCCTTCAGACACAGGGTAGGCTCTTAATTGGGCTATTGTGAATGTGTAGGCTACTAAAATTTATAGTGTAAAAGCTCTAAATTTTTCACTGGCTAGTAAAGATTTAACTCCAGGTATCAACAGTAACAGCAGGGGGAAGATAAGATAATGGTGGAATTGAGGAATATGGAGGGAGGGAGGGAGGGAGAGAAAGGAGAGAGAGTGGGAGACGGAGAGGGAGGGGAGAGAGTAGAGTTTGCTTCATTTACATTGTATCCACTCCCATAGGTGACCACCTACTTCAATGAGACTCACGCTGAACCCGGTGATCCTGTCTCCCTCACCGCCACTGCCACTCCTGGCTCCATTGTACTGCTCAGTGTCTACGACAAGAGTCTTAGTCTCCTGGCCGAGGCATGCAAGTCATTCGAGAAAGATAATGTAAGCTACATAGCTACATACATGTACGAGCAGTAAGCTTGTATACAGGTACAAGTGTATGTATCAGACGTGCACTGTTGTAGTATGGAGCATTCTGATACAATGTAGATAGGCTTCCCATGCAGCCTGGGCTCTAATGATGCCTTAATTAGTACACCTATAAAATTAATGATAATAATTACGTACAATTGCAAGTAGCTACCTACATGTACATAATTATAGTATTGGATATGTACATGTATGTATATAGCCTGGAGCATTCTAATGGATATGCCTGAGATCTGAAGATAATGCCTTACTTGGACATAGCATTGTAAAATTTTGGAACACACAAAATTGTTCCATCAAAGCCTATTGATGTACAGTACAATGTACATGTACACTACATTAATTTTAATCCTTTCTATAATATGTTTAGGTGTGCTTGCTCCTTCGTCAGTTGACTGGTGGCTCCTCATTTGGTGGTGAGTCTTGTAACTCTGATGCCCAGGCATCTTGCTGTCCAGGCCAGTGCTCAGAGCCAACCGCCTATGGAGTCAGCAGCTTCTTCTCGGTAAGTTACGATTGTACCAAATATTGAATTTTATACAGCACTGACTACTATGTAGGAGTCGAAGGTACTTATAGTCTCAATTAGTGGTCAATGCCATTTTATCTATCAGAATGCATTAACTCACTTTTGACACAAAATTAATTGGCATTTTTTGTAGGCTGCTGGAGTGAGGTTATCCTCGAATATGTTTCAGCCCCGGCCTCCAGTGAAAGTCAACCCTATCCCTCCATTCCTTCCTCTAGTGCCTGGGGGTGAAGACTTTGTTTTTATTCGCCGTAAGTCAGCCCCTGGGTAAATGCTACATGTACATGTAGGTATACACATTTCTAGCCTGTTGCTATGTGGTTACTAAGGTATACAAGGTACTGTATATGTGATACAGTCCCTCCTTGTAGGGCTCATGTCCATATGTTTACTATTATACAGTTCCTGAGGGCCAGGGCAAACATTCATACAGTTCTTGGTGGCTAAAAACATGTTTATTGTATCCATGGAAACATGCAATGGGCTAGAAAATAGTTATTGACCAATCCCTCGCTTTGTATGCTATAGAAGCACTCATCCCTCGGGCTTTGCCCTCGGGATTTGTGCTTCTATACTGCATACAAACCTCGGGAGTTGGTCAATAACTATTACGTATCTATCTTTGTATTGCACCCCCTCCCCTCCCCAAAACATGTATATACATGTACAATGTACATATAGCTGAGAGGGGGTGGGTCTTGTGGCTATATACTGCATACACATGTATGTACATACCTAAGGTAGATTGTTTTAGAATCCCACCCAGGTGTACATGTAATATTATTCGAGAAAACAGCATCATGATACTTCTTAGAAAGATTATGTGAATCTTACATTTTAAATTATTAGGTCCGGATGGGGATATTGTGGCACCACCCACGCAGCCCACTCCAGAGGAGCCCTTAGTGGCTGAAGAGGATGTGAGGACATTCTTCCCCGAGAGCTGGATCTTCAGGCTAATGAGAGCTGAGTGAGTCAAATACTCAGCCTAAACTGATCATGAATGTCAATGCATAGGTAGTACAGTGCAACAGTTACCTTAGTCTTGCGTTGAAGGGTGCGTGTACTTGTGTATAATAATTATAGGTAAATGCATGCTATATATATTATGCATGTCTGATGAGTATAATTATATTATAGTTGACTAGTTTTGTAAGTCTATAGGTGAATAAAACTTCCATAACAAGGTGCTGCACTGAAGGCTCTTTAGTTCCACTCCTATAATATTATTATGTACAATGTCATTATATATTTTTTTCCTCTCTGTAATGCAGTCGTAGTGGTTTTGTGAATCTGAACACTGAGGTGCCTGACACTCTGACTACCTGGTACTCTGAGGCTTATGGCCTTCACTCCACCACTGGGCTGGGCGTAGCTCTTCGGAGTCAGCTGACAGTGGTCAAGCCTTTCTTTGTCTCTCTAGAGCTGCCCTTCAGTGTCAACTTTGGTGAGGCTGTTACCATCACTCCACTGGTCTTCTACTTGGACAGGAGGCTGCCTAAAACCACTGTAAGCATGCATTGATAATTTACTGATGAAGAATTGTAGTTATTGTAATTTTTATGTAGTAGCTTCATTATTTGCAAGTATAGTTAACCGTGCATAAATTGGCCAGTTAGTTGTAATAAGAGTATAATAATATAATTTCCTCTATTAAATTTGTTAAGAGAATTAATTCTAAAAGGGGGAGGCTCTGTTGATAAGCATTGTTTCTCTGATTTCAATCCATGCATGGGCAGGCTACTGTTGCCATTACCTTGCACGATGATCTTGACCTACTGGAGAGCACATTGCCTGACAATAACCAGTTGGTGATCGAAGTCGGAGGTAGCAAAGCATTCAGCATGAAGCTGAGGCCTAGAGCCATTGGTCGGCTAGAAATCACCGTCTCTGCCATCAACAACGAGAAGCAGAGTGATGCTGTGCGGAAGGCTCTCTTTGTGAAGGTAAAGCCTATGAATATGCTTTGTTATGCATTCAGAATGCATTAGGGCTCGTTATGTGCATCATAATTACTGCAAATAAAATCATTATTCCTCTTTCCTTTCTTTCTTTCTCTAGCCTGGTTGTGAAAAGTTTGAAATAACACAGAACGTCTATGCTGAAGGTACAAGTCATGTTTTATCTTGTGCAATAATCTATTGTGCGTCTTCTGTATTCATGCAGGCACTGGGAGTCATTGTTTCAACTATAGTTTGCCATCTTGTGTCATTCCTGGCTCAGGCTCTGCTGTTATCTCAGCCACTGGTAAATCATGAGAGACATTACGAAATCTTGTGTTGCTATCAGCCCCCCCCCCCCCCACCCCCTCTCACTCTCTCCTCTCTCCCTCCTCCCTCCCTTCAGGTGACATCATGTCTCCTCCTAACCTGGATCATCTTTTGGTCCTACCTACTGGTTGTGGTGAGCAGAATCTGGTCAGATTGGCCACCAACTGGGTCGTTGCTGACTACCTTGTCACAACTGAACAACTCTCTGATTTCATCGCTGTCAAGATCAAGAATAACATTCAAATTGGTACAATAGAATGTTAAAAAAATCGAGCAGTTAACTTTACTGTAACAATGTATACTTTATAGGTTATCAGAGACAGTTGAACTACCTCCAAGGCAGTGGATGCTTCAGTATCTGGCCAAGAGCCAAGTGTAGCTCATGGTAGGAATAGCATTATCAACCACTTTAAAAGTGTATATTATTATTATTATTTTTACATGTACCTCATTTAGGCTGACTGCAGCAGTAGTGAATGTATTCTCAGGAATCGTCAACTTCTATGCTGGTTTGTCTTTTTATGCTTATACATGTAGCTCCTTCAGTGACATTTTGTTGTGCATGAAAATAATAATGCTGCTTCTTTCTTCATTCCTTCCTTTGCAGAGGAAGAGCCTGATATGGAGTTCATTGACATGTCTGTCATTGACGGAGGTCTGACATACATCCTTGATAAGCAGTCTAAGACTGGGGAATTCCCCGTGACTGGGCCTGTCCATAACTACAAACTTCTTGTGAGTAGACTGATATTTCACACAGAGAGTTGAGCGCATGCTATAATACATGTATATGCCCATAACTATAGTTTACATGTTGCAACTCTATAAACATAGCATATCACTATGAAGCCAAAACTCTATATTTTCTAACAAACCAAAAAACAGAAAAGTGAAAAATAATAATCTTCCACACATTTTAGCAATTATTAGAAAAATTAATGAAAAAATATCCCAAGTGGTCCCTTTTCTCATAGCGGGTCACATATATCATCCCTAGTTCGTCGAGGTTAGGGACTTAAGTGGATTAGGTTTACTCCTTAGGTTTGGGATTGCTACTATACAGGAGATTAACCTGCTCAAACCAAATTTTTAAGTACGTGTATCTTTTTACAGAGAGAGAGGAACAATGTAGCCCACACTGCATTCAATGTTGTGGCCATGAAGGAGTATGTGGACACGTTTAGTGGAAGAAACACAGCGGCAACTAATGTGGTAGGGACAAGTACATGTAATAAATCACTGGTCCATACTACATGTACCTGGCCCATAATTATTGTGTGAAATTACATAATTGGTATACATGTAACTTTACATATATGTGGACACCCATACAGGCCAATACCCGTCAGGCCATCCAGAAAGCTTCAGACTACATGACCGGCCTGTTTGATGAATCAGAAGAACTCTGTAACTATGCTCTGTCTCTATCGACCTTCTCTCTCCTGAGGTCACCCTCTGCTCCACCTTCACCAACCATCACACAAATGGTGGCCGAACTCAAGACTCGCATTGTCAACAGCAAAGACTGTGAGTTCATTAGTCAGAAACCTTGCATTATGTAGTATATTGTATATACATGTGTATGTGGATGCAAGTTGTAATAGTTGCCCAATGCTTTGTGATTCTTGTTCAGATCCAGGAGCCTGCTTTGTGTGCAACACATGTCCCAGTGATCGCCCGGCAAGTAGCTCCAACACCAGAGCAGCTGATGAGTGTGCTGGTCGTCCATCAGGGGAGGGATCAGCCGCCTGTGTCGAGACAACGGCCTACGCCCTCCTGGCTCTACTGGAAGCTGAGGACACCACGTCTACTGTCTGTCTGGCTCAGTGGCTGGTCAGAATTAGGAGTGGGACGGGTGGATTCTATTCTTCACAAGTATGACTGTAGAATTTACTCCGAATTGGTCTTGGGTTGTGCCCTTTTGCATGGTTCATTAACGTTGAGAGAAATCACAAACAGAAATGGCTTACATGTACATGTAACTTCTTTCCAAGGCTTTTTTTGGTGTGTCAGTCAGAAAGCAAAGCAAAAATAGCTCAGCATACTCAAATACTGCTTCATTTGAGGGTTGAAAGCTAGAATAGCACATCATGTGACATAATTATGGGACATGATACTATTTACTGTTCTCTCATTATTACTCTTGCCCATTGATTTACTCATATACAGGATACAGTGATTGCCATGCAAGCACTATCTCGGTTCAGTGAGGTAACCTTCACCAGTCAACTGAACAAGACTGTCACATTTGACGTCCAAGATCTTGCTGCTGATCCCCTCACTATCACTGATAAAACACGATTTGAGAGAAAAGAGTATCAGGTATTGATGAAAATAAGTATGTATAGTAGTAGTTTTGTGCTTTAATAGAGATGCTCATTAGGACAAAAATGACTACCTTTTTCGTCCAGATTCCCAGTGTACCAAGCAACTTGAACTGTATAAACTGGTCAGGCGAAGGAACCGCTATTGTGCAAGTGAGTGTAAGCTATAGCTAATAGTGTGGTGGCTACTGCAGAACTGTTTAGATCAAAGGTTATTGACCCAAATTCTTATAGCCTTAGATCACACCCTCCACAGTAGTGTGGTAATGGTTACCACGATTGCTAATTGTTAAATCATTGTCCTGCAGAGCACCCTGACCTACTATGGCTGCAACTGTTGCAATGACACACGGGCCTTCAGCTTGGAACTGGCTGTGAAGAAGACAGAATCAGCTGTTGGAGCTCAACTGGATCTCTCCATGAGACTGAGGTTACACAAACTAGTACATGTGTAGTGTGTATAATCTCATTATGAGAGAGGGACCCGATGCATGGCGTCATACTCCTTACTAAAGACTCATGATAATATGGATCATATGACTATAGACAGTACCATATATAGATCGGGATATTTTCGCCGGTAAAATATTTCACGTACAACATGTAGTCTAAATTTCATTGCCTGACTTTAGCAACCAAAATAGGTATAGGTCGACGTACATTACATAAAATATTTTGCGTGTTTAATTTTGGTCAGAAAAGGTCATCGACGAAAATTTAACGGGGAAAATTTGCGATCTATGGTAGTGGTATTAATGAGTATGTACTTCCTTACTTTAGGTACCTCCTTGCTCGTTCGTCCAACATGGCCATAGTAGATGTTGAGATCCCGTCTGGTTACCTCTACACTGGATGGAAATATGCGAATGACTTTGTAAGGATAATAATCATACATGCATAATGATATGTATACACATGTAGATACCAGTAAGCTATCGTACATGCATGTATGTTATTATTGTGAGTGCATGATCTAACTGTGAGTGTGATTTGCTTTTTTTTTTTGAAGTTTTCTCCAACTACTTGCTATCAATGCAGGCTGCCAATGCTGAAGTGGAGAGGGTGGAGAAAAGAGGAGCCAATATCATCTTTTACTTTCAGTCTGTGAGTTAATAATAATATTCCGAGCCACCTTTGTATGTGCCCATCAGATGATCTCTCCCCCCCCCCCCCCCCCTTTCCTTCCTCCCTCCCCTTCTAGGTGCCAGACACTCACAGTGTAGTTGTTGTTGAGTTCCTCAGCAGATTTTCTATTGAAAATCCCCAACAGTCTCCAGTCACCCTCTATGACTACTATGACCCAGGTAAGCATAATAATGGTGTTCAATAGTGGGAGAAAGTACTATACTTGCTCCTGAGTATCAATTATGTCATGCCATATTATAATGTGCTATTTTAATTGTGCTTGAGCCAACGTCAATTTATAAAGTAAGTATCAAGTAAGGTGGCCTATACAGAGTACACAGGGCACGATATTGATTTTGTGTTCTAGAGTGCTCCAGTTTTAACTCGGGAGGAACGTTACATTATTGTTATTACTAATTTTGTGCGCTGTTTGCTCTTTGCTTCATGTAGGTCAAACCATCACCAAGTTTTATCTTCCGGTGACATCTGATCCCCTACCTCCTGTAGTCTCCCCAGAACCACTGCCTTGATATCTACATCTAGATCTGTTGCTGTCAACTGAAGAGTGTGAATAACTGAGAGCTATCTTTACAACTATAGATTTCTTTTTAACTATCATACAAGTCAAATTCAATGTCATATAAAATTAATACCTAGTGCTCCATTGCTGTTTTCATTATATTTTATTGCTGCTGCAGTATAATATACTGAGCTGGTAACATAATATAGTTGCACCACAATTATACTATCGGTGTGCTTTTTGGGGGTGTGGCTCAACGGACTGGATAGCATTCATTAACGCCTAGCCTGGTAACCGCCACACCTGAACGTCATCCTGATCAAGGATGCATGAACCATGAACCCGAGTACTTGATTAATTGATCAGGATCAACGCTATAGCTAGCCGACGCGAGTGGACCCTGAGCCTCCAAATCCGAGTTAGCCTGTACCTATCTATGCTGTAAGTTGTCTTGAATCATGAGTATTTATTCCTATAATATTATATTATTATATTATAATATTATTATAGTGTGTAATAAAGATAATTTGTGTCAGTCTGTGAGTCTGACCAGGGGCGTAGCTAGCCCATGAACATTGGTGTGGCTGAAGTGGGGGTTGATGCTTGATTTTGTATACAGCCAAGATTTAGGAGCTGATATTTTAATAGCATTATTTGCACAAGCTCAAAATATGTAATAATCTTATGAAGATTGGTGTGGCAAGAGCTAGCCACACTCTGCCATACCCTGGCTACGCCACTGAGCGAGTCTGACAGCGTAGTCAGTGCCTCTGAATCAGTAAAGTATCATTAATTTTCGGGCAATATATAACACAATGGTCATACAATCAAATAATATATATTGTGAGGGGCGTGATACTTCCAGAATGTGTTCTAACTACTTGAGTGAACACCTAGAGTACTAGCCCCACCCACGTATTAATACAAGCAATGCTAAACAAGGTCATTTGAGGGTGATTTGGTGGCAGGCAAGAATAGTGCACCCAGAAGGAATATTGAGCGCACTCCACCCAATTTAGCCTCTTCATCATCGTCCGGTCCTCTGTCAGTCTGCACGTCACAAACCATTTTATCTTTAAATTTTCCTTTCCATGGAGTCAACCGTTTTATCTTTCATTTCTTCGTCTTCTGGTGGATCTAGCTAGCTACATTAAATTTTACTGTTCCTGTAGTTCTTTGTTTTCACTACTACTATTAGAATAAATACGGGGCTCAGTAAAAGGTGGGCAGGTTGGTCAGAAAAGGGATGCTCCCTTATTATTTCACGTTTTCCTTTGCATAACTTTTCGTTTTTTAATTTAGTAGACATTATGAAAACTTGACCGTGCCCTCAGTAGCTGCATGGTGGAAATGGTATATGTGGTAAAGGTCGTCAATACAGTGCGTTCACTGTAAAGTACGATGTCATCGCCTCGGTTGCAGATTAGCTTCGGATCATCGGGAATCTGAGAGTGGCTGTCAACCTCGATAGTGAAAAGTTTCAAAACTAAGAAGAAGTCAACAACGCAGTGCAGCTAGATTGGTCCGGTGGCACGTATGGTGCGTGCTATAATAGCGCAGGGCTATCTGCTATCTATAATATTATATCCACGGGATTACGTCAGCCTAGAGAACGTGTGAAGTTCGGCCGTCGCTGCTCATCAGAAAAGGCAACACGCTGCTTATAAGGTATTCACTGGATACACGTGCACGATACTCTACATACTTCACTGAATTTCAAGTCCCAGAAGGGCTCCATTGAGGCCCTGAATTTTCTCATAATTACCTCATGGATTACACCATAGGTTTCATCATAATAATTATTACTCATAATTACTTAATAACCACAAAAAAGTAAATTATTACTGAGGGGATAATTTTGGTTGAACACTTGACCACCTCCCACCACATAATTGGACTTGAATGCTATCTTAGGTTGGGCTGCTCTATAAATTTGTTGCGTGCACTAGTAATATTATTAAAGTTGATGTGTTTACATGTACAAAAATTAATGTATACTTACTGTACATGACCTTACATGTTAATTGGTAGAAACTTGCATGCACAAACAGTACCAAGGCACTAATGTTTGGTATACCATAATTTGCGAAAAATTTTCGTTTTACGTGAAATGACGCAAATTTTAGTTTATGGCAAATATAAAAATTAATCATTAATGGCACGTGCTTGAAGTTGACGAAAATAATATCACATGAATATTTCTAACACAAAAATTTTGCAAACCAAATTAGCGTGAATTACGGCAAATACTTGCAATTTATATATTATTATTATATTATCTGTGTGCATAGAATCAACATGTAAATCGGAGCAACGGCGTGTGACAGTTGACTCATGGGCAAGAAATTCTAATCAGACCTACAGTATTACAGTGGACAGCTATTTACGTATTATAGCTATTGGCTACAGTAACTGTATTCTTTATAGCTACGTACTTTGACCCATACGAAAATGACAAGGGTGGTTACAAAAGACTCAGTATTTGGCAAAGGGAACAGTTACAGTTTCCGTTCAGCAATTCAATTTGGACAAATTGAACGAGTCAGCAAATTCATTGAAGAAAGATCCACAACTGTCGACTTAGGAGGCCTTCTTCACTATGCTCTCAGCTATGAAGAAATTGAAATAGTACGACTGCTGATAACAAAATTCAAATGCTCTGTTGACTGTAGAAATGAGTTAGGTGAAACACCCCTCCATTATGCCTGTAGAAAAGGTAATCGTGATGTTGTCCGAATGCTTGTGTCCGAGTACAAAGCTGATTTGCTTGCCCGTGATAACGATAGCAACACACCATTGAGTAAAGCAGTCATAAATGGGCATGATGAAGTTATATCATGCTTGATTGAGGAATTTAAATGTAATCCAAACGTCAAAGGATTCAAAGGTCAGAATTTACTTCACCAAGCTTATGATTCAAGAAATGAAAAGCTAGCAAAAAGGCTGCTCTCAGACTACCACGTAGATCCATTGGCTGTTGATGATAATGGTGATACTGTTTTGCATATGGTGGCCTCTAATGGTAGCATGGAAATGCTAAATCTTCTCATTGTTAAGTACAGTTGTCCTGTCGATAGCAAAAACAACTGTAATAAAACACCTCTTCACTTTGCCTGCGAGAAGGGCAACATAGCTGCTGTGAGAGAGCTTATATCTCAGCATAAAGCCGACGTGAATGCCCAAGACAGTCAAGAGAATGTACCACTATTTCTCGCAGCCATAAGTGGACACATTGATGTTGTGAAGTGTTTAGTCGATGAGTTCAATTGTCCAGTTGTACATAAAGGTGTAAATGTACTGCATTTTGCTTGTATTGCATTACCTGTTAACCAGGCAGAAATGCTGATAGCTTACTATAATTTAGATCCAACATCCGTAAACGACAATGGGATGTCTATTCTTCATTATGCTGCCATGTTTTGTGATCAAGAAATGCTAAACTTTCTCATTACCAAGTACAAGTGTCCTGTTGACTGTAGAAATAGTATCGATGAAACTCCTCTTCACTGTGCCTGTCAGAAAGGGAACATCAAGGCTGTGAGGGTTCTCATGTCAAAGCACAATGCAGACCTGAATGCCCATTGTATGGGTAAGAGCGCCCCTCTAAATGAAGCTGCCTTAAATGGGCACACCAATGTTGTAGAATGCCTAATTAATGAGTTTGGCTGTAGTTTCAATGAGAAAGATGATACAAATAGAACCATACTACACAGTGCTTGCCGAAAAGGACACACTGATCTAGTAGAAACTCTGGTATCACGATACAGTCTGGATCTACTTTCTATTGATGATAATGGAGAAACTCCAATTCATCTAGCTGCCCACTATGGTCATCAAGAAGTGGTGAATCTTCTAATTACCAAGTACAAATGCCCAGTTGAGAGTAGAAACAGAGATAAGCAAACACTGCTTCACATTGCATGCATTAAAGGCCACTATGACTTGGTCAAGATGCTCATATCTAAGCATAAAGCAGACATGAATACACGTGATGGCTATTATGAGAAGACACCACTCCGCCTAGCAGTATTCTATGGTTATACTAAAATCGTTAAGTGTTTGATTGATGAATACAAGTGTACTGCAGATATCAAAAGTAGTGAAGGTACAGAAATTTTACATGAAGCTTGCAGATTTGGATACATTGAATTAGCAGAACTGATGTTAGAACACTACAATCTGGATCCCCTGTCGATTGATGAATATGGAAACACTCCTCTCCACACTGCTGTCTCAAAAGGCCAGAAAGAAGCAGCAAAACTGCTACTTTCTAAATGCAACAGTCCCGTTAATTGTAGAAACAAGGCCAACCAAACACCACTTCATTGTGCTTGTCACAGAGGTGACCTTGACACTGTCAAGATGCTTATTTTGGAATACAAAGCGGACTTGTATGCCAAGGATGAAAATGAAAATACACCAACAATGGCAGCAGCCTTAGAAGGAGAGACTGAAATAGTGAAAAGCTTAATCGATGAATTTGGCTATGATCCGAACATTAAAGGATACGATGGTAGAACTCTCCTGCACCAAGCTTGCATTTCTAGATCTGCTGATCTAGTTGAAGCACTCATAACAGGCTATAATCTTGATCTAGGGGCTATTGATGGGAGTGGAAATACTCTCCTCCATGCAGCTGCTATGGGAAAAGGCAGCCGGGTGATCAATCTTCTGATCACTAAATATAATTTCCTTGTTGATTGTAGAAACAACCGTGGTCAAACTCCACTTCATATTGCATGTTGCAACAATATCTGGGGTACTAAAAGGCTTGTATCTGAGCATAAAGCTGATCTGAATGCCCGGGATAAGCAAAATAATACCCCGCTACACTTGGCAGCAATGAATGGATTTACTAATATTATCAAGTTTTTGATTAAAAAATGCGAGTGTAATGCACAAATTAAAGGATTTGAAGGTAGAACCATACTGCACATGGTCTGTAGTGAAGTAGAATATGCTCCTCTGGTGGAAAGATTGATAACAAACTATGATTTGGATCCAATGGCTGTTGATGATAATGGAAACACTCCTCTCCACCTTGCCGCTTTGAAAGACAACGAAGAAATGGTAAACATCCTTATTACCAAATACAAGTGCCCTATTGACTGTAAAAATAAGAATAATGAATCTCCGCTGGATCTAGCCCTTGCAAATGGTCACCAGAATATTATCAGCTTGATGAAGAAGAATCTATTACCTATGATACCTCGGGAGGGATATATCTGTGCAGCTCAAACCTCAATTTGTATCGTTCAGATACCAAGCGATAAACCAATCAGTATTGTTGTGGATAGTGTCGATGATGAAACATTGCACCCCAAGCTACATGCAAAAGAATTCCTGCTAACACCCGTTGTACGTATATCATCTGATACAAACGTATTTAGTCCAGATAAACAAGCAGTGGTGGAGATATTTAAAACAACTGAGCTCCATGATAGTGAGAATAACCCCATTCCCATGTTCAGTAACACTCATCCTTCACAACCCCCACAGTGGAGGGATCTGAATCCTGACGATTTTGAGGTGCTTCAGGATCGTATTGTGTTCAACACAACTCACTTCAGTCTTTTCACGGTGATTGCTCGTCTTCCAACCCCAACTAGTTCCATCACAGTCACTCGAAACAAAGAATATCAAAAGCCTGTTGAGCTCACTATTTCAGAAGTATCAAATGTTAAAGTAGTGATACCTCCTTCTAGTATCAAGAGTGAATCCGCAGAAACGGAAGTGAAAATCACAGCCAATTTTGACCACCCTTCACTTTGTGATGAATCAGTTGATGCCACTGCTTGCATCACTCTAGAGCCACATGGCCTCGAGTTCAAGGAAAGAATACCAATCAGAATTCCAATTCCAGATTATGCCCAGATCACCAAAATGTACAGCAATGCAAAGTTGCAATTTTTGCACTCGAATGACCCCTTGGATAGCGAAAGCGCTAATTGGATGGTAATTCCAGAAGGTGAATATGAAATTGTAAAAGAAGATGGTGAACATATAGCAATTATTTATTCCACACATTTTTCAAACCGAAAAGCTGTGTGGCTTAACATTCCAAAGAAGATCAAGAAGGCAATTCAAGGTCCAATTCATGAATTCCGCAAGTGCATTGCAAAGCGATTTTTGAAGAGTTTTTCAGGAAGATGTCAAGTATTTATGTCTAGCGAAACAGTGATCGGGAATCTTTTAAATTTCAGCATTGCAGCTCTTTTGCACCCACTTCAAGAATGTCACGAAATTCCAAAAAATTACGACTATATGTTTTATGATAGTGAGAAAACACCAATTACAGTGAAGGGGTCCAGTCTTAAGCTAACTGTAGAATTAGCCGAATATTGTAGTAGCAAAGAATCAATGATATTTTGTGAAGAAGTTCAACTATCTGGAGATTTTAGTGCTCGAGCAGACTTTAACATTGCGTTAGATTCCAGTAACCCTTTCGTTGATGGAGCTGTTCTTGGTAAGCTGTCAATTGAGCATAGAGAAGCCAAAGCACACAAAATGAATCTCATAAAGGTAATTTTATGGCAATTATAGCTGAGCTAGTTTTCTTAGGTATATCTAGTGTGATTTTCATATTAGTTACAATTTAATTGATATGTAAAAAATTAAATTATTATGTAGCCAAAGAAAGCACCTATCGTGAAGCATATCGCATCTTCATCAGCTCATAAATCAAATCCTGAGAGCGAAGGACAAAAGTCAACCGCTGAGGAACCTGAAGTCATTGTCTATGTTCCATCATGTAAGAGTTTTTGAGTCGCATGCATATGTGAAGTTAATTTCAAACATTCTTGACTATAAAAATTCCTATGACCTTAGTATGCTAAACTCTAGCGGTTACCAGATTTAATTCTCCGCAGATTTTCTCAAATCTAACACTTGTGATTACATCTTATTTCTCTGCAGTGGATTCAACAGCCGTACTGAAGCCCAAGGACATATTTTCAGTGCAGACTCACCTCTGGCCAGCACGCCACAAGTGGCGAAGAATTGGAATGGCTGTAGAAATTGATCCTACTACCCTCGAGGTGATTCAAATGGATAATCGTCGCACAGATGATTGCTTCACTGAGGTGTTGACGAAATGGCTTAGGAGTAACAAACCTTCGCCATGCTGGAAGAACTTAACGACTGCTTTGCAATCAGTTGAAATTAAAGTATTTTTAGGTAAGTCACTAATAGTATTAATCTTGTGATTGTTGCAATATTATAATAATGTTATTTGTCTCTGCATGTAATAACAGATTCAACTGCAAAGGAAAGTGTGAGTTGCTAACTTGTATACAGTTGTTATAGTTACACACCACCATTCACTGTCCCTAACCATGCACCACTTCCTCCCCCCCCCCACCCCCACCAAAATAAAAAGGGAAAATTGGTATGTGTCATACTATTATGTTGCTACAGGTGACTCAGTCAGAGTCCCCAGTTCATGTGCATAAGAAAAAGTCTCCAGTCCCTTCTCCGAGGAAAAGAGCCCCAGTACCTCTTCCAAGAAAGAAAGCACCAACACCAGCTCCAAGGAAGAAACCTCCACTGCCACCCAAGAAGAAATCACTTTCAACCAAACAAGCTATTGCTGTACGTTATACTAATCCTTATCCTTGTCTTGTGTGGATCATTGTGACAGTAAAATTAAATGAATCAATAGGCTGCAGTTCGTCAACTCAACACATCACTGAATCAGTGGGAGAGTAATGTTGTTACTGAAATGGCCAAGACAATAGCTAACTGTACCGAACAAATGGCTATCCATGTGAGGTAATAAGTACATTCATCATAATGCCACTTGGTTATTGTATTTGAGAATGTGGTATTTGAATTTGGGTTTCAGAGATGATCATCAAGGTGCAGAGATAATTCGAGATGATTTTGCTGTCCTTGCTGGTAGCATTGTGTGTGAAAGTGAGAAGCTGATTACTATAGGGTATGAAGTAGCAGAAGCATGTACAGAGGAGACTCTCAAAAAGGTATAATAGTAACAATGTCAGATAAAGCTTATCTCACTCCATGCAAAACCGTAGGCTCTACAACAAGAGAATCTTCCGAAAATTGAGCCAATTTCTAAACAATTTAAGTTACTCTTGAGGGTTATGGAACCTTCTCATGCAGTGCATGGTGAGTTGATGCAGTAAAGTACATGTACATACCTGCATCACTGGTGATCGTTGTAACCTCATAGTTAACGACAGAGGAATTAAGTGGCAACTTTTGCAAAGATAATACTAGCTAGATATGAATGGGACCATGTAGCTTTGTCACATACTTCTTTATATTATACTAGCCACATGCAGTCAAACAAGGTAGTTAGATTGAACTGGGTTACTAGATAGGCATGCTAAAATAGCTACATCAAATCATCTATGCTGATATTGAGCCTAAAACGTTGACAATGTGCGCCTGATCTTGTAGGTGATGCTATTCTGGTAGATAATGCTGAGAATCTACTGTCGGTGGTTAAGAAGGTTACTGAGGATATTCAAGTAGCCACTATTGAAATTAAAGATCACAGTGTTCATGAGAGATTAGGACTCAAATGGGTAAAACGGGATGTCCATACTGTGAAAAAGTTTGGACCTGTGTTTATTCCCAAGAAATAATTGTATAGCTATTAATTTTTATGTGAGTGAGATTTTTTCAAGTTTTGGATGCTAGTGTGAGCTTTCAGTAGCTGTATACAATAAAAATAGCTAATTATTGAGCTTTGGGTATTTGTGCATTTACATGTCGTTTGTTTAACGAGAGTTTTCCAGTATGATTCATTACCTTGAATAAAACTTTAATACTGATGCAAAGGTTTCATTCATTTTGAAATACATAATATGCATGTGTAAACTAGATTCACACCTACACAACTTAATTATGTATATTAATCTAAAATTTTTAATGTTGACAATTATCTAGTTATTATGTAGATATGGCTTCACAGTAATTAATTTTAATAATCGGTATATGTGAGGGGAATAGCTAAGACTTTGATCACTCCTCTTTGGCCAGTAGCTGTTCCTTGTGCCAAGCTTCACGCATCTCCTGTAGATTACTGAATCCAAGCTTAGGAGTTACAATGTCCAGCCACAGTTTGTCTACACGCTGTTGAATTTCAGCAGGTAGCTGCCGTCCATCACCTGATCTTCCACCATTCTTACGCACCCGTTCAACACGCTCGTTGACTGGTAGTAGGGTGTCCCCAGCCTTCTGTGCAATGTTCATAGCAATTGCATGCGTATCAAACTTGCTGTGGTGACGTGCCATCTCTGCATGGGTTGTAGTATGAACCACTCGAGCGAGTGTATCTTCGTCGCAATCCACTCCAATGAACTTGGCAATCCGGCGCACACTTCCAGTATGGTCCTCGAGCAGGTCATCATAAAAGAACAGCAGTATATCATTGTCATGTCGATGCTCCCACCACAATACAAGATCATGTAGATTTATCTCAACCTGTGGCATGGAAGCCAGAGCCGTGTTGGGCAGTGAAACCCTTCCATTTAGCGAAAAAACCCAATCTGCATAGTAGTATGCAGATACAAGCATGTCTTTCTGATCCCTGAAGCAATAGATGTTCCTGCCTCCCTTGGGGATGAGAGGGTATGTAAGGTGGGTAGCTAGTATGCGAGGATTTGCTGGCTGTGGCATTGTGCCTGGATCCAGATTGAACACCTTTTCTGCCAACTCTATCCAGGTGAACACCTCAGTTTGGTATTCAAAATCGAATTCTGCTCCTCGCATTCGTAGTTGGTGGCATATATGCAGCAACCAGGTTGTACCACTCTTCGGAGCAACAGCAACTATAACATTATCAGGAAAAGGTTTAAAAGATGTCTCTCGGTTTTCCAGCTCTCTATAACACATCAATTTTCTCACTACTTCCTGTATTTGTCTCTCCTGGCTCCATTCTTCATTTTGAGTACCAACATTTGTCACAGAGTTGATGTCTGTCATTTCTTACTGAATGTACTTTTCTTGTGTAATGATATTAGTCACTGGACTCTTGCCGCACTGTCCACTAGCTGAATAGCAGTAAATGTAACTTGTAGAAGAGGTTGATAGAATAGTAGGATGACAGCACAATAATACGGTATTTCTAATACACAAAGTGTAGAGAAAGTTCTGTGTGCTAGCTGTGCAAGTAATGGCAAATAGCAGTGACTTAATTTCAATACATCAATTCAACATTCATCGAAGCTTTTCTGTGCAAGTGAAAAAGAAAACACCACTAGCTTAAATATAAGGAGAGGAAAAACGGAGTGAGACAGAAAACTGATAACAGCAAGAAAACATGACTCCAGTAGCTACAAGAAAAACAGAGACAAAAAATATGTTAGGGCTACCTAGTCAAGTTGACTAGGTAGCCCTAACATATTTTTTGTCTCTGTTTTTTGTCTCTGTTTTTTTTTTCTTCTGTTTTTCTACCTAGTCAAGTTGACTAGGTAGCCCTAACATATTTTTTGTCTCTGTTTTTCTTGTAGCTACTGGAGTCATTTTTTCTTGCTGTTATCAGTATTCTGTCTCACTCCGTTTTTCCTCTCCTTCTATTTAAGCTAGTGGTGTTTTCTTTTTTGTTCATCCTGATGAAGTGCATCACTTGCACAGAAAAGCTTCGATGAATGTTGAATTGATGTATTGAAATTAAGTCACTGCTATTTGCCATTACTTGCACAGCTAGCACACAGAACTTTCTCTACACTCATAATACGGTATTTCTAATACACAAACTTAAAATATATAGGAAACCAAACACATAGTAACACATTAACACAGCAAACACAGCAACAGCACATCCAGAAATATAGCTAGCACATTAACACACACAATTCCATTAAGTGAGAGCACAACCTAGCAACAGCACATTAAGACACAAAGATCAACACAATGAGTTTACTACATTTGCATTGGAATTTACAGTTAATCTACACAATATTATTTATAATCATGATGATTGTTGTTCATGATAATTATTATTGTACATTGTGCAAAATACAAGATGCTCTCCGTGCATGATGGTCTGCATGGCTGAGAATAATATCCTTAAGAGACTATACGTACCCAAATGTAGCCAGGAATTACGCAATTAAAACGACTAATGAATATCATAGGAAGACTTGCATGTATGGAGGGTATAAAAATAATAATAATGAGTCACAAAACAAATGCAAGTGTCCATAGTCCTGAATGAGTCACTGTTCATACATGATGCGGAAGCTGACCCTCAGCTGCTTGGAGGTCGATGGGCTCATGGAGTGCTCCCTTCGAGGCAGAAGATCTGGCCCCTCTGACAGACATAATTGAGGCTCTTAGTAGAGCGAAGCTCAGGCGGCAACGAATCCATCCCATCATTTTGCTGTAAGGAACATCTCTTCTCTCACTTAGCATTGCTGCGAGCCTCTTGAAAAATGTTGTGGCCGCTCGTGAGAATAATATCCTTAAGAGACTATACGTACCCAAATGTAGCGCTAGCGAGCTAGGTAGCTGCTGTAATTTACTGTAACACAGGATGATTGTTGTTCATGATAATGATATCAATACCGTATTTCTTCTAAAAATTCGGCATGAAAATAATAATATTGCTTTAGCTTCGCCGATTTTTTAGAGGTTAATATTCGACATTCTGCCTGCGTGTGCATTCTATTCCCGTTTATAGCATATACGCGTGACGACCTTTGCCGAAAATTAGGCAATCATTCGGTAAAGGGTGCCGAATAATTAGAAGGGCCGAATTTTTAGAAGAAATACGGTAATAATAATATTATTATTGTGCAAAATACAGGATACTCTCCGTGCATGAGGGTCTTCATGGCCGCTAAGAATAATTATCCTTAAAATCATTAACACAAATACCTATACTATACAGCATTAAAAGTCAATGCTATTTCGCAATTCAGTTAGAGCGAGAGCTCGAGCATGGCAGCATAGACCACACCCCTTAAAGTGAGGGGGAGTGGCAAAATCAATTAAAAGTGGGTGGACCAAGGGGCGTGTCTACATTATACGTCGGATTTCTGGTCGACTTCTAGAGTCAGCAATCAAATATCAGCCATCACATATAATCAGACACCAGTATCTCAGGAACTGAAAGAGCTATGATCACCATTCTTGCGCTGACTGGTAGCTCTAGTCAAATGCTGATCACATACCAAATCCAAAGTCTTTGCGATAAACCACGTGTGAGCTAGAGACAAAAATGTTCACCCGTCTGATTTATGCAACTACCAGACGTTTGTACCAAATTTCAGACAATTAATTCCCTCACCGCTAAAAATGATGTGTGAAGTGCCAGATTTGGAACTTATGACCACCTACCCTTGCTGTCACTGGCCACCAAATTTTAGCCCACAGTGTTACTTAAATCAAATATGACAAGGCTTTAAGTAGATACTCCTCATGTCATCAATATTCAGACACTTTTCAGGGGCGTACCCAGGATTTAATACAGGGGGTTTCTAAGTAGTTGCGCGCGAAGCGCGCGCGAAAAATTGAGCGACCACGCCCACTTTGGTGCCACGCCCTCTAATTAACGATCGCCGTTTAGCATGTTTTAGTAACAGTTTGCCAGATTCTCGAAGATTTTAGCAAAGAAACACAAGGAAAAACACCAGAGGAGAGTTCTAAGCTAAGTTTTAAGAGATTTTAGTGCCTGCAGATGGAATCTGGAAACCAAGGGGGTTTCCTATAGCAGCTAAGTCATACTAAGATAATGTTGAATCTGATTGCCAAGGGGGGTTTCCGGGCAACGAGGAAACAACTAAGGTACGCCCCTGCTTTTTATGGAAATCAGGTGCAAGACTTGGCTAAGAAATTCAAAATTGGGTAAAAGATCTTCAATTCATTAAATTAAGACATATACAGCCTAGTTATATGTTCTATTGGTCAATTTGTGATTATCCAAGGGTTGCAAAGGTGATTTAAAAATTTTATGATAATTTTGAATCCTTGAATCAGGAAAAATGGAACAAAAGTGTCTGAATATTGATAACGTGAGTAGAATCTATTTAAAGCCTTGTCACATTCAAGTACAGAAACATTGTAGGCTAAAATTTGGTAGCCAGTGACAGCAAGGTTAGATAGTCATATGTTCCAAATCTGGCAGTCCACACATCATTTTTAGCGGTGAGGGAACTAATTGTCTGAAATTTGGTACAAACGTCTGGTAGTTGCATAAATCAGACGGGTGAACATTTTTGTCTCTAGCTCACACGTGGTTTATCGCAAAGACTTTGGATTTGGCGTGTGATCAGCATTCGACTAGAGCTACCAGTCAGCGTAAGAATGGTGATCATAGCTCTTTCCGTTCTTGAGATACAGGTGTCTGATTATATGTGGTGGCTGATATTTGATTGCTGACTCTAGTGATTTCTTGATTGATTTCATGTGATTTCTCTGTTGATTTCCAGTGATTTCACTTGATTTCTGGGGAAGGTGTACGAGATTTCTCTCGTTGCGGACCCCTCGATCAGCAGTGAACTGTCGATTATGGTGGCTATTACCAACAGTAAACTTACTGACCTATAAAATACGCTCCCGAAACGGAAGGTTTTCCTCGCTACTTGGTTCTAAACAGCCTTCTAATCTTTCAAGTTTGCCGATCTAGCCAGCTTCAGGATCGAGATAACGAGGGGCGTGGCTTCAATCGCAGCTTACTGGTTATCTGATCATGAGTTGCCTCGAGAATCCCACTGATGCGTGTTCAATAGTGTGTAATGCAAAAGAAGACGTCCTAGCTAGCTATCAAAAGACTGCCTAGGATTTGCACTTACAGGAGTATTCCAGTTTGAACTCATGGTATGTTTAGGGTACCACAGCTGCCTGACTCAAAGGCTAGGATTGCATAAATATGCTGAATCAGTGAAGTACCTGCTTCCCTATAAGTTTAATACTGTAATAATACATTATTGTAATGTTAGAGCACGGTTGGATATAGCTACAGAAGCTGGTTCCATGCGTTTTATAACAATGCCATAGGCAAACCATAATTATATCTGGTCACCATGGTGAGTCTCATGCCCAGCCTCTATTCCCACGAGATTAGTCAGCTAGATGGTATTGATGAAATTAATGACTATCATGCATGAAATACCCTGAAAAAAGAATGGTATAACAAGTATAAAAAACAATTGAATAAAATTGAAGGATGAAGTAGGGATGGCAGTGCCAAAAAGTACACAAACAAGGTTTGTAGAGATAACGTATCACATCCACTATACATCCCTATGCTTGCTTTTTGAGTAGCCGTGCACACACGTATTATACATGGGGCAAATGCATGCAGGAATGGAAAATCAATACATGGTCAAAATATAGCGACACTTTGCATACTGAATCAGGAGTGCATGTATGATGTTAATAATCGAGAAAAGCAAGCGTAGGGATGTATAGTGGATGTGATACGTTATCTCTACAAACCTTATTTGTGTACTTTTTGGCACTGCCATCCCTACTTAATCCTTCAATTTTATTCAATTGTTTTTATAGCTACTTGTTGAAATTAAAGATCACAGTGTTCGTGGGAGATTAGGACTCACTGTGATTGAGTGGATAAAACGTGATGTCCGTGCTGTAAAAAAGTTTGGACCTATGTTTGTTCCCAAGAAATAGGTGTAGCTATTAATTAATTCTTGTGCGCAATTTTTTTTAAGTTCCAGCCATGAATCCCTCCTTTTTTGTAGCGCTGCGGAAAGGGAGGGTCTTAGCGTCGCAGGCTCTAGGGGGCTACGAGTCTAGAGGGGTCTGGGTTCGTCTAAAAGTAGCGATTACAGACCTCCAAGGGCCTGCAGTAGATCGTGAATATCTTGGCTCTGGCTAGGAGTACACTCATGAAACAAATTGCAGTAGATAACTCAATGAAAAATCTATCTATCGAGGCCTTAACCTTGCAAATCGGTCCCGCGGAATTGCCGCTAGCTTCATTTTCGCTTGTATTAAGTTTCTATGGAGAAAGTTTATGTGGGCGTGGCTTCGTAACGGTTTTGCCTACGATCGCGTTACAAGCGCCGTTGGGTAGAGCTCGTGGAGAGCTACCTTCTGATACTCGAACATTGATATTCCACTGGGAGAAATTCCGCGGAAAAACCGGTGAAATTTGGAGGTCTGTAATCGCTACTAAAAGGGCGCGCATACGTTGCTGGGCATATTAAATAGGGGCGTGGCGCGCGACTGGTTGTGTCGCGAGCCAGCCCCTCCTACGCAAAGAGAGAGGATCCGCGAGACTTGGCCCGTAGGATCTTTGATCGCAGTGGTGGACTCAGAGTCTATTTAATAAGCCACTGGATCCATTGCTGGTATGTAAGTATTATTTTTATCAACAATTTAGTATGTGATCATGAACTTGTGTGAGCGCCGCGCGAGAAGATAGACTTAGCTACTTACATAGAGCTAGTTTTTCACCGTCTAGAACTCTCGCGCACCACACTCCCCAATCCGTGGGAAGGAGGGGTGTGTGGCGCGAGACTTTGTTGAAGATCAGTCTAGACCATCCAACTAACATCTTTCCATGCTTTAGCCATGATATTTACATCCCAGTAGCACTTTATTTTTCTACGGTTATGATTTAGTTGATGAGGTAATTACCAGAAGACCTTCTGCGACTTGAAAATCGATATTATTATTACATCCCGAAGTCCCAATCCACAAATCGATTCGGCCAACCAATGAGGTAATTATGATGAAATGATGATGAAACCTGTGATGAAATTCGGGTGAATACTGCTTCAAAATGTTTAGCTTGCATGACAGGGTATTGGTACCCATAATTCGAACCTAGCGTAGAAGAGATCGTGGACTATCGATGATATATGGCGATTCTCTCAGTTCGCTTTCTTTAGCGAGCTTGCTCTCTGGGGGGATTTCCCTATTCAGTCCAGCACATGGCAGGTGGAGGTCACGTCCGGGTCAACCGGCTCAAGCCGCGCGCCCCAATATACGCGTATACGGAGCATGTGCAGTTTGTTGAGGTATCCTAGTTCAAATTATGGCAGCGTACGGTAACGCAGTGTAATACTTTTCATGAGGGACGCCGACGAGGGATGTAGTCTAAGTTTTTCATTACATCCCGAGTCCCAATCAACAAAAAACAATTCAGCCAACCGATGAGGTAATGATGATGAAACCTATGATGAAATTGGGATGAAATCTGCTTCAAAATGTTTAGCTCGCATGAAAGGTTGTTGGGACCCAGAATTCGAACCTGGCATAGAGGAGAGCATGATGATATAATATTATGGCGATTCTCTCAGTTTACTTTCTTTGGCGAGCGCGCACTCTAGGGGAATTTCCCTATTCAGTGTAGCATATGCCAGGTAAAGGTCACGCCTGGGTCAACCGGCCCAAGCCGCACCCCACCCCAATAGTATACAGTATGGAGCATGTGCAGTTTGTCGATAGTGCAATGGGCAGCATACAGTTGCTTGGTGTTTCATGAGGGAGTAAGGTTTTCATTACATCCTGAGTCCTAATGAATTCGGCCAACCGATGGTGTAATGTATGATGAAACCTCACAAAGCTAGCTTTATTTATCCACAGGGTTACATCAGCTAAGAGAACACATGAAGTTCAGCCGGCGGTACTTGCTGGAGAAAGTAGCTCTCAGCTTTTAATGTATTCACTAGATACAGGCGTCAGATACTCTACATTTTAAGTCTCAGAAAGGCTCCATTGACCCCCTGAATTTTCTCATAATTGCAATATATAGCATCAAGGGCTTATAGACCCCAAAGGGGGAGAGGGCATGTAACTGGCACCTGGCAAACTTCAAATGCATAGGCTAAAAATAGTAAATCCACATTATCAGTCCATAGCACTAATGCAGTCCAGACAGCAGCTGTTACTATAATTAGTTACAAACCACTGTCTGATTTGAACTTTGCTAGGTACACTATCATGTATGGCAGTTACATGCCCTCTCCCCCTTTGGGGTCTATAAGCCCTTGATAGCATGCACGCTATGTGCATGCCATGCCATGACCAACCTGACATTTGGAAGCTGTACGGCGCTGTCGACTTCATCTCCTATGATTGAAGCATCGAAACTTCTCACTATCGAGGTTGAGAGTCAGTCTCAGACTCCATCTCAGCGATGGAGGCGCCGGTGTCGATGTGGCTTTTAGACTGTGCATGCACTATGTTGACGACCTTTACCATATTATGCACCATCCAGCTACTGGGGATGTGGGCAAGTTTTCGTTATAGTATCTGACGTATGTATCCAGCAAATACTTTACAGGGTTGCATACAGGATTTTTTTTTCTGGGGGGGAGGGGGGGGATCTTACAGTTGACTTACTTTGTACATATACACCGCTGCCATGCGTATAGCAAATAAATCACACAATAATGCTATGATAACAAACAATGTCTTCTTGCTTGTGTATGTAATCGTATTATTAAATTTTGTGCTGTATACATAATTATTAGTATAATAATATTATTACATGTGTAATATTATTATGGAAGTCCCCCCCCCCCCCCATATGCAACTTCACACACTGTCTTTGCTGATGTACATGTAATCCTGTGGATAAATAAAGCTAGCCTCAAACAAGATAGTATTACTGTCAAAACATGGTCATTATGGTTGTTACTTGGTGCACCACCCAGGGAGAATTATCACGTATGTACAAATAGTATACCCTAGTACTGAGGATTGCACCAGAGAAAACTTTAATTTGTATTACACAAGTATGTTTAATGTCACAATCATGGGATAATGTGGCTTGCATGATCATGTACATGTTATTTAATAACAGTACATGCTAGCCCATTAGTATCGTGCGCATGCGCAGATGGAAGCGGTTGCAGGGGCCACACCCCTCCAACTAAGACTTAGTCTAAGTGTGCAATGGCGACGTTCTCGCTCTGCTCTAACGTTGTTACCGGACTACTGACAGGTATGACAAAGAACAGACCTTGCCTCTCGCTTCGCTCGAGGCTCTGTGGCTAGCGCCAGCGCTTGCTCAGCAAGCCAGCCTCTCGAAACGCGCGGCGCTTTCGCGCCGATCGTTCGATCGACAAAATGCGTCTCTAGCTGTAGCTTAGTCTCGTAGCCCAGCCCCCTTAAACGCACACGAAAAAGGGGTCTGGCAACATTGTGCACAACGAGTTGTCCCAAACTCTGGAATGTGGCGCGACCAATCAGATCGCTCCATTTGCAATCAAATCGCTATAATTATATATTCGCGTATTATAAACATATGCGTCTTTGTTCTCTTGAGCTCGTGCTCCACCAGCACCGAAGATCTACTGATCTAATCGAGAAGTGTGTGCGGCAAAGACGACAAAACGATCCGAAGGACTGATGGCAAGCAAAAATAGAACAGTCCTGGACGCAAAAAGTTGACTGTAGTTTCAAATTCAAACGAGAGACCGCTCGAACTCTGAAGATTTACTTCGAAATGGTGAGTGATAGAGGCAACGAAACTATCGTAGAAACGATAGCGATCGTAAAACAGGTCGTTTTGGCCAGCAAAAAGTAGAATAGTTTTCGAATTTAAAATGCGAAACCGCAAGTACGCAATTATTGCATTCCGCTGCGACAACTCATTGTACACAATGTTACCAGACCCCTTTTCGCGTGCGTTTAGGGGGCTGGGTCACGAGACTAAGCTGTAGCTATGGCCCGAGGCATTAAGGCCAACTCTTCTTTGTGCACACGGCTCTACAGTTCTGACCAATCCTGAGCCTTGTAGTGCGGACTTTCTCTCCGCCCGCGCCGCGCTTTCATAGCAACCAGGCGCTTCCAAGACGCGTATCCATGCCCTCATGTAATGACACGGACTATATAAGAAAATTGTCGCTCTGAAAAATATTTTTCGTTGTATATATATAATTATATATAGCCTGATATAGCACACCATGCCACGACCGATCTGAAGTTCGTCTCCTATGATTGAAACATCGAAACTTGTCAGTGTTGAGGTCTAGAGTCGGTCTCAGACTCCATCTCTGTAATTGAGGTGCCGGCATCGATGTGGCTTGTAGACTGTGTATGCAATGATCTTTTGCAATACTATGCACTGTTAGGACTATGCAGCTACACTGTTAAAAAAAGGGTGTTATGACAACACACTTTTGGGGTGTTCATACAGATGTGTAAGTTTTACGCCCAGGGGTGTTCTGCTGGGGTGCTGTGGTGACACCCCAAGGTTTGGTTTAGTAGGTGTTGTAGTAACACCCATAGGGTGTAATCATATAGTTACAGTGCATGCAGCTATATGCCCCATGAATCCACATTATTATTATGATGAACCAGCAGTTTTATTAATAATAATACGTCAATAATAATTATTAATAATTCAAGACTGTACATGTACAATGGATAAGAATAAGAGTCACATGATGACATAATAATAGTAATGGTTTCATGTACAGAATGATATACAGTTTCTCACTTTTACATTATAGTGATCTTAGTGAGTGAACTAAGCAATATGGTGGCACTATTCGGCACTTTTTGTTTGTCAACAACACCGAGCACATAATGTTGAATAAAAATCAGTATGGTGTACAATGGCTGTGGGTATACAATGTCAAATGCAAAGTACGATGCAATTAAGTTCACAACAGCTGTAGTTATGTTACCGCTCTCAGCCAACAGAGCTCTTTCAACCACAACAAAGAATTGTTGCCCCTCTTCTGATGTGAGCATTATGAGGTAGGGAGAACCTTTATCAATCTTGGCAATTTCACTCTCCAAGTTCACAGAATCCTGAAAAACATAGAAAAAAAAACATCAACATCAAGCCCAGTTGTATTTCTATTGAGGTAAAGGATTGCAAGGTATAGTAGCTAGTGTCGTATCGTGAGCGCAGTGTGCGAGTCAACTTGACAATCATTGAAACAGTACCAGACTGACAAAATACAATACACACACAGTATACATACAATAGCACGTGGCATAGAAAGTTCCAGAACATTCACAAATGAGCATGCGCAAGTATATAAAAACTAACATTACGTAATAATCCTAGATACTACAAGTAGGAGGGAGGGTGGGAGATAATACAGAATGGATGAGTGGGGGGGGGGGGGGGGGGGGGGAGGGGGCACTGTACACTATTATGAACAACATTTAAAAGTATATACCACCAAACAGCATGTGTTTAGAACTCCTAACCATAACCATCGTCTTCTATGAGTGATTTTACACTTAGAAAGTCTACAGTTATGAACCTAAGGGTGACAAAAATCTTTATCCTTCGTGAGTGTAACTCAACACCCGGAATTATCGTTTGGTTATTTCAGAAAATTATTGTGCAAAAGCCCAGCAATTTTCATCCTTCGTCAGGCATTTCGAACCACTATAAAAACTATACTATACATATACACATAGTAGAATGGACGTCAGACGAATTCTATATAATGCACACCAATGAACAGCTGCTTCGTGCTCTACGTGCACAACCTTGTGTGAGGAGTCAGAAAAAAACTATCTCCTGTATACTGTTCAACGGATGGGCCACATGGGCCACATGTATGCATTCGTCAGGCATTTCGAGCCACTATAAAAACTATACTATACATTTACACATAGTAGAATAGACGTCAGCCGAATTCTATATAATGCACACCAATGAACAGCTGCTTCGTGCTCTACGTGCACAACCTTGTGTGAGTCAGAAAGAAACTATCTCCTGTATACTGTTCAACGGATGGGCCACGTGTATGCATTAACCTAGCTATAGCTAGTAGTATAGCTATTATCTACGATTGCACTTACTTGAAATTGATAAAGTAGCTTCATGTTAGACGCTTTCCTTCCGGAGAGGAGGGTTGAAAGTAAGTAAAAAAAGTAAACCCCTTCATGATCTGCACATAAATCAATATTATAGTTAACAGTAATGCAATTAATAATGCAATTAATTAACTACTTACCATCCTTACTGATGCCTTCCTTTGTTGTTTCACCCTGGCCCAGCAGATCACGTAGAGTACCTCTTGACTTAGCCTCTAGCTTTGAGAAAGCAAATACCCTTTTAACCCAGAGAGACCAGTCTTTCGTTAACTCATCAGTTGATCCTTTCAGATCTTGCATTTTCCTGAACTCATGGCGAAGCTAAACAAATATGGATGAAGGTATAATTATTCCACGTTCCTTCATAGAATAGCAAGATGTGCTACCACTAGACTAGTGTGGATAGTTAACTCGGTCTAAATATGCAATAAATGTAAATGCCAAACAAATATACTGTATAATCAGAAAATTTGGTAGGAATTGAATGTTGACGGTCTGCCTAAATGACTACCACATTAAAATCTGCTTATTCACATGCCAAATCTGTTAATATTCTTCTATGGGCGATTTAGGGATCCAACTACCAAGTTTTAACTCCCTCCAAAATTTCTGGCTATATAGTACATGTGAATGTGATAAATTAATTCTGCTGAGCGCAATTAGAGTTTGACACACCATAATATTATAATACTCACTATTTTTCCATTCGTCATACATGGATATGTCTGCAAGACCTCCGTTGCCGAAGGACAACAATGACCGATCCATTCTCTACGGCGCATATAGGTAGCATCCATCAGCTGTTTCAGTGTTGACAATTTGGGCTTTGGCTTATCCCACTCAACACGAATGAGATCCTTGTTATTCTCATAGTCACCCTCTTCTTCAAGAAATTGTTCATCTTTCCTTTTCTTTGCAGGTGGAGGTGTGGACTCTACTTCATTTTCAGGATCATTTGTGGGCTGATCACCATCATCCTCAGGATCTATGTTTTCTTTGGTATCATATCTGCGAGAATTCCTGAACCTTGTTCGCAGTTGTTTCCTCCATGTTCCCTGCATGATCATATCATCATAATTAGTTTCACATCTACAGAACTCTCAGTAAAATCTAACAATGAACATAAATAGTAGCCATAGCGTCTGATCAAGCAAATACGGTACATATCAATCAATGTGTTGGTACATGTAAGTTAAGAACTTACATAGCCATTTCCAACAGGATCCTGCAATGTTGGGAACTTTCGGATAAGTTTGATACATATGGTTTTGTACTCGTTAGGCGTTGGATACCGTGTTGATTGGAGGATACGTGTTGCAAGAGCTGCAATGATCTCGCACCTCGCACCCTTTGTCACAACCCCCGTTCGAATGGACCCTTTGGTGCGATGAGAAAACTCTGTAGGTATCTCAAAGCTCTCCAACCAGCTGCTAGATAGTGTGGCCTTAGAAGGAGGGGTGATCTGAAATAGAAATACAGGTTGCATTAATATTTTTCATTGTATGATTATAGGGAATAGAAACTGAACAGACTTTTTATAAGTCAAAAGTACGGCCTATTCCATTTCAAATATTAAAGTGAGATCCTATTTAAACATCTCAGAAGGTGAGTCTATTTTCTGTAGTGGTAGCTGTATATATCGGCATGTACATAGCTACTTTTAAAAATTCTGGAAAAGGCTTACCTAGGCAGCTAATGTAGGTATGTCCCTTATATTGGTAAAACATAATTCTCTAAGCGTCAGGAGTAAGGGGGATAACTAGGTGTTATCTAAAAATTTTACACCTGATAAAAATTTGTTAAAAAATAATTTCAGGCAAACCTACCATTGACTTTGAACTGCAGGCAATAGAATCCGCTTTCGTGGGACCTTTAACCTTCTCCTGGAGTTTCTTCACGGCAATTCTGTCTCCGATAATCGGAAAGAGCTCTTTCAAGTCTTCCAAAGAGAGTTCTAGAAACGAAGAACCTGATATTTTGTTGCTCCTCAGCGTTTCAATTACGTCCCAATCCAGGCCTTCTTGTTCCAGATAAGAAGCAAGGTCTTCCTTCGACATAATACTTATGTCGTTGGCCATTTCTTTCGCACTTCTTTCTCTCTTTTTCAAACGATGGCACCTGCTCTGTTCAGTCGGCGGCTGCAGCTGCTTGGCCATGCGCATGCGCAAATTGGAAAAGTACGAAGAGGGCGGTGGGCTCTGCGCTCTTATTAGAACAGAAGAGCATGAGCAGTTCGACGTGTCACTACGCCTGCCCCTCTTGCGGCAAATTTGTAGATTCTCTAACAAATCTACTACGCCATGTTCGTCTCATGCACTTTGGTGTTCCAGGATTCAAGACCATGAAGTGTAACCTTGAAGGATGCCACAGAACATTTAGAAAGTATGCAGTATTTCGTAATCACATTTACAACTATCACTCTAACAAGCTAGAAGACGCTGGAAGAGCGGACATTACAGCCTGTAGTACTCCAGAAACTAGTCATGCAGTTGATCCAACTTTTATCGGTGAGGATGAACTACCAGGGATGGATGACCTAGACAGTGATTTCGCGGAGCTAATCTCACAAACTACACCTTCCATTTCTATGCAACGAGCAGCGGCTATATGGGTGCTAAAAACACAGGAAGTAAGGCGACTTCCTCAGTCTACTACCGAAGGAATAATGCAAGATGTTGGTGCTCTGTATGATGCTGCATTGTCTAATCTGCATGCTGATGTGACAGAGGCTTTAACAAAGGCTGGCGTAGAGAGTGCTACTATTTTGGAACTGAGCTCTATATTCAGTCCTTCTGGTCCCCATGGTAATCTGTTTAGTGGTCTGGAAACCCACTACAAACAGCAGCAATATTACAAGAAACACCTACATTTTGTGGTAAGTGTGTTTTTATTTGGTCCTTACACGTGTGTAGAATAATCTCATGCATATGCTCCTTCCTGTGTCATCTAGTGACAAAATTTTGGGGTGGAAGCATGATAAATGAATGGGCATATTTATCATGCCAAGTTCCTTGGGATGTACCGTAATATTTATTCAAATAGTAGCCACGGCTACTATTAATTTCAGCCTTGCTGGAGTGCAGCTACTAATATAATTTAATTAAAGTCAAATATTTAGGGGGGAGTCCCCCCCTACACATACACACTGGATGAAACCCTGTGTGTATACTATGCTCGAGCATACTAGAGTTATATTCTTTGTCTTTGTTACTGTAGGAACCTCAACAGATTTTGCTTGGTACTCGAACCAGGAGACGAGGAACGGGTGCAAAGCGGAGAGTAGTTGAAGAAAGGCATAGTATGATTTATGTACCTATCTTAAAGAATCTGCAGGCTCTTCTAAGTAATGATGCCGTGAGAAATGAGGTAATTCAACCTATTATTAAACAAGTAGAGGGGATTTAAGGCTTGTTGGGGAAATACTGAGCGTATATTAGGAGGCAAAGGGTAGGAAACGTTGTGTCAAGATTGAGTAAGCGATCTGTCTTTGGATAGACGGACAGACATGTGACACCCACTCATTAATTCAAATATCCAACTGTTGTCGTCTACATGCACCTTGCTCTTTATGTATATCAGTAGGTGACATGCATGTGTAATGTTAATTCTGTAGGTTTTTGAAGGACATATGGATCAACCTGGGTACTGCTCAGATTTCTGTGATGGAGAAGCTTTTAAGCGAAATCCTCTTTTTTTTCTTCACAAAGATGCTCTCCAGATTATGTTTTACTATGACGATTTAGAAATCTGTAATCCCTTGGGTTCCAAGAAGTCGATACACAAACTGGGTATTTGTACTATTATATATGCATGTACTGTATTATGCTCGAATACAAGCCTACCCCAAATAAACACCAGTCTCATTTTGAGAGCCTGGAAAGAGATAGAAGCCCAGGCTTGTATTCGAACATATAAGGTACATGTCCAAAAAAATTGTTGTGCTTTGTTCACGACATGAATATGAATACATGTATTTTAACCAGGTGTCTTCTATTATCTGTTGGGTAACCTTCATCCAAAGTTTCGTTCACAGCTGCGAAATATCCAACTGGCAGCAATAGTAAAGTGCAAGTACATCAAGCAGTATTCAATGGATGCTATTCTGAAACCTATCATTGATGATTTAGCAAAACTGGTAAGTAGAGGATATTCGACACATTATTTTGTGGAAGTAGATGTCGTAGGACTTAGTAGAGGTTGTATGTGTTTGGTGAGCATTATTTAGAACTTCCTTACATATTAGCTTGCACTGCATGACTCTTATTTTTATCGTAGGAAAAAGGTCATCCATTTCTCATCGAGAACCATTCTCGTACACTCTTTGGCACAATAACAACAATAGCTGCAGACAATCCTGCAAGTTGCGCTCTTGGGGGATTTAAGGAGAGCACATCTGCCGCTAAATTGTGCAGGCAGTGTATGGCAACACATACAGATGCATCTGAGAAGGTTTGTTATTTTATATAGTGTTGCATGTATGTACTAATCTACAACTGTGTGGCACACATATTTAGTAATGAAGAGAGCTTCATTTAGGGTTTCGTTTTAAGGAGGGGGGATGGCTGTGGAAGACAAAGTCAAAGCCACACTAATTCTCAAGGGAAGAGGGTGATTACCTGCACCCCCTACCTACATATAAACATAGCTTTGATGCACATTATTTAGTATACTGTGTTATTTTACATATAGTTTCGTGAACCTGACTTTACTCTTCGCACCCTTCATGATCACTTGCGTCACTGTGCTGAGATTGAAACAGATGAGGAGGCATCTACCAGATACGGGGTGAAGCGGAAGTCACTTTTGACCCAGCTACAATACTTCAATATTTGTAGTGGGGCTCTCATACCAGATGTGATGCATGACGTACTCGAAGGAGTGCTTCAGTATGAGGCTAAACTTGTTCTTTCACACGTAACTAGTGGCTGTCATTACATCTCCCTATCTCGTGTGAATCACCTCCTCGAATGTATTGAGCTAGGGTACATGGAAGTTTGCAATCGGCCATCTGCTGTTGTTCTCAACATGGATGATAAGCATCTAAAGCAAAATGGTATGGGAGGTTTGTATAATACCGTAGTGTCCCGAGTATGGAGGCTGCTACACTGCCCCCTTGAAGTGTGGTACATGTACATGGAGGCTTACCCAGGGCACTACGGTAGTATGCATACTTTGATTATTTGGATGTGTCTATTGTTTTGTACATGTGCATAGTTATACGTACATACATGTATGTACTCCAAGCAATCATAAATCTTTTACATGGTTATCTGCATACATTGTATGTGTATATCATATAATACAGCCTCTCAAATGTGGTTACTCGGACGGCTTTTACCTATTCTCGTTGGCAGCTGTGTCCCTGAAGATGATGAGAAATGGCAAAACCTGTTGCTTCTTCTTGACATTATGGAGATATTATTTGCAAGACGAATTACGGAGGACACGCCTGGGGTTTTACACTATCTAATTGAGGAGCACCACACCAACTTCACTCGACTTTACCCCCACCAATCAGTGATACCTAAGATGCATTTTATGATTCATACACCAAGGATAATGATGGAGTAAGTAATCATACTTTTTTTACACTCGATGTGAATGACTCTGTTCTCCCCAGCATACCTAAGGCATGTCAGTCCCAACAAACCTTCAGTTCAGAATTCCTTTTGATTTGGGATAACCCAAAACCTTGATGTAGTTACAGGCTCCACCCACACCATGCCCCCCTTGAATGTATTATGAAGACAATTATATTACATATGTATGTATTTGTGTACAGGTTTGGGCCACTCATTTGTCACTGGACGATGCGGTTTGAGGCGAAAAACAAGTACATCAAAGGCCTGGCTGTTCGAATGGGGAACTTTATCAACGCTCCTTACACTCTTGCAGTCCGTCACCAACAACTCCAGTGCTACTACAATCTAAACCAGGAGATTATTGGTAAGGAGTGTGAATGTGGACCAAGTGACACTGTCAGCACTGATATTCTTTCTGGGCTTGGCTTGGAAATGTCCCTTGCAAGTGAACCTTACAGGTATGCATAGCTAATGCTATTAATTTTACTCTATTCTTCACTCTCGTGGCTCTTTTTTTGCAGTACGAAGTGGGTGATCTATGATGGAATCGAGTACCGTAAACCATGCATTCTGATTATGGCTGTGGATGACGATGACGACCCTATGCTTGGTCGTCTCGAAGAAATTTTTGTAGTTTCAAGTGAAATCTACTTCAAAGTGTCCATGCAAACTATAGTACACTATTCTGTACATTTTCATGCATATGTCATCACATCACATTCACCCAAAGAATACAAACTTGTCAAGATTAATGATCTTTTTAGCCCATTTCCTCTTCATCCAAGAACTGTGAGCACCCTCACTTCTTCAGGTCAATATGCTGTTGTACTGAAACATGGTTTATGTACATTGTAACTACATGTACAATGTCACGTGTGTCAACATAAAAATTAATATTTAATATCTAATTTCACATCCATCCATCTCCACTGGAGATGAGATACTAGCTTGATGGTGTATATGCTGACAGTGCAAAATTTAGCGCCAAACCACACCAAGTGCATGGCCTACATGCCAAGTGGACTGTAATGTTAGCACTGTTCAAAAAAATGCTTTATCTCCACAAGAAAACAGGTTTGCACTTGCTTTAAGTGCATTATGAGCTGTCCAGAGTATAAAAAAATGCCCATGGGGTGTAACGTTAACACCCTCTGGATCATAGCAACACTCCCCCTACGTGTGAACACCCACAAAATTATTTGAGGGGTGTTTATTAACACCCTATTTTTAACAGTGTACTAGGATGTGGTCAAGTGTTTCATTAGCAGAATTAAGAAAAAGGGGAGACGTAAAGAAGGATAAACCACATTATTATCGATCATAGATTTGTACATTATACATTCCTCGTCCATCCCCTCCATCTAGCTACCACATCTGCTAGCTGTTATTGCATTTCCATGCTATGAATCTAATTAGCAGTTGGCTCTTAATGATATTCATGGAAGAAGCAGCACTACACTAATGTCTGTAGTATTATTACAGTGGCCTATGAATAATAATTTCTCACTCAATTAGAGCTCTATACCCTGCACATGCATCTGTATCATCTAACTAGCTGTTTGATGATCTTTATATAAGCTTATTAACCCTCGGCGCATGCGCGAGGGTTACGGTAGTTGGTTTGTCTGTCTGTCTGTCTGTTACCACGCTAGCTGCTACATACCTTGTTTGCGAGTCCAATTTGTGGTGTTGCAAGGTTCCTTATGACGTTCCCAATTCATGATTTGTGTGGATTTCTCCGAAAACGCTTTGTTCGCCAGTTTTGGCGTCATTTGTTGATTCTAAGCTTCTTGACTTTGCCCGAGCTCAGCGATAGCATTGACTTAACGTATAAATAGGTTGCACGCTATATACGGTATATACGTCCATAACCCTCAGCACATGCGCGGTTGCATCAATCCCGCCGCTCTGTCTACCAGCGAGCTTTTGACGATCGTGGCTTCTTTTCAATTCTAAGGCTTAACTGCCTGTATTCTTTTGACTCTCTGGCTTGTAAGCTTATGCATGCATGGCATTACAGTGCTTGAAACCAAGTGAGTTGCGATAATATTGGACATGCAATATTGCTCAGTGTAATTCAGTCTTGTGCCAAGGCTTTGCATCATACTATGATGCATAGTTCTTCAAGTTAAGATGTAGCTAGCTAGCTAAGTCACCAAGAATCGGAGGTTAGGCTACAGTGAGGAAGGTTGAGTTGATGTCGACACCACAGTGTGGAGTTTGATACAACACACTAGGGTTGTTGCTGCTATGAGTTGTTGAACCGTCTTAAATAACACTGCTGTGCAAGTATAACATTAGCCTCATCCCTATCTCGCCCTGGCCCCAGCCCTTTAGCTACCCGCTTTTCTGCATGCAACTGTTGAAGCATGTAGCTAATGCCATGCAGCGCGCCGAGGGTTTTGTGCTCGAGAGAGCTCTACTTATGGTAGCATGAGCAGAGCACATGGCCTGCAGTAGGGTAGTCTCATACCCAGTCCCAAATCCCTGTGCAAGGAAGGGTCTGGTGACATTGGAACAGTTTCTTGGTTGTATGAGTGCATGACTTCATTCAAATAATATTATTATGCAATCAATCACATGCCAGTACCACATTGCTACAGAATACAATGCAAAATCATGGAACTGCATTCTCATTGGCTAGCATTAAAATACCAGCTGGTATATTGTACAGTCATTGCTGCACGACCAGATGCAAGGTCACATAAAAATCGTAGAGCTGCAATCTGATTGGCTTTCACAAAAGTAAGAATGCTGAGCTTGCAAGAACCAAGAAAGTGCTTAAATGTCACCAGACCCTTTTCCCTCTTTGAGGGTGGAGTCTGGGAATGAGACTAGCAGTAGGGTGGAGTTAATAGGCGTGGTTAATAAAAACGCCGTGTTTGCAATGCTTGTGAGCCTTATCAAACCCATTATGAAGCCAGTTTTTCGATGATTTCAGCAGATTTGCTGTGCTTACAATTACTTAGATGCCTAGATCTCCAGATCTGGCAATTTTCATGCTGACAAACATATAGATGGACAGAACCGACTACCTTATACCCCTTGCAGATGTGTTACAGTACGAGGTAATAATAGATATTGTGGTACTGAGCCATATTATATTATCAATTTACGTCAAAGGATGCCAACAATAGCTAAAGTTGCTTACCACACACATGCATGCATGCATGCACTGCAAAAAATTGTTTGCTATTTTAACACAAATTCTTTGTCATCTCAGTTGCAAACATTTTAGGGTGTTGCCATGACCACCTGTGTGATATAGTTAGGCAATTGTTTTCATCCTAAGACTATTCTTGATATATTCATATCATCCACCCCCTTTTGATGCATGCACCTCATACTGGTATTCATATCCTGGTGACATTCCATCTATCAACTTTCTTCTATTCATGCATGGAGGAGTGTGACACCTGGCAAAATTAAGGGGAGGATCATATGGATGTCAAAGAGGTAATAAACAATAATTGCCTTTTTGTACCACACACGCAGTGATGGAAGCAGAATAAAACTAGTTTGTAATTGAAGTAACAAAGAGCTCATGTTAAAATAATGATTCACTTTTTGCAGTGCAAGCCTTCCATTGGACGAATATCTCCTGCATAGCTACTGACATGATATTGATCTGTGGGTAGCAGCTGAGGGTTTCAAAGCACCTTATCGCTAAGTATACTAGCTGTGGTTTGAACCTTTTAGTTCAGTACTACAAATTGGTCTTGCTCTTGTATTATAACCTGCATAATCTTGGCATGTTGATATGGACAGGAACCGAGGAATTAAGAAATCGTGGCCTTGGGCATTCATTTTTACCCCTAAAACAGTGCAACGTTAGTGACGTAGGATGTAGGAGTTATACTGGAATAAGATAAAATACCTGTGCAAGAATTGGGGGGCCGAGGTGCTTGCTTGATATGACCGATTACCGTATTCGCTCGATCAGATGCTGCTCTCAATTACTTGCCGCTCTCGAATAGTTGCTGCACCTCTGGAAGTGCTGAATGAAATAGTCGCCGTTCTCGAATAATAGCTGTGCCACGCTTATTATTTGAGAAGCACATTAGCATGTGAACATGTCTCACGACTCGTTCTCGATGGTAGGTACAAGAAAAGTACTATTTAACAGTTTTCTAGAACAAGTTCTAACCTTTTACATCCTAGTTCAGTGGTATTAATTGACTGTTTCTCTACGGATTGCCTCTCTGGCAGCTACTGGCATTAATAAATGCCACATAAACTCTAGCGATGAAATAAATAGTAGCCGTGGCGTCTGATCGAACAAAGACGGTATGCATACTTGCCAGGACCGGAGCGACTTGGGAACGGCACCATTGTATCTTTGCCCCTGTAGTGAGAAATAAAGACACTTTGATGGTCATCTGATTACAAAATTTACCTCGAGTCTATAGCATCATCTCTGCATGATTCTCGTAATATCTTTGTCTGCATATCGTCTTGTAGAGGAGGTAAAGATCTGTCCATAGAACTTTAATAGTAAGATCTGAAAGTGTTCCTATATGGACTTAGCGTAAAGTGCCAATTATCGACATACGGTTTTCTCCCGCGTATGCTGTTGCTTAGGAACATCGCCTGAACTTCGAACTTGGACCAAAAGGTAGGGGGTCGCCAGGGCTACAAGTACCTAAAGTCTCAGGGGGCTGCCTGTCAAAATACGTCTGCAATGGCAATTTTAGCTTATAATTGCGAATGCCAATTATCAACAGTCGGTACGTATTATCGGCACACCGTATACTTTCAATACAATCAATTATCGTCACTTGGAGCTTTGTCATCACAGTGCATGCAATCCAAGAGTAAGAAAATTATATAAAAAATACCAGCAGGTGCATAATCATGAGCTCTAACTACTGAGACAACTTCATGTTCATAGGTGAGCTTGTTCGATCTTTATCGTTTTTTCAATCTTGGCAGAAGCGCCTCGGGAACGGCACCATCGCGTCTTTGCCCCTGTATTGAGAAAGTAAGACACTGTGAGGGTCATCTTATCACAAATGAAGCAAAACTTACCTTCAAAAGTCCAGCCTGAAGCATAGAAGCGAGTCGCGATCGACCACGCGAAGTTATTATTAAACGCGCCACGCCCACTGCCTATACTAAGGCCCTATGTCGATAATCGATACCCGTATTTCCGATAGTTGATACCTGTCGGTAATTGGCACATTACGCTACATGTATGAGCCTCGTGATTCACTCCTCTGCTTCAGACATTTGAACCCAAATCCCAATGGTCAAGCCTCAATTATCGTCCATGGACATTTGTTATCAGCCTCTCACATGTAGTATTATAACAATTATCAGCAAAATCAAGTCTTTTAAATTGCAATTCCTGGTCAACAGTACTGAAACAAGCAGGTATGATTACCAATTATTGCAACCAACTTGTTCTTTTACTGAGAACGAGTTATGACTACTCATTACTGCATTGATCATGATATGCTAAGATTAATTTTAGCAATGCTTTCTGGGGTTCTTATGAGTACTATCTCCATTCTTCTGATCTGGATAAAAGTAAGTGTCTAATATCAGATTAGTCCACCTAGCTGGCTTCTAGCCCTTATAGCTAATTGATCACCATTCAGTACGCCCATTCAAATTGGTTCTATGTAAAAGTAACTGACTTCTTCAAAAGAGCCAAAACCATGCCTAAACACTGATTCAGTCTTCGAGCACAAATGGAAGTGCGCATCACCTTTGTATTATGCTGCAGCCCTGTTTCATGGTCAAGCCTTCTCATTACCAAATATATACTAGACTAAGTGTCCTGTTGATTGTAGAAACCACTTAGCCTGTACCTATTTATGTTGTAAGTTGTCTTGAATCATGAGTATTAATTTTATTCCGATACAATAATAAATGTTTAATAAATACTTTGTGTCAGTCTGTGAGTCTGACAGCGTAGTCAAGTGCCTATGAGTCAGTAAAAGTTTTTTTTCCTATTCAGGCAATAACATAATCAAAATATTGTGAGGGTTGTGATACTTCCAGAACATTATGCTTTGAGTGAACACCTAGAAATAGATGTACTGAACTACTTGTACTAGCCCCACCCTTGTACTATTATAATACAAGCAACAATGTTGAGCACAAACAAGGTTGTTTAAGGGTGATTTGGTGGCAGGCAAGAATAGTGCACCCAGGAGGAATATTGAGCACACTCCAGCCTCTTTATTACCGTCTTCTATCAGTCTGCACACCACAAACCATTTTAAGTCTGCATCTTTAAATTTTCCTTCCTGGATAGAGGAGTCAACCTTTTTATCTTTCATTTCTAGTGGACCTATATTATAGCTGCATTAAATTTTGCTATTCCTGTAGTTCTTCGTTTTCACTACTACCATTAGAATACTAGAGCTCTCTCGAGCATAAAATCCTCGGCGTGTTGCATGGCATTAGCTACATGCTTCAGTGTTGCATGCAGAGAGGGGGTAATGGGCTTGGGGCAAAGCTAGCTACTATAATAATAGGAGCTGGGGACAAGGCTAATGTTATACTTGCACAGCAATGTTGTTCAAGGTTCAATGGCTTACAGCAGCAATAACCCTGGTGTGTTGTATCAAACTCTGCACTGTGGTGCCAATATCAACTCAACTTCCCTCTGCCATAGCAACCGCCGATTCTTGGGGACTAAGCTAGCTTCTTCAAAGCATCTTAAAGGACTCTGATGCAAAGCCTTGGTGCAAGACTGAAGTACACTGAGCAATAATATTGCATGTCCGATATTATTGCAACTCACTTGGGTCCAAGCACTGCAATGCCATAACATATTATTATTATTATTATGGCAATGCATAAGCCAGAGAGTCAAAGAGTACCACAAGAATGCACATGGCAATTGGCAGCTAAGCATACAATGTCATACCCTTAGAGTTAAAAAGAAGCCACATGCACTGTCATCCCATGATCGTCGAAAGGTCACCAGTGGACTGGGTGGCCAGGATTCATTTTGCAATCATGCCTAATGCACATGCGCTGAGGGTGAATAGACATACATACCGTATATAGCATGCGACACACATCTTTCTATTTATACATAATGTCATGCTATCACTCGCTTGGGAGAAGTCAAGAAGCTTAGAATTAGCAAATGACGCCAAAACTGGCAAACAAAGCGTTTTTGGAGAAATCCACATAAATCATGCCTTTGGAACGCCATAAGGAACCTTACAATCCTGTACTTTGGACTTGCAAACGAGGTATGTAGCAGTTATAGCTTGGTAACAGACAGACAGACACACACACACACACACACACACACACACACACACACACACACAGAACGACTACCGTAACCCTACGGCGCATGCGCCGAGGGTTAATAAACACAGGATTCAGTAAAAGGTGGGCAGGTTGGTCAAAAAAGGATGCTCCCTTATGACTTTGTGGTTTCTTTTGTCTGTGTGTACAAATTAATTTTTAAATTAGCAAACCCACCACATAATTGGACTTGAATGCTATCTTAGATTGGGCTACTCTAAATTATCATAATATGATTATGTATTTGTTATGTGTACTAATATTAAGTTGATGTGTTTACATGTATACTTACTGTACATGGCCTTACATGTTAATTGGTAGAAACTTGCACGCACAAATAATACTAAAGCACTAACGTTTGGTATAAATATTTGCAACTTATGTATATTATATCCCTGTGTAGAATCAACGTGTAAATCGAAGCAACGGCTTGTGGCAGTTGATTCATCGGCAAGAAATTCTAATCAGACGTACAGTATTACAGTGAACAGCTATTTACGTGTAGCCATTACAGTAGCTAACTGTGTTCTTTAGCTACGTACTCAATTGACCCATACGAAAATGGCAAAGAAAATGCCAAAGATTGTTACAAAAGATTCGGTATTTGGTGAAGGGGACAGTTACCGTTTCCGTTTAGCAATTCAATTTGGACAAATTGAGCATGTCAGCAAGTTCATCGAAGAAAGATACGCAACTGTTAACTTAGGTGGCCTCCTGCACTATGCTCTCTCCTATGATGAAGTCGAAATAGTACGACTGCTGATAATGAAATTCAAATGTTCTGTTGAATGTAGAAATGAGTTAGGTGAAACACCACTCCATCTTGCCTGCAAAAAGGGTGATCGTGATGTTGTCCGAATGCTTGTGTCTGAATACAAAGCTGATTTGCTTGCCCGTGATAACGATAGCAACACACCATTGAGTATAGCAGTCATAAATGGGCAAGATGAGATCATATCATGCTTGATTGAAGAATTTAAATGTAATCCAAACGTCAAAGGATTCAAAGGTCAGAGTTTACTTCACCAAGCTTGTGATTCAAGAAATGAAAAGCTAGCAAAAAGGCTGCTCTCAGACTACCTCGTAGATCCATTGGCTGTCGATGATAATGGTGATACTATTTTGCATATGGTGGCCTCTCATGGTAGTATGGAAATGCTAAATCTGCTGATAATGAAATTCAAATGTTATGTTGACTGTAGAAATGAGTTAGGCGAAACACCACTCCATTTTGCCTGTAGAAAAGGTGATCGTGATGTTGTCCGAATGCTTGTGTCCAAGTACAAAGCTGATTTGCTTGCCCGTGATAACGATAGCAACACACCATTGAGTATAGCTGTCATAAATGGGCAAGGTGAGGTTGTATCATGCTTGATTGAAGAATTTAAATGTAATCCAAACGTCAAAGGATTCAAAGGTCAGAGTTTACTTCACCAAGCTTATGATTCGAAAAATGAAAAGCTAGCAAAAAGGCTGCTCTCAGACTACCTCGTAGATCTATTGGCTGTTGATGATAATGGTGAAACTATTTTGCATATGGTGGCCTCTCATGGTAGTATGGAAATGCTAAATCTGCTGATAATGAAATTCAAATGTTATGTTGACTGTAGAAATGAGTTAGGCGAAACACCACTCCATTTTGCCTGTAGAAAAGGTGATCGTGATGTTGTCCGAATGCTTGTGTCTGAATACAAAGCTGATTTGCTTGCCCGTGATAACGATAGCAACACACCATTGAGTATAGCAGTCATAAATGGGCAAGATGAGATCATATCATGCTTGATTGAAGAATTTAAATGTAATCCAAACGTCAAAGGATTCAAAGGTCAGAGTTTACTTCACCAAGCTTGTGATTCAAGAAATGAAAAGCTAGCAAAAAGGCTGCTCTCAGACTACCTCGTAGATCCATTGGCTGTCGATGATAATGGTGATACTATTTTGCATATGGTGGCCTCTCATGGTAGTATGGAAATGCTAAATCTGCTGATAATGAAATTCAAATGTTATGTTGACTGTAGAAATGAGTTAGGCGAAACACCACTCCATTTTGCCTGTAGAAAAGGTGATTGTGATGTTGTCCGAATGCTTGTGTCTGAATACAAAGCTGATTTGCTTGCCCGTGATAACGATAGCAACACACCATTGAGTATAGCAGTCATAAATGGGCAAGATGAGATCATATCATGCTTGATTGAAGAATTTAAATGTAATCCAAACGTCAAAGGATTCAAAGGTCAGAGTTTACTTCACCAAGCTTATGATTCGAAAAATGAAAAGCTAGCAAAGAGGCTGCTCTCAGACTACCATGTAGATCCATTGGTTGTTGATGATAATGGTGATACTGTTTTGCATATGGTGGCCTCTAATGGTAGTGTGAAAATGCTAAATCTTCTCATTGTTAAGTACAGTTGTCCTGTCAATAGTAAAAACAACTGTAATAAAACACCTCTTCACTTTGCCTGCCAGAAGGGCAATGTAGCTGCTGTGAGAGCGCTTATATCTCAGCATAAAGCCGACGTGAATGCCCCAGACAGTCAAGATAATCTACCACTATTTCTCGCAGCCTCAAGTGGACACACTGATGTTTTGAAGTGTTTAATCGATGAGTTCAATTGTCCTGTTATAGAGAACGGTATAAATATACTATATTTTGCTTGTATTGCAGGACCTGTTGACCAGGCAGAAATGCTGATAGCACACTATAATTTAGACCCAACATCTGTAGATGACAATGGGATCTCTATTCTTCATTATGCTGCCATGTATTGTGATCAAGAAATGCTAAACTTTCTCATTACCAAATGCAAGTGTCCTGTTGACTGTAGAAATAGTATCGATGAAACTCCTCTTCACTGGGCCTGTCAGAAAGGGAACATCAAGGCTGTGAGGATTCTCATATCAAAGCATAATGCAGACCTGAATGCCCATTGTATGGGTAAGAGCACCCCTCTAAATGAAGCTGCCTTAAATGGGCGTACCAATGTTGTAGAATGCCTAATTAATGAGTTTGGCTGTAGTTTCAACGTGAAAGATAATATAAATAGAACCCTACTACACAGCGCTTGTCAAAAAGGACACACTGATCTAGTAGAAACTCTGCTATCACGATACAATCTGGATCCGCTTTCTATTGACGATGATGGAGAAACTCCACTTCATCTAGCTGCCCACTATGGCCATCAAGAAGTGGTGAATCTTCTAATTACCAAGTACAAATGCCCAGTTGAGAGTAGAAACAGAGATAAGCAAACACTGCTTCACATGGCATGCATTAATGGCCACTATGACTTGGTCAAGATGCTCATATCTGAGCATAAGGCAGACATGAATACACGTGATGGCTATTATGAGAGGACACCACTCCGCCTAGCAGTACTATTTGGTCATACTAAAATAGTTAAGTGTTTGATTGATGAATACAAGTGTTACAGTACTGCAGACATCAAAGGCAGTGAAGGTACAGAAATTTTACATGAAGCTTGCAGGTTTGGATACGTTGAATTAGTAGAACTGATGATAGAACACTACAATTTGGATCTCCTGTCGATTGATGAATATGGAAACACTCCTCTTCACACTGCTGCCTCAAGAGGTCAGAAAAAAGCAGCAAATCTGCTACTTTCTAAATACAACAGTCTCATTGATCGTAGAAACAAGGCCAACCAAACCCCATTTCACTGTGCTTGTCACAGAGGTGACCTAGACACTGTCAAGATGCTTATTTCAGAGTATAAAGCAGACTTGTATGCCAAGGATGATAAAGAAAATACACCAACAATGGCAGCAGCCTTAGAAGGAGAGACTGGAGTAGTGAAAAGCTTGATAGATGAATTTGGCTATGATCCGAATATTAAAGGATACGATGGTAGAACTCTCCTGCACCATGCTTGCATTTCTGGATCTGCTGATCACGTTGAAGCACTCATAACAGGCTACAATCTTGATCTAGGGGCTGTTGATGGAAGTGGAAATACTCTACTCCATGCAGCTGCTATGGGAAAAGGCAGCCGAGTCATCAATCTTTTGATCACTAAATATAATTTCCTTGTTGATTGTAGAAACAACAGTGGTCAAACTCCACTTCATATTGCATGTTGCAACAATATCAGAGGTACTAAAACGCTTGTATCCGAGCATAAAGCTAATCTGAATGCCCGGGATAACCAAAATAATACCCCGCTGCACTTGGTGGCAATGAGTGGATTTACTTTCATTATCAAGTTTTTTATTGAAAATTGCGAGTGTAATGCACAAACCAAAGGATTTGAAGGTAGAACCATACTGCACATGGTCTGTAGTGAAGTAGAATATGCTTCACTGGCGGAAAGATTGATAACAAACTATGATTTGGATCCAATGGCTGTTGATGACAATGGAAACACTCCTCTCCACCTTGCTACTTTGAAAGATAACGAAGAAATGGTAAACATCCTTACTACCAAGTACAAGTGCCCTGTCAACTGTAAAAATAAGAATAATGAATCTCCGCTGGATCTAGCCCTTGCAAATGGTCACCAGAATATTATCAGCTTAATGAAGAAGAATCTATTACCTATGATACCTCGGGAGGGATATATCTGTGCAGCTCAAACTTCAATTTGTATCATTCAGATACCAAGTGATATGCCAATCAGTGTTGTTATTGATAGTGTCGATGATGAAACATTGCATCCCAAACTACACGCAAAAGAATTCCTGCTAACACCCGTTGTACATATCTCATCTGATACTAATGTATTTAGTCCAGACAAGCAAGCAGTGGTCGAGTTATTGAAGACAACTGAGCTCCATGATAGTGAGAATAACCCCATTCCCATGTTCAGTAACACTCATCCTTCACAACCCCCACAATGGAGGGATCTGAATTCTGACGATTTTGAGGTGCTTCAGGATCGTATTGTGTTCAACGCAACTCATTTTAGTCTTTTTACGGTGATTGCTCGTCTTTCAACCCCAACTAATTCCATTACAGTCACTCGAAATGAAGTAGATCAAGAGCCCGTTGAGCTCACTCTTTCAGAAGTGTCAAATGTTAAAGTAGTGGTACCTCCTTCTAGTATCAAGAGTGAATCTGCAGAAACAGAAGTGAAAATCACAGCCAGCTTTGACCACCCCTCACTTTGCGATGAATCGGTTGATGCCACTGCTTGTATCACTCTAGAGCCACACGGCCTCGAGTTCAAGGAAAGAATACCAATCAGAATTCCAATTCCAGATTATGCCCAGATCACTGAAATATATAGTGATGCAAAGCTGCAATTTTTGCACTCAAATGATTCCTTGGATAGTGAAAGTGCTAATTGGATGGTAATTCCAGAAGATGAATATGAAATTGTAAAAGAAGATGGTGAATATATAGCAATTATTTATTCCACACATTTTTCAAACCGAAAAGCTGTGTGGCTTAACATTCCAAAGAAGATCAAGAAGGCAATTCAAGGTCCTATTCATGAATTCCGCAAGTGCATCGCAAAGCAGTTTTTGAAGAGTTTTTCAGGAAGATGTCAAGTATTTATGTCTAGCGAAACAGTGATTGGGAATCTTTTAAATTTCAGCATTGCGGCTCTTTTGCATCCCCTTCAAGAATATCATGAAATTCCAAAAAATTACGACTATATGCTTTATGATAGTGAGAAAACGCCGATGACAGTCAATGGGTCCAGCCTTAAGCTAACTATAGAATTAGCTGAATATTGTTGTAGCAAAGAATCAACAATATTTTGTGAAGAAGTTCAACTATCTGGAGATTTTAGTGCTCGAGCGGACTTTAACATTGCGTTAGATTCCAGTACTCCTTTTGTTGATGGAGCTGTTCTTGGTAAGCTGTCAATTGAGCATGGAGAAGCCAAAGCACACAAAATGAACCTCATAAAGGTAATTCTATGACAATTATAGCTGAGCTAGTTTTCATAGCTATATCTAGTGTGATTTTCATATTAGTTACAATTTACTAACTTAGGATTGAAATATATTATTATGTAGCCAAAGAAAGCACCTATCATGAAGCACATCGGACCTTCATCAGCTCATAAATCAAATCCTGAGAGCGAAGGACAAAAGTTAATCGCTAAGGAACCTGAAGTCATTGTCTATGTTCCATCATGTAAGAATTTTTGAGTCGCATGTGAAGTTAATTTCAAACATTCTTGACTAAAAATTCCTATGACCTTTAGTATGCTAAACTCTAGTGGTTTCCATTAATTCTCCGCAGATTTTCTCAAATCTAATACTTATAATTACATCTTGTTCTCTGCAGTGGATTCAACAGCCGTACTGAAGCCCAAAGATATCTCTTCAGTGCAAGCTCACCTCTGGCCAGCACGCCACAAGTGGCGAAGAATTGGAATGGCTGTAGAAATTGATCCTACTACCCTCGAGGTGATTCAAATGGATAACCGTCGCACAGATGATTGCTTCATTGAGGTGTTGACAAAATGGCTAAGGAGTAACAAACCTTCGCCATGTTGGAAGAACTTAACAACTGCTTTGCAGTCAGTTGAAATTAAAGTACTGTTAGGTAAGTTTTTGTGTTGTGATTGTTGCAATATTATTAATTTTGTCTCTGATACAACAGATTCAACTGTTTGCTCATCAAAGGAAAGTGTGAGTTGCTAATAGAGTTATCATAATTACACACCACCATTCACCCCCTCCCCCCACCCCCAAAAAAAGCTAGTCTTGAATCAGTAGGCGATCCTGGACCTTTATAAGTGAAGGATAAATTTACGGAATATGTAGCTGGCGCTATCACTTGCTGTATGGCGATGATTGAGTGATCTTACCTTGCTTAGAGCATGTAGAGCGAGGAGACTGAAATATAATCACAGACATACTATTACCAGGGGTATGTTGTTACAGGTGACTCAGTCAGAGTCCCCAGTTCATGCGCATAAGAAGAAGTCTCCAGTCCCTTCTCCAAGGAAAAGAGCCCCAGTGCCTCTTCCGAGAAAGAAAGCACCAACACCGAAAGCACCAACACCAGCTCCAAGGAAGAAACCTCCACTGCCACCCAAGAAGAAATCACTTTCAACCAAACAAGCTATTGCTGTATGTTACTAATCCTTGTCCTTGTCTTGTGTGGATCATTGTGATAGTAAATGAATCAATAGGCTGCAGTTTGTCAACTCAACACATCACTGAATCAGTGGGAGAGTAATGTTGTTACTGAAATGGCCAAGACGATAGCTAACTGTACTGAACAAATAGCTGTCCATGTGAGGTAATAAGTACGTTCATCATAATGCCACTTAGTTATTGTATTTGAGGATGTGGTATTAATTTGGATTTCAGAGATGATCATCAAGATGCAGAGATAATTCGAGATGATTTTGCTACTCTTGCTGGTAGCATTGTGAGTGAAAGTGAGAAGCTGATTACTCTAGGGGATGAGGTAGCAGAAGCATGTACAGAGGAGACTCTCAAAAAGGTATAATATTATTATTATCATAAAGGTTATCAAATCATACTCACTCCACGCAAAACCATAGGCTCTACAACAAGAGAATCTTCCGAAAATTGAGCCAATATCTAAACAATTTAAATTACTCATGAGGGTTATGGAACCTTCTCATGCAGTGCATGGTGAGTTGATGCAGTAAACTTCATGTACATACCTGCATCACTGGTGATCGTTGTAAGCTCATAGTTAACGACAGAGGAATTAAGTGGCAACTTTTGAAAAGATAATATTAGCTAGATATGAATGGGACCATGTAGCTTTGTCACATGCTTCTTTATATTATACTAGCCACATTCAGTCAAACAAGGTAGCTAGATTGAACTGGGTTACTAGATAGGCATGCTAAAATAGCTACATCAAATCATCTATGCTGATATTGAACCTAAAAAGTTGACAATGTGCGCCTGATCTTGTAGGTGATGCTATTCTGGTAGATAATGCTGAGAATCTACTGTCGGTGGTTAAGAAGGTTGTTGAGGATATTCAAGTAGCCACTATTGAAATTAAAGATCACAGTGTTCGTGAGAGATTAGGACTCAAATGGGTAAAACGGGATATCCATACTGTCAAAAAGTTTGGACCTGTGTTTATTCCCAAGAAATAATTGTATAGCTATTAATTTTTATGCGTGTGAGATTTTTTCTAGTTTTGGATGCTAGTGTGAGCTTTCAGTAGCTTTATACAATAGAAATAGCTAATTATTGAGCTTTGGGTATTTGTGCATTTACATGCCATTTGTTTAATGAGAGTTTTCCAGGATGATTAATACTGATGCAAAGGTTTCATTCATTTTGAAATACATGACATTGTATAATCTAGATTCACACCTACACAATTTAATTATGTATATTATTAATCCAAATGTTGACAATTATCTAGTTATTGTGCAGATGTGGCTTCACAATAATTAATTTTAATAATCGGTATGTGTTAGCTATGGATGTTGTTCAACAGTAGCTGCCTCATAATAAAAGGATTTAGCTAACATGTGAACACTTAATATCTGAGTGCTGACATAGTGCAATATTATAATAATTTATTATGATCCATGTCTGAGGGGAAGTTTGGGTAGCTAAGCCTAAGACCTTGATCACTCCTCTTTGGCAAGTAGCTGTTCCTTGTGCCAAGCTTCACGCATCTCCTGTAGATTACTGAATCCAAGCTTAGGAGTTACAATGTCCAGCCACAGTTTGTCTACACGCTGTTGAATTTCAGCAGGTAGCCGCCGTCCATCACCTGATCTTCCACCATTCTTACGCACCCGTTCAACACGCTCATTGACTGGTAGTAGGGTGTCCCCAGCCTTCTGTGCAATGTGCATAGCAATTGCATGTGTATCAAACTTTCTATGGTTACGTGCCATCTCGGCATGGGTTGTAGTATGTACCACTCGAGCGAGTGTGTCTTCATCGCAATCCACTCCAATGAACTTGGCAATCCGGTGCACACTTCCAGCATGGTCCTTGAGCAGGTCATCATAAAAGAATAACAGTATATCATCGTCATGACGATGCTCCCACCACAATACAAGATCATGTAGATTTATCTCAACCTGTGGCATCAAAGCCAGAGCCGTGTTGGGTAGTGAAACCCTTCCATTTAGCGATAAAACCCAATCTGCATAGTAGCATGCAGATACAAGCATGTCTTTCTGATCCCTGAAGCAGTAGATGTTCCTACCTCCCTTGGGAATGAGAGGATATGTAAGGTGGGTAGCTAGTATGCGAGGCTTTGCTGGCTGTGGCATTGTGCCTGGATCCAGATTGAACACCTTTTCTGCCAACTCTATCCAGGTGAACACCTCAGTTTGGTATTCGAAATCTAATTCTGCTCCTCGCATTCGTAGTTGGTGGCATATATGCAGCAACCAGGTTGTACCACTCTTTGGAGCAACAGCAACTATAACATTATCAGGAAGAGGTTTGAAAGATGTCTCTCGGTTTTCTAGCTCTCTATAACACATCAATTTCCTCACTACTTCCTGTATTTGTCTCTCCTGGCTCCATTCTTCATTTTGAGTACCAACATTTGTCACAGAGTTGACGTCTGTCATTTCTTACTGAATGTACGTATCTTGTGTAATGATATTAGTCACCGGACTCTCGCCGCACTGTCCACTAGCTGAATAGCAGTAAATGTAACTTGTAGAAGAGGTTGATAGAATAGTAGGATGTCGACAGCACAATAATACGGTATTTCTAATACACAAACTTAAATTTATAGGAAACCAAGCTCATAGTAACACATTAACACAGCAAACACAGCAACGGCACATCCAGAAATATATATAGCTAGCACATTAACACACACAATTCCATTAAGTGAGAGCACAACCTAGCAACAGCACATTAAGACACAAAGATCAACACAATGAGTTTACTACATTTGCATTGGAATTTACAGTTAATCTACACAATATTATGCATTAAATTTATAATCATGATCAGGATGATTGTTGTTCATGATAATTACTATTGTACATTGTGCAAAATATAGGATACTCTCCAGGCATGATGGTCTGCATGGCTGAGAATAATATCCTTAAGAGACTATACGTACCCAAATGTAGCGCTAGCGAGCTAGGTAGCTGCTATAATTTACTGTATTAAACACAGGATGATTGTTGTTCATGATAATGATATCAATACCGTATTTCTTCTAAAAATTCGGCATGAAAATAATAATATTGCTTTAGCTTCGCCGGTTTTTTATTCAACATTCTGCCTGCGTGTGCATTCTATTCCCGTTTATAGCATATACGCGTGACGACCTTTGCCGAAAATTAGGCAATCATTCGGTAAAGGGTGCCGAATAATTAGAAGGGCCGAATTTTTAGAAGAAATACGGTAATAATAATATTGTGCAAAATACAGGATACTCTCCGTGCATGAGGGTCTTCATGGCCGCTAAGAATAATTATCCTTAAGACAGTGTCATAGTATATGTACCCAACTGTTACAGTAGCGCTAGCGAGCTAGCTAGCTGCTGTAATTTACTATAACACAGGATAATAATTATTATTGTACAATAATAATAATATTGTAGCTGCTGTAATTTACTGTAACACAAGTCAAGGTAGTATTCAAACACTGATCACATCGAGGAAGTATCAATATAGAGATAGCATTATTAGCAACAGTGCTTATGCTTATGTTCCTCAAAGCTCTCTTGTCAGGGACAGTGACTTAACTAGTAATGCACATGCTTATTAATTTTCACATGGCACAGTGAATAGGCAGTCCTTAATTTTCATGCAGCTACTGATCTGAGTTGAGATCTGCTGTAGAATTATTAACCATTATTGTCCCAGTCCACCACTCAATATTAAGCTGAAGCATTAAAGACTAGGGCCGTACATGTGTGAGAAATTTTATTAGGGGTGGAATCTGATCCAGGACTCTTCAAGCTTTCTTGCATAGCTGCATCTCAAGCTAGATCTATATAATCAGCATTAGAAAGTTTAGACCAAAATTATTAATATGTGTTGTCCATACTACATGTATACTACTATAACAATAGATAATGATGTGTGGCTAGTTTTAGTAAACAATAGCTATATGAAATTATGACGTACATTGTCATGTTCTAGCATGATCATGCTACTCCTTGATAGACATATACAGGTGTTCCTTATGCAAAGCTTCACGCATTTCATGTAAATTGCCAAATCCAAGCTTAGGAGTTACTATCTTCAACCACAGTTGGTCTATGCATGTGCAGTTGGATTTCAGCAGGTAGCTGTTGTCCATCACCTGATCTTCCTCCATTGTTACACACCCTTTGAACATGTTCATTCTCTGGTGGCAGGGTGTCCCCAAACTTTTTGGCGATTTCTTATGGTGATGTGCCATCTCTTCATGGATTGTAGTGCGAACCACTCGAGTAAGTGTGTCTTCATCACAATCCACTCCAATGAACCTGGCAATCCGACGCACACATCCAGCATGGTCTTCGAGCAGATCATCAAAAAAGAGCATCAGGTATATCATCATCGTGTCAATGCTCAATGCTCCCACCATAACAGAAGGTCGTTTAGATTTTTCTCAACCTATGGCATGACTGATAGAGCCAAATTGGACAACGAAACCCTTCCCTTTAGCAAAATATTGAATGGAGATAATAGTAGGCCGACATGAGAGCATCCTTGTGCTCCCTGAAGCAGTAGATGGTCTTGCCTCCCTTAATTTTAATGTATGCATGTACATGTACATGTACATGTAGGTTATCAGAGACAGTTGAACTACCTCCAAGGCAGTACGTGGATGCTTCAGTATCTGGCCTAGAGCCAAGTGTAGCTCATGGTAGGAATACCAATATCAGCCACTTTTAAAAGTGTACATTATAGCTAATTAGCTATTACTGGTATTTTTTACCTCATTTAGGCTGACTGCAGCTGTATACAGTGAACGTATTTTCAGGAATCGTCAACTTCTATGCTGGTTTGTCTTATAGCTCCTTTGGTGATAATTTCAAGTTATTATGCACAAAAATAATAATGCTGCTTTTTTCTTCATTCCTTTGCAGAGGAAGAGCCTGATATGGAGTTCATTGACATGTCTGTCATTGACGGAGGTCTGACATACATCCTTGGCAAGCAGTCTAAGACTGGGGAATTTCCCGTGACTGGGCCTGTCCATAACTACAAATTGCTTGTGAGTAGACTGATATTTCATACAGAGTTGAGTGCATGCTATATAATATATCATCCCTAGTTCTCGAGGTTAGGGACCTAAGTGGTTCTGCTTTTTGTAGGGATTAGGTTTGCCTGTAAACTCCTTAGGTTCAGGATTGCTACTATACACGTAGTAGGAGATTACCCTGCTCAATTTTCAAGTACGTGTACTTTTTGTGATTTTTTACAGAGAGAGAGGAACAATGTAGCCCACACTGCATTCACTGTTGTGGCCATGAAAGAGTATGTGGACACGTTTAGTGGAAGAGACACAGCAGCAACTAATGTGGTAGGGACAAGTAATAATTGGTTACATATCACTGGTCCATACTACATGTACCAATTGTTGTGTGAAATAATAATTTAATATAATATTACAAAATGTGGACACCCATACAGGCCAATGCCCGTCGGACCATCCAGAAAGCTTCAGACTACATGACTGGGCTGTTTGATGAATCAGAAGAACTCTGTAGCTATGCTCTGTCTCTGTCGACTTTCTCTCTCCTGAGGTCACCCTCTGCTCCACCTTCACCAACCATCACACAAATGGTGACCCAACTCAAGACTCGCATTATCAACAGCAAAGACTGTGAGTTGATATTACGAGTCAGAAAATTTGCATTAATATGTAGTATGTTGTACGTGGATGCAAGTTGCAATATATTTGCCCAATGCTTTGTGATTCTTGTACAGATCCAGGAGCCTGCTTTGTGTGCAACACATGCCCCAGTGATCACCTGGCAAGTAGCTCCAACACCGGAGCAGCTGATGAGTGTGCTGGTCGTCCATCACAGGAGGGTTCAGCAGCCTGTGTTGAGACAACAGCCTATGCCCTCCTGGCTCTACTAGAAGCTGAGGACACTACGTCTATACTGTCTGTCTGGCTCAGTGGCTCGTCAGAATTAGGAGCGGGACCGGTGGATTCTATTCTTCACAGGTATGACTGTAGAACTTACTCTGAATTGGTCTTGGGATGTGCATGCCCTTTTGCATGGTTCATTGATGTTGAGAGAAATCACAAACAGAAATGGCTTAACTTCTTTCTAAGGCATTTTTGGTGTGTCAGTCAGAAAGCAAAGCAAAAATAGCTCAGCATACTCAATTACTGCTTCATTTGAGGGCTGAAAGCTAGAATAGCACACCATGTGACATAATTATGGGACATGATTAGATATACTATTTACTGTTCTCTCATTATAATTACTCTTGCCCATTGATTTACTCATAATTATACAGGACACAGTGATTGCCATGCAAGCATTATCTCGATTCAGTGAGGTGACCTTCACCAGTCAACTGAACAAGACCGTCACATTTGACGTCCAAGATCTTGCTGCTGATCCCCTCACTATCACTGACAAAGCACGATTTGAGAGGAAAGAGTATCAGGTATTGATAAAATATGTATAGTATTAGTTTTGTGCTATATAATAGAGATACTTATCAGGACAAAAACGACTACCTTTTTCGTCCAGGTTCCCAGTGTACCAAGCAACTTGAACTGTATAAACTGGTCAGGTGAAGGAACCGCTATTGTGCAAGTGAGTATAAGCTAGCTAGCAGTGTGGCAGCTACCTCAGAACTGTTTAGATCAAAGCTTATTGACTCAAATTCTTATAGCCTTAGGTCACTCCCTTCACAGTAGTGTGGTAATGGTTACCTTGATTGCTAATATTATTACTGTTAAAATTGATGAACTATTGTCCTACAGAGCACCCTGACCTACTATGGCTGTAACTGTTGCAATGATATGCGGGCCTTCAGCTCGGAACTGGCTGTGAAGAAGACAGAATCTATTTCAGCTGTTGGAGCTCAACTGGATCTCTCTTTGAGGCTCAGGTTACACAAATTAGTACATGTATAATCTCATTATGATAGAGGGACCCAATGCATGAGGCATAGTGGTGTGATACTCCTTACTAAAGACTCATGATAATAATATTATGGATCATATTATGACTATAGACAGTACCGTAGATCGGGATATTTTCGCCGGTAAAATATTTCACTTGTAAATGTTTTGCGTAGTCTAAATTTCGTCGCCTGACTTTAGCGACCAAAATAGGTAGACGTCTATAGGTCGACGTACATTGCATAAAATATTTCGTGTGTTTATTTTTTGTCAGAAAAGGTCATCGACGAAAATTTTTTAATGGCGAAAATTTTGCGATCTATGGTAGTGGCATTCATGAGCATGTGCTTTCTTACTTCAGGTACCTCCTTGGTCGCTCATCCAACATGGCCATAGTAGATGTTGAGATCCCATCTGGTTACCTCTACACTGGATGGAAATATGCCAATGACTTTGTAAGAATATATGTAATTCCTACTACAATATACATGTACCAGTACGCTATCATGTTGCATATGTGCATGTAGTGTGAGTGTAACTCGATCTGAGAGAGTGGTTTTGCATGAATTTTATGTATCTGATTGCACTAGTCACTTGCTATCAGTGCAGGCTGCCAATGCTGAAGTGGAGAGGGTGGAGAAAAGAGGAGCCAATGTCATCTTTTACTTTCAGTCTGTGAGTTAATAATTATTCCGAGCCACCATTCATGATTGTATGTACCCATCAGGTGATCTTCCCCCCCCCTTCCTTCCTTCCTCCCCCTCTAGGTGCCAGACACTCACAGTGTAATTGTTGTTGAGTTCCTCAGCAGATTTTCTATTGAGAATCCCCAACAGTCTCCAGTCACCCTCTATGACTACTATGACCCAGGTAAGCATATTAATGGTGTTCAATAGTGGAAGGAAGTACTGTATTATGTCATGCCATGTGCTATTTCAATGATTGTGCTGGAGCCAACTTCAATAATCTATAAATTATAAGTGTTAAGTAAGGTGTCCTATACAGAGTACACACGGCATGACATTAATATATAATATTTTGTGTTCTAGAGTGTTCCAGTTTTAACTCTTAAAGGAAGAATGTTACATTATTGTTATAATTGCTATTAATTTTGTGCGCTGATTGCTCCAGGTCAAACCATCGCCAAGTTTATCTTCCAGTGACATCTGATCCCCTACCTCCTGTAGTCTCCCCATAATCCATTCAACTGCTGCCTTGTTTTTTTTAATTTCTACATCAGTGATTCTGTACGTTGCTATCAACTGAATAGTGTGAATAACTGAGAGCTATCTTCACAACTATAGATTTTTTTTACAATTTTAATATAGCTACCAGTCAAATAAATAATATAATAGTGCTCCATTGCTGCTTCAATTGTTGCATAATTATACATCCATGGAACTGAGCTGCATGGTAATGGTATCGCTATGTGGATCGCGAGACAGTACCTAACGCTAAAATGCCAGTAAAGGAATAGGAAACACACCATGCTTGGTTTAGAGTGAAATTTCCCTTCAAACATTGCAGATGAAGGTTCTCCGCTCTCTTCTGTCATTCTGGGTCGGCCATTCCCCACAGCTCCAGGCCAGTGGAGGGTCAAGGAATTGGTGTGGCAGGTAACACTGCACTGCAGCTGGGACAAAATCGCTATTGCAAGAATAATTATTGGCGGATTCGGTACGGAATCGCCATACGTATATTATATATGCGAGTAGGAAATTTTGGCGGATTTTAATTTGGCGGTTGCTAAAATAGACCGCCAAACCGCTAAATTTTTCTAGTCTGGGGTACCAGCCCCTTGTGAAAGGGGGCTGGTATCCCAGACTACAAATTTTCCGAGCCAGATCATGTACTAGCCGCCAAATGGACCCTGAGCCTCCAGATCGGCGTTTTACCTGTAAGTTTGTCTTAAATCAAATTTAATATAAATTTCAATTGAATCTGTGATAAAGAATTATAATATTAATCGCAAGTCCGACCATAATCTGACAGCGTAGTCAGTGATCAGCCCACCCACGTACTATTATAATAATTATAAGCGTATAGCTACAAGCAACACTGTCATAGCTGCCAACCTGCAGATAGTCTTGTGCTTGAAATTTGTATAAAATGTGCTTGATTTGGGGCATTTTTGTTTGAAAATGCTACTAGCTTCTCCAAAATGTATTAGCATATATCGGCCAGGTTCTCACAAAAAATGAGGGATTTAGTGATTTTTGTGAGGGATGGGTACCATTTTTGCTTGAAATCAAGCAGAAAGCTGGATGGTTGGTAGGTATGCACTGTTGAGCACAAGCAAGGTCATTTCTGTCAAGATGTAGAGGTGTGTATAAATAGAAGAATATTGAGCAGTCTTGCAGACGTCCACTTTGATATAATATATCTGGCTCTGCTTCTGGGTTCAACTATAGATCACTTTGTCCGACAACTGCTTTTCGGACACTGGTATTTCTGGCAGAATATGTAATTTATAATATTATTATAGCATCGTTATATGACGTTAAGTCTTGGATCCCTTCCCCCTCTTAGTGTCACAGCAAAAGTAAATGACTGGAATTGAAGACAGTAGATACAGATCTATATGGAAGAATGACTCACGAAAAAATTAACAGGTAGCTACCCAAAACCCAAACCCTGTCACACTAACGCGAAAATATGGAGTCATTCGTCCATATAGATCCGTAGATACTATACAATATCATGTAGTGTATAAAACACCTCCATACTGGACTAGCTAGGTTCTAAGGTTTGAAACAAAAATCAACACTAGGATTTAGTACAGGAGACATCCTGGGATTCCCCCCCCCCCCCCCCTCTGAAAATTGTAAGTATTATAGAATGTGATTTTTATGGTCTTGGAAGGAAGCCACCAGAAACAGTCTCAGTGCTAATAAATTTCAAAATATGCCTAGGGGGAAGCATGCCCCCAGACCCACGTGCCAGAATGGTTACGGTACTCGTTCTGTCTGTCTGTTACCGTGAAATCTGCCACTTACCTGCTGTCTAGCTGTAAAAATAGTCATTTCGATCCTATTATTGGATCAGGACAAGAGTGTTAACTACGATGCAAAAGTCTACACAACATTCAATAGAGTGACCTAAGCAAAAGTACTCAGTCTCACTAGTGGTTTAGCTCACTGTAAACACAGCTGCAATACTGCTCTATCCACTGTACAGTAGGTATGACCCAGTCATCACTTGTGTAAACTGTCATGTACTATATTGTTATTACTGTAACACTGTAGAATCTATTTATGATGTCAATCTCTACAGAACCTTGTTCTATGCAGTTCAACTCTGTTGTTCATCCAACCTATGATACGGTGGCCGAGAGAGACACACACGCACTATGATTCGACCTTAAGTGATTCGACCGTAATTCATGCCACTGTAAGCGATTCGATCCTAAGCGATTCAACCTTAAGCGATTCGTTGGTAAGCGATTCAACCTATTCGCTGGTAAGCGATTCGTTGGTAAGCGATTCAACCTTAAGCGATTCGTTGGTAAGCGATTCAACCTTAAGCGATTCGTTGGTAAGCGATTCAACCTTAAGCGATTCGCTGGTAAGCGATTCGTTGGTAAGCGATTCGTTGGTAAGCGATTCGTTGGTAAGCGATTCAACCTTAAGCGATTCGCTGGTAAGCGATTCGTTGGTAAGCGATTCAACCTTAAGCGATTCAATCTTAAGCGATTCGTTGGTAAGCGATTCGATACTAAGTGATTCAGCCTTAAGCGATTCGTTGGTAAGTACGCGATCGCGATTCGACTTGTTGGTAAGCGATTCGACCCTAGGCGATTCGTTGGTACGCGATTCGACCATAGGCCATTCATTGGGCAACGATTTCAATCCTACGCGATTCATTGGTATGGCTGCATCTGTAGCTGCAGATCGCCTATTGACGATCTTTACCTACATATGCAAAATAGTTTTGTGTACATGGCCTGATGTTGGGTATGGTTGATAGGCGTGGCCATAAAACACAGTATTTACGACGTTCGTGGGCTTCATCAAACAATTAGAGGCATAATGGAGGCTCAGCCAATTATTCGACGATTCCTACGGATTCCCTGTGCTTATGACTCACTCACATGCCTAGATCATCACATCTGGCGATTTTCGTGTTGACGACAGATAAACCCGATTGCTTCACACCTTGCTGCGTATGCGCGCGCGGGATAACTAGCAAAGAAGAGGTGTGGCTGATGTTTTAACGCAATAATGAAGGTAGAAGCGGTGGGTAGCTTACCAAAGAATCGCTTAGTGACGAATCGTTTACCAACGAATCGCTTAAGGTTGAATCGCTTACCGTGAACGAATCGCTTACCAGCGAATCGCTTAAGGTTGAATCGCTTACCAACGAATCGCTTACCAGCGAATCGCTTAAGGTTGAATCGCTTACCAGCGAATCGCTTAAGGTTGAATCGCTTACCAGCGAATCGCTTAAGGTTGAATCGCTTACCAACGAATCGCTTACCAGCGAATCGCTTAAGGTTGAATCGCTTACCTGGTCCAGCGAATCGCTTACCAACGAATCGCTTAAGGTTGAATCGCTTAGGATCGAATCGCTTACAGTGGCATGAATTACGGTCGAATCACTTAAGGTCGAATCATAGTGCGTGTGTGTCTCTCTCGGCCACCGTACTATGATGAAATTAGAGCTCTGTAGAGCACATACCCGAGCACACATTGCGCAATCTATAGATGTGTATGTATGGTTAAAATTTTGTGAACTAGTAGAAATGCTGGTTGGTTGCAGGCCTAGGGGTACCATTGATTTTCCCTATACTACTACCTACAATAGCTATCTTACATTCTGATTCGGTTCCATAGGGCTTCACTTTTCAGTCTGCAGATAGCTAGCAGCCAAACAGTGAGTCATGAGCATTATTCAGAACATTTCAACAATCTTTACCAGTTCATTATCGGTACTTAGTTGTGACAGTGTGCATGATCATGAGCAGAAAGCACATGCCCTGTATGCATTATGCATTAAGTAGGCACTATCAATAGGTGTGGCTACAATGACTAACAAAAGGCACTTATGACGCTCATGGGGATCATGTCCCTCGATTTGAAACATATAATGAAGCTAATTTTTCACCAAATTTGACTGATTTGATGTTTAGCTCGCATGAAAGGATGTTGGGACCCAGAATTCGAACCTAGTGTAGATCGTGGACTATCAATAATATGGCGATTCTCAATTCGCTTTTTTGGGTGAGCTGTAAATCTTGCAGGGGGGGAGGGGAGGGGGGTGGGATTTCCCTATTCTATCTTGCACATGGCTGATCGAGGTCACGTCGGAGTCAACCGGCTCATGCTGTGCATCCCAATATGGAGCATACACAGTTTATCGATGTGCCTGAGGTTGATAATGGGCGGCGTATGCTAGCAGTGATACTTTTCATGAGGGACAAGGGATGTAGTACTGAAGTTTTCATTACATCCCCAGCATCAATTTACCTTTCTGCAGTTATATAATATAATCTATGAGGTAATAACCAGAAAATTCAGGGCCTCCATGAAGCCTTTCTGACACTTGAATCAGTAAATATGTAGAGTATCTGACTCATGTATCCAGCAAATACACTGAGTGCTAGTACTACATTCTCTGACAAGTACCTCTGGCAAAACTTCACGCATTCTCTTAGCTGACATAATCCCGTGGATAAATAAAGCTAGCCTTGCGCTCGCGCTGTATATAGCTAGCACACACACTGCATGCCATGCCTTGACCAATCTGACGTTCAGAAGCTGTACGGCACTGTTGAGTTTGTCTCCTGTGATTGAAGCATTGAAACTTGTCACTGTCAAGGTTGAGAGTCGATGTCATGCAGACTCCATCTCTGTGATTGAGGCACCGGTATCAATGTGGCCTGTTGACTGTGTACGCACTATATAGACCATTTACCATATGCACAATTAGACCTATGCAGCTACCGGGGATGTGGTCAAGTATTTCATTGGTTATCCCAATTTCATTTCTACAAAACAAAATTTATTGGTGTGAGGACCCTTTTCCTTTCCCTTGTTATGATGTTAAACTGGTTTGTGTACCTGACTGTCTGGTTTGTTCAGTCATCATTTCCTTACCATAGCTATATGGTCATGTCAGCTGTCTAGTCAGTTCCTGGTATCAGTCTTCTTTCTGTTGTGTAGCTATGCTTTCTGTATGTCATGCTGTACTCTCGCTTGATTCTTTTTGTGATTGGCGTATACTTGAATCAATCTTAATAAAAGATCAGCTGTGAACAGGGCCACAGCCGCGTTTTAGTGTGCGCCGTCACAGGTGACTCACTGGCTACTGCTTAATTCAATGATCTTTCCAGTAAGCAGAGTGAATACAGCAGAAGAAGATCAGTTATTCTTAATGGCCGGTTATGCAAAAATTAAATGCACAAAAAATATTCGCATAATATTAATGATATAATATTATTTAATACAAAAAATTATCGTATGAAATAATATTATTCACAACTAGAATTTATGATTAAACAGTACATGCGTACGCTACACCAGTAATATTGGACTGTCACGATAAATTTGGACCCCCCCCCCTTTTTTGTTCCCCCTGGTCCATATATTTCAAAATATTTGGACCCCCCCCCCCCCCCAGCACTTATATTTCTGAAATATATGGACCCCCATGCATGTTATCAACTATAGCAGAGATTCAGAAGGGTCAGGGGCTGGGTTCTGGGAATGAATGGTTAGCAGAGTTAGTTTCCAGGGTCTATATGGCAGGATTAGTCTTCAGGGTCTGCATGGGGGTCCGAATATTTCGGGGGTCCAAATATCATGTGACAGTACATGCACTATACAATAGTGCTTCAGAAAATGCATTAATAGTTGATGCATTTAGAGATGTCGTGAAGAAGCTAAGTAGTGTCTCCAAGGAGGCTACTACTGAATAGATCGACATTGGCATCGCATTGCGGAGTTTGATACAATTGCACCAGGGTTGTTGTTTCTGTGAGCTGTTGAACCTTAAATAACACTGCTGTGCTATATCATTATCGCTGCCAAGCAGAGCACAAACAAGGTCGTTTACTGTCAAGGTATACATATAGAGGCATATTGGAATCTGCATCTTTAACTTTCCCTTCCTCAACAGTGGAGTCAACCTGGTTGTCTTCATTTCTTCATCTTTCAATGGATCTAGCTGCATTAAATTTAATTGTTCCTGAAGTTCCCATTCAGGGAATAAACATGCTATTCAGTAGAGGCTGAGCAGGGCCGTGAATCCTGAGTTTTAATGAATGATTCTAATCATGAACTACTGGAGTAGATGATTCAAGTTCTGTCAGTTTACTTAGTCATAGGCTGTTATTCTATATGCACTTTTATGTTTACAAAAATATACGTGTCCTAGCTTACATGTTGATTCAGAGTTCTTAGTTCTGTAGCCAGAGAGGGGGGGTCACATTTAGCCTATCATCAGTACTTCTTAGTAGTAGGTGCAGCCCAAAGGGGGCTTCCGTTGAAACCTCCAAACCCCCCCTAAATCCACCACTGTGATTGATAGAAACTCACATTTCGCAAGTGATACTTAAGCAGTATAAACTTATGTATAATATATCTGTGTGCATAGAATCAACGTGTAAATTGGAGCAACAGCTTGTGGCAGTTGATTCATCGGCAAGAAATTCTAATCAGACGTACAGTGTTGCGGTGGACAGCTATTTACGTGTAGCTATTACAGTAACTGTGTTCTTTAGCTACATACTCAATTGACCCATATGAAAATGGCAAGGAAAATGGCAAGGATGGTTACAAAAGACTCAGTATTTGGTGAAGGTGACAGTTACAGTTTCCGTTTAGCAATTCAATTTGGACAAATTGAGCGTGTCAGCAAGTTCATCGAAGAAAGATATGCAACTGTCAACTTAGGTAGCCTCCTTCACTATGCTCTCTCCTATGATGAAATTGAAATAGTACGACTGCTGATAACGAAATTCAAATGTTCTGTTGACTGCAGAAATGAGTTAGGTGAAACACCACTCCATCTTGCCTGTAAAAAGGGTGATCGTGATATTGTACGAATGCTTGTGTTCAAGTATAAAGCCGATTTGCTTGCCCGTGATAGTGATAGCAACACACCATTGAGTATAGCAGTCACAAATGGACACAATGAGGTTGTATCATGCTTGATTGAGGAATTTAAATATAATCCAAACATCAAAGGATTCAAAGGTCAGAGTTTACTTCACCAAGCTTATGATTCGAGATATGAAAAGCTAGCAAAAAGGCTGCTCTCAGACTATCATGTAGATCCACTGGTTGTTGATGATAATGGCGATACTATTTTGCACATGGTAGCCTCTAATGGTAGTGTGGAAATGCTAAATCTTCTCATTATTAAATACAGATGTCCTGTTGATAGCAAAAACAACTGTAACAAAACGCCTCTTCATTTTGCCTGCCAGAAAGGCAACGTGGCTGCTGTGAGAGTGCTTATATCCCAGCATAAAGCCGATGTGAATGTCCAAGACAGTCAAGATAACACACCACTAGCTTTTGCAGCTTCGAATGGACATTCAGATGTTGTGAAGTGTTTAATTGATGAGTTCAATTGTAGTCCTGTTGTAGGTAAAGATATAAATGTACTGCAGATTGCTTGCATTGCAGGACATGTCGACCTGGCAGAAACTCTGATAGCTGACTATAATTTAGATCCAACATCTGTAGATGACAATGGGGTGTCTCTTCTTCATTATGCTGCCATGTATTGTGATCAAGAAATGCTAAACTTTCTCATTATCAAGTGCAAGTGTCCTGTCGATGGTAGAAATTGGATCGATGAAACTCCCCTTCACTGGGCCTGTCAGAAAGGGAATATCGAGGCTGTGAGGATTCTTATATCAAAGCACCATGCAGACCGGAATGCCCACTGCATGGGTAAGAGCACACCTCTAAATGAAGCTGCCTTAAATGGGTACACCAATGTTGTACAATCCCTAATTGATGAGTTTGGCTGTAATCCAAACCTAAACGATGATCAAAATAGAACCATACTGCACAACGCTTGTATTGAAGGACACACTGATCTAATAGAAACTCTATTATCACAATACAGTCTGGATCCACTTTCTATTGACATTGACGGAGAAACTGCGATTCATCTCGCTGCCCGCTATGGTCATCAAGATGTGATAAATCTTCTAATTACTAAGTACAAATGCCAAGTTGAGAGTAGAAACAAACATTGCTACACAAGGCATGCATTAAAGGCTACTATGGCTTGGTCAAGATGCTCATATCTGAGCATAAAGCAGACATGAATACACGTGATGGCCATTATAAGAGGACACCACTCCGCCTAGCAACACTATTTGGTCATACTGAAATTGTTAAGTGTTTGATTGATGAATACAAGTGTACTGCAGACATCAAAGGCAGTGAAGGTACAGAAATTTTACATGAAGCTTGCACGTTTGGACACATTGAATTAGTAGAATTGATGATAGAGCGCTACAATCTGGACCCCCTGTCGATTGATGAATATGGAAACACTCCTCTCCACACTGCTGTCTCAAAAGGTCAGAAAAAAGCAGCAAACCTGCTACTTTCTAAATACAACAGTCCCGTTGATAGTAGAAACAAGGCCAACCAAACACCACTTCATTGTGCTTGTCACAATGGTGACCTAGACACTGTCAAGATGATTATTTCAGAGTACAAAGCGGACTTGTATGCTAAGGATAAACATGAAAATACACCGACAATGGCAGCAGTCTTAGAAGGAGAGACTGAAGTAGTGAAAAGCATGATTGATGAATTTGGCTATGATCCATACATTAAAGGATATGATGGTAGAACTCTCCTGCACCAGGCTTGCATTTCTGGACATGCTGATCACGTTGAAGCACTCATAACAGGCTATAATCTTGATCCAGGGGCTGTTGATGGAAGTGGAAATACTCTCCTCCATGCAGCTGCGATGGGAAAAGGCAGCCTAATCATCGATCTTCTGATCACTAAATATAATTTCCTTGTTGATTGTAGAAACAACCGTGGTCAAACTCCACTTCATATTGCATGTTGCAACAATATCAGAGGTACTAAAAGGCTTGTATTCAAGCATAAAGCTGATACGAATGCCCGGGATAAGCAAAATAATACCCCGCTACACTTGGCGGCAATCAGTGGATATGCTTCCAGTATCCAATTTTTGATTGAAAAATGTGGATATAGTGCACAAGCCAAAGTGATAGACCAATCAATGTTGTTGTCGATAGTGTCGATGATGAAACGTTGCACCCCAAGCTACATGCAAAAGAATTCCTGCTAACACCCATTGTACGTATCTCATCCGATATAAACGTATTTAGTCCAGATAAGCAAGCAGTGGTTGAGTTATTGAAGACAACTGAGCTTCATAATAGTGAGAATAACCTCATAGCCATGTTCAGTAACACTCATCCTTCACAACCCCCACGATGGAGGGATCTGAATCCCGATGATTTTGAGGTGCTTCAGGATCGTATTGTGTTCAACACAACTCATTTCAGTCTTTTCACGGTGATTGCTCGTCTTCCTACCCCAACTAATTCCATCACAGTCACTCAAAATGAAGGTCAAGAGCCTGTTGAGCTCACTCTTTCAGAAGTGTCAAATGTTAAAGTAGTGATACCTCCTTCTAGTATCAAGAGTGAATCTGCAGAAACAGAGGTGAAAATCACAGCCAGTTTTGACCACCCCTCACTCTGCGACGAATCAGTTGATGCCACTGCTTGCATCACTCTAGAGCCACACGACCTCGAGTTCAACGAGAGAATACCAATCAGAATTCCAATTCCAGACTATGCCCAAATAACTGAAATGTTCAGTGATGCAAAGCTACAATTTTTGCACTCTAATGATCCCTTGGATAGTGAAAGTGCTAATTGGATGATAATTCCAGAAGGTGAATATGAAATTGTAAAAGAAGATTGTGAATATGTAGCAATTATTTATTCCACACATTTTTCAAATCGAAAAGCTGTGTGGCTTAACATTCCAAAGAAAATCAAGAAGGCAATTCAAGGTCCTATTCATGAATTCCGCAAGTGCATTGCAAAGCAGTTTTTGAAGAGTTTTTCAGGAAGATGTCAAGTATTTATGTCTGGCGAAACTGTGATCGGGAATCTTTTAAATTTCAGCATTGCGGCTCTTTTGCATCCACTTCAAGAATGTCATGATATTCCAAAAAATTATGACTATATGCTTTATGATAGTGAGAAAACGCCAATGACTGTGAAGGGGTCCAGTCTTAAGCTAACTGTAGAATTAACCGACTATTACAGTTGCAAAGAATCAAAGATATTTTGTGAAGAAGTTCAACTATCTGGAGATTTTAGTGCTCGAGTGGACTTTAACATTGCATTTGATTCCAGTACTCCTTTTGTTGATGGAACTGTTCTTGGTAAGCTGTCAATTGAGCATGGAGAAGCCAAAGCACACAAAATGAACCTCATAAAGGTAATTTTATGGCAATTATAGCTGAGCTAGTATTCATAGCTATATATATCTAGTGTGATTTGTTACGATTGACTCAGATTGTACATTATTATGTAGCCAAAGAAAGCACCTATCATGAAGCACGTCGCATCTTCACCAGCTCATAAATCAAATCCCAAGGGCGAAGAACAAATGTCAACCGCTGAGGAACCTGAAGTCATTGTCTATGTTCCATCATGTAAGAGTTTTTGAGTCGCATGCATATGTGAAGTTAATTTCAAACATTCTTGACTAAAAATTCCTATGACCTTGAGTATGCTAAACTCTAGTGGTTTCCAGATTTAATGCTCCGCAGATTTTCTCAAATCTAATACTTGTAATTACATCTTTTTCTCTGCAGTGGATTCAACAGCCGTACTGAAGCCCAAAGACATCTCTTCAGTGCAGACTCACCTCTGGCCAGCACGCCACAAGTGGCGAAGAATTGGAATGGCTGTAGAAATTGATCCTACTACCCTCGAGGTGATTCAAATGGATAACCGTCGCACAGATGATTGCTTCATTGAGGTGTTGACAAAATGGCTAAGGAGTAACAAACCTTCGCCATGTTGGAAGAACTTAACAACTGCTTTGCAGTCAGTTGAAATTAAAGTACTTTTAGGTATGTCACTAATATAGTTTGTATGTTGTGATTGTTGCAATATTATTTGTCTCTGATACAACAGATTCAACTGTTTGCTCATCAAAGGAAAGTGTGAGTTATTAACTTGTGTATATGTGGAATCATTATTATAGAATTGTTATAATTATACACCACCATTCACTGTCCCTAATTCAACCCCCCCCCCCCCCAAATTAAAAGGAAAATTGAACATGTGGAATACTATTACCGCGGGTATGTTATTACAGGTGACTCAATCAGAGTCCCCAGTTCGTGCGCACAAGAAGTCTCCAGTCCCTTCTCCAAGGAAAAGAGCCCCAGTACCTCTTCCGAGAAAAAAAGCACCAACACCGAAAGCACCAACACCAGCTCCAAGGAAGAAACCTCCACTGCCACCCAAGAAGAAATCACTTTCGACCAAACAAGCTATTGCTGTACGTTAATTACTAATCCTTGTCCTTGTCTTGTACGGATCATTGTGACAGTTAATAAATCAATAGGCTGCAGTTCGTCAACTCAACACATCACTGAATCAGTGGGAGAGTAATGTTGTTACTGAAATGGCCAAGACAATAGCTAACTGTACTGAACAAATGGCTGTCCATGTGAGGTAATAAGTACATTCATCATAATGCCACTTAGTTATTGTATATGAGGATGTGGTATTAATTTGGATTTCAGAGATGATCATCAAGATGCAGAGATAATTCGAGATGATTTTGCTGCCCTTGCTAGTAGCATTGTGTGTGAAAGTGAGAAGCTGATTACCCTAGGGGATGAGGTAGCAGAAGCATGTACAGAGGAGACTCTCAAAAAGGTATAATATTATTATTATCATAAAGGTTATCAAATCATACTCACTCCATGCAAAACCGTAGGCTCTACAACAAGAGAATCTTCCGAAAATTGAGCCAATTTCTAAACAATTTAAGTTACTCATGAGGGTTATGGAACCTTCTCATGCAGTGCATGGTGAGTTGATGCAGTAAAGTATATGTACATACCTGCATCATTGTAAGCTCATAGTTAACGATAATAGAGGAAGTGGCATTTATTTGCAAAGCAAAGATAATAGCTAATAGCTAGATATGAATGGGACCATGTAGCTTTGTCACATACTTCTTTATAATTATTATACTAGCCAAGCAAGGTGTAGCTAGATTGAACTGGGTTACTAGATAGGCATGCTAAAATAGCTAAAGCAAATCATCTATATATGCTGATATTGAACCTAAAAAGTTGACAATGTGCGCCTGATCTTGTAGGTGATGCTATTCTGGTAGATAATGCTGAGAATCTACTATCAGTGGTTAAGAAGGTTGTTGAGGATATTCAAGTAGCCACTATTGAAATTAAAGATCACAGTGTTCGTGAGAGATTAGGACTCAAATGGGTAAAACGGAATGTCCATACTGTCAAAAAGTTTGGACCTGTGTTTGTTCCTGAGAAATAATTGTATAGCTATTAATTTTTATGTGTGTGAGACTTTTTCTAGTTTTGGATGCTAGTGTGAGCTTTCAGTAGCTGTATACAATAAAAATAGCTAATTATTGAGCTTTGGGTATTTGTGCATTTACATGCCGTTTGTTTAACGAGAGTTTTCCAGTATGATTCATTGCCTTGAATAAAACTTTAATACCGATGCAAAGGTTTCAGTCATTTTGAAATACATGTATAAACTAGATTCACACCTATACACAATTTAATTATGTATATTAATCTAAATGTTGACAATTATCTAGTTATTGCGCAGATGTGGCTTCACAACAATTTAACAATTGGTATGTGTTAGCTACGGACGTTGTTCAACAGTAACTGCCTCATAATAAAAGGATTTAACATGTGAACACTTATCTGAGTGCTGACATAGTGCAATATTATAATAATTTATTATGATCCATGTCTGAGGGGAAGTTTGGGTAGCTAAGCCTAAGACCTTGATCACTCCTCTTTGGCAAGTAGCTGTTCCTTGTGCCAAGCTTCACGCATCTCCTGTAGATTACTGAATCCAAGCTTAGGAGTTACAATGTCCAGCCACAGTTTGTCTACACGCTGTTGAATTTCAGCAGGTAGCTGCCGTCCATCACCTGATCTTCCACCATTCCTACGCACCCGTTCAACACGCTTGTTGACTGGTAGTAGGGTGTCCCTAGCCTTCTGTGCAATGTGCTTAGCAATTGCATGTGTATCAAACTTTCTGTGGTTACGTGCCATCTCGGCATGGGTTGTAGTATGTACCACTCGAGCGAGTGTGTCTTCATCGCAATCCACTCCAATGAACTTGGCAATCCGGCGCACACTTCCAGCATGGTCCTCGAGTAGGTCATCATAAAAGAACAGCAGTATATCATCGTCGTGACGATGCTCCCACCACAATACAAGATCATGTAGATTTATCTCAACCTGTGGCATGAAAGCCAGAGCCGTGTTGGTTAGTGAAACCCTTCCATTTAGCGAAAAAAACCAATCTGCATAGTAGTATGCAGATAGAAGCATGTCTTTCTGATCCCTGAAGCAGTAGATGTTCCTGCCTCCCTTGGGGATGAGAGGGTATGTAAGGTGGGTAGCTAGTATGCGAGGCTTTGCTGGCTGTGGCATTGTGCCTGGATCCAGATTGAACACCTTTTCTGCCAACTCTATCCAGGTGAACACCTCAGTTTGGTATTCAAAATCCAATTCTGCTCCTGTCATGCGTAGTTGGTGGCATATATGCAGCAACCAGGTTGTACCACTCTTCGGAGCAACAGCAACTATAACATTATCAGGAAGAGGTTTGAAAGATGTCTCTCGGTTTTCTAGCTCTCTATAACACATCAATTTTCTCACTACTTCCTGTATTTGTCTCTCCTGGCTCCATTCTTCATTTTGAGTACCAATATTTGTCACAGAGTTGACGTCTGTCATTTTCTTACTGAATGTATGTATCTTGTGTAATGATATTAGTCACCGGACTCTCGCCGCACTGTCCACTAGCTGAATAGCAGTAAATGTAACTTGTAGAAGAGGTTGATAGAATAGTAGGATGACAGCACAATAATACGATATTTCTAATACACAAACTTAAATATATAGGAAACCAAACACATAGTAACACATTAACACAGCAAACACAGCAACGGCACATCCAGAAATATAGCTAGCACATTAACACACACAATTCCATTAAGTGAGAGCACAACCTAGCAACAGCACATTAAGACACAAATATCAACACAATGAGTTTACTGTATACATTTGCATTGGAATTTACAGTTAATCTACACAATATTATTATGCATTTTATAATCATGATCAGGATGATTGTTGTTCATGATAATTATTATCGTACATTGTGCAAAATACAGGATACTCTCCGTGCCTGATGGTCTGCATGGCTAAGAATAATTATCCTTAAGAGACTATACGTACCCAAATGTAGCGCTAGCGAGCTAGCTAGCTGCTGTAATTCACTGTAACACAGGATGATTGATAATATAATTTAGTATTGTACAATAATAGTATTGTGCAAAATACAGGATACTCTCCGTGCCTGAGGGTCTGCATGGCTAACTCGGAATAATTATCCTTAAGACAGTGTCATAGTATACATACCCAACTGTAGTGCTAGCAAGCTAGCTATAGCTGCTGTAATTTACTGTCACAGACAGGATAATAATTATTAATAATATTGTAGCTGCTGTAATTTACTGTAACACAAGTCAAGGTGGTATTCAAACACTGCATGATCACATCAAGGAAGTATCAATATAGAGATAGCATTATTAGCAACAGTGCTTATGCTTATGTTCCTCAAAGCTCTCTTGTCAGGCACAGTGACTTAACTAGTAATGCATATTAATTTTCACATGGCACAGTGAATAGGCAGTGCTTAATTTTCATGCTGAGATCTGCTGTAGAATTATTATATACCGGTAACCATTATTGTTTCAGTCCACCATAAAAAATATTAAGCTGAAGCATTAAAGACTAGGGCCGTACATGCATGTGTGAGAAGTTTTATTAGGGGTGAAATCTGATCCAGGACCTTTTAAGCTTTCTTCTCATAGCTGCATCTCAAGCTAGACCTATGTAATCAGCATTTAGAAAGTTTAGACCAGCATTAATATGTGTTGTCCATACTACGTACGTGTAGTACTATAACAATAGATAATGAAATGTGGCTAGTTTTAGTAAAACAATATTATTATGCTATATGAAATTATGATGACATTGTCATGTTCTAGCATGATCATGCTACTCCTTGACAGACATATACAGGTGTTCCTTATGCAAAGCTTCACGCATTTCATGTAAATTGCCAAATCCAAGCTTAGGAGTTACTATTTTCAACCACCGTGAGTTGGTCTACGTGCAATTGGATTTCAGTAGGTAGCTGTTGTCCATCACCTGATCTTCCTCCATTCTTGCGCACCCTTTGAACACGTTCATTCTCTGGTGGCAGGGTGTCCCCAAACTTTTTGGCGATTTTAATTGAAACTGCACCTGAATAAAATTTCTTACGGTGATGTGCCATCTCTTCATGGGTTGTAGTGTGAACTACTCGAGTGAGTGTGTCTTCATCGCAATCCACTCCAATGAACCTGGCAATCCGACGCACACATCCAGCATGGTCTTCAAGCAGGTCATCAAAAAGAGCATCAGTATATCATCATCGTGTCGATGCTCCCACCATAACAGAAGGTCGTTTAGATTTTTCTCCACCTGTGGCATGACCGACAGAGCCAAATTGGACAACAAAACCCTTCCCTTTAGCAAAAACATTGAATTGAGGTGATAGTAGGCTGACACGAGAGCATCCTTCTGCTCCCTGAAGCAGTAGATGGTCTTGCCTCCCTTGGGAACAAGAGGATACTGCAAATGAGTGGCTAGTATGCGTGGACTAGCTGGCTGTGGCATGGTAGCTGGGTCAACTTTGTACACTCTTTCTGCTAACTCTATCCAGGTTATGACGTCTGCCTGGCTTTTGAAGTCAGGCTCTGCTCCTCGCATGCGTATTTGGTGGCATATATGCAACAGCCAAGTTGTACCACACTTTTGAGGAACAGCAACTATAACATCATCCGGAAGAGGTGTGAAAGACAATTCTTGGTGATTTTCCATCTCTCTGTAGAATCCCCATCTTCTTGCTACTTCTTGCATTTTTCTCTCTGCGCTCCACTCATCTTTTCTTTGCAACCAGTGTTCATCTTGAAATCTGTCATTTCTTATATTAAATATTATGATCAGTATATAGCTATCACTAAAAATACCGTTGCACAATTTAAAGTTCATATGAGGTGTAGTTCTCATTTCACTAAACGTGCATGCTGCTTTTTATAGACTACAGAAATGTTCGCGGGAAGAAGAATTCGCGACTTAATGAACCGATTTGTATAGGTAAGGGTCGTCAAAATATCTGGTGTGTAGCTAATTGAAGCATTGGTGTGCAAATTAAACGTTGATAAATATTTCACACCTCATACTACTTTCACAGTCTTGATAATCTTCTGTTAGCTAGCAACAGCTTCTTTATTGATGCATTATGATCAGCTACCAACTCAGTTGCTACACCTTACAACTAATCAAGATTAGAATTTACAGATTTGGTGTTTCATAAGAATTAGTAAACATTGTAATAATTGAACTTCACTGAATTAAGCTGTTTAAGCTGGAAGAATACGCTTGTGGCACTACATTCAATCCATGTGTTTTTAACACTGTGGTAATTCTTTAATAATCATTATGTGCTTCTAGCTAGAGATCAGTTACACTAGACCGTCTTGATCTGTACTTGTGTCTTATTACCACTGGAATCATCTTCGGTTAGGTGATGACCATATGTACTATGATTCACTGCGGGAATATTGCCCATACTGAAAATAATTCAGGATGATAAAAATAGCATCATCATACATTTTACACTATGTCTGACTCAATGTTTCACCTGACTCGGTGTCGATTCAGTCTTCTTAAGCTCATTTCTCCTCTGGCTCTCCTTCTCAAGTCTAAGTAGGTTTTTGTCCATCCAAAGATTGTAATCATTAGGGCGAAAGTAAGCACCCCAATCAAAGCTCCAAGGGCTGCTTGTATGCGGGCTGCACTCCTCAGATCCTCCACAGAACAGTTACAGTACGTTCTATCAGTTGGCCTCAAGTCCGCCAAGGATAACATTATAAAGAATAGTCACTGTAGTCCCTACTCAATAATAGACTCAGACCATCAAGTATTCTACGTCTTGACAAACAAAATTGCGTACCCCGCGCGCATGCGCCACTAATAGTAGGTACGGGTCGACAATCAACCTTGCTATTAAGGTCAGGCAATCTGATTGTCTCAGATTACTGGCACCTGCTGCAACTCCCAGTTCGATGGTTCCTTTTAGATATAAAAAAGGTATTATATTAATATTTTTACAATGCCACAGAATATTAATTTTGATGGAAGATTAAAGTTTCATAGCTTCTTGTGTTGCTTTTGTGGTCCTAGTTCACTATGTCTAGTGATCGGTTACTGATTCATATGCGTTACTCTGAGTCTGACTGCCACTGAAATCATCTTCATTCATGCGATGAACATATGAAGGATTATTTGCCATGTTGATTGGATGATTTCTGTTGAAAAAGTCACGATAGTAATAATAATATCCATCACAAAAATTTTAATGTCATTGCTACATTTTTACAATAGCAATAGTATTATAATACATGCGTGGCATTTTACTTTACCTGTCTTGGTGTAAATTTCTTCTTGCTTCTCCTCTCCCTCTCACCATCAAATAATACGTTCTCACCCATACAATGATCACTACCACTAGTGTGAAAGAAAGCAGCCCAACTATAGCTCCGAGAACCGACTGTACGCGGATAGCTCTTATCAGATCCTCAATAGAGCAAGTACAGTCCATGTTATTAGGTATACTTGTTGGTACCATGCCTGGATAGAGTGTTGGAACTGCATTTCCAGTGCCTGGGCTCTCAGTCTGGCAATCATCACGGATTAGATCAAATGTTTTACTACACTCATCACCTTGACAACCTATACATGTACAAGTCGAGTATATATTCAGTGGGATAGCTATGAATACTCTCTGGAACATTCAATGAATCATGCAGCTATGAAGAGTCATAATAGCTAGTCTTGATCATTCTTGAACTAATTGTAGTATGATTGATGATGATTGTAATTAAATTTACTTTCAGGTATGCCAATCTCGTCACAGAGTGTCTTTGGTCCAGTGATGACATTAGACCCTCCTCCTCCACAGCCAAACATGAACTGTCCCTGGCAGTTACTGCTAGTCCTAGTCACTAGTACTTTACCAACACACTGTCCATTACTACCTAGAGCGATAGGAATAATTATTATGTGCCAATTATTATGACAGTTAAAGTATTAAACTTATAATAGGTGCTATAGCTATAGATACTTACTTGAGATATGTAATAATAGAACAAAGAAGATCACTAGATCGACTTGTATTGATATTGCCATAGATCTCTCTTTGGGCAAACTCAAGTTTAACTGAACTTTTATGCTATGACTAAGTGTAATGGAACATTGATTTTGTAGTGATACCATAACAATTATGCTCCTTAGAGCTAACATTTTTTTATGCAAGGCATTGGTACCATATTGGGTATAGCTATGGTTTGTAGACAACACCACTCTAATAATGGGAACTTTTAGGGACTTTTGGGATTCTATATTATGACATTGTCATAATAAGACTTAGTAGTATGCTTGGATTATTATTAGTACTAGTCTTGTAATATGAACTCGATCATCGATGCGTCAAGATAAACTATTAGCTTTCAGCTACATGATTGTAGACAATATTTCCGTACACGTACATTGTGTGGCTGCAATCTTCATGCACATTACCACATTAAGTATCATGAGTACGTACGTACTAACAGAACTTATTATCAAAATTAAATAATATTATTATACATACTCAAATCAACACCATGTTCACACCACTTGAATAAACTATGAAAAGGTTTGTAGACGGCTTAAGCCTGCTTCTTTGTGTAGATAGTGACACCCTTCCCATCAAGGTCAGCTATACTGTAGTCATGCTGTCCGTCACTCTCCTTCATCTTCTTATAGAAGGCCAGATGTTTCTCCGGAGGGAGGGCGGTCTTCTTTACTGCTTCATCCTGAAGCATCCGGGTGATGTAGTCATGAACTAGTGGGAACTTGTCAGCAGTAACAGCTGCAGCAAATGCTGTGCGTGTGTGTGTGTGTATCAACATAAAATTTGTGTACATTATTGAAGCTCCTGTGATAATATGCAACCAAGCACAATAATAATAATATCATGCATATTTGTAGAATGCTTTGTAGGATCATAAGGATTGATAAAAATCCTTATACGTCTACAGTTGTATAAGCCTTGTACCTTTGCTGGGTGGAGGGACTCCACATTCTTTCTATAATTTTGTACTCTGTCAAATCCTTATGCCCACACAATGTCATAATATTATGGAGAGATCCAAATTGCTTACCAGGGCTGTAAATCTTTAGAGCCTGGGATCGCTCAATCCATGGCCAGACAAGGTAGTCTGGTGCGCCAGGCTTTGCACTGCCTCCGAGAAATTGCAAACCTAATTTTTCTTTATGCAGCTTGAGTCCATTCTCAAATCTCTGGAAGAAATCAACCAGGGCTTGAAGTGCTGACTCATCAGAACTGTCACGGAAGAACTTGTAGAAGTTTGGAATAAACTGTAGAAACAACAATTATTGATTATTCAGTGGCAGAATAGGATTCCATAAAGGGTGGTTCTACATAATATGCTTAAATTTCAACATCTAGTGATTTTGTGCTCACAATAGTGATAACTAGAGCTCTGTAGAGCACATACGCGACGTGCTGAGCTGCATGTACAGGCAGATCGTCTGTTGACGACCTTTACGTACATATGCAAAATAGTTGTGTGCATGAGCAGAAAGCACATGGCCTGGTGTGGGTATGGTCGATAGGCGTGGCCAGAAAACACAGTGTTTATGACACTCGTGGATATCGCCAAACGATTAGAGGCATAATGGAGCCAGTTGTTCGATGATTCCGACAGATTCCCTGTGCTTACGAGTCACTCGGATGCCTAGATCTTCAGATCTGGTGATTTTTGTGTTAACGACAGATGACAGACAGACATACAAAACCAACTGCTTTGCATATGCGTGCACAGGGTAATGATGCTGACAGAACTGATTATTTTACCTTCGGCACGTGCTAGGGGTAATGTCACAATTGCTCAAAATTAATATCTATTACTCACCTTATCTCCAAAGTCAGTGACAAAGATTCTCGACTGTGCCTTGGTATTGGGCTGGGAGGGCCACAATGACTGGTCACCAAATACCTCATCAATGTAGTCTACATGAAATTAATAGCAAAGATCAGCTGGGGAAGGTGGTAAAATTACGAAATTATCATCAGTAACAAACAAGCAAGACGATTCCCTTTTCCACAGAGTGTGAAATAGCTACTAGTAGAATGGCTAGAGGCATAGCCTCATTCCCGGACCCACTTCCAGCATTTCAATGTCTAATGTGCACAAAATATAGAATTTCCTTGCTACAGTGTTCAATAGCGAATTTCAAATTTGGGCGTACTTTATGGGGTCAAAGGTCAATATGTGCCAATTTTAACCCTGTACCAACAACATTTTGAACTTAGCCCATAATCTCAATGGCACGGTGTTATAAAAGATCAATAGGTGAATCAATATCATCGCTGGATCACCGATGGCTAATTTTATCAAGGTTTGTTTGTCGTATCTACGTAGCTATATATTATGGCTACTCTTCAAGTATTAAATAATTTAATAATCATTTTATCTCTCTTAGTAGGTCCATTTCATCATCGCCAGTGTCATCCATAGTATGATATTATCCTTTAGCCTGTGATAATTGTAGGGTGAGTTTAAACTACTATTATTAATTTTAGATTGTACTAAATCTAGTCTCGCACGCCAGCCCCTCCTACTCAAGAAGAGAGAAAGGGCCTAATAACGTACCATCCGCCTGTCCCCAGGTCAACTATACGAACTATCAATGAAGTGGCAGTATGTAGTCACATGACCATCTATAACACAAATTAGCTGCTTATTTGTACATACAAAACTCTTTCTGAAATTAATTTCCGTTTATAGAGCTAGAACACTCCATGGATGATCATTTGCTGCAATGGCTTGTCCACGCGCGAGACAGAAGCGGACATTTTGCCACAGTTAAAGCGCAAAATAAAATGCACAAGAAGGGAGTATGTACGCACAAAGCTGTTTGCGGTTTGTGACATCACGTTTGATGATGTCATGTGCATTCCATGGGGCAAGCGGATCGTACGTTATTTACCAGACACTTTCTCTCTTGAGTATATAGGAGGGACTGGCCCACGAGATGATACTACTGCGCCCACCAGACCTGGTACCACACTCATGCATCAATATGTTGCTCAAATGAGCACCCGTCCATTCTAGAGTCCACCTCATGGTGTGGAGGGTAGGTGGATTTTGGCTGGGTACAGTGAGAATAACTTATACAATGTCATTTGCTTGTATTAACACTCGTATTGACTCAAAATGTGCTATACATTGCGTGCAAGTCAGTAATTTTAGTTATGATACAATACCACACCATATTATTTGTATGGCAATAATAATAATCATTGTGTTACCCATCTTAACATTATCCAGGAGATGAGAAGTTACAGCAACGGAAAAAAGCTTATGAGTGTCATTCTGCCTGTGTTTACGTGTCAGTTCAAATTGTGCTGTTAATTTTATTTTCTATCTATAATAAGAACTTGAGCAATAATTATCATGTATACGTAGCTATCTGCTAATGGAGATTTGAAAATAATTACTGTATATGACCAAGAGTAGCTATATAGCTGCTCAGTGGATGGGACCTATCTATCGCTGTGACTCATCAAGAGTGGTAGTACTGAGCTACTACAAAATTGCTTAGTTTTATTTTACTCAAACTGAAGTAAAATGCATTCTGCACTGTAGATGATTTACAGCAATTTGATAACTCTCCTCGCTAGATCTGCTCTGCGTTGTGACCGTCTGGTAGCCAGGTTCAAAATCGCGTAGGTACCTCCACTTCAGACTCGCCAAGTTCAAAATGTCGTTGGTACAGGGTTAAAATTGGCACATATTGACCTTTGACCCCATAAAGTACGCCCAAATTTGAAATTCGCTGTTCAATAATGTTGCCAAAATATGAAATTTTTCCAATTTTCCAGGGTGCAACATTGAAAGGTTGGAAACAGGTCTGGGATTTAACGAGCCATAGCTAGGAGGCCCCCTGGTTCTGAACCAGAATAATATTATACAACCGCTGACATGTGCTTACCGAAGTTGATGAGTGATTCCCTGATGATGTGACCTTCGTGCTCAATCACTGGCACCTTGCCATAAGGGTTGATCTTCTCCACATACCAGTCCGGCTTCACCTTCAAGTGAACGTTGATCTCCTCAAAGTTAACGCCTTTAGCGTAGGCAACCAGGCGAGTCCTCTGCAAACAAAAGCAGACTCACTCAATACTTGATATCACTGATTTCAGATTTAGTCTGTTAACTTAAAATTGTATCCCGGTGTCCCTCACCCAGGCACCCTTTATATTTTGTACTCCCTCATGGTGCCTGATCATGCACTGTGGGCACACCCTTCAACGCCTGTTAAGCCGAACATGACGGTGATAAATTCGTATCCCGGTATACCCCATTTGTGCCTCCTCATGGTGCCTCATGCAGCCACACCCTCCAATAGCCCTCACAGAATAAAAATAATTTGTCTGATAGGGGCTGTCAGTAGATCCATTTTGACGCTAGTCACCAGCTTATATTTTACGTGGATGTACTGATTTACATTTATATACCATAGAACTTAGACCTGCATGGGACTACTGACTTACCTGTGCAAAGGGGCAGATTGGGTTGCTGTATATTCTCACTGGGACGTCAGCAGGCTTGGGGGCTGGCTCGGTGTACACGTCGATTTGAGACATGGTGGCTCGAGATCGATCTTTTGGTGTGGTAGGACGGATGCAGTAAAGATGTTATAGTGACTAGGTTGCGATTGGTAGCTGCTCTTTGCTCTATACCAAGCTTCTAGTCACCACAAATCTTTTTGCTGAATGTAGCAGATTATTTTGTGCTGCGTGTATGCGCAAACAATGTACAGGAGGGATTTCCGGTCCAATTGTTGCAGATCCAGGAAGTGCATCCGGTGGCACATTCCAGTGCATGCAATTTTTGCCGTTTTTTATCTATTTTTCTTACTTGTTCTATCTAGGCCATCTTTCACTTCTAGGACTCCAAACAAAGACCAGAAGACAGAGGAACTCTTCTACTTTCTGCTCGTTCAGGTCCCATAACCCGGAGACATTCATGAGCTCCGAGGCAAGCGCTTTTGTGCATGCTACTCGCAAGCGCTCACAAAAAGTGCCTCGCGCAAAAAGTGGTACGTTTTGGTTCCCCTGGATGGATTCCCATGATTCAAGCACCATTCAATAGCTCTTGTGTTGCTCTACAATATGAGACTGGAACGAAGTTTTTCCATCGAGCGGTTCCAGAGTTATACGGCATCAAAAATCAGAAAATTTCAGTACAACCGCGTGGTATTTTCCATATCTTCTCGAAGGTTTACAGAGTCTGCCCAAGAACAAATCGTAAAGGACAAGAAAAAGGGTATTCCTTGTGTACTGCCAAGCTTCTAGGGAGGAGGCATCGTCATCCAGATGGAAGGATTCCTTCTCTATAGTCAAGTAAGCATATCTGAATGTTGGCTACGGTGAATAACAACATTATCATGACAATCTAAGCGTGTGTGAGGCGAGTGTATCAGCATAAGTCCAGGGATGGGGGTGAGCCTTACCAGTGTACATCAGAGGATGAGCCTGTGTTAAAGCAACTCACATCAAAGCTGAAAACTAGTCTCGCGCGCCAGGCTGGGGACAAGACTAGCTGAAATCCCTGAGCGTATGCTTGCAATTGGGCGGTAGCTAGTACTTGACTAGTGTTTTTTTTATCTGTGTCTCTCCCTCCCTCCTTCCCTCCCACTCTCTTTGTCTCTTTCCCTCTCCCTCTCTCTCTCTTTCTCTCTCTCTCCCTCCCTCTCTCTCTCACCCTGACCCCATGTAGGTACACAATGATAGAGGTGATGTTCACGGCTGTGATCAGATTACCAAGTATATGAAGAGAGTGCTTTCTGTCAATTATAGCTGTGATGGTGGAATAGGAGACTGATTGTGAAAGCTCCAACAACCTTCAGCAAAACTTCAAGATGGCCTTTGATAGCTAGCAGCAATATAGCTAGCTTGTACTATGTTTAATGTCATTGGTTTGTATATAAACGTACACAGTAAAATAGCAATTATTGTACTATTTTAACAGCGTGTAACTTTAGAACCGCTCGATGGAAAAGCTTCGTTCCAGTCTCATATTGTAGAGCAACACAAGAGCTATTGAATGGTGCTTGAATCATGGGAATCCATCCAGGGGAACCAAAACGTACCACTTTTTGCGCGAGGCACTTTTTGTGAGCGCTTGCGAGTAGCATGCACAAAAGCGCTTGCCGCGGAGCTCATGAATGTATCCGGGTTATGGGACTTGAACGAGCAGAAAGTAGAAGAGTTCCTCTGTCTTCTGGTCTTTGTTTGGAGTCCTAGAAGTGAAAGATGGCCTAGATAGAACGAGTAAGAAAAATAGATAAAAAACGGCAAAAATTGCATGCACTGGAATGTGCCACCGGATGCACTTCCTGGATCTGCAACGCTTGTACGTGTTTTGGACCGCTGGCTTAAACTGGACCACTGATCGCGCATAACAATGCGTGTGTACAAATAATATGAATGTGTGAAGCAGCTGCAGAATAACTAGTGGTGATGAAAATCATCTGTGCGGGGCGAGCCTTCGCGAAAGTCATGATAGCATACAGGCATGCACATGGGGTTGGTACCCCAATAGCTATGCCTGAGAAGCTACCACAACAGTGAAAGTATCATAGACTGCTGTCCAATAAATGCTGATCAACTAATAATACTATAATATTTAGTAGTCTACTGTATACATGCCATGACCATCATGAGTCCAGGATGTGCCAAGACAGACTATTATAGCTTTCAGCTATATACATGTAGATAATGTTTCCTGCATGTGCATGCATTATCCACGTCATGCTGCTGCAATCTTCATGCACATTTATACCATATTAAGTGTCATGAGTACGTATGTATATACTGATATGTATCAATAGGACTTATTACTACCGGTATTAAAATTTTTCTTAAATCAATGAACAAAATCAAATCAATACCATGTTATAAATAATATTATAACACCACTTGAATAAACTATGAAAAGGTTTGTTGGACCGCTTAAGCCTGCTTCTTTGTGTAGATAGTGACACCCTTCCCATCCAGATCAGCTACACTGTAGTCGTGCTTTCCATCGCTCTCCTTCATCTTCTTGTAGAAGGCCAGATGTTTCTCCGGAGGGAGGGCGGTCTTCTTTACCGCTTCATCCTGAAGCATCCGGGAGATGAAGTCATGAACTAGTGGGAACTTGTCAGCAGTAACAGCTGCAGCAAATGCTGTGTGTGTATGTATGCGCGTGTGTATCAACATAAAAATTGTGTACGTTATTGAAGCTCATGTGACATGCGTGCAACACAAGCACAATATTAATGATGTCCTCAGTAGCAATTTACTTTTTTTGCAGTTATTAGGTAATTATGGGTAAGTTATTATGTAACCTATGAGGTAATCATGCAAAATTCAGGGCCTCGATGGAGCCTTTCTGAGACCTGAATTTCAGTGAATATGTAGCGTGCATCCAGCGAAGCAGCATGTTACCTTCTCTGATGAGTAGCAATGGCCGAATTTTATGCGTTCTCTTGGCTGACGTAATCCTGTGGATATATATAGATAGCCCTGTGCTATATATAGCACGCACCATGTGCAACGTGCCACCGAATCAATCTGAAGCTGTACTGTGCTATCAAGTTTTTCTCTGTAATTGAAGCTTCGAAACTTGTCACTATCGAGGTCAAGAGCCACTCCCAATGATCTGAGTCCAGTCTGCAACTGAGGCAGCAGCATCAATACATGATGTAGACTGTACACCCACTATAATGACGACCTTTACCACATACACCACTTCCACTATGCAGCTACTGAGGACATGGTCAAGTTTTCATAATATGCATATTATTACCCCGTGCGCATGCGCAAGGGGTAAAGTAATCGGTTTTGTCTGTCGTCGTCTGTCGTCGTCGTCAGCACAAAAATCGCCAGATCTGGAGATCTAGGCGTCTGAGCGACTTGTAAGTACAGCATATCCGTCGATATCGTCGAAGAACTGGCTTCATTGTGCTTCGAATCGTTTGGCAAGGTCCATGAGCGTCGCAAATGCTTCGTTTTGTTGGCCACGCCTATCAACACTACCCACCATGTGCTTTCTGCTCATGCGCACAACCTGGCACAAATGTGTAGGTAAAGGTCGTCAATAGGCTTCTGTGGCATGGTATGGCTCTCACATCGACGCTGCAGCGCGCGGGGTATGTGCTTTATAGAGCTCTAGTTATTTTGTAGAATGCTTTGTAGGATCAATTAATTTAACAAAAATCGTTACATTTTAGGGCCTTGCTGGGTGATGGAGGGCATTTAAACTTTAAAATTCATTCATACTCTATTGAATTCTAATGTCCACAATGTCACTGTAGGAGAGATCCAAGTTAGCTTACCGGGGCTGGCAATCTTCAGAGCCTGGGATCGCTCAATCCATGGCCAGACGAGGTAGTCTGGTGCACCAGGCTTCACACTGCCTCCAAGAAACTGCAAACCTAACTTCTCTTTATGCAGCTTGAGTTCGTTCTCCAGTCGATGGAAGAAATCGACCAGGGCTTGAAGTGCTGACTCATTAGAAATATCGCTGAAGAACTTGTAGAAGTTGGGAATGAACTGTAGAAACAATAATTCAGAATTATTCAGTGGTGGATATAGGGTTCCATAAAGGGTGGTTCAATCATCCCCTTAGTTCTATAATATGCTTAGATCTCAACATCCAGTGAGAATTTGCGCTCACAGCAGCAATAACAATGCTGATAGAACTTTACCTTCGGCGCATATGCTCAGGGTAATGCCACAATTGCTCAAATGATACAGTCTATTACTCACCTTATCTCCAAAGTCAGTGACGAAGATTCTCGACTGTGCCTTGGCACTGGGCTGGGACGGCCACAATGATTGGTCACCAAATACCTCATCAATGTAGTCTACATGAAATCAATAGCAAAGATCAGCTGGGGAAGGTGGGAAAATTATCCACGAACAAGCAAGATGAATCACTGAGAATGTGAAACAGCTACTAATAGAATGCATATGGCCTCGTCCCCGGATCCACTTCCAGCTCTTTAAGTTAATGTTCAATGTGCACAATGAAATGTTTCCCACTTTTCAGCATGCAACATTGAAAGGCTGGGGAATGGGTCTGGAGCCATAGCTAAGGCTCCCGGCCCTAAACCAGTGTATTAATTATAACCAGTGATATGTGCTTACCAAAGCTGATGAGTGACTCCCTGATGATGTGACCTTCGTGCTCAATCACTGGCACCTTGCCATAAGGGTTGATCTTCTCCACGTACCAGTCTGGTTTCACCTTCAAGTGAACATTGATCACTTCAAAGGGAACGCCTTTAGCATAGGCAGCCAGGCGAGCCCTCTGCAAACAAAATGGAAAGGAAAAGATTACGATCATATCATCACTTAGTCAGATTTAGGTGCCCCAACCTGAGATGGTAATATTAAATAAGGTTGTATCCCAGCATTTGTGCCTCCTCATGGTGCCAGGCTCATGCAGCCACACCTCTTACTAAAACTTAATTGTCTTTGATAGGGGCTGCCAGTTGATCTAGCTAGTCCCAGCTTATATTTTACGTGGATCTACCAGATTATCTACATTAGTCTACTGAACTTAGACCTGGGACTACTGACTTACCTGTGCAAAGGGGCAGATTGGGTTGCTGTATATTCTCACTGGGACGTCAGCAGGCTTGGGGGCTGGCTCGGTGTACACGTCGATTTGAGACATGGTGGCTCGAGATCGATCTTTTGGTGTGGTAGGACGGATGCAGTAAAGATGTTATAGTGACTAGGTTTCGACTGGTAGCTGCTCTTTGCTCCATACCAAGCTTCTCTTATACTAAGTCACCACAAATCTTTTTTGCTGAGTGTAGCAGATTGTTTGCGCTGCGTGTATGCGCGAACAATGTAGAGGGGGATTTCCGGTCTATTACATGCATAAGTGCATGACCAGTTACCGCGCATTAGCATAATAATACGTGTGTATAAATAATATTACGAATGTGTGAAGCAGCTGCAGAATAATATCATTCTAGCTACAGCCTAGCACTTGGTCTGGTGTCTCGCTAACTTCATATAGTCCTGCATTTTTACCCAAGACCATGACATTAAGCCCGTGTACACGTTGCTGTAATTATTAATTGAATGGTTGATACACAGGCAGCTACCGTAGTGTATACAACTCAGCAGTTTACTGAATTTATTCAGACAGGCGCCAGAGTCCACCCAATTTCATTCTCCTCATGAAATTTGCTCTAGTACAATCTGTACGTGATACATAATATTATTGTGCTGTATTAAACATCACAGGGTCTATGATGTGGACGTATGTACTTTTATCTATAGAAATAAGGTGCTGACCATGACTATACTACTATAAAATTATTATATGTACAATGCTTGTACAATATTATTTTAATCCAGCGAGTTCATTCCTTTTTCTTAGAGTATAGATACGTAGTAGTCTCATGCCCAGCCCCCTTCATGCACGCGCGAGAAAGGGTCTGGTCAAAAGGGTCATACTAACGCGTCCGGCTAGAATGCAATAATTGGTGATTATGGTGTGCGTAAATAGAAATTAACCACCACTTCCGCGATCCGTACTGTACCGAGCGCACGCACGTGCGTATGGACCACGCATAATTACATTCCACTAATATCATGTGACCATGGTTCTGCAATCTGACTGGGCCGCAATATACGTACCTCGCGAGGACAAGGAAGTGCGACCCTTTTGACCAGACCCTTTCTCGCGTGTGCATGAAGGGGGCTGGGCATGAGACTAAGATACGTAGTAATTTCAGTAGTAAAATTTAATGCTGCATGGCATGATGACGGAAAGCAATAATTTAAAAGTTTTACCTCAACATGGTACTCATAGGGACTTTTTTTAATCCTGTTATAGTCTCTATCCCACACTAAAATTGGTACACCAGTGCATAGCTAACGATCAAGGCTTGCAACATGTTAATTAGCATCAGAGTCACGCAAAATCTCATGAAAGTGTATATGGTAGGGGATGACTGAGGCTAGGTATGTTTCATTAATTTTACCCTTGATGTGGATGACGTCAATTCAGCCATGGATTAACAGGCAGGAATTCAAAAAACCATGAATGCACTTAGCACGCTTGCCATATGCACCTTTTTAAGTTACTAGCTAGCTAGCTATGATCACTTGCACCACAGTGCAAAAAATACATACTTTCCTTCCACACCACCTTATGCATCTGCAGGCAAAAATTTAATGTGTTAATGTACAAATATCCAAAGCTCTATTAGATTAGTATGATTATATATAGCTGCTACTAAAAAACCCTAGCAGCCAGAATCTGAAAATTGCACACACAAAAAATATTATTTAATAGTAAGCTATAATGATAGTATAAGACGTATGTTTTGGGAACAAACACAAGTCCAAACTTTTTATTCCATATTACATAATTACCCTCTTGAGTCCTAATCTCTCACAAATACTGGTGCTTTCTTTCTTGGCAGAGGTACTGGGGCTCTTTTCCTCGGAGAAGGGACTGGGGATTTCTTGTGTGCATGAACCGGGGACTCCGACTGTGCCACCTGTAACAATATTATAATTATTATTCCACTGATTCCCTTTGGGTGGGGAGGGGGCAGCAAATGGTGGTGTATATAGGTGCCTACGGGCTCTATATGGGTAAGCACATACTTAAGTTACTAATAGCAACTCACACTTTCCATTGACGAGCAAACAGTTGAATCTGTCGTATCAGAGATAAAGGACATAATACATTGTAATGATAACAAAAAAATTAGTGACATACCTAAAAGTACTTTAATTTCAACCGATTGCAAAGCAGTCATTAAGTTCTTCCAACATGGTAAAGGTTTGTTACTCCTAAGCCATTTCATCAACACCTCAGTGAAGCAATCATCTGTGCGACGATTATCCATTTGAATCACCTCCAGAGTGGTAGGATCAATTTCTATAGCCATTCCAATTCTTCGCCACTTGTGACGTGCTGGCCAGAGGTGAGTCTGCACTGAAGAGATATCTTTGGGCTTCAGTATGGCTGTTGAATCCACTGCAAAGAAACAAGATACAAAAATGCATGTATGCATGCATGCATGAGGGATTAAATCTGGTAATGTCTATTATTTAATAATACCACAGTGTCCTGGGTAAGTGCCCATGGGTGCCTAACCATAACTCACGATTTTGGCCCGTATGGGCGCTTACCCGGGATATAACTTCCACACAGAAGCTGTTACTGTAATACTGATCCCTTGAAATGCAGGCCTGCCTGGGACACTATGGGTATACATACTCAAGAAAATAGGCAATGGATACAGATAGCAACCAAAATAAAAAGCCCTCTTACAAGATGGAACATAGACGATGACTTCAGGTTCATCATGATCAGCTGTTGCATTTTGTCCTTTATCCTCAGGATTTAATTTATGAGCTGTAATATCTTCCTTAGTCAATTTTTCAGCAATGTGCTTCAGCATAGGAGCTTTCTTTGGCTGCATAATTTATAATGTACAATGAGTCAAATGTGACTAGATAGCTAATCAGCTCATGCCATAACATTACCTTTATGAGATTCATTTTGTGTGCATTGGCTTCTCCATGCTCGATGGATAGCTTACCAAGAACAGCTCCATCAACAAAAGGATTACTGTAATCTAACACAATGTCAAAGTCTGCACGAGCACTAAAATCTCCAGATAGTTGAACTTCTTCACAAAATATCTTTGATTCTTTGCTACTGTAATAGTCAGCTAATTCTACAGTTAGCTTAAGACTGGACCCCTTCACTGTCATTGGTGTTTTCTCACTATCATAGAGCATGTAGTCATAATTTTTTGGAATTTCATGAAATTCCTGAAGTGGGTGCAAAAGAGCCGCAATACTGAAGTTTAAAAGATTCCCAATCACTATTTCACTAGACATGAATACTTGGCATCTTCCTGAAAAACTTTTCAAAAGCCTTTTTGCAATGCACTTGCGGAATTCATGAATAGGGCCTTGAATTTCCCTCTTGATCTTAGGAATATTAAGCCACACAGCTTTTCTGTTTGAAAAATGGGTGGAATACACAATTGCTATATATTCATCACCTTCCTTTACAATTTCATATTCATCTTCTGGAATTACCATCCAATTAGCACTTTCGCTATCTAAGGGGTCATTAGAATGCAAAAATTGCAGCTTTGCATTACTGTATGTGTCAATGATCTGGGCATAATCTGGAATTGGAATTCTGATTGGTATTCTTTCCTTGAACTTGAGGCCATGTGGCTCTGGAGTGATACAAGCAGTGGCATCAATTGATTCATCACAAATTGAGGGGTGGTCTTCTGGAATTACCACCCAATTAGCACTTTCGCTATCCAAGGGGTCATTAGAATGCAAAAATTGCAGCTTTGCATTACTGTATGTGTCAATGATCTGGGCATAATCTGGAATTGGAATTCTGATTGGTATTCTTTCCTTGAACTCGAGGCTGTGTGGCTCTAGAGTGATACAAGCAGTGGCATCAACTGATTCATCACAAAGTGAGGGGTGGTCAAAATTGGCTGTGATTTTCACTTCCATTTCTGCAGATTCACTCTTGATACTAGAAGGAGATATCACTACTTTAACATTTGACACTTCTGAAAGAGTGAGCTCAACAGGCTCTTGATCTTTATTTTGAGTGACTGTGATAGAATTAGTTGGGATGGGAAGACGAGCAATCACTGTAAAGAGACAGAATTGAGTTGTGTTGAACACAATTCGATCCTGAAGCACCTCAAAATCGTCAGGATTCAGATCCCTCCATCGCGGGGGCTGTGAAGGATGAGTGTTACTGAACATGGGAATGGGGTTATTCTTACTATGATCATGGAGCTCAATTGTCTTCAATAACTCAACTACTGCTTGCTTGTCTGAACTAAATACATTTGTATCAGATGAGACGTGTACAACAGGTGTTAGCAGAAATTCTTTTGCATGTAGTTTGGGATGCAATGTTTCATCATCGACACTGTTGATAACAACATTGATTGTTCTATCACTTGGTATCTGAATGATACAAATTGAGTTTTGAGCTGCACAGATATATCCCTCTCGAGGTATCATAGGTAACAGATGACTGCTTTCCTTGCCATGTTCAACTTCATTCTTATTCATTAAGCCAATGATTTTCTGGTGACCATTTCCAAGAGCTAGATCTACATGTATGAGGTGTGTTTCAATTACATTATCCATAATATACATCATTGGTGCATGCAATGCCATAGGATATGGGTTGCAGTCACATGCCACCAAAGATTACATACATGTACATATATAACGTGAGTACTATAATGATATACTTAGTATTATGCACTTATAACAGCACTACATTATTCTATCACCGCTGCATACCTTGTCTGAATGTTTGAGGCATACCACCAGCCTGTACCGCATGTCCAGACGAGTGGCCAACACCACCAGAAATCATCTGATCATGCTCTTCTCCCATTCCTATATCACTATCATTTGTTGACCTTGTACGGGTCATGGGAGCTGCATAAAAATAAAATTCATGTTATTATTGTCACTTGAATGAACTACCGTAAATTATGAACATAATATTATTGTTTCATGCAATACTTTTTGGATAAATGACCCCATACCACATTAGCGTTAATAATGTGCACAATTTTCATGTGTTAATATTTTTGCACTGGTCAAGCTATCCGAAAATAATTTAACAACGAAAATTTCATGATTTACAGTACATGTAGGTTGGCAAATTTTATAATGCTATAACACATACATGTACAAATCAGTACTACAATAGTGAAATATTACGACCAAAGTTGGGTAACCTAATACATCTCTTCTCTCAATAAGGTATCCTACACCTCCCGAGTACATAGTGATACCACACCCATATCCTCCTTTTATTCAGTAGGATCATTAATATACCAACCATGCACGTTTCTTTCTTACTAGCTCCTGAAGAAGACTGGTCTTCAAGTGGTGAGGTACACCTTTTCCTCTGATTGGAGTGCCAGCAACTACCTGATGGGAACCTGATGTTGTAGCCTGAACGTAATAAGTATTAGATTACTGATACATCCAACACAATCTAGCTCCAGTTCTATGCTTTAGGTATACATTATTATTACCCTGCGCGCAAGCACAAGGGGTAAAGTAATAATTGGTATGTTGTCATTGTCATCGGCATTTGCTACTATGCCAGGAGAGCTGGGCCCAATGTCATGATCATGACTCGCTCTATTTTGTTATAATCATTGTGCATTTGTAATCGTGTCAAGACCATTTATGTGTTCTTGGTTCGAGAAGTTATGCTATATCTTCCAAATACTGTATTTCTTCTAAAAATTTGGCATGAAACTAATTACCATTGCCGAAGTTTTATAGGTTAATATTCAACATTCTAAGACTGTCTGTGTGTGCATTCTATTCCCGTTTATAGCATATACGCATGACGACCTTTGCTGAAAATAATATTAGAGACTATTTTCAATCATTCGGTAAAGGGTGCCGAATAATTAGAAGGGCCGAATTTTTAGAAGAAATACAGTAATCGGCAAAGTCCGCACAATAAACCTACAAAAAATTCAATATTGCCTCACTTACACACACAGAATGACTGCCACTACCCCTCATGCATGCACCGAGGGTCATTAGGTATACATGTAAGCATTGTATTATAAAGATTGTGGCCGTACCTGATGTGCGTTTGCATTGGAAGGATGTAAGTAGCCAGGTATCCCCCCTCCACTAGCTCCATGATCAGCCGATGCACCAGACTGATCTCCACTCGACTAATAATGGATAGATGCATACATAATATAATAGAGACATCTTACTAACATAATACTATACATGTAGATGGCAATGTAACAACGGTCAGGACTTACAATTTTAGTAGTATTCCAATCGAAAACGCAGTCGTATGTATAGCCTAGCTTATGAAATAGGTTCCTGAATAACTGCCTGAGATAGGCATAATCTGGCCTGTCCTCAAATTTCAAAGAACGACAGAAATTCAGGTATGTCACAAATTCACCTAATGCATTGTTATATTATTATTAATACCATTTTGACAAGGATAGCTCTATCTAACACATGCACACAACACATTAAACATACTAGGATAGCCTCGACAAAGAACTTCCACAGGGGTTGAGAGCTTCTTTTCTGATATCCGTTCATGTTTCTGTAGTTTGGTGGCAGCCTTGAGACCCTGCCAGGGCAAGCTGCCCAAATTAAAGTACATCAGCATATAGCCAAGTGATTCCAAGTCATCCCGCCGACTTTGTTCTACAGGTAATAATATATTATGTACTGTACAATTTGCAAAGTATGAAAAACCCAAGCATAAAATAAAAGGTAACTAGGAAAAGCAAATAGGTAGAGTACATGAATACTCACATCATACAAGAATAAGCTGATGTTTTACTCACCTATTCCTAAGTGATTGTTGATTGATGCAAATCGACCAATTCCAGTGAGTTTCTTGTTTTCCCGATAAGGTATGTGCTGGTGGGTGTGTGCATCACGGTACATTTTGGCTAGGCGAAAATTAATGACATACACCAGGTTTACTTTCTTCCCTAGACCCATAAGGAAGTTACCCGGTTCCACATTTCTATGAATGATGTTCTTTGAATGGATGTACTCAATTCTACTAATCTGTACGGGAGAGAAGTGTGTCAAAAACAAAGACTAACAAGAACAATTCAAAGGGAGACCTTAACCATTACCGTAAGACAGGTTTTAATTACGTAGTTTAATAATTGTGTTCTAGTCAAGTCAAGCTAAATTGTGAATCCAATAATTGCGATAGACGACACCATACTGTACTGTAGTATAGCTATACGTGCATGTTTATGTTTGCGAATCTATTAATTGTGAAACGTACAAAAACTCGCAATTCGCAATTAATAGATACTCGCAATTAAAACCCGACCTACGGTATTTGCTTAAATCACTGGGTATGGACAACACATGCACTCAATGTCCATTCATATGTACTAGAGCTCTCCAGAGCACATACCCCGCATGTTGCACTTGTATCCTGGAGTGCATCTATCTGTGTGCAGAGATGAGAGCTGTGGTGGTTTACATGCGCTTGTTGATGTGTACCTACGTAACTCTGCTAGGTTATGCGCATGAGCAGAAAGCACAAGAGGGCGTGGTTGATAGGCGTGGCCAATAAAAACTCCCATTCTATAACGCTCGTAGGCCTTACCAAACGATTCGAAGCATAATGGAGCAAGTTTTCGACAGATTTGTTGTGCTTACGAGTCGCTCAGATGCCTATAGATTTCGAAATCTTGCGATTTTTGTGTTGACGATAGATAGACAGAACCAATCGCTTTATCCCTCACATGCATGTACAGAGTAAATATCATATCCACAAACGTACAGCCATACCACCCAACATAGGTGCCAATACATGGTGTCATAAACAGGATACATGCATATACCTTAGGGTGACTATTTTTGTGGGTATTAACGTTTGATATTTCTGCAGATTGATCAAAAAAGCAAATTTTTGTATTGTAGAGCATTAGAATTTGTCAAGCTGTACTATTTTCGCGTACAAATCGCAAAAAATTTAACACTCACAAGTTGTATTTTAAGCCAAAATCGCAGAAAAATGTACCTGCAAATAATAATTGTCTCCCTAAGGTATCTCTCTCTGATATAAATATAGAGGACTATACATGGGCATTATGGCATAACTTCTGACTACACTGTAGATGCTTACCAACTGGTCTGCTAGCAGTAATACTGTCTTCAAACTGAATTTTCTAGAACAAAAGTTAAAGAGATCCTCTAAGCTTGGACCCAGTAACTCCATCACCAGTACATTGTAGTCACCCTCTGTACCACACCACTTCATTGATGGGATTCCAACTAACAGAAGGAGAGAGAGAGAGAGAGTTACAAAGAATGAAAGAGAGACAATGCAAGCACAGGGGAAGGAAAGTATAAATTTTGACACACGTGTACAAGTATATACTGATATCAGATACACAGAGTGCAAAGATAGCCACATATGTATATGTTCTGTAATCACAGTTAATGGTGTTTTGGAGGCATATATGCAGGGTTTCATCCACTGGGGGGGGGGGGGGGGGGGGTGGGGTGGGTGGGTGGGGGGAAGGACATGGGGAGAAGCTTCCCCTCCAAACTCCGTAGCTTCCCCCCTAAGAATTTGATTTTAAGCATCATAATATCACAATAAGTCACCAAATCAAACCACTAGAGTATTTGTGTTTGATCAAAAATTACCTGAAACAATTTGGAGGAATTAAAGAAATTCTCCTAAGAATACGTCCCAAGGAACTTGGCATGCCAAATTCGCCCACTCATTTATTACGCTCCCACCCCAAATTTTTATTGCTAGATGAATCCTGACACGCCATGACATATCACTGAATGTCAATTATTCGTTACTTGATACCAGTACATAATGCTGACATAGCAACTGAATGGCAGCACATTTTGTGCTTGATTCTCACTGAAAATTAAATGGAGCTTCAAACGCTATCAGCTAGTACTCAGGAGAAAATTAATGCCTTATATATGCAAGTTGTAAGCACATAAGAGTGCTCACCCATAAGATAATTACACTGGGTCAAGAGCAATTTGACAGCTCACCTCCTGATTGCATCATCTTGTAAAATTTGGCCTCAATATGAAGCTGGGGATGTTTTGTCTTGACAGTCTCCAGCTTGATGGCAACCTCCTCATGAGTATATGAGTTAGTCCCTACAAGGAAATGTTCACATGTATTATATATGTAGATGCATGATAAATTGAGAACGGTAAGTTTATGGGGACGGATAACGGATATGATTATCCCTATAAATCTTCTTTTATCATATAGTCAGTAGACTCTATAAGTAGGGATGGCCTGGATATGCCATATTAAATGTAATACATTACGAAAAAATTTAATAACTCAGATTTTTACTTTTACATTCATGATCTACAAAAGAATTCCTATCTATCAAGCCCCTATACATCCATGGAAATGATTGGGTATGGCTGAACCAGCTGTGTAAAAAAATAGCAATTTGTCACTCTCCAGGGCTAACTCAAGACTGTCTTGACCGTTTACGTACCCTTATAAATCCACTCCATTTTGTAGCGTGCAGGTATGTAGCATGCTACAAGCATTGATTGACAAACATCTGTATGATCGAGTTTGCTAGCAGACTTACCAAGGTAGATATCACCAAACGATCCACTGCCGATCTTACGACCAAGACGGTACTTGCCACCCACTCTCAGCTCCATCACTCCTCACGTCAAATACACACAACTAGTAGAGAAAAAATTAATGATGATAAATTATCATAGTTCGTTCCAACAGGTGTGTATGTAGGAATTACATTCATTTTGAAGGACAAGGTTCCTAAAAATTTAATTATACTAAGGCCACTCCAGTTGTTTCGCATCCCCCCTTGATTTCCGCCCACATGCATTCCATCAGCACCAGCACAATACAAAATACCGCTTCAATTTTTTGGACCGCCAAACTTATGGTTTTGACGACCATTTCCCACCAAACTAAACTTATTGGATCATTGACATACAGCTCAAAAATTTGATGCGGGTGGCTGATGGGAAATTAATGATCGGGCCTAAGGCCACTGTAACTTGATTCGTTGTTTCATACATGCTTATTTTGTAGCCACTTTAAAATTCATTATTCATTGCTGCTAATTCCTTGTAAACCACAGGAAGTGGGTAAGGTTTAGTAGTTACAAACTGATATTCATGCATAATGAACAATGAATAATGAATAATGACCGCCCACCTGCATGCTCTCCGGGAAAGTATAAATGGTCTAGTCTATGATCATGTATCTGAAATGAAGACAAAAAGAGGCAGACCGGCCCGGAGGCCTTAGCCAGACTAGAATTTAGGGCCGAGAGTCAGGTTAGTGGGAAACCCACAAAACAAACCACAAGTAGACACAGATAATATAAAATTATGGCGACTTTTAGGCCACTCCAAGTCAATCATTAGTTTCTGGTCACACCAGTTGTCTCAAGTACATGCGGGCGGGCGGGTGGTTAGGACTATGGGACTATGACTAATTGAATTAAGACAGGAAGAGGAAGTACTTAAATTATACCACAAATGCATGGTCAGCAAACCTCGAGTATAAACAACAGCCTGTCAGATCATATCAGCTACGTAGCTATGAGCTGTTGAAGTACACTGGCAGATCAACAAAATGCAGGATGCCGAACTGATGTGACACAGTGAAGTTTAGACTCTAAGAGTATTCGATTCACCATGTGCAGCAAGGCAATGAGCTTCAGATCGAGATTTCGAGAGTATCGTTTATGGTGACTCAATACGTGTAATTTTACGTCATCTTTTCTATGAATATCATTATAGTCCTCATAAACTGGCTTTTCAAAATATCATGCGGGCGGGTGACCAGAAACTAATGATTGATTTGGAGTGGCCTTAATATATCAAAGTATGGTGTACCTCTCACGATGACCAGAACACTCCACTTCTACTAGTCTAGCGGCATGAGCGGTAGCCGACCCTCGCACAAGATGTCACGTGATATAATATTCAAATGTCACATTGTGTACTCAATTACTATGCAAACTGAAATTGATTATTTTTTTTCACTGTCATACTATACTCTACAATGTGTAGTGACTACAAAATTGGATGTAATTTTTCGGTTCATGAATCATAGATAATGTTATAATACGGACGCATGAATAATAATGTTATGTCGATAGCTTCCTCTCGACGAGGCCAGCGCTGGGTAATGGTCGTCATGCGCACACACACATGCACACCCCCACTGCACCTAGTAGACACCACTCTCCTTAGCATGAAGATCACTGCATGGAGATTTGTTGTAGCGTGCCACAATGGCTCCGTGCCACGATGGCTTCGTGCGATGTGCTGGAATGGCCATAGGGAGGCGCGTGCAACAATGGTTCGTCATGTATATATACTAATATACGTGTACGCGGTATGGATGGGAGGGGCTGGGGGGGGTTGCCAATGGTTAGCAGGGTTGGATGGGAGGGGCTGGGGGTTGGGATGGGTTGCCAAGGATTAGTCAGTAGGGTTTGTCTATGCGCGATATGGATGGAGGGGCTGGGAGGGGGGGTTGCCAATGGTTCGCAGGGTTAGTCTCTAGGGTTTGTCTATGATAGGAGGGAAATAATGATTGGCAGCAGCGCCGGGCAACAGCGGTGGTGTAGTGGTTGGGGCTCTTGTGTGTGGAATAGAATGTAGCGGGTTCAAATCTCGCTTTATACTTTGTTTTTTTTCTTTTTCACTTGTCGAAATTTTTCTAAGTTCTCGCGAGCCATTCCAGCACGGAGCCAGTATAGCATGCTATATTTGTCCCCTCAGGGGCTGGCTACAGCTACTTGGACTCATGATGGTCAGGGGCGCATTATCTGCATATAGACTACCAAAATATAGTATATATATAATATACTATAATTATCGGATATAGAAAGTATCATAGAAGTTGCTAGTATATACTGGTAGTCCAATAATGTTGATCACCTATCATTGCTGAAATAAAATTTAATAGTATTGAACAGTTGATAGCTACACAGGCAGCTATACCGTTGTATATACAACTCACTATTGACCATGATTACATACAATAATTTATTATTGTTAACTTGATGAATTCATTCCTTTTTCTTAGAATAGATAGTAATCCCAGTCCCAATCTGGTCCGCGATACTGTAGTCTTGCTCTCCAGTTTCTGCCTGTTTCTTCATGAATCCTAGATGAACCTTTGGTGGGAAATAGCACCTCTTCACTGCCTCATCCTCCATCATGTTAGAAATGTACTTAAGTAGCCGGAGAAACTTCGCCTGTGAATACTTCAGCAAATGCTGCATGGCAATTGATTTGTCGATGACTGAAAGCAACTTTTGACTCATTAAAAAAGATTTTACATAATTTATTATTGTATCCCTATCCTACATTAGTGCAGCTCAGATAATGATCAAGTTAAGGCTTACAATAATTATTATGCTAATAAGCATCAATATCCTCATGGCTGCACACATATATTTCTGATACAGCAACACTGAGATAATTATTAGCATACAATGTTGACAGCTATAATAATTATAGCTACTTACCGGGACTGATAGCTTTGAGGAGACACAATCGTTCAAGCATTGGCCATATTATATTATAGTCCGGTGCACCAGGCTTCACTCCAGGGCCATAAAGGTATGCTGTCTGATCATGATCAGATTGAATGGTGAGGGCAGCTTCAAGGTACATGTATTCAAAGAAACTAAGGACCTCCTTGAATGCTGACTCATCACTTGGATTGCCGTAGAATTTTACCAAATTAGGGAAAAACTGAAATTTTTATACAAGTGCATAAAATACCTTAAAGACATATTAAGGGCACACTGCAGTCTCATTAACTTTATGAATGAACTCACCATTGCCTCGAAATTATTGACAAGCAGCCTGGCCTTCACCTTCAGATGAGGTTCTGATGGCCACAATGACTCACCACCAAACAATTCATCAATGTAATCTGCTCGGGGAAAAAATGAAGCCGACTAAAGCGTAGCCCTTTGCAGGGCCCTGATCCAGAAGCTCATATTGACAGAGTATTCAGATGTAAGAAAGGGAGTGGGGGGACTATATGGTCCAATGCATCTGAGTGAATAATATTATGGGATTGCAATATGTGAGGTGTGGCTACTATAGCTTTCAACCACTGCCCCCAATTAGTCCCTATAATATTGCTATTTCACAGACCAAAAGCAATATTAAGTGATTCCCTGATGATATTGTCCTCATGTTCTATGACAGGAACCTTCCTGTGAGGGTTGATCTTCTCCACAAACCAGTCTGGCTTTTCCTTTGAGCTTAAATTGACATTGATGATATCAATGGAGACTCCTTTTGCACTGATTTTCACACAAAACTACTCTGAGTCACTGTATAACTATGGAGAAAAGCATCAATCATGACATTGTGTAGCTATACGAAGGTGGAGTCAACTTGATAAGTAAATTCTTAATAGGAGCTTACCTGGCCATAGAAAGATACTGGATTGATACAGATTCTCAGCTGGGCCCCCTCTGGCTTGGGTCCTGGCTCTGTATAGACATTGATCTGAGACATGATAGCTCTACACAGTACTCTACATATGAACTAGCTATAGACAGCAGGCTAATACGCATAAAGTGTATTAAAGAGCGACCTAGTATTGCATCAGATACACCCAGACTATCCTATAGTCCTATCCTAGCTAGATAGTCTGGGTGTGTCGAAGCGGGCTCGATCGAGTTTTGTACGCAGTGGCGTATCTAGCATGGAGCTCAGGGTGCTGGAGCACCCCCCTCAGCTCTGGCACAACAGCCAGCTCAGTACCTCAGCACAAATATTTAGTCTCGAATCCAGACCCCTCCCTTTCCCGCAGCGCTGGATGCTGGTGATGCAATACAGCTCCAAGAACGTTATCCTAGCAGGTCTGTTCCAGAGGAGGTTGGACATTGTCCTATACATAATGAAGGAATTTTTGGAATTAAGGAATGAAACTTCATCAGTAAGTCTATGTTGATAAATAATGTCAGAGCCCAACTGAAGCCCCGTGAGAAAATCAACCATGGAGTACTTATGAGCTATTTTATGTACAATGGAATGCAATTAAGCGACAAAAGCAAATATGTACTCCACTATATTGTAGGTATTAAACACTGTTTTGATGATCGCAACAGGCTAAGATGTAATATTTCATCAGTATGGAGTCACTGGTAAAGTTATTACCCCTCAATTCAAAGATTTTTGTTTTTATGTATTGAATTATGCATGTCCAACCTCCTCTGGGTCTGTTCATTCCCGTGCACTTGTTCCTCTCCAAACTTATTCCTCACAATACCATAACTCATTCTTCCCAAGTGCAATTACTGCTTGGAACTCATTATCATTTGAAACTATGTTTTTAACTAGTTTAATAATTGTACCAATACTAGGGTTACATGCTTTGTACTAACTCCATGCTATTTCATGTATCCTCTGCAATTGCAGAAACAGTATAGCTAAAGAAAAAAAAAAAATCCAGCGCTGCGGGAAAGGGAGCAGGGTCTGGATTCGAGGGTCGTGGTGAAAATTACGTAAAATGGAAGAAAATCCCATGAGTGACTCATGGGAAGGATTTACGTCACCAAACCCATGAGTGACTCATGGGATTTATATTACCATTCTCTCTTTTCTCCCGCTCACCAGACTAAGGCATACAGTGTTATTAAGCAAACCTGTCATAATGTAATAATTATGCTTATCTAATTCAATCTATAATTAATTGGCGATCTCCATAATGATTGTAGTAGTTTAATGTGCTTTCTGTGCATACTAAAATGTTGTATCCTGTAAATCCTTGCTCCTTTGTGATGATACATGGGAATGAATTACGTCAACTTCACCTAATTACAGGGGCTCCTCATTGCGTAAATCCTTCCTTAATAAACTGCTTGGTGTGTGTCTATACATGGGGAGGATTTACGCACTTCTTATTATGAAAGTTTCTATGGAAATCCTTGGTCCTTTGTTATATACATGGGAATGAATTACGTCAAATTCACTTTATTACAGGGGCACCTCTTGGCGTAAATCCTTCCTTAATAATTTGTTTGATGTGTGTCTATACATGGGGAGGATTTACGCATTTCTCGTTAAATACCAGTCAGATAGGGTTTTACTCTTTAATGAAACGTACGTAAATCATTCCCATGTATATAAATTTTAAAAGGTTATCTTTCGGGGAATTTACGCCATTCAAGAGGGACGTAAATCCTTCCCATGAGTGACTCATGGGAAAAGTGACGTAAATCAATCCCATGAGTCACTCATGGGTTTGGTGACGTAAATCCTTCCCATGGGACTTTCTTCCATTTTACGTAAATTATTTTCTATCTGACCGGATTCGAGACTACACAAATATTGTCAATGATAATCGATAACTGGCAGCTCCTACCAACAATAAACTTACTGGCCTCTAAAATTCGCTCCTTAAACAGCGTTTTCTCATCATCACTAGGCCTAAAGGCTAAAACAGCCTTCTTTGTCAGCCAGCTATCTTCAAGAACGTGTAAATGAGGGGCGTGGTCAACGTTTTTGGGGCGTGGCTAAAAATTTTGCGCGCGCGCGCGCGCGCGCGATCGACCTACCACCTTCCCTCCTTCAAATCCTGGATACGCCACTGGTACGGCTTTTTGCGAGCTTCGTTCTTGCCTGCTACAGGAGTCCAGCCCTATCGCCAGCTCCAAGAACGTTAAACAAAGTATAGGAAAGATGGCAGCCACTAGTCTATGTTCGTCCCGGACTCCATGACCCACCAAGTACAGTGTATTAAATTTGTCACGCATCTCCGTGCATTTTCGAATGAAAATCTATCAGTCCAGTAGCCCAGTCTACCGATTGTATACAGCCCAGTTTAATGAGTAGCCTTCTTCACAGAAAGAAAGATCCAAGCATCACAGATTTAAGGGGACTCGTGATCGTGGTGATAAAGGATCTAGAGCACCCAGGCATCATGAGGCATGGATCAAAGCTACTGGCCGCTATAGTGATGCCACACATACATTGGGTGGAACTGCAAGTATGTTTAATGTCACAATCATTCATGGGATAGTGTGGCTAGCATGCATGATCATCTATTAACAGTACATAGTTCATGCACAAACAGTATCCTGCCTGGGCAAGATTGGCCTTTGGTACCTTGCGCATGCGCAGATGGAAGCGGTTGCAGAGGCCACACCCCTTGGCAAAGCAAGCAAGTGTTGCTAATAATGCAACGTTCTCGCTCTGCTCGAACGTTGCTACCGACTACTGACAAGTATGAACAGACCTCGTCTCTCGCTTCGCTCGAGGCTCGGTGGCTAGCGCCAGCGCCTGCTTAGCAGGCCTTTCGAAACGCGCGGCGCTTCGCGCCGATCATTCGATCGACAATGCGTCGCTAGCTGTAGCTATGGCCCGAGGCATTAAGGCTACTCTTCTTTGTGCACACGGCCCTACAGTTCTGACCAATCCTGAGCCTTGTAGTGCGGCTCGTTCATAGCAACCGGGCGCTTCCAAGACGCGTATCCATGCCCTCATGTAATATATAAGAAAATTGTCGCTCTGAAAAATATTTTTCGTTGTATATATATAACTAAGGGAAATTTTTATGCCAATCCTTTCTTGCTGCACCAAGAGACACTTTTATGCCAATCTTGCCTTGCTGTACAGCAAGGCAAACTTTAATGCCAGCTAACTCAGCATAAAATCGCCTTGTGATTGCAAATTATACTAACATTTATAAAGGAAAAATTTTATGCCAGATCATTTAATTACAGGAACATACTTAATCACAGGGTTTACCCACTATACTTCATAGTCGCAGTGAGGTTTTGGCATAAAATCTTGTCTTAATAAATATTCAAGAAGGGCATGCAATTCTGCTTGATACCGTGAAGTTACACGCGGGGCCGAGGCGACAAGAAAGGGGCGTGGCTAATAAGCAATCGAGCATGCGCGTTGCGTATGCGACTTGAAGTTAAAGATAGAGGTGGGGCTGCTTTAGCTGCAGATGTCAAGCATGCGCAGGACAATCAGTCAAGTTTTGGCGCTCTCGAATTAAGATGAGAAGACGGCAGAAGATAGCGTTGGTTCTCTTTCTCCTGTGTTTGCCAGGGAGGTTGTTCTTTTCAGAACAGCAAGCTAAAGCCGCAGTTCCCGAGTCTCCAAGGCATGTGGACAGCTCATCCCCTCCAAATCCGGATATTACCGCCAGTCAGATACTGCTCAACCCCCTATTTATTGCCCATCTACTCCTCTGGATCATCTTGCTCTCTCTCTTTGTCATTGCTCTCATGGATGTCATGCTTAAAATGTAGGGTCCGCAAGGTGAAAATTTGACCTCCGAATTTCAGATAAATTATAATTGGCGCATCAAGAGCTCATCGGTACTTAATCAACGCACCCCAAATCCCCTCCTTACATCTTCCTTTGAGGTAGAATTGCGTGATTTGCCGCTGATCTGGGAATAAAGTGGGCGTGGTCACGAGACAACACACCACAAATTTGTTCTAATTAAGCGAGTACCTAGCCTAGGTACTAGCGCTACAAATGCGCCCCTGTGAACCAGCAAAGCCCTTCGTCTTCGATGCTGGCAGGGCTGTTTTATCTGTAGGTAAGTGAGAAATGGAGAGATCTGGGGGCGTTGCGGTTAAATGGGCGTGGCGTTTCGATCCCTACCACTTGCGTTTTATGGGATATGGTCCACATATTGCATGTAGCAGATGAGATGAGATTCGGTGAACCCTTGCCATCTGGCTGGGAGCACTCTAGTTCTGTCTATTGATAGCGAGTTTACAATGAAATCTGGAATTTTATCACAGAACACCAACAGCAGGGACTCCTATAAAGAGTTGACAAGGCAGTTAATATGAGACTTCAACACATACTTCACATCATAACTTCACTCAGGAACAAGATATAAAGATGAAACTTTCACCAAAATGATCTGCAGAAATTTTCGGTTCTGTGAGATGTAAGAGTGAAATGCATTTCTAAGGTTTCAATGTTGGCTTGACATCACGATCAATAGACAGGACTAGAGTGCTCCCAGCCAGATGGCAAGGATTTACTGAATTTCATTTCATCCACTCTACAGTGTAGAAAGAATCAATCAAGATAGCAAACAATCATTCCCTACATGTTTGAAAATGGCCATGGAATATGTCTACAAGAAAGATAAGTGTCTTGCACTTTCATATATAGCAGCAGAGAAACAATTTAGTTTATCCTATCGTGAAAAATCAGAGGAAAGCCGAAGAAGTTGTGCAGCTAAAAGGAAGATTCAGCGGTCCCATTCAGTCAATCCAGACTACCAAGCTCAGTTTGGACCTCCAGACAAGACCAGCAATTTCTGTGGATCCTCCTCTATGAACGAAACTTGCATAAAAGCTCCAAAAAAGAGATATCACTATGTGGACTCATCAGACTCTGATTCGGATGCCAATGTATTGCCTAAATCAACCAAGAGGAAGAAAACATGCAATGCTGAGTTTGCTGGGATTGACCAGAGAGTTGAAGTTAGATACGATGATGGAATATGTTACAAAGGAACCCTTGTCAATTTTGATGTTTTCAATGGATAATGGAAAATTGAATTTGATGATGATGACGAAGAAGCTTTTGTAAAATTTCCGGATAAGGATGTACGTCTAACAGTATAGGTGGATATATCTAGGTGGACCATGCACTGAACATTTCATAAGCATGCATCAATCATGATCATAATATAGAAATAGCAATTAAATGTTATCTTAAATTAATATTTAATCTGTATCAGCATAATATTGATTCCCGGTCATGATGATTATAATAAAATTGTATTCATGATTATAATATTATAAATAATTATGATTATCATAATGAATTATTATGCCAGATGTGTATCATAATAATAATAATAATAATGCCATGTTAATGCATCATGCATGCAGGATAATAATCGTCAATTGGCTATAATATTATTATGGCATAAAATTTCCCTTTCATTAGATAGCTACACTATGGTAAAATTTTATGCCAATTGTGATGTATAGTCTCTCAAAATGTATTGGGTATATTCCTGTAATAAAATTAATTAGGGTAAGCTCCGTATCATTATTTATCCAGCATAAAATTTCCCCTTTTGAATAAACACAAGTATAGTATTATAAGAAGGAATTTTATGCTAGAGATGATGGCATATAAAAGTGCCTTGCTGTACAGCAAGGCAAGATCGGCATAAAAGTGTCTCTTGGTGCAGCAAGAAAAGATTGGCATAAAAATTTGTCTTAGTACAGCAAGAGAATTTCTTCTGTAACTCTGCATGACCCCTCCCATACTAACCCTGCTAACCGTTCACAACCCAGCGTCAGACCTCCCAGCCCCTCCAGTCCACGCAAACCCTAGAGACTAACCCTGCTAACCATTCGCAACCCATCCCCAGACTTCCCAGCCCCTCCCACATTAACCCTGCTAACCATTCGCAACCCACCCCCTGACCTCCCAGCCCCTCCCATCCATATCGTCCAGCGATCGCGGCGGCGTACGTACCGGCGTATCGCGAACGGGTCGGGATCGCATTTGCGTCGTTACATAGCACACTGGTCCCACCAAAGAAGTACCTGAAGAGCGCTCAGGCGGTGGAAAGACCATGAACTGTTAGACATTAAGCTTAATAGACCGTTAACTGATTATCAAAAAAAGGGGGGGGGGGGGATATAATATTAATGAATGATACACTGTCAATGATTATTCTATATCCCTAGTAGAAATTTACTTTTCTGAAACAGTGGTATCGAATCATGAAATTACTTGTGAATATGGAAAATGGTTCTATAAATATTTTAAAATTTGTTATCTGTTTTCATTTTGAAGTTATATATGCCATGCCACTTTAAAGCATTCGACGATTACATAACATTACATAATTATATAATTCAAGTATGCGACTTACATATATAGTGACCCTTTACCATATGCAATGAAGCTACTAGGGATGTGGTAATCGTTTTATTGTGTACAAAAACAACTTGGCAAAATTCATGATTACAACATTGCTAAAGACTACAAATGATGCATGGTGGATGCCTACATTATAATTATACAAAAAATGAGTTTATGATACCACCTTGGTTTTAGTGTCAGTGTATATGCATAGCAAGTTCTTCCATCAGATTCTGCTTTGCCAGCTGCTTTGAATTCTCTCTTCTCCTCTGGAAAATGTTGGAGGGTGTCTCAGGTCTATCTGGATCAATCAGTTGCTGTTCCTTCTTCTTGGCTCTCCCTCTCAGCAGTGTCCTCTCCAGGAAATCCAGGACCCTCTTGAGGCGCTCGGAGGACCTCTTAACTTGCTCTCTCTGCTCCTAAAAATGGAAATATTAGAGTATTATACAACAGTCATGATGGCTAGCAGTTAAAATTATTGTTGACAGTAAAGTACCTACCTGTGTAATTTCCATCTCTGTTGTTTTGCCTCCATATTTCTCCAACAGATCACACACAGCTTGTTGGTCGTGAGCCTTAGCAACTTCAAATGCTGTCAAGCCATTCTAAAAATTAATACAAGATAAAGGGGATGACAAAATATCACAGAGAGAGAGAGAGAGAGAGAGAGAGAGAAGAGAGACCGACATCTTACATTGTCTTTGATGTCTAGCCTAGCCCCTTCTTTGATCAGCATTTCAATCATTGCCAAGTCGTTGTTCTGGATAGCGAAGTAGATAGCTGTCCAGCCGGAGGTCTGTACACACAATGAGCAGTAATACATGATCCACATATGAAGCAAATATAGCTACATGTATGCCTACCTCGCTTTGGTAGTCCACACATGCTCCTCTATTAATCAGTGTCTTGACAACCTTGGCATGTCCGTTCTGACAGGCAACGAGAAGAGAAGTGACATCCTGTATGAGATGGATCAATCACAAACATAAACATTGAAAATGTGGGAGTGGCCTGGGGATGAGACTAGCCAATGTTTGCGTGTTCTGACTATAACCTAGTATCCATTGTCAATTTCAGCTACAGTGTATCAGTGAGAGAATAATATTATGCAGTCTTGGTATCAGCCAGTGGAATCTAATTCAGTTGTCATGCCTGGGCCCATTGCATTGCTAGCCAGCCTGTACTATACCTTGGTTGGTAGGTCAATCCTGGCTCCACTATCGAGGAGGAGCTTGACGACGTCATCATGGCCCTTCTCACAGGCCATGACAAGGGGAGACGCACCAGCCTGTATCATAGAGAGAAAGCAATACAAGCCTACTGTGCATGTGTGAAATTTTACATACATTGTTATGAGTAGCTAGTTATCACTCTAACCTTATGAATGAAAAACGTTAATCAATTATACGCAAGATACGCCTTTAGGCGCATGCGTGAGCATGTCATTAAGTGTGAGATACATGTACATCTAAAGGTGCTGGCATGATCATGCTATTATTACTGTGCTATAGCCATGGCATCATTCCATAGTAGATTAGTTTGGGCTTGGCATCCTGTCTGGGGTTAGTACAGGAAATAACCTTACTCCAGTGTGGCTTAGAGGTCACTTGTTGACCTTCAGAAAGGAAGTACTAACCACAGTACTGGAGTACAGAGGTATGGCTAAGCACACAGACTAGTCTGGGGTACCAGCCCCTTCACAAGAGAGAGGAAGGGTCTGGTAACATCCCTATACTACTCTTGTGCAAGTGGAATGTTATAAATATAATTTTTATTACGTTGTGGACCGCAGCTCGAGTGGCTACTAACCAAAATCATCTCGCACAGGCCAATGATCATAGCAATACTTACTGGCATGATTCACAGTCGATCGCACATAGTGCGAGCAAATACTGCACATGGCGGTCACGCGCTGTGATCTGATTGGCCATGTCCACGTTCCAGACATGAGCACAACGTGGGTATGGGGATGTTACCAGACCCTCTTGTGAAGGGGACGGTACCCCAGACTAACAGTTAGACTAGGTTTATGTCTACCTTACTGTGTATACAAAGTGAGACAAAGAGTTCTACAAAACCATGGATGGAGTAGTTGAGACGGCGATGGTTTGGAGGTAAGTAAGCTTTTACACTTCTACGTAGCGTCCTATGTAGCTAAAGTAACGAACTACGAAGGTTGACTCCTTCGTGCGAATAAAGCGTCCATACTGTAGCTATGACAACCGTTCTAGGATGCTGTATAAGGACTAATAGCTAGTACACTATATAATAGTTAGACACTGTTTAAGAGGTTTCTAAGTGATTTAGAAGACAGAAGGGCTTACAATTAAGGATTTTTATGAAGGATAGATACTGCAGTTCAACCAATCAGATCACTGTATTTGTTACAAGTAGGATCTAATTTTACATGTACATAAAATTATTACGAGTAATGACATCATCCATAATCCGCATACAACAATTGGTTAACTTAACATAAATAATAATATTATACTCTAGTTTATGAGTTACCATAAGTATCATCCCCACATGTTGCATGGAGACATGAAAGGTAAGGCAAACCCTCCAATGACTCCAGCAAATGTACACTATACATACTCTTATGTTGTTCTAAACTGAGCACACCATGCCATCAGTGCCTGGCACAGTGATGGTGTACATACTACACTGTAATAACAGCCCTCACCTTATTCTGGTAGTCAATTGCCGCTCCCTTCTCGATCAGTAGTCGAGTAACGACTACATGGCCTTCTTGAGAGGCAGCACCCAGCGCTGTTGAGCCAAGGTCATCCTACAGGAGTTACAAACATGAAAATTAATAATACATACGTACATGAGAGAGACAGTCATGTGCATAGCTAGTGAGCACTGGTAGTACGTGTTACAGTGATAACTCACATCCACAGGAAGGTCTATCTGTGCATTGTGATTGAGGAGCAGTTCCACACACTCCAATCTTCCATAGAAACTAGCAGCATGAAGAGGATGCTGTCCTTTCTGTGAATGAGTAAATAAAGTATAGTCACAGATTAATACTGTAATTCGCAAAAATTTTGTTGTTAAAAATTTTTCGTTTTTCACAAAGTGACGAAGATTTTAAGCGAAAATAGTTTACCTGTAATAACATCTACAACAAATATATGGTGTGTGCTTGAAGCTGATGAAAATAATGCTACACGAAAATTTCTAGCACAAAATTTTATGAACAAAATTAATGTGAATTACGGTATACAATCCAGCAGTTACAGCAGACTTACTTTGTTCAGGTAGTTGACTAGTGCACCTTTTTTGATCAATACAGCGGCCACCATCACATGACCTTCAGCACAGGCTATCAACAAAGCTGTATCACCATACTCATTCTGCATGAATCGATACAAATGTCACATGATCACAACTTGGTTTGGGAATACTGAGGTAGGGTGTCCACTGGTCTAGCGAGCTAAACTCCCTGCATTGCTAGCCAGCCTGTACTATACCTTGGTTGGTAGGTCAATCCTGGCTCCTCCATCGAGGAGGAGCTGGGCGACGTCATCATGGCCCTTCTGACAGGCCATGTCAAGGGGAGACGCACCAGCCTGTATCATAGAGAGAAAACAATACAAGCCTACTGTGCATGTGTGAAATTTTATGTACATTATTACGAATAGCTCTAACCTTATGAATGAAAAAAGTTAACTAATTGTATGCCTTGAGGTGCATGCGTGACATGTTATTAAGTGCGAGATACACCTAAAGGCGCTCCTGCTATTATTATTGTGCTATAGCTGCGCCCATCATTCCATAGTAGATTAGTTTGGGCTTGGCATCCTATCTGGAGTTAGTACAGGAAATAACCTTACTCCAGTGTGGCTTGAGGTTGCTTGTTGACCTTCAGAAATGAAGTACTAACCATGGAAATTGAGATGGCTATGATGGATTGACAGGAGTGTCAATTGAAGTAGCCTTGTTTTCTGCCACAGTACATGGAGTACAGACATATCGCTAAGCATACAGTTAGACTAGGTCTATATGTCTACCTTACTGTGTATACAAAGTGAGATAAAGAGTTCTACAAATCATGGATGGATTTGAGACGGCGATGGTTTGGAGGTAAGTAAGCTTTTAAGCTTTTATGTAGCATCCTATGTAGCGTCCTATGTAGCTAAAGTAACGAACTATGAAGGTTGACTCCTTCGTGCAAATAAAGCATCCATACCATGCATTCTAGGATGCTGTATAAGGACTAATAGCTAGTACAATATATAATAGTTAGACACTGTTTAGGAGGTTTCTAAGTGATTTAGAAGACAGAAGGTCCTACAATTAAGGATTTTTATGAAGGATAGATACAGCAGTTCAACCAATCAGATCACTATAATTATTTTGTTACAAGTAGGATCTAATTTTACATAAAATTAATTTAGAGGTTACGAGTAATGATATCATCCATAATCCGCGTATAATAATTGGTTACTTAACACAAGTATGGGATAATGTGGCTAGCATGCATAATCATCTATTAACAGTACATGCTCACAAAACATAGAGATATAGTTCACAGTATCCTGTCTGTGCAAGATTGCCCATTAGAGTACCATGCGCATGCGTAGATGGAAGCGGTTGCAGAGGCCACACCCCTCATAGCAAGCAGCTCAAACTAAGTGTGCAATTGCAACGTTCTCGCTCTGCTCAAACATTGCTACTGGACTACTGACAGGTATGATAAAGAACAGACCTCACCTCTCACTTCGCTTGAGGCTCGGTGGCTAGCGCCAGTGCCTGCTTAGCATGAAGGCCTTTCGAAACACGCGGCGCTTTCGCGCCGATCGTTCGACAATGCGTCTCTAGCTGTAGCTATGGCCCGAGGCAATAAGGCCACTTTTCTTTGTGCACACGGCCCTACAGTTCTGACCAATCCTGAGCCTTGTAGTGCGGACTTTCTCTCCGCCCGCGCCGCGCGTTCATAGCAACCGGGCGCATCCAAGACGCGTGCGTATCCATGCCCTCATGTAATATGGACTATGTAAGAAAAATGACCGTCTGAAAAATATTTTTTGTTGTTATATATATACAACAAAAAATATTTTTCAGAGCGACAATTTTCTTATATAGTCTGTGTCCTAACCTGGAGGGCATAAAAGATGCGCTCTCCTACAAGTTCAGAAGACTCACGATTGGTCAGAATTATTGTGCAGTGTGCACAAACAAGGTTGCCAGGGCCTAGGGGCCATAGAGATGCATTCTCAAGCTCAAGCGACCGGCGCAAGCGCCACGCTTTTCGACAGGCCTGCTCGGCAGGCCACTGAGCCTCGAGCGAAGCGAGAGGCGATGTCTGCTCTTTGTCATGGTCTGGTGGTAGATTCGATGTTCGAGTGGAGTGAGAACGTCGCCATTACACGGTGAGTTTGATCAGCTACTCTTGGCCTGCAGTAAGGGATGTGGTCTTCATCTGCGCATGCGCGCTATACTATATAACTGGTACTTGATTGTACTATAGCATGCTGTTAGTAGTGTTCAGTCACATTATCCCATGATTGTGATATCACGTATATAGTATCATTATATTAAGATTATAGTTGTCCGTGTGTGTGTGCGTACGAGTGGGAGGTGACCGGAAGCGATTCGACCTGAGCTAAAACGTTTTATTTCTAGGCATCATTGGACTTGGGGCAATATAACAGATAGCCCATTGACACGGCTGGGTATGGCCCAAGTAGCGACTAAAGTGAACTGCTTCAAAAAAACCGCCAGGGCAGAATTAGACTGAACTGTACCACTTACAATGGCAGGCCTGGAGAATGCAAAGGGGTGACACTCTGGGGTCAATGTTGCCCATAGGTGTTTTCCTGAAGGAGGCGATTCTATTCTAAGCATCTTCTCTTGGGATCCCTTGCAAGTGAAGCTGCAAGACAACTAACGAATTTCTTGAACAAGCTGATTGACAAAGTCACATGATCAGGCAGGATGTGCACGTGTGCTAGCTTGTGCATGCGCGATATGAACATAAGTATGTAGGTAAAGGTCGTCAACAATACATGCACAATAAAATGCGGCATAGAGATAAAGGAGTGAGCGAGCGAAGCGAGCTCACTCCTTGTAATAAATAATAATATTATACTCTAGTTTATGAGTTACCATAAGTATCATCCCCACATGTTGCATGGAGACATGAAAGGTAAGGCAAACCCTCCAATGACTCCAGCAAATGTACACTATACACACTTTTATGTTGTTTTAAACTGAGCACACCATGCCATCAGTGCCTGGCACAGTGATGGTGTACATACTACACTGTAATAACAGCCCTCACCTTATTCTGGTAGTCAATCGCCGCTCCCCTCTCGATCAGCAGTCGAGTAACGACTACATGGCCTTCTTGAGAGGCAGCACCCAGCGCTGTGGAGCCAAGGTCATCCTACAGGAGTTACAAACATGAACATTAATAATACATACGTACATGAGAGAGACAGTCATGTGCATAGCTAGTGAGCACTGGTAGTACGTGTTACAGTGATAACTCACATCCACAGGAAGGTCTATCTGTGCATTGTGATTGAGGAGCAGTTCCACACACTCCAATCTTCCATAGAAACTAGCAGCATGAAGAGGATGCTGACCTTTCTGTGAATGAGTAAAGTATAGTCACAGGTTAATACTGTAATTCGCAAAATTTTTGTTGTTAAACATCTTTTGTTTTTCATAAAGTGACAAAGATTTTAAGTGAAAATAGTTACCTGTAATAACATCTACAACAAATATATGGTGTGTGCTTGAAGCTGATGAAAATAATGCTACACGAAAATTTCTAGCACAAAATTTTGTGAACAAAATTAATGTGAATTACGGTATACATTCCAGCAGTTACAGCGGACTTACTTTGTTCAGGTAGTTGACTAGTGCACCTTTTTTGATCAATACAGCGGCCACCATCACATGACCTTCAGCACAGGCTATCAACAAAGCTGTATCACCATACTCATTCTGCATGAATCGATACAAATGTCACATGATCACGACTTGGTTTGGGAATACTGAGGTAGGGTGTCCACTGGTCTAGCGAGCTAAACTCCCTCTTGCTGGTTATGAAACCACGCCCACTAAATGGCCAGCTAGAGAGGGTTTGGTTTGCTAGACTAGACAGAATAGTGACTAGGTAGCTATACATTAGCAGAGATGGAAGAAATTGTTGCTTACATCATTGGGAAGACCAACTTGAGCACCATGTTGCAGGAGGAGCTGAACGAGCTCTGTCCTGCCATAGTAACTAAGATACCAAAGAGGTGTGTGGCCACCCTAGTGAAAAATAATAGATCCAGTAAAGTTCTATGCAGGATTGTTAATAGGCGACCATGCATCATACTTCATCATAGATGTTAGTCTCCATTCCAGGCTGGCTAAGGAGATCCTGAAACTCCCTCAAATCACCTGTTACACTGGAACACAGAAACAACAGCCTCTCTCCATACTCAGCCTGTAGATAATGAATTCACTCATGTTAGATGGTGACTAGTATTGTGTCAGAGGTAAGGATGCTATCTCTTACTGCAATGGAGTAGAGTCGCTGAGTGCCCACTGTCACAGAGATGATGTGCTCTCTTTGGTAGAAGCTTCTCAAGCTGCTGATGGCTGACTTCAACTGGGGGACAAAGATGGAGGAAACCACCCAGCAGACAACGAATGAATTCTTTCTCGCAAATCTCTTGAGGATGAAAACGGTCTCAAATAACCGAATCTTACTACAGAACCCTTTCCGAAGATTGTTGAGCCTTCGTAGCGTGAATGTCCCAGGGTCCTCTCCAATCACTGCTCTTAGCTCTTCAAAGTGAGGAGGTATGTCACGTCGACCTGGCCAGTGGTCCATCAGCTGCTGGACGGTTGTCTCATCCATGAACACGCCCATCTTCCTGGTGTACATCAACATGTCTTGCTTTAGTCGGCGACTCCCATACTCGTCCACCAGAAATTCCAATAACTGATAATCAGTGAAGGTGAAGCAATGAATATTGAGATGATGGAAAATTTCTCGGATGCTTTCAGCTTTTTCAAGGGTTTTCAAGTTCTCCAAGACGAATTTCTGGTACTCGGCTCGAAGTGATATTGGCAGCAAAGTCAACGAATCAACTAGTATTTCCGGCGATAGTTCACTGTTGGTTTTCATCTCAGATTGTAGCCTTCTTTGCATACTGGAAAACTGTTTCTCCAACTTAGCGATGGTCTCGACAACATTAACTATGGGGTATAAGCAAAAATAATATTATATACACCAAGTGTCATGATCACACCCACAAATAATATTACATAATATACATGTAATGCTAAGGGATTTTCCCTAGTCCGGTTGAAGTTCATCACCATAATTTTACTCTTGATTGCACCTCTACATACACAAATACGCGGAGGAAGATGTCAGGAGTTTGGGGGGGGGGGGGGCACTGGTTAGCATGTGCAGACTTATAGTCCATAATCGTTTATTTGGATAATAATGTGACCAGGATTTTGCCTGACTTACTCAAGATACCAGAATCTAACAACGATTACGGTCATAGTGCATGCTGATAGTATTTGTTTGCACGTCTTTAATGGCTCTGGAAGGGGGGGAGCATAGCCTCGTCCCCAGGCGCCCCGATCTTTTCAACTGCAGGCGGGAGAGCCTGGTAAAACTTATCACATGTGTGACATCCGGTGGAACTGACTTCCATATATAGGCGCATGCGTGTGTGGGGGGGAGATTCTAGTAAAACTTATCACGTGTGTGACGTCAGGTGGAACCGACTTCCATATATGGGCGCAATTGTGTCTGAGCTCTAGGTATAGCATCTCCAGCCACCCTGATCTTTTCTACTGCATGAAAGATCGGGGTGCCTCGGGATGAGGCTACGCAATCGTCGATCCCAAGTGCCTTGCACGCTATAGCTAAAGCCTGCACACGCATGTGCCCATATTATATGGAAGTCGGTTCCACCTGATGTAACACACATGATGATAAGCTTCACCAGGCTCCCCCTCTTTCTCACATGCAGTTGAAAAGATCAGGGTACCTGTAGACAAGGCTGGGGGAGGGGGGGGGGGGGGGGGCACTGTCCCTAGTTCAGGCCATAGGGGAATATCTATGTTCAGGCTCAGGTTGGGGGGGGGGGGGGGGGGGGGGGGGGCACATGCCTATCCTGCTTCCGCCACCTATGAGTAGATCTACCTTTTTCATCCTTTCCATTGTTACACGGTTTTTCAATCTCGAGTAAGGTTTCTGAAAAAGGCAAAGGCATGGATATTAAAACGTCGTGCAGCATTAAAGTCTGGTATTTATTACAACGTACTGTATTCGGCGTTGAGTTTCTCCAAGATGTCGGCGAAGAAAGGATCTTCTTTGAGCACATCAAAAAAATCATGGAATACTTGAGCGGCGTCCTTGACTCGATCAGCGAGGCAGGAGACAAGCCTGGAAGCTTTCTCCCGGTCAGACACGCCCCGGGCTGTGAGCGCCCAGCCGTGTATGTCCCTAGTGACCCAGCCCTTCTCCAGAAGCTTGTCAGAGACAGAGAGATTGTGCTGGAGCAGATTAGTCAGCCCATGGACACACTGGAGTAACGCACGATATTCGACGTTCGCCATTTACGGTTGTATTAAAGGCCAGTAGTAATAATATCCTTGTTTGCCAAGAGTATGCCGGCGGGCGGTTATTATCTATTATTGCCTAAAAAGATTATTATTCATAGGCCACAATACTGCTGAATTATTATACGACTGCTTCCTCCATGAATATCATTAAGGGCCACCTGCTAATGAGATTCATAAGCCTGAAAATTCAATAATAATTGTAGATGCGGTAGCCTAGATCTATAGAAGGATGCGGGCGGGTGACAGGAAACAAGGAATCTACAAAGCAGTTGATCAGGGCAGTCTCTATTCAGTGGACTGGACCACTGGACTGGAATACTGGACTCACCTTTGACCCCAAAATAGCATACAAAAGGCTTCATTTAGCCCCCTATAGCTTGGTGGGGCGAGTGGGGTTATAGAATAAGACGGCATAATGGCCTTTGGCCTTGTGGCTTTATGGCCAAGTGGCTAAGCAAGCAATTTATCTCCATTTGTGGTGGGATATATAGCATGTCCCCAGGTCTCTTACTGGGAATGATCTGACACTGAATGAATATAGGTACACATGCACACATTTAATCATGCTGGTGCAGTTATATTCTTCCGATATAAATAGTCCCCATAACAACGGTATCCTGTCCAGGTGTACTCTGGGGTATCAGCCCCTTCACTGGCTGGTAGCTATATACCCCAGACTAGTTCAGGTGCACGACAGTCTAGCCCAACTTAACGTCAGTAACATACTTGTGCCGTTTTGAATACATGACACTAATAGTATGATACTACACTCAAAGTGACACAAAATTGATAATAAGATGTCACTTACTCATAACACATGATAGCTAATATAATACGATAATCACTGCTGTGTAGCTATATTAATGGAGTTACCCTGTCATGTAGACACAAACATGTTACTGACGTTAAGTTGGACTTGACTGTCATGCACCTAGACAGGATACTGTTGTTATGGGGACTACTTATCTCGGAAGAGTCGTAATTATCGTAATTGCACTTGCATGATCAACGAGTGCATGTGTATCTATGCTATAATTTCTTTTCATTGATCAGATAGTTTAACAATCATTCAGTGTCAGATCATTCCCAGCAAGAGACCTGGGGACATGCTATCCCACCTCAAATGGAGATAAATTGCTTGCTTAGCCATTTGCCATTAGGCTGTCTTATACTATAATCCCATTCGCCCCAAGCTATAGGGGGGTAGCTAAATGAAGCCTTTTGTATGATATTTTGGGGTCAAAAGTGAGTCCAGTATTCCAGTCCAGTAGTCCAGTCCAGTGGTCCAGTCCAGTGAATAGAGACTGCCGTTGATCAGAGGCACAAATGTGAAAAGAGGTTAGCCGCACATTCAGAGCCCCACATTCCAGCGGTGTTGAGTCACACATTCCTGTGGTGTTCAATTCCCACTCCCGTGCAAAAATTAAACTAGTTGTGGTTATTAGCAACGGTTGATTAGCTATATAGCGGATTTGAATGGATAATATTTCCAATTTTAAAGAAATAAGCATAACGTGAAACTTACAACAAAATTAATGCAGAAATACACACAACATGGAAATTAGTGACAAAATTATGTTCTAACGAGACTAGTGGTCTCTTGCGGTGGTTCATCTTGATCTGTGGTCTGATAGAAGCCATAGGTGGCATTCTCCTGTCTTCTGCCCCTCCTTCTCTTCTTCCTCCTCCCTGCTCCTTCCTGGTCGTCCTGCAGCCGCTGGTGGCCAGTCTCTGTTGGAAGCTTCTTACGACGATACGTCAGTTGGAGAAGGATGATCAGTATTACTGTATACAGTGAGAAGGGACAAACTTAGCTACTGGGAGGGATAGCTAAAAACAGTGTAATCCAGAACATGAACAGTAGCTACACCATAATTATTATGTTAATGTCACATGTACGTACTGAGGGCTCCAAATCCAGCGAGTACCCAGTACCAGTTATCTTTTAGCCACTGGGCAATCGATGTGAAGTCCAGTAGGATATCCTGCATGCCGGTCATAGTGGAGAAGATTATCACTATTGTGATTATCATGCAAAGTTTTACCTTTAGTTTGTTCAGAGGGTCATCATTGTCCACTCGCTTACAAGTACTACGAAATTTAATGATAGTATTAATAATTTATTATCGGTATTGACATCACGACTACGTAGGTTCGTATCAGATCATCTAGAGTGAAATGAACTTACTGCTCTTCCGTGCAGTATCCTGAGAAGTTTCCACAAGGATATCCAGGCTGTACGTAGATACCATCCAGTCCTAGAAGTTCCAAAAAAGAGTGCAAGCATACAATTGAAAAAGATGGAACATCGTCCTAATATTACCTACCTTCACGATCAAATGTTGAGGTACATAATCCATCAAACACACAGCAAACATGGCACAGCTGCATGTAATAAAATTTAATATCATATGAGGTGTACATGATGGCATAATACCTAATCAGCAACAATTTAGAATAATATACCTGTTCCCCGGTTGAGCAGTAGCAGTCAGTTCCACCGTAAATACTGCAAGGTGAACCTACATAAGAGGCCCGATCAATCATGTAAGCACTGGAATGAGGAAATGATTCTAACTCCTAGCTACTGGAGCAAATTTTGATCTTTGTGGGGAAAAGTCCAAGCTACTTGAAGTAAAGCTTAATTAGCGTTTAAGCTTCCGAACTCTATAATGATGTGTAGATAATGTTCTCAGGTATATTATCTTAAAGATCTTGTATGTATGCTCAAGCTTTGAGCCACCTCATTATTATCTCTACTGACCTGTGCATGCTCCATCAACGCATGTGTTCTTGTTGTCGTTGCAAGGTGTGCCGTCCTCTTCTTTGGGAGCAGGTGGACACTCGGCAGAGTCTCCAGGACATTCGCTGTCTTTCTGACAACCTCCACCCACAATATCAGAATCCCCTTTGAGGCAGATGATACCAACGGGAGCGTAGTTACATGTGCTCTCCTCACAGCAAGCACTGGCTTTCTGACTGCATTTAAATTGGTAAAAGTTCTATAAAATTCGGCCATCCATCAGCAAATCCGAACATTACTACTTCTTCGCAGCTAAGCTACCCATCAGATCCCCCTCATTAACTAGTGCTAGCTCTATTCAATTTCAAACTTAGCCTCATCCCCAGGCCACTCCGAAATTACCACATATTTAAATGCAGGACAATGAAAAACCGAGATTGGCCTGGGAACGAAGCTATTCAAACTTGCACTGCTGCACTAACGTAAAACAACCACCAGCAAATCCCACCATCAATGTGCAGTAATATCCTTGAATCAATGGTCAACCTGAATACCTGCAAAGGGCCCCTTCTTTGAGAGTGCAGTTGGTGGTACAGCAGGGGTCGTTCCTATGACACTCCACTATGTCATCCAGGCTACCACAGTCGCACTCTTCGTCTCCTTCAATGATCCCATTACCACACTCCTGCTGCTTCGGACCTACATAATTAATATGGAAAAGTAGAGTATCAATTGCATGAAACAACGTTAATTTATTATTATTATGAGAATGTACCTACAAGCCTATTCATGCAGATCTAGACATAGGGTAAAGTCTGCCCACGTATGTACTTAGCTATACAAACCTTACTAGCTATAGACATTCATAATACTGGTATGCATAAGTCTTGTTAAGGCCTGGAAGGTACTACCAGTCACAGAACAAGGAACTTGAAGCTTAAGATGACTGAACTTCACACTTACGCTGCACAAAACAGCCGCCATTGGCTTCAATTGTCCTTCCCATTGACTCCCTGCTGCATGGGGAGAACTCCTTCCTGTTGCCGTCCGTGGCACTGGCATACATGATGTAGTTCCCATCAGGAGGCCCGGGAGAACACTCACCAGCTGGGTCATGCTGGAGAATGATAGACGTAATGATGGTATATGCCTTCCCGTGCATATCCCCCTGAGCCCCCTAATCAATTAAATCTCCCCCAGAGCAAATACTGTGATCAAATTTAAAGCCCACTGCACATTCCACCCTATTGTGTGATATTGATTGCTCAAATCTTCCTAAATTGATAGCCAAATCCCCACCTTCTAGCTCTAGGGGATGGGAGAGTAGGTCGGGTGATAGGAATAAAAAGTGCACAATTTAAAGAATCAACATTAGCTAACTCACCGGTGAGCCATGATTGTGTCCAATCTCGTGAGCTGTTGTGATTATTGACACTGCCAGTGGAAGCTGTACATGATAATAATATTGAATGTAACTTAATGACTTAACCAACGATAACCATTGTATCATAATATACCCTTCTTCCAAAGTTCAGCAGTGATGTAAATCCAGTATTAAGGCTGTACAGAGAATCGCAAAATATGCATAATATGTATTCAGATGCATGTGCACTAGCTCATGTAATTAATACTAGTAATGTACTTTCTTGGTCCCATTGATGTTGTTGTACGCTTCTGACATATCCCACCTGCAAACTGCCCATCTGAATGTCAGAAAATAGTGCATATCAAGGTATTATCCACACACATGCATGCAGCGTCACAATCACATGGCTAAAATAGTCACCGACATTGTTACAGTATAGATTATATTATAGACTTACTAGGGTCACCCAAATAAGCCAGTCCAATTGTGCCTGTGGTATTATAATTGTGAAGTGGCATTATCTGTCAATAATGTAAATCTGTACTGACGTCAGCTCACCTTGGAAATCTCTGTAGGTGAATAAGTGTCCTAGACAAACGTTATCAAAATTCTGTCCATGGAATAAAAGAACATAATATTATGTGGTACATGTGGGTATATAAATGTTAAGCATATACAAACCGCTTCTGAGAAAGCTTCCAAAAGTTCATCAACTGAGAAACTTCCAGAGAGTGGATTGTCAATAACTGGATCCGTATAGACCTAAAATATGGAGCAAGGATAGAGTCAGATGGCAGTAATTTTCAAACTTAAGTTAGTGCAGAGAAAGTTCAAACTCACAAGGGCTGAATGAAGAGCTACGCCAAAACCACTGAAATCACCATTTGGTCCAATGAATGCAGTGCGTCTATGTGTTTAGAAGTTTAAGATTGAGGCACTAGTTATTATTTGATCATTAGCGAACCTGTAGATTTCATCGCTTTGCATAATATGTAGCGTCATTTCATCCACTGTCTTATACAGGTACTAGTATTATTTCGTATTGTGTACACTAGAAATTTCAAGAGAACTTACAGTCGATTCTTGGCCATTTCCAATGTTACGAAAGAATTCATAGTCAGCCACAACAGCCATAATGCATGTGTTCAAGTTCTCATCCACTGTTAGTAAGATTAATATACATCAATTAATAGTAACTCATGATCATGTATATACCCTTTAGCTACCTGCTCTCTTCTTTAGCTGCTGATTATCCAGTTTTGAGGAGAAACTGTTTGGTGTTGCTGATTTCTATTATAGTCATGAGTGTGGCAACAGCCATTGCATAACAATATTATTATATTATAGCTATAGCAATGCCATATACCTGGTGAAAATTTCTCAGTTTTGGGGACAATGTGCTGGAGCAAGTGGTGTGATTCAAGAGGTCATAGTTCACGTCGCTATCTTTGTAGACGATCCTGTTGTGATGGCTGCTCGGAGGCAGGTGGTTGGTGATTGGCTCAACATGGTACGTCTCACTGTAAAGAATCATGTTTTAAAATTCATTACATGTAGCTAGCTATAACTACAACTGTATCAGTGCTTGGCGGCATAGCTAAGGGTACTCATGCCTGGTCATAATCAGCTTACTCTTGTGATCGAATGACACCTCTGAAGATCCCGTCTAATATGTGACCATGGACAGCAGAATTACGCTCATCTGAATTAAAAGAAACAGTAATGGAATTACAAAATACATGTGTATAATCAATAATACTATTTAGATCCTAGTTGTAACAAATACTGTTATCTGATTGGTCAGGAGCAGGTATCTATTTCTCATATAAACCTGTAAAAAGCTCATATAAACCTGTAAATTTTTCATATAAACCTGTAAAATAATTGTTGCCTGTGGTTAGGATTGTTGCTAGGCAGCAGTTTATATGTCAAGCCTATGGGCATTGTTGCTAGGATCTAAAGTTGTTAGACACTGTTTAGTCAGTTTCTACGTGATTTAGAAGACCTCAGGGCTCAGTAGAACCCTCGCTTCGCTCGGGATTCTACATAGAGCCCTTCAATCTTCTAAATCACGTAGAAACCTCCTAAACAGTCTCTAACTATTATGAAGACAGCTTAGTCATGTAATCCAGTTACTATAATTATTGTTAGTACTACAAATTTCTTTAATTTGTACTTACCTTCAATATACCCTCTGACAATGTTTTTAGTTGTATAGGATTTGTGTGTCTTCACTCCACCCTTACCAACCACGTAGACCTTAAACCCTGGCAAGAAGATGTCTGTGCTTGTCTCCAGGTGCAGATGAAAATCTCTGCATAAAACATAAAACACAATTATACAGTTGCAATGTTAGCGCTGCAGACTGAGTGCCATATATGGTAGGGAAGACTCAAAGAGAGTACATTAAATTATTTCCTGCATGTGGACTCTGTAGTTGATACAACTTGAGTGGTTAATGTTTCATGTTGGAGTTGTGAATCTGCTTTTTAGGCACATGTACGGTAGTGTCACATGAATGAGAGAGGACATGACATGTGTATGTTATCATTCAGAAACAGCATACCTTATAGGGAATACATGCTTGTCGACAAAAATGCTATAGTATAATAGTATTATATACGTATTATGGCACATGAAACACAATAATATGATAATATAGTTCACCCATGCAGGGCCATCCACGTTATGCCCCAGCCAGTCACTTGTCATGGTATCTAACACACAATTCCGATTCAGCACAGTCAAAATTAATAACAGTCGTTACTGTACTGTCACCTACCATCATGTGCTCATTACTATTAAATTTTATTTAGAGTTTCAGATGATAGCTAAGTAGGTTTAATAATTATTAATTTTATAGTCACCTTCCGTGTGCAGAGAAGTGTGCTTTGGAGATCAGCTTGTGTCCTCTCTGGTGAGTATCATGGTGTGCTATCAGCACTGGCTCATAGTGAGCAACATACTCATTCAGCACAGTGCCTGAAAAGTGAAGTTCGAGACAACATACACAATCAAGATGTCACATGCATCTTGAATTGGCAGGTTCTGGGACACTATAATACTGTAGCACTATAGTAGGTACATAATATAATATTACAGAACCTCAGAGCCTCTAGATCTCTCTCCATAACTTGATGTAAATTAATACTGGGGCAGGCAGTAAATACTAACACAAACTGAAAGTGTACATGTGATACTTCTCTGTGTGCACTCTAGTCTCTAAGTAAGTGTGCACTTCCCAATATTTATTATGCAGTTGTTACTGAAGGCTTTCTACTGAATAGTACATGTATATGAAGTCCATAATAACTAGGATAGTACCTGCAGTGCAGGGTGATATTAATACACCCAGAGTGAGAACAACGAGGAGCAAATCCCTGAAGATACACTGCCCACCAACTCGCTTCATCTCTCCTAGCAGTACTAGTGCTAACGTCATTGGGGCGGGGCTCGTTCTAGTATATACCGCACCTTATGGCACTAAACTGTGTGGGCGGAGCTGGTCAGCTACAACACCTCATCATGTGATGCTAATTTTGTGTCCAAATTCGGCAATCAAAGCGATGTGGCGTGTACGGTTTCAGCAGACACACCCACACCATAGTTTTTCCCTTTTGTGAAGACTCAAGAGTCAGATACAAAGCACTCGAGTCGAGTAAGTCGTGATAACCATCTCTTAGCTATCTACAAGATGAAGCAGCTTGGAATTGCTCTTGCTCTACTCTTCTTTGGTAAGTACTAACTAAGTAAACATGCTGTGAATTTATGAGCACAGTATAATTTTAAAACTTGCCGCCGCTCGGCGGGTCCCTGGCAGCGGATAGTCAACTGTTGCCAACTTAAAATTTGTATAAGCTTAGTACAGGATTTGTGGTCTTCAATAATACCTGTAGCTAGTACAAATTCCCTTGGTGCAGTAGTTGATAGAGACATTAAATTTTGAAAGCAAGTACATGTAGAAAGCTCTGATCACAATAACTAATACTTTGTTCACACTAGCCATTAGAACCGTTCCCAGCTGTTCCAGAACCGTCCTGGACTCTAGTGTGAACGCTTTTAAATCTGTTCCGTTCAGAATAGAACGGTAAATAAGTTTCTCCGCTCACTGGCCTCTCTATAAAACAGTGCATGAGTGTCAGGTTTCTAATTTGCTTGTCCACCCGTGACCGTCTGGCATGGACATATGTGAGAATTAATCATGACATTGTCAATTTTAATGTTTTGATAACAGTAAACAAATAAAATCATTACCACATCATGGATTCGTGAATGGTATCACTTAACTTGAAGTCTAAACACTAATAAAAGCTAGGTATTTTCCAGACACACCTTGCACGCTATCGTAGTATTCGCATTGAACCCAAGCTACATGTACATGTACACTGCATGTGTACTGTAGTTTAGCCTTATTCTCAGAGTCCTCAGTCTTTAAAATTAATGTACCAATATTAAAATTGAAAACCTAGGAATGAGGTTAGGCTAACTCTTGTTCTTATGAAAGGGAGCCTGGGTTCTATCAGGAGCATATGTTATCATACTTGAGATAGTGCTATTCCTTTATTTGAATATACTTCCCATTAGCCGAGCTATGAATGGATAAAAAAGCTAGTTGCTATTACACTAACTAACCATAATCAGAAATCCCAATGAGAGCTACCAGAGAAACCTGAAGCCATTTATCGTCATGCGAGTAAATATTTTCACGAAACATTATCTGTCTATTGTACATGTACATGTATCATGCTTTTGTACCACACGCACACACATGTACATATACATGTACACACACAGCCTGTTGGTTCGGTCAGAGCAGTGCACAGTGTATGTGTAATGACACAGCTTGCGTGACTAGGGTGGCTAATAACAATCCCAATTCTCAAATGTGTTGTGAATGGGTCCCCCAACCGTCTGACACTGATCCTGACTCCCTCAATGATCCCAGAGCCACTCCACTCGGCTTCGCTCTGCTCGAATACCGTGGTACCGACTCTAATCTACCCGATCTCTGTGTCCAAGTGAACTTCCCTCAACCACCGAACAATGTTCGAATCACATATGTTGTTGCTGCCGTAAGTCGATGTATGTGGTAGATTAAATTAAATATCAGCTAGCTGTTGTATCGACTGTTCATATCCATGAGCCACTCTATTTGGATAGAGAGAGCTCCCATGCACAGGAGTTGTTAGTAAGCCATCACCCCCTAGTTCTCAAGGTTAGGTACCAGAGCGACTCCGAGTACCGTTGCTGGGATTATTATAGGTTGGCTTGATCATGAGCAGGCAATGGGATGGATGGTTGCCCTTAGATTTGGAATTGATTGCGAAGGTATATATTATATATAAGCCTACTAAACTTTTGTGTATTGATTTTAAGATTTAATTTAATGTCTAGTACCTAATAAAGAGTTTCTTTGCCATGGGAATTCTTTGCTGCATCTGGTAGACAGTAGTAGTATATGTATACATGCATTATGTACTCTAATGATTAGCAATGTGTAGCTGATTCTTGTACAGAATTATACATGCTAATTAATTCTTCACATCTATTTCTCTGTCTTTTCATTAACAGGTACAATCAGATTCAAACATATGGTAGGTTACTTTGTAAGCCACTAACCTGGGATTTATCCTCATTTTAGGAGCATATTTTATCATACCATTATAGTGCAAGACTTAGAGATACAATAATATAGTAATTATTATAATTATACGTGTGCATCCCATTCCCATCCAGTCTAACTTGTACCTACTTTAGTTTGATAATACCGTATAGCCGGAAATATTGGCGGGCATTAAATTTGGCGGTTGAGCCCAAAATCACTATTGTAAGAATATTGGCAGATTTAAATTTGGTGGTTCGGTACGGGATCGTCATACGTATAATATGCGAGTGTGAAATTTTGGTGGATTTTAATTTGGCGGTTGCAATATAGACCGCCAAACCGCCAAATTTAATTCCCTGCCAAATTTTCCGGCTATACGGTAATATTTAATTTTTCATTGCAGTATACAACAACGAAATCCTGGGCCGGATGATGAGCGGACATGTGGATCGGTAAGCCTTATTATCTTATGTATGAGTAACAGTATGGAATCGATAACTGAAGGGACCCAATATTAAAGAAGTGCGAATTATGTTCTTCAGAAAGCATCACATGTGCCACTTTACATGCAAAAATATCATCAACAAGCCACAATGATTACAATGGCCATTATAATACCGTATATAGTGGGAAATTTTTGAGGGAGAAAACTTTCACAAATTTCGCAATTTTTCAGCCATCCACGAAAGTTTTCTCCACAAAATTCTAGGCATGCCACACCCATTATGCAACTGGTTTTAACATTCCGCGAAAGTTTTCTCCGCGAAATGCTCCTTTCCTACTGATCTGCGAAAGTTTTCTCCCTCGAAAATTTCCCGCTATACGGTATTGCAGGGAGGGAGGGGGAGGGTGGTGGGGGGTTGGACTGGAGGTGGAGATTTCAGGACACATGACCCAGCCTCTACTATAATGATATTGCATGTACATGTACATTATGAAACCCTGATGGGGTATACTGGTATAACATTTAAGGTCCTGGTTTACACGCACATTATCATGAAGCGAGGGACCTGTACCATGCATGGTGAGAAGTAGCAATTATTGTTATCCAATATTCACGACTAAAATTTAATCATTGCCTGGCTATATATGCACCTTGTTGCCCATGCATACAGTGTGTAATATAATTTTATGATGTGACTTCATGTATTGTCATCATGATTATTTGAAGCTGATTAGTAACTCGATCTGGACGACCATGTATGGTCAATATGTGTTGCTATGAGGACATACCTTGTTACCACCCACAATGCATCACATGTACTGCACACACATACAGCATAATGTAAGTAGGGATGGCACGGACACTCCATGTAATATTATGCAATACATTAGTACATATTATGTACCTAAATATCTCAAAATACGTGAATTTGTGAAAATTCTAAGCATTAACTATAATATTATTATAGTCATACATGCATGCACACATTTTAATTAGTGGCTAATAACGCAAGTATCATAATGTATATATAGTTTGAGCCTGAGATAAGGTGCACCATCCAGGGGCCCTGACACTTCAGTAGACTTAAGTATGATTTATATTAATATCGATCACTCCACTCGCTTATTGTACACCATAAATTTCACATTCTATTTCAGGGTGGAGTATTCTACTGTGAGTCGTTCACCTCTGGCAATAACATTGAGCTTAACTTCTTCTGCAATGACGCAGGAAGCTGTCCTGTTGCAGATTCAGTGTTCTATCTCAGGCCAATTGTAACTACACTGGGTAAGTTGGTTCTAGTGGTAATCAAGGCTTCTCGGGTGGCTCCATTTTTTTGCATCACTCATCGATCACAGTGTCTCCACACTGTTCACTTTTTCCATGCATTTTCAGTATTAAATTTTTAAAGGGCTCCATATTACATAAAATGCCCCGCTTTTCAGCATTTTTATCAGTATTTATGATCAGAATTCAGTAAAAAAAATACTGACAAATCCGTAAACTTAGAGGCATTGTCCAGCTAGGCCACTCCCGATTTTTCAATGTTGCATGCACGCATAAGAATTTGAAGGGGATGCACGCATGGTTCAGAAGTGGCCTGGCGTGGGGATGAGGCTAGTAACAGTCACTAGTCAAGCTGCATGCTGACTATTAAATTTCTATATATATACCCACCTGCAGATACTGATGATGAGTTTTTCTGCGATAATATCAACAGAACTCTTCCCAGCAGTTTAGTGCTCTCAGGGATAGATAATCCCACTGTCGATCCTAACCCCATGGGGCCGGAAACTGGTGATGCAGTCAAAGTTGTCTCTCTCCTCCAACCAGCACTTCTGCTGGCCGCACTGCTGCTAGCTACACTCTTCCTCCACTAGCTATATGATAATACGATATATTATTATAGTTAGTGTGATGAAAGTATGAACCATGCTTAACTGAACTATATTAAATGTCTGTATTGTGTCATATTATGCATGCATGTGCTAACTTGAGAATAACTGCTTAATTCTCACGTTTGTATGTGTGTGCTAATTATATGATTTTTATTTTCAACATGCTAAGTATAATATTATTATGTACTGTGATTTTAGATGCCGGCATTCTGCTTTTGTGTGTTTCGTGGGCTGTGGTGTGAAAAATCACTTTGATCAGCTCGTTATTTATTTTTTGCCACAATTATTGATGGACAAGATTTCGTTTGTACATGACTAGAGATTTTCTTTTTATTTGAAAATTAATGTCATTTTTGTGTACATTTATCTGTATGTCTCTGTACCTTCAGCAGGACTGAATATTATTTTATTGGTCTTGATCGATCACTTATAGCTGGCCGGGAGGTGCAGGGGCTGATCCCCTTCACCAATTCTTTTATGCAGTGTAGTATAGGAGATGTTCACCATTACTAACCAGCCACCCCTTTGCACCAGTATGATTTACTATCCATCAACCACCTTCCACGCAAATTTTCTGGATCAGTGCCTGAGGTGGAAGACAGGAGAGCGGGAGAGAGAGGGGGGGGGGGCTAGGACAGAGGAAAGACAATAGGATCTTTGGGAGCTCAGGAGACTAGACTATTGCAATCCATCACATGATACACACACCAAACCACCCGTAAATTTTTTAACAGTGTATTAGAGACACATACATGGCATGGACTGGGGATCTAGGAGTGAGGAGAAAACAACTACCTTAACATGATGTACATAATTACATGATTACCTACATTGTAGATCCTAAGCCTAGCTCAGTTGTGCCCATCCATAGCCCTATTACTAGCTTTCCACTCTTGCACACTGATAACGTTGAAAAGCTGTGAATAGGGTTCACCACTGCACTAACTTTGGTGTACATGTAAGGCTACAGGCACCTCATACACAATGTCATAATATTATCATGTATCCCATGAGCAGCACATAATGTCACTGATGCATGTACTTGTGGTTTTTATGCATAAAGACATTGTTTGTACAGGGAACCACAAATCAACATTCCTTCTGCCACCTGACTGCAGTAGAATAGGAATAGGAAATGGAACATGGAATAAAGAGATTACAGGTGATACTCTAGCTGGGTGATACTCGATACTATTGTAACATGCCACAGAAAATTGATAAACCCAGTGTGGTCATAGCTAGCCTACATGTAGCCACACAAATCTATACAGAATAATTATAGTATAATAATTATATGTAATCTGTATAGTAGCCAATCAGGTACATCCAAGTGTAGTGAGGTGGTAGGTAATTTGTCACAGCCAATTAGGACGGTGTACCCAGGTGGGATTACCTTGATCACTTCCTTTACATGCTGCCTATTTAAGCAGTGATCTGATCATACAGCTGTACAGTGTTTTATTCTGATTCAGTCGATTTATCTATGATGGCGGAAGGTGTAATACAACCTAGGGAGGATTATGTTCATTTCTATTACGCCAAGGACCACATTGAGGAAAGGCTGAGAATGTATGTCCCTGAATACAGTGTGTGGTATTCACCAGAAAGGCTTTGGCATACCTTCATAAGCGTACTAAGTGAAGAATCAGAAGACTATTTTGAGCGCCATGTAAGCCAACTGTGTCAACAGTTATCACCCGAAGCTGTAACATTACAGCACCTAAATCAGAGAGATTTGCATGAAGTATGGAAGAAGTTGGAAGACCTATGGCCACTTCCTGAGAAACCAGTGTTTTCGAACAACACAAATGCATATATATTTTGCAAGAGGAGTTTGGAAGGAGCTCAAGAAACATGCGTACAGGCGCATATCAAAATATTAGAAGATCTATTTACGATGATCTGTAGATATGGTCCAACATATCAAATATCCCAGGTAACAGAGCTTTTGTCTCTATCATTGTGGCTTTTTCATTTCTATTCCAAAAAGAAGGAGAGAAGTCACAGGAACTACAATTCTACTGTACACGTATTTCACAGTGACTTAGTCGTCACATTTCTTGCTCTCAAGTGTCGATTTAGTTCTGCTTATCTAGAGCCACATCGGATTCCAGCATTGCCCAAGTTGAAGCGGAGCATAATTCACCATGGAATTTCTCCGGAGGATCCACCATTTCAACGGCTTATTCTTCAACAAATGCTTATATTTCTTAATCCTCATTTGATATGTGGTGATGATTTCATGCAAAATAACCCAGAAAATATAGCACTATTTGTTTGTTTGTGCCTCTCTCCAGGTAACTGGTTGTGGCAAAAAAAAGGCACTAGTGGTATTTTGACAATTGTAAAAGATCAAAGCCGTTATATGACACTTAGACAGCCTATAGATTATAATCTTCAAAGAAATTTTGTAGCTGATAATGTCAGACGTGAACTATCGGCAAAAGTGAAAGGGCTAGAGCAAGAAATTCATAGGATCATGCCATTGCTTCCAGAACCAAATACTCTTCAAGCACTAGAAATTTTTCGTGCTAAAATGGAAGAAGCTGAATGCAGAGCAATTGATGATGGAAGCAGGTTACCACGTACCCCATCAAAGCAGACAAGAAGGGTACTCAATTGGCTTCACCATCTGCTTTTAATAGATCTCTGCAAAGATGTACTCGGGGATAATTGTCCAAGAATTAATGTCAAGGGGCGGTTTGAGGAGGTAAAATTCCTCAACTTTCTTCGAGATTTGGCTCATTATGTGATTCAGTATGCATTTTCTATATCTGATGATTCTAAGTGTAGGAAAAAATACCTGTATCCATTCATTGCAAAGATTGCAGTAGTGCTGCAGCAAATAATAGCAGCACGATGGTATATATGCGAAGTAGAACAAGGCTCTATAGTTCAAATACAGGCAACTAACGAACTCAAACAGCATCTAGAGGTCTTATTCGTATTCCTTGCTTTCCGTTCTCTTTTGATGTACTTTCTTCCACAAAATCCTGCAGAATATGGTGTTCAAAGAGTACCACTCAATTTGCCAAAATATGCAAAGCAAGTGAGACTTCATCTCCCTCTGCTCTTTTGTTGATTTATTACTCCATGCATTTCATTATGGAAGTCTTAGATAATTATTGTAAACCTTGATTTTGTACATTATATCCAGTAAGACAGTACATTGCACTGTTGATACCATTTCTGTAGGTATACATTGTATGCGCACTATGGTACATATAATTATGTCATGGTATAATGTTTTGTGTGGTCGTATCAATCTACTCCTGATTTTACTTGATATCTAATTTTCACATTTTTGTTATGTGTATGTGTTAATAATTATTATTGCAATCCTATTGATAATGTCAGATGTGAGCTATCAGCAAAAGCAAAAAGGCTAGAGCAAGAAATTCATAGGATCGTGCCATTGCTTCAACCCGACATGTACTGATCAATCACTCGACATTTTTGTGCTATAATGGAAGAAACTGAACAGATGGCAATTGACAAGGAATTTCAAAGCAAGTTGCCACCAGGGCTGAAAAGAAAGCAGATACAACTACTTAACAAGCTTCATTATCTGATTTTTGTAGATATCTGCAAACTCAATTCTTGGACAATTGTCCCCAAGTACATCTTAAAGATGTACTTGGGGGACAATTGTCCAAGAATTGGTGTCAATGGGTGGCTCAAATTAGAAGATATGAAATTCATCGAGTTCCTTCAAAGGCTGCATGACTAATAATGTGATTCAGCGGATGCATTATCGATATCCAAGGATTCTAGGGAGTATGCCTGTATCCATCCATTGCAAGGATTGCAGTAGCAATGCAGCAAGTTATAGCAACAAGATGATAATATGGTATGTATGTGAAATAGAAAGAGGCCCTAAAATTGAAGTTAAGGCACTTAAAGATCTCAAGCAGCATCTAGAGGTCGTCTTCATATTTCTTGCTTTCCGTTCTATTATGACGTACTTTCTTCCACAAAATCCCTCAGAGTATGGTGTTCAAAGAGTAACACCTGATTTACCATTATATGCAAAGCAAATGAGATATTATCTCCCTCTGCTCTTCTATTGATTTTATTGGACTTTATACTTCATGCATTTCTTTATTGATTCATTTTGGTAATACCAACCCCTAACCCTCAAGTCCAACAACATTAGAAAGTCTAAAGCTTCAACTGACCACCAAGCATTTGTCATCATTTGAAGCAGCCAATGGAAACCAATTACTAGCCTCTGATGATTAATGGTGCCAGATCAAATTGCAGACTACACTTGTGAATTAATGCATTCCAAGATCATCAGATGGTCACAAATATAGAATAATCTCATGCAGCCTAAAAAGGCTGAAGCCAAACTCTTACCTCCTATGGGATATCACGATTATTCTAGGGCATGCTAGCTAGATTCTACTTATATAGTAATCAACAGAAGCCTCTAGCTGCAGTACATTTAATTGGTAATTACAGAATCTTTCAGTGGCTAATTGGCTACAAGCTTCAGGTATCCCCGATATAGTTGAGGTTTAAATTGCTTGATTACTTGTGCATGCAACTGGGGTAACCCAAACTGGGTTAAAATAACCCTTAAATTTTCACAGTGGCACACACACACGCGCCAGCCATGCCATGATGGTAACCCTGTATATATTCAATACGATTGATGGTCAATGCTCAAATAATTATTGCATACTACCTTTTTTGTGACCAGATGGTGAATCTGGAACATGCAAAACAACTTAAGTGCAACCAGAGTAAATCAAAATAATCTTTTTGTATAGTGGCGCATGCATGCATGCACCTGCATGTCCATGGTGTGGGACAGCTTTAAAGTGTCCTGGTTAGAAGATGTCTTCATTTCAGAGGTATCCTAATAGAGGGATTCCACTGTAATAATAATATTATCATGTTCAGCAGACACACATGCATGCACTCTGGTCTTAGACCTATAGCGACCAGTGCATTCCAAACTACTCTCGGCCTAGCGACCAGTGCATCCAGACAGGTACACAAACTACGTACCACTGTGCAAAAGTTTCTAGAGTAGAAAATACCTGAAATAGTATTATAGGCACACTATATACATGCACAGTTAGTGTTATAGAAAGCACTCACTCATCTGATCTCTTGATGTATTAACACTTCAATTTGAAAGTGAAGCGCTGGAGCTCCAGACATCGCGTTATAGCCTTGATCAAATCTATGACATTGTGCATCTTTCTAATGCACGCATTGAACACTGAGATAATCAACTAGCTATAGTATACTCGGTCATGATTTCGATCAACAATTTTCAAGTTTCCAAGACTAAATTGGATGGCAACTGCATCGACACACCCATTCACAATAATTATGATTATAGATGTGGTGGTGCTTAAACTAGTACACTGCCAAGCTGTTCAGGACGTTCAGTCATACACAGGCACCTAATATGCAGAGTCACCTTCATGATGGGTGCTGTAAGGACACCATTATTGAGTTAAGAGGGTCATGATTTAGAGAGAGATGCCAACATGTAATACTGACTATTATCGTAAACTTATGGAATTATTACTGCACTGCATGGCTATACTGCGTATTTCGAATGATGTATTGATAGCACAAATGCGTTGCCACTTTAGTTCACTCAGTGCTCGAGCTGTGTAGCTAGCGGTAGCTGCTGATCTGTGAAGATGAAACTAACTGGCTATCAGAATGGGATTGCTCTGGCTCTCTTACTCATTGGTCAGTACAAAATTAATCAATCAGTACACTACAATTTGGATAATTATTATGATCTCAAGGTAAAAATTTGACGTGGATGGGCTGTGTATGGTATAATATTATAATCGACATGTGTGGTTATTTGATAGGCTTTGTAGTAGTGACCAACTACTCTCCTAGCTCTAAGCTTTGGCCCAGAACACTACTAACTGGTTATTCAAGTATGCCGTGTACCTCAGCCTTCTAGATGGAGTCCTTGCATGTGCATCATCAAACTTAAAAAGCTGCCAATTCTCTTCTCATAGTGACACATACAGTACATGTGGTACATACACGATACTGTTAATTTTATATTCCCATGCACTATTATCCTATTATTGTGTGCACAGCCTGTTTATTTGGCCAGAGCAGTGCACAGTGTGCCTGTAATGACACGGCTTGTCATAACCAGGCCATGGAGAACAACCCCACCACTCAGATGTGTTGTCGGTGGGTGGAGCAGCCCAACGACACGAACCCTAACTCCCTGAATGATCCCAACGGGACTCCGCTAGGCTTCCTCCTCGATCAGTACAGGGGGACAGACTCTAATCTACCGGACCTCTGTGTCCGAGTCAACTTCCCAACGCCACTCAAGAATATCCGATACGTCGTCGTTTCTGTAAGTCTTGCCATGAATCTTGACGTACTATCTATAACCTTATTGTTATCATAGGGCAAGCGCCCACTCCCTTGATTCATGCAGCACCCATGTACTGAATTTCAATAGGGCAATGTAGCAATGATACAAAATAATTATTTTCATCTCAGGCTACCCATGATTCCCCATGAGTGCTGAATAATTGGCTGTAGTTAAGTACTCATGCATGCATGGGTGTTTATTCAGGACACTCGGTTGTGGCTATGACACTATTTTTTTACTTCTGTAGGTGGAGACACAATCGCAATTATGGTATGTAAGATTATTTTCACCAGTATGGCTATATGTATACGTTTCTACATGTACTTGGCATTAATGATATTCAGTGCATTGTGAGTATACATGTATATACATGACTTGGCAAAGGGTATGCATACTGATAATGATTGAAAAATAAATTAAATAATTGTGTGCATACACGTACTAACTTTTGCAGCATTAGAAGAAGAAATTCAGGACCGGATGAAGAACCAACATGTGGATCAGTAAGTTATACAATCTCAGCCTTGTACATTTCAACTTGCATACATACATACATATACATTGTACACGTCGTAATACCATCAAGAACTACAGCTGCCAAATTGTACTGTTTAGCTTATTCTATTATGACAGGGTGGGGTGTTCTTCTGCCACTCTTACACGTCAGGCTTCAGCGTTGACCTGGAGATCTACTGCCTCGGAGGGAGCTGCCCCGTCAACGATGAGGTCTTCTACCTCAGACCAACTGTCACTTTATTAGGTACACACACCAGTCAGGGTATATACATATTAATATATGTAATTATTATAAGCTAGCTACTACATTCATGTGAGCTATACTAACAGCTATAATACCATTCTCAGCCATGGCTTTGGCTTTTGCCAGGTTCACATGAAATAAACAAAAATGGGTGCCAAAGCTAGTGCGATTTTGGATAGTTGGGCTTTGTCAGTGCAGCACAGCACTAAATGTACATGTAGCTAGGTGGACCAGCCGCCTCAACAGAAGATTAATTTTATAAGGACATGAACTCCCTGAACAACCCCAGTACTCCACTTGGATTCTTGCCTGCTGGATCCGGAGAGTTTTTTTTCACTTCTCTTCACTTCTTGATCGATTGCCTAATTTTAATTTTCATGATGGTCACCCTAGGTTTGGGGCTGGTGGTTATATAGAATTTCATTAATAATATTTTCACTGTAACTCCATGTTCAAATTATTAACTTATGCACACCATCACAGACACTGACGATGAATACTTCTGTGATAACATCAACAGGACTCTTCCGTCGAGCCTCATCCAGGCCCCACCCCCTCCCAACGTCATGGTCAACCCCAGCCAAGGAGAGTTCGGTGGAGCCTGCAGCTCTCTGACCTCACCCCTCTTACTACCAGCACTCATGGCCATCTTACTGCTAGCCACTCTTCTAATGGCTTACCAATAAGCGTGATTATTGTCATGCCAAAAACTAATACTGGTAGTCAGCTTTCCATAACATTATAATAATATTATACATGTAGCTCATAGCAATTATTTCATGTCTTCATAAGCTCTATTTCCATACTAATTAATGGATGCTATGTCATTTCAGTGTACAAGATAAACAATGATACTAATTTTGGCACACCAAAGTCTATTATTACATGTACATGTAGCTCTAGCGTGAGCTGAAAAGATCAGGGGGCCTGAGAACGAGACAAGTTGTGCTATTACTCTAGCCATTAAAATTTAAGAGAAACTTATAACATTGTCCACTAAACAATTATCAGCTTACTTAATTGTAACATTCAACATAATTTTTTGTGAATAAATATCACCATTGCACATAGCCAAAATGAACCATGATTGATGTACGGACCAAATTAGAATCTCTATGCCATAATAGTATTATTCCTGTTGCTATGTACCTGTGACGATAGCGTCTCTATCTAGTCCAACAAATGACTCTATACTGCTGAGTAGTTCTCTCGGAAGTGGGATCTGGTAGCGTCTTAATGTGGAGTACACTGAACACTGCAAGGATGAAAGGGTGGATGCTGTTGAAGAAATTCAAATGTGTGTCAGAAGAAGATTGAATCAGATGTGGAAAGATGCAAAAGAGAAAGGGAAGAGGGAGGGAGAAAGATAGATGACAAGTGAGGGAAGGAGAGAGAGAGAGAGAGAGGGAGAGAGAGAGAGAGGGGGGTGGTGGGGTGACTCATCTTTACTCACAGAATGAGCTAGTGAGCTCTCGTTTTGCCTAGCCACAGCTCTGCTGTTGCTGTCACAGCTATCAAACAGTCCTTTCTCCCATGGTCTTCTTCTCATCGACGGAGAGATCTTGACGAGGTGACCCTCAGTTGTGAACAGGTAGTCCAGGGCTCGCTGATTCACAACATTCTCAGTGTCAAACAACTACAGTGTATGTGTGTGTATGTGTAGATCATGTACAGTGTACATGTAATACATACACATACGTGTAAATCAGTGTGGTATCATATTTTAGGGGTATGTTTACAGTGTATATCAAAATAAACAGTTATCCAAATGTACATGACACACATGCAATAATCATTGTAGTGATACCCTGGCAGATGAACCATCCCAAAAATGACAATCGCTATTTGCAATGGAGAGATTTACTACATACATGTATGCATATAATGTATGTATACATACATATACAGCTTTCTTATTATACCAGATAGAGGTACTTGCAAGTCTCGCTGAGGAAGAAGCTCTCCATCCGATCCTCGTGAGACTTCTTCACAACATCGTGCAGCGTAGCATAGCCACACCTGGCAAAAATAAACATGTAATCAGTACACAGTGACATATATGTACATAATACTGCATCACTGTACCTTGCTTTAGCGTGTTTTTCCAAGCTCTCCAGTATGTGGCTACCAACGTGAAGATAGAATGGATTCTGGGTGGCCTGTATACATGTACAATGTCATGTACATGACTGTATAAGCTTAGATAGAATGTTTTAGTAATGTTCAGTGGTCTAATACATCTTTGCAGGTAAACCTAAGGGGTAGCCATCCCTTTGCCTGCTCAAGCAAACATAATCCCTTCAAAAGATAGAACCATTTAGGTGCCTAGCCTTGAGAACTAGGGATAGTACATGTAGGTTAAAAGGCTACATGTACAAGTACACTACCAGTCCTTCAGCTGACCTGGTAGAGTAGATATGTTGACTCGACCAGCTCAGGTCTGAGGGGGTAGAAGTGAACGTTTGGTGCCTTGTGGTTCCAGTCGAATCTCTCCGGCATGGCCTCATAGCGACGCCATATCGAGTAGTAGAGAGCATGCGTGCAGATGGCTTCTTCAAGATCACCAGCTAGTACCTGTGAGCAGGAGGAGATCTCTGTTATTGTACATTGTAGCACTACTCTAGCGTCCTCAGTGCTTAAACATAACTCACAATTTCAGCATGCATGGATATTTGCTTCCAAACGCATTGAATCTGCACTTGTACATGTACACTGACTGAGTCCATACTAAATGTACATGAAGGTGCAGAGATTGTAAACAAAAAGGACGGTAGGAAAAAAAGAATGAACTCAATCTGCCGTGACCAGGATTCGAACCTGGGTTATTACGGCCACAACGTAATGTCCTAACCGCTAGACGATCACGGCTTGTTGGACAAAATGATATCAAAAGGTGATCAAGTATGGCAAATAAGTGCATGCTTCATTTATTCACTCTCCCCCCTCTCTCTCTTTCTCTCCCTTTCTCTCTCCCCCTCTCCCTCCCATTCTCCTTCCCTCACCTGTACAGCTGCAAATGATGCTGAGAGTGAGTCCACCCAGTGGTTGAGTATCCTTCCAGTGCCATAGTCGACGTTGAGGAAGAATGGAGCCTGGTGCACACTGCCTTCATAGAACGTCTCCCTACAGCTGTGACTGCGGAGAAAAGAATTGATACAATTTCTGAACATTAGGTCTTCAGTATGCAACATTCAAAAGTTAGGAGTAGTCTGGCCTGGGGACGATGCCATGTACATGTATCTGTTACGCATCATATACATGTACCCCAAAACAAAGACACTTCCTTCAATCAGGATGACATGTACATGTACATGTATGTGTCCACAATAAAGATGTGCCACTGCATATCATACATGCTCTGCATTTATATACCCTTTCTTGAGGTACTTCATGATGCTTCCATAGATCTCCTTGAACATCTCCAGGTCCTCTCTCTCACCAAACATGACGTAGGACTGTCAGAGGAGGAAAAAAAAACAAATTCTACACTGAGCATTTTCAGTCATGTACTGTACATGTACAATAACGGGCTGCCACCATAATATTATTCATGACACGTGATACTACACACGTACCACATACCTTGAGTAGGTATTCATAGAATGAGTCGATGCCAGCTCCCAGTCCACTCATCCTACCAGTCCACTCCCCAGTGTGGATGTTGATCACATTACCTACATGCATGTACATGTACATGCATGCACATACATGTAATTTATATATATGTATTATACAGTGTACAGTGTGATTAATGGAGATGTATCAGAACACGATTCTGCATTGCCAGAATTATTTCTTTAATTAAGGCATAATAGGAGTGAGCGTGTTAATTAAGCCACATCAGAGCTTTTAAATTCCATGCACCTAAATGACATTGTGTACATGTGCTTCAAGATCAATAGGAATTGCTCACTGAAGGCCCTAAAACTTGGGAGAATACTGACTGGGTGTGCATGCATAATCATACATATACATGCATATGTACATGTACATGTACTTAGCCCTTATTCCTTATAATAATATTATTACACACTCTAATGTGAAATTGCATGATTAATTAATATGTGCATACATGTAAATACAACAAGAGCTTGGGGATGGCAGAACCACAAGAGGTGGGGCTGAACACAATGTGCTAATTATCGATTTACTGACCTACTAGTCCAGTATTCCTATGTCTTCGTTCCCAGAGAGCCCTAACCGCTCGTCTTGCTACATTCTCGTAGACTGGGTCGCCTAGCAACCGACTGAGCAGGGTGAACTCTATCGTCAGGGTGCCAGCACCAGCTGTGCAAGACTCCACCACCATGTCCTCAGGAATACCGTGACAGAGGTTAACCTGGGGGGGGGGGGGGGGGGGGGAGAGTGACAATAGCCACTAATTGCCATCTTGTCTGCTAACTTTCACAAAATTAATATTATCTCAAATTTTGATTTTTTCAATGGACTAGTGCAGTGAAAAAAAACAAAGTACTGGATCTACACAATAATATTAATGAGGTTTTAATGGTCACATTTAAAGCAGGTTAATTGCGCAGGAAGTCCCCGCCCTGCGCGAGCAGGCGAATCGCGCATGCGCGCGCAGGGGCATTACATGAGGCGCCACGCGCGCGCGGGGTAATTAGCGGGCGTCAAAACATACACAGTATACTGTTATCTGTATCGATAAACATCATACTGTTCATCAATAATAACAAATAAGAGTACAAGCATAGGCACCCCTGACGCAGGTTGAAACCTGCGACAGGGCTGGAAAGGACCCAGGGTACTTAAGCCGCTACAAGCGTAGCGGGAAAGCGTGTTAGGTTGAGTAAGAGCTTAGTGTTGCTGTGGCAAGAAGAGCTGAGGAGCTGCATTCTCTGTCGCCCCACCCCCCCTCCACGAATTTATTATGTGTTTTCTTGTTTGTCTGTCCGTCTGTCTGTTTGTCTGTTCGTTTGTTTGTTTGTTGTATGTCATCTCCGCCGACTTGTTCGGCGTGATTAGCCCTTTGCAGCCGTGCTGGATGCGGGGGTAGTGACGCCACTCCCCCTGGTGTTAGGGACCCCAAGCCTTCAGCGTTAGGAGGCGCCTCCTGCCGCACCGGGATCGTGGGGACTGGAGAACTCCTCTCGTCCCCGGCGAAGCGGCAGGGTGGAGGTCCTGCAGACAGCTCACTGCTCAGGGGCTTCCACCAACACCTAACTCTGGTCATAGACCAGCGGACGGTAGCATTATCCAAGGGAGTTACCCTGCAATTAATACGTTTGATATGAAAAGAAAAAAAAAACTGCCGTGACCAGGATTCGAACCTGGGTTATTACGGCCACAACGTAATGTCCTAACCTCTAGACGATCACGGCCTCATGCCTCAACTGGAGACTAATAAGGGTAGTCTATACAAAGTGTGGCCACAATGTAGTAGTATTGTGTGCACGTGGGGAGCCAACCCCACAGTAGGTAATGGTCGGCAAAATCACTGCTTACAATGTAACTATGGGTAAAGGGTCACTATACATGTATGTATCGAAGCATACTCCTATGTACATGTAGATGTAGAAGATGTCTAGAGAGTTCTACAAAGGGAATGGCATGGTTCGTATGGGTATACATGTACATTTTCTCAGCTATTAATTTGCTAAAAGTGCATAATTTCACTACTGACCCTTGGATGTGGTATTCCAGTTGTAGTGTTTTCAAAAGCAGGTAGCAGTCTCGCTGCAAGGTCGTGAGCCATCCAAAGCAACTCATTGCTGTATCCAGGCGGAGTGATGGGTCCAAACGGCTGGTCAGTATCAGTGATGAGAAGGTGGGCAGAGAGGAGGGAGCCAAGGACTCTGGAGGGGAGGAAGGGAGGGAGGGAGGGAGAGAGAGAGAGAGAGAGAGAGAGAGAGAGAGAGAGAGAGAGAGAGAGAGAGAGAGAGAGAGAGAGAGAAGGTAAGAGAATCAAAGAGATACAATGTCATATATTATAAAAGCATGCAATAATGACATGTATATATCATGTATCATGCATTCAATTCATACGTACATGTACATGTACATGCAAAATACATACATTTACATGCATCACAATAGGATTGAGACCAGCATACATACATGTAAATGGTGTGTGTACTTAATATTCACCTGATTGTTGCTTCAAACACTTGTACAGTCGTGCAAGGTCCATCAAAGGAGACGTTGTCAATGACTAACTGGACCGCTCTCATGAACTCACTCTGGTTACCCATAACCTGTAGAACATCACGGTTGCCAGTCAGGACATGGGGTTATAAAATTATTACTATAATATCTAAACACTCATACAATACATTTCTCTCATACCAGAGATACATGGCATTGTACGAGTACATGGGTTCGATTCCCACTCAAGTCCCGAGATTTTTTCCATGAAAGAATCTTCAAACTTATACAAAATTGCTACTGTTTATGAATCTTTGATGAAGTCAGAAATATGATACACTTACATGTACATGTACATGCATGTCAGTGTGCACACTTACATGTACATGCATGTCAGTGTGCATTGTATTACTAGTGCAACCTGTAGCACTTACTGACAGTGTATCGAGAACATCAACAAGAGTTAACGAGTAATCACCAAGAGCATCATTGATGTTGAGATTAGCCCTAATAAAGGGAGAGAGAGGAAGGGAGGGAGAGAGAGAGGGGGGGGAGGAGAGGGATAGGGTGAGAGGGAGATTGGGGGGGGGGGAGAAAGTTTAGTGCAAAATCACCAAAGGTTACAATATTTACTAACGGATTTTTCCAGTCATGGCCCCGCCCCAAACACTCGATAGGGTCTAGCTCGTCAAAGGGGAATGCATGTGTCATATAGTTATCATATCCCCAGTAGAACATCCTCTTAATCTCCTCCCTTAGCAGTATCCTCTTGGAGTCTGGAAACGGCCGGTGGCTGAGCTTCGAGATGTGAAAAATCTCCGTAACATTCTCGGCCGCCTTTCTCTGCTGGAAGTCTGGCATGAACAGCATCAGTTGAGGAAGAAAGTTCCAGAGCAAGTGACTAGCTGCGGCCATTATCCAGAACCGGCTCAGCGCTCCCCAGCAGTAGTGAATAGTGCCAGCCACGTTGGGCATGTAGTCACAGCAAAGCAGTGGGTCAGTTACTATTAAAGTATGTGTGTGTATGTGTATGTGTCCTCCTCAAAGGGCCTGGGGACGAGGCTGATGTGTATCAACTACTGTACACAAGCTGTATAGATATCTGTTGTCTCGAGTGGTGTGGTGGTACCAACAAGTTGATAGCTGCTGTCACCTCATGAAACACTTGGGATTTAATATGGTTATGGAACACTTGTTGGTTTCTTGCGAGTTCTTCCCGACGTAAATAAACACGTACAAAAATTAATTGCAGAACACTGCAAATTAGGATCAGCTGTGTACAAAATTGACAACTTCTTCTTCTTCACCGATAGCCTAACCAGCTCCAGGGCCTAGGGATACAAACGACGTACGCGTACGTGACGTGGGTAGTGGCACTTTACGCTGAGTCAGCAAAAGGTCAAAGGTCGAACGTGGTCGTCATTCTTTGGGGTGTGGCGTGACCTGAACTAGGCGTGAACGTACAAACGAGGCTTCTGGAGCAACAAAAATGTCTTCCGAGGAAAGAATCGAGCTCAAGGATGCACTTGAAGACAGTCCGCAGGTATTCGTTCACTTTGATCTTGAAATTTAGCCTTCTACTTGGGTATATCTGCTTGCCGTATGCATGTATAGGGACAGATAGCAGATACAAACTACTTGAAATAAAAGTCGAGTTCGCTGCGCAGAGCAGAGAACTCTCACAGTTTTGATTCTAAACGCTACTCTGATGCCTACTGTTTGCAAAACCTGCTTATGATGCGATAACAATGTGTCAGATCATAGACAGTAGGTCTACACTGTCCATGTATAAAGACATGGGGAATTTACACGTCTCTAAATAACCTCTCTCCTAATTGTCACTGCTGCTGACAGGTGCAGGCTCAGGTGGGGAAGCTGGAGGGGGAGATTAGCAGTCTCAAGGACTACACCACTCTACTGAGGGACACCTTCCAAGCCTGCCATCTACACCAGGTCAGATGAGATAGCCCGGTGCATGTACATGTACATGTACACGTACATGTATGTACGTCCCCAGGCCCATCCCAGCTTTCTGTGCTTTAAAATACACACTGAAAATTGTGCAAGCTTTTCAGTGTGTATATTAAATTTAAACGTTGAAATGCTAGGATGGGCCCTGAGACAACGCTATAATCTTGATGTTGAGAGGCAAAAATTTAATACCCTAATTGTATCCATGCATTAACTTAGCTGGTGGTTTATTAGTGTACACGTACATTACTACATGTATTAACTTGTTCATGTGCAATGTACACGTACATGTGTTCATGCGCATATAATGGCATTTAGATCCTAGTTATAACAAATACTGTTATCTGATTGGTCAGGAGCAGGTATCTATTTCTCATATAAACCTGTAAAAAGCTCATATAAACCTGTAAATTTTTCATATAAACCTGTAAAAAATTGTTGCCTATGGTTAGGATTGTTGCTAGGCAGCAGTTTATATGTCAAGCCTATGGGCATTGTTGCTAGGATCTAAAGTTGTTAGACACTGTTTAGTCGGTTTCTACGTGATTTAGAAGACCTCAGGGCTCAGTAGAACCCTCGCTTCGCTCGGGATTCTACATAGAGCCCTTCGGTCTTCTAAATCACATAGAAACCTCCTAAACAGTGTCTAACTATTATGTACACGTGTATATGTACGCTTCGGCCTAACGTGTAGTATCCTGCATGGGACAGTACTAGTGGATGATTTAATTTCATTGAAGCAGTAGGACTAGGGAAATTTTGTGAATTACGAAAGGAAGGAAGTTTCTGAGTAATTTATAATTTAGAAGATCAAAAGACTCTATACAAAATCCTGAGTGATATGAGTGTTCTGTAAGAGCTCTGAGGTCTTCTAGAAACCAAGTAATCAGTGTGTTTGGACCATAGAGAAATCCTCGGACCATCGATTTGTAGATGAATACATTTTTGCTCGGAGCATGTGATCCTTATTTTGTCTTTGGAAGGGGTGTGGTCATGTAGTGATTGATGACTGAGTGTTGGATTGAGTAGATCAGATATCTACATGTAATCTACTCCTGGCGTTGGTTGGAGAAGGCTGGTGCATGAGGTTCGTTAATAACAATTTTTCTTTTCGTTCCACCTCCAGCAAAAGGTCTGTGAGGGTACTGACACTCTGGCCATGCTGCTAAACTCATACCAGCCTGAGGTACGTTGAACTAAAAATGAATTATTTTGTAGATATTATAGGTAATCTGAGTACAAATTATCAACACATAACATGGGGGTGGCTGTATGACGTTATATACTATTTAAGGTGCATAAATAAATCCAGCCATTTGCTGGAATGTTGATGGTCTGTCTTCAAGGTTGGAGGTCTCGTAAACTATGTCATCCCACATCACGATCCACTTATACCTGCACATGACGTGATAATATACACATAGTCAAGCGACAAGAGTACAATAATAAAATTCTCCTATCCATCAAGAGTCTAGTAATTCTTCAAGGTTTGAGTTATACATGTACGATATGTTGAGGTGCTAAGGTCTTGTGCTAACATGCATTTTTGACAAGAAAACATTGCTTGGTTTCACATTTCCTAAGAATATATTTAAGTATTGACTAGCACAATGCAGGGGTCGCTCCCTATATATTAATATCTCTTCTTACATAACATTTACACATGTACTGGTATTTTATAGCTACATGTATATCTCTTTGGTATTTTAAGCACACTCAATTGGCTATGATAACTGGTGTGTGTATATCTACACTCTTCAATGGATATTCTCTAGCCCATAGCAGTGTATACCTTTCAATACACAACATAATGTAACTATACATGTAGGTACATGTACAATGTCATGAATAATAGTATTTTGCCAGTAAATAGTAGCAAAGCAATTTAGTCAATAATAATCATGTACATGTTGACGTTACTAGTGCATAATATTGACTTCTGTGTGCAGAATTGTTTCTAGTAGTGTGCGATGAATAATAAAAACATGTAAAGCAAATGCACTCATAGAAAGGACATTAAATTTTATTGGCTGTGTACATATACTGTAGGTGTATGGAGATAAAGATGGACTGCTGTCTAGTGCATTCAGGAGGATTGGACGGTATCTACATGAGGTACATGTAGATAGATACATTGTGCAGATGTATTCGAACTTTTTTGCTTCTACTCGTTAGCTGACTCTGACTTACTTTACATATATGTCTCTCTCCCTCTCTCTTTCTCCCTGTCTCCCCTCCCCCTTCTCTCTCTCTCCCCCCTCTCTCCCTCTCTTTCTCTCTCTCTCTCTCTCTCTCTCTCTCTCCCTCTCTCTCTCTCTCTCTCCTTCTCCCTCTCCCTCCCTTCCCACCCCCCACCCCCTTCCAGCTTCATTCCTGTCAGGATATGCTTAGCACTCAGCTCCAGAATGCTGTTGTTGAGCTTCTTTCTCTCCTTCTCTCCAAGGACTTTGCCCACTTGGAGAAGCTCAAGGAAAACCTCGAAGCATCTGCACAAGGTATATAATAATAATATAATAGCAATGCAAAATTTAATTATGTGTATGGGGTATACTCTACACATGTAATTGCAAGTGCTAGAACAGAGTGAGAAATTTGCTCAGCTAATTGGTTGTAGTAGGAGTAGCTTAATTGAATTTGAAATTAGCGTTCAGTCCAATTATTGCAATAATAGCTTACTAACCAGTGAAATTGTAGAAACGTTGAGCAATTCAAAAAATCCAAGCAGCATATTAATATCATTTTACTTCTTTGCATTTGCTGCAGAGCATGAACAAGCTATGGCCAAATTTAGCAGAGTTTCCAAGAAGAAAGACTCAGATAAGGTTTCTAATAATTAGTACTTAATCCCTTGTATTGATTGTCCCTTGATTGAAATAATATTATGCTCACCTTAACGATCACTACTTCCCTTGTGCAGGCTAGTTTTGAGGCCAATGCCGATCTCTACACTGCGAGACGTAAGCACTTTGAAACCAGCCTCGATTACTACTCTGAGATTAATGGCTTCCAACTCAAGAGGAAGTTCTCCCTCATGGAACCACTTCTAACCTTCATGCACGCACAGGTGGGTGGGTGGGTGGGTGAGTGAGTGAATAAGAGAAAGAAAAGGAAATGGGGAGAAGAAAGAAAAAAAAAAGACTGCCGTGACCAGGATTCGAACCTGGGTTATTACGGCCACAACGTAATGTCCTAACCGCTAGACGATCACGGCCTCGTGCCTCTGATAGTGACAAATACGATAGTAGATCCAAAAGAATACATGTATGTTCGTTATTAAATGCTCTCTATTTTCCTCTCAGATGGCATACTTCAAGGTTGGTTATGAGATTCTGAGCAAGGACCTGGGAAAGCTGTTAAATGAACTAAACTCAGACGTTCAGAAGTGAGTTCCCCATATCAGACAGACTGTTTCAGCTGCTGTGCTGTGTACATGTAGTAGCTAGATATTAATTTTCATTCTTTTATGGTGTTATTACAGTTGTACATGTACACACATGTACATAACGATTGCCATCCCATTGTGTGGTAATGGTCGTCAAACGTGAAAGTGTGTTTATGCCATAAATCTGATCTCTCTCTCTCTCTCTCTCCCTCTGTCTTGCAGGGTCCATGGTCGCTACCAGCATGAGGTTGAGGTGATGTCAGAGGTGAGGGCGGAGATTGAGCTGGAGTTCCCTAACCTCTGTCTCCCGGACCCTGACCCCACCGACCCTTTCAGCGACTACCATATTCCAGACACCAGCGTCACTTCGAGAAATGGATACCTCTTCATACGATCGTAAGTGTATTGTGAGCCCATCGTTTTGTGTACCTAGACCTTTCGAGGGATATAAATTTCACAATTTTTGTGGTCATTCTCAGATACATGCATGTACATACCGTAAACTCTGGTTATTAAGCGCACCTCGCTATTAAGCGCACATTATTTATTAAGCGCATGCCCTCTTCTTGTCATTAGCTATTGTTTATTAAGCGCATGCGCTTAATAGGCGTGGCGTTCTATGAACCTGACCTTGACCGGCTGGAAAGTATTTGGAGTCCAGCTATCTTTGGAGAAATGATGGCCACGAATAACGTTATCATGCAAGAAGATCGACAAATCGCCAGCACTCGTCATCTTGAGCGGCAACTGTAAACGCTCGATCGATCGATCTAGCGCTAGTGCATGCTAGCGGGCCTCGCATCCATCACGTGCCCAAACGTTTGTGGGCGTGATTATGTGCCATATAAGCGCATATCCTTTATATATATCCCACCTAAGTATACCTAAGTATTATATCAGCCGGGGTATAACTAGGATATTTTCCCTCCCTGAGGGGTACAAGGGAAAATATGATCCATATTTCCCTCCCTCTGGCTATTACTTTGACCAATCAGAGCCATTGTTTTAGTTCACACAAGCAGTCACATCATCATACCTACTATATTTGCGTGTGCATCAGCACAGTGCCACTACTGATTGCACCATGGTTGCACACAGACTTCACTGTACATAGGCAGTAGACATTGTTTACACAGACACGGAAACACACACACACTAATTGACACTAATCAGGAACCAATTAGCTATCACTCGATCTGTCAGTTTTACCACGTGGCAAGTTCAACTGCAAGTGAACTGTGTTAGCTGCTGGTCCAAGTCTCAATAGCCATTGCCCGAGTTTGTTGAACAGTGAAACTATTTTATTTGTTTTCGAAGCTACCTGACTGTCTTCTGTTCACGGAAAGCTGAAGCACTGGTTGATTTAACTAGCCATGGTTCCGTGACTCAAGCCATCCGTCATCGGTTGCTTCTTTGCTGGTTTGTTTTTACTGTGCAACTTTCTTTCTGTTCAGAACTATTGTTGCTAGGTTAGAACGGTTGTTGCTATGCATGTAGACTATGGTGCGCGTGACTTTTAGCCAATCAGGTGGGATATATAAGAGTTATAGCACGGTTGCCAGGGATTTATGGCGACGTAAACCGCCCTTGTCCTCGGGCTACGCCCTCGGACTCGGGTCGGTTTACTGCCATAAATCCCTGGCCCCGTGCTATAACTATAACTAAGCGCATACTAACATTCCGTTTACCGCTATAAGCGCATGCGCTTATTAACCAGAGTCTACGGTATTATAGTAGGGTAGCCTTGTCTTGTTGAAAGCTGGATCTCGATCTTTCTGTTTGTGCTTTTAATGCTTCCTACTATTTTGTTTTGAAGAGTCATACATACATACATTGTACTTCTGATCACATATTGATATGTGATATGCATGTACACTTGCAGCCAGAAGACGGGATTCCCCTCCAAGTGGGACAGATTCTATTTCTACACCAAAAAGACTCACCTCTACATGCATGCTCCACAGAAGGTACTCAATCAAGTATGCATGCATTTGTATACCAATCCATCTCTCCCTCGCTCTCTCTCTCTTTCCTCCCTCTCCCTTACTCTCTCTCTCTCTCCCCCCCCCCCCTACTCTCCCTCCCTCCCTTCTTTGCTGCAGTCTCCTGAGATGTTGCTTAACCTGAAGGGAGCAGAAGCTTCGTCAGTTGACATTGATGACAGACGCTATGTCTTCCAAGTCAACCACGCCATGCTCAAAAGGTGCGTACTACACTTGTAACTCTTTTAGAATATGACACCAGTAACTCATTTGATACTTGCATCTGAGCTATCATATTTAATATTTCGTGCAACAGTGATATTTTTACATAGCGCCCACAAAAATACGGTCATGTATCTTGCAGTGAAAGCTACTTATAATAATTACCGTAAATTGCGAATATTTCGTTGTTAAAATATTTTCGGACAGCCTGGCTTGTGTGAAAATTAAACACACGAAATATATACATGCGCAATATTAACGATAATGCGGTACAGGGTCGTTTGTCCAAAAATTATTTAACGCGAAAATTTATCGCATGAAGTATTTTAGACAAGAAATATTCGCGATTTACGGTACATAATTATTATAACGTTCAAACATTATGTTTTTTAGGCCTGTCTATCTACTGGCTGAGAATTCTTTGATAAGAGATGAGGTAATTAGTTCATTGTACAGGAAGTGACTGTCTCATTTATATTTTTTACCTCCTCTAGTGGATAGCTGCTATCAATTTTATTGGTCAGAATAAGACTGCTGCTCAGGTATATAATACCAGTAATAATATTATAGTAAGATTGTTTTACTGCATAATATAATTATTATACATACATGTACTTTGCTGTTTTAATATCCTCCCCCCCCCCCCCCCCCCCCCCACACACACACACAAACACACAGACTAGCAAACTGGAATCGATCAGGCAAGAAAAACCTTCCATTTCTATTAGAGTGAATATTCTTCATAATAACATAATTTATGTACCTTTCCTCCTATAGTAAAGAGAGAGAGCGAATTCGCTCATGGGTGAACAAGGAGATCCATAAACCAGCCGCGCCTAGTAAGGTTGGCTCTCCTTCCAACTCGCTCACCAGCAGCGCCACAGCAGCTAACACCCTCAGCCCAGCTCCCCCCGGCAGTGGAGGAGGGGGAGGGACAACTCAGGGGGAGCCGAAGAAATCACCAGTGTTGGTACGGAAGCTAGCCAAACAGAGAGGGACATCGGAACCAGCGCTGGTGTATCCGTCACAGCGGACGCAGCACCCTGGTCAACCTGGTCAATCTGGTCAGTCGGGTCAGTTGCAGGCTCCGCTACAGCCAGAGAGAGTGGGACACACAGCACCACCAGCTAATGCTACCAATACTAACGGTAGGCTGATCTCTCTCTCCCTCTCTCTCTCTCTCCCCTTCTCCCTCCCCCTCACTCCTACTCCCCTATCTCTTTAAATTATTGATTGTGGATTATTCACAAAGGCATTGCGGTCACTGCATGTTTTTGCTGTCTTGACAGGTTCACTGGCTAGCTACTCCTCCTCCTTCACTGTCAAGTATCTCGGACACACAGAAGTGCAAGAAGGAAAGAGTGAGGCAATACACATGTGTATTCCTAACCAAGAAGGAGCATCTGTAATTGTGCTTTTGCACCCAATTAAGTCAACACTAAGGCCAATATGTGAAATAATAATATAATTATTATTATTATGTACATGTAACTAGCAAAACCACTTCCACATTACCGAGAATTCTCTACCTACTGAAGTGGCTCATGCATGTACATGTACATGTACATGTACATGTACGAGTAGCACACATTTTCAGCCATAGGATAGTTACAATGTACGTGTGTTAATTCCTCCCCTTGCCCTGCAGCTGTCGGTGTGATCAGTGAGACGATTCGTAAGGTGACGACAGCTAGGTCTTTGAAGAACGTCAAGACAGCCCAGGTTGTGACTATGACTGCCACACACAGGGCCATCACTCTCTTGGACCCCAGCAGCAAGAAGTCCATCGGACAGGTACATTGTACATTGTAGATGCCCTTGATGAAATGCAATGTTAGCAACAATTGTCATAATAGTACATGTACATGTAAGTGTCCTGGGGGTAATAAATTGTGATCTCATTGCAGATACTGCTCAAAGATATTCTCCGGTGTGCTGTCCACCCTGATAACTCAAGGTAAAGTTATGCAAGAAACTATGTAGCATTCCGGGACTTTCATAAAGTACATTGCATCTTATTGTAGCGACTGAGGGATATACTAGTTACTCAAAAAGTTGATCTATTATATTTTAGCTTAAAAGTACATGATATTGTACTAATTTACTGCAGCTGATGCATAGTTTACTAATTAAGTAACCATTAAGTGTGTATGTGTTATGTTATTGAGTATTTAATATTTGAACATAGACTGTTTGGTATCGTCAATCGAACCACAATTACGGAGCAAGAGAAGGAGAAGCATAAGCTGATATGCCACGTCATGGAGGCTCAGAATGGAATGGCGGTAAGACACTGTGCATTGCCATGACCGTTAACCAAAGCCTGTTGGTAAAGTATCGGAAGCCAGAAGAGCTTCTCTACATGTACACGTGTATGTGTAGCCTTGTCCCCAGACCCTCTCTTCCCTTTCAGCTTTTCAAAGGCCTGTAACCAACTATTTCCTTGACAATGGTTGACGATATCTGAGAGGTGGCTACGAATTTTGAAAGCATCCCATAATAATTGTTTGTAGTGTGACAGCTACTACATGCCTGAAATATAATTGTAGCAAGCTACAATGTACATGGTATTGTGCATTGTAGGTGTACATGTCCATAGTATACATTATTTTATGATGATGTGTGTGTGCAGGTGTGTTCAGCTGTCAACTCTGCCATCCAGACGGCCTACATGAACCTGCAGTCCTCCAAGCAGCACTCCAGGTCAAAGTCAGCACAACCAGCAACAAAGGTTAACAAAATCCTTACATTCTAGCCTCTATCTGTGTGTATGTGTGTTTGGGCAATAAATACCGTGTTCATGCTAATAGAACGCAAGCTAAAAAAATTCAGATTCTAAATTTCTCGTGATTTTCTGGTAAAGGTCGTCACACTCTTGCGCTTATTAGAGCATGCGTTTTATTAGCATAAACACGGTACACGTATTATGACTGTGTATGTGACTTTAGTATGGTATACATGGATATGAAGAGGAAGAGTGGTGGAGAGAGAATAAGTAGGAGGCTAGGGAGAAAGAGTGAGGGAGAGAGAGAGGGTGCAAGGAAACAGTACCTTCAGAATTATACATACATTTATAAATCATCACGCACTGGTACTTTGTGTAACAACTTCATAAATTGATTTCTTTAGAGTGTAGCAGAGGTTGTGGCCAGTCCTTCTCATGCTGTGAGGGGTCCATCACCCAATCCCAGTCAATCTGGTTCCCTTGGAGACTATAACAGTACAGGATATCTAAAGACGGACGACGTGGTGAGCAACACGTGCATGTATGGAAATGATGAACATTCAAACTCAAACGTAACATATGTAATGTACATGTATATGAACATGTGTATTACAATTTGCATGTAAATTATCCTTAGCCTCGTCCCCAGGCCACTCCCATGATTTGAAAACGTGGGAGCATCCTGAGGAAGGGGCTACCTTATCCTTGGAGAAGTACTGTTTTTGCAAGTGACTATCCATTGCCTCAAACATGCGTTTGTGTCATAGTTACATGTACATGTGTCATTCATTCACATTATGTTTCTGTGTACGTGTGTATCCAGGAGGAGTCCTCATCTTCTGGCTCAAGAGCCCACAAGTCGGCCAGTGAGACTAACCTGAGTTCCTTGGCTGGTGGACCACACCCACCTGCTCCTCGTGGGCCATCGGTGTCTGCATCATCCAGTGCCTCTAGCTCCACTGACCAACTGAGCATGCTCAGTCCAACAGAGCTTGGAGGGCAGGGTACGTCAATTCCAATGTATACAGACAACTATTACAGTGTTGACTATGCAATAATATAATTTTGAGTACATACATGTAGGCACACAGCCATGTACTAGGCTTGTTCCCAGACCACTCCCACGTTTTACATCATTTTTGTATCCTCATAGGTCCAGTGGAGCATCGCTCCTCGTCCCTCACCTCTGCCGGCTCTGACGATACCCTGTCTGAGAACGGCTCCTTTTCTCTTCCCCTCCCCCCTCTCCCTCCCTCATTATCACCATCGTCAGACTACCTCCCAAACACCGACGTCCCCTCTCTCCCTACCTCCGCAACCATGGCTAGACCTCCCTCCATGCTACCAACCCTCTTTGAAAGCAAGCCGATCCCTCCCTCTGCTTCTACTCCAGCCTCCTCAACTGGTGGCTACATTTCAACGGATCAGTTCGACCCCCTCATGGTGGACTCTCCCGATGATACGGATTCGCCCGACGCTCACAAGCTTTCTGCTCAGGAGGCGGCAGCCAATAGTGGCTATTTCCCAATGCCGTCCATGCTTGATACAGGTACCACTAGTGCTGCTCCTCCGGCTATTGCTACCACTAGCACTGCACAGTATAGTACTACTACTCAGCAGAAACAAAATGGTTTACAGAGTACGGTAGCAGCGTCGACAGGTGGAATAAAATCTGAGAAAGCTGGAGGTGATGCCAGTGGAGGAACGACCTCAGACTATGTAGCTGCACCTTCGGATCTTTCCAGCTCCTCTCACTCGTCTACGAGTGCGACTGCGACAGCAACTACTAGTACTTCATCATCTTCTTTGAGTAAGAGCACGCTGGCTTCTACATCTGCAGCTGTGGCTAAGAAGAGTCGGCAGTTGTTCGCTAAAGTTCTGCCAAAAAAGTCGTCAACAACTTCCAGTCCGAGTAAGGGATCAAAGACAAAAGGTGATACTGCTACATCTCAACAACACAAGAAGCAGCCACAACCGGCTCCGCCTACTTCTGTTTCGGCTCCTCCCCCTCCTATTGCCGATCCGTCCACCGGTGAACTTGAGGATAATGATGACTCTGATATGGGTGATCTTGTTGATCTGTTAGATTTGGGTGATCCCACTGATAGCACTGGTGCCTCCTACGGCACTAGTATCACAAACGGCAGCCAATCTCTCACTCCAGTTGTACCATCATCATCTTTAGACGCAGGCCAGTCCTCTGGCTATTACCAAGACACCTCCATTAGCGGATTTGCGTCTACCATGGCTGTACCTTCCACTCTGACCTCTGACCCCTTTGTTGGGGACGGCTCTGTGCCCCCCATCCCAACTTCCACTCTGACCTCTGACCCCTTCGTCACCGGCGGAGCCACTCCCACTCCTCCTGGTTTATCGACAGCCACTACTGGTCCAATCTCGGCCACTAACTCGGGGTACCTCCCGTCACCCGACGGGATGGGTTTGACCGATCAAGGGGGAGGCTCCGCTGCGCCCAATACCACTGCACCTCCTCCTCCAGCTGTCTTTGATCCATTCTCTCATGCCCAAGATGACGACGACGATGATTCTTTCTTTTTGCCCGATCTCCCTGGTGACTCTGAAATGCCCAATACTTCCTCGAACAGTGGTGGAGTAGGAGTAGGAGGGGGAGGGGGGATGTACGCTGGGTCCATTGTCACTCTAACCAGTGGCCAGTTCCCACCGTCGAAAAAATAGGCACCTATAGGTATGTTAGTTACGACTGCACATCATTATTATTATAACTATTACTAGTCCCACATACATACATTTTTTTTTAATTTCAGTTTTGTGTTTGCTACCCACTAACTTGAATAATTCTTAAGAAATTTTGTACCTTTGTACATGCAGTATTATTGAAGTATCGCTTATGTTAAGAGTTAAACTACCATTCCATTCTATTATTAAATTTTTTCCAGTTGTACATGTAAGAGTCTTGTGGTGCATGCTGGAATGGCAAAAATTTACATTTTGTATTCTGAGGGCCGGCCTATAGTTTGCCATGCGTGCATGCAGCATACATGTATTATGGAGCTTATTTTGTGTCAAAATTCAGAATTTTGATTTAGAATGTGAAATATAATGTGATCGGGCAATATCAACTGTGAAATGAAGTTTTCAGTTTGACTTTTCATTCGATTTTCAATTTGATTTTCAATTTGATGTTTGATTTGATTTTCAATTTGATTTTCCATTTGATTTTCGATTTGATTTTCACAATGTGATCTTCAATGTTTAGGGTGAAATACAATGTGATCAGGCAATATCAACTTTGAAATAAAGTCTTCAGTTCGTTCTGTAGTTTAATTTTCTTTAAATTTGATATTCAATTTGATTTTCTGTTCGATTTTCAATTTGATTTCAATACGATCTTCAATTTGATTTTCTAGTTGACTTTCCGTTCAATTTTCACTTTTATTTTCAATTGTTCACATTCCATTATTCTATAACCCAGATCAGGTTCCAATGCTCATTTTCATGAGTGCAACGCTGTCTCTCAACAATAATAATTATAATATTATTTTACTTGCCTGGTGACCTTTATTAGTTTTTTATTATAATATAGCAAGAATTAACCACTGCTGTGAGATTCCCATCATTCGACTTGTGAGTGACATTTGACTTCGGTTTGTGCTGCATTGAATGTAATAAAGGTCGCCATACAAGTTAAACGTAATAATTATTGTTGAGAGAGGATTGCATGCACTCTAATGAAAATGACCAATGGACCTGTTCTGGGTTATAGAATAATGGAATATGAAACGATTGAAAATCGAAACAAAAATTGAACAGAATTAAGTGGAAAATCAAATTGAAGATGTCATTGTGAAAATCAAATCGAAAATCAAATGGAAAATCAAATGGAAAATCAAATTGAAAATCAAATCAAATATCGAATTGAAAATCAAATTGAAAATCAAATGAAAAGTCAAAATTTAAAACTACAAACAAACTGAAAACTTCATTTCACAGTTGATATTGCCCAATCACATTATATTTCACATTCTAAATCGAAATTCTGATTTTTGACACAAAATAAGCTCCATATTATGTGTATGTAGTACAATACACAATATATATTATCGCATTCTTGTGTTCTGCATGAGTCCCTTTCCCTAAGCGTGCAGGAGCACAGTCATAATTATAACTACCTTATACACTCCTAATGGGGAAGCCTCGATCATTTCTGATCGGACTTGAAGTTAGCCATGCATGCAGTATAATAATCATACACATGAAATTGCATTCTTGGATGTGGTACATGTAGGTCAATATCCAATTCAAGTGTAATATGAATCTCGTTTCTCCATACAAGTATCTTCTCATAATTACAATATTTATGAATCTCGTTTCTCCACACTATTTTGCCTCTATTCAGCAAGTCACTAATTTCTCCACAATCTTATTGTACCTAAGTTAGTTAATTAAGTTAACCCTTACAACTCTAACCATGAAAGATCCCACCAGCTGTTTGTTACCTGAGAAGGAATGTAATAGAGCAGTATCTGAAGCCTGTGTAGTTGATACAATTGTTAGAGTGCAGCATTGTATGGGTGTCTAATTGGATACTGGTATATATTCTGAACACCTGCAGCTGTAGCTACCTGTTGAGCATTCTTAAGGTAGTAGCATAATTATCATACCCAGATTCTACGTGACACAGAAGTATAATACACAATGATGATTACGTATACAGGCTGATTGCATGATAAAAAGAATTGTGATCACTGCATGCATGGTTGAATTGCTGATAAATAAGAAAAACAGTAACAGTTACTGTCAATAATAGTGGTAATTGTTTTCCCCATTGAGGAACTGCGAAACGAGCGTAAATACGGGAAACGTTGCAAATCCGTTAAAAAATCCTCTCACGAGCGAAGGCTGGATCCCCTTGAACAACACGCCAACTCCTTCCGACCGTATGCTCTTTCTAACACAGTCCACCACTCCGCTGTACTTTCTCCTCTCTCCTTTGACCCCTCCATCGTTCTGAATACGAGCCTTGATCACGTCGATAGGATACCAGCACCAAGTCACCACTCCGGTAACACCTCCGGCCAGGGATAGATAGTGAGCACCAAGTTCGTCAGGGGATGTTGCTGTAATCTGTGAGAGCCGAAGTCGGAGCCAGGCATAGGTGCCAAAGTAGATGCCAAACTGTGGTACCTCTCGAAACAGCGTGATCCACCATCCCTTGAACATGCCTCTCAGTCCCTCCTTGCGAATGATGTCCCGAGTCGTTTGAATCGGACCACGGTAGTTTTGAAACAGATTCCGATGCCGACTATTAGTGCGGTAATCCTTGCTGTCATCTATACTGCTCAGTGCACCAAGTTTTCTCTCTGCCCACGAGACATGCTGTTGCCCAATGCTCTGGTTTTGCATCCTGATTTTCACCAACTCCATCGGACACACTATGACCGTTTGCACAGCTCCGGCACATAGACCGGCAACGACACTGTTCTTGATGCTCAGTGAACTCTCTCCATTTTGCAGTCTTGCGTAGGTCATGGACTCAACACCAAAGAGTATGGCATTGATGGCAGCCTGACCCAGGAGAGGGTATGTTATACCCTTGTAGAGACCTTTGACCTGGTAGTGAAAGGTACACACTCACATGATTGTATTCAGGATAATAATGAATAATTATTGTACAATGTACATAACATTTTTATGTACACCTAATTACTGGAGAGTTTACTAGTACTGCTTAGAGAGTTCATATCCGGATCCACAGTAGAGGTACTAATTATTAGTCATTTATGTACTATAATATAGAACTCTAGTACTAGTGAGTTAATTTTGACAAATTTACACCAACAAAGGTTTTCAAGGTGACAACTGTTACACTGAGGAGGACATCTTACATTACCCCACTAGCCAGAACATCATTGATTGACATAGCTGTGGTTCTAATAATTAATTTATTGCACTCTACAGAGTGAATGGGAGCAATAATATAATAATTCGATATATTGATCCCATTTCCTCCCAAGCTTCCCAGAAAGCTTTCCAGTCCCTACAGGAAACATGAAAATGATCTAAGTCATTCATCACCTGCCATTAATACACACAATGATCACAATGATCTAGCATGGCAACTCAGCAGTTTCATACATCAACCAAAGACATATCTGTGGTATATATGCCAATAGATCAATCGATGGATCTATATACACTATAATTAATATCGGAGTGCTGAATTTTCATACATACCTTCTCCTTTACAATAATCTCCCTGAAACATTCCGTGGCACTTAAGTATCTGTTTCCCTGCGTCTGCAATCGAACCTACGACACAACAAAACTCCGTTCAAAACTGTTCGCCATCCAATCGTTCATTTAGACTACAACGAAACTTACTCTGACGGTGTCGATCGGATGACTTACAATCAGTCCTCCACAACCTATTAGAAATGACAAATTATCTAGATTGTACGTTGAAGTGGTAGAGATCTATAGCCTAACGGCTAATCTACCCAGCGCACTTACCCGCAAACCAACCGGCGATAAAACCGTTCACGTCTTCCCCCATAGTACGGTGTGTGTTTATCGTCGGTACTAAATTACTACCAAGGAATGTGGGCAGGTTGAGGGTGTGTTTCCAGACCGCGCCCACCATCATAGCGCTCCACCCACAAAATTGGCGCATGCGCACTCGTGACTATGTCGTACCACATTCTGTGGTTGTGTGACAGTTAATAATGCGGAGTAGGCATCCTGTTGGTGGTGTGCACTTTGCGCTACCTGAATACTGTAAAGGCCACAGCTAAAATCAAGAACAATGTTGAAAATTTCATATTCGATCAGTATTATAATATTATTATATATTACAGCTTTCATCAGGCAGAATCTGATGTAATATTTGTTAGATAGCTATATTATTATAATGGTGCTATCAAGCCTAAGATCTTTCAGCACTAGCCATAGTACGAGTTTTGATGCAGCACGATTACTCAAATCATTTAAATTGGCTATGAAGATCAGAAGCACTGCGAACTACGTGGCAACTGCGGGCAACCTTCTTATCAGACAGGCATCTGCAAAAGACCTGGATTTTATAACTCGTCAAGCAATATTGGAGGGGCGGCCTATCGGACCGTACGATAATCCAAGTGCGTTTGCTTTCAACCCACAAGGATTTCTTATTGGAGAAGTTAACGGAAAACTTATAGCTAGGTTGTACTAATAGTATCACATACCCAAATCATCATTCTTTTATGGGAGGAATGCGGGTGACTGAGCAGTATAGGTGCAAAGGGTATGGCCAAAAACTCTTAACCACTAGTTTTGAATCTTTGGACAAAAACTATACCATTGGAGGTGATGTAGTGTCAGCATTAAAGCCTGCACTTCAGTCACTCGGATTTGAAACATTCTGGAGCACCTGTATCGCCATGCTAAGTCTGGATAGGGTTGCTAGAATACTATCCAAAATCGAAAATCCGTTGGGTATTGCCATTCAACCAATTCACAAAGTCGACCCTGTGAAATTGTTTGAGTATGACAGCATGGTATTTGGAGCTTCAAGGAAAATGTTTATCAAAAGGTTGATGACTGCACCTGGAAGTTTCGGCTGGGTAGCAATGAATCAAGCTACGGATAACACTATCATTGGCTATTCTATCTTGAGGCAAGTTATCAGAGGAGGTGGGACCGAAATTGGTTTATCAATGATTGTTTGGTGATACCGTTGATATTGCTATGCTTTTGCTGAAGACAGTAGCAGACTGCCAGAGAATTGTCTGGCCAATGAAGCAATCCCCAAAACAAAGCTTCAGATTTTCCACCCAGTTGGAGACAACTGCGGAGAGGGTTCTTCACAGCTCATGAGAGAATTGGAAGCAGAGCTTACTCATATTGCTTTTAGAATGTACACTAAGGGAATACCTAGAGGAAGACAGACGAAGAAAATCTATGGCATTACTTCTCCTGCTTTTGACTGAGTTTAGCATTAGGCTAAAGACAAACTCTTGTCTATAATAGATCTTATTTTACGAACCAAAATAGGCTCAAATTATGAAATATTTAAAAAGTTTTGCTCTCTTGCTTGGTTGCACTGTACATGTCAGAACCAGATGTTCAAAAAATAGCCATTTGTCAATCTTTCTTTTCCAGGGCTAATCTTGACCTGTCTGACAGTGGAGTAGGAACCAGGGGGGCCAGGGGGCCACTGCCCCCCTCCCCCCCCCCCAAATAATCAGGCTTGATACAAAACCCTTGTGAATGTATTCTTGCAATTTTCATCATATTATATCAGACTTTCCTTGTAAAGGATTACTGAATACGACCTCTACAAAAGAATAATTGTGCATGGTCACAAAATTCAGTATACTAAATCAAAGCCACACCCACAACTTATATCGGTGGCCCCTGCAACACGTGATTGCTTCCTACTCCACTAGCTTTGCTGTCATCTTAGTTTGAGTATTAAATCCACTCCGTTTTGCAGCACTCCGCGCACAGCGGCTAGTTCGGCGTTATCTCAATAGTTACGTAATGGTGGGTGTGTACGGCGTAGCAGCAGTAATTACCGTTCGGGTGCGACCCCTCATCAATAGTTGGCATGCATGTGACATCAAGATACCGTAAATCAAGAAATTTGTGTTGCATTAAAGTCATGCGGTTCAGTGTCATTTTGATCAAATTAAAAATTAATGTCATCAAAATCATGCGCATTTCAACCTTGAGATACTTCCCAGAGCAACTATTTTTAGCTATAGTCTCCCAATCAATAGCCCCAGAGCAGCTATTCTTTAGCTAGGGTCTCTCAATCAGAATCACAAATGGGTAACCAATTTCACTGATCTTTTCAGTATTACTGACACTCAGTTTATTAGCCTCCTCCGTTTCTCTCTGCCTGATTCACATAGCTAATAGGCAGAGCTTCCTTTTTAAAAATACTTTAGCAAACTTATAATCAGTAATGCAGGTAGCTACACACTAGCACTAGCATGCATTGGTGTGTGACCTTGTGGTAAACCACTGGCGCATGCGTGTGGGTAATAATTGTGTTAGTTAAAAAATTATTCATGCGCCTATAGACGCATGAATTAGCATGAATAAGATGCACGCGTAAATTTCATGATTTACGGTAGTCGATGGTAGCTACTACCAACAAAATTGCCGTGAAGATGAAGTTTATCAACAAGTTAAATTTGTGCAGATCAATGGAATTAGCAGCTGGAAAGAGTTTTCTCGTCAGGCGTGCAATTGCGAAAGATATGGAATTTATAACTCGAGAAACAATCAAGGAGGGTTGGCACGTTGGACCGTATGACTATCCGAGTGCGTTTACATTTGATCCTAGAGGATTCTTTGTCGGTGAGGTTGACGGTAAAGTTGTATGTCATGTTAGTGCTATAACATATGCAAACCACCATGCTTATATGGGAGCATATCTTGTAGCTGAGCAGCACAGGGGCAATGGATATGGCCAGAAAGTTGATGCCACTGCCTATGAATCTCTGGATAAAAGCTACACAATTGGAGTTGATGTAGATTCGAGATTCAAGCCCAGATTCAAAGCCCGTGGATTTAAAACATTATGGAATACGTACGTTGCCATGCTCAGTCTAGATAGGACTGCTGAAATCCTAGCAAAAAGTGTACCTCCATTTGGTATAGCCACTCAACCAATTCACAAAATTAACCGAGCAAAATTGTTTGAATATGATAGTATAGTGTTTGGAACATCACGGCAAACACTTATTGATACGTGGATTAATGCACCAGGAACATTTGGTTGGGTGGCAATAAATCAAGCTATGAACAACACTATCGTTGGTTATTCCATCTTGAAGCTAGTTATCAGAGGGGGTGGAACTGAACTTGGTTTGGCAATGGCTCCACTGCTTGCCGATAATGTTCACATTGCTAAGATGCTACTTAAAACAGCAGCAGAGAATTGTCTGGCCAATGAAGCACTCCCTAAAACAAAACTTGAGCTATTCCACCCTGTCGGAAACAATTGTGGTGAGAATTCTTCACAGCTTATGAGAGAATTAGAAGCAGAGCTTACTCATATTGCTTTTAGAATGTACTCTAAGGGAATACCTATAGGAAGACAGATGAAGAAAATCTATGGCATTGCTTCTCCTACTTTTGACTGATCGAGTTTTGCATTAGGCTAAAGCAAAATTCTTTGAAGTAGCATAATAATAATATAATATTATAGACTTGCCCATGCATGTACGTACTTTACCATTATCAGTATGTCAGTAATACTAGTAATATTATAATCATTGTAATTATGAAAAACTTGACCTGTCATACTTTAAGTGGTCCCCCCTATAAGCAGTCCCCCCGGACTGTCCATAGCAGCTGTGCATGGTCCCCCCGCCATGTATGAGAGGGGCCAGGGGCTGGGTTTTGGATATGTATGGTTAGCAGGGTTAGTCTCAAGGGTTTATATGGCAGGGTTAGACTCCAGGGTCTGTATGGCAGGGTTAGTCTCTAGGGTTTGTCCTGGGGGGACCAAATATGGCGCAGTGGACAGTCCGGGTGGACCACAATTTTGGGGGGACCGTTGACAGCGTGACAGACCACATCCCTGTAGCTGCATAGTTATCATGGTGCATAACAGTGGGGTAGGAAGCAATAAAAAAGTAGGGGGGCGATGCAGAATAGGTTGAGACCGAAGGCCCCTGCTACTTGCAGCTCTCCTCTTCTAGGGGGGTCTGGGGGCATACTCCCCCAGAAAATTTTGAGATTTTAGGTATTACCAGATGCTTTCTGAGGCATTTTGGGAACTAAAATTTGAACTGTGTAATTAGGTTCATTCAGGCAGTAAGGAAATTTATCTCAACAATGCATGGTAGCTATAAAATCACACAAGGAAAAATCGCTATTTGATGATAAAAACTTTTAATTACACTAGCCATTATGAATTCCTAAATTAGCTTATTAGTATCAGACTCAAGAAGTGGAGGGGCTCTGCATAAAGGTCGTCAATATACAGTCTATAAGTCACATCAATGCCGGCATCTCAATCGCAGAGATTCGCAAAGATACTTTCAACCCAGGTAGGACTCCAGCTGGAAGATTTCCCTGACACTTAAGGAACATGGTCTTTATCATCGATAATCAGTCATCCTTTGGGAGTGAGAAGAATGTTGACAGCCTGTGCCACATGTAACATCTCATGCATCACTACCCTCATATTGAAACCAGGTGGCTGCAGATATCTTCACTCTAAAAGGACAGGAGTATTTGGTCATAGTCGACTACTTTTCAAGATATTTGGAAGTACAAAAGCTTAAATCAATGACGACTCAGGGCATTGTTAATGTTCTGAAGGCAGCATTCGCCAGACATGGTATATATTCCAGAGTGAATGGGAGCAATAATTTGATATTGATCCCATTTTCTCCCACAAACCTTTCCATAGAAAATGATCTAATCAGTATTTCATTCATCACCGTCCATTACCATGATCATGGCAACCTAGAGATTCAGAGCAGTTTCACACATCAACCAAAGCCATATCTGTGGTATGCCAACAGATCAATCGATGGATCTAAATGAGTGCTGGATCATATTTAATTGATATTATGTGGATTTTCATATGTACCTTCTCCATTCCGAATGTGGGCGGGTTGAGGGTATGTTTCTAGACCGCACCTAGCACTTACCACGCTAGCCGCGACTCCACCCACCGAATTTGCGCATGCGCATAAAACGTGTGCTGGTGGTGGTTGTGTAAACATGCGTGGTGATGTGTACTTTGCACTGCTGAAGCACCTAGTGTTGCTCTCAAGGTATTTTATACCTGCTAGCCACACATATTATTATGAGTTTTGATATAGCACAGTTACTTAATTATTGAAGTTGGCTGTGAAGATCAGAAGCACTGCTAAGTATAATTATGTCAACTGAAGGCAACCTCCTTATCAGACGGGCATCTGCAACAGACCTAGATTTTGTAACTCGTCAAGCAATAATGGAGGGCCGGCCTATCGGACCATACGATAATCCAAGTGCATTTGCCTTCAATCCCCAAGGAATTCTCATTGGAGAAGTTAATGGGGAACTTGTAGGTTGTATTAGCTAATAGTATCACGTACCCAAAATCATTCTTCTTTTGTGGGAAGAGTGTTGGTGGATGAGCAGCATTTATTTCAGTCACTTGGATTTGAGACATACATTCTGGAACACCTATATCACCATGATAAATCTAGACATGGTTGCTAGAATACTATCCAAGGCCAGACCAATTAAATAAGTTGTTGCACAGATTCACTCGCTGCAATTTTTGGGCAAACAGAAAAAAATTAAAGTTGGCTGGAGCTTATGTACAGTAGAGTGGTTTTTGTATTCTATCTTGATTCCCTGGTCCTAGATAGTCACATTAGTCTGTCTTAATTAGATTGTAGTCTATAACCACACCCCAATTGATTGCTTTTTTTTCTTTTTTTTTCGATCATTCAGTCCGATTTTTACCTCACAATATCCGAGCAACAACAAAATTTAATTAAATTGGTCTGGCCTAAAATAAAAAATCCATCAGGTATTACCATTCAACCAATTCACAAAATCAACCCTGTGAAATTGTTCGAGTATGATAGCATGGTGTTTGGAGCTTCGAGGAAAATGTTTATCAATAGGTTGATGACTGCACCTGGAAGTTTCAGCTGGGTAGCAATGAATCGAGCTACAGACGACACTATCATTGGCTATTCCATCTTGAGGAAAGTTATCAGAGGAGGTGGGACCGAAATTGGTTTATCAATGGCTCCACTGTTTGCCGATATTGTTGATATTGCCAAGCTTTTGCTGAAGACAGCAGCAGAGAATTGTCTGGCCAATGAAGCAACTTAATAATTTTATGTATTCATTTTAACTATAGTTACTTTAGGGTGCACACGAGATTAGTATGCAATTACTATTGTGCATCCATTGCATATTAAGATGCATAAAGTGTTATAGTTACACACTAATTACACACTAATTACACACTAATTACACACTAATTACACACTAAGTAGAAAAAAAAAAAAGATTTTAATTATTGGGACTCTGGGGAGCGGTTGGGACCGTAAATTTTATATGGGCACGCAGAATGGCTTAAATTACGAACTTTGATCGAGAGACTTTTTTTATTCACGCCCTAGGATTAAAGTTATGGCTCTTTGAAGTTTGTATAGGAAGCCATTCACTTGCAATGTTTCCAAAAAATTTTTACGGGCAAACGGGATAAATTTTACGGGCGCGCGGGGTACGTTGACGACCCTTTACCGAACATTGTGCATATTGCTGTTTGGGTGCCTACTGGCATTGTATGGCTCTACTATGCATCCAGCTCGACTGTGGTGGTTTTCAGACCATTTTTTTCTGCTTAGTGTGTGGTCCCCTTGAGAAAAAAAAAAAAAAAAAAAAAAAAAACCCCAAAACAAAGCTTCAGATTTTCCACCCAGTTGGAGACAACTGCGGAGAGGATTCTTCACAGCTCATGAGAGAATTGGAAGCAGAGCTTACTCATATTGCTTTTAGAATGCACACTATTAAAGGGAATACCTATAGGAAGACAGATGAAGAAAATCTATGGCATTGCTTCTCCTGCTTTTGATTGAGTTTAGCAAAATTCCTTGAAGAAACATAATACTTTACCATTTATTAGCTACCAAGAATGTGGGCGGGTTGAGGGTGTGTTTCTAGAGTGGTTTCTACCACGCTAGCGCTCCACCCACCACATTTGTGCATGCGCAGAAAAGGTCATGCCTCATGCTGGTGATTATTCGGGGGGTTGTGTAATCATTGGTGATGTGTACTTTGCACCGCCGAAATACTGTCAAGTGTCTCAGCTAGATAATGTTGCTCTCAAGGTCTTTTATAACAGCTAGCCACAATGTGAGTTTTGATGCAGCACAGTTACTTAAATCATTGAAGTTGGTTGTGAAGATCAGAAGCACTGGCTGCTAATTATATTATGTCAACTGAAGGCAACTTCCTTATCAGACAGGCATCAGCAAAAGACCTGGATTTTGTAACTCATCGAGCAGTAATGGAGGGCCGGCCTATTGGACCGTACGATAATCCAAGTGCGTTTGCTTTCAATCCCCAAGGATTTCTCATTGGTGAAGTTAATGGGAAACCTGTAGGTTGTATTAATAGTATCACGTACCCAAATCATTCCTCTTTTGTGGGAAGAGTGTTGGTGGATGAGCAGCATAGGCACAAAGGGTATGGCCAAAAACTCTTAACCACTAGTTTTGAATCTTTAGACAAAAACTATACCATTGGAGGTGATACAATACCAGCATTTAAGCCTTTATTACAGTCACTTGGATTTGAGACATTCTGGAACACCTATATCGCCATGCTATGTCTAGGCAGGGTTGCTAGAATACTATCAAAAGTTCAAAATCCATCGGGTATTGTCATTCAGCCAATTCATAAAGTTAACCCTGTGAAACTGTTTGAGTACGATAGCATGGTGTTTGGAACTTCACGGCAAACATTAATCAAAGAGTTGATACCTGCACCTGGCCATGGAAGCATCGGTTGGGTAGCAGTGAATCAAGCTATTGATAACCTCATTGTGGGCTATTCCATCTTGAGGCCAGATATCAGAAAGGATGGAGCTGAAGTTGGTTTATCAATGGCTCCATTGTTTGCCGATACTGTTGATATTGCCATGCTTTTGCTGAAGACAGCAGTAGAGAGTTGTCTGGCCAATGAAGCAATCCCCAAAACAAAGCTTAAGATTTTCCACCCAGTTGGAGAAAACTGCGGAGAGGATTCTTCACAGCTCATGAGAGAATTGGAAGCAGAGCTTACTCACGTTGCTTTTAGAATGTACACTATGGGAGTACCTATAGGAAGACAGACAAAGAAAATTTATGGCATTGTTTCTTCTGCTTTTGACTGAATTTAGCATTAGGCTATAAGTAAAGCAAAAGTGTATGAATTCTATCCATACATCATGGAATTGCCCATGCACTTGTAAAAATTAACAATGCATTCTGCATAATAGTCATTGTTGTTATTATCATGAGTCATGATCTAGACTTGTTGTTCAATGTAAACCTTGATCATAGGTACAGATGTAGATAGTACGATGTGTGCATAACTGGATGACCACGGAATTCAGTGACCTTATCATGATCATACTATAATGTGACAGTCATGTGCATGTGTATGCATAATGGAATTAGGGCTGTGTAGGCGCAAGAATCATGCATTATGTATCTGATACGTAAAATTTCGTTAATGTAATGCAAGTTAATTATTAGGCATGCATACACCTACAAAAATTTAGTCATGGACTGATGATAGATCAATTATTTCAAGAGCAATATAATTATTATAGCTAATATCATATCCAAATTTTCAATAGTAGTGCATATGTTGGCTTTCAACACGTTATAAAGTAAGTAAACAAGGGTTGTAAACTGAATAACGACAATTTATAGGATAAAATTTTCTCAGAGCAAATCAGTTGGCTCTGCACCGCTCCATTCATAGTCAAAGACTGGTCCACAGGTATGCTTAGGCCAGCCTGGAGGGGCGGGGACTTCCAGCCTCATCAACTGCTTGGCATGAAGCTGGAGTGACTCCATTAGGTAGACAGCATCTTCGATGGCATTAGGATTCCCATCAAACATCTCCTGTAGTTTAGCCAAAAGGCTGCGGTAGACTTGATGGAAGAGTCTAGCCTTATGATAGACCTGGGTATCGACGGGAATACCAATCTGGCTTGGATTATCTTGCATTGGCCACACTCGCTCAGGAGTGAAGTCAATATTGTGATCAGTATCAAGTCCAATGTATTCACTGCTGCTATGCTGGTGATTCATAAGTAAGTGCTTCTTGCAAGCTAGTTCTTCAAACTGAATACATGTAAAGAATCTTAATTGCTCTGAATATTAATAATAATAATTATTATTGTTGTTATGCATATCCAGGTTCTGGGGCCATTAAACTCAAGACTGCCTAGCTATGCCTCTCACCTTACTTTGTGCATAAATCCACTCCATTAATTTTATAGCACGCAATGCAGTGTCACGCTAGTTATGTGTTATCATGACAGTTATGTGACTAGCCATCAATGCCATGCGGTTTCCGATAGTGCCAACGTTAATGGGTTGACATTAACAGGTGCATACATGACTGTGATAATCTTGAGAAACGCAAGTATAGGGATGTATTTATCACTACAAATCTTGTTTGTGTACTTTTTGGTGGCATGTGGTGATGTGATGAACATGCCAGTGGTATCTATTTCATGCATGCACTGCTGGAATGCTAGGGTCTCGGTATTAAGAACCATGAGCAGTATAGCTAGCTATTCAATAAGCATAAATTTTCATTGCTGAAAACTGTATAGACCTATAGGCAATGTTGATCTCAAGGTTTTTCATATCTAGCACCAGCCACAGTTGGAGTTTTGATGCAGCACAGTTACTCAAATCATTGAAATTGGCTGTGAAGATCAGAAGCACTACCAACTATGTGGCAACTGAAAACAACTTTCTCATCAGACGAGCATCTGCAAAAGATCTGGATTTTATAACTCGTCAAGCAATAATGGAGGGCCGGTCTATCGGACCGTATGATAATCCAAGTGCATTTGCTTTCAACCCTCAAGGATTTCTTATTGGAGAAGTTAGAGGAAAAGTTGTTGGTTGTATTAGACGTATCACATACCCAAATCATCATTCTTCTATAGGAGGAGCACTGGTGACTGAGCAGTATAGGTGCAAAGGGTATGGCCAAAAACTCTTAACCACTAGTTTTGAATCTTTGGACAAAAACTATACCATTGGAGGTGATGTAGTGTCAGCATTAAAGCCTGCACTTCAGTCACTCGGATTTGAAACATTCTGGAACACTTATATCGCCATGCTAAGTCTAGACAGGGTTGCTAGAATACTATCCAAAATCGAAAATCCATTGGGTATTGTCATTCAACCAATTCACAAAGTTAACCCAGTGAAACTGTTCGAGTATGACAGCATGGTGTTTGGAGCTTCGAGGAAAATGTTTATCAAAAGGTTGATGACTGCACCTGGAAGTTTTGGCTGGGTAGCAATAAATCAAGCTACAGACAACACTATCGTTGGCTATTCCATCTTGAGACAAGTTATCAGAAGGGGTGGAACTGAAATTGGTTTATCAATGGCTCCATTGTTTGCCGATACCGTTGATATTGCCATACTTTTGCTAAAGACAGCAGCAGAGAATTGTCTGGCCAATGAAGCAATTCCCAAAACAAAGCTTCAGATTTTCCACCCAGTTGGAGACAACTGTGGAGAGGATTCTTCACAGCTCATGAGAGAATTGGAAGCAAAGCTCACTCATATTGCTTTTAGAATGTACACTAAGGGAATACCTATAGGAAGACAGATGAAGAAAATCTATGGCATTGCTTCTCCTGCTTTTGACTGAGTTTAGTAAAATTCCTTGAAGAAACATAATACTAATAGACTTGCCCATGCACTTTACCATTTAATTAGCTACCAAGAATGTGGGCGGGTTGAGGGTGTGTGTTCTAGAGTGGTTTCTAGTTCTACCACGCTAGCGCTCCACCCACCAAATTTGCGCATGCGCAGAAAAGGTCACGCCTCACGCTGGTAATTATTCGCGGGGTTGTGTAATTATAGTCTCGCGAACCAGACCACTCCCTCCACAGCGCTGGATGTATTGCATCACCAGCACGCGTGCCTCCGCGTGCTGGTGATGCAATACATCCAGCGCTGCAGAGGGAGTGGTCTGGTTCACGAGACTAGTGTAATTATTGGTGATGTATACTTTGCACTGCCGAAATACTGTCAAGTATCTCAGCTAGACAATGTTGCTCTCAAGGTCTTTTATAACTGCTAGCCACAATATGAGTTTTGATGCAGCACAGTTACTTAAATCATTGAAGTTGGCTGTGAAGATCAGAAGCACTGCTAATTATATGTCAACTGAAGGCAACTTCCTCATCAGACAGGCATCTGCAAAAGACCTGGATTTTGTAACTCGTCGAGCAGTAATGGAGGGCCAGCCTATTGGACCGTACGATAATCCAAGTGCGTTTGCTTTCAACCCCCAAGGATTTCTCATTGGTGAAATTAATGGGAAACCTGTAGGTTGTATTAATAGTATCACGTACCCAAATCATTCCTCTTTTGTGGGAAGAGTGTTGGTGGATGAGCAGCATAGGTGCAAAGGGTATGGCCAAAAACTCTTAACCACTAGTTTTGAATCTTTAGACAAAAACTACACTATTGGAGGTGATACATTACCAGCATTTAAGCCTTTATTACAGTCACTTGGATTTGAGACATTCTGGAACACCTATAATATTGCCATGCTAAGTCTAGACAGGGTTGCTAGAATACTATCAAATGTTCAAAATCCATCGGGTATTGTCATTCAGCCAATTCATAAAGTTAACTCTCTGAAACTATTTGAGTACGACAGCATGGTGTTTGGAACTTCACGGCAAACATTAATCAAAGAGTTGATGACTGCACCTGGCCATGGAAGCATCGGTTGGGTAGCAGTGAATCAAGCTACTGATAACATCATTGTGGGCTATTCCATCTTGAGGCCAGATATCAGAAGGGGTGGGACTGAAATTGGTTTATCAATGGCTCCACTGTTTGCCGATACTGTTGATATTGCCATACTTTTGTTAAAGACAGCAGCAGAGAATTGTCTGACCAATGAAGTAACCTCCAAAACAAAGCTTCAGATTTTCCACCCAGTTGGAGACAATTGTGGTGAGAATTCTTCACAGCTCATGAGAGAATTGGAAGCAGAGCTTACTCATATTGCTTTTAGAATGTACACTAAGGGAATACCTATAGGAAGACAGACGAAGAAAATCTATGGCATTGCTTCTCCTGCTTTTGACTGAGTTTAGCATTAGGCTATGATTAAAGCAAAGTGTATGAATTCTATCCACACATCATGGAATTGCCCATGCACTTTTAAAAATTAACAATGTACTCTCTGCATAATAGTCATTATCATGAGTCATGATCTAGAGCTGCTGTTCAATGTAAACCTTGATCATAGATACAGATGTAGATAGTACGATGTATGCACAACTGGATGACCACGGAATTCAGTGACCTTATCATCTATAATGTGACAGTCATGTGTATGCATAATGGAATTAGGGCTGTGTATAGCCACAAGAATCATGCATTATGCATCTGCAGCTGATACGTAAAAATTCATTAATGTAAGCTTAATGCAAGTTAATCAATCATTTATTAGGCATGCATGCACCTACAAAGATTTTGTCATGGACTGATAGATCAATTATTTCAAGAGCAATATAATAGCTAATATCATATCCAAATTTTCAATAGTAGTGCATATGTTGGCTTTCAATACGTTATAAAGCTTGAAAGTAAGTAAATAAGGGTTGTAAACTGAATAACGACAATTTATAGCATAAATTTCTCTCAGAGCAAATCAGCTGGCTCTGCACCGCTCCATTCATAGTCAAAGACTGCATGGTCCACAGGTATGCTTAGGCCAGCCTGGAGGGGCGGGGACTTCCAGTCTCATCAACTGCTTGGCATGAAGCTGGAGCAATAATGGAGGGCCAGCATATCAGACCATAATATTATGATTATCCAAGTGCGTCTGCTTTCAACCCCCAAGGATTTCTTATTGGGGAAGTTAATGGGAAACTTGTAGGTTGTATTAGTGGCTCCCTCCTCTTACATGTATACTCTTGGTAGTATCACATACCCAAATCATTCTTCTTTTATGGGAAGAGCACTGGTGACTGAGCAGTATAGGCGCAAAGGGCATGGCCAAAAATTCTTAACCACTAGTTTTGAATCTTTGGACAATACTATAATACCATTGGAGATGATGCAGTGATAGCCTACGTACACTTCAGCCACTCAGATTTGAAACACACTTATATCGCCATGCTATAAGTCTAGGTAGGGTTGCTGGAGTACCAGAATTTAAAATCTGTGACATTCAACCAATAATTTACAAAGTGAAATTGTTCAAGTACAACAGCATGGTGTTTGGAGTGCTAGCATCATGGCAAATGTTCATGAAAAGGTGCATGGATGACTTGCACCTGGAACTTTCAGTTGCATGGGTAGCAATAAATCAAGCTACAGACAACACTATCGTTGGCTATTCCATCTTGAAGATAATTATCGGAGGAGGTGGAACCAAAATTGGTTTATCAATGGCTCCGTTGTTTGCTAATAATGTTGATATTGTCATACTTTTGCTGAAGACAGCAGCAGAGAATAATAATATTATTATCTGGCCATGAAGCAACCCCCAGAACAAAACTTTAGGTTTCCACCCAGTCGGAGATGATTGTAGAGTAGAGTCTTCACAGCATGTACTCTTAGACTAAGGGATACCCACAGGAAGACAGACGAAAAAATTTTATGGTATTGCTTCTCCTGCCTTTGAATGACAATGATTTTGAACAATAAAATTGCTATAATAATAATTTCTACTTTCTTAATAATAATACAAATATCTATAGCGTTACGTATAGTACATCTGTAGCTACTTGTAACAGTATCTAAAGCACATGCACATTCAGATGACATACAATGTTGGGAGCAGTGTGTATAACTAATAATAACATTATTATAGTATTAATTTTTAGTGTACTATTGATGGGTTCAGCCACTATAATATTATTATTGTCCATCAGCAATGTTCACACATATGCATACATAAAATTATAATAACGTACTGTTGCAGCTACTACTCATGAAGTTTAATCTTTGCTACCAACAGTATAATAAGCTGGACATCGTTCCATTGAGAGATTATTTCTTTCTAGATCTACTGGTTCTGGTAAGGACTTGATGTGTTCATAAACACCACCTGGATTGGGAACATTAATCTATTATTAAAATTAATGTTTTGTGTGTGCACAAGTGTTATTCATGCCTTAATACCTTGTGAATGAAGGTCATGTGAATGTATCATATTATTATGATTGTCAGTAGCCTTTTTTCTTCCTCTTCTTGCTCCACACAGGAAGATAGGAGTTAAAAGAATAAAGAAAAATGCAAGAGACACTCCAAAACTCATAGCTACACCTGTATATGTTTGTGCTTGTCATCTGGTTATTATGCATTATGAATTATTATTAGTATACCAATGAGTAATGTAGTAAGACCTATGGTGTTTTTGCATGAAGTCTCAATAGAATTGATCTCTGCCATGAAATAGAATTATTATTGCAAATATCAATTCATTGTTATTGTAATCAATAATAACAGATCATGATTATGATAAACCTGTTGCTGCAGTGTTTGGCCTTCGATAGTATTTTGTCGGTGAATTTTCAAAAACTGCATCATGATGCAATTTGGGAATAATCCAGTTCCCAACTATTATCATGTAATAATAACTACGGTAACCATGATGGTTGCTTACCGTTAATGTATGTTGATTCACTGAAACAAGTATCGTAACCACAATTAGCACTTTGTTTACTACATATTACAGTTGCTGCACAATACACTGGCACCGTGATAGGTTCAAGTGGGACAATTACAAGTTTCTCCATGTAACTGGAATTGTTACTTTGTAAATTGCAATTTTGCCATCTAGTGTTTGATGCATCTTCAATATAGAATAGATCTAAACTAACATATGGTAATGTATTTTCACCAATGAACCAAACAACCAATCCGTTAAATCCACAAGCAACTTGACAGTGAAATTCAATGGGTTCTCCAATTGTAGAATTCATCACTGATAAATAATTATTGAATCTCAGAGCTAAGAAAATATTATTATCTATTATGAATTATCCTTTTAGATCACGGTATCATGTACTTACTATTGTTGAAACCTGCAATAATAGCTTCACTTCGATTTCCTTGTCCAGCTTTATTAAAAGCTACCACCTGAAATTCAAATCTGTTATGTTTGCAATTCATTATCTCCATTCTGTGGTATGAGTATTCTGGATAGGTTATATTCATTACAACTGTCTCCTCATCTGTATCATGATTAAATTTAATTATGATTTGAAACCACATTGAACTGTTCAATTCTGAATCTGTGACATTAAGAGTGAATGGTGGAATCCAAGCTAGCTCAATTTCAGTAAAGCTTGTCGTCAAAACTCTTAGGTTTGATGGTGCTGCTAATAGACCTGCAGATTCGTGATATTATGCATGAATGACTGCACATTATATTTAATATAATTATTCTGGCCATTAAGAGGGATTCCATGGACTGCACATGTATAGCTATCTCATGCATCCTAGCTTTAGCTAGATATTGTAAGATACTGTATATGAAATAGCCGAGGGTCAGTTAGTACATGCAAAGCGTGAATAAATAATATTATTATATAGAATCATTATCCCCACTGTTACAAAAAATTAATTATTAATAATACTGACCTTGTATGAACAGGTATGCCACTGGTGATCTTTGTATGATTTGAGCAGTGTCAAAATTGTAAGCAACACAAATTACTTCCGTATTATTGTTAAGAGATGAAGCTTCTACTGTCAAAACTGAAATTCGACCATGATTTGTAGTCAGAAAAGATATAGCTCGACTTTGAATTGAGGAATATCTAGCTTCAATGCCATCCACTTCCCAGTAGACTGAATATGTTGTGCTGGCACAGTGAAACCTAGCAGTATCATCCAAAAACACAGTAACAGTTTCTGGTGAGACCATAAATATATCACGATCATCTATACAGCAATTAAAAATGAAAATGTCATGCAATCAGCTCATTCATATTTAATAATAATATTATAATAAATTCTGGCAAGGATATAGTTATAATGTATACTCATCTCTATGCCATCAAAGGCTTGATAGCTACCAGGATTCATAATTTCAGCTATGCACCTTGACACAAACATTTCTCATAGAGTTGAGCCCAAATTACAAATACACAGATAAAATGCAGCTTCTGAATCATCATGGTGACTCTGGCCTGTATACAGCGGATATAATATTATCCAAAGATGCATAAAATTTTGATTTTATAGTCAACGCTCTGATCTATAAATCGGAACGGACTCATAATGTTATTACCGTACCCTCGCGAAAGAGGGCCCATGGGCGGTGCACCTTACATTGGGCCAAGATTGGGAGATGGGCCGATATTCGAGGCATCAGTATCGCGTTTATACTCGAAAGAGCGCCCAGGTAAGTTACCCACGCTAGCTTCATAATTTGAATAGTGGCAGCGGCTGCTATTGATTTCAGCCTTATTCAAGCACGGTTACTAATCCAGCGTCAAGGGCGGCCGCGATACTTCACCGTGTGTCGTTGAGTGCAGCCGTATTCAGTGGGCGTGGCTACGATCGCTAGCCGTGTAAGTCTTTAATACGATCGTTTATTTGTGCTGAAACGTGGCATAAAGTTAGTTTTACGGCTGTTTAACACATTACTTATTGATCTTACATAGATTATTCGAAGTACAGTCCAGCCATTTCATGCATTTGAGCTGCGCTTTCAAGGGTAGATACGCATGGGCGCATATTCGAGTAAACACTAGACCTTAGCAGAAAATTGAGCCCAAAGTGCAGTGGGGGTGGGCCGACATTCCGTAGTGGGCCCTCCTTTGCGAGGGTACGGTATTATGCAATTGAGATGTCGACGTATACGTAGCAGGAAATTGAGCCCAAAGTGGGGGTGGGCCGACATTCCGTAGTGGGCCCTCTTTCGCGAGGGTATACGGTATTATGCAATTGAGATGTCGACGTATACGTAGCCTCGAACGCAGCATCAGTCTGGACTCTGGACTCATGGGCTGGACTATGGACTGGATTGTGGACTGAGATTTGGACTCGACTTGGGGGTTTTACACTTACCCCTATTCGTCACATAATACGCGTGGGCGGGAAATCAATAAAGCTGTTCGCTATCGTGTGCGATGTACGCCAACATTTTTTTGGTTTTCTGTATCATATTTACTGAGGGTGCCACGCAGGAAATACACTATGGTGAGCTTATTTAAAGCCATGCCAGCTGCTTAGAATATGATAACGGCATATCTACTCTTTCAGTGAAGCTGATCCAATGCAATGAAAGTGGTGTTCTCTTTGAGTGCTCAAGAGATAGTACTACCATTACATGGTTTCTAAATGAAACCAAGATCATAGACACTGCTGATATTTACACAGAATCCCAAGAGTTCCCTGGCAGTAATGATTCAATAATCTCCCGTTTATTTATATTGTCTAATTCAACGTCAGTAATAAAAAGCTCATTGAAGTGTTGCAGTTCCCCTGTAGAGTGTACTATTCCTTTTGAAATCCATCCGGATGATATCTGCTTCGGGTCTCAGAATTATAGTATTATGGGCAGTATTAAATTCAGTACTGGTAAGCTGTGCAAATATTAATCATTATCCAATAGTTGCTATGGTGACCATGGTTGCATAAAGTGTGCACATGTAAAAAATTAATGAGTATAGCAACATATTATTATTTATAACTATAATATTAATATTATGTAGGTACAACTAATCCAGTCACTATGAGTGGATCTCATTATACTACAAATGGCTTCAAAGGTCCACTCAAACTCGGCATCATAATATTATCTTGTAAGTTCAAAATTAAAAGATAATATTATTTTTAAATTAATGTTTTAATGACTGCAGCAGTTATTGTAATACTAGGACTTATAGCAATCATAATAACCGTGATAATAATCAGATTCTGCAGGAAGAAGAAATGTGAGTATAATCATGAATTATAATTATTATAATAACTACCGTAAAATCAATTCTGAATCATGCATGCAAAATATTATTACTAATTGAAGATCAAGAAGAAAGTCCAAAAAAAGATAAAGAAGAAGAAAAAAAGAAAAATAAAATTGTTACAGATTCTGAATCACTTGAAGTTCGTTACCGTCGTAAGGGATCATAATTTATTCACCATAATAACTAAATTGAATAACACCAGTGAAATTAATTACTGTCAAAACGCTATAGCTAGTATTATTATTGATTCATTAGTTACAAAGGTAGTCTGACTTACATGTCAATAATAATATTATATACTGTAAGTTATCGTTGCCTACAAGAATGCACCATGTTTGCTAATAATTAAATTTTTATACATTGTGAATAACAATATCCTGCAATGGTCTTATTCATTATGAATGCTGACAAAGCACTCAATACTAATATTCCATAGGCAATAATCGTAGTCATTGCATTTCTAATTATTAGAATCATAAGCCATGGCAGTATATGCATTCCTATAGTAGCAATAAAATTTAGTTATGTTGGCCAACTATAGTCTTGCTATCACCCAGACCTAACTTCCTGCAGCACCGGATATATTCCCTTCCCGCGTGCTTTTGATGCAATCATAGATATTATAGACTACGTATACGCGTAAACGGGATTGGAAACTGCTCACGTGAGCAATAGAACGTGTACGCGCATTCCGTGTTATGGTTTTCATTCTTGGATAGACCCGTTGCTATGACAATTTGAGCAAAAAATGGCCGAAAATGGCGACCGCAGTGCACTTATCGACTAATAGCTTAGTCTAATAGCAGCGAAATAACAGTAGTTTCGAACTTGAACAAGGCTTATTCCAGTGAAGGAGTCCCTACTCTAAACGTGGCCAGCAAGTTCGAGTTTCCAAAGTCTCTCAGACTCTGGTCTACGCTACAGTCCCACAAAGTCCAAGAAGCAAAATCAGTAGCCGATTTTTGGGCCTTTTCACGGGCCTGCTCACTCACAGAAGACAGCGCATCAAGTATCAAAACTGTCACAAGTAAGACAGCGCATCCCAAAATGGTGGCAAGGGCAAAGCCACTGCACCGATACACGAATAAACAGTTTTCAACAGTTCTTGATCAGCCATTTTAGCTTCTTGGACTTTGTGGTGCGAAGACTTGATTTTCACGTTAAATAATTTTCGGACAAACGACCCTGTACCTCATTATCGTTAATATTGCGCATGTATTTTCGTGCGTTTAATTTTCGCACAAGCCAGGCTATCCGAAAATATTTTAACATCAAAATATTCGCGATTTACGGTATATTATTACATTCCTAGTAGCAATTTACTTTTCTGAAACAGTAAAGGTATCGAATCGTGAAATTTGGCACAGATACAGGTAAAATTTAATATGGAAAATAATTTTTGAAATTTGTCATCTGTCTTTATTTTTAAGTTATGCCACTTTAAAATATTTGACGATTACGTAACATTGCATAACTACTTACATACATAGTGACCCTTTACTATAATATATAAAGAAGCTACTAGGGATGTGGTAATCGTTTCATAGAGTAATAACATCCAAGTCTTAGTGTATCAAAATTAATCAATCATGCATGTAGCTAAGAGTTGCAATTGTACACTAAGTAATAACAATAATTACTAAAAATTTTCTCAGAGCATATCAGCTGGCTCAGCACCGCTCCATTCATAGTCAAAGACTGGTCCACAGGTATGCTTAGGCCAGCCTGGAGGGGCGGGGACTTCCAGCCTCATCAACTGCTTGGCATGAAGCTGGAGCGACTCCATTAAGTAGACAGCATCTTCGATGGCATTAGGATTCCCATCAAACATCTCCTGCAGTTTAGCCAAAAGGCTACGGTAGACTTGATGGAAGAGTCTAGCCTTGTGATAGACCTGGGTATCGACGGGAATCCCAATCTGGCTTGGATTATCTCTCATTGGCCACACTCCCTCGGGTGTGAATTCGATATTGTGATCAGTATCAAGTCCAACGTATTCACTGCTGCTATGCTGGTGTTTCACAAGTAGGTGCTTCTTGCAAGCTAGTTCTTCAAACTTATAGAAGTGAGCGAGCCACTTTGTGTGCAAGTAGGTGGGATCCTGCTTCCCTGCCCCTTCTCCTTGCTCAACAATCATATTTATAGCTTTCTTGGCACTTTTAACGTCCTTCACTTTCACCAGAGCACTCGTGGAGTGCTCTTCCTTCCATGGCCAATGGAGCTGCCTTGCCAGGCAATCTTCGGTGTCACAGAAGGCACTGTCTCCCACGGATTTGATGCACTGCTTGATCCTTTTGTAGAACTGGCCAATTGTGAGCTGTTTCCCGACATCTTCATCAAGCCCGGAATCTTTCTCGCCATGAGGATATTCAATCATCATGAACACTTCATAGATGTACTTGGGAGAAGCCTTCTGCAAAGATACTTCCAACCCAGGTAGGACTCCAGCTGGAAGATTTCCTGGATACTTAGGAACGTGGTCTTTATCATCAATGATAGGTCGTCCTTTGAGAGCAAGAAGAATATTGGCAGCCTGTGCCATGTGTAGCATCTCTTGCATCACTACCGATCGAATTACCCCATAAACTTGAGCGTTATATCCATCCTTGAGCGAATACATAGCTGTAAGGTAGGGAGGGATGGTGGAAAACTCCAGGGTAACAGCATTTTGGAGGTTCTTTTTTAAGTTCTCCAAGGTACACGTTTTACTTTGCATCAAGTTTTCCATCCATTCTGGAATGGTTGCTTCTTTCTTCGGAGCTGAAAGCTTTGCGAATTTGGTCATGAGTAAGTCATCTCCTCTTAAGCTCATTACATTTGGATTTTTCTGGCGCTCGTCTTCTTCGTCACCTGCGCTAGTGGACTTAAGTACGAGTGATGGTTCTCCCTCTTTATGTTTTTTAAACTCATAATTCTTCTCTTGGCAGAATTGAGGAGGAGTGTAGAGAACTTCTTCCACGTGAGACCAGTTGCGATAATGATTGTCTGAATTAAGCCACTTCAGAATCATTTCAACTCGGCTGGGAGAGAGATCACGTGATACTGGCATGTAGCTTGGGTGTTCATAAAGTTCAGGGTCCATGGCTTTTAAAAGCAGTTGGATGTTATGTGGTTTCACGACGTCTTCGTATTGTCCCAGTCGTAAGATATTCCTCATGGCTGGATAGAGTATTTCGTATTGTTGAAATATCGGCTTAACATGATCGTCCCAGAATACTGGTTCGCTATATTTCGTCTTGTCCCAAACAAGAAAACTGATTCTATTGGTGTATGTTTTTTCGCATACTTCTTCAGAGGATCCTTCTTTTTCAATTTCAACACAGTAGCCAAACACAAATACCACTCCGTCCATATTTACCCCTCCCCTTGGCTGTCCAACCTCTTTAGCCGTAGCCTTGAATGTAGCAATGCCATGTTTATCGGTCCAGACTGGATTGGCGTTGAATTCCAGATATTTTTCATCCCAGCTAGTGCGTGGGCTCATATCTATTAGCTTCACTTGTCGTTTGACGTCTGGCGTTTTGCCGTAATCCTGGAGACGGAGTCTGACGTTGGTGCTCTGTCCTGCTTCCAGTCTCATCACATGGTGGTCCATCGGTCGAAGTTGGAAGCGAGATTCCTTCATGACAACATAGGCACAATCCTTCTGTGAACGATGATGTGAGGAATCAGATTTCTCGTCATCTTCCGGATCACAGACCTCGATGTTCCCATCAGGTTTAAAGTGCTTGTCACTAAACCACACGACAGCAAATAGCGAGCTCTGAGAACGTTGGTACCGATTGTGTTTGAGGCGGAAATCATTAACCCCTCCAGTGTTCTTATACCACTCTGGATCTCTGTATGGAATCTTATGAATCACTTCCACCTTTTCCGTTGAAGTCATGCCGCTCACAAACATAGCTAGGTAGAGGTGGCCAAAGTTGCAAATATCTCCATCGAAGGCTATCTTTATCGAATTTCCAAAATCCACGGTGACGGTGTGTTTTGGATTCTCATTGATGCTAAAATATGCTGTAAACATCCAGTCTTTAACACCGGCACAAGGATTATCTTTTCCCTTGGGTATATTATGCATTTTATCACCAGGAAATTTTTCATTGTAGAGCAGCACACGTTCACCGACAAAATTGAGTGATTCCTCTTTCGTACCTACACCGATTGTTCCAGACACCATTCCATGGAGAAAAAAATCGTCCTGTGGGGGTCGGGTGTACCTGAAGAGGGAGACAGAGACGGAGAGAGTCTTTGATTTATCATATCCATCCTTTAGTTGTGTTAGAGCTTCGGATTTGATCTTGCCCCACTCAACGTCGATAAGCTTTGAGCTTCCTTGAGTGGCGACCGTCTGAGTGTAGCGATCTGAGGTGGTATCGTTGATCTGTCGTCCCCATACATCACGTGAGAGTATGGCAGGTACCCACTTTCCAATAAACGAGTCACGATTATTTGAATTTCCCTTTTTGGCATTTGGTTTCCAGTTGATTCCAAATCTCATACCGTAGAGTGTGGATGAGAGATCGTGATCGGGGCTGTCGAGATCCACCAATTTTGCCGGCACCATGGCAGGGTTATTTATGATACGCTGTCCAATTAGAGGATCGTTCTTAGAACTAGTTTCTGTTTTCCCATTGTCATATACCACAGCCGTCACAAAGCAGTCGACAAATGTGAATTCGCCGGTACCATTTGGATTCCAGGAGGGTCTTATGTCGTCACTGTATTTAGAAACGAGGTAGTTCTCTGCCCGGTTGTTGCCCGTTGACGTGTCTGCCTTGAAGAGGCCATTGAAGTGGATGCGTGGATATCCAAAGTAGGAACCACTGGTCAGATGAAGGCTGAAAATAATTCAGGCATATAATATTATTATAATAGGTAATAGTCACAGTTTGGATGATATCCAGCTAAACAGGCTGTGAAGCAGAAATATCAAAAGTTACTCATGCAGGTCCCACGGCACTGAAGTGTATAAATTCAATCATGTAGCATCAAAAGTTACTCATGCAGGTCCCACGGCACTGAAGTGTATAAATTCAATCATGTAGCTATATACATATTTCCAACTCAATCAAACTCGAATCCCTCAACCTACTGTGTATGATAATGAGAACTAATTAGCTAGTACACTCAGATCTAGATATTTTTTGGGTCGCTCACATTCACCAAAATTAATGTAGCTGGTTTGTATTTTAGATCAGGATTCACCACCATGCCACCATGGTAACCGGTATCTAGTAGCACAACATCTGTTATATGCCACACATCTGATAAGATCAACCATGGATGGCTAATACACGAGGCCCTAGCTTCCTCCTTGACTGCCAGAATACTATAATATACCCTGGCCACCTGCATATAAATTTAGTATGTACAGCATATAGCCAGATTATTATTACAGCACTGTTGAAGCATGACAAATGATACGCTTGAATGGCATTTCTAATTGTTCTACTAACAAATTCCTGCAAGTGTAGCAAGTATAATAAAGACACCTGTAGATCACAGCACCGGCCATGGTATACGTAGCCAGGCATTTTTTTAAAAAAAGAAGACCAATAGTTAGGACCTACGTATTATTCTGTGTGCCTTGAGCTCAGGCTAATTGTAGATCTAGTACTAGCTGTACATAATATCAGTCAATCCGAAAAGGTCATCAGCATAAAATTTGTCAACAATAAAAAATTTTTATACACCCATTGTCGAGCCCATTGTAGCGTAGAGATGATTATAGCTAGCAGTATATGTTTAAATAATATGTTAGATGTGCTGCTAATCAAGTTTAATGGTTTTATGGAGTTGCACAAGCCTGAATTCATCCATAAACCTAATACATTCATGCAATATTTAATATACGTGCTTACCATGACAGAGAGAGCAGGAATGCAACCTTTATCTCCAGGCACATCATTTCGATCGGTAGTTACTCGGTAAAGTAGTCGGCAGTGCAAGCTGCGTAGCATCAGCCTTGGCAGCCACAAGACAATTGCAGCTCTGGAATGGGTGTGGTCATCACGGGATCCTTTCTAATACAACGCATGCGCAGATGTGAGGATACGAGATAAATCCAGCCAAGCCGTTATCTCGAAATCGCTATTTTACGTACATAAAGCATTAAAGTTAATATTAATATTATTAATCTCCACCGACATACAGCACAATGAATGACATTGCATTATACACTCATTAATAATATTCACATGCACAATGGTGGGATTAGAACACATTTTCTGCAAGTTGATAGTGTTACATAATAATATTGTACAAAAATTATGACATTGTACAATGATGTAGTGTGGAATGGTGGACAAAGATTCATCATAGAGAGAATTCGAAGGGAATACACACAAGATTAAATTTTAGTGGATCTGATATTGAGAAGTCAATGCTAAAAAAATATCTGTGCAGTGTTTTATGGTAAAGTGCTCACTGATTAGGTATAATAATTATAGTGCTATTACAAAACTATAATACTCATCATGAGAGTGTCTACTTCCATGGCTTGGTTGAGACTGCTCTGCTGTCAGTTCTAGAGCCCACTGTTCTTTGGCTTGCACTGGTTGTGGTACGACTGCTAGCACGAGAGCTGGGGGCAGCTGCAAACAAGACCAGAAATCAATCATCAAAAAAAATTTATTAGCTAGAATTCCTGATATTATTATTTTGTACTTGTGCCAAATTTTCACAATGTCATGGGAACTTTGAAAAAAGGGAAAGCCTAGGTACACATACATATGAGGGAGGCTATTGAGGAATCACTAATCAAGCTGCAAAGACATCAAGATCACTTACAAGCAAGAAGAGCATCATCTAAGCTGTCATGAATCTTTGTTAGATCTGTCAAGAGATAAAAATAATTAATTTTATATTGATACGTTATATGTACATGTAGGTATATACACCAGTATCTTCTTTTTTTACACAATGCCATGTGTGCATAATAATCAATTATCATAATAATCATTATACCTTCTAAAGTGAATTTTTCCCTATGCATCATCACACTAGTGGCTTGAGGAATAAAAGGTTTCTTTGATGCAGTAGAAGGGGTTCGTTGTGAGCTTGACGAGAGGGGCTTCCTTGCGCTCACTCTAGCTGACCCAGGAGGAGACTGAAAGCACGAGGCAGGAACCCTACCAGTGATGAAACCCTCAGGAAATCTTTGAAGAAGCACCCTCAAACCTATAGACATGGAAGAGAATGGAATCTATTGGCACTTCTCATTTTTTTCACAATTATATGACATTGTACAGTAGCTAAACTACACATTGTAACCTCCACAATAATTATATCTACTACAGATATACAGGTATTATGCATTTTACATACACAATAATGTATCATTGCTAAAGGTACATAGTACATGTAGCTTACATACATACCTCCAGATAGCATGAAGACATTATCTACCTCTCTCTGTACGAATGTGGTGGCAGCCTGAGGCGCTATTCTCTCATCTTCATCGTACAGGATGATAATTCGACCTGGCTTGTTTTTCTATAGCAATGTTAAGAAAATCTAGTAAAAGGACTCTCTCCCCCCCCCCCCCCCCCCCACTCACATATTCAAGGATCTCTTTAGTGAAATAATTACATGATCGAGAGAGCATAGTTGCAGGATAACTCAAGGCTGCATAAAGAATACAAAAATTGATGTACATTGTACATATTGTAGCATTGAAAAGATACATCTTAATTGAAGGGACTTACCCGTTACTATGTGGCATTGGTCATAATCGTCCTTGTTTCTGACGTCCAGTAGGAGGTACGGCAGGGGGCTGGAGGGGGGAGGAGGGGGGTGGGGAGGGGAGCTTGGTGACAATGACGCATCTCGAGCAATGTCCATCTCTCCAACACCAAATATTACACTGTATATGGACAAAATTGCTGACTCGGTATAATAAAAACTCTGTGTGAAAAACTATGAGGAATGTGGGGACAAGGCTAGTTAGTCTGGCAAGCTAGCCCCTCCTCTCTTCTTCCTCCTTCGCGTGTGCAAGAAGAGAGGAGGAGCTAGCTCGCCAGACTAAAGGCTAGTCTAATTTTGCTAGACATTAAATTTTATGTATGATTTGGTGTGTGGTGTTCTAGTACAACTGCTATCAATCGTTAGGTTAAACCTTGATCTAACATAATTTGCATAGTTTACCTAGATAATGTTGACCTGGCCGAGTCAGGGGGTGAGGTTGGTGGGTGTGGCCTGGAGTCATGTGACGGAGACTCGTCCGGGGGAGGTAGCGGTGTGTCCAGGGGCAGCAGGTCATCTTCACTCAAGTCGGTCACTTGAAGAATCTAAAAGATATTGGGATAATTACCATGTATATGTACATGTGCATGTGCATGGTTGCAGAATTCCTGATAATATAAAAATTAATTAATGTACAGCGCCCAATCATGCATTTAAATTAATTACTACACATGTATGTACATGTTAATATTCTATTAATTGTTTTAACTCACCAGTTGAGCAAATGTGGTGACCTTTAATCTTTTAAAAATTTCATCCTTTCGATAACGGTAGTCTATCAAACACACAACAGTGGAAGATTACGACAAGTACATAATAATTATACAAACATCACAAACTTCATTATACGTATCTTACTTCGTCTGATTTCTTCCAAGTGTTCCAGATACTTGCTCACACTTGCCCCTACAGGTATAAAAATCACACATATCTGAGCCCTGTGCTAGCTACATGTACGTGTATATACTTAACTACATGTATGTACAACCGCCAATCAAGTGTCCATGACAACTGGTGAAAAGAAGTTATGGGAATTCCAATTATATGGACGGAGGGTAGCTTAGGGTAAAATCATTAATACAATAGAAGCTGTCCCAAAACTTAACCATTAATCTATTAACCAAGTGAAAAGATGTTTTGAAAGACCATATACATATAATTATTATTGTACTTGTACTGTATGGGCCAGTCTGAATCAGGGCAGTTGTGATAGGTTCTGGCTATATAAGAAAAGCCAGGCACTCCACCACTGATCACAGTTCCACTTTTCTGAAGTTTTAAGCTCTTTTCTATACAAGCAAAAGCTAGCTACCAATCGAAGACCTCCTCTCGCGATGAAGCTGGCAATTCTTGTGCTGTTTGCTGCTTCCCTAAGTGCGGTCAGCTTTGCTAGTCCCAACTATCACCAGTTCAAACACCTGAGGGTACAACAGGGTGAGACGCGTCTGCCCGCCCAGTACGACATCGAATGGATTTGTGAGAAGAGAGACGAGCTTATTGCCAGGGTGAAGAAGGCTTGCAACGACCTCTCCCAAGAAGAGTTCCAAGTTCAACTCCGTCTTCCTCCCTGGTTCTGTGACAAATTGGATGATCCTAATGTTCAGCAGCAGCTGAGGTGGAAATGTCACATTTTCTTGGAGAGAAGGGCCATGATGATGTCTACCGTGGAAAAGGTGGCTACCATGGAACAGCGGGATGTGAGAGCATCCATCTGCAACGCTATGTTTGATATAAGGGACACCATCCAGCCAGATGTCCCCTGCTCGGAGATAGCAACACTAACGGTTGCCGCGATTCGAGCACAGTGTCCAATAGTCTCGCATCTCTCGCAGGAGTTCCTAAAGGAGCGTCTGGATCGCCTGCAACAGATATGTCGTACTGCCAAAAAGTCTGCCGACGTTCAGCAGGAAAGTGGACTGGATTACCTCTGCCAATATTACCGACTATCCGGCTTCATCGTGTATATTGGACTACTATGCAAAGGTCATGTACCCACTAACCCAGACATTCCAGAAGCTATGCTGAAGATTATTTGTGAGAAAGAAAAAGTCGGTAACCTTGCCCAGTATCTGAACCAAGCTTGTTCTGGATGGAGTCCAGATACGATGATGGCTACCAGTAACCAACTAGTGTCGACGTCCCCTATACCAGAGCATGCAGACCTTTGCACTGAGCTAGGGAGGGGGGACAAGAGTACAACCCTTTCTCTGATTGATCAATTGTGTTCTCGTATCGAGGGTGGTGGAACTTCACCAGACGTGGAGGACACGCACTGGGGTTTGTGTGTGTATGATGAACCCGAGGATCGTCTCAAAACGATCTGCTTGGCACTGGAGAAGGGATACTTACAATGTCCTCCTCCAAATATTATTCCAGGATTTTGTGGTCCATTGATTCCCTATTAATAAACTGAATCGTAGTCAAGACTTGACTTTATGGAATGTGTGATTTTGTTTTGCCAATTTTGTGCTTTTCGGTACTGGTTGAATAATAAAAAAGTAAAGTATTTACGACTAACCTGTATCAATAGTTGACTTGATGTGCGCATATCTAGGATTTTCAGGAATCCGCTTGTTCAGGGGCTGTGGCGGGCATTAATTAGAAATACACGATTATAGCTGTAACCGATTATCTTATTCAACAGTTACTTACATCGTAGCTCTTTCTCGAAGAGCGTGAAGAGACTCGTCCTCCAGACATGCTCGGTTGGGCGTTTTCCAAGAGCAAGAAAACGCGAGATAGAAGCACTGCTGTTTCAGTAGTAGTTATGGCAACCGCAAAGAGATCGAGAAGGAGAGGTGCGGCGCGCGCAAGAGATTCGCCACGCCCACAGCCTTTGCATGCCATGATCTCTCCATCGGCTTCTTTAGGAGTCTGATGGATGCCAGTGGTCTAGTTTTAGCTCTTTGCCTTCTTTGTGGCCTTGTGTTTCTGCTGGTGCTGGCCTCAGTCCTGACATTCACTGGCTACCTCCACTATGTCCACTGGAAGCACTCCCACATCCCTCAGCCAAACAGACCAAGGTAGGCTAATCAGAAGTCAGAAAGCATAATCCAATTATACAGTAATTGTTGTAGAGGTATGCCATACTTAGAGCTTTGGCTGTTAAAATAAATCATGTTATGACGGTAAATCTTGTGCCTCATGTCAGTGGCTTGAGTGGCTCAGTCGGAAGTTTATCACTGTGATATTAAATATCATTGTATGGACGGCACAAAGCAATCCATCTAGTAAATATTGATTGATGAATATAGGGTTCCCCCCATGCTTCATCCCCAGTTACTTTGTATCAGTGACTCACAAAGCCTACCGTATGACATGCACCTGATACTACCATAAAATTAATATAAATATATATCATGATTATTTTATAGTATTTAGCCAAACAAATGCATTGTAACCGGAGCTGTATATCTTGTTGCTATGCATGCAGTGATAGCTTGAATCAACCTGATGGTATGCTAGCACCTTGATACACTGTGATACAGTCGAGCCTCCGAACAAAGGACACTTTGGGAACAGGCCTCTTGTCCTTTGTTCGGAGGTTGTCCCTATCTCGGAGGTTCATGATTTTTCAACCCATTTTGATTGTATTATCCTTAACAAGTTAGTAAATGCACTGAAATGCATGATAAGAGCAGTAGAGATGATAATCAAATGATTGGTATGTTCTGTTTTCAGTATCAACATAGTATAGGCTGAATTTTTTTGTTTCTGAAGTACTGGCTACTCCAAATCGTCAAGGCTAATATTATTATCGCGCATGCGGCATAATATCGCGACCGCCTAGATTGCGGCAAAGGTGGGCGTGGTATCGTTAATTTAAAGGCGTGGTTTCCGGATGTCCGCTATTTAGAGGCAGTTTTGCATTGAAAAGTATCATTGGGAGCTTGGATCTTGTCCGCTGTCCGGAATCGAGAAGCGTCCGCTTCTCGGAAGTTGCTAATGTACTATAACTATGCTAAATTCAATCGGTAACACGGCACTTGTCCGCTGTAGAGAGGTTGTCCGCTTCTCGGAGGGTCCATTATTAGAGGCTCGACTGTATTCAACTACTGTATTGTCCATGCAGCTTCTACCTGGGTCACATACCTGACTTACTTCAGCTTCAGAAAGAAACCGGAAATCTAGAAATCTCCCTAACACCACTTATACTACAATGGTAAAATCAATACACTGATTATTCCATGCATGTTTTCATTAAAGGACTAGATTTTCAAAGGGTTTAGGGACGAGGCTAAAATTAACAATTCACAGAATTAAGTATTGCATGCCGCCTTGATATCTCGGTCCCACAGGTCAGAGCAGGTTAGAAGTCCAGTTTTTGTCATTAATCTGCTGTACCGGACCATTGTTATCACCACAGATGCAGAAAATGTGAAAGTGAGCATTTTTGCTATAAATATTTGCATGCAGTGCCGATCTTATTCACACGATGGCCGGTGATTAATTCACTACAGGCCATTATCATGCACCCCAAGCACGGTAAAGATCCTGCCATGCTCAAGTATATGGAATATCTGATGGGAGAAAGGTATAATAGAACTGATATTATAATGGCATTTCATGTCATTGCTGTATGAAGACTAAGTTTTTATTTACTGCAGTCTTATGCCCACGGTAGTTTTAATTTGCAGCACTGCACTCAATCAAGAGATGAAGCTGCTAAATTTGTGTATACTAATAATTATGACTTAGGTTTCTTGGGAGGGGACTTTTCACGATTCCGGACTTTGAAACATGGAGGCCAAGGCGACAGCTGTATGATCCAGGTTTCAAGAAAAGGTCTGTTTTGTAGTGCATACTACGGCATGCATGATACATGTACACATGCACACAATGTCATAATCGTGTTACGTACATTGTCATGTATAAGTGTGTATGTGTATGCTGCTGGAATATACTTTCATCTTTTTCTCAATCATTAAAATCGTTATAGCTACCTGAGAACATTACTGGAGCCTCTCAATGAGTTGGTGGATAGACTGGTAGAAAAGCTCAAGGCTCTAGCGGATGGAACAACATCTATTCCAATGAGACTTCAGTTTGGTGAATTCACATTGAACGTGATTAGCAAGGTACATGTCTGTAGGGTGTGCAATGTTGTAAATGTTCCATGGTATGCTTACTTATTACTGTTTGTACAGATAACATTTGGGTCTGACTTTACTCAGCAGTTCAGTGAGATAGAACGTGATCACAATATCCTAAAAGAAGACTTTGTAGTGGTTGTTTTCAAAGGACTTGGCTTGTGTCTACGCTTTCCTGGATACCAAGTAAGAACACAATTACGTATAATTTATATTATTATGCATACAGATTCATGGATATCACACTTCGTTTTATTTTATAATTACTACGATATTAATATGTGGTGAATTATCAGGGTAACATAATCACCTGATTAAAATGCTTTTTGTTTTATCATAGTATTTCCACCCATTCAAAGCAGCTGAGTACAGGAGAATGTGTCGTTCCATCAGAGCCATTGGCAGAGACTGCATCAAGAATAGAATTCAGATGATTCATAATTGTGAAGTTTTACCAAATGATATACTAACCCTTATCCTTCAAATAGCAGGTGAATGGTATAATAATATTATGTTGTGCACGACCCTTAGCTTGCTTAGTACTTAATTTTTGTCACTTTATTCACGAAATTCAGCAACTGAAAAGAGTGTGGAGATTGAAGAGTTGGTTGATGATTTCGTCACATTCTTTACAGCTGGTCAGGAAATTACCGCAAGTATGCTGACGTTTGCTCTAGTGCTGACACTCCAGCATCCAAATGTTTTGGAAAGGTGAAATTTGTAATGTCACATTTAAAGAGGTTAATATGATCCTACAAACATCTACAAACATAATATGCAGAGTGCTATCGGAAGTGGATTCGGTCCTGGGCACTAAAACTAATGTTGAATATGAAGATCTGCAAAAACTTGAATATACTGAACAGGTATCACTATACCGGCCATATACATGGTTGATAAAAGGGCTCAGAAGGGCCATCAAACTGTCAATTCTTGAATTGTACCAAAATCCGATGGTTTTCTATTTCTAAGCATGCACTTGGCAATTGCCGATGGCTTCATGGCCACTATAGCTATGCGTGTACATACATTATAGCTATAGCTAGTACTACAATATCAATAATAGTGGCTTAAATGATCCTACAACCATCATAGGTACTTAAGGAGACAATGCGGCTGTATCCAGCATTAGAGGGTGTGTCCAAGATGGTAGCACCAGGTGGAGTGACTCTTTCTGGCCATTTCATTCCTGGTGGAACCAATATTATGGTAAAGCGGGGTATGAAGCACACTCCTATGTCGTTACTCTCTCTCTTCCTCTCCCTCTCCCTTTCTCCCTCCCTTTCGCTCTCTCTCTCTCTCCCCCTCCCTTCAGCTATGTTCATCAGCAATGTGTCGAATGTCAAAGTACTTTGATCATCCTGAAAGTTTCAATCCTAGCCGATTTGATGGAAAGATTAAGCAGTAAGATTGAGTCTGCTGCGTCATGATTATTCATACAGTGTATCTCTTGCATCTCCTGTACAAGAATAACATTACTTTTTTTTCCAGGCCTAGTTCATTTGTCTACTTTCCCTTCGGACTGGGGCATCGCTCTTGCTTAGGAAAGCAATTTGCTATGGTATAATAGTGTGCTATACTTACATCAGCATCAGTGATAGTTAATAATTTTTTTAGATCATGTCCAAGATCGCATTTTCAAGAGTGTTTCAGAATTTCAAGTTCACTCTTCCCGAGGGCTATGAGCTAATTGCTGCACAGAGGGGCACTATTCAAACTAAGGACAATGTGCACTGTACTTTAGAAATTCGTCATCCAGAGTAGATCGCAATCGCCATTACATCATGCATAATTGTGATTCAGTTTGTGAGTTAAAATGTAATGATACTTTCTCTTTAAGTCATTAATGTTGATAGATAATAATTATACTGTACTGTAGTTCTGTCCACAGGAATGCCTGTAGTCTGCACCAATTCAAGCTCTATAGATCTTAGCCAAGGTGCAGCCTGTATTAATAATAAGCAAAAACCACAATAATACTGCAATTACGCCCCCCCCTTGCACATAATAAGCCCCCTGCATTTTAGCTCAAGTTCCTACATAATATTATAGGTAGTTTGTCTCGCATATAAGTCCCCCCAATAGTAAAATGTAGATATTTAGAGTCCATAAGCCAATAAAAACCGTAGCTATAGCTAGCAAACTAGCTATTTGTGTCATATTATTATGCCTTACTTCAATTGTTATTTCTTGAGTTTTGCCCAATAATTTAATTAACAGCCAGAGAAAGTACAGAAATCATGCACCCACGTGGTATTCGCCCAATGCTAGCATGCACAAAGGGGGCGGGACGTATTTGTGGGATTCTACAGTATTATTATTATAATTATTGCACAATCATGAATGTTTTACCACCAGTATTAGCTATATGAGTTCCAACGGTGTTACTATGATAATCATAATTATAATACGTAAGCATGCATATATAATAGGAGTAAGTTTGTGAAGTCACAATCCTCTATCTAAACTGTGATCATAATAATAATATATTATTATTATGTATGAACATGGGTCAACACAATAAATAATAAAGCTAAAAGAACATAATATTATATTGACTGATGGTTGTGATGAAACACTGTCTAGATCTCCAATGACCATCATTTCACTGTTCGATACCATTACCGCCATGCAGCAAAGCTGAGCTGATGGCACGTTATCAACAAATTCCCACATACTAGTGGTTTGATTGTACCGGTAGACACCTGAATTCGCTATATTTTGGTAGTTGGTACTTACAGACTCTGATTGACCTACTGTACATACTACAATTGCAAGCTCTGGGGTTGTTTCTCTGATATTGACAGTGCAAAGGGTAGAACACATACAATTATTGGCTGGTACGCTGGAAATGCTGTGCCAAACGTCTCGTCTTTGTTGTACTGATCCGAAAGAACTGGATTGAAACAGATCGGCTAGTGAGCAAGCTAGAACGGATCGTGGTTCTATACTTCCTGCCTCGTCCCCCCATCCTCCAAGCAAGTAGACTCTGTCTCTACAGACAGTTAGTGACGTACCATTGAAGGGGTATGGAAAGCTAGCAACTGTTGTCCATTCTAAACTATCTGTGTCCATCACTTCAACTACATTTAGGAATTTATCGCCCCTCTGACCTCCAGCCACAATCAAGAAGTTATCCGTAGAAGCTGCAATTGCATTGTATCTCTCTGTAGGCATTGGTGGATGATGATTTAGCAGCCATTTTGGCTGTTCACCATCAAATTTGAGGCAGTTTAGTGTATTCGTAGATTTCCGTAGATCTCTAGAAATTCCACCAATGGCCGTAATGAGGCTTTTTACTATAGCTGGAGTGCTACCTTCATAGGGACAGTCGGGTAATCTACACCAGTGCTTGGAGGTTAAGTTGTATGAAAACAATCCACCATCAGCACCCATGAAGTACACCACACCTCTGTTCACAACAGCAGCTCCTCTTCTCATCGCCATTGGTGAATCAGTCTGTTCACTCCTCCACGTTAACTCCAGTTTGGAAGTATGAGAGAATGTGTGTGCACCTTGTGATTGTAAATTTGCTGACAATGCAGACTGAAGCTGCAATTGTAGCTGTTCTATCTGCCTATGTAGTGTGGCGTTCATTCTCTGTAATTCTGCAACGTCATTTAGTAATATATCTGTTTCATTCTCCTTTTGCTGAAGCTGTTGGGAACTTTGCACCTCCAATTCTCGAATTTCTCTCGCCTTTGCTACCCTTAATTCCACAATTTGTCTCTCGAGCTCGTCTATGCTATCGCTGTGACTCGATTTGGCTGCTGTGTGCATGCAGTCGTTCGACCATACTACTCCTTTAAGATTCTCTAGCCTCTCACAAAGGTCACTGGCTGATGGTCGGTTAACTTCCTCATGGTTGAGACAGTCCATCACCGTAGTGAGGAATGGATGAGCTGGATCTATCAGATCAATATGATTCTTTCTTCTGTCTCGCTCAAGTACTGGCATTTCGGTATCCCCAGTGGGAGAATCAGGGAATGGGACTAGCTTCGTGCGAGGCTCAGGATTCGGCCACAGACGGGTGCATACCTGAATCATAATAACACCAATAGCGAAGCAATCCATTTTCTGGGTATAGGTAGGTGGCTCTCTGAGTGCTTCTGGCGGCATGTATACCATTGTTCCCGGAAACGCAGTACTGGGTGTTGTGGTGGCAGGATCTACAAGCTTGGACGTGCCAAAGTCGGTGACTTTAGCTCTTCTATCAGCGATGATCAATATGTTATTGCTGGAGAGATCTCGATGAATGATGCCATTTGAGTGGAGATAAGCTATAGCTAGAGCTATATCAGTGCAGATGCCCACCTGAACTCCATAGAAGAGTGGTTGTCGGGATTTTTCAAGCATCGTGGTCAGATTCTGATCAAGCAGTTCCATCAGCAGCACTGGTAGTCTCGACTCTGGGTCTATAGTCATCCCAAGATATTGTACAATGTGTCACTGTGGATGTCTTATGTTACCGAGAAACGTACACTCTTGCTCAAATCTCTGCATGACTTTCCCAGCTCCAGGGTCTAGTGGATCTAGAATAGCGGAGTGGAGGATTTTAGCAGCACAAGGAAGTTGATCACATTTTGCCTTATAGACAGCTCCATATGAACCATTGCCTAGTGGCTGACTCTTGTCTATGTGGAACTGGTGATACCTAAAATTGACTTTATCCATATCGACCATCAATGTACAATAATCACAACCAGTGAATCTACTCAATATATTATCTTACTGCCTGATATAGTATAAACTGTGACTTGTGTACATACACAACGTCAATGTTGTAACAATGTAAGGATGCCTGATTCACTGTGTAATTTCCCTGACAACAACAAACATGACAATGATCGTAGCCATACCTTACAAGTTACATAACATACCTTAGTGAGATTAATCACAGCAGCACTTGCTTAGGCATTCCCTACCTAATTGCATTATAAACCCTAGTAGTGTGAACTCTCCAATGTGCGCATGCGTACATTGGTTTAGTCCCATTCCAATGGTAATAGCTATAGCTCCCGAAGCTCCGGGATGGGACCGGTAGAAACAGGGCGGGGCACGACATGCGCTTGCATCATCAAATTATCCAGTAGCTACATGTAGACACAAACATGCCAGAAGCTATCTCGGTTTTGTTATACGTGGTGGGTGCAGTGGTACTCTTGTTGGTGCTGGCATTTCTATCCTTCACTGGTTATCTAATCTACGTCCACTGGAAGTACTCCCACATCCCTCAGCCAAACAGACCAAGGTGAGCCCTTTTTATGTAGGTACACAATTTACTAAAATTAGTTCACTGATCCGATTTACTGAGCTCTATTATCAGTGGTACTGCCACTGTGGTATATCACTGATAATGGGTAGTCTTGAACGTGTACTGAGTGGTGATGCAATACATCCAGTGCTGCGGAAAAGGGAGGGGTCTAAATTTGAGACTAAGATGACGGACTCTATCAGAATAACTATTGTAATTTTTGGTACTGTTTTCATTGGTTTCCTCTTTAATACACCAATCTGGCCAACTGTGCTGACCTAGTTTGTATTACACATCCCAGTCATCTTCTAAGTCACTATCCTTCATCATTAATTTTCATCTTAATTTCAGCTTCTACCTTGGCCACATGCCTGATGCCCTTCGTGCTCAGAAGGAGGCTGGAAATGATGAAATAGTTCCTGTAGGGCTTGTTTTGTATTGGTTGGAACAAGTCAAAAGTTCTGTGGCCGTGATCTTTGTCCTACATAGACCGATTGTATTCACCGTTGATCCGGAAAATATCAAGGTACTGTTAAAGCAATGCACGTATTTATCTATCTAGGACAAAACTTGATATTGAGCATCAATTTTCAGTCACGCAAATCATCAGGAAAGGGTTGGTATTTTAGATAAGTGTGATGTAGAGGAGGGAAAAGCTGGGTTCCAACCGTTTGATATTATAAAATTATGGTACCTTTACAATAATATTATAGACAATTATCATGCGGCCCGAGGTGAACAAGGATAAGTATTTCACAGATAAGGTTGGCTACGTTATGGGTCAGAGGTGAGTGCACTATACACTATGCACGCATGACTGTATATACTATTTTCTTCTATTGCTTGCAGATTTATGGGAAATGGACTTGTCAGTATACCAGACTACCAGACTTGGAAACCCAGACGACAGCTTTACGATCCTTCCTTTAGAAAAAAGTAGGAGCAAACACACCCAAAGTTTTTTTAATAAGTATGCACGTAGATGTACATGTATGCCTACAATGTATATTATACTCTATCAAATAAAAATCCACTATTGCTTTTCATTGGGTGCTTGAGATCCTTACTGCCATCCCAGGGCATTGATCTACTTAATAAAATGCAGTATACTAATTTTTAAGTTGTATTGCTATGGTCTGTAGTTACTTGAAGACTCTGCTGGAGCCGTTTAATGAGATGGTGAACAGGTTTCTAGAGCAGATCAGACCACTTGCCAATCGAGAGGAAGCTGTTCCAATGAAGCATCACTTCGGAGAGTTAACTTTAAACATCATTAGCAAGGTTAGTTAATATTATTACCAGACAAATGTCTTCAATGAGGATGGATACCTGTGCCAAATTAAAGTATACCAATGTTTGTCAATGGCTGCTTGAGACCCTTACTATCATGTTATTTGATTCAGCACCAATATTTTTTACGGTGGCCAAGGGCTGCTGTTCAGCTGCGGCTGGCCGCCGCAGCCAACGCCATTGGGCCGTGCTTTGCCAAAATTTTTAAGTCAATATTTGATTTATGAATGGTTAACTTGAAAAGTACTATTACTCTACACCACATGCACACAATATATTATGTTCCATCCGGATGGATTGTAACGGCGATGAAACGGGCTCAGCTTCGTTTAAAATCAAATGATACTGGCCAAACCCCCCCCCCCCCCCCCCCCCCCCCCCCAAAAGCCAAGAACAATGCTTTATGTAGGTAAAGGTCGTCAACCGCACATGCCTATCATTATGCAGCACAGACCTCAGAAAGGAGTGAGCAAGCGAAGCGAACTCACTCCTATTATTATAGCTAGCAAAGTATCTACCATGGCCAGGTGATGAACCATTTGACTTTTTATGTACTTCTGTAGGTTGCATTTGGTATTGAGCCCACGGAGGTGTGGAATGATGAGACACTAGGACTAAAGAGGGTGAAAAGCAATGGCACAATCTCCTTCCTCACGGATCTCGCTTTCAGGGGTTTGGGCAAATACGTATCCTATCCCTGGTATCAGGTGAGCTGCATAATAATATTATTACTATACTGTGGCATAGTGTTCCTGATCCCAGCCCAGGCCTTTCAACATTACCCCCCTCCCCCAAAAAAAACAAAAAAACAGAAGCATACATACCTCAATAGAGACGTGATAATCATTTAATTATGATCGTAGTTTAGGGTAAGCGGACTATCGTTTTCAGTAGTGCATAACTTGAGTGTATTATTGTCCATAGTATGTGCATCCGTTTGAAGCCGAAGACTACAGAGAAGCAATGAGAGCTCTAAGGAAGATTGGCAGAGACTGCATCAAGAAAAGGATAGAGATGGTGAAGAGTGGAGAGCAAGTTCCGAATGATATTCTCACTCAAATTCTTCAAATGGCCAGTAAGAATCATAACATACATGTAGCTACATGTACATACAACGCATAAATTTGTAGCTAGTATAGATTAGGCTATCCTTTTTGAAATATTTTCCAGCATACAAAAGTACATAATAATTATTATTAGTGTGGAAATAATATGACAGAAGTGCTATATAGATGGCTCTAGTCCAGATACTGTTTGTGTTAACTTCGCAGCTACTAGCGAGGGTGTGAACATCGAAGAGCTGGTTGATGACTTTGTCACTTTCTATGTCGCCGGCCAGGAGACTACGTCCAGCCTTCTCTCCTTTGCACTTGTCCTCACCCTACAAAACCCACATGTGCTAGAGAGGTATACCTAGCTATGATATAATATAATTAATTTTGTTTCTCGCATATACGATGCTCTATATGTATGCCCAAGAGTATTCTTGGTATGCCCTGTTGACATAGGCTTGAGTCTGAAGTGAGCGATGTCCTTGGTGATAGGGACTGTGTGACCATGGAAGATCTGGAGAAGCTGCAGTACACTGAACAGGTTTATATGCTAGCCAATCATTCATAGCTTAATATTATGTGTGTTATGTCTTTGACAGGTCTACATGTGTAATAATTACATTATGTGATATGAAGGTACCCAGGGGTATTATACATGTACATTCCTACAGATTTTGAAAGAGGCACTGAGGATGCATGGACCAGCATTTGGTACAGCAAAGTGTTCACCTCCGGAGGGAATTACTCTCAATGGGTACCACATTCCAGGAGGGACAGAACTATCGGTACAATTATACCCAATAATTAACGTGTTACATGTAAAACTTCCTACAGTTGCCCACAGCTGTGATGTGCCGAATGCCGCAGTACTTCGATGATCCAGACACTTTTAACCCAAGTAGATTCGATCCAGAGAATAAAAAGTAACAATCTCATCATCTGTGCACTTGTTTTGTTTTATAATATTATTATTCAATAGTGTATAATATTATTATAATAAGAATTTTTCTTGCAGATGGAGGCCAAAATAGCATTTTCTCGACTCTTCCAGCAGTACAGAATTTCGCTCCCTGAAGACTATGAGCTGGTCCCTGTACAGAGGTTCACAGTCCAGGTCAAGGACGACATACCTTGCTCAGTCAAAACCAAAGAGTAACTATCACGTATACTGAACCATGGTATGCAACATATCAAATTATAATCATTATAAAATATTATAATACGTAGTTAAGATTAAAATTGAAATACTTAGAATAGAGCCTGGGATGAAGTTAATGGACATACATGTAGTGAGGATTTTGATGCTATATAATATTATGTACTTTGAATTCATTATGAAATCATGTATACATACGTAATAAGGACTTGTTCCATGATCTGGCATGCCAGTTACATGTAGTCTATACTTCACAGTTTGGTTGACCTCTCATCCTCAGTTAACTGATCACAGATGAAGCTGTTTGTAAGGATGTAGTCGTTGGGTGTGGCCACTTTTGTGCTTAACTCCACCTCCTCTGTTGTACTACTGCTTCTCTCAGAGTCTACAGAATTAATCTGTTAATTATTCAAGCACACTTTACAAATGTACATGGGCCGTTAGATTCTTAGCATGAACTTAAAACTATTTGCGGGTATTTCTGTTCGAAATGTACCACATTAAGTAATGAAATCCCAATGCTTAGGCCATATAAAATAACTTACTTGATTCTCATCCACATTTTTCCAAAAAATAGGGGCGGGAGGAGGCATTTTATTTTTATTTTTTACTCATCAGGACACTAGAAAGAGCAGTATCTGGAGCATATTTTCGAGATATTTGGTAAAGGGTTGCTACTGCGCACGCGCGATAGCAATAAAATTCATAGAGGCGGCCTGTAAAAATTGGGACGGGCGGGGATGAGAATCAAGTAAGTTACTTTATATGGCCTTAGAAAGAGGCAAATGTTCATGTATTCTATGCCCATTTGTTGCTGTATAACCCTTGCCAAAAATTAGATCCAAAGCTATTAATTTTTGCAGTAAATAGATGATAGAGGTGCCAAAGAATTATGGTAATCTCCTGTACATTATGTAAATAGATGGACATTACCTTTATCCTTTGTATCTGTCAATGGATTATTGTCAGGCAGAGGTGTACGTGTTGTGCCGTCAGTAGGAATAGATCTTGGTAGGTAGATGATATTGAAAGTGAAAGTATTCTCAGTTGGTGGTGTGGCTCTTATCTCATCGTCCATTATTCTGTGTGACTTGTTATCACACGAATTCAGTGGTACCATGGATAAAGGCCTGTGCTGTGAAGAGGAATTTTCAATTTCTGTAGCACGGCTCTGTCCTAGATCTTCCTTGCTAGCTATAGATGTACTGGACGATTCTTGATTAATTTTGTCGTATGAAGGGGTTGGTGTCCTGTTCTGAGATGACTGTATGTATGATAATATTATTGTATTTAAAAGATCAATACTATCTCATAATATAGTTGAAATGGGGCAGTATGCATGATGCATAATAATATTAGTAATAGTTATATCTGTGTGGTATCAATTAGCGTGTGTATGCTTCCTGTACCTGTGTAAACCAAGTCTGTAGTGTGGTCTGTTGTAATTGGCCATAGTGTGTATGCATACAGCTAGCCAGCTGGCTGCATTCTTGACTGGTGAAAACCTTGGTCACCTATTCCCTCCCTGCACTTAACTGTTACCTCAGTATCAACTACACAGTACTACTGTACACCCTAAGGGGGTTAATATCGCACACTTAGCAGTGCGATATTAAGAATAATTGTCCTACAAAACTATGTAAAATGGATATAATCCTAGCTATTGTCTAATTAATTTTTAATCGTAAAGAATCTCATGTGTGCCAGACTCTCTTACTCTCTTGCATGAGAGTAAATGACCCTACATATCTATCAGCCCAGATAGCTAATCCATGCCAGTCTAAGTGCATTCATACATTTGTAGACTAGCTAGTGTAGGTCACTCACTGCCATGTTGAAGTCATTTTCAGTCAGTGGTGTGGCTCCCAACTGTGGAGTAGCCCCGCCACCGATCAGGAATGACCTGTGTGACTCATCATCACACGATTCTGAATTCTGTGGTGCTGTGGGTAACTTGTGTTGGGAATAGGAATTTTCAATTTCAATTGCCCGGCTCTGCTCAGCCTCTAGGTGGTAGCCTTTGCTGGCTGTGTTGGATGATTTTCGGTCGATTTTATTGTACAAAGGGGTCACAATTGGCGTCTTATTCTGAGCGGACTGTGGGTGTGTAAAAAGGTGCATGAGTAATACATGTAGGCATGGATCATACGAGTCTATAATATTATGATGTTCACCCAGCTATATAATATGACTTCCAAATGAGAGCTGTTTGCCGAATTTAATGCTCGCTAATGGTGTACCTGTAGCCAGTATAATAAAATTATTATGTATAAGTCACTCACTAGGCCTGTTCCAAGCGTTTTGTCTCCAAAGTGCTTGCTGAGAAAGTCTGACTCAGCAACTTTGGCCTTCCACCATTTAGTGTAGTTCTCCTTCACCTGCTTTGATAGCAGGACAAAGATGACAAAGATAAAGACACCTTGGAAGGCAACAAAGATGGTGAAGATGTAAGCAAGGGTAAAGAGCTCTTCAATTTCTATCACCAGAAATCCAATGATCCACGTTATGCCCATCACCACAGTCAGAGAGATGGAGGCTTTTATCCATTGTCTACATGTCATGTGATGAAGGAAGAATGTTGATTGGGTGATGTGTGCAGTGGGAGAGAGACTCGGAGGGAGAGGGAGAGGGAGGGGGAGGGGAGAGGGAGGGGGAGAGGGAGAGGGAGAGAGAGAGAGAGAAGGGGGAGAGGAGAGAGAGAGTTTGAGAAAATTTAAAACTGCTCACTTGATTTCGTGAGTTTTCTTATCGGTATGTTGCCTCTTCTGGTGTCTATACATGAGGATGATAGCCATGATGAAGAAGCCAATGTTAGCCAGGAAGATCAGTATCACTGGAGCAAGGACGGACCACACAAACGATGTGTGAGGACTCAAATAGCAACTATGAAAAAGAAATCCTATTCAGTGGCAAAATTTAATCTCCGACAATTGCAGAAATCACTTACGCCTGTTCATAGCCATAGTCATAAGGATGGTGCTTTCTGTAGTGTTCAGTTCTAACAAAGCCCAGAGGCAGAGTGAGGGCACCCATGTAGAGCAGAGGTAAACCTATCATGATTTTCATATGTATAAAAGAGCCGTTGACCATGCAAGTACTTCATGCATCACATACCATAGCTGGCGATGGTGAAGGCTGCAATGTATCTAACATGATGCGTAACAAAGACCCTGACCAATTCAACATAGAGTACCATGCCCTCCATCAGCATCCACATGAAGGAGACCAGGAACCAGTAGTGGAGAAGAACAGCAACTGAGCGACAGCCGATGGGAACTCCACCTCCCTCTCCCAAACGAGGCTCAACTCCTGCCACAAATATGATCTGAGCAATGCCCAGAGTCACACACAACTGGATGTGAATGTAGTTACGCATTGTACGAAGTGGTCTGTGATCATAATAATTATGAAGATATCTCGTGACCAATGAAAGGCAATAATATTATTGGCACAATAACTCACTTCAGGAACACAAAGACAAAAATGGTTGCTGCCATGGCAACCAGTGAGATAGACACGCCAATGTAGCCAGTTATCTGTAAAGCTAAGATTTGAGCTTGTGGAAGGTCATTTAGAGGTCGTGCACTGAGCAAGATGGCAAAGTGAGTGAGATGGTTACAGTGACAGACTGTAGAGTTAGGTGTGCTAAAGTTGGTCTCACAGCCATCTGTGGACCACTGACCACGAGACAGAAGTGAATCCGGCTGTTGATCACTGAGTTATGTGAATTGAAAGCATTGTTATGCATGTAGCTAAATGAAACATGCACTGTGCATGCACACATGCATGTAGCTAGCATAGCATAAAAGTTTATCGGTATAATATAAATAATATTATACTATAATACATATCTTATCAAATGGGATGACATTCCATACATTGTATAGTAATCCACTACAAGAAAAATTAATTACATATGTACATGTAGTTGTGGGAAATGGTCTATGAACTCCAAACAGTTCCTACGTGTATCAGAATTAACGAACAATTAGTACTAGCTAGCCAGTAAAAATAAACACTGTTTCAGTGTGTACTAAACTTACAATTTCCAGAAGACACATGTCACGTTTATTTCCTCGAATTCATCGTCCTCTAAGAGGGCCTATACCAATTTGTGAGGAAATCACTGTATATTACCATAATATTAAATACATTAGTTATGATGGAGCCTATCTTGACTTCTAAAGAGCTAGCAACAGTATTTTCAAAGAAAGCAACACAAATTGCAACATAGGACAGAGTATGTTCAAAGCTTACTAATCCCTTTTTTTGTAAGGATTCTGAAACCGCAAGCATAAAAAGCTAGTGAGCAAATGTTTATAGTGCAGGAGGGCTGTGTGGAACCACAATAATAATATTATGTATAACATAATATTATTAGGCATGCTTTCGATTATTGTTTACAATAGTAATTATTATAGTAGCATGAATAAACCAACTGTGTCATACGATATAGTAAAGCATGAGTAAACTGACCACATCATAGGGTGTGTGAGTGAAGGTGGCTTCCACTGGAGTGGTGAGATTTGAAGTGGTGCAGTTGATACCATCACACTGAGGGCTGATGGAGATAACAGGAGAGGCCAATCGTAGTATGAGGCTGTCCATGTCACTATGCATAATAGGGCCAAGTCAAGTGCATGTAAGCAGTATTATAATTACATAGTGTGTGGGATGTGTACATCAACCATCAACAATAGGACAATTTAATATTATTAGCTCATCTGTAGCTATTAAGTCGTTTCTTTATGCAGACCTCAAAATTTAAATACATGTAACCTTAAGTCAAGTATATCATGCATATACAGTGTGTGGGACATGTACGTGAACCAATTAATATATGTAGTATACAGTATATCATTCACTACTACTCCAGAGAGAATGCATAACATGGCATGAATAATTAACCAGTACTTCCTCACTTTATGGCAGTAATAATTGTCCCTAATCAAGCCAATTATGTAGACATGTGTAGGGGGTTGCTTTCTAGATTATCAAGAAAAGTTTCAAATTTCTCTTCCTCATAATTCATATCAAAGCTGCTTGTGTGGATTTCAGCCAGTTAGCTACTTACCCATTATTCATCTCTACTCCCTCTAGGCTTTCTGGTAGTAGTCCTGACATGTTCCGATAAAGAAAAGAAACCACTTGCACACTTTCTCTTCCTTCAACACTTGCTATCACTTCTCTTGGAATACTTATCCTGGCATTTTCCCCCTCAATGAGTGATATACTCTCATTAATATTGTTAGTTGATGCCTCTTCAACTCTTAAGACTGCAAGGGAGAGAGAGAGCATTCTAGCTACACTTATATGCACCTCAATTTCTGGTGTGGATGCCAGTTTTCAGGCATGCATGCTTTGTATAATACTGGTATCCATATTATATACACAGCAAATATTAAGTGGATCACATTAATGTAATAATTATTATGATCCACTTGTCTTTGTAGGTACTATAATAATATTATTATAGTTGATTATAGCTACGTATACCATTATCCAAACATGCAGCTCTCTTAGTGCTCATTGGACTTGAGGTACAATAGACTAGAAGTAACTGTTATGAACTATCTTACTGATATTATCATTTTGTACAAGTGAGTGGATTGCATCATGATTGTTCAAAGCAAAATCTTCCAGTATTTGGAGCAGTGTACTGCCAGCAGTGAAATCTTCTGGTGACTGAAGACAAGAATATTAATATCACTGTTCATAGTAGATCTAGCTAGATTTAGCTAATACTTACGATGAGTCCTTACTTTAAAGTTGGTTTGAGCAATATCCAACAGTCTACTGGAGACTAATAGAGCCAACTGCAGTGGTTTTCATGTGTATATATTGTGTCATAATAATATTACAGTGAGTATGTTGTGTACATGTACATAGTTCATGCAAGCAACACTGAAATAATTATAATTCTAGCTATACCTCAGTAAAACTCAGATCAACTGTCTGATTCCCAACATCTCTGAGAATAGAACTTAGGTTGTAGGCGGTGACAATTAGTCTCTGCATGTCTAAAGACTCAAGTAAATGGAAAAGCATTGCAGACAGTGTCAGTGGGGAAGATGGTGACAGTGATGACGGTGGGGGAAACGGTGATTGCGACGGTGACAGTGATGACAGTGGGAGAGATGGTGACAGTGATGACAGTGGGGGAGACAGTGTCAGTGGGGAAGATGGTGACAGTGATGACGGTAGGGGAGATGGTGACAGTGATGACGGGGAAGACGGTGTCAGTGAGAGAGTTTGTGATGGTGGGGAAGATGGTGTTTTCATCTCACTAGCATTATCTTGACAGAATCCAACAATCACAGTATCGTCACCCCACTCTGGTACTTCATCAGTATTGAATTTAAATGGTTCCATGAGGGTAAGATTTCTGCCATAGAATTTCCTGAGTGAGAGATGATAAATTAAATGTGGTGCTAAGAATGTTAATTGCTAGCTAGCTAACATAAGATCCTACTTCACTTCTCCGCTGGTGAGAGTGGCTGTCAAATTAGCCACTGCCCAGCAGTCACAGAATCCTCCATGGTGCTCCCTAGCCCTCCGGATGAAGCGAAACCAAAGATGATTGAAGGTGCACTGATTCAATCTCCCGATCTGATCTCTTAAATCTATCATCATGTTGTAGGATGTATTAAGGTTTGTCATTATGGATGTAATTGGATCTCCTATACCACCTATAAATTATAAATGCAATAAAGCCACTTTGTGTAACACTTTATTAGGGTTTTTTTTAACCCCTTACCTGGATTGAGCTCAATATTCACCCAGTTTGAATTCTTCCACTGATACTGTAACTGTAGAATACTGGGGCAATCTGAAGAGCTAGCTGTAATTAGTGTGTATTGGATTTGTGTGATACTGTTCAAGCAGACAGTAGAAACTTCTCTGCTAGTGATACACCCAGCACAGTCTGGTGGCTTTCCAGTTTCTGTACTGGAACTGAATTCTAGACAAGAGTCATTAAGTCCTCCACAGTTCTGCTGCTGCTTAACATCTCTTATAGGTCTGGACCATTTTTCAGAGCTGCATTAATTCAGTTGCTATTAAAATTTTTAGAATGTCTATTGTTATTATACTCACCTTAAATTTTTATCTTCTGTTGAAAAGTGATCCTGAAACAGTAGCAGCTGTTGTGTGTCATTCACTATGATTGATACATTATAAATGTAGATGACATCATCCTCATCCATACTATTCATGGGATCATTTGCTACAGTCTGCAGCCACCTAAACTGCCAGTTGAATAGCCCTTTGTCTGTTTGATTATCGAATACTCCAGATCCACAAAGTTTGATGTTCGTTTTGCTCAGATTTTTAGAAACAGTAGAATTCACGGGATACCCTCTTAATGTTAGGAGCCCATCATCTGTGATACTTCCAAGATTGATGTCGTGAACGGTTCTGACAGTTGACTCAATGGCTGAGAAAAACCATAATGGAATCCATGTCCCCCCTCCATTCTCATTATTACGAAAGGATAATTCAAACCCTTCATCAAAAGAATCGAGATTTCTGAATATGTATGTAAACATGACTTTCCTGCAAATGGGGACAAAGAAACCAGCAGGTAAAATTTCTTCAGAAAGCATAAATCATGCGTAGAATAATTTAAATGATAAGTAGCTAAACTTACAGATAAGAGTCTTCTTCCTTACATTCTTCATTCATTTGAATATTATGCTGTTTCTGTTCAGTAATAACTGTGAACGAGTCACTTGAGTGGTGGTTGCAGGATGGCCTGTCAGGGTGTGTAAATCCAGTGAAAAACCCTCTCTCCAAACTGGCACTGCCTCCACACACATAAGGTTGCAAGCAGTCTGTGACAGGCTGAGAAGCTGAAGAGCCCGAACCCAAACTTCCCGAGCCAGTAATATTATCGTTACCACTGGCCATGGCAGTAGTGCTCCCCCAAGAATCTTCACCACTAGTGCTGTTTTCTGAGACATCACAAATTATTATTTGCCTGAGAAAAACGGCATCAATAATTAAGGGGGCTTGTCCAAAGTCCTTGTGGAAAAATTAACGTCATTATGACATTAGGGGGGGAGGGGGTCTTGGTCCATGACGTTTTACAACTGCATTGTCAGCATATTTTAGCTTTAGTTGTGATTATGCATTCTTGTGGTTGAACAAGTCTGGACACACCTCCAGCAGTGTCAGAATTTGCATTTTTGTGACAGCTGTATCAAGCACTACCTAGCTGAAAGTGTACATGTAGCTACAGGCAAGCAAGAAACTGTTAAAAGAAGCACAGGTATGCAGTGAATCCATGAAGACATAGCTAGCACTGTAGAGTGCAAGTGAATATCGACTGTGTAGGCTAAATGGAGCAGAATCAGAGTTTCAGTATTGAATCTATGCTGAAATGCTGTGACGTTAAGAGAGGGGGGGAGGGGGGTAAAATGTTAACGTCATAATGACGTTAATTTTTCCACAAGGACTTTGGACAAGGCCCCTAATTTTAACTGGAATGCAATATCATGGATCATAGTGAGTGTGTTGTGGCTATAACATTAGATATTATATTCTTTAATAATCTTTCCAATGTGCCAGCTAGTGCTTACTGTTTTTTAATGGTGTTCACAATGTCGCCACTGGAGTTGAGTAGCAGAATATCACAGGCCAGACCCCAACAGTCACAGTAGCCTCCACGATGATTAGTTTGGATAAACCGAAGCTGAATACCTTCACCATCTCCAACTTCAAAATCAGATGGAAAGGTTCCCTGTCTGGTGTGCAAGGTGGGGGATGCCATATCAGCAGCAAAGGTGTCGCTTGTTGCAGTTTTATTGCATAGCTGAGTGTCACTTTCTGAAAATATTATGTTGACAAATGGAAATAGAAGAGTTCTAGCTATAGCTATCTATAATATTCGTACAGAATGAGGCAGTATTGAAGGAAATTATACAGTGCGTAAAATTGAGCCACAACAACTAGCTAATAACTAGACTAACCTTTAACGTCCATAGGTTTCTTCAATGGTCGCCAAGGACTAGAATCCATTCCTCTCCACTCAACACGAACGTTGGCAGGGAAGTCGGCGACATTAGAGTATCTGCAACATGTGTCCGTGATTAGCACGAACTCCACACGATACTGATCTTGTGCACAACAAAATAATTGTGCGAATGATAATAGAAGAACCACGCTGACTTGCTTCATCTTGCTAATTGAGCGTACATACAAGAACTCGGGGACTTTAACCGGCAATTGCAGGCCCACCCACTCAATGAATGCTCCGCCCATTATAGTAAAAATTGCTCACTTAACTGCGCATGCTCATAGCCAACAATAGCTTACGCAGGCATAACTTTGAATTCTCAGACTGAAAAGATTGGTATTTTTTTTTTTTATTGTTATTCTGCAATGAAATGCAAGGATACATGAGATAGCCTAAGCTAGTACACAGCATGTAACCTATATTATAACATGATGCACTAGTTAATGATTAAGAGCAAACTTAAAAGCAGCAATTGAGGTACTGGAATGAGCACTTGAGGGTAGAGAGTTCCATGCATTGATAGTACTGGGAAAGTACAACTTGCCAAACTGATTGGAATGGAACTGAATTGGCATAAGTGAATGTTCTCGAGATGATCTTACGGCATAATGGTGGGTCCGATTAGTGAGTGGGGCGTCTGGAAAATAAGTTTGAGCATTAGCTAGCTATTTTAAAAAAGATGGCAAAGTTTTGCTTGGTATCGTCTGGACTTCAGAGATGGCAGGTTGGTTATAGTTAGTAGGGTCTGATAATCCTGGTCCCAAGATTTTGTGCACATTTTAAGTGCAAATTTCTGCACATTTTCAGGGGCAGTAATGTCCTTTTTTAAATAGGGGTCCCAGGCAATGCATGCATATTCCAAGTGGGGTCGGATGAAAGATGTATATAACTTAAGGAGAGTTTCAGATGAGGAATACTTATAAAATTTACGATATATCAGACCCATTAATCTTCTGGTTTTATTGCAGATTTTGGAAATATGTGATGACCACATAGAATCTGAAGTAATCAGGACACCTAAATACTTATAGCTGGACACATGTTTGAGAGGAACATCATTCAACATTAGTACAGGGGGATGAATAGAGTGTGATCTCTTCCGGGAGAGAAGGAGGTAGCAGCATTTGCTAGCATTAAGCTCAAGATGCTTTGATCCAAGACAGGAACTAACAGCAGTGATGTCCTTTTGGAGAATGGTGTAATTGATAGATGATCTAATGATTCTGTAAAGGGTAATATCATCGGCGAAAAGGTTTATATAATTATTGCTATCAGGATGTATTTTGTTTACAACATCATTAATGTAGATGATAAAGAGGAGTAGACCCAGCACTGATCCCTGGGGGACTCCAGATAGCACTTGCAACAGGTTGGAAGAACAGCCGTTAACCACTGTAAATTGCTCCCTATTTGGTATCTGCCTGCATGATCCAATAGAAGGGCAATGTCTTGGAAGTGGTCTGGGACTGAGGTTATTGTAGATCTAATAAAATTTAATATTAGCTATTCAAGCCTGAGCTATCAATAATTATCTTGACATAGTTCTTTAATTTAAAAATTTCATGCAGTACAATGTCGTATCATACTAAAAGGGTATATTATCATTCATGAATCATTAATATATGAACCCTTGACCATCTCCCCAGTAGCTGCAGTGTAATGGTGCATGTGGTAAAAGGTCGTCAATAGAATGCGTACACATCGATCGATGCTGGCCCCAGAAATCGTGGAGATGGCGTCTAAGATCGACTCTCAACCTTGATAGCGACAAGTTTCGATGCTTCAATCACAGAGACGAACTCGACAACACAGTATTCCTTCCGAACTTCAGGTTGGTCACACTGCTGCAGTCGCGCGCGGGCCAGCCCCTTGTGGCAGTGATGCGTGCTATATATAGCGCAAGGCTAGCTTTATTTATCCATGGCATTACGTAAGCCAAGAAAACACGTGAAGTTCAACCAACAGTACTTCTCAGAGAAAGTAGCGCTCGGGTTGTAATCTATTCGCTGGATACACGCGTAAGATACTCTACATATTTACTGATTTTCAAGTCTCAGAAAGGCTCCAGCGAGGCCCTGAATTTTCTCATAATTACCTCATAGATTACACCATAGGTTTCATCATAATTACACTATAATTACCTCATAACCACAGAAAAGTAAATTGCTACTGGGGAGATAATGAACAACTTAGAGACTACGTCCAGAGTCCCTCATGAATACGCCGCCATAAATTCGAACTAGGACACATCGACAAACTGCGCATGCTCCGTATACGCGTACAATATTGGGGCGCGCGGCTTGAGCCGGTTGACCTTCACCTGCCATGTGCTCGACTGAATAGGGAAATCCCCCCGAGTGCGAGCTCGCCAAAGAAAGCGAACCGAGAAAATCGCCATATCTCATCGATAGTCCACGATGTCTTCTACGCTAGGTTCGAATTCTGGGTCCCAACAACCTTTCATGCGCGCTAAACATTTTGAAACAGTTTCACAGGAATTACATCATAAGTTTCATCATAGGTTTCATCATCATTTCATCATCATTTCATCATAATTTCATCATAGCGAGAGCCGAATTCTTTGTTTCTAATTGGGACTCTGGACGTAAATAGGAGGCGGATCATATCTATTGCACATGCCCAGGTTTTGCGCGCGGGAATCATTTCGCTTTGACGACCCTTTCCATTGACTTTGATGGAGTTGCACTCTAAGATGATGAAGTTAGCTTACTGTGCTGTTGTATTATTATCACAAATAATAGATCTAAATATGTGAAGTATTAAGAGTTCTAACTTGCAGATCTATTATCAGATTATATCATCTAACTAGAGCTCTGTAGAGCACATACCCCACGCGCACATTGCGCAATCTATAGATTTACTTTGGTGCATGGCTATGATTAATTCTGTGAACTTGAGAGAAATAATGGAAATGCTGCTTAGTTGTTCCAATGATACTTGAACTCTGCACCCAGACTAGGAAGACATGAACTTGTACCTATATTTTGTTGTAATAATAGTATAGCTATCTTACATGATTGGTTCTATGGAGCTTCAGATTTCAGTCACGAATATTATTTAGAACATCGACGATCTTTACCAGTCATACGCTTGTTAGTTGTGCGCATGAGCAGAAAGCACAATGGCCACAGGGGCGTGTCCAGCGGGGGGGCTCAGGGGGCTGGAGCACCCCCCTAAGGTCTGGCTCAACAGCCAACTTAGTAGCTGTGTGACAACTATTGTTACTAATAAGCAACAACTCATAGCTAAGACCAACAATAAACTTACTGGACTCGCTCTAAACGGCAGTATCTCGTTGCTACTAGGCCTAAAACAGCCTTCTTTGTCATCAAGCTGTCTTCAAGAACGCGTTAATGAGGGGCGTGGTCGACGTTTTGGGGGCGTGGCTAAAAATTTTGCGCGCGTTTGGCTGAGCACCTACCTTCCTCAAATCCTGGACACGCCCCTGGGCCATGCATCATTCATTGATGGGCACTGTCGATAGGCGTGGCTACGGTGGCCAAAATAAAGGCACTATTTGTGACTCTCGTGGACCGTATCCCTCGATTTGACGCACACTGAAGCCATTTTTTCGCCGAATTCGATTGATTCGTTGTACTTACACTTCGCTTAGACGCCTACATCTCGAGATATGGCGATTTTTGTGCTAACGACAACAACAACGACGACGACGACGACGACGACATAACCGATTACTTTACCCCTTGCGCATGCGCGCGGGGGAAAATAACTGTTACACAATAATATTTTACTGTGAAAATGATCATACTGTGATAACGGTGCAAGAAATATTTTACACTACATTGCTTATGAGAATGATGCACATTAAAAAAAGCTTTTTACTGTCTATGTAGTGATTGGATGCTGCTCTTTCTGAATCGGCTTCGCTTGCAGCTGTTCTTCATCCTGATCGGCACCTTCTTTGGCATGCCGATTTGTGATAATTTCACTTTGAGACAGCTCGAATTTTTCTCTAGCTGCTACACTGGCTTCCTGTACTGTGGATTTTGGAGTAGAAGGCACAACAACCTGAGGGATCTAAATGTGCATAAAATGGAATTTTAACTGAAATTGAAGATTAATTTTATTATAATATAATTGGATGAAGTTGCTGACCAATGTAGAGGAAAGGTTTACTTGTCCAAAGTATTTGCTGAGATAATCTGACTCAGAGACCGTAGCCTTCCACCATTTTGCATAGCTCTCCCTCACTGGTTTTTGGAGTAGCACAAACAAGATGAAGATAAAGAGACCTTGAAAAGCCACAAAGATGGTGAAGATGAATGCAAGAGCAAAGAGCTCTTCTATTTCAATCACCAGAACTCCAATGATCCAGGTTATGCCCATCACCACTGTCAGAGAGATGGAGGCTTTTAACCAATTCCTGTGTACAATAAGTAAAATGTACGTAGCTATCAATATATCTTCATCTTGCTATAAAATGTAATGTACTGTAGTTAGCTATAGCTTACCAAACTTGCTTGAATTTATCTTTGTGTTGCTCGGTTCTGTTCTGATTTTTATACTTGATAACAAGGGTCATTATAAAGAATCCAATGTTAGCCAGTAGGATCAGAATCACTGGGAGAATGAGTGACCAAACAAATGAGCTTGTGGGATTCAGATAGCAGCTGGATGTACAATGATATAATATTATTATTGCATGTATGTGAAGGGAAGATCAAACTCACGCATGCTCATAGCCATAATCATAATTTCGATTTTTCCTGATCTCCTCACTCCTAGCAAAGCCCAGAGGCACCGTGAGACCACCAACGTAGAGCAGAGGCAATCCTGGAGGAATTTATGGGAGATAATTCTCTAGGCAGTAGTAGCTAGTGCATTTTCCACACTTATACCGTAGCTGGCGATGGTGAAGGCTGCAGTGTATCTAGCATGATGTGTAATAAAGACCCTGACCAGTGCGACATAGAGGACCACGCCCTCCATCAGCATCCACATGAAGGAGACCAGGAGCCAGTAGTGGAGAAGAACAGCAACTGAGCGACAGCCGATGGGAACTCCACCTCCCTCTCCCAAACGAGGCTCAACTCCTGCCACAAATATGATCTGAGCAATGCCCAGAGTCACACACAACTGGATGTGAATGTAATTACGCATCGTAACAAGAGGCCTCTTTTTGGAGACATTGGCATTAATTTTGCACTCCAAGAAAAGAAATAAAAAAACCGTTGCTACCATGGCAATCAGTGAAATGGATACTCCAACATATCCAACGATCTGTAGAGATAAAATTTTAGATTGTGAGAGGTCAAGAGGTCGTGCACTGAGCAAGATGGCAAAGTGAGTGAGATGATTGCACTTGCAGACGGTCATTGTGGAGTTGAAGTTTGTCTCACAATCTTCCTCAGACCACCGCCCTGGGTAGAGGATGACTCCAGACTGTCCCCTAAAATTAAATAGCTAATAATTGATAGTAGATTCATGGCTGGGGTAGACCCCACTCCTAATTAGATTAGACCCTCTTTGCATTGCTAGAGATCTTGTACGATTGTATAGCTATTTCTTAGAAAAATGTAACTCAATATTCTGTTTAGAAATTTTTAATTATTAGCTATTGTATTCTTAGACTAATACTTACTCAATTTCATCGCCAAAGTCCCAGAAAACACACAGGATAGAGCTTTCAGGGTCACTGTTCACTAGAGCCTAAAATGAGAAATTTGTGGCATGTACTTGCACTATGCAATTTCAACTATTAATATTATTATCTGGGTAATCCCAATAATTGCCGCATAGTTTCCAGTGAATAGCATCTCTAGAATTATTGGATGTTCAGCCACTGATCCCAGATACATGCACACCCCATGCATGTGTGCATGCATTAATATTATTACTATAACTTGCTTTCAATTAACTAATTATTGTTTATAATAGTAAAGCATGAGTATGGACATACCATAACATAGGGTGTGTGAGTGAAGGTGGCTTCCACTGGAGTGGTGAGGTTTGAAGTGGTGCAGTTGATACCATCACACTGAGGGCTGATGGAGATAACAGGAGAGGCCAGTCGTAGTATGAGGCTGTCCGTATCTCTATGGAATATGATCAAGTCAAGTGCATGACATTGTATAAGTAGCATTATAATAATATATTATTATAGTGTGTGAGATATGTACATTAACCAATTATAATTAAGCATCAACAATACTATTATTAAACTTATGGAATAGTATGACATTATTATCATTAAATTTGATGGGCACAATTTTGAGCTGGGAGAAATGCAATAATTCGAACATTTATTTATGGTACTTCCTAGCTCTTGATGAAAGTATTAATAATTAAGCCAGTTATGTATCGGGTTGCTTTCAGGCTAGAACTTTAGCAGAAAGTGTCTCATGCATCATATCAAAGCTACATCATCATAATATTATTATTATATAGCTATTATGTGGATTTGCTTACCTATCACTCACTCCTATACCTTCTAGGCTTTCTGGTAGTAGTCCTGACATGTTCCGATAAAGAAAAGAAACCACTCGCACACTTTCTCTTTCTTTAACACTTGCTATCACTTCTCTTGGGATACTTATCCTGGCATTTTCTCCCTCAATGAGTGATATGCTCTCATTAGTGCTGTTGATTGGTACCTCTTCAACCCTTAAAACTGCAAGGTACGTGGAGAGAGAGAGAGAGAGAGAGAGAGAGAGAGAGAGAGAGAGAGAGAGAGAGAGAGAGAGAGAGAGAGAGAGAGAGAGAGAGAGAGAGAGGAGAGAGCACATTATAGCTACATATTTAAAGCTACAGACATATACAATTCTGATTTAATTTGCTATCTATTTCTATAATGCTTACTTATAATTACTATTACTACAAAAATTAAAATACTGGTATGCAAATATGCAGCTCTCTTGATGCTCAGCAGTGGAGTAGGAACCAGGGGGCCAGGGGCCACTGCCCCCCCCCCATATTTCAGAAGTGGGGGCCTGACCCCCTCCCCCCCCCCCCCCCCAATAATCAGGATTGCTACAAAACCCTTGTGTGTGTTTTCTTCCAATTCTCATCACAATATATACTACTAAAATACGACCTCTACAAAAGAAAAATTGTGGCCACAAAATTCAATCATCAAAGCCACACCCACAACTTGTATCGGTGGTCCCTGCAACACGCGATTGCTTCCTACTCCACTATTCAGTGGTACATAGATACAGGAAGACTGGTCCTATGAATCCAACGTAATAAAATTCGATCTTACTGATATTATCATTTTCTACAAGTGAGTGGGTTACATCATGATTGTTCAAAGCAAAATCTTCCAGTATTTGGAGCAGTATACTGCCAGCAACAAAGTCTTCCGATGACTGCAGATGATAATAGCTAATATCACTGGCTGTTTGTAGTAGATTTAGCTAGGTTTAGCCAAGAATTTTACTTACGGAGAGTTCTCCTTTAAAATTGTTTTGAGCAATATCCAACAATCTACTGGAGACTAATAGAACCAACTGCAGTGGTTTTCATGTATGTGTAGTAATTATTTTGTGTGCATGGTGTGTGTGCATGTGGTATACAAGTAATAATAATATTATAATATTATAGACCAGGTGTGTGTATACAGATCTGATAATTACAGTGAGTGTGTCATGTACATGCATGTACATAGGTAACCTTCATACAGGTAGCAATGAAATATCATTCTATATAATATTATAGCTATACCTCAGTAAATTCCAGATCAACCATCTGATTCCCCACATCTCTGAGAATATAACTTAGGTTGTAGGCAGTGACAATTAGTCTCTGCATGTCTGAAGACTCAAGCAAATGGAAAAGCATTGCAGACAGTGTCAGTGGGGAAGATGGTGACAGTGATGACGGTATGGGAGATGGTGATTGTAATGATGACAGTGATGATAGTGGGGAAGATGATGACGGTGATGACGGTAGGGGAGATAGTATCAGTGGGGAAGATGGTGACAGTGATGACGGTAGGGGAGATGATGATTGCGATGGTGACAGTGATGACAGTGGGAGAGATGGTGACAGTGATGACGGGGGAGACGGTGTCAGTGAGAGAGTTTGTGATGGTGGGAAAGATGGTGTTTTCATCTCACTAGCATTATCTTGACAGAATCCAGCAATCACAGTATCATCACCCCACTCTGGTACTTCATCAGTATTGAATTTAAATGGTTCCATGAGGGTAAGATTTCTGCCATAGAATTTCCTGAGTGAGAGATGATAAATTAAATGTGGTGCTAAGAATGTTAATTGCTAGCTAGCTAACATAAGATCCTACTTCACTTCTCCGCTGGTGAGAGTGGCTGTCAAATTAGCCACTGCCCAGCAGTCACAGAATCCTCCATGGTGCTCCCTAGCCCTCCGGATGAAGCGAAACCAAAGATGATTGAAGGTGCACTGATTCAATCTCCCGATCTGATCTCTTAGATCTATCATCATGTTGTAGGATGTATTAAGGTTTGTCATTATGGATGTAATTGGATCTCCTATACCGCCTATAAATTATAAATGCAATAAAGCCACTTTGTGTAACACTTTATTAGGGTTTTTTTTAACCCCTTACCTGGATTGAGCTCAATATTCACCCAGTTTGAATTCTTCCACTGATACTGTAACTGTAGAATACTGGGGCAATCTGAAGAGCTAGCTGTAATTAGTGTGTATTGGATTTGTGTGATACTGTTCAAGCAGACAGTAGAAACTTCTCTGCTAGTGATACACCCAGCACAGTCTGGTGGCTTTCCAGTTTCTGTACTGGAACTGAATTCTAGACAAGAGTCATTAAGTCCTCCACAGTTCTGCTGCTGCTTAACATCTCTTATAGGTCTGGACCATTTTTCAGAGCTGCATTAATTCAGTTGCTATTAAAATTTTTAGAATGTCTATTGTTATTATACTCACCTTAAATTTTTATCTTCTGTTGAAAAGTGATCCTGAAACAGTAGCAGCTGTTGTGTGTCATTCACTATGATTGATACATTATAAATGTAGATGACATCATCCTCATCCATACTATTCATGGGATCATTTGCTACAGTCTGCAGCCACCTAAACTGCCAGTTGAATAGCCCTTTGTCTGTTTGATTATCGAATACTCCAGATCCACAAAGTTTGATGTTCGTTTTGCTCAGATTTTTAGAAACAGTAGAATTCACGGGATACCCTCTTAATGTTAGGAGCCCATCATCTGTGATACTTCCAAGATTGATGTCGTGAACGGTTCTGACAGTTGACTCAATGGCTGAGAAAAACCATAATGGAATCCATGTCCCCCCTCCATTCTCATTATTACGAAAGGATAATTCAAACCCTTCATCAAAAGAATCGAGATTTCTGAATATGTATGTAAACATGACTTTCCTGCAAATGGGGACAAAGAAACCAGCAGGTAAAATTTCTTCAGAAAGCATAAATCAAGCGTAGAATAATTTAAATGATAAGTAGCTAAACTTACAGATAAGAGTCTTCTTCCTTACATTCTTCATTCATTTGAATATTATGCTGTTTCTGTTCAGTAATAACTGTGAATGAGTCACTCGAGTGGGGGTTGCAGGATGGCTCATCAGGGTGTGTAAATCCAGTGATAAACCCTCTCTCCAAACTGGCACTGCCTCCACACACATAAGGCAGCAAGCATTCTGTGACAGTCTGAAAAGCTGAAGGAGTGGAACCCAAACTTCCTGAGCCAGTATCACTGCTAGGGTTACCTGGATGTTGACAATGTATAGTAACTGTCTTGAGACAGTAATTAACTATGAAGTATTGAGCCTAGAGATTAATTACCTGAACTTGAGTATGGTCTATTAGCACTGTTACCCCCATTGCTTTCTGAGTCATTACGAATAATTATTATTTGCCTGAGAAAAACAACAACAATAATTTAACTGGCATGCTAGTGTATTGTGGCCATAATAGTTATTACTAATAATTAATCCTTCCAGTGTGCCATTGCTTACTGTTTTTTGATGGTGTTGACTACCTGACCACTGGAGTTGAGTAGCAGAATGTCACAGGCCAGACCCCAGCAGTCACAGTAGCCTCCACGATGATTAAATTGGATAAATCGAAGCTCAATGCCTTCACCATCTCCAACTTCAAAATCAGATGGAAAGGTTCCCTGTCTGGTGTGCAAGGTGGGGGATGCCATAATAGCAGCAAAGGTGTCGCTTGTTGCAGTTTTGTTGCATAGCTGAGTGTCACTCTCTGAAAATATGTTGAGAAATGGAAATAGAAGAGTTCTAGTTATAGCTAGCTAAAAAATTTAATATTCGTACAGAATGAGACAGAATTGAAGGAAATTATAGTGTGTAAAATTGAGCCACAACAACTAGGCTAATAACTAGACTAACTTTCAACGTTCATAAAATTCCTCAATAGTTGCCAAGAGCTAGAATTCTTTCCTCTGCCCTCAACACGAACGTTGGCAGGGAAGTTGGCGACATAAGAGTATGTGCAACATGTGTCCGTGATTAGCACGAACTCCACACGATACTGTGCTTGTGCACAACAAAATAATTGTGCGAATGATAATAGAAGAACCACGCTGACTTGCTTCATCTTGCTAATTGAGCGTACACACAAGAACTCGGGGACTTTAACCGGCAATTGCAGGCCCGCCCACTCAATGAATGCTCCGCCCATTATTATAGTAAAAATTGCTCACTTAACTGCGCATGCTCATAGCCAACGCTGGCATAACTTTGGATCTGCCTACATGATCCAAAGAAGGGCAATATCTTGGAAGTGGTCTGGGACTGATCTAATAAAATTTAATATTAGGCTATTCAAGCCTGAGCTATCAATAATTATTATCTTGACATTGTTCTTTAATTTTTGCAAGGATTCTGAAATTTTATGTCGTATCGTACTAAAAGGGCATGCATGAATCATTAATATAATAGGACTATTAGGAGGCGGATCATATCTATTGCGCATGCCCAGGTTTTGCGCGCGGGAATCATTTCGTTTTGACGACCCTTTCCATTGACTTTGCTGGAGTAGTAGTGCTCAAAGAGAATGAAGTTCTCGGCATACTGTGCTATTGTATTATTATCACAAATAATAAGTCTAAATATGTGATGTATTAAGAGTTCTAACTTGCAGATCTATTATCAGATTATATCATCTAACAATTGTTACACAATATTTATTTATTATTATAGCTACTGTGAAAATGATCATACTGTGATAATGGTGCAAGAAATCATGTTTTATACTACATTGCTTTTGAGAATGATGCACATTAAAAAAGCTTTTTGCTGTCTATGTAGTGACAGGATGCTGCTCTTTTTGAATCGGCTTCGCTTGCAGCTGTTCTTCATCCTGATCGGCACCTTCTTTGGCATGCCGATTTGCGACAATTTCACTTTGAGACACTGCGGCTTGAATTTTTCTCTAGCTGCTACACTGGCTTCCTGTACTGTGGATTTTGGAATAGAAGGCACAACACCCTGGGGGGTCTAAATGATTAATGGAATTTTGACTGAAAATTTTATTATCATAAAATTGGATAGTCACTGACCAATGTAGAGGAAAGGCTTGCTTGTCTAAAGTATTTGCTGAGATAATCCGATTCAGAGACCGTAGCCTTCCACTATTTAGCGTAGCTCTCCCTCACTGGTTTTTGGAGTAGCACAAACAAGATGAAGATAGAGAGACCTTGGAAAGCCACAAAGATGGTGAAGATGAATGCAAGAGCAAAGAGCTCTTCTACTTCAATCACCAGAACTCCAATGATCCAGGTTATGCCCATCACCACTGTCAGAGAGATGGAGGCTTTTAACCAATTCCTATGTACAATAAACAAAATGTACGTAGCTATCAACATCTCTTCTTCTTGCTATGTACCATAGTTAGCTATAGCTTACCAAACTTGCTTGAATTTATCTTTGTGTTGCTCGGTTCTGTTCTGATTTTTATACTTGATAACAAGGGTCATTATAAAGAATCCAATGTTAGCCAGCAGGATCAGAATCACTGGGAGAATGAGCGACCAAACAAATGAGCTCGTGGGATTCAGATAGCAGCTGAATACACAATGATACATTGTCAAGTAATAGATGTGTGAAGAGAAGATCAAATTAAACTCACGCATGCTCATAGCCATAAATTAAATCATAATTTCGATTTCTCCTCATCTTCTCACTCCTAGCAAAGCCCAGAGGTACCGTGAGACCACCAACGTAGAGCAGAGGCAATCCTGGAGGAATTTATGGGAGATACTATGATTCTCTACGAAGTAATAGCTAGACTAGTGCATGTTCCACACTTATTATATACCATAGCTGGCGATGGTGAAGGCTGCAATGTATCTAGCATGATGTGTAATAAAGACCCTGACCAGTGCGATATAGAGGACCACGCCCTCCATCAGCATCCACATGAAGGAGACCAAGAACCAGTAGTGGAGAAGAACAGCAACTGAGCGACAGCTGATGGGAACTCCACCTCCCTCTCCCAAACGAGGCTCAACTCCTGTCACAAATATGATCTGAGCAATGCCCAGAGTCACACACAACTGGATGTGAATGTAATTACGCATCGTAACAAGAGGCCTCTTTTTGGAAACATTGGTATTAATTTTGCATTCCAAGAAAAGAAATATAAAAACCGTTGCTGCCATGGCAACCAGTGAAATGGATACTCCAACACATCCAATGATCTGTAAAGATAAAATTTTAGGTTGTGAGAGGTCAAGAGGTCGTGCACTGAGCAAGATGGCAAAGTGAGTGAGATGATTGCACTTGCAGACGGTCATTGTGGAGTTGAAGTTTGTCTCACAACCTTCCTCAGACCACCGCCCTGGGTAGAGGATGACTCCAGACTGTTGCCTATAAACAATATTATAAATAGATAGTGTAACTTAATTGATAGTAGATTCACGGCTGGGATAGACCCCACTCCTAATTAGATTAGACCCTCCTTGCATTGCTAGAGATCTTGAAAGACTAATAATATTATTACAATTGGTAGCTAGCTATTTCTTAGAAAGATACAACTCTATATTCTGTCAACAATATTTAATTATTAGCTGTAGCATTCTTAGACTAATAGCCACTTACTCAATTTCATCGCCAAAGTCCCAGAAAACACACACAATAGAGCTTTCAGGATCACTGTTCACTAGAGCCTAAAATGAGGAATTTGTGACATATAAATGCACTATGCAGATTCTATAATTGCTACTATTTATTGCCTGGGTAAGCCCTATAATTGCCCAATAGTTTCCAGTAAATTGCATTTCTAGAATTATTGGATGCTCTGCGCATGCCACTGATCCCAGATACATGCACACCCCATGTGTGTATGTAATAATTATTTACTCTGTGCGCATGCGCAAGGGGTAAAGTAATCGGTTTATCTATCTATCGTTGTCGTTATATCAGCACGAAAATTGCCAGATCTCCTATTCTAGGCGTCTGTGCGAGCTGTAAGCGCAACCAATCAGTAGATGTTGGTGAAAAACTGGTTTGTACGCACTTTAAATTGCTCAAAAAGGCTACTAGTCCTACAAATCGTGCATTTTCTGTTCAGCGTGCCTGTGGTTTATCGACCACAAATTCAATTACTATGAATGTACAATAATAAAGTATGAGTATGGACACACCTTATCATAGGGTGTATGAGTGAAGGTGGCTTCCACTGGAGTGGTGAGATTTGAAGTGGTGCAGTTGATGCCATCACACTGAGGGCTGATGGAGATAACAGGAGAGGCCAGCCGTAGTATGAGGTTATCACTATGGAATAATATGATCAAGTCAAGTACATGACATTGTAAGCAGTATTATACAGCATATCATAATGGGATGTACATTCTGCCCTACAGAATTGGTAAGAAATTGTATGGCACGTAATTATTCCTCCTTCTCTCCTTCCCTTCCCCTTTCCCCTTGTGTTAAGGCCTTCGTTTTTCCCTTTTCTCTTCTATTATACACACACTCTCAATTGATACAAGCGATTTTGGCATTCAAAAATAGACTGAGATCATGCAAGTCCCTGTGATGGATTTTTGTGTAGAGAGCTGTGTGTCATGTTCAGGGGCGTACCTTAGTTGTTTCCTCGTTGCCCGGAAACCCCCCTTGGCAGTCAGATTCAGCATTATCTTAGTATGACTTGGCTGCTATAGGAACCCCCCTTGGTTTCCAGATTCCATCTGCAGGCACTAAAATCTCTTAAAAGTTAGCTTAGAACTCTCCTCTGGTGTTTTTCCTTGTGTTTCTTTGCTAAAAATCTTCGAGAATCTGGCAAACTGCTACTAAAACGTGCTAAACGGCGATCGTTAATTAGAGGGCGTGGCCCCCAAAGTGGGCGTGGTCGCTAAAATTTTCGCGCGCAACTACTTAGAAACCCCCTGTATTAAATCCTGGGTACGCCCCTGATGTTATTATTGTGAAACAGTCTTTAGTGTGCACAAAATGTTTTAATGCCAACTTTTTCACTATACAGGATTTTCAAGAAAATTTTATGTCAGAACTAATTTATGTACGGAGTTTTAGTTGTTTGTGTATCATTTCATCACTATATAGAAATGTAACTTATCTTGTATCACTAATGTGTATGTAATTATTGCTATATATTTTAATGTTCTGGCCAAAAGCTGTGGTGATCCAGCGCATGCATGCATAGGGTGGATGAATAGGGCCATAAGGGTGTTGTGGTAGCACTAAATCCTTTCACCCATAGGGTGTTAGCATAGTACAGCACCATGGGGTGTCAAAATCTGTGCACCCTATAGGGTATCAAAATTAATATAAACATCACTACAAGCACACGCACCCCAAAAGGTGTTACACTAGCACCTTTTTCTAACAGTGTATAGAGAAATTGAGAAAAAATATATGCTGAAGTGCAAACCTTTAATCTCGATACTTTTTGCTAGCCCATAATTATTAAGGCTCCAACTCCAGGCTTTGATTTATAATAATAATTATTATAATAATGTCTACACTTTTGATTCTCAGATTCATCAAGTAATGGGCACAATTTCAAACTGGGAGAAATAGAACAATTTGAATAATTAATATTGTACTTCCTCTCTTGATGACAGTATCAATAATTAAGCCAGTTATGTATCGGGTTGCTTTCAGGCTAGAATTTTAGCAGAAAGTGTCTTATGCATCATATCAAAATTATATAAATTTTATATTATTATTATTATAGCTATTATGTAGATTTACTCACCTATCATTCACCCCTATACCTTCTAGACTTTCTGGTAGTAGTCCTGACATGTTCCGATAAAGAAAGAAAATCACTCGCACACTTTCTCTTCCTTTAACACTTGCTATCACTTCTCTTGGAATACTTATCCTGGCATTTTCTCCCTCAATGAGTGATATTCTCTCATTAGTGCCATTGATTGATACATCTTCAACTCTTAAAACTGCAAAATTATTATAGAGAGAGAGAGAGAGAGAGAGAGAGAGAGAGATGAGGAGAGAGGACATCGATTCTAGCAACATATTAAAAAACCACAAAAACAATAATTTCTGTCTTAATTATTCAGGCAGTTCTATATTATACAATACTTTGTAGTTTTAATAAACACTATGAAAATTAAAACAAAAGCATTAGCTATATATTGGTATATCCAAACATGCAGCTCAGTAAATCTGTGGTACATACTAGGTGGGAAGACTATGATATCTTACTGATATTGTCAGTTTGTACTAGTGAATGGAATGCATCATGATTATTCAAAGCAAAATCTTCCAATATTTGGAGCAGTGTACTGCCAGCAATGAAGAATTCTGGTGACTGCATGAAGATAATAATAACTGTATGCATGTCATTGTTCATAGTAGGTTTTATATAATATTTATACTTACGTGAATCCCTTCTTCAAAGTTGGTTTGAGCAATATCCAACAGTCTACTGGAGACTAATAGAACCAACTGCAGCATATGATATTACACATGTGCAATTAATAATATTATTCAACGGTATGCACATGATATGGTGTGGTTTACGTGTGTAGAGTAAGTAATTATTATGCAGTGTGTATGCAGGTATGAAATATCATTGATAAGTAATACCTTACTAAACACCAAATCAACTGTCTGATTCCCCAAGTCTCTAAGGATAGAACTTAGGTTATCTACAGTGGCGACCAGTTTCTGCATATTCACGGATTCGAGAGAATGGAGAAGCTCTTGACATAATATTGAGGGCATATCTAGAGGTATGAGAGCCTTGAGGTCGATTTCCTTAGTGACTGCTTGCCGGTTAGTGATGGTATACCCATGCACCAAAGCTTCTGAAATCGAGGGAATCATTTTGATAGAAGTACAGCGCTTTGTTGTTAGACCTCCCACAGTTACTGTTTGGAGGAGGCTGGGAGTGAACATTGTATGTCAATGTTGTATCCAGCAGCGAAGAACTATTAAATGTGAAGCACAATGAGATCATTATCAATCATTATTATCAAATAAACTAACTCACCCATTCATGGAGGACAGCAGTAGAATATAATTTAAGCATTTCCTTGCCCTCACAATAATATTTTCCAACATTACAACATCACGAACGGATTGTGTCCTTTGATAAGAAGTCTGCAGCCATCGAAACTGTAGCTTATCTGTAAAGATCTGGTTTTGATCACGACATAGTGAGACACTGTAATTTGTAGCATTCTCAGATTGGATAACATAGGGTATAATGTATCCCCTCAAAACAAAAGAACCATTTCCATTTTCAGTACTTCTTGATAACGTGATATAGGGTTGGGTTGCATTAACTTGAGGAGCAATAAACATCAAGGGAATCCAGTCTCCACCATTCCTTTTGACGGAGAATTCCACCCCTTCACTAAAACTATCTATTTCATCACAATTGGGTGATCCAAAACAAAATGTCAAATCAAATGCCACTTCTCTAGATGTAAAAACATAACCATAGTTATGTATACGGTCTGCAATATTACTCACATATATGGGTCTGTCAAATTGTTGCAGTCAGTTTTATACGGTGAATTGGCAGTGATGCTGCAAGTCTCCTTTTCCTCTGTATATTCAGATCCTGACTGCGTTTGAAATATCCTTGTCTCACCAGCACTGTCTTGACAGAATCCAGCAAACACAGTATCATCTTGCCACTCAGTTACTTCATTAGCATTGAATAGATCAGTGAGGTTGAGATTTTGCTCACAGGATCTCCTGTGTGTCAATAATATTATGGTAGCTAGCTTGGAATAATTGAACTCACCTCAGATTTCTCTCTACTCCGCTGGTGAGAGTGGCTGTCAAATTAGCCACTGCCCAGCAGTCACAGAATCTTCCATGGTACTCATTCTGGATGAAGCGAAACCGAAGATGGTTGAAGCTGCATTGATCCAATTTGCTGATCTGATCTCTTAGATCGACCATCACGTTATATCTTTTGATATTGCTATTGGATGCATTCACTACGGATGTAATAGGATCTCCTGTACATATATGCATTTGCAATAAAGCCATTTAGTGCAGCGCTATAGCCGTTTGTTCTAACCTCTTACCAGGATCAAGATCAATATTCATCCAGTTTGAATTCTTCCACTGATATTGTAACTGTGGAAATTGAAAATCTGACATTAGAGTTCCACTGCTGGGGCAATCCGCGGAGCTAGCTGTGAACAGTGTGCATTGGATTTGAGTGATACTGTTCAAACAGACAGTGGATACTTCTCTGCTAGTGATAGGCCCAGCACAGTCTGGTGGATTCCTAGTACTGGAACTGAATTCTAGACAAGAATCATTAAGTTCTCCACAGTTCTGCCGCTGCTTAACATTTCTCATCGGTGATGAGGACCATTTTTCAGAGCTGTATTAATATTACAATTCAATTACTATCTTATATGTAGCGTACTCACCTTAACTCTTCAGCTATTGAAAAATTGTCCTGAAAGAGTTCTTGTGTATCATTTAACATGATTGATACATTATAAATGTAGAAAGCATCATCCTCATCTATACTATTCATAGGATCATTTGCTACAGTCTGCAGCCACCTAAACCGCCAGTTGGATAGCCCTTTGTCTGTAAATACTCCAGGTCCACAAAGTTTGATATTTATTTCACTCAGATTCTCAGAAACAGTAAAATTCACAGGATACCCTCTTAATGTTAGGAGCCCATCATCTGTGATACTTCCAAGATTGATGTCGTGAACAGTTCTGACAGTTGACTCAATGGCTGAGAAAAACCATAATGGAATCCATGTCCCCCCTCCATTCTCATTATTACGAAAGGACAATTCAAATCCTTCATCAAAAGAATCGAGATTTCTGAATGAATATGTAAACATTATTTTCCTGCAAATGGGGACGAAAAAAAACAGTGGATAAAATTTCTTCAGGAAGCATAAAATGCTACGTAGCTAAACTTACAGATAAGGGTTTTCTTCATCACATTCTTCATTCATTTGAATATCATGCTGTTTCTGTTCAGTAATAACTGTGAATGTGCCACTTGAGTGGGGGTTGCAGGATGGCTTGTCAGGGAGTGCAAATCCAATCTTGGTAACAAACCCTCTCTCCAAACTGGCACTGCCTCCACACGCATAAGTAGGCAAGCATTCTGTGATAGGCTGACTGAAAGCTGAAGAGCCAGAACCCGAGCCAAGAATAGTCATATCACTACCACTGGCCATGGCAGTGGTGCTCCCTGAAGCTTCACCACTAGGGCTGCCTGGATGTTGACAATGTAGTTACTGTTTGAAGACAGTAATTAACCATGAAATTTTGAGCCTAGAGATTAATTACCTGAACTTGGGTATGGTCTACTAGCACTGTTACCCCCACTGCTTTCTGAGACGTCACGAATTATTATTTGCCTAAGAAAGATAGCATCAATAATAACTGGCATGCAATAATCATGGATCAAAGTGAGTGTGTTGTGGCTATTATATTCTTTAATACTCTTTCCAATATGCCAGTTAGTGCTTACTGTGTTTTGATGGTATTGACTACGTGGCCACTAGAGTTGAGTAGCAGAATATCACAGGCCAGACCCCAGCAGTCACAGTAGCCTCCACGATGATTAGTTTGGACAAACCGAAGCTCAATACCTTCACCATCTCCAACTTCAGACTTAGGTGGAAAGGTTCCCTGTCTGGTGTGCAAGGTAGAGGTATCACCATTATTTATTGCAGTTTTGTTGCATACATGTAGCTGAGTGTCATTCTCTGGAAATATAATATGTTGAGAAATGGAAATAGAAGAGTTCTAGCGAAGAATATTCGTACAGAATGAGGCAGAATTGAAGAAAATTATACAGTGCGCAGAATTGAGCTACAACAACTAGCTAATAACTAGACTAACTTTCAATTTCCGTAAGATTCCTCAGTGGTCGCCAAGAGCTAGAATCCATTCCCCTCCACTCAACACGAACGTTGGCAGGGAATCTGGCGACATTAGAGCGTCTGCAACATGTGTCCGTGATTAGCACGAACTTCACACGATACTGATCTTGTGCACAACAAAATAATTGTGCGAATGATAATAGAAGAACCACGCTGACTTGCTTCATCTTGCTAATTGAGCGTACACACAAGAACTCGGGGACTTTAATCAGCAATTGTAGGCCCGCCCACTCAATGAATGCTCCGCCCATTTATAATTTTCTATTGCTCACTTAACTGCGCATGCTCATAGCCCACAATGACAATGCAGTACAATGTCGTATCATACTAAAAGGGTATATTATCATGCATGAATCATTAATATATTAATGACCCTTTCCATTGACTTTGATGGAGTTGCGCTCTAAGATGATGAAGTTCTTAGCTTAGCTACTGTGCTGTTGTATTATTATCACAAACTATATAGATCTAAATATGTGACGTATTGAGAGTTCTAACTTGCAGATCATATTATCAGATTATATCATCTAACAACTGTTACACAATATTTATTATTTATCATGACTGTGAAAATGATCATACTGTGATAATGGTGCAAGAAATGTTTTACACTACATTGCTTATGAGAATGATGCACATTAAAAAAAGCTTTTGCTGTCTATGCAGTGACAGGATGCTGCTCTTTTTGAATCGGCTTCGCTTGCAGCTGTTCTTCATCCTGATTGGCACCTTCTTTGGCATGCCGATTTGCGACAATTTCACATTGAGACAACTTGAATTTTTCTCTAGCTGCTACACTGTCTTCCTGTACTGTGGATTTTGTAGAAGGTACAACACTCTGAGAGGTCTAAAATTTAATATGCATAATTTGATTGAAATTGTAGATTAATTTCATTATAATTAGATGGAGTCACTGACCAATGTGGAGGAAAGGCTCGCTTGTCCTAAGTATTTGCTGAGATAATCTGACTCAGAGACCGTTGCCTTCCACCATTTTGCATAGCTCTCCCTGACTGGTTTTTGGAGTAGCACAAACAAGATGAAGATAGAGAGACCTTGGAAGGCCACAAAGATGGTAAAGATGAATGCAAGGGCAAAGAGCTCTTCTACTTCAATCACCAGAACTCCAATGATCCAGGTTATGCCCATCACCACTGTCAAAGAGATGGAGGCTTTTGACCAATTCCTGTGTAAAATAAACAAAATGTACGCAACGTAGATATATATCATCATCTCTTCTTCTTGCTATAAAATTTCATATACCGTATAGTTATAGCTTACCAAACTTGCTTGAATTTATCTTTGTGCCGCTCAGTTCTGTTCTGATTTTTATATTTGATAACAAGAGTCATTATAAAGAAACCAATGTTAGCCAGCAGGATCAGAATCACTGGGAGAATGAGTGACCAAACAAATGAGCTCGTGGGATTCAGATAGCAGCTGAATATACAATGATACATTGTCAAGCAATAAAAATGTGAAGAGAAGATCAAACTCACGCATGCTCATAGCCATAATCATAATCTTGATTTTTCCTTATCTCCTCACTCCTAGCAAAGCCCAGAGGTACCGTGAGACCACCAACATAGAGCAGAGGCAATCCTGGAGTTAATGGGAGATAGAACTATCAACATGTCATGTCAGGCAGTACATGCATGTAGTAGCTAGTGCATGTTCCACACGTATATACCGTAGCTGGAGATGGTGAAGGCTGCAATGTATCTAGCATGGCGTGTAATAAAGACCCTGACCAGTGCGACATAGAGGACCATGCCCTCCATCAGCATCCACATGAAGGAGACCAGGAACCAGTAGTGGAGAAGAACAGCAACTGAGCGACAGCCGATGGGAACTCCACCTCCCTCTCCCAAACGAGGCTCAACTCCTGCCACAAATATGATCTGAGCAATGCCCAGAGTCACACACAACTGGATGTGAATGTAGTTACGCATCGTAACAAGAGGCCTCTTTTTGGAAACATTGGCATTAATTTTACACTCCAAGAAAAGAAATATAAAAACCGTTGTTGTCATGGCAACTAGTGAAATGGATACTCCAACATATCCAATGATTTGTAAAGATAAAATTTTAGGTTGTGAGAGGTCAAGAGGTCGTGCACTGAGCAAGATGGCAAAGTGAGTGAGATGATTGCACTTGCAGACGGTCATTGTGGAGTTGAAGTTTGTCTCACAACCTTCATCAGACCACTGCCCTGGGTAGAGGATGACTCCAGACTGTCCTCTAAAATTAAATAGCTAGTGTAACTAAATTGATAGATTCACGGCTGGGATAGACCCCACTCCTAATTAGATTAGACCCTCCTTGCATTGCTAGAGATCTTGAAATACAATGATTGATAGCTATTTCTTAGAAAGATGTAATTCTATATTATTCTATTTAGAAATTCCAACAACTTTTAATTATTAGTTATAGAATTCTTAGACTAATACTTACTCAATTACATCGCCAAAGTCCCAGAAAACACACACGATAGAGCTTTCAGGGTCACTGTTCACTAGAGCCTAAATGGAGGAATTTTCGGCATGTACTTGCACTATGCAAATTATATTGTTACCTGGGTAATCCCTATAATTGCCCCATATATGGTTTCCAGTGAATGGCATCTCTAAAATTATTGGATGCTCTGCCACTGATCTCAGATACATGCACACCCCATGCATGTGTGCATGCATTATGCATATTTAACTTGCTTTCAAATAATTTACAAGAGCTAAGCATGAGTATGGACACACCATGTCATAAGGTGAATGAGTGAAGGTGGCTTCCACTGGAGTGGAGAGGTTTGAAGTGGTGCAGTTGATACCATCACACTGAGGGCTGATGGAGATAACAGGAGAGGCCAGTCGTAGTATGAGGCTGTCCGTATCACTATGCGTAATAGGACAATTATCTCATCTGTAGCTATTAAGTTGCTTCTTCATGCAGACCTCAAAACTTATTAATTAGTCACTTCTTTACAGGATCGTCTCATGCATCATATCAAGGGTATAATAAAGCTATTGTATGGATTTACTTACCTATCTTTCACCCCCACACCTTCTTGGCTTTCTGGTAGTAGTCCTGACATGTTCCGATAAAGAAAAGAAACCACTTGCACACTTTCTCTTCCTTTAACACTTGCTATCACTTCTCTTGGAATACTTATCCTGGCATTTTCTCCCTCAATGAGGGATATGCTCTCATTAGTGCCGTTAATTGATACTTCTTCAACCCTTAAAACTGCAAGGTAGAGAGAGAGAGAGAGAGAGAGAGAGAGAGAGAGAGAGAGAGAGAGAGAGAGAGAGAGAGAGAGAGAGAGAGAGAGAGAGAGAGAGAGAGAGAGAGAGAGAGAGAGAGAGAGAGAGAGAGAGAGAGAGAGAGAGAGAGAGAGAGAGAGAGAGAGAGAGAGAGAGAGAGAGAGAGAGAGAGAGAGAGAGAGAGAGAGAGATGAGGAGAGAGGACATCGATTCTAGCTACACATTAAAAAACCACAAAAACAATAATTTCTGTCTTAATTATTGCCAATTTTCAGGCAGTTCTATATTATACAATACTTTGTAGTTTTAATAGGCTCTATGAAAATTAATCCAGATTAAAAACAAAAGCATTAGCTACTGGTATATCAGTGAATCTGTGGTACATACTAGGTGGGAAGACTATGATATCTTACTGATATTGTCAGTTTGTACTAGTGAATGGATTGCAGCATGATTATTCAAAGCAAAATCTTCCAATATTTGGAGCAGTGTACTGCCAGCAATGAAGAATTCTGGTGACTGCATGAAGACAATAATAATAACTGTATGCATGTCACTGTTCATAGTAGGCTTTATATAATATTTATACTTACATGAATCCCTTCTTCAAAGTTGGTTTGAGCAATATCCAACAGTCTACTGGATACTAATAGAACCAACTGCAGCATAAAATATTCAACGGTGTGCACATATAATAATTATGGTGTGGTTCACATGTGTAGAGTGAGTAATTATTATGCAGTGTGTATGCAGGTACGAAATATCATTGATAAGCAATACCTTACTAAACTCCAAATCAACTGTCTGATTCCCCAAATCTCTAAAGATAGAACTTAGGTTATCTACAGTGGCGACCAGTTTCTGCATATTCACGGATTCGAGAGAGTAGAGAAGCTCTTGACATAATATTGAGGGCATATCTAGAGGTATGAGAGCCTTGAGGTCGATTTCCCTAGTGACAGCTTGCCGGCTAGTGATGGTATAGCTCTCCCCACCAAAGCTTCTGAAATCCATAGAATCATTTTGATAGAAGTACAAAGCTTCACTGTTAGAGTTTCCACAGTAACTATTACTGTTTGGAGGTGACTGGGAGTGAACATTGTACGTCAGTGTTGTATCCAGCAGTGAAGAGCTACTGTGAAGCACAATGATTCAGAAATCATTGTCAATCATTATTATCAAACAAACTAACTCACCTATTCATGGAGGACAGCAGTAGAATATAATTTAAGCATTTTCTTGCCCTCACAATAATATTTTCCAACATTACAATATCATGAACGGATTGTGTCCTTCGATAAGAAGTCTGCAACCATCGAAACTGTAGCTTATCTGTAAAAATCTGATTTTGATCACGACATAGTGAGACACTGTAGTTTTTAGCATTCTCAGCTTGGATAACATAGGGTATAGTGTATCCTCTCAAAACAAAAGAACCATTTCCATTTTCAGTGCTTCTCGATAACGTGAAGTAGGGCTGGGTTGCATTAACTCGAGGAGCAATAAACATCAAGGGAATCCAGTCTCCACCATTCGTTTTGACGGAGAATTCCACCCCTTCACTAAAACCGTCCATTTTATCACAGTCGGGTGATCCATTATGAAACGTCAAATCAAATGCCACTTCACTAGATGTAAAAAAAAATAAAATAAATGACCATAATTATGTGGCATAGGTATGGTCTACAGTGGTACTCACATCTTTGGATCTGTCAATTCATTGCAGTCAGTTTCATACGGTGAATTGTTAGTGATGCTGCAAGTCTCCTTCTCCTCTGTATATTCAGATCCTGATTGCGTTTGAAATATCCTCTTCTCACTAGCACTATCTCGACAGAATCCAATAATCACATTATCATCCTCCCCCTCTGAATCCGTTACTTCTTCAGCATTGAATAGGTCAATAAGGTTGAGATTTTCCCCACAGGACGTCCTATGTGTTAATTAAACAACAGAATATTACTAGCTCATATTGATCCAACCTCAGATTTCTCTCTTCTCCACTGGTGAGAGTGGCTGTTAAATTAGCTACTGCCCAACAGTCACAGAATCCTCCACGGTGCTCCCTCTGGATGAAGCGAAACCGAAGATGATTGAAGCTGCACTGATTCAATCTGCTGATCTGATCTCTTAGATCTACTATCATGTCATATCTCGTGATATCGCTATTGGTTGCATTCACTACAGACGTAGCAGGATCTCCTATACAGTATGTCATACGTTTGCAATAAAGCTATTTAGTGTAGTACTATAGCCGATTATTTTAACCTCTTACCATGATCAAGATCAATATTCATCCAGTTTGAAATCTTCCACTGATATTGTAACTGTGGAAATTGAAAATCTGACATTAGAGGTCCACTGCCGGGGCAATCTGAAGAGCTAGCTGTGATCAATGTGAATTGGATTTGTGTGATACTATTCAAACAGACAGTGGATACTTCTCTGCTAGTGATAGACCCAGCACAGTCTGGTGGATTTCCAGGACTGGAACTGAATTCTAGACAAGAATCATTAAGTCCTCCACAGTTCTGCTGCTGCTTAACATCTCTTATAGGTGTGGACCATTTTTCAGAGCTGCATTAAATTCAGTTGCTATTAAAATTTTTGGAATATCTATTGTTATTATACTCACCTTAAATTTTTACCTTCTGTTGAAAAGTGATCCTGAAACAGTAGCAGCTGTTGTGTGTCATTCACCGTGATTGATACATTATAAATGTAGATGACATCATCCTCATCCATATCATTTGCTACCGTCTGCAGCCACCTAAACCGCCAGTTGAATAGCCCTTTGTCTGTTTGATTGTTAAATACTCCAGGTCCACAAAGTTTGATGTTCGCTTCACTCAGATTCTCAGAAACAGTAAAATTCACGGGATACCCTCTTAATGTTAGGAGCCCATCATCTGTGATACTTCCAAGACTGATGTCGTGAACAGTTCTGACAGTTGACTCAATGGCTGAGAAAAACCATAATGGAATCCATGTCCCCCCTCCATTCTCATTGTTACGAAAGGACAATTCAAATCCTTCATCAAAAGAATCGAGATTTCTGAATGTGTATGCAAACATGATTTTCCTGCAATGAGGACGAAGAAACCAGTACTAGGTAAAATTTCTTTAGGAAGCATAAATCATGCGTAGGAAAATTTAAATGCTACGTAGCTAAACTTACAGATAAGAGTCTTCTTTATCACATTCTTCATTCATTTGAATATCATGCTGTTTCCGTTCAGTAATAACTGTGAATGAGTCACTCAAGTGGGGATTGCAGGGATTGCAGGATGGCTCATCAGGGTGTGCAAATCCAGTGACAGACCCTCTCTCCAAACTGGCACTGCCTCCACAAACACGAGATGGCAAGCATTCTGTTATAGGCTGAAAACCTGAAGGGCCAAAATCTGAACTTCCCGAGCCAAAAGTATCATTAGGCAAACCACTACCACTGGCATTGACATTCTCCAAAGAAGCTTCACTGCTAGGGCTGACTGCATGAATGTTGACAATTTAGTTACTATTTAAAATTAGTAATTACCTATGAAATTTTTGAGCATAGTGATTCATTACCTGAACTTGAGTATGGTCTACTAGCACTGTTACCCCCACCGCTTTCTGAGTCATTATGAATTATTTGCCTGAGAAAAACAACAACAATAAACTGGCATACAATAAATCATGTGAATCAAAGTGAGTGTGTTGTGGCTATTCTTTCTAATGTGCCATTGCTTACTGTTTTTTGATGGTGTTGACTATGTGACCACTGGAGTTGAGTAGCAGAATATCACAGGCCAGACCCCAGCAGTCTTAGGTTGCCTGTCTGGTGTGCAAGGTGGGGGATACCATAACAGCAGCAAAGGTGTTGTTTATTGCAGTTTTGTTGCATAGCTGAGTGTCATCCCCTGAAAATATGTTGAGAAATGGAATTACAAGACTCTGAGTTCTAGCTATAGCTAGCTAAAATATTCATACAGAATGAGGCAGAATTGTGTGAAATTTAGTCACAACAACTAGCCAATAAATAGACTAACTTTCAACGTTCATAAAATTCTTCAGTGGTTGCCAAGAGCTAGAATTCTTTTCTCTTCCCTCAACACGAACGTTGGCAGGGAAGTTGGCGACATTAGAGTATCTGCAACATGTGTCCGTGGTTAGCACGAACTCCACACGATACTGATCTTGTGCACAACAAAATAATTGTGCTAATGATAATAGAAGAACCACGCTGACTTGCTTCATCTTGCTTATTGAGTGTACACACAAGAACTCGGGGTCTTTAATTATTAAACCGCGGCAATTGCAGGCCCGCCCACTCAATGAATGCTCCGCCCATTATTATAGTAAAAATTGCTTACTTAACTGCGCATGCTCATAGCCAACAATAGCTTACGCAGGCATAACTTTGAATTCTCAGACTGAAAAGATTGGGTTCTGCCTACATGATTCAATAGAAGGGCAATGTCTTGGAAGTGGTCTGGGATTGAGGTTATTGTAGATCTAATAAAATTTAATATTAGGCTATTCAAGCCTGAACTATCAATAATTTATCTTGACATTATTCTTTAATTTTTGCAAGGATTCTGAAATTTCATGCAGTACAATGTCGTATCATACTAAAAGGGTATTATTATCATGCATGAATCATTAATATAATGGGAGGCGGATCATATCTATTGCGCATGCCCAGGTTTTGCGCGCGGGAATCATTTCGCTTTGACGACCCTTTCCATCGACTTTGATGGAGCGTAAGACCTCGATTACCGGCCGACCTCGATTATCGGCTGAACGCACGTCGATTATCGACCTATATTTTACGGACATTTACGCGTTTATACGGAAAAATTTACAAAGGTGATGCGGAGCTCCGTTTATGCTCGAAGAATGGATCAGAGGTTTTAGACTCGTTTGAAGATACCAGGTAGGCTTAACGTACTTCTACAACGAAAATACAAGGGAGAGAAGGGTATACAATGGTGTTGAACCAATTTGAATGGGCGTGATATGGCGTACTGAATGGTGGCAGATCGTGAGGGCTGGAAGCTAGCTACATGGCCTCATCTGATATTAGACACTTTACTTACTTTTTTCCAGATCAGAAGGAAGGAGACAGTACTCATATGAACCCCAGAAAGCATCGCCGAAGTTAATATTAGCATTTATATCATGCCATTATCAATCATAAAATGTATTGTATACAATGCAGTCATGATTATTCATAGCTCGTTTTCACTGTATCTCAGCAATGCTGCATAAGAACGAGCTGTTGTAATTGGTAAGGCCACACCAAATTGATTACCTGTTTCTCGGACAGACCAGCCAGAAATAGTGACCCGGGTGGCGGAAATAAAAATAAAAATAAAAAATGAATCTCATTAAAATTTTTTTAACCACAATTATTTGAAGCTATTTGCACCTTCTCAACACTGACATCCGTCACATCCAACTTCTCCAAATGTATCTTCCCACAGGCATTTGACCGGTTTAACGATTTCCAGGCCACGCTTAACCATTACACTTAGTCAGGCTGATAAGGCAGCCATACTTTCTGCACCATCAGTTAACAGTTCATTTCACCATAAGGAGAATACCAGGAATTCCAATTAACGCCCACGAGCATCAGATAGCGCATGCGCACCGCCCACAACTGTGACCACACCCACTAATTTATATTTTTTTGCTGAATTCTACAAAAAGGGACCCGCCGGATCCGAGAAACAGGTAATCAATTTGGTGTGGCCTAAAGGGTAATCACACCTGCTGGTTTCAGTACTGTTGACCAGAAGTGGCAATTTTGAACAGGTAAGTGTCGACAGACTAAAAGGCTCGATTTGGCCGATAATTGCTGCATTCATGCGGTATGAGCGGCCGATAACAAATGTCCGTTGACGATAATCGAGGCCCGACCATCGGGATTTGGAGGACTATAGCGTCGTCTCTGATTGTCGTATTGTCTTCATCTGGATATCCTCTTGTAGAGGAGGTGAAGATCTGTCTGTAGAACTTTGAAGCAAGGTCTGGAAGTGTTCCTAAGTCGACTTATGAGCCGAACTTATAACTCGGCCGATAGTCGAGGTCTTACGCGAGTTGTGCTCTAAGATGATGAAGTTCTTAGCTTACTGTGCTGTTGTATTATTATCACAAATAATAGATCTAAATATGTGACGTATTAAGAGTTCTAACTTGCAGATCTATTATCAGATTATATCATCGAATTGTTACACAATAATATTATTATACTGTGAAAATGATCATACTGTGATAATGGTGCAAGAAATGTTTTACACTACATTGCTTATGAGAATGATGCACATTAAAAAAGCTTTTTACTGTCTATGTAGTGATTGGATGCTGCTCTTTTTGAATCGGCTTCGCTTGCAGCTGTTCTTCATCCTGATCGGCACCTTCTTTGGCATATAGATTTGTGACAATTTCACTTTGAGACAAGTTGAACTTTTCTCTAGCTGCTACACTGGCTTCCTGTACTGTGGATTTTGGAATAGAAGGCACAACACCCTGAGGGGTCTAAATGATTAATGGAATTTTGACTGAAAATTTTATTAGTTACTGACCAATGTAGAGGAAAGGCTTGCTTGTCCAAAGTATTTGCTGAGATAATCTGACTCAGAGACCGTAGCCTTCCACCATTTAGCATAGCTCTCCCTCACTGGTTTTTGGAGTAGCACTAACAAGATGAAGATAGAGAGACCTTGGAAAGCCACAAAGATGGTGAAGATGAATGCTAGGGCAAAGAGCTCTTCTACTTCAATCACCAGAACTCCAATAATCCAGGTTATGCCCATCACCACAGTCAGAGAGATGGAGGCTTTTAACCAATTCCTGTGTACAATAAACAAATTGTACATAGCTATCAACATCTCAGATTCATCTTATATAATAATATGTACCACAGTTAGCTATAGCTTACCAAACTTGCTTGAATTTATCTTTGTGTTGCTTGGTTCCGTTCTGATTTTTATACTTGATAACAAGGGTCATTATAAAGAATCCAATGTTAGCCAGCAGGATCAGAATCACTGGGAGAATGAGTGACCAAACAAATGAGCTCGTGGGATTCAGATAGCAGCTGAATATACAATGATATATTATTATTTTATTGTCAAGCAATAGACATGTGAAGAGAAGATCAAACTCACGCATGCTCATAGCCATAATCATAATTTCGATTTTTCCTAATCTCCTCACTCCTAGCAAAGCCCAGAGGCACCGTGAGACCACCAACATATAGCAGAGGCAATCCTGGAGGAATTTATGGGAGATAATTCTCTAGGAAGTATATAGTAGCTAGACTAGTGCATGTTCCACACTTATTATTGTACCGTAGCTGGCGATGGTGAAGGCTGCAATGTATCTAGCATGATGTGTAATAAAGACCCTGACCAGTGCGATATAGAGGACCACGCCCTCCATCAGCATCCACATGAAGGAAACCAGGAACCAGTAGTGGAGAAGAACAGCAACTGAGCGACAGCCGATGGGAACTCCACCTCCCTCTCCCAAACGAGGCTCAACTCCTGCCACAAATATGATCTGAGCAATGCCCAGAGTCACACACAACTGGATGTGAATGTAATTACGCATCGTAACAAGAGGCCTCTTTTTGGAAACATTGGTATTAATTTTGCACTCCAAGAAAAGAAATATAAAAACCGTTGCTGCCATGGCAACCAGTGAGACAGACACGCCAATGTAGCCAGTTATCCTTAAGGCTAAGGCTTGGGGTGATGGAAGTGTGATTGGTCGTGCGCTGAGCAAGATGGCAAAGTTAGTGAGATGATTGCAGTGGCAGATTGTTGATTCAGGTGTGCTGGAGTTGGTTTCACAGCCGTCTGTAGACCACTGACCGGGAAATAAAAGTGATTCTGGTTGTTGATCACTGAAGTATGATAATTATGTGAATTGAAAGCATCATTACTAGACACACGTTACACAATGTCATACAGCATATTATTATTATCCTTATTTGGTTCATTGTCAAGCAAGGATGACATTCCATAGTAATCCATTAGCTACAAGTAAACGACATTAATGCATACACTTCTGGATATGATTATGTGATGTTTATCATATCAGAATTACCGTTACAGTAGTTATTCGAATACAATGTATGATCCAATTTAACGTAAGAAATTAGCATTAATTTTTACGAATTCTCATAACTTTTACATCTGGCGCGATTGACGACCTTTACCAGAAAACGCGCGTTTTCAAAATTGTATTTTTTTCATACGTTGTATTAGATTAAGATTAAGTACAGTATCAAAACTTTAGGTACTTACTCTGCAAATTTCCAGAAGACACATGTCACATTTGCCTCCAATCCGTCATCCTCTAAGAGAGCCTGTACAACAGGAAAACACAGTGGTGTAAACATCATGTGTAGCATTAGCTTATAATATTATGGAATTGCTATTGCACTAGGATTTAGTTATGGGATCTATCATGATTTCTGTATTTTTCAAATGGAATGAGATGTGTTTATGCCATGTTTTGCAAGGATTCTGAAACCCCATGCAGTAACAAATACACTAAGGGGTAGTGACTATAGATGATGCATGAATGTTATAATATAGAGTCACAGTATGTACACTCAATACTAGTAAAGCTGTGCAGTACAAACAAACCATATCATAGGGTGTGTGAGTGAAGGTGGCTTCCACTGGAGTGGAGAGATTTGAAGTGGTGCAATTGATACCATCACACTGAGGGCTGATGGAGATAACAGGAGAGGCCAATCGTAGTATGAGGTTGTCACTACGCAAAATTAATGAGGGGATCAGATAAAATCAATAATCTATAAATCCCTTCTTGTAGACCTCAAATTTAACTCAAAGTGGGATGTACATGTACACAAACCACTTCAGCTTATTCAACTGCATGCTACGTGGAAGTGAGAATAACATTTAATGTTATTGATGAAGAATGCCTAACATGTTTGATCTAGTGAAAATGATTAATTAAGAAGTATGATTGCTTTGTGGCAATATTAATATTTAAGCAAGTAATGCAGCTATGTGTAGGGGACTAAATTGTAGAGTATAGTGCTTCTCAAATTTCTTGTACTCACTATCAGGCTAGAATCATAGACAATTGTACTTACTTGTTGTTCCTTTCTACTCCTTCTAAGCTCTCTGGTAGTAGTCCCGACATATTCCGGTAGAGAATAGAAACAAATAGTATGCTTTCTCTTCCTTCAACGCTCGCTATGACTTCTCTTGGAATGCTTATCCTGGCATTTTCCCCCTCAAATTGAGATGATATTCTCTCGTTAGTAGTGTTAATTATTGATACCTCTTTGACCCTTAAGACTGCAAGGGAGTTGAGATAGTGTGTATATATGTTTAAAGCCATAGATTACCATAATTATAATATGGCTTGTTTCAGGATGTACACTTAAAAATCAATACTGAATATACAAATTAATTGCTAGGCATTTAAATGATATTGTATATCTGTACAGTTGTGCTACTATCTAGCTTACTGATGTTATTGCTCGTTACAAGAGGGTAAGATGCATCGTGGTTATTCAGAGCAAAATTTTCCAAAAGCTGGAGCAGTGTACTGCCAGCGACAAAGTCTTCTGGTGACTATAGGCAACGTGGGTACATGACAATAATATTACTGCTACAATTTAACATGAATTTTGAATTTACCACAATTTCTGCTTTAAAATTGCTTTGAGCAATATCCAACAATCCACTAGAGACATTTAAAATCAACTGTAAATCATGTGTGTCATGTAACAGTTGTTTTTCATAGGTGTGTACATATACTAGATGTGTGCATTGGTAAAATCATTTGTAGCATGTATATAATACATTGATATGCAATTTCAATTGAAAGCAATATTATTATACCTCACTGATCTCCAGCTCAACTGTTTGATTCCCTGCACCTCTAAGAGCAAAACCCAGGTTATAAGTAGTGATGAATAGATCATCAACTTGAATAGATACAGACTCAAGCATACGGTCGATGTTGTGTTCTAAAATCTCTTCTGAATCATTATTCAGTGGAGTTGGAGAGGGAGTTGGAGATATCAGCAGTGTATGCAAAATCGTTCCACTGATCCTAGTCATTGTGGGAGGTAGCTCAGTAGTTCCTTGCGGAGATATTGTCACTGTTCTGACAACGTCCATTGTTCCATCCGTTGATAAAGATTTAGTTATGAAAGGGTTGGAAAGGATTGCAGTATCTGATGATGTAACCATTCTTAGACTATTGATACTGCTATCTGAAAATGTCACCGACAATGTTGGGGTGCCCAATGTCAAACTGCTTATTTGTGAGAAGCCGGTCATTTGTATTGATGCTATCAGATTCTGTGTTGTAGAAAATATTTCAGTGCTTTCTTGAAAGGAAGTTGTAGTTGGCTTAATACTTATGACTTCCTCAGAATTTGTTATCCGATCGATTGTTGATGACACAGTCTCCGTTGTAGATGGGATTTCTCCAGGCCCCAATGGTTGACATCTAGAGGGTAATGATTCAAAGTCACCCAATTTAATCTCTTCAGTGACAGCTTGTCGACTAGTAATAGTGTAACTCTCGTTGTTTAAGCTTCTGGTGTAATTTACGGAACGTTGATAGAAGTAGATAGCTTCACTGCTAGAGTCTGCACAGCTGCTATTTGGAGGAGGCTGGGAGTGAACATTGTATATCAATGATGTGTCCAGCTGTGAAGCACTATAAAGGAGAACGATCTTGAGGTTAAGAACTCGTATGCATTCAAATAAATCACTTACTTAATGGAGGATAGCAGTGTAACATTGTTTGAGCAGTTCCATGCCCTTACAGTAATATCTTCTAGAATTACAACATCTCGAGCAGACTTTCCCCTTTGATAAGAAGTCTGTAACCATCGAAACTGTAATGTGTTTGCAAAAATATTGCTTCGACAAATATCAACACTTATAGAATTGCTAGCATTATTAGCTAGTATTTTGTAAGGTACAGTGTACCCCCTCAAATTAATAGTGTTTTTTGTACTGTCTTTTGGTAAATTTATGAATGGTTCTTCCATCGTAGGAGTAGAAGCAAAGAACATCAGGGGAATCCATTCTCCTTGATTCCTAACAGAGAGTTCCACCCCTTCACTAAAGTCTTCAATTTCATCACAGTTTGAGGAGCCAAGCGTCACATCAAAGGCCACCTCACTATACAATAACATAAGTTTTCAGTAATAATAATATTTTGGGAATCGTGTGTCATACCTACATTTTTAGATTGTCACAATTATTAACTGTGTATGGTGAAGTAGCCTTGATGTTACAAATTTCCATGTTATTGCTATGATCCCCATGTGCAATATCAGATCCAGACTGTGTTTGAAACACTCTTATCACACTAGCACTGTCTTGGCAGAATCCAGTAGCAGCACCCCACTGTGCTACTGAATCATTATTGAAAAACAACAGATCTGTTTGTGTAGAGCTACTGCAAGATTTCCTGAAAATTAAAAGCGGGTGACGTAAGTATACAAAAAAATCATATCTACCTCACCTTAGGTCCTTCACTTCTCCGCTGGTGAGAGTGGCTGTCAAATTAGCTACTGCCCAGCAGTCACAGAATCCTCCACGGTGCTCCCTCTGGATGAAGCGAAACCGAAGATGATTGAAGCTGCACCGATCCAATCTGCTGATCTGATCTCTTAGATCTACTATCATGTCATATCTCGTGATATTGCTATTGGATGCATTCACTACAGACGTAGCAGGATCTCCTGTGCATACATTTTGCAATAAAGCCATTTAGTATAGCACTATAGCCAATTATTTTAACCTCTTACCAGGATCAAGACCAATATTCACCCAGTCTGAACTTCTCCATTGATACTGTAATTGTGGAAATTGAAATTTTGACATTAGATTTCCATTAATATTATTGGGGCAATCTGTGGAGCTAGCTGTGATCAGTGTGTATTGGATTTGAGTGATACTATTCAAGCAGACAGTGGATACTTCTCTGCTAGTGATAGGCCCAGCACAGTCTGGTAGATTTTCTGATCCTGTACTGGAACTGAATTCTAGACAAGAATCATTAAGTCCTCCACAGTTCTGCTGCTGCTTAACATTTCTTTGTATGGACCATTTTTCAGAGCTGCATTTATTTAATGATTACAATTCAGTTGCTATTTTTAGAATATCTATACCGGTCCGGTATATACTCACCTTAACCCTTCACCTGCTGAAAATTGATCCTGAAAGAGTTGCTGCAGCTGTTGTGTGTCATTCACAGTGATTGATACATTATAAATGTAGATAGCATCATCCTCATCTATACCATCCATGGGATCGTTTGCTACAGTCTGCAGCCACCTAAACCGCCAGTTGAATAGCCCCTTGGCTGATTGATCATTAAATACTCCAGGTCCACAGATTTTGATATTTGCTTCACTATAATTCTCAGAAAGAGTGAAGTTTACAGGATACCCTCTCAATCTCAGAAGCCCCTCATCTGTAATATCTCCAAGATCAATACCGTGAACAGTTCTGTACTGTGCGGCTGAGAAAAACCATAATGGAATCCAACTTTCTCTTCCGTTTGTATCGTTTTGAAAGGATAGCTCAAGTCCTTCATCAAAAGAATCTAGGCTTCTGAAGATGTACGTAAACATGATTTCTCTACAAATAGGGAAAAAGAAACCAATGTGTTGAAATCTTTCTTTATGGAATGAAGAAAGCATAGATGGTAGCCCTTGCACACATAAACAAAACATTATTATTGTCAATTTTAATGACTAGATCTATTACTATAATATACGTACACCTATAAACTTACAAATAAGGTTCTGTGACATCGCATTCATCATTCATTCGAATGCCATGCTCCTTTTGCTCTGTAATGATGATGGATGAATTGGTTGAATTGGATGTACAGGATGGCTCATCAGGGTATGCAAATCCAGTGATAAATCCTCTCTCCAAACTGGCACTGCCTCCACAAACATTAGATGGCAGGCATTCAATGATAATATTATCGCTACTCCCCACAGATTCCGAAGCCTCACTACTTGAGTTGACTGTATATATATAATAATTATTACAATAATTTATAATTAACGATAAAATTTTGAGCCTAGAGATTCATTACCAGAGCTTGAATAATATGTTCCACTAGCCTCACTGCTCTCTGAATCATTATGAATTATCTTTTGCCTGAGAACAAACAAGAAGAAGCAATCAACCATGCCATCGGATCAAAACCTGAGTGTGCCATTGCTTACTGTTTTTTGATGGTGTTGATTACATGGTCACTGGAGTTGAGTAGCAGAATATCACAGGCCAGTCCCCAGCAGTCACAGTAGCCTCCACGACGATTAGTTTGGATGAACCGAAGCTCAATACCTTCACCATCTCCAACTTCAAAATCAGATGGAAATCTCCCCTGTCTAGTGTACAGGGTAGATGCTGCATCACTGACGAAATTGTTTCTTATTGCAGTCTTGTTGCATAGCTGGGTATCACTCCCTATAATATCATAGTGGAGAAACGACATGCATAGCCGGGGGTTAGTAACAACATATTACGATCATGGTTTCATGCCTTTCTAGATCATTAACCATCTGAGAATTTGGAGGTCTCCTTGTCCTCTAACTTATTAAAAAAATTTAATAGGCCATTAAGGACAATAATAATTAACCATCCTCTGCATGTATCCACTTAGGAACGGTTACTGGAACAGGTCATTAATTTTTATGTTTTATTCAAACAGTAGCTACTCATGAAGTGAGGCTCCAATGATACATGATTGAAACTGCATGGACTAACGTTCAATATTCCTTAAGTTCTGCAAGCTTTTCCACGTCTCAGAGCCTGCTTCTCTGTACTCCACGTAAATGTTGTCCGGCTGCGAGTTTCCACAACAGGTGTCGGTGATCAGCACATACTCCACGTAATGCTGTTGCGCTTGTGCACAACAAAATAGTAAAAGAACCACGACTACTTTCTTCATCTTACAAGCTGAGGTGTACTCCAAGTTACAATGCAGGGACTGAATCTGGATTGAGCAATTGTTGTAAATGCGGAATGGAGGAAGTTACTTTACCAGTTCCACCCACTAATTAAAATTGGAGCCCCGCCTACGTTTATACCGTACCGCACACATGCGCTATTAATTAATTGGAATTCGGAAGTGGGCAACGGAATCTACCCATTCTCGTTATTACCCCGCCCGCGCGCATGCGCAAGGGGTAAAGTAATCGGTCGTGTCGTCGTCGTTAGCAGATAAATCGCCATATCTCGAGAGCTAGGCACCTGAGCGACTGGTAAGCACAATGAATCAGTCGCATTTGGCGAAAAACGGGCTTCAGTGTGTTTCGAATTGAGGGATATGATCCACGAGCGTCATAAATAGTACCTTTTTGTTGGCCTTCGTAACCACGCCTATCGACAGTGCCCACTCAATGCATTATGCATACAGGCTTTGTGCTTTCTGCTCATGCGCATAACATGGACTGGTAAAGGTCGTCAATAATGCTAGTGGCAAAAGGAGATCTATAGATTGCGCAATGTGCGCGCGGGGTATGTGCTCTATAGAGCTCTAGTTATTATGAAAATTAATTACGTCCAGAGTCCCAATTCGCAAAAAAGAATTCGGCCTCGCGATGAGGTAATTATGATGAAATTACGATGAAATGATGATGAAACCTATGATGAAACCTATGATGTAATTGCTGTGAAACTGTTTCAAAATGTTTAGCGCGCATGAAAGGTTGTTGGGACCCAGAATTCGAACCTAGCGTAGAAGAGACCGTGGACTATCCGATGATATCATTATGGCGTTTCTCTCAGTTCGCTTTCTCTAGCGAGCTCGCTTTCAGGGCAGGGGGATTTCCCTATTCAGTCGAGGTGAAGCTCAAGCCGCGCGCCCCAATATTGTACGCGTATACGGAGCATGCGCAGTTTGTCGATGTGTCCTAGTTCGAATTTATGGCGGCGTATTCGTGAGGGACTCTGGACGTAGTCTCTAGGTTGTTCATAATAATTATCTCCCCAGTAGCAATTTACTTTTCTGTGGTTATGAGGTAATTATAGTGTAATTATGATGAAACCTATGGTGTAATCTATGAGGTAATTATGAGAAAATTCAGGGCCTCGCTGGAGCCTTTCTGAGACTTGAAAATCAGTAAATATGTAGAGTATCTTACGCGTGTATCCAGCGAATAGATTACAAGCTGAGCGCTACTTTCTCTGAGAAGTACTGTTGGTTGAACTTCACGTGTTTTCTTGGCTTACGTAATGCCATGGATAAATAAAGCTAGCCTTGCGCTATATATAGCACGCATCACTGCCACAAGGGGCTGGCCCGCGCGCGCCTGCAGCAGCGTGACCAACCTGAACTTCGGAAGGAATACTGTGTTGTCGAGTTCGTCTCTGTGATTGAAGCATCGAAACATGTCGCTATCAAGGTTGAGAGTCGATCTTAGACGCCATCTCCATGATTTCTGGGGCCAGCATCGATCGATGTGTACGCATTCTATTGACGACCTTTTACCACATGCACCATTACACTGTGCAGCTACTGGGGAGATGGTCAAGGGTTCATTCAAATCCTTCATCAAAAGAATTGAGATAAGTTATAATTATTTTACACTATATCGCTTTGTGAGAATGATGCATATTAAAGCTTTTTACTGTCTATGTAGTGATTGGATGCTGCTCTTTTTAAATTGGCTTTGCTTGCAGCTGTTCTTCATCATGATCGGCAATGCCGATTTGCAATAATTTCACTTTGAGATAGCTTGAATTTTTCTCTAGTGGCTGCACTGGCTTCCTGTACTGTGGATTTTGGAATAGAAGGCACAACACCCTGAGGGGTCTAAATGATTAATGGAATTTTGACTGAAAATTTTATTATAATTGGATAGAGTTGCTGACCAATGTAGAGGAAAGGCTTGCTTGTCCAAAGTATTTGCTGAGATAATCTGACTCAGAGACCGTTGCCTTCCACCATTTAGCATAGCTCTCCCTCACTGGTTTTTGGAGTAGCACTAACAAGATGAAGATAGAGAGACCTTGGAAAGCCACAAAGATGGTGAAGATGAATGCTAGGGCAAAGAGCTCTTCTACTTCAATCACCAGAACTCCAATAATCCAGGCTATGCCCATCACCACTGTCAGAGAGATGGAGGCTTTAAACCAATTCCTGTGGTACAATAAACAAAATGTACGTAGCTATCAACATCTCAGATTCTTCTTCTTGCTATATATGTACCACAGTTAGCTATAGCTTACCAAACTTGCTTGAATTTATCTTTGTGTTGCTTGGTTCCGTTCTGATTTTTATACTTGATAATAAGGGTCATTATAAAGAATCCAATGTTAGCCAGTAGGATCAGAATCACTGGGAGAATGAGTGACCAAACAAATGAGCTCGTGGGATTCAGATAGCAGCTGAATATACAATGATATATTATAATATTGTCAAGCAATAGATATGTGAAGAGAAGATCAAACTCACGCATGCTCATAGCCATAATCATAATTTTGATTTTTCCTAATCTCCTCACTCCTAGCAAAGCCCAGAGGCACCGTGAGACCACCAACATAGAGCAGAGGCAATCCTGGAGGAATTTATGGGAGATAACTTCAAGTTCTCTAGGCAGTAGCGGCTAGTGCATATTCCACACTTACATACCATAGCTGGCGATGGTGAAGGCTGCGACCCTGACCAGTGCGATATAGAGGACCACGCCCTCCATCAGCATCCACATGAAGGAGACCAGGAACCAGTAGTGGAGAAGAACAGCAACTGAGCGACAGCCGATGGGAACTCCACCTCCCTCTCCCAAACGAGGCTCAACTCCTGCCACAAATATGATCTGAGCAATGCCCACAGTCACACACAACTGGATGTGAATGTAGTTACGCATCGTAACAAGAGGCCTCTTTTTGGAAACATTGGTATTAATTTTGCACTCCAAGAAAAGAAATATAAAAACCGTTGCTGCCATGGCAACCAGTGAAATGGATACTCCAACATATCCAACGATCTGTAGAGATAAAATTTTAGGTTGTGAGAGGTCAAGAGGTCGTGCACTGAGCAAGATGGCAAAGTGAGTGAGATGATTGCACTTGCAGACGGTCATTGTGGAGTTGAAGTTTGTCTCACAACCTTCATCAGACCACTGCCCTGGGTAGAGGATGACTCCAGACTGTCCCCTAAATTAAATAGCTACTGTAACTTAGATAGATATAACTCCAAATTATTGCATTCTTAGATTAGTCTAAGGGGGCTTGTCCAAAGTCCTTGTGGAAAAATTAACGTCATTATGACGTTAGGGGGGGAGGGGGTCTTGGTCCATGACGTTTTACAACTGCATTGTCAGCAGATTTTAGCTTTAGTTGTGATTATGCATTCTTGTGGTTGAACAAGTCTGGACACACCTCCAGCAGTGTCAAAATTTGCATTTTTGTGACAGCTGTATCAAGCACTACCTAGCTGAAAGTGTGCATGTAGCTACAGGCAAGCAAGAAACTGTTAAAGAAGCACAGGTATGCAATGAATCCATGAAGACATATATAGCTAGCACTGTAGAATACAAGTGAATATCGACTGTGTAGGCTAAATGGAGCAGAATCCGAGTTTCAGTATTGAATCTATGCTGAAATGCTGTGACGTTAAGAGAGGGGGGGAGGGAGGGGGGTAAAATGTTAACGTCATAATGACGTTAATTTTTCCACAAGGACTTTGGACAAGGCCCCTAATACTTACTCAATTTCATCGCCAAAGTCCCAGAAAACACACACGATAGAGCTCTCAGGGTCACTGCTCACCAGAGCCTAAAATAAGGAATTTGTAGCATATAAATGCACTATGCAAAATTTTTATTACCTGGGTAAACCCTATAATTGCATCATAGTTTCCAGTGAATGGCATCTCTAGAATTATTGGATGCTCTGCCAGTGATCTTAAATACATGCACACCCCATGTTAGTCTCGTGTACCAGACCACTCCCACCTCCCCAGTATATATTACATCAACAGCATGGGGGAAGTGGGAGTGGTCTGGTACATGAGACTAACCCTGTGTGTGCATGCACTATGCAAATTAATTACTATAACAAACGATTACCACATCCCTAGTAGCTTAATTGTATAATAATATTATGGTATAAGGCCACTATGACATTGTATGTAATTAGCATCCTTAAGTTATGCAATGTTACGTATTCATCAAATACTTTGGAGTGGCATGACTTGAAAATGAAAACATGTGACAAACGTTTGAAATATTTCTAGAATCATTTTCCATATTCCCCTGTATCTGTGCCAAAATTTCACAATTCAATACCCTTATACAGCATGGAATACTAGCTAGTTGGATTGCATTCGAGGTTAACGCTGGAGAACAGTGGAGAACATAGAGCACATGGAGAACAGGAGAACATGGAATACTAGCTAGTTGGATTGCATTTGAGGTTAACGCTGGAGAACAGTGGAGAACATAGAGCACATGAAGAACAGGAGAACATGGAATACTAGCTAGTTGGGTTGCATTTGAAATTTTCGCTGGAGAACAGTGGAGAACATGAAGCACATGGAGAACTGGAGAATGTAAAATACTAACTAGTTGGGTTGCATTTGTGAAGATGTACTGGAGAACAGTGGAAAACGTAGAGCACATAGAGAACTAGAGAACAAGGAATATCATGTGACTAGTCTGGAGCATTCGGCAAAAGGGTTGTGCTAGGGAACATAGAGAAACGTGGAGTACGTGGAGAACTGGAGAACAAGGAATACTCGAGACTTGAAAGTTTATTGGAGAAGCACAAATTTTAATTTTTACTAATAATTGTTGAGCAATATTTGTTATTATAGACCGTATATTTATGGAACAATATTTCTATTTAAAAGAACATTTCGTGATGGATTATATGGTACATCACCCCGTATTTATCATAGACGGCGAGTATACGGACTTCCGGGTGCAACGTACGTAGCAATGTTTCATTGAGCTTGCTGAACATTTTTATTACGGGCGATCCGGGTACATTTTGGCTCATATCTCCATGACTACACGGGCTAGAGACTTCAACTTTGCAGGATCAATAGTTCAAAGGTTGTACTTGGTAATGGTGGCCTTAACTAAAAATCGATTGTCAGCGCAATATGGTTGGTTTTGTCATGGAAGGTCACATATTATAGCGTCAAAATATTATTGATACGGTGAGTGTGCATGCGTAGGCCCACCTATACTTGGCATTAAATTTGCTATGCACTTACTAGCTGCTTGGGCTTAATGAGGCAAAATATTGTACTTCCTCTCTCGATGTTAGTTATGATTCTTTCTAATCAAGCCAATTATGTATCAGTTGCTTTCAGGCTAGATTTATAGCAGAAAAATGCATCATATCAAAGCTAGCTATAAATTAGTCATATCATTATAGCTATTATGGATTCACTTACCTATCTTTCACCCCTACACCTTCTAGGCTTTCTGGTAGTAGTCCTGACATGTTCCGATAAAGAAAAGAAACCACTCGCACACTTTCTCTTCCTTTAACACTTGCTATTACTTCCCTTGGAATACTTATCCTGGCATTTTCTCCCTCGATGAGTGATATGCTCTCATTAGTGCCATTAATTGATACCTCTTGAACTCTTAAAACTGCAAGGCACATGTAGAGAGAGAGAGGGGGGGGGGGAGGGAGAGAGAGACGGAGAGAGTGAGAGGGAGGGAGGGAGAGAGGGAGAGAGAGAGCACACTATGGCTACATGTTTAAAGCTACAGACATATACAATTCTGATTCAATTTGCTAACTTATAATTACAAATAATAATTATTACTACAAAAAATTAAAATACTGGTATGCAAACATGCAGCTCTCTTGATGCTCAGTGGTACATAGATACAGGAAGACTGATCCTATGGATCCAAAATAATAAATAATAATCTTACTGATATTATCATTTTTTACAAGTGAGTGGATTGCATCATGATTGTTTAAAGCAAAATCTTCCAATATTTGGAGCAGTGTACTGCCAGCAACAAAGTCTTCCAATGACTGCAAACAATAATAATATTACTGTTTGTAGTAGCTAGGCTCAGCCAAGAATTTTACTTACGGAGAGTTCTCCTTTAAAATTGTTTTGAGCAATATCCAACAATCTACTGGAGACTAATAAAACCAACTGCAGCGGTTTTCATGTGTGTGTGTAGTAATTACTTGTGTGTGGTGTGTGTGCATGTGGTATACAAGTATTATATTTGTTGGTAGTTGCCTAGCAACCAAAGGTTTTATAGGCAATTTGCCGGCTATGGGAAGGGGTTGGGTCATCATAAAGTAGGCCAATGATGGACAGAGGTCAACTACCAACAAAATAGTTATCTGATAGTAATTAGGGTGCATTCGGCCATGCATCTCATGCGCCCCAATTACTGTTAGATAACTATTATGTGTGTATACAGTGAGTGTGTTGTGTACATGTAGCTACACAGGTAACCTCATGCAGGTAGCAATGAAGTATCATTCTATATAATATTATAGCTATACCTCACTAAACTCCAGGCCAACTGTCTGATTCCCCACATCTCTGAGAATAGAACTTAGGTTATAGGCAGTGACAATTAGTCTCTGCATGTCCAAAGACTCAAGCAAATGGAAAAGCATTGCAGACAGTGTCAGTGGGGAAGATGATGACAGTGATGATGATAGGGGAGATGGTGATTGCGATGGTGACAGTGATGATAGTGCAGGAGATGATGACAGTGATGACGGTAGGGGGGATAGTGTCAATGGGAGAGATGGTGACAGTGATGACGGTAGGGGAGACGGTGATTGCAATGGTGACGGTGATGATAATGGGGAAGATGATGATAGTGATGATGGTAGGGGAGATAGTATCAGTGGGAGAGATGGTGACAGTGATGATAGTGGGGGAGATGGTGACAGTGATGATAGTGGGGAAGATGATGACAGTGATGACGGTAGGGGAGATAGTATCAGTGGGAGAGATGGTGACAGTGATGATGACAGTGATGATGGTAGGGGAGACGGTGATTGCGATGATGACAGTGATGACGGTAGGAGAGATAGTGTCAGTGGGGGAGATGATGACAGTAATGACAGTAGGGGAGATGGTGACAGTGATGACGGTAGGGGAGACGGTGTTTGCGATGGTGACAGTGATGACAGTGGGGAAGATGATGACAGTGATGACGGTAGGGGAGATGGTGATTGCGATGGGGAAGATGATGACAGTGATGATGGTAAGGGAGATGGTGATTGCGGTGGGGAAGATGGTGACAGTGATGACAGTGGGGGAGATGATGATAGTGATGACGGTAGGGGAGATGGTGATTGCAATGGGGAAGATGATGACAGTGATGACGGTAAGGGAGATGGTGATAGCGGTGGGGAAGATGGTGACAGTGATGACAGTGGGGGAGATGATGATAATGATGACGGTAGAGGAGACAGTGTCAGTGGGAGAGATGGTGACGGTGGGGAAGATAGTGTTTTCATCTCACTAGCATTATCTTGACAGAATCCAGCAATCACAGTATCATCACCCCACTCTGGTACTTCATCAGTATTGAATTTAAATGGTTCCATGAGGGTAAGATTTCTGCCATAGAACTTCCTGAGTGAGAGATGATAATGTGGTTGCTAAGAATATTAATTGCTAGCTAACATTAGATTCTACTTCACTTCTCCGCTGGTGAGAGTGGCTGTCAAATTAGCCACTGCCCAGCAGTCACAGAATCCTTCACGGTGCTCCCTCTGGATGAAACGAAACTGAAGATGATTGAAGCTGCACTGATTCAGCCTCCTGATCTGATCTCTTAGATCTATCGTCATCATATATCTTAAGGCATTGCTATTGGATGCATAAAGGTTTGTCATTATGGACGTAATTGGATCTCCTATACTTCCTATAATTAATGCAATAAAGCCACTTAGTATAACACTTTATTCGGTTATTTTAACCTCTTACCTGGATTGAGCTCAATATTCACCCAGTTTGAACTCTTCCACTGATACTGTAACTGTGGAATTTGAAATTTTGACAAACTGGGACAATCTGAAGAATTAGCTGTAATCAGTGTGTATTGGATTTGTGTGATACTGTTCAAACAGACGGTCGATGCTTCTCTGCTAGTGATAGACCCAGCACAGTCTCGTGGATTTCCTTTAGAACTGAGTTCTAGACAAGAATCATTAAATCCTCCGCAGTTTGTCTGCTGTCTAACATTTCTTAGTCCAAACCATTTTTCAGAGCTGCATTATTGTGCTTCAGTTGCTATAATAATATTATTATCATAGATTCTATAATACTCACCTTAACCCTGTTGAAAAGGAATCATGAAAGAGTAGCACTTGATTTGTATCATGATTCACTGTAATTGATACACTATAAATGTAGACAGCTGCAGCATCATCCTTATTGATGGGATCAGTTACTGCAGTCTGCAGCCACCTAAACCGCCAATTGAATGGCCCCTTGGCTGATTGATCATTAAATACTCCAGGTCCACAGATTTTGATATTTGTTTCACTATAATTCTCAGAAATAGTGAAATTTACAGGATACCCTCGTAACTTTAGGAGCCCATCATCTGTGATACTTCCAAGATTTATGTTATGAGTGGTTCTGACAGATGACTCTATGGCTGAAAAAAACCACAATGGAATCCACTCTCCATCTCCATACACGTCATTACGAAAGGATAATTCAAATCCTTCATCAAAAAAATCGAGATTTCTGAATATATATGTAAATATGATTTGTCTGCAAATGGGGAAAAAGAAAACAGCTAGCGGGTTAAATTTTTTTGTGAGCCAAGAAAAAAGCATAAGTGGAACAACTGCAATGTAACTATATTATTATAGACTTACAGATAAGGGTCTTCCTCATCACATTCTTCATTCATTTGAATATCATGCTGTTTCTGTTCAGTAATAACTGTGAATGAGTCACTCAAGTGGGGATTGCAGGATGGCCTATCAGGGTGTGCAAATCCAGTGACAAACCCTCTTTCCACACTGGTACTGCCTCCACAAACACGAGATGGCAGGCATTCACTGACATTGGTACTCCTCACAGATTCCGAAGCCTCACTACTTGAGTTGACTGTTAAAACATAATGTATAATAATTAAATTTTGTATACTATAGTAATTAACGATGAAATTTTGAACCTAGAGGTTCATTACCAGAGCTTGAATATGTTTCACTAGCCTCACTGCTTTCTGAATCATTATGAATTATCATTTGCCTGAGGAAAAAACAAACGAGAAGAAGCAATAATAATTAATATCATGCCATTAAATCAAAGCCTGAGTGTACCATGGCTAATACGGTGGATTACTTACTGTTTTTTGATGGTGTTGATTATGTGGCCACTGGAGTTGAGTAGCAGAATATCACAGGCCAAACCCCAGCAGTCACAGTAGCCTCCACGATGATTAGTTTGGACAAACCGAAGCTCAATACCTTCACCATCTCCAACTTCAAAATTAGATGGAAAAGTTCCCTGTCTGGTGTACAAGGCGCGGGATACCGTATCAGCAGCAAAATTGCTACTTATTGCAGTCTTGTTGCACAGCTGAGTATCATCCTCTAAAATTATCAAAATGGTAATACTAGCTATAGCTATACATTCAGAATGTAGCTATCAGAATAATAATTATTATCATAATAAATTCAGTGAATTGAGCAGCATCTATGATATTTGAATTACAGACTAACTTTCAACGTCCATAAAGTTGTTCAATTGTCTCCAAGAGTTAGGACTTGAATCCACGCCTCTGCACTCAACACCAATGCTAGTAGGCCATCTGACATTCGAGTGAAAACAACAAGCGTCAGCGATTAGTACGAACTCCACACGATACTGTGCTTGTGCACAATAAAGTGCGAAGGACAGTAGAAGAACCACGCTGACTTGCTTCATCTTGTTAATTGAGCGTGCACCCAGAGAATGCAAGGACTTTAATAAATCGAGGATTATTGCAGGCCCGCCCACTCAATGAATGCTCCGCCCATGCAGCCGCTATTACATTACTGCGCATGCGCATAGCCAACACGTATCACTTTTCTGTGGTTATTATGGTGCAAAACCTATGGTGCAATTTATGATGTAATTAAGGAAATATCAGGGCCTTTTTGAGACTTGAAAATCAGTAAATAAGTATCTGATGCATGCATCCAATGAATACCTGAATGTTACAAAAAATCTATACTTGTCGAATTCGTCTCTATTCACAGCAACTGAAAGGCTCCCCTAATAGCTAATTTGGGGCTCTCTGCATGATCTGTTGAACACGAAATAAAAGTATACATACAACTGGGTGTGCCCTGTAGACAGTGTAGTTATGATAGCATTATTACTATATAAAAATTAATTATGACATGCATGTACAATGTCATGCATGTCTACCGCTAAAGAGAGTTATGAGTAACATTAATCCGGCCAGTCAGTCTGTACTTCACAGTTTGGTTGACCTCTCATCCTCAGTTAACTGATCACAGATGAAGCTGTTTGTAAGGACGTAGTCATTGGGTGTGGCCCTTTTTGTGTTTAACTCCACCTCCTCCATTGTACTACTGCTTCTCTCAGAGTCTATAATAGATCAGAGAACACAAGAGGAGTCTGATTATTGTGTATTATACTAGTACACTTATTTACAACTGGTGGGAATTAGCACTCCACTGAAATTAATTCTGCTTTGTAGTTGAATACTTTGCAGTGTCCATTAATTCCGAACCAATTAGACCACTAAGAATTATGTAAGTTAATCTTACCTTGAGATTTTGTATCTGTAAAACTATTATTATCAGATAGAATTGCTGTACTGTCCATAGGAACCTCAGAGCGTGGTACATAAGTGATATTGAAGGTGAAACCATTCTCAATGGGTCCTATCAATGGAGCAGCCACATCACCGATTGTAAATAATCTATGTGACTCATTATCACACGAATTTAGAGGTACTGGGGATAGCTTATTCTGTGAATTATAGGAGCTTTCAAGGTCATCAGCCCGGCTTTGCTCCAGGTAGTCTTTGCTAGCCATGGCTGTGCTGGATAATTTTTGGTTGCTTTTGTCGTATGAAGGGGTTGGTGTCTTGGTCTGGGCTGACTGCAGGTAATAAGTAAAAAGAGCATTAATTTACTGTAATAGTAACTCCCTTGTTATAATAAAATTAATGCAAGAAAATGTCAGTATGGTGTTTATGTGTGCACTGTATCCTAAAGCTACATGTGTAGCTGGCCAACAAGCCAATACCAATGTGCTAATACAATGTGTTTAAAATTAAAAAGTATCACCGTTTCACAATTCAAACCAGGCTCTTTGCACGAGAGTCGATTTTATAGCCATCACCAGTAAGCTAGTATAGTCCAGTATAATCAAATTGATAACGTGGGTCATGCACTCACTAGGCTTGTTCCAAGTGTCTTGTCTCCAAAGTGTTTGCTGAGAAAGTCTGACTCAGCAAGTTTTGCCTTCCACCATTTAGCATAGTTTTCCTTCACCTGCTTTGATAGCAGGACAAAGATGACAAAGATAAAGACACCTTGGAAGGCAACAAAGATGGTGAAGATGTAAGCAAGGGTAAAGAGCTCTTCAACTTCTATCACCAGAAAGCCAATGATCCAGGTTATGCCCATCACCACAGTCAGAGAGACGGAGGCTTTTAGCCAGTGTCTATGATATGCCATGTGATGAAAGAAGTATAATTGATTGGTATCAAGAGAGAGAGAGATGGAGAGGGAGGGAGGGAAGGAGAGAAGGAGGGATCGAGAGAGTGTGAGAGAAATGGATTCGGAATTGCTCACTTGACTTTGTGTGCTTTCTTGTCAGTGCGCTGTCTCTTCTGGTGTCTATACATGATGACAATGGCCATGATGAAGAAGCCAATGTTAGCCAGGAAGATCAGTATCACTGGAGCAAGGAGGGACCACACGAACGATGTGTGAGGACTCAAATAACAACTGTAAAAAAGAAAGGTCATGCCGGTATTGTAATAACAGAAATCACTTACGCCTGTTCATAGCCATAGTCATAAGGATGGTATTTTCTGTAGTGATCAGTTCTAGCAAAGCCCAGAGGAAGAGTAAGGACACCCATGTAGAGCAGAGGCAAACCTGTCATGATTTTTCATTGAAAGTATACAGTCTCTTTGCCTAATCCAATGATTCATATAAATATTATTATTACCGTAACTTATGATGGTGAAGGCTGCAACATATCTAGCATAATGCTTGACGAAGACCCTGACCAATGCAACATAGAGGACCACGCCCTCCATCAGCATCCACATGAAGGAGACCAGGAACCAGTAGTGGAGAAGAACAGCAACTGAGCGACAGCCGATGGGAACTCCGCCTCCCTCTCCCAAACGAGGCTCAACTCCTGCCACAAATATGATCTGAGCAATGCCCAGAGTCACACACAACTGGATATGAATGTAGTTACGCATCGTACGAAGTGGTCTATATATGGAAGGAGGGGGATGTATTTAATTAATGGATGTCCATAATAATATAATATTATATAACTATAGCTAATAAATTCCCTCACTTTAGGAAGACAAATACAAGAATCGTTGCTGCCATGGCAACCAGTGAGACAGATACGCCAATGTAGCCAGTTATCCGTAAGGCTAAGGCTTGGGGTGATGGAAGTGTGATTGGTCGTGCGCTGAGCAAGATGGCAAAGTTAGTGAGATGATTGCAGTGGCAGATTGTTGATTCAGGTGTGCTGGAGTTGGTTTCACAGCCGTCTGTAGACCACTGACCGGGAAATAAAAGTGATTCTGGTTGTTGTTCACTGAAGTATGATAATTATGTGAATTGAAAGCATCATTACTAGACACACATTACACAATGTCATACAGCATATTATTATTCTCCTTATTTGGTTCATTGTCAAGCAAGGATGACATTCCATAGTAATCCATTAGCTACAAGTAAACGACATTAATGCATACACTTCTGGATATGATTATGTGATCTTTATCATATGGATATCAGAATTACCGTACAGTAGTTATTCGAATACAATGTATGGTCCAATTTAACGTAGGAAATTAGCATTAATTTTTACGAATTCTCATAATGTACGTTTACATATGGCGCGATTGACGACCTTTACCAGAAAAACGCGCGTTTTCGAATTGAAATTATTTTTTTTCATACGTTGTATTAGATTAAGTACAGTATCAAATTTTATTAGGTACTTACTATGCAAACTTCCAGAAGACACATGTCACATTTCCCTCCAATCCGTCATCCTCTAAGAGAGCCTGTACAACAGGAAACACAGTGGTGTAAACATGTGTAGCATTAGTTTATGTGATGGAATTGCTATTGCACTAGGATTTAGTTTATGGGATATCGATCTATCATGATTTCTGTATTTTCAAATGGAATGAGATGTGTTAGGCTTTATGCCATGTTTTGCAAGGATTCTGAAACCCCATGCAGTAACAAATACACTAAGGGGTAGTGACTATAGATGATGTCATTGCATGAATGTTGTAGTATAGAGTCACAGCATGTTACTATACACTCAATAGTAAAGCTGTGCAGTACAAACACACCATGTCATAGGGTGTGTGAGTGAAGGTGGCTTCTACTGGAGTGGAGAGATTTGAAGTGGTGCAGTTGATACCATCACACTGAGGGCTGATGGAGATAACAGGAGAGGCCAGTCGTAGTATGAGGTTGTCACTATGGGAAAAATAAAGAGGTAATCAGATGAAATTAATAGTCTATAATATTTCTCTTCCTGCATACCTCAAAATTAAACTCAATGTGGGATGTACATGTACACACTAACCACTTCAACTAATTCAACTGCTACTTGGAATTGAGAATAATTGTTATCGATAAAGAATACCTAATATGTTTGATCTAGTGAAAGTGATTAATTAAGAAGTAAGATACTTCCTCGCCTTGTGGCAATATTAATTGAGCGAGTATTGCAGCTATGTGTAGGGGGCTAAATATTGTAGAGTAGTACCTCTCAAATTTCTTATGCTCACCATCATGCTAGAATCGTGGACAATTGTGCTTACTTGTTGTTCATCTGTACTCCTCCTAACCTCTCTGGTAGTAGTCCCGACATATTCCGGTAAAGAATAGAAACAATTAGTATGCTTTCTCTTCCTTCAACGCTCGCTACGACTTCTCTTGGAATGCTTATCCTGGCATTTTCCCCCTCAAATTGAGATGATATTCTCTCGTTAGTAGCGTTAATTGATACCTTTTTGACCCTTAAGACTGCAAGGGAGTTGAGATAGTGCATACGTATTATATTTAAAGCCATAGATTGCCATAATACATGGCTTAATTGTTTCAGGATACTGAAATACAAACTAATTGCTAAGCACTTTCATGATATGTATGAAATATGATATCAGTACATGCAGTTGTGCTACTACCTAGCTTACTGATGTTATTGCTCATTACACGAGGGTAAGATGCATCGTGGTTGTTCAGAGCAAAATTTTCCAAAAGGTGGAGCAGTGTACTGCCAGCGACAAAGTCTTCTGGTGACTATAGGCAACGTACGTGGGTACATGACAATAATATTACTGCTACAATTTAACATGACTTTTGAATTTACCACAATTTCTGCTTCAAAATTGTTTTGAGCAATATCCAACAATGCACCAGAGACATTTAAAATCAACTGTAAATTATGTGTGCCATGTTACAGTAACAGTTGTTTTTCATAGGTGTGTACATATAGATGTGTGCATTGGTAAAAGTGAAAGATTAATCATTTGAGTAGTATGTATGCATACATGCATAATATATATATATACATTGATATGCAATTTCAATTGAAAGTAATATTAATTTTGATATTATACCTCACTGATCTCCAGCTCAACTGTTTGATTCCCTGCACCTCTAAGAGCGAAACTTAGGTTATAGGTAGTGTTGAATAGATCATCAACTCGAATAGATAAAGACTCAAGCACACGGTCAATGTTGTGTTCTAAAATCTCTTCTGAATCATTATTCAGTGGAGTTGGAGAGGGAGTTGGAGATATCGGCAGTGTATGCAAAATCGCTCCACTGATCCTAGTTATTGTGGGAGGTAGCTCAGTAGTCTCTTGCAGAGATGTTGTCACTGTCCTGATAATATCCATTGTTCCATCCATTGATAAAGATTTAGTTATGAAAGGGTTGGAAAGGATTGCAGTATCTGATGGTGTAACCATTCTTAGACTATTGATACTGCTGTCTGAAAATGTCACCGACAATGTTGGGCTGCCCAATGTCAAACTGCTTATTTGTGAGAAGCCGGTCATTTGTATTGATGCTATCAGATTCTGTGTTGTAGAAATGCTTTCTTGAAAGGAAGTTGCAGTTGGCTTAATACTTATAACTTCTTCAGAATTTGTTATCCGATCGACTGTTGATGACACAGTCTCCGTTGTAGATGGGATTTCTTCAGTCCCTGACGGTAGACATCTAGAGGGTAATGACTTAAAGTTACCCAGTTTAATCTCTTCAGTGACAGCTTGTCGACTAGTAATAGTGTAACTCTCGTCGATAAAGCTTCTGGTGTAACGTTGATAGAAGTACAGGGCTTCACTGCTAGAGTCTGCACAGCTGCTATTAGGAGGAGGCTCTGAATGAACATTGTATGTCAATGATATGTCCAGCTGTGAAGCGCTATAAAGGAGAACAGTCTTGAGGTTAAGAATTCATATGCATTCAGATAAATCACTTACTTAACGGAGGATAGCAGTGTAACATTGTTTGAGCAGTTCCATGCCCTCACAGTGATATCTTCTAGAATTACAACATCACGAACAGATTTGCTCCGTTGATAAGAAGTCTGTAACCATCGAAACTGTAATGTGTTTGCAAAAATATTGCTTCGACAAATATCAACACTTATAGAATTGCTAGCATTTTTAGCTAGTATTTCGTAAGGTACAGTGTACCCCCTCAAATTAATAGTGTGTTTTGTACTGTCTTTTGGTAAATTTATGAATGGTTCTTCCATCGTAGGAGTAGAAGCAAAGAACATCAGGGGAATCCATTCTCCTTGATTCCTAACAGAGAGTTCCACCCCTTCACTAAAGTCTTCAATTTCATCACAGTTTGAGGATTCACTGAAGCCAAGCGTCACATCAAAGGCCACCTCACTACACAATAACACAAGTTTTCAGTAATGATATTTTGGGAATCGTGTGTCATACCTACATTTTTAGATTGTCACAATTATTAACTGTGTATGGCGTATTAGCCTTGATGTCACAATTTTTCATATTCCCATCGTTGTCACTTGTGCCATATTCAGATCCAGACTGTGTTTGAAACACTCTTATCACACTAGCACTGTCTTGGCAGAATCCAGTAGCGGCACCCCACTGTGCTAGTGGATCATTTTCAAAAAACAACATATCTGCTTGTGTAAAGCTACGGCAAGATTTCCTGAAAGTTAAAAGCAGGTGACATAAGTACACAAAAATAATATATCCACCTCACCTTAGGTCCTTCACTTCTCCGCTGGTGAGAGTGGCTGTCAAATTAGCCACTGCCCAGCAGTCACAGAATCCTCCACGGTGCTCACTCTGGATGAAGCGAAACCGAAGATGATTGAAGCTGCACTGATCCAATCTCCTGGTCTCATCTTTTAGATCTACAATCATGTCATATCTCATGATATCGCTGTTGGATGCATTCACTACAGACGTAGCAGGATCTCCTGTACATACATTTTGCAATAAAGCCATTTAGTATAGCACTATAGCCAATTATGTTAACCTCTTACCAGGATCAAGACCAATATTCACCCAGTCTGAACTTCTCCATTGATACTGTAATTGTGGAAATTGAAATTTTGACGTTAGATTTCCATTAATATTATTGGGGCAATCTGCGGAGCTAGCTGTGATCAGTGTGTATTGGATTTGAGTGATACTATTCAAGCAGACAGTGGATACTTCTCTGCTAGTGATAGGCCCAGCACAGTCTGGTAGATTTTCTGATCCTGTACTGGAACTGAATTCTAGACAAGAATCATTAAGTCCTCCACAGTTCTGCTGCTGCTTAACATTTCTTTGTATGGACCATTTTTCAGAGCTGCATTTATTTAATGATTACAATTCAGTTGCTATTTTTAGAATATCTATACCGGTATATACTCACCTCAACCTTTCACCTGCTGAAAATTGATCCTGAAAGAGTTGCTGCAGCTGTTGCGTGTCATTCACAGTGATTGATACATTATAAATGTAGATAGCATCATCCTCATCTATACCATCCATGAGATCGTTTGCTACCGTCTGCAGCCACCTAAACCGCCAGTTGAATAGCCCCTTGGCTGATTGATCATTAAATACTCCAGGTCCACAGATTTTGATATTTGCTTCACTATAATTCTCAGAAAGAATGAAGTTTACAGGATACCCTCTCAATCTTAGAAGCCCCTCATCTGTAATATCTCCAAGATCAATATCGTGAACAGTTCTGTACTGTGCGACTGAGAAAAACCATAATGGAATCCAACTTCCTCTTCCATTCATATTGTTTTGAAAGGATAGCTCAAGTCCTTCATCAAAAGAATCTAGGCTTCTGAAGATGTACGCAAACATGATTTCTCTACAAATAGGGAAAAGAAACCAATGTGTTGAAACCTTTCTTTGAGGAATGAAGAACGTATAGATGGTAGAACTTGCACACACAAATAAAACATTATTATTGTCAATATTAATGACTAGATCTATTACTATAATATTATTATACGTATACCTGTATTAAACTTACAAATAAGATTTTGTGATATCACATTCGTCATTCATTCGAATGCCATGCTCCTTTTGCTCTGTAATGATGATGGATGAATTGGACACACAGGATGGCTCATCAGGGTGTGTAAATCCAGTGATAAACCCTCTTTCCACACTCGCACTGCCTCCACAAACATTAGATGGCAAGCATTCAATGTCGATTTGGATAGTATCTAAAGGACAGCCGCCTAATGAACTGCCTAAGCCAGAAGTTTCAGGTAAATCACTACCGCTAGTAGTGAGTAACTCTGCAGAGCCACTACCGCTATAGTTACCTGCATTATTATAACAATAATATTGTGACATGTGAGAAAAAGGACCATTAATTTTGCGGACAATCAATTTTTCTGCCCAATTAGCTTAATTTGCTTTCAACAAATAAGTATGTAGCAGGTAGTGGGTATTAATAGCTACAGCCCATGACATTGTGTGTATATATAGGCATAAACAGAACGGATTAGCTACATGTACAGTACATTACTCCATACATGCAACAAACTACATACTACGAATAAAAAAAAACTTCCAAATGGTCCCTTTTCTCATAGCTGGTCACAATTGTTGTTGCATAAAAGATCATTGCATGATAATAATTATTTAATTTTTGATTGATTTGCTAGCACTAAGCATTCTCATCACTTACTATAAGTTGATGGCTCAATCATACTGGAACTGTCTTCAGCTGAAGCATCGTGCAGCAAATCTTCAGCACCACTTCCTCCTGATACACTGATGCTATCTGATCCACTAGAATTGGAGGACATTATATCACCAGAAGTGCCACCAGATGAGCCACCAGCTTCTTCACTTTGCTCCTCAAAATATCCACTACCACGTGCACTGCTTTCTGAATCACTACAAGATATTTGCCTGTTGTATGTACAGCAATCAAGTGATTAAGTTGCCATATCATTGACCGTATCCGATGGCATTAGCTTTATTTCTAGAAATTCTCTAAATTAGTAATAGTGCTTACTGTTTTTTGATGGTGTTGACTACGTGGCCACTAGAGTTGAGTAGCAGAATATCACAGGCCAGACCCCAGCAGTCACAGTAGCCTCCACGATGACTAGTTTGGATAAACCGAAGCTCAATACCTTCACCATCTCCAACTTCAAAATCAGATGGAAAGGTTCTCTGTCTGGTGTGCAAGGTGGGGGATGCCATATCTCCAACAAAGTTATCTCTTATTGCAGTCTTGTTGCATAGCTGGGTATCACTCCCTATCACAGTGGAGAAACGACATGCATAGTACATGATCATGACTGTCGACATGTCTATGCCTTTCTAGATCATTAACTTTCAGAATTTGGAGCCTCCTTATCCTCTTATTAAATTTCATAGGCCATTTAATAAGAACAATAATTAACCATCTTATGCATGTATCCACTTAGGCTACTGGAACGGGTCATTTTAATATTTATTCAAACAGTACCCACGCAGTGAGGCTCCAGCAAAAGTTACAGAAATGAAACTGAGCCTAGACGGAATGACCACCGGCGAGATTTATTTACTATACATGATTGAAACTGCATGGACTAACTTTCAATGTTCCCTATCTGCAAGCTTTTCCACGTCTCAGAGCGGCCTGCTTCTCTGTACTCCACGCCAATGTTGTCCGGCCGCGCGTTTCCACAACAGGTGTCGGTGATCAGCACATACTCCACGTAATACGGTTGCGCTTGTGCACAACAGAATAGTAAAAGAACCACGACGACTTGCTTCATCTTACAAGCCAAGGTATACTCCGCCAGGCTACAATGCAGGGACTGGATCTGGATTGAGCAATTGTTGTAAAATTAATGCGGAATGGAGGAAGTACCTTTACCAGCTCCACCCACTAATTAAAATGGGAGCCCCGCCTATGTTTGTGTACCGCCCACATGCGCAATTAATTGGAATTCGGAAGTGGGCAAATTTGTATGATGCAATAATCATTGATAATTTCACATCCGCTATTTCTGCATACCTGAGCTCTCAGAAACTGTAATACCTGCAGCTCAGTAATATAACCACTTCATTTCATCACCTAAAAATTAATGTATAGCTATAGCATAAAAGGCAAAACCCCAGGAACCCAAGTGCAGCCAAATAGCTAATATTTTGACACAATCAACCAAGCTATCCAGCAGGCTGATATGATTGAATCCCTCTTGCAATCTGGAATTGGAGGACTATCGTATCCTTCCTCATCCTCCATAGCACTCTATGCTGTGAGCGCTGTAGTTCTCTGTCTCATTCTTGTCTTTCTGGCCATCAGTGCTTACTTTCACTACATCCACTGGAGACACTCACACATACCTCAGCCAAAGAGACCAAGGTGAGCTTTTAGCTAATAGTCAGGATAGATCTGAGTGTATCCATGTTTTACTGTACCATAATATTATTATAACTTCAATTGGGTTTAGGCTCGCCAGGTTCTCTGAAATAATGATACCTCTTTAACTTTTAATCTATTTCTTTTCAGCTTTTTTCTTGGGCATGTACCTGATATTTCTCATTTGATGAAGGAGACTGGAAACGATGAACTTCCTTTAACTGTGGCTTTGCAACAATGGTAAATTAATGGCTAGGCTCCATATATATGACACCGTTACTGTCTCATTTCATCGAACATACAGGTACAGCCAAGTAGCTAGTCCAACTTTTGTGATCTTTTTCATGCATGAACCGTTTGTGATCACAGTCGATCCTGAAAATGTGAAGGTAAAGTTAACACCATACGTGAATCTACATGTATACAGAATCTGATGTGTACATAGTCAATAAAATATTAATTCTTGTCTATAGAATATCATTATGCAACCGGCTATCGGCAAGAATACAGCATTGATGCAAAAGGTTGTTCATGTTATGGGACAAAGGTAAGTCATGATCTTGATCATCTTTACCAGGAGTTAGCCTCTTCTCAATCAAATCATCAAACATCAGAAACTAGTATTGTTTGTTTTGAGTTCATGGCCATGGAAGTTTTTCGTGTCACAGATTTTTGGGTTATGGACTATTTTCAATAGTCGACTATGATACTTGGAAGCCAAGAAGGCAGCTATATGATCCAGCATTTCGTAAAAGGTATGATATTTGAGATATTATTGAAGCCATCACAGCTTGCCATGCTAATAATATATTATCCTTGTGGTTAGCTATTTGAAGACTCTGCTAATACCTTTCAATGAAATGGTCGAGAAATTTTTAGATCAGATGCAGCCCTTGGCCAATGGAAGTACAATTGTTCCAATGAAGGTACACTTTGGAGAATTTACCCAAGATGTCATTAGTAAGGTTCGTCAGCTTTGATTGTTATCACTTTGTTAGCTAAACAACACACTTCTTTGATCTGTATTGTTGTTAGCCAATCAACAATAATTTAAACGTTAACTTCTTTGATCTGAAGGTTGCATTTGGTACGGACTTCACCAAACAATGGAAAGGCAAGAATCTAGGATTGAAGAGAGCCAAAGGTGATGGGACCCTATCATTCCTCACCAATCATGCTTTCAAGGGAATGGACCTACACATTCGCTATCCTTGGTTCCAGGTACACACCAATACACTTGCATATCAAGAGACACACACATACACACACCCTGCATGTATGTGGTTAGTCTATAATGCGATGCTGTAGGAGATTAATCTGGTAGTCTTAGATTTAAACATGGTAGCTATATATTTTCTTGACTACAAAGGTAATAGATTGTTCATCTCTTAGTACCTCCATCCTCTTGAAGCTGAAGGCTACAGAGAAACGATGAGAGCTCTGAGAACGATCGGCAGAGATTGCATCAAGAAGAGGATAGAGATGGTTGAAAGTGGCAAGCAAGTTCCAAACGATATCCTCACCCACATACTTCAGATGGCATGTGAGTCCATGGCTACCTACCAGCTGCCCTTAATACTCAATAATAATATATCTAAGATTTGATGACTTGTTGCATTTTGAATTCATAGCCACGAAGGACAGTGTAGACATTGAAGTGCTGGTGGATGACTTTGTGACATTCTACGTAGCTGGACAAGAAACCACATCTAATTTGCTTTCGTTTGCTATGATTCTTACTCTCCAACATCCTCATATACTTGAAAGGTGCCATAGTATACTCAATATGTGTGTATAGAGCCACCAACTTAATTCTATACGTTCCTCTCTTTGTAGGCTTCAGGCAGAAATTGGTGAAGTGCTAGGAAACAAAACCTATGTTGGGGAGGAAGAGTTAGAGAAACTGCAATATACCGAACAGGTTGGTCTTGAAGAATTGGCTATCGTCATGTGTATCATAGAGTCGGTAGACTCTATAAGTAGGGATGGCCCGGATATGCCATATATGTAATACATAACAAATACCCAAATATCTCAAAATAGGTAATTTTGTGAAATTTCTAAGTGTGAAAATCAGAATCTCCAGCAAATTGTGCATCTAACAAGACCAAGATCATTCATCAAAACAATTGTACATGCCAGAACCAGATGTTCAAAAAAATGGCCATTTCTCAATCTTTCTTTCTTTCTTTCTTTCTTTCTTTCTCATTTCCAGGGCTAACTCAAGACTATCTGGACCTCTCACCTTAGTTTTCATATAAATCCACTCTATTTTGTAGCGCGCAGTGCAGTGGCACGCTCGTTTGGCATTATCTCGACAGTTACGTAATAGTGGGTGTGTACGGCGCATTAACATCTGATACGCCATTTTAAAAATATAATGCGCATGCTCGGAATGGGTTGCCATGGTGAAGTCATGTGACTACGCCTGGCCGGCCGGCCCTAGGCGCTAGGCGCGGTGAGGTCTAGCTCTAGCGCTAGCGCAATCGCTAGTGCGTGCAGCGGTACGCTGGATCGGTAATGAAGGTGCAAGGCTCGAGGAGCGGTAAGGCGCTAGGCATAGGAGGCGAGCTACTCGCTAGCGCGTGCAGCGCTAGTGCTCCGCTAGATCGATCATAGATATCATACCATCGCAAGACTCGAGGAGCGGTAAAGTAGCTACAGATCATAAAATTATGCCGGGTAGCTAGCTCCTGCCAACATTAAAACTTAAAACTTTATTTTCTCCCTAAGTGGAAGAGTCTCATCACTACTTGGGCCGCCTAAAGCAGCTTTCTTTGTCAGCCTGCTTCATCATATTAATGAGGGGCGTGGCTACGAATTTTGCAAACTTTGGTACCTCCCATCTTCCACTTACCGGTAATTACACTGGACAAAAATTGTGAGCATTGATAAATTACACTAGCTAAGTGCATTAAAAAAGAATAGAAACAAGTATAAAAACAATTGAATAAAATTGAAGAATGAAGTAGGGATGGCAGGATCAAAAAGTACACAAACAAGAGATATTGCAACTACTATAGCTACATCCCTACGCTTGCTTTTTGAGGGATGCAAAAATAACCAATAATAATGCGATTGAATCAAAACTGATGAACCCAAACCATCGGGAACCAGCAACCTGAATGTCTCCCATATACCACACTCAACAAACACGTTGACATTAATCGGTGCATAATAGTCGAGAAAAGCAAGCGTAGGGATGTAGCTATAGTAGTTGCAATATCTCTTGTTTGTGTACTTTTTGATCCTGCCATCCCTACTTCATTCTTCAATTTTATTCAATTGTTTTTATACTTGTATAGAAATAGAATAGAATGCACCTATCATTGATATCGATTCAGAGCAGCTTGCTCATACTTTGCCTTCAATATACAGATTTTAAAAGAGACTCTGAGGATGTATGGACCAGTATTTGGGATCTCAAAGTGCTCACCTCCTGGTGGCATTACCCTGAATGGCTACCACATTCCAGAAGGATCTCAACTATCAGTACGTGTATATCTCTGAGTCAGTGTGTTAATCACCCAATCACAATGTGACAGGAAGTTATATTTCTTTTTTAGTTGCCCTCATCTCTGATGTGTCGTCTGCCCCAATACTTTGATAATCCGGACACCTTTAAACCAAGCAGATTTGATCCGGAAAATCAAAAGTAAGTGTGAGTAGCTATATACTCTGTCACACACGATCTTTCTTATCTAGCTAGCTATATATAGCTTACGTATACTCTATATCTATTGAATAAACGAAGATTCTTTTCGGACAACTTAACTGTTCAGTAAAACTTGCCGACGTTTCGACTAGATGCTCTGAGGATGACTAGAGCATCTAGTCGAAACGTCGGCAAGTTTTACCGAACAGTTAAGTTGTCCGAAAAGAATCTTCGTTTATTCATGCAGAGCAACTGAGAACGATGTCACTTCTATATCTATTGCTGTATCACTACATGCAGGCCAAGCTCATTTATCTACTTTCCTTTTGGTCTTGGTCATCGTGCTTGCATTGGAAAACACTTTGCTATGGTAATTCAGCATACATGTACATTCAATTATTTATAGTATAGTCAATATTCAATTATTGTGATGATATCAGATGGAGGCAAAGATGGCTTTTACCAGACTCTTTCAGACGTACAAGATTGAGCTCCCTGAGAACTACGAGCTGGTTGCAGCAATGAGGACCACAATCCAACCCAAGGATGACATACCCTGCAAGCTCAAATGCAGAGACTAACTTTATTACCTAACAAACCTCTATGAAACTTACTATACTATAGCTAGAATATCTATATAATATATATATTTTTAATGATGCACAGCAGCTGAACTATGCACTCTTGGCTCTAGCTCTCATTAATTGCACCACATGCTCAAATTTAATAGAAATTATGCACAATTATGTCACACTTTATGTATACACGCACAATTCTACTTATTTCTATGCCCTTTACCCTAATAATAATTAATTTGATTGTACTGCATAATATAGTAACTATACGGACTAATACATGTAGGGTCAAGGACATCCTGCTATATACATGTCAGCAACCTCTAAGTCTTCAGGTCCACGTTAAATTCTGGGAGGAAGCAGCTATTGATGTTGCGTGTATTATGACGCAACACCCTCCAGCTCTGTGCGTGATACCAATATACCCGGTAAATTGGAATTCGGAAGAGCTAGAGGGCAAAAATTTTAAGGTATGATGCAATAATCGTTGATATTTTCACATCCACTATTACTGCATACCTGAGCTCTCAGAAGCTATCTATAATATTTAATACATAATACTTGTCCACTGCACTTCTGTAAATTACTATGCTACGGCCACTACAAATTGCATAGTTGTTTCCGTCCTGGATGTCGATTCAATAGTATGCGGGCGGGCGGTTAATTTTATTATTCATTATTCATTATTACCGGATGTGGTATAAACCACAAATGGCCGCTGGGTCGAGCATCTTCAACTGATATGGTAAGCACAGTCGTATAACTATGAATGAAGCTACTCACGAGTATAACAATCATCATGCAGAGCGAGAACTGCAGTGAACGAGCCATCGACGTCAAAAACTCAGCTTGCAACTCGATCGATCGATCGAACGCACATGGAACAGACCCTCTGGAACAGACCGTAAATAATATTTTAAAAAATCAATTACGTCATCAATATTTTCGTTTTAATACCTGAGAAAAATTGCAATAATTGGCGGTGGCTCGAAAGGCATGCGGGCGGTGGCCGGGAAACTATGCGGATCCAATTAAGCTTTTTACTATGCCATATACTGTGTACAGTAGATAAGTTTTAATATAATGAATTTGTAGTGGCCTAAAGCAAACCCCAGGAGTGCAGCCAAATTGCTAATACTATTTTGACACAATCAATCACTGAACTGAGACTCTGAGAGATATCAAGTTAAGGTACCATTTAATTGCGTGGGCGTGAGCGTCAGGAATGGCTAATTCAATTAGCGAATCGTGAGGGGGCGTGGCCGAAGAGGCCATACGAGTGCTTTTGGTCGAAGGTGGGCGTGTCCAGAATCGGCCAGGGATGATTATGCGCGTGTAATTAGCGACCGGAAGTGGCCCCTGAAGAAAAGGCCGGTAATTGCCCACATCAAAGCAAGATCAAAGCATTCTTTCTTAACTATTAACCGCAACGACTTATTAAACACTAAGTAGAAAAAAAAAAAGAATTTATATAATTAATTAATGTTTGGGGGGTTGGGGAGTACTTGGGGAGATAATTTTTACATGGGCACGCAGAATGGGTCAAAACTAGAGATTTGACCTTGGGGAATTTTGATTCACGCCTTAGAATCAAAGTTACGGCCCTTTGAAGTTTCCCCATATGTTTGTACAGGGAAGCCATGCGTTTGCAATGTTTCCGCCCACGCGCTACGTGAGGGGCGGGGCCACGCGCGCACATAAACGTGACGACCTTTACCAACTTTTTGACAAAATTGAAATTTAGCCTGCCTGCTTGCATTGTATGGTTCCACTATGCACCCAGCTCGATTTTATGGTGGTTTTTGGACTATTTTTTTTTTCTGCTTAGTGTTCAGGTCGCCTTGAAAAAAAAAAAAAAAAAAAAAAAAAAGCTTATTGGGCCTAATTAAGCATGTGGGCGTGTTGCTGGCACTGTGTGGAGTGTGTGCGTGTGCGTTAATGCAGGTTTTATTGCTTCCGATTGGGCGTGGCTTCACGGGCCAGTGCTTGGACATCGGCGCCTGGGACTTGGCCTCGGCGATAGGTGGGCGTGTCCCAGAAGCGGTGGTGACCTTTGAACCCCGCGAGGAGGCTTTGGGGGCGTGGCAGGAGGTCAAAGGTGAGGCCATGTCTGTTAATGAGGCACTGTACGGCGGTGCGATCGAGGGGCCTGTACGGCTGGACGGAAGCTGACGATGGTTTGAAGCGGATGTGGTTGCGATGACGTGTTGTTACTCCGCCCACACAGGAAATGAGGTGAGCTCTTGCGTGGGCGGTGTGGCAGAACGGCCTCCAAGTGTTTGTGTGTGTTTTGGCCTTGAGGAAGCTGTGTGTTTTAATTGGGATTGATTGTGGGCTTCCGGTGGACATCCGGTGGTTAGTAGGCACTTGATTGAGAATGGTGGTCCTTGGGGAACAGGGTGGGGCTGTTTTGGGTGTGGCCTGGCCCCTCCCTTCCGGCTCGGCTTCCGGTCCATGGAGGATATTAAATGAACACTTCCGGCTCTAGCAGCCACACCCCTGAGACCTGTGCAATTAAAAGGGCGTGGTTACACAACATGCACCTCACTAATGACTTTGATGTGGTTTAGGTGTCATATCCCCCACCTCACGCCCACGCAATTTAATGGTACCTTAACCCAAGCTATCCCGGAGGCTGATATGATTGAATCCCTCTTGCAACAAATTGGAGGACTATCATATCCTTTCTCATCGATATCCTCCATAGCACTCTATGCTGTGAGCGCTGTAGTTCTCTGCCTCATTCTTGCCTTTCTGGCCATCAGTGCTTACTTTCACTACATCCACTGGAGACACTCACACATACCTCAGCCAAAGAGACCAAGGTGAGCTTTTAATAGTCAAGAGACTCAGTATAGATCTATGTGCATGAGTGTATCCATGTTTTACTGTACTGTATAACTTCAATTGGGTTTAGGCTCACCAGGTTCTCTGAAATAATGATACCTCTTTAAATCTATTTTTTTCAGCTTTTTTCTTGGGCATGTACCTGATATTTTTCGTTTAATGAAGGAGACTGGAAACGATGAGCTTCCTTTAACTGTGGCTTTGCAACAATGGTAAGTTAATGGCTAGGCTCCGTATGACACCGTTATACTGTCTCGATCATTTGATAGGTACAACCAAGTAGGTAGTCCAACTTTTGTGATCTTTTTCATGCATGAACCGTTTGTGGTCACAGTTGATCCTGAAAATGTGAAGGTAAAGTTACCACCTTATGTGAATCTACATGTATACAGATGTGTACATAGTCAATAAGCTATTAATTCTTGTCTATAGAATATCATTATGCAACCGGCTATTGCCAAGAATACAGTGTTTATACAAAGGATTGTTCATGTTATGGGACAAAGGTAAGTCATGATCTTGGTCATCTTTACTTTAATGCCAGGAGTTAGCCTCTTCTCAACCAAATTATCATTATCATATTTTTTAAACATCAGAAACTAGTAGCTATTGTTTGTTGTGAGTTCACGGCCATGGAAATCTTTCGTGTCACAGATTTTTGGGTTATGGACTATTTTCAATAGTCGACTATGATACTTGGAAGCCAAGAAGGCAGCTGTATGATCCAGCATTTCGTAAAAGGTATGATATTTGAGATATTGAAGCCATCACAGTTTGCCATGCTCATAATATTTATGGTTAGCTATTTGAAGACTTTGCTAATACCTTTTAATGAAATGGTCAAAAAATTTCTGGATCAGATGCAGCCCTTGGGCAATGGAAGCACGATTGTTCCAATGAAGGTACACTTTGGAGAATTTACCCAAGATGTCATTAGTAAGGTTCGTCAGCTTCGATTATTATCATTGTTGTTAGCCAATCAACAAACTTCTTTAGGTTGCATTTGGTACAGACTTCACCAAACAATGGAAAGGCAAGAATCTAGGATTGAAGAGAGTCAAAGGTAATGGGACCCTATCGTTCCTCGCCAATCATGCTTTCAAGGGAATGGAGCTACACATTCGCTCTCCTTGGTTCCAGGTACACACCAATACACTTACATATCAACAGATACACACATACACATACCCCATAGGCGGAGAAAGATATAGGGAGTAGGGGGGCACAAGTTACCATGTGCAGAATTATAATCCATAAAGCACCCTTAATTTTAATCATTCATTCTTTTATAATAATGTGACCCAGTCCAGGGTTTTGCCTGACTTGCTCAAGATACCAGAATCACAAATAACAATGGTGGTCATAGTATTGATAGCATGTGTTTGCATGGCTTCAGTGGCTCTGGAAGGGGGGGGGGGGGCACTGTCCCTACTTCAGGCTGATTGGGGGGGGGGGGGGGGGGAGGGGGGCCATGTGCCCCTGGTGTCCCCCTGCTTCCGCCACCTATGTACCCTGCATGTATGTGGTTAGTCTATAATAATGCGATGCTGTAGGAGATTAATCTGGTAGTCTTAGATTTAAACATGATAGCTATTTTCTTGACTACAAAGGTACTAGATTTTTTTCATCTCTTTAGTACCTCCATCCTCTTGAAGCTGAAGGCTACAGAGAAACGATAAGAGCTCTGAGAACGATCGGCAGAGATTGCATCAAGAAGAGAATAGAGATGGTTGAAAGTGGCAAGCAAGTTCCAAACGATATCCTCACCCACATACTTCAGATGGCATGTGAGTCTATGGCTACCTACCAGCTGCCCTTAATACTCAATAATTATATCTAAGATTTGATGACTTGTTGCATTTTGAATTCATAGCCACGAAGGACAGTGTAGACATTGAAGTGCTGGTGGATGACTTCGTGACATTCTATGTAGGTGGACAAGAAACCACATCTAATTTGCTTTCGTTTGCTATGATTCTTACTCTCCAGCATCCTCATGTACTTGAAAGGTGCCATAGTATACTCTACATGTGTGTATAGAGCCACCAACTTAATTCTATACGTCCCTCTCTTTGTATATAAGGCTTCAGGCAGAAATTGGTGAAGTACTAGGAAACAAAACCTATGTTGGGGAGGAAGAGTTAGAGAAACTGCAATATACCGAACAGGTTGGTCTTGAAGAATCGGCAATCGTCGTGTGTAGAAACAGGATAGAATAATTATACCTGTCATTGACTCAGAGCAGCTTGCTCAGAGTGTACCTTCAATATACAGATTTTAAAAGAGACTCTGAGGATGTATGGAGTGTTTGACATCTCAAAGTGCTCACCTCCTGGTGGCATTACCCTGAATGGCTACCACATTCCTGGAGGATCTCCACTGTCAGTACGTATATTATATCTCAGTGTATTAATTACCCAATCATAATGTGACGGTAAGTTATATATTTCTTTTATTAGTTACCTTCATCTCTGATGTGTCGTCTGCCCCAATACTTTGATGATCCGGACACCTTTAAACCAAGCAGATTTGATCCGGAAAATCAAAAGTAAGCGTGAGTGGCTACTCTGTCACACACAACCTTTCTTATCTATAGCTAGCTAGCTATAGGTACTCTATAGATCTATTGCTGTATCACTACATGCAGGCCAAGCTCATTTATCTATTTTCCTTTTGGTCTTGGTCATCGTGCTTGCATTGGAAAACACTTTGCTATGGTAATTCAGCATACATGTATATAGCATACATGTATATTATTTATAGTACTATAGTCAATGTTTAATTATTGTGATGATATCAGATGGAGGCAAAGATGGCTTTTACCAGACTCTTTCAGATGTACAAAATTGAGCTCCCTGAGAACTATGAGCTGGTTGCAGCAATGAGGACCACAATCCAACCCAAGGATGACATACCCTGCAAGCTGCAACACAGAAATTAACTTCAAACTTTATGAAACTAGCTACCTAGAATATTAATGATGTACAGTAGCTCAATATGACAACTATGCACTCTTGGTTCTCTAATTAATTTGCACCCGTGACAATGTCACACATTACATGCATTTATTTTATACCCTTTACCCTATATTATTAACTTTGATTGTTGCCGTATACAGTAACTATGGACTAATACGTGTAAGGTCAAGGACAGCACAATATTGAGTGACGTTGGATTACATACTGGGATGCATGGTGGCCTGCAATGCAGCATTGATGAATATGGCAGAATTCTATTAATTTTGTCTAATTATATAGCTTTCCTGCTATATACATGTCAGTAACCTCTAAGTCTTCAGTCCCACGATTTGGATCTGGGAGGAAGTTGCTATATTGATGTGCGCGTATTATGACGCAACACCCTCCAGCTCTGCGCGTGATGCGAATAATCACGCTCAGCCTGCACGTGCAACGTGACCACGCGTGCGTGTATACGTAAGCCGGATGTTTACGTGATCAAACGTCAGCGTAGATCTATCTATAAAGCCTTGGGAGGACAACCACAAGTTACTAAAACTGTACGTATATTCAAATTAATGTTCTCTAACTTGTTGCACTACACCATGTTAGATATCACAGACCCACGAGTTGCTGCCTACCTCAGTCTTGGTGCTCTGGTGTTTCTGCTGGTGCTGGCCTTCCTGGCATTCACTGGCTACCTCCACTATGTCCACTGGAAGTACTCCCACATCCCTCAGCCAAGCAGACCAAGGTATCTCCAGATCTATACTACTAAAATTCAAGTACCATATCAATAGCAAATCATGCAGTATCATGATGCCACCTCTTGGATATAATCCGCTACCAAAAGGAAAGCGGGAATGATGAAATATCCATCACAGCCATGCTTCAACGATGGTATGTCATTTCATCATCAAGAAGTCAAATCAATTTTAATGCCCGTCATAATTATACTGTAGGTATGAGAGTGTTGGAAGTCCAACCTATGCTGTTTTTTTCTTCCATGAAGCTAGTGTTGTGACATGTGATCCTGAAAGTGTGAAGGTAAAAAAACAAAAACATTTCACTTCATGTAGCTATCAGAATCTCAGTTTAATGATTTCTGTGGCATACATGTAGGCTATCATCATGCACCCTGAACATGGCAAAGATCCATCCTTTCTGAAGAATTTTGCGTATCTAATGGGAGAACGGTAATACCTTGTTTAAGAAGCCTAGCTTGCCACTCAGCACGTATGCAATTATTAAGCGTTATGGTGTTGTTTTGTCTGTCTATTTGTGCATCGATCATGCAGTGTACGTGTGTGTGTATGTGTGTGTTTAACCACACTAACCTGAGATTCTTTATTATTGTCATCTCTATAGGTTTATGGGTAATGGGCTGTTGATAATTCCAGACTATGATACGTGGAAGCCAAGGAGACAGATATACGACCCTGCCTTCAAAAAGAGGCAAGATTTAAGGCTATTTCTGTTCTGTAGCAATAAGTCTTGTAAATTTTTTTTTATTGTTCATCTTTTCCCCACATGTAGCTATCTGAAAACATTACTGGAGCCCTTCAATGAGATTGCAAATCGATTTATTGGCAACCTTGATCCTTTGGCTGATGGAAGGACAGACGTACCGATGAAAATTAAATTTGGTGAATTTACTCTTGAAGTCATCAGCAAAGTATGATACATTAGTGTTCTATTGCAGCTCGGTAAAACAGTGAACGTCTATAATTTGCAGGTAGCATTTGGGTCTGATTTTACTGAAGATATCGAGGAGCAGCAGAGCAGTCTAAATAAGCAACCTAGAGGGAGTGGTGGTCTAACCTACTTGGTGGATCTGTCCTTCAGAGGACTTGAAATGGCTCTCCGTTATCCAGGATACCGTGTAAGCATTAATTTTGTGTCTGTATATTGGACTCAAGACTGTAGTACTCAAAGCTGGTTTTATGAATGATGACATGTTACTTTGATCTGTAGCTATAGTCTAGAGCGGAGGAGGTTGGTCACAATTTTCATGGAATGTGCATTTTATTATTGCGCATTATATGCAATGCATTGTTTTTGCTGACTCAGCGGGTTGACCTGGGTTGCGTTGACGTACATTGCAGCCTATGGCAAACGTATTCTGTGACCAACCTCCACTGAGTCTAGAGTTAGTATTTATTAGTAATGGGTCATGTATTCCATCATGACTGCATTGCAGTATTTGCATCCATTCAAAGCTGCTGAGTATCGAGAGACATCCAGGGCCATCAGAGCCATAGGCAGAGACTGCATCAAGAAGAGAATTCAACTCATTGAACGTGGCGAGCAGGCTCCTAATGATATCCTCACCCACATACTCCAAGGAGCATGTAAGTAGCTATTTTTGTGGCGTTGTATGCACTATAATAATTTACTCATGTGGTATAGTTTGGTATTCAGTATTAGTCTTGTACCTAGGCCACTCCCAATTTTTTGACGTTACATAAAAATGGTGGGGATGAGGCTCATTCAGTATCAACATGCAAGCATGTATGAACTACATAATTATGACCAAAAAATTATTTTCGAAACAATATTAATGCTGTTATTCAGCTATGAGAGAGAGTGTTGACATTGAAGAGCTGGTTGATGACTTTGCTACCTTCTACATCGCTGGCCAAGAAACGACCTCTAACCTGCTCACCTTCTCCCTGGTACTGACACTACAAAATCCAAATGTCTTGGAGAGGTAAAAATTGATCCTGTGGTGAATAATAATATTGCATTAAATTTGCATCAGTCAATGAACAGTACGTGTAAGAATAATGTTTACCCAACAATCCATTTACACCCAGATCGCCAGACCATTCAGTCTATGTGCTAATTTAAAAATTTAATACATGTTGATTCTGCTTACTCTAATCATTGCTACTTATTATGTGGTTGTGCTTCCTGATGTACAGAGTCCAAGCAGAAGTAGATGAGGTTCTTGGAAACAAAGCGGCTCATATCTCTGCTGAAGATTTAGAGAAATTGGAGTACATGGAACAGGTACATATTATTATGTACACCATGGAGTCTCTCCATTACGGACCTCTGATTAAAAGTATTGCCTTATGCAGTGGTGTCAGTATTAGAAGGGCTCCATTGTATATTGAAATCAGACTATACTGATAGCAAGATTTCAATTTTAAATGTGTGACTGTCTTTGACTGTAATGTGCTGTAGGTGTTTAAAGAAGCGCTGAGGCTGTATGGACCTGTGCCAGCCACAGTTAAGAAGGCTGGTCCCAGCGGCATAAGACTCAATGGATATAAAATCCCAGCTGGAACTAGCCTGATAGTAAGATACTGCTGCATAGAAATTGAATTCAATGTAATTTTCTATGATCCCTACAGCTGTCTTCAATACTGACTTGCCGTATGCCGGAGTACTTTGATGACCCTGATACCTTCAATCCCAGCCGATTTGATTCCGAAAACAAGAAGTGAGCAATGCCATATACGCATTAGATAGCACCATTGAAATTATTCATTAAACCTTTATAATTTACCATCAGGCCGAGTTCCTTTGTCTACTGGCCATTTGGCCTGGGCCACCGCTCCTGCATAGGAAAACACTTTGCATTGGTAAGTAAATTGACCGTGCTATTATTGCAGCGGCCTTGTATAATATTATATCCACTTATTAAAATTCCTGAACATTAATCTTACATTTTCACCGATAACGTAATTGACAGCTAGATAATACTTAATATTAATAGTCTCGACTTCACTAATGCAATGCACACGCACATGCACTGTAAATAATTAGATGGAGGCCAAGATAGCATTTTTAAGGCTCCTTCAGAAGTACAAGGTCACTCTTCCTGAGAATTACAAGCTGGTAGCAGTGCAGAGAGGCACCAACCAAACTGAAGACAATGTATACTGCACCCTAGAACATCGATAGCTAGGAAAATTATTACACTGACACTCTTCTAGTTTGTTTGTTTTTTTAATTCATATCCACAAAGTCCATTAGCGTGATTGATTATTAGATGGAAATTATTTATAACTACACTGTCACATGCTTTCAAATTGAAATGAGTGTATAGCTTAATCCCCAGCCTTCCTAATAATTATTAGTTCTCACGTGCACTGAAAGATTGTGGAACCTGGGGATAAGAGGCTATAAGCAATCAACAATCCAGACTCCTGTATATATATGTGGCAGTCCCAGGTAGAAATCAAATTTAATATTATTCCTAGTCAATTTTGACCACTTTTTTGAATATGAAGCTTCATAACTCAGGAACGGTAGCATCCCAGAACTTCACATTTAGTTTAGAGATACTATAATCACCTAAGAATAAGTATCTAAAATTTGGGACTAAACGATCAAGAGGTGTTAAAAATATAATTGATTTAATTAACCCAATTAAAAACGGAATAATATTCGATTTCTACCTGGGACTGCCACATATGTACTGACAATGTGGATAAAGGGTAGGGATAATGGTTTAAGTCGGACTGGTGTTGTTCTGAGTGATAATTGTGAGAAGGATATTGGTATTAACAGACCTAGAGCTGCTAGGCCATGCAAATCTAGATCTATAAGCATATCAAGTGCATTTATACTCAACTCAGTGGGATGGTGGAGGAGTCCCCAGGATACCCATAGGTGTTTACTCTGCCTGACCACAACTTCAATTATGGTCCATTCCACGGATAGTTATATGGCTTGTTGCCAGACAGAGATCAAAGAGACTGATGCAAGTTTGGCATGATGTAATCATTATTAGTCTATAAATAGTACCAGGCACTCTGGCTCCATATTATCCCATCAAAAGTGGTTTCTATAAAAACAGAGAGTGGGTGACCAGAGCTTACTTATCTTAGCAGAGCATTGAAAATCAATGGCACTGCTACTCTATGTGTTTGGTGCTCTGGTGCTTCTGCTGGTGCTGGCCTTCCTGGCATTCACTGGCTATCTCCACTATGTCCACTGGAAGTACTCCCACATCCCTCAGCCAAGCAGACCAAGGTTAGCTAGTAGCCATATTGCTTTTACCGAGTGATCTTATAATTATTATACAGCTTCTATCTTGGTCACCTTCCGGATATGAGCAAAACGGCCTCAAAGGAGCTGTCTCTTATCACAGTCTTACAGCAATGGTAATTTGACTTTTAGTAGCTACTGATCTTGTTACTGATCCTCATTATTGCACAAACTGACTGCTCCAAAGGTTAGACGAAGTTCACAGTTCTACCTGTGTGGTATTTTTCGCAAGCCAAGCAGTGGTCGTCTCAACAGACCCTGAGAGTGTGAAAGTGAGTAGCTACAATGTAATTCTGAGTAGTCTCAGGTCTTCAATATTGTGGCAAAAATCTTTGAAAGGAATAAGGCTCAGATGATACATTCATATTTAGATGTAGCTATAATGTTGTGATCGTACTGCATAATAATTATGCTTACCACACAGTACTACTAGTCTTATCAATGTGTAGACTATTATGCTACAACCCAAGATAAAGAAGGATCGAGTCATTCTCAAGAACTTTGTGAATCTCATGGGGGAGAGGTAAGGTGTTATAGTAGCGCTAAAAAGCTTCACCCCACTTCAAAATGTATGATAATTAATGCATGTTGTATATTACGTTTTCTATGTTGACAGATTTATGGGGAATAGCATTCTGACAATTCCAGACTATGAAACATGGAAACCAAGGAGACAACTCTATGACCCTGCTTTCAAGAAAAGGTTAAATTTTAGCTTAACTGATTGGAATGCAGATTAATTGTACTGTGCTCCACTTTACTATAGCTATCTTAAAACGTTACTGAAGCCATTCAATGAGATTACAAATGAGTTCCTAGAGAAACTAAAATCTTTGGCTGACGGAGATACAAAAGTGCCAATGAAAGTTCATTTGGGAGAATTTAGTCTAGATGTCATAAGCAAGGTATGTTGCTTCTCTAGCACAATTTTTTCACCATATCTACATGAGCCTTGTCCCTAATCCCTCGAGCATGATCTTTCCAAGCCTCTCATATTATAGCTAAGGGTTACACACATGAACCTTTGGAGGAGAATATACAACAATGGAAAGCTGGGGATAGGCCAATCAAGACAAGACTAACCTGCATGGTATGATGTGTATGCTGTCTCTCTCTGTACAGGTGGCTTTTGGATCAGATTTTACGGAGAGAATGAACGACAAAAGTCTTGAGCTGAAGAAGAAGAAGGGTTACGGAATCCGAACCCTTGTCAGCATGTGCTCCAAGGGTGTTGATAATACAATCCGTCGACCAGGATATGAAGTAATTTTATACAATGATCTATATTATGTGGATCATGATTTATCACAGAATACATCAATAATATCACTGCATGCATTTCAATTTGGCAGTATTTGCATCCCCTTGAGGCAACAAGGTATAGAGATGCAGTCAAGCGTGTCAGAGCAATAGGAAGGGACTGCATCAAGAGGAGGATCCAGTCAATTGAGACTGGGGAACAGGTTCCAAACGACATTCTCACCCACATTCTACAGATCTCTTGTGAGCTGTTACAGGCTTTTTCATAATGTTTGCAACTGAATTGTGCGCTATGCGCGATGCGATCCATATATGGAAATCATAATAATTTCTAGTTAATATCACGTGCATTATGGAGCGCGCGCTGAGACAGGCTATTTTTTGCAATTTGGACCATTCATGTTCATTGGTACCTGACAAGGAGTAATTTAAAATCGATCAGAAATAGCTCTGTGTGTGCGATGGAGCCATCAAATTATGATGCCAATGGGCCCTACTGTCCATATCCCAGGTATTATCCTCCGTATTATTATGGCTGCCATCAGTACGATGGTGGATATGGTGGCCGCGAACAGGCTCACTCACAGGTGGAGGAAGATGGCGGATCAGACACTCACTCAAGCTCAACGGCGTACGTATACTATGTGAGACTCGTCCAAGATCCCAAAAAAAAGAGTAAATATGTTGTTAGACAGTGGCATGGTGTCAGTCAAGGTTTTAACAGCTCTGACGAGATGAAAAGGCTTCTTCAGGACGCCTTTCCCGACGATCTCCCGGCGTTAACCTCTGATTTTTATCTGGGTTACTTTGAGCCACCTAGTGGAGCGAAACGTTGGATAATTGATGATCGTGATCTACAAAGCTTATATGCGAATCGTGATCCAGGCTCTAAAATCAATCTATGGTGCGAGCCGAAATTACCAGAAGCTGAGAGTAGCACTGATTCTGGAAAGTCATCTCAGCCTGCTGCTAAGAAGAGAAAGGGAACCACTCGTGAGTCGATTGAGCTTGAGACCGATTCCGTATTCGATCAGCTAAAGGGAAAACATCCACATATGGAAAATCCAAAGCTCCGCCTATGGGCTAAAGTAATCCAAAGTGGTCACTGGGAAGATTATGATAATCCTCCTCCTATTCCGTTGATAACTGGCCCAAAAACAAAGCCTAAACAACAAAAGGAGACATTCACTGATGCTTTGGTTGGAGCAGCAACAGCTATTGTGAAGACGCTGCAGCCACAGGATCCAAATACTCCTAAGAGATCATCCAATGACTCTGATAAGCCGAAAATCTCCCCCATGAAGTCGGCTACGATCAGAAGGAGCTGCTTAGATGATCTGAAGAAGCTCAAAGATCTTCATGAAGATGGAGTGCTAACAGAAGAAGAATTTCAGGAAGAGAAGCAGCAGATTTTGGCTACTCTGCGATCGCTGAAATAGTCTTGGAGGGTGTACAAGTGACTTTTGCTTTCACCATGAATGAACATCGTGGACCCACATGCATGTACAAGTAACTGTAACTGTAGGAAACTTGTACTATTATGATGATGTCATGTACTTAAAGATTTATGGTCAATGACATACATTATGCATACACACAATCATCCATATTACTATGTACATGCTATACAATACTACACATATCCACAGTGTGTGATCCAACCTTGGCAGTCTTCTATGGTGATGCAATTGAAAGCAGCCACTACTGCTGTCTCTGCATCCAGCTCACTCCAATCATCCTCATTGGCCTTGAGAACTGACTTGACCTTTGAGAATGTATGTTCAATTGCATTGAGATCTGGACTGTACGGTGGAAGGAAATAAGCGAGTGCACCTGCATTCTGTATTATATCCACTGTTCCAGCTACATGATGAATGCTGGCATTGTCTAGTATGACGATACTTCTTTGGCTACGGCCATCGAAAGGTGTGATAGAGGGTACCAAACTGCTCCTGATAAATGACACAAATTCATTGCCAGTGACACTTCCAACAACAGTGTAGCAGTCCAATAGTCCACTATCAAATGAAATCGCTGCAATTGCAGAAATATGCTGTCCTCTAAATAATAATTTATTAGCTACAGCGGGTTTCCCCCTGAGACTGTATCCAAATTTCCTCATGCGGTCCCTTCCATCTGCTCCGGTTTCATCCACAAAAATAAATAAGTCTGGATGACCCACGTACACAGCCATATCTGTAAGATATTTGAATCTCAAAAGCTCACTTCTCTGTTGTGCTGTGATGACCATTTTCTGCCTCGTAAAACCAGCTTCATTGTGTAGATACCTACATATGGTACTTAAGCTCACCTCAGTTCCATGTTCTTCGAGTAAGCAATGTTGTATCTCACTGAGGTAAATTCCTGGCTTACTAAGAGCAATATCAATAATCAATAGTTTATCCACGTCTGTCAGTTTTCTGTGACTAGCTGAATGAGAATCCGGGTATCTACGTTTAGATACAGCTCCAGTCTCAGTAAAGAGCTTTATCGTTCTCGAAACAGTAGACTTGTCCACGTTGAGACTCTCGGCGATTTGCTGAGAGGTTTTTTGTAGCGCAAAATACTGATATATCATTCGCCATCTTAAATTCTCCGAGTAAGCCTTCGTTCGCTGTTCCTCACAAGATGTAGCTGTAGCCATGTTCCTCGACAACATAGCCACACCCATGTTCGATATCCGATAAACGCCATAATACGTTCTGTATGCATAATAATAATTATTATGCTGGCAAAAGAGGTAGCGCTTGTGAGGGGGGCCGGGGAATGGCCCGCGCCCGCGAGCATACTATATAAAATGCGCTTACATTATTGTATGTTTATGGCTACTGCGGTTTACATGGTTGTAATTGTCAATTAGCGCTATCTGAGTTTCTCAGTTGCAAAGATCATTACAAATCCTGTAGCTAGAGCTATCGTAAATGCGGCTACTTAAAGATGATTTTTCCAATAGCGACCAAGGAGAGTGTTGATATTGAAGAGCTGGTTGATGACTTTGTCACTTTCTACATCGCTGGACAAGAAACGACTGCAAGTATGCTCACATTTGCTCTTGTTCTGACGCTCCTTCACCCACACGTCCTTGAGAGGTGGGTTTTATTTTTTTGCACCATTATACAACAGAAGTAATAATCACATTGATAATTACAGACTTCAGTCCGAGGTAGATGAAGTTCTTAATGACAAAAAATATGTCAGTCCTGAAGATTTGGAAAAGCTAGAATACACTGAGCAAGTACGTATACAGTGATTGTATAGTGTCAGACTGATGCGTAGCTAATAGCTGTAATATACTGATTTTGACTTGTTTTAGGTACTGAAGGAAACACTGAGATTTAATGGACCATTCAGTATATCCACCACCAAAGAGTCCCCTCCGGAGGGAGTATCTCTCAGTGGCTACCACATTCCAGGAGGAACACAAATGATGGTAAATGATACTAAAACTTACAATCGCTAATGTATAATTATCATACCTCGCTCTGTTAGTCATTATACGTTCATATACTGGTAGTCCCATCCCCAGGCCCTAAATGGTGGGATATCCATGGACTATGGCTGCACCATGTATTTGTAACCATTTTATGTGACATTAATTGTTTTTTGTTACATGCAGTTAAGCACTGCTATTATGTGTCGTATGCCGGAGTACTTTGACGACCCAGACACATTTAATCCAAGTCGTTTTGATCGTGAAAACAAACAGTGAGTGGATTTAATATTAATTAATCATCACTCCGTGCACATGTGTTAAATCTTGCTATTATCATGCGTAGACCGAGTTCCTTCATTTATTTTCCATTTGGACTGGGCCATCGTGCATGTTTGGGAAAGCACTTTGCAATGGTATGTACATAGTTTCTTTACCACTGTATGCTATTAATAATATAATTTTACAGCTAAAATTAAGACTGATTTGAGTAGCCTCGTTTCCAGAATACTCCCAATTTATTTTTCTGGATATGATTATAAATTGGGAGACTAGTGGTCCGGTGTGAGCATCATCCATAGAGACCAGACTAAACTTTATAGAGTTGCTTTGTTTTGTTTCAGATGGAGGCCAAGATTGTGTTTTCAAGGCTTTTACAGACTTTCACATTCAAGGTTCCAGATGATTATGAGCTGGTTGTTGTGCAGAGGGGAATAGTGCAAACCAAGGATGATGTTAACTGTGTACTACAAAGAAGATGCTAAAAATCACTGCAGTGCTAATTGCTATAATAACAGTTACTTGATAGAGCACTGAAGAAACAAAATGTAGTCTACTGGAAAGCCTACAGGCTTACTATACTCAAGAGAATAATTGCATCATCTTTTGGAACGTTAACATTATGTCATTATCGTGCCATATAATATCTCTATGATATATAGAGGTCTTGACAAACGTCGACCTTTACCTACTCTATCTGTTCGATATGGTAGGTAAAGGTCGTCATACAAAAATGCAATTACCGGTAATTACACACCTACGCGATAAAATTAATGAACACTAAGCGTGGCAGATGAACCATAGATGATATAGTACCGCGTCCGTACATGTCATCTATTGATGAACTATCGCAAGTATGTGTGGTATTAGCCTCGTCCCCAGGCTCTCTTGACTCGAGATTCAGAAATGTTCTCACTGATTCTTTACCTTCTTTGTGGCCTTGTGTTTCTGCTGGTGCTGGCCTTCCTGACATTCACTGGCTACCTCCACTATGTCCACTGGAAGTACTCCCACATCCCTCAGCCAAGCAGACCAAGGTGAGGTATTGAGTGGCTCTAGCTATAGCTACATCCATATAGCTATCATAAATAAATTTTATGATACTCATGTTATAGCTTCTACCTTGGCCATTTGCCAGACCTCAATAAAGGAGGCGATCAGGAACACTACTGGGTGCCTGTTTTTCTTCAATGGTAAGTTCGAGAAATTTCAGTATAATCAAAATGTAAACACTCTGTATTGGGATAACTGAATCAGATACGTTTTCACTCAGGGCAATAATAATATATTCATTACAATTAACAGCCAATTATTAGGTTTACGCTAGGGTTAAAAAACCTCTTCTATCATTGTGGCTTTATAATTCCTATTGCTTTTTATGTTGAATCAATGATGTAGGTTGGAAATGGTGAAGAGTCCAACCTTTGTGATATTTTTCTTCAAAGATCCAATCATCCTCACAACCGATCCAGAGAGCGTACAAGTCAGCTAAGACTAAGCTTCCTTTTCTCCAATAATTCAGATCATAATTTTTGTAAATTAATATCATACTAGGCTGTTGGTATGCAATCTAAGCTCAGGAGACACCCAGGATTCATGAATAGCTTCGTACAACTCTTTGGAGAAAGGTATAGTTTATATTCAAGTCAATGGTTCATGATGCAATCATGCAGTCGACCACAATAACACAAAATTAATAGGCTGAATGGCTATGGACTTTTGACAATCCCTGATAGTGAGACATGGAAACCAAGAAGATAGCTCTATGAGCCAGCTTTCAAAATGAGGTGACTGTGCATGTAGCTACGTGTGTGACTCAGTATAATAATATTATTATTGTTTGATCTAGTTATCTGAGAACACTGCTGGGTCCATTCAATGAGGAGGCAAGTAAGTTCATTGAGCAACTCAAGCCACTTGCTGATGGTGTAACAAGAGTACCAATGAAAGTTCGCTTTGTAGATTACCTTCTCAATGTCATAAGCAAAGTAAGTCATTCTGTGGTGTACATGTAATAATGAGTAAGGGATTTAACTAGGAGGGAGGGAGAGGGAGAGAGAGACCCTAGCATGTAGCTTATGGCAACAACTCACAATCATAGTACAATAATCATGTATTCTTTGACAACTCAGGGATAAAATTATGATCTTTTAATTGTAGGTTGGTTTTGGAATGGATTTGTGTGAGCAAGCAAATGAGAGCTCAAGTGGATCAAACATAAAAACCGTTAGCGTGATGATGCTCCAGGGAATTGAAATACAGTTCCGTTTCCCAATATACAAAGTAAAAATGTAGCTATCTGTGATCTGTGATTATCATTGATAACATTGATTCATATTACAGTATTTGCATCCATTTGAAGCAGCTAAGTACAGGAAAGCAGTCAGAGATCTGAGATCCATTGGCAGAAAGGTTATCCGAGAGAGAATCCGGGCTATAGAAAGCAATGAGCAGACTCCAAACGACATTCTCACACAGATCCTACGGATGGCCTGTGAGTATAACTTTATAATTGTAATAAATTAAATTATGGATATAATAATATGTGACCAATTATTATTAAATTTTTTTCTCTATGATCAGCTACTAAGGAGGGTGTGGATATTGAAGATCTTGTGGATGATTTTATCACTTTCTTTACTGGTGGACAAGATACAACAATGAGTTTGCTTACCTTTGCGTTGGTGCAAACACTCCTTCATCCAAATGTGTTAGAGAGGTGAATTATTAAGTCAATCCAATCTTCGCTAGCTGTGGTAAAATACATGCACTTGAAGCAAGGGTTACCATAGTTGCCTTATCTGTAAGTGTGTGTGTGTGTGCCTTGACCTATCTGTTTATCAATCTGTCTGTTACATACCTCGTTTATCAAAAACAAGGTGTCATAGGGTTTATGGTGTTTTGAAGATTTTTGTCACATGACTTTTGCTGAAAACCCTTCGTTCAAAAATTGGCATCATTTACAGATCACCACTAATATTACTACTTTCCCTGCTTCCTGATGAGCTCAAAAGAGACAGCTGCAATGGCCGCTTTGCATTAGCTCCTAGTAACATGACTGACTTGTCACTGGTCACGCTATAGCGCTAGCTAATCCTAATGCATACTGAGCTGGCATGGCATGGCATGGCACATGTATATCTGCACATAATATAATATCTTACTATGCTATAGCTAACACATAATGATATCTACGTAGTTACGAAATTTGCTGAAATGCACATTTTGTAATTAGTGATGTAGCAAAACAGATGCCTTGCAAATGCATTTCTTGTGGTTGCTATAATAATAGCTTTAGTCTGCTCTAGGTCATTCTCTGGCTTTAAATTCGTCACTACATATGTGCATGACCCTGCCTACAAGCACTTAGCTAAAATAGTATTTAGGTAACTGCACCAAGGGTTTTGCACAATAGTGCTTCATTCTTAACAGCATCTTATTAATAATAATGAATTGTGATAATCAGTGAACCCATTCAGCTAGGGTTCAACAGGAAGTGGATGAAGTGCTTACCAATAAGACCTTTATTGATGATAAAGATTTGGAGAAGCTTGAATATGTAGAGCAGGTGTTGAAGGAGACACTGAGGCTACATTCACCGTTCTTTGCAACACTCCCAAAGGAGACAGCCCCTGAGGGAATGATACTTAATGGCTACCATATTCCGGGTGGAACACAAGTTTGGGTAGGTTGAATGTAGCTCAGCTCAGGTTAATTTTTATAGGAGCATAAAGTAATTAATGACTCTATTATTATAATGAGCATAGCCATACTAAGTAGTCTACCTTGTGGACATGCACTAAGTCTTTCGTCTGTGGGTACTAAATTTGGTGAATTAATAATTTCCCTACTTTCGCTAAAATGTGGCATAATAACTTTGAAAAATTGCTAGAATTAGTACCTGCTGTATGTATTATTTTCCAAATCCGCTAAAATTTATACCCGCCAATAATTACAGCCCTATAATGAAGTAGAGATGTAAATAGCATTATGACCTGTCTTATCATCATGTGCAGTTGCCCTTTTCAGTGACCTCTCACATGCCAGAGTACTTTGATGACCCGGAGACATTCAATCCGGAACGTTTTGCTAAAGAGAGTGCAAGGCAAGTAGTTATAACCAACAGTTAGCTACTACATAGGCCCATAGGGACACATGGAAATAATAATAATTATGCTATTCATGAATCCCACAGACCAAACCCTTTCAGTTATTTTCCCTTTGGAGTTGGTCCACGTTCCTGCATTGGAAAGAACTTTGCAATGGTATATTTGATATATGCTACTAAACTTTGATTAGTAATAATTTTGGTGATCTGCCTCATTTTCTATGCAATGCAGATGAATGCCAAGGTGGTCTTTTCGAGGCTTTTTCATGCATACAAGTTTGCTCTACCGGAGAATTATGAACTGGTTATCATACAAACAGGTTCACTCCAACCTAAAGATGACGTCTGTTGCACACTAGAGAGCCGCAAGATGTAGATGTACACTCATAATTTTGTGCTATGCATACAAAATTTTTTACTTTGCAATTATTCTCAGATAAGATTTAAGTTCCTCTGAGTTGCTAACCGTTTTGTAATGTATAATAGGCATATATATCCAGGCCATTTCTTCCTATACTAGATCTATATATTACTGTACAAGTTTATACCTTTGCATGATGTGTGCTATGCTCATGATCAGGCGGTAAATTTTGTTGTGGTACAGGGTCGTTAGTCGATTCCGCGTTGAGTTCCGCCCATTGTATCTTGACACCATGCATGATTTAATATCATGTCATATTAGATAATGGTAAGTAACCTCACACGACTTCCATGTATTGCGCTATACACAATGCGATGACCTTCTCACTGATTCTCAGTTATCTTCTTTGTGGCCTTGTGCTTCTGCTGGTGCTGGCTTTCCTGACATTCACTGGCTACCTCCACTATGTCCACTGGAGGTACTCCCACATCCCTCAGCCAAACAGACCAAGGTAGGATCATGATATGGCGGCACATGATGAGATTAAACTATACTGTGCGATTATAGTGGAGTAATTTTCGTGCGGTGGTAGCTAATTTCGTTGTAATTTATCGTGATTGCTTGGCGCGCAGTCACGAAAATTAATGCCCTCTACAGCTACGGGTACCGTAGCGACTAGCAAGACCGAGGAGGCGTGCCAAAAGACATGCATGCACGTTTACCGCGCCCCAACATGGGTTAACCGCGAAATTTAAAACCACAATTCTGAGGGCTTTCCACGAAAACAAATTTAATAATTTATGAGTCACTTATGATTGTATTATTGTACGCATGTGCAGCTTCTACCTTGGTCACTTGCCAGATCTCAACAAGGATGGCAAACAAGAAGTCTGGTTTGTGCCCGTCTTTCTTCAATGGTACGCCAGGTCTAGATCTGCATGCATGGACAATCTATGGTATGGCATATTGGCAGGGTGGATGCAAAGCTTTAATAGCAAGCTGCCCCCCCCCCCCCCCCCCAACAGCTTTTATTTCAGTAGCTGATAATCAATAATAATCCTGATGCAGGTTAGAACAAGTCAGAAGTTCAACATTTGTAGTATTTTTCTTTAAAGACCCGATCATCTTAACCACAGATCCAGAGAGTGTGAAGGTATGTTAACATACAATCATTTGTCATAATTATTAGTAATTCAATCATAATTTGAACTTTGCAGGTTGTTATTATGCAATCTAAGCTTAATAAAGATTTGAGTAGTGTGAGTATCTTTGCACACATTTTTGGAGAAAGGTAAATAGTTAGTCTATCGTAAAATTACAGTATTATCACGTAGTTAATAATTGATTATTGAAAAGGCTAATGGGCAATGGAATTGTGACAATCCCAGACAGTGAGACTTGGAAGCCAAGGAGACAGCTCTATGATCCAGCTTTCAAAAAGAGGTGCGTGCACACTTCATAATAGTCACAATAGTATCATTTAGGCTCATACACAATGACTGTACTATAATCATCAGCTAGCTGTATAGGATTTTTTTTTTCCAGCTACCTAAAGACACTGCTGGATCCAATCAACGAGGAGACAAATAGACTCATAGAACAGCTCAAGCCGCTCGCTGATGGAGTGACACAAGTGCCAATTAATATTCATTTTGGAGATTTCACTGTAGATGTCATAAGCAAGGTAGGTCACAGTGCATAAGTAGTGAGCTCACTTCAACTGCTTGTATCACCAGCATGCCAATCCCAAAAAAATTCATTCCACTTGACCACGATAGAGCATGATCATATGCACATGCTGGCTGATCATGTGATCATCTTGCTGGTTTTTAGGTTGGTTTTGGAATAGAGCGACACTATCAGCAAACAGATGGATTCAACTTAAGGAATTTTGTCCCTATGATGATGAAAGGAACTGAGCTGCAAATACGCATTCCAGGATACAAGGTATTCTACATCAAATTCTACAATTTTTGTGTTTGAAACATTTTTCATTGATTCTATAGTATCTGCACCCGTTTGAAGCTGCCAAGTACAAGAATGCAATCAGAAATGCAAGAGCATTCGGCAGAAAGTGCATCCGAGAGAGAATCCAGGCGATTGAAGATGGAAAGGAAACTCCAAAAGACATCCTCACTCATATCCTTCGAATGTCATGTGAGCTCAATGATCACAATAGATAGTCTAATTTATTTTTTTTCTTCCTATGATCAGCGATTAAAGAGAATGTGGACATTGAAGATCTCGTTGACGACTTTATTTCCTTCTTCATGGGTGGCCAGGACTCAACGCAAAGTTTGCTGACCTTTGCCACAGTGCTGATACTCCTCCATCCAGAAGTGCTAGGCAGGTAAATACAACAATGAAACTGAAATCAGCATGGCGACTCCAGATCTATTATATCACTGCATTCAGGGTTCAACAGGAAGTTGATGAAGTGCTTGGCAAGAAGACCAGTGTTAGTGAAGAAGACTTGGAGAAACTTGAGTACATCGAACAGGTGCTGAAAGAGACGTTGAGGTTGCATGCACCATTCCCTGACTTGTTTCTGAGGGCGGTACCCCCTGAAGGAATAACGCTTAATGGCTACCATATTCCAAGTGGAGCAAAAGTGATGGTAGGTTTGAGCTCGCTTATTAAATTGAAGTCTTGGATGCATACAGTAATACCCAGTATAATTTTTTGTATACAGCTGTGCTCACCGTTCATGTGTTACATGCCAGAATACTTTGATGATCCAGAAACATTCAATCCAGGACGATTTGATCCAGAGAATGAACGGTATAATAATATTATTATTCTGATAGACAAGCACAATGTTCCAAACTATACATAAGTGAATGATAGTAACTGTTACATTAATACAGCATTTTTTGTCGACGTTATCCTACCGAAATGCTTCTAACTATGACGGATAATGTATAATTTCTTATAGCTATACCCATTACATGCAGGCCAAATTCTTTTGTCTACTTTCCCTTTGGAGTTGGTCCACGTTCGTGCATTGGGAAAAACTTTGCAATGGTAGGGTACACAGCTACTTTATAAACAGTCAGTGATTACTGATGCTACTTTAATTTGCAGATGAATGCCAAGGTGCTCCTTTCAAGGCTCTTTCAAACATTTAAGATCTCTCTACCAGAAGATTATGAGCTGGTTGTCGTGCAAAGGGCCACAATTCAACCCAAAGATGATGTCCATTGCACTCTAGAATGCTGCAAGTAGAAACCATCGTGGATAAAATATTTAACTGTTTGTCATACTGCAGTATTTAAATTTTTAGCTACTTACCTAGTATTATTTATTCCCTTGACAAATGAATGAAAGATAAACAGATAATGCTAATTTATCTGCCCCCATATTACAGTCCAAGCGTGGGCGTGGTTTAAACTTTTGTGGGGGTGGTCTAAAACCGCTCGCGCGCGCGCCAACCTGGCAATGGTATGATGTAATTGCACAAACATTTAGGTGTGTCGTCTCAATCATATCAATGCAATGTTCTCTCAAGCACCGATTCTTTACCTTCTTTGTGGCCTTGTGCTTCTGCTGGTGCTGGCCTTCCTGGCATTCACTGGCTACCTCCACTATGTCCACTGGAAGTACTCCCACATCCCTCAGCCAAACAGACCAAGGTAATGTGATATGGCAGCACAGGATGAGATTAAACTATGCTGTATGGCTCATATATAGTGGAGTATTTTTCGTAGCTATCATGATTGACTTGGTAGTCACGAAACTTTCCATCCACGCAAATTAATGCCCCTCCTATGGTATTATTACTGTTGCAAGATTGAGGAGGCGTGCCAAGACACATTAATTTTGTCCTGCTCCTGCATGGACATCCGGATTGGGTTAACCACAAAATTTAAAACCATAATTCTGAGGGCTTTCCACAAAACAAGGGCTTTAATAATATTATCGAGCCCTTGACGATAATATTAATTTAATAGCACCTCTGAAATTATCTATCATACGGTATAATATCATGGTAGCTGGCTGCTTGTAACTAATGAATGATCAACTTCAGCTCAGCTACATCACCATAATATCATAAGAGCCAGCCGTTAATAGCCGTTAATTTCATTGTATTATTGTATGCATATGCAGCTTCTACCTTGGCCACTTGCCAGATCTCAACAAGGATGGCAAACAAGAAGTCTGGTTTGTGCCCGTCTTTCTTCAATGGTACGGTCTGCATGCCATTGGACAATCTATATATATGCATGGTATGGCATAATGACAGGGTGAATGCAAAGCTTTAATACCCCCCCCCCCCCCCCCCCCCCAACGTTCCATTTTAAAAGTGTCAGCTTATTTCAGTAGCTGATAATAATATCCTGATGCAGGTTAGAACAAGTCAGAAGTCCAACATTTGTAGTATTTTTCTTTAAGGACCCAATAATCTTAACCACAGATCCAGAGAGTGTGAAGGTACATGTATGTTAACATGCAATCACTTGTCGTAATAATTATTAGTAATTCAATCATAATTTGAAATATGCAGATTGTTATTATGCAATCTAAGCTTAATAAAGATTTGAGTAGTGTGAGTATCATTGCACACATTTTTGGAGAAAGGTAAATAGTTAGTCTATCGTAAAATTACAGTATTATAATTGATCATTGAAAAGGCTAATGGGGAATGGCATTGTGACAATCCCAGACAGTGAGACTTGGAAGCCAAGGAGACAGCTCTATGATCCAGCTTTCAAAAAGAGGTGAGTGCACACTTCATAATAATTATTATTGTCACAATAGTATCATTTAGACTCATACATATTATTATGACTGTATTGTAATCATCAGCTACTAGCTGTATAGGATTTTTTTTTCTAACTTCCAGCTACCTAAAGACACTGCTGGATCCAATCAACGAGGAGACAAATAGACTCATAGAACAGCTCAAGCCACTCACTGATGGAGTGACAAAAGTGCCAATTAATATTCACTTTGGAAATTTCACTGTAGATGTCATAAGCAAGGTAGGTCACAGTGCATAAGTAGTGAGCTCACTTCACTCACTCAACTGCTTGTATCACCAGCATGCCATGCAATCCCAAAAGATTCATTCCGCTTGACCACGATAGAGCATGATCATATGCACATGCTGGCTGATCATGTGATTGCCTTACTTGTTTTTAGGTTGGTTTTGGAATTGAGCGGCACAATCAGCAAACAGATGGATTCAACTTAAGGAATTTCGTCCCTATGATGATGAAAGGAACTGAGCTGCAAATACGCATTCCAGGATACAAGGTATACTAATAGTATAAGAGCATGAACATCAAATTCTTTTTATGGTACTTAAAATGTCATAGTATCTGCACCCATTTGAAGCTGCCAAGTACAAGAATGCAATCAGAAATGCAAGAGCATTCGGCAGAAAGTGCATCCAAGAGAGAATCCAGGCGATTGAAGATGGAAAGCAAACTCCAAAAGACATCCTCACTCATATCCTTCAAATGTCATGTGAGCTCAATGATCATAATAGATAGTCTAGTTTGTTCTTTTTTCTATGATCAGCGATTAAAGAGAATGTGGACATTGAAGATCTCGTTGACGACTTTATTTCCTTCTTCATGGGTGGCCAGGACTCAACACAAAGTTTGCTCACCTTTGCCACAGTGCTGACACTCATACATCCAGAGGTGCTAGGCAGGTAAATACAACCAACTAAAATCACCATGACAACTATAAAATTAAATCTATATTATACTGCATTCAGGGTTCAACAGGAAGTTGATGAAGTGCTTGGCAATAAGACCAGTGTTAGTGAAGAAGACTTGGAGAAACTTGAGTACATCGAACAGGTGCTGAAAGAGACGTTGAGGTTGCATGCACCATTCCCTGACTTGTTTCTGAGGGCGGTACCCCCTGAAGGAATAACGCTTAACGGCTACCATATTCCAAGTGGAGCAAAAATGATGGTAGGTTTGAAACGGTCGATTTTACAGGTAGCTCGGCTATTAAATTGAAGTCTTGGACGGATACAATAATACCCAGTATAATTTTTCATATACAGCTGTGCTCACCATTCATGTGCTACATGCCAGAATACTTTGACAATCCAGAAACATTCAATCCAGGACGATTTGATCCAGAGAATGAACGGTATAATATAATTAGCTATTCTGATAGACAAGCGCAACTTTCCAAACTATACATAAGTGAATGATAGTAACTGTTATATTGAGTGATGTAATACAGCACGCTATGAGTGCGACTGCAGCTGTGACCTATATAGCTGACTATTTGCACATTAACTACTACATGACTGATTGTTTTGTTTTGTTTTTTTGTCGACGTTATCCTACCGAAATGCTTCTAACTATAACGGATAATGTATAATCTCTTATAGCTATATCTATTACATGCAGGCCAAATTCTTTTGTCTACTTTCCCTTTGGAGTTGGTCCACGTTCGTGCATTGGGAAAAACTTTGCAATGGTAGGGTACACAGCTACTTATACAAAGAGTCAGTGATTATTGAATTTGCAGATGAATGCCAAGGTGCTCCTTTCAAGGCTCTTTCAAACATTTAAGATCTCTCTACCAGAAGATTATGAGCTGGTTGTCGTGCAAAGGGCCACAATTCAACCCAAAGATGATGTATACTGCACTCTAGAATGCTGCAAGTAGAAACAATCATGGCTGACAAATTTAGATGTTTGTTATTCTCTTGACAAACATTACATTTTTGTGATAGCATTGTGTTATTCATGCTTGCGCTGTGACGACCTTTACCAACGGAAAAGCGGTAAAGGTCGTTAATATCTGCACATGTACGGTCATCCACTATCACTGTAGAGGTAAGGTTATGAATGTCCCCGAGCAGTCATACTCTTGAGGACGATATTATCAGCATAAAATTTCTCTAATAGATGAGGAGAGGGCGTGGTTTTATTTACACTTCATCTGAGAAGTCGAGAGATCAAGCTGGTTCCACTAGTAGTGGTACTGCTAGCACTGCGGGTGCAGGTCGTGGTGGTAGATCTGGCCAACAGCAGCAGCAACAGTCTACCAGCTCCCATGGTAGATCACCACTGAAGAGAAAGAGATCACCAGAGCCCTTACCTCTCAGCTCTGCTGGTGCCAGCAAGAGATCAGGTATCAGTCCGTGGTTCTGTCATTATTGAAATTGGATCCCTCGTGGCATTAAATATGTGCTCTAGAGAGTTCTAATTTGCCATGTATGACTAGATTTATACTATACACATGCAGGAAATAGAGGAGGACTGTCCTCAAAAATTGCTAAACCAAACGATCCATTTGAGGAAGACACCGATGAACTCGATGACCTTGGAGCTGCCGCCTTGGAGCAGTATGAGCTGACACAGAGGGACCCAGGACAGAATAGGTCACCAACTCCAGGCTCTGATCCCATTCCCATATCCCATTCTGCTGCACCAGCATCCACTTCTTCAAGTGTGGCTCTCGATTGGCAGCCAAGAGTCGGTGGTACCAGTCAGTTGCAAAGCAGAGGCGGTTGGCCCAATCCATACAGAGAGACCAAGAGCTCCATACAGCAACCAACGGTTATCAGTGAAAGCAGTGCATCTTCCGAATCCAGTGAAGACTACCGTGATCAAATCAAGCAACTTCAGGAACAGAACTACACCAAGGACGGAGAGGTCAAAGTTCTCCGTGGAGAGAAAGAGCGACTGGTGGGCGAGCTGAGGAAGAAAGACGAACAGTTGCAGAATGTTCAGTCGAAGCTTCTCTCCGAGAAACAGACGATTCAAGAACAACTGATGAAAGAAAAGGATACTCTGGCCACGAAATTACAGTTCCGGGATCAGGAGTTACAAGTGAAGGAACAGCAGCTGTTGATGAAAGAGCAAGAGCTGGCAAAGCTTAGAGAGAGGTTGGGGCAGCAGAAAAGTGGAGAAAGTGTCAGTAGTGCACCCTTGTCAAGTTCGGCTATGTGTACACCGAAAATGATGCCATCTGTGAGCTCCGCCCATCGCAGTGGTAGTAGACCATCGGAGTTTTTATCAACGGAGAACTTTATGCCACTCTCTCAGATGACCACTGGTGATGTCACTCCTGTACAGGTACATGCATGTCTATCTACATGTATACACGTTACCTTAAAAGTTCTAATTACAGCACCAAAAGAATAATAATCGCACTTGGCGCTCCCATTAGAATGTTTAAAAATTACTTAAGGCGCCAGTTTTTGTACATGTATCTCTGACTGTATTTTGCACTATAATTAGAATGATAATTAATAATAATATCCTATGCCAAATGGCACTAACATTAGAGCGACTCTGTACTTAGAACTTTTACATTACAAGATCAATTATTGCAGCTGTAGCAACAGTCCATCCCTCTTCTTATATTTATCATAACAATAATATTATGCAGGTGGGTCAAAAAAGGATGAAGGAAGAAGAAAGCAAGCCTCCAAAAAAGGCTACAAGGAGGAGCTCTAAATCTCCGTCCATCAGTCCAGGAAGCCATGGTGGTGGTACTGGTGGTACTAGCAGCAAGCTCCCCAGCTCCAGCAATGTCAAGAAACCTGGAGAATCGAGCAAAAGAGACACCACTACTAAACATCGGTCTACTAGCACACATGAATCAGGTGGACTGAAGCCAACATCACAACAGGCTAAGAGAAGAGGTAGTCATGACGAGAGGGCTTCATCAAAATCGTCGATGGGAAGTAGTGACCCGGAGTTTTTCCTGAATGCTCCCTCGAGCATGGAGCCGACCACTGCCCAGCTGCTCATGCTACTGGTGCAGCGTGACCTGCTTAAGATCCCCTTCAGTGAACAGCGCCTCGACGTCAAGCAGCTCAGTGTCATGTGCCCTGGGGAAGAGGAGAGTGCGTGTAGCTTCTTCGATGATGAAACGGAAAATACTTGTAGTAGTTCTAGTTTGAGTGCAGAGAGCCAGGCAAAGCCTACTGCTACTGCTACTGCTTCGAGCTCTGCTCAAGATCAGAAAAAGCTGACTGGGTTGCTCTCCCTGCTACACCTAGAGCCTGCTAGAAATCGTCCTGGGGTGAACCTAATGCCTCAGTTTTCATCCGGGGATTCTTCAGCTTCACAGAGTAGCGCCGAGAGTTCGTTATCGGAGTCCATGATGACCAGTCAGATCCCTCCTCCCCTCTCTCTTGCTCCTCCTGGCCCCAGTGGTAGCAGTAGCATGGATGTAGTTGGCCCTAGTAGCTCCCCAAGTGATCTTAACGGTACCATCACCACGACGACTACAGTCACCACCACACCAGTTCGCAGCAGATCTAAGCTCCACCTATCCAAGCCTCACACCTTGGCTAGGACTGACCTGACGCGTGCAAGGACACAACACCATCAACCTTCTGACCTGGTTAAGTCCCATTCCGCTTCCAATTCACCCTATCCAAGAAAAGTCGTCCTGGAAGACCACAATCCAGCCTCCCTTGCCAGCAGTATCGATAAAGATAGCTTAAAGCAAAGCATTGCTGCGATGTTGAGATCTGCGGATGTGTCCATGGATGCATCCTCCCTCCAATTTGGAGGCAGCGAGGCTAGGTCGTTCTCGTCCATATCGGCCAGCTGCAATCAATTAGGGCTAGGAGTGAGGGGGAGCTCCTCCGATACTTCAGTAGTTAGCCTACTCAAGCAGCTTGGTAACATCGTTTGTCAGTATTACGACGAACAGTTGAACAAGGCACAGGCGTCGTCAAATTCCAACACGAGCGGTTTTGTGACAGATATGGGCAGCGAGAGCTTATTACTAGACGCCTCATCAGTTTCTTCTCCAAAGTCCAGCATCGGAGCTAGCAGCTCAGTCTCAAGCAAGACTAGCTCCGATTTGACGTGCCCCCTAGAAGGAGACCAGCAGTTGGCCAGTCAAGCTCTGGATCTACTCGAAACACTCACCACGTATAGCAAGACCGCACGCGAGCACATTCTAATGCAGCCACCAGAGTTTAACATCGACAGTAGTAGTAGACCATCGTCTGCACTTGATGTTCACGCCGAGAGCTCAGGCGACTATTTGTCTCAGAGCTCTGAAGAAAAGTTTAAGTCTACGGCAAATTTTTCACCAACAACTCTGAACCTGATGAAGGTCTCAGGTCGATTGGGAGCACTACAGCATGAAGCCATGGCTGATTCAAGTTCACCAAGGGAGGAACCCAAACCGTCACAAAAGGTACGAGGGTACGATATTTCAGAGGGGTTGATAAAATAGTGCCGGCCAATGTGTGGTTATTATTGGCCACAAGGCTTGCTTGCAGTGTGAGTTGCATAATATGGTAAAGGGTCGCTTATACATGTAGGCCATACAATGTATATAGCCTTGTCCCCAGGCCACTCCCACGTTTTCAATGTTACACCAGGCTTGAGTTTGTTATATTATACATATGCTCTGGAATCAGGATTGGCATAGTATCCAAGGGAACAGCATGTGTTTGAAGTGCTCTATCTTGTTAGACAACACAAACGACAATTTGTAATAATATTTTACTGACTTTACCACTTAATGACCCTTAAAAGCTCCATGCAGAGAGGCCCTGAATTGTGCTTGTTGAAATACCTCATAGACTCATCATTTTCTCATAACTACAAATGTGCGGTGTATATTGTATAATATTATTATGGACATCTATATAATATGGACCTCTCCAGTAGCGTTAAGAACTAAACCGCAGTAATGCTTTATGGTTATGTTTGTTTTTGTGCAAGTACATGTAGCTCTAAACCTTCTCAATGATAATATGGTATTTTGAGTATCCATTTGAAACAGCTGGCACAGCCTGGCATAGGTACACGGTACATGCTATGATAATAATGACTGCTACATGTTTCATCTGACTGGTCTTCCTGCAAGCTATATACATGCATACATGTAAGGCATATCGGCCCCCAATAGCGCTTTCAAGATAGAATTCCCTTTGATGTAAGATTAGGAGAATCTACATGTATACACTGTATTGCATGCATGTACATATATTATATGACCACATGCTCCACCCAAACCATGCCCTCCTATCATGCCCAACCAGCGCTAGAGAGAGAGCACATCATACCATAGTTATTGCACATGATTGTTGACATTGTGCCCACCCGTCCCATCCCTCCCCCCCCGTAGGTATTTGCTACATATAGCTGGAAAGGTACTCCTCTCTGCCAGCTGAAGGACCTACGGAAGGACATCGGGGTGTCTGGTAAAGTGTGGGTCAAACGGAAGGTGAGTAAGTGTGTGTATTTACATGTATCTTGTTCTTGTGTTGCCGTAATATAAAAATGTGAATGCACATACATGTACGTACATGTACATGCATGCATGTACAACATCTTTGTAAGTGTATAAATGTATGGGTGCATGGCTGTTATGAGGATTGAATTTACAAATTTTAGTACAAATGACATTGTATTATAATTATTATGCTGCCGAAATACTTTCATCTTCATGCAGAATACTGACACAACCGATTTCAGCAGTACGGCCGGCAGCAGCAGTAGTCATGTGACCCCCCTCCCCATTCCCCCCAGGAGCCGGGGGACCAGCTGTGGACAGCTGTTTCAAATTCTCCTGGAGCTTCCCGTCCCCCAATGGGTAAGTGCTCAAAAATTAAACTTTAATAGTGGCATACTACTAACTTAATTTGTATCATGACAATGCTTTCTACAAAATTAGTCGTATACATGTAATTGTATCTGTGTATTGATCCAAACATAAAGCGGATTTCACTACAGTACTGTACTCCATACATAAAATAAGCTACATACATGTACTACAAAAGAAAAGTCCCAAACGGTTCCTTTACTTGTAGCTGAAAGCTACTGATAATGATTATTGTGATGATTATTGTGACTACAGTGGAACTCCTCTGTAAGGACATCCCTGAAATGAGGACACCTCTTTTAATCAAGACACTTGAAGCTGTCCCAGAAATGAGGACACCTCATTTTATTTCTTTAATCAGGACACTTTAAGCTGCCCCAAGGGTATTTGGAATAGAGGGGTTCCACTGTACTTGTCAGATTACTATACGTGCACTTTAGCACACCCTGATACCCGTATGTATATTTTTTTTTGTCCAGCGTGAATCCCTGGAGAATGTGAACACCAGCCTGAGGATTTTGACAGCCTTGGCTGAAGATTGCCCTGAGGAAACGCTACAAAGGTCAGTTAAAAGGAACTGGGTGTATGCATACATGTAATTATAGTATGTTTTAGGTAGAAACCTTATTGAAAGGTAAACCTAGAATTGATATCAAAACTTATGAATATTCGTGTGTACATGTACATGTACTTACATGTATGCAGTAATGTTTCTTTGGGTTAAGAAATGTTATTTGCTGTACTTTGTATGCTTATTGTAGCTTTGTATCCGCTTCAGGTTCTCCTCGTTATTTCATGACGACAAGCTAGGTCACTGCTTAGACAAGGACGACCCCCAGCTCACCCTAACCACCCTCCAGCTTCTCTACCAGCTGGTGCGATCTCCTTCCATCGCAGAGCTCATCTGCCTACACAACAACGTGGCCTGCCTCCCTCTCATCTGCTACCAAAGCCTGCTCGAGCCTACTCCCAACGCCAATGATAAGGATATCATTTTCAAGATACGTCTACAGGTAGTGTTATTTCTTCTATAATCCACGTGTGTTGATTCTCATACTAGTAAGGATAGGCACCCTTTCATGTGGCTCTATAGTTTGCTTAGGTGGACGTACATGTATGTACATGTACACTCAGGCTTAGCCTAAATGGATGGATGGACACCTTCATACTTATTCATCATGTCTGTGTTGATAGCAACCGAAATGCACAACCCCCCCCCCCCCCCCCCCCCCCCGAAAGAGAGACTGCATGGGTTTGAGGCTAATAGTTGTCGTTGTGGTTGTTGCTTTCAGATTGTTCGTTTGGTATCACGGATCTTGATGCTCAGCAATGGAGTGAAGGTTGTATTTGAAAAATGTGGATGTTCACACGAGGTATAGCTATAGGAGGTATAGCTATTCTATCTACATGTACATAATATAATATTTTATCTATGTACATGTGTATACTGCAATATAATAATATTATTATTATAGTGCTGGGTATATATTTACATGGTAAACAGTGGTATTTTTATTTACAGCTTTTGAAATCGCTAACATCATTGTTGAACAAACTCATTGAAGTTCCCAAATCTTACTACAAATTGAGTCAATTCTCCCAACACGAGTAAGTCACAGGTGGCTCTATAATGATATGAAAAAAAACATTTAGTACATGTCTACATGCTTGCATTCATAATAGTATTATTATTGTATATTATAGTTCATTTTCACAATAATTTCCGTGTTCAAAGGATTTGTACTTAGTCCAAAAAAGGAATTTTCCTATAGTTGATAAACTATGCTTTTGTTTACTATTATAGCTGAATCAGATGTGATAACCATCCTCTGTTTATGAACCTTCACCAAGCCAACAATGGTGGCAGTCATAATTTGGGCAGAGCCTGTGGCCACATCAAAGCCTTTGCCACATCAAAGAAAAAACTGTACTGGCCGCACATGCCTTGTGCTCTGTGCACATTATTATTATAATATTATTATGCTAGGGAGAAAAATCTATAGACTTAATTCACCATAATAGTAATAATTTATTATTATTATGCATCTTGATATTATTTTTACGCTAAAAGATTTCTCTATTCTATCCTACATGTGTAGGCTGTTGCTTATTAAGGAGATAGTGTCACTAATGTACCTGATCAGTGTCTACGACCCGTTCTTTGACACCCACCTGAAGCAGTGTGAGTACTGGTATGTGTTTGTGCTCAACAGACTCAGCTTCCTCTTCTCAACAGCAAAGGGAGAGGAACTGGATGAAGGTATTATGGATCATTACGTAATATCTGAACTGTTCAGTACTTCGCTAAAATCTTCACTGCAGCTGCACTGGTGGTAGAGTTGCTGGAGTATTGTGATGAGTATGAGGAAGAGTCTCAGGAAGATGGTGGTGGCAGTGACACAGAGATGGAGATGGAGGAAGAAGCAGCCACTAGTACTATGGCTGAAAAGAGACAAAAATACGACGGTGCTCTCCTTGGAAACTAAAATTAATAATCTCGTTCACTTAACCATCAGATTCTGTTAATGGAATATAAAATTGTTACACTTTGTTGTGGATTGTGGTCAATAATAATAATAATTATAATGGTGCGGCGCGGGCGTGGTTACCGTCTTAGCCTCATGACCCAGCCCCCTAAAACTTACGCGGTTTAGGGGGCTGGGTCGCGAGACTAGGTTACGCTAATGGTATCATTGGATAGCGCTCGTTCGCGGTTATTAGACAAAGTATCAGACGATATCATAATCTATTCGTGTTTGCAGCTGGGCAGTGGCTACAGATTTAATATGCATATGGCCGGCGCGTTTTGTACAACAATTTTCCTTGTGATCGTTGCTGCTGTTACAGTTTTTCGCCAACCTCTGGTCACGGCAAAATCGGGCACTAGCACTTGTACTTCCAAGAATGATGGTTGCAATAGCACTGAAGGATCCGGAGTACAAGGCTTAGAATGTCGAATTTTTAAGTACACCCAAGGAACATCGACTCTCAAGAGGATTTATATGAAGGTTGGTATGATTTTGCTTATTGTGCATGCTGGGCAGTGGGCAGTGGGTATAATCGTGTATCAGATAGAGAATAGTTCACACGAGGAAGCACTTGAGATGTTGACAGAGGGTGCTATGCATATGGCAGCCAACGAATCTATTGATCATGAGGTGACTTTGCTTGCACCTGTATACCTCTTCAGTACCATTGTCTGTGATTTTGGAGATAAAGAAGTTGCATCAGGAATCAGTCGAGTATGTAATTAATAATTAGGTCACAGTGCTATGCACTGCAACATTATGCAAACTTATTAATATTATACAGTTACTACTTTCAGTGATTAGTTCTGTGTTGAACAATATTCAGAACGAAATTGAAAATAAAAGAGTAGATGTAAGTTTTGTATAGCTTGGCTATATATAAGAATAATCAGTGACTCGAGAATAAACTGCATGATGATTTTATGCAGTCACCATTAGTGGTTGCTGGTAGCACTATTCTCCGGATTATTGACATGTTTGCATTGAACAACTATGACTTATCTCGTCCACCAGCAACCTTGGCCTCAAGCTACAGCAAAAAATTTAATGATAATAATATCATTGGTATGTCATGATCATTGATCGTAGAATTATAATACGGTATTACCATGGCCAGTTTTCATATTGTATATTTCATAGCCAGCTATACTAACTTAACTATAATAATAATTATTATTATATTGGTTGCTAATTGCATGACATTGTATAAGCAATGGTCAACTTAGAGTCTGATAATAATAATGTCCACACATAATATGATAACAAACATGTATCTGTGCAGGTAATTTGGTGATTGTATACCCATGCATGAACACATGTGCATGTCCATGGCATACTGATTCCTGAATGGCTAATAATAATTATAATAATAATATTACATGTATACCTAATACTATAATAATAGTAACACTAATTATCAAGCTTGTGACATGCAGACTTCCATGTTGGTGAAGTGCTGGCAGACAATGATGATATACAAAATATAACTCACATGTTCGAGGGAAAGTATGCTATGCCTAAAATAAGCATCCCCAGAGAAGTGCTAAGGCCACATACCCGTCCTGGTCTGGGAGCTCAAGGTTGGCGTCGGCGTGTTAGGATGGCTTCTTTACTCTTCAGAAACATGTCAAGACTTTTGCCAAACAGTCTTGATGATGGAGCTCAAAATGATACGTTAGTTAAAGTTAATATTAAGTTTTGTCCCAGATTCATTCCAACTTTAAATCAATCATGTGATATTATACCTGGAAGTTGGCCTGGGAATAAAGCTAGCTGTTAAACATGCATGATTCAGTGGGATAATATTATCAATACTGTCCTTAATAGCAATAAAGAGGATCATGTGCTGCGACTGGCCTCTCCAGTTATCTCCGCCAGTTTCCAGTGTGATAACTGCACCACATCCAACCTCTCCACTCCAGTAGAGGTCATCTTCACACACTCACCTTATGATGAGGTAACCATGATGATGTACAAAAATTTAATATTATGTACACATTATCTTTTTCATAGGCTCTCTTAATGAATGATGAAAATGGTACAACAACATGTGTATTTTGGAAATTTGAAGAAGCTGATGAGTAAGCAATGCATTATCATAAATTATTTTCTAATTTGAACACTACCCCCGTCATGCACGCGTGCATGCATGGTCAATAAATAATGTATCATGCATGATGTTATGACAAGGTATCTTTCGTTCACAATTCTACGCCTGCAGCCAGAATCGAGGGAGTATTCTATTCACTGGAAAGTGGTCCACAGAGGGTTGTAACACAAGCTTCACCTCCAATTCCACCATCTGTCGCTGCAACCATCTCACTCACTTTGCCATCTTGCTCAGTGCACGACCTCTCACCAATAGCAATAGCAATAGCAATAGCAATAGCAATAGCAATAGCAATAGCAGTGGCGATAGCAGTAGCAATGGCAGTGTCCTCCCACAGCCTCAACTCCTAGCCTTGCAGATAACTGGCTACATTGGTGTATCACTTTCACTGGTTGCCATGGCAGCAACCATTTTTGTCTTTTTGTTCCTAAAGTGAGTATGCATGATTGTGAATCAACTGAATAATATATAGCTACCTGCTTTAATATATACTAGTTACATGTGTAGCTAATATTGTGGTGCTAATACGTATACTGATTTTCTATGACTATGGACCACTTCGTACGATGCGTAACTACATTCATATCCAGTTGTGTGTGACTCTGGGCATTGCTCAGATCATATTTGTGGCAGGAGTTGAGCCTCGTTTGGGAGAGGGAGGTGAAGTTCCCATCGGTTGTCGCTCAGTTGCTGTTCTTCTCCACTACTGGTTCCTAGTCTCCTTCATGTGGATGCTGATGGAGGGCGTGGTCCTCTATGTCGCACTGGTCAGGATCTTCACAAAGCATAGTGCTAGATACATCACAGCCTTCACCATTGCCAGTTACGGTAAGATTGTGTAGCCTCATCCCGATCTCTTGAATTGATATTGTGAGAATAGACTCACAATATGGGTAGCTAAGAGCCGGACATTGATCAAGCAAGTCAAAATTTTACTGACTGAGTTAGCTATGCTTTTATTGTCCATGTAGGTCTACCACTGATCTATGTGGGTGGCCTGACTGTCCCTCTAGGTTTTGTGAGAACTAAACCGTACAGGGAGTATCATCATTATGACTATGGCTACAAGCAAGCGTAAGTGATTGTATAATAATTTATTATGCTTATAGGAATTTTGCTACATGTTATGTAACACTATATGCAAGCATTGCTGCATCCATTCTCCTCACAGCTGCTATTTGAACCATCATACATCATTTGTGTGGTCCCTCCTTATTCCAGTGATACTGATCTTCCTGGCTAACATTGGCTTCTTCATGATGGCCATTGTCATCATGTATAGACACCAGAAGAGACAGAATACTGATGTTAAAAAGCGTAAAGTCAAGTGAGTTGTACTATGCCCCCTCCCCCACCCAAACTCACAATCATAATATTATTAGCTATACAAAATTATACATAATACATGCATATATACACGTATAATATTATTGTACATGTACACATACTACCGCAGACAATGGATAAAAGCCTCTGTCTCTCTGACCGTGGTGATGGGCATAACCTGGATCATTGGGTTTCTGGTGATAGAAGTTGAAGAGCTCTTTGCTCTTGCTTACATCTTCACCATCTTTGTGGCCTTCCAAGGTGTCTTTATCTTTGTCATCTTTGTCCTACTATCAAAGCAGGTGAAGGAGAACTACGCTAAATGGTGGAAGGCCAAAGTTGCTGAGTCAGACTTTCTCAGCAAACATTTTGTAAGCAAGATCCTCACATCTGGGACTGGTGTGGTAAGCAATTACACGTATAATATATAGACTATAAAGATTTAATCAATGCAGGGACATGATATTCACTAATTTAAAAATCCATCTAACAATAATTACTCTTTACTACATTTTTAGAGTGCTCAGAACAATAATCTTCCCCCACCATCACTAGTAGCATGCAGTAAAACAAGCAGACAGTCATCCAACCCTGGAACATCTAGAAAGGCAGAGCAGACGCTGACAGTGGAATCATGTTATGATCCGAAATCCAGTAAGAAATATTACATGACCTGCTGCAAGGGAAGATATAGTAGCTAGTACATGAACAAAGCATGAAAATGACTGATTTGAAATTCTTGCTTCTATACAAATTAGTAGTACATAAGTAGCTAGCTATATTATTTGTAGCAATGTAGCTATAGGCACAAACATGCACAGAGTGAATTCTGCTACAGTACATTACTCAGCTACAAATTACATTATTATAACTAGCTACATGCAAACCAAATGACAATGTGCCTCCTTTTCTCGTAGCTGTTCATGCATTATATAGTTAGTAGCAACTGTTGTGTAACATTACTAGCATTGTAAATAGCTATAGCAGTTGAAGTGAAAGGGACTATAGAAAAAGCTCAAGCAGGATTGAGCCCTGACAGCAGTGGAGTGCAGGATAGGTTGTGTTGCTACACTCCATCAAACCTGACCGCTTAATAATTATTTTTTTTCAATCTTCAAGTTATTGATGCCAGTGCCATGGCGGCAAGCGGCCAGCATATAGCTCGATTGTGTGCATAATAGCTGTTGATTAAAGACTGTCTGACTGAGAATTCAGAAAGTGCTAGTTTGATCCTGGCTGCAATTGGTCCAGGGAATTTTTCCGAGTCTTCCTTTCACTTCTCAATCGCCTGTCTATAACACCTGCCAGGATCATGGCAGTTAATCGTACTAAGCAGCTATATATTTCTCCTCATGCACAGAATCCTGCTCCTAATTTCAGTGAAGGCACGAGAGTGGACACAGCTATAGAAGTTCACCACTTTTTAAATCAGCAACAAACCAATATTAATAATAATTACGAAGTAGCTAGTCACATAACCTAAGTGACCAATAATCACTTATTATAGCTAATTGTGTATAATAATAAAATAATTATTATGATCATACATAACTGCTCAGTGCAGTATTACGGACATCACAAGCCGCTGCATCAGCCATAGTGTACGTGGGAACTAGGCCTGGGCTAAATATTCCTATAAGTTATCCCATTATTCAAATACATGTATCCTTTGCTAACGAAAGCATAAAATGTTATAGACAAAAAAAAATAATAATTATTCTTTTAAATTACTTATCTACCCAATTATTCAGGAGAAAGTTACCTATTATTCTTAAAAAAAAAGCTGACAAAATGCAAATGAAACATGAATATGACCAGAATGTACACTTTGGCCAACAAGTGCTGGATTACATGAAAATTTTCTCTTTATTGTAGCTAAGTTCTGAGGCTAAAGGAACTTTTAGCACTCCCATAAACTATAGTTATCTGAGCTGTTGCTCAAGTGCTTCCTCCACTTGATCACAGACTCATGTCACATGACACAAAGTTTTCAATTTTAAGCACACATTGTGTATGCACACTACTTCCTTGAGCAGTTGAAAAGCCCATAATTAATTTTATCAGAGAACTTCTTCAAGAAGCTGCATGCCTATTAGCTATTCAAAAATTATTCACGAATTATTATAGCTATATTTGGCCCAGGCCTACTGGGAACACAGTAATTTAAACTATAGCCAGTGCATTGGATCAAATTGTATAGCATAATATGCCATTGGTGAAGAGTTGAGGAAAGCACACCAGCAAGGGTAATCTGATGGGATCATTGTGGGTAAGGGTCGTCGAGTTCGTAAACGGACCATTCTCGTTCCGATTTCCCAGACATGACACCAAGAATTTAATTTTAGCTTCAGGTTCCATGATTGAGTACTATGGTATTAATGTATACCGGCTTGGCAGCACTACGGAATATTTAAATACGTGGACACAACTCGGTAGAGATGGTGTCATACGAACTTGAATAGGAACCCCCAAATTGGGGACCTAGGGTCCCTATTTTCATATTATTTTAGGGACCCCTGGGTCCCATTTTCACAGGATTTTGGGGACCCTACAGACCCTCTTATGAAAATGGGGACCCCCAGTGCAATACACTTGCAGGCATGAACATTGACTATAATATTATCTCTTTAATAAGCAATAGCCTACATAATTATAGGATAGAATGAAGAATCTTAATTATCAAGAGGCATAATGATAGTTTTCTCGAGGCTCCCCAGCATAATATTATGTGCATAGAGCATACATGTAAAGCATATCGGCCAGTACAGTTTTTTCTTTGATGTGGAAATGGTCAAAGGCTTTGATGTGGCTACAGGCTCTGCCAAAAGTATGCCAGACTTCCACCACGGTTGGCTTGGTGAAGGTTTATAAACAGAATGGTTACCACATCAGCTAAATAAACAAATGCACACTGAGCCAGTTTATTATCGAGGAAAAATTCTTTTTTTGGACTGAGTACAAATCCTTGAACACAGAAATTATTGTGAAAAATAATGTTAGTAAGAATGCAAGTGTGTATAGATGTACTAAAAATTAATGTTTTACATCATTATACAGCTTGCATGTTGTACTACAAAATTAGCTAATGGATACCATGCAGGCTGAGTCACGTGCTGTCCTGGTGCTGTCTAGTCTCGCTGATGTACCTGATCAGTGTCTATGACCCGTTCTTTGACACCCACCTGAAGCAGTGTGAGTACTGGTATGTCTTTGTGCTCAACAGACTCAGCTTCCTCTTCTCAACAACAAAGGGAGAGGAACTGGATGAAGGTACATGGATCATTAAATTTTGTGTGTGTAAAGCGAAGTACATACGAAAAACCCAATGAAGATGTTCTAATCGAAGTGTCAGTAAATAATTATTATACCAAACAGTTACGTTATCCACGGAGAATTTTCATTCTATGCAGATAGCAATTACTGATCTATACCACTGTAAAAAACGATGAGTATACGCAGCCTTATTACTGGCTTAAAACTGTATTATATCATTAGATTAAGACTGGTTTCCGCTGGGCTTATACCTCTGTAGGTCGGTTGCTTATATGTGCGTATTCGGGCTTAAGGATATCGTTTAAGCCTTGGCCGTATAAGCGCGCTTATCCATGTGATATACATTCAACTTATTCGGTCTTATACTAGGGCGAATAACGCTCTATACCAGATGTATACCAAAGCTTATACGCGTCGATTGCGCGCGCGCGCATAAATGCAATTACGTAATGCATCCTATGCGGCCGGCCTATGAGCGTGCGGTTAGCGAGATAGCCATGAGGAATGTATATTAACCGCACTAGCGAGCTGTACTGCCAGCGCTATATATACGCACTTGATCAATGGCGTCACTATGATATAATAATCATGTATATATATAGCATATAGCCATAAATGGTTAAACGGCCAAAATACACCAAATCAGTTTAAAAAACAACAATAGAATGTCCAGATGGCATTTGCTCATCAGATCTGCAGAATGACATAGGAGAGAGAGAGAGAGAGAGAGAGAGAGAGAGAGAGAGAGAGAGCGAGAGCGAGAGAGAGAGAGAGAGAGAGAGAGAGAGAGAGAGAGAGAGAGAGAGAGAGAGAGAGGGAGAGAGAGAGAATGGTGAATGAGCGAGAGAAAGAGAGAGGATGGTGGGGGAAGAGAGAGAGTGTATGAATGGAAGGTCTGTATGCAATATGTTACTAGTTGCAATATCTACCTGTAGTGACTGACACATCAAGATTGGTGTTGGATGCAGTGCCTCGATCCAAGGTTTATACTTCAAGCCTGATTAAGAAAAGATAGTCATTTATGAGACACATGATTATTCTATTAAATTTTATATACCTGAGTCAATCCAGAGGGCTTGAATAACATCATAATTGCTACAAAGTCCTCGCCAGCTACAGTACATGTAGAGATTGGTAAAATTATGATGCTAGTAGCAATCATAATACTTGTTTAAATATACCTGAGTTTTTTTCCAGATTTCTTTTATACACTGAAACCAATTCAGATTGCCACAATGTCATACCTATATTTACATGATCATCATAGTGACAGCAGGTGTTCAACGGTATACCCTGGCCAAATTGACCTACCTTCAAGTAACATCATACTACAGGTAAAACCCTCGAACCAGGCTTGCACATTGCTGCCAAATATATATACAGATGGGCCTACATGATATGTAGATACCTATAGCAAGAAAAAAAACGAGTGACAGCCTGGTAGTCACGTTATCAGCCACTTACAGGGTTAGCCTGGCACACGGTGTTGAAATCTTTACGATCCAACATGAGATACGCACCGGGAATCCAGTCTGTTGAAAATAAAACTGTACGCTACACATATTATGTAGATACCTGAGCAAGAAATAAACAAGTGACAATCTGGTATTCACGTTATCAGCCACTTACAGGGTTAGCCTGGCACACGGTGTTTAAACCTTTACGATCCCACATGAGATACGCACCAGGAATCCAGTCTGTTGAAAATAAAACTGTACGCTACACATATTATGTAGATACCTGAGCAAGAAATAAACAAGTGACAGTCTGGTATTCACGTTATCAGCCACTTACAGGGTTAGCCTGGCACACGGTGTTTAAACCTTTACGATCCCACATGAGATACACACCAGGAATCCAATCTGTTGAAAATAAAACTGTACGCTACATATATGTAGATACCTGAGCAAGAAATAAACGAGTGACAATCTGGTATTCACGTTATCAGCCACTTACAGGGTTAGCCTGGCACACGGTGTTTAAACCTCTACAATCCGACATGAGATACGCACCAGGAATCCAGTCTGTTGAAAATAAAACTGTACGCTACGTATATGTAGATACCTGAGCAAGAAATAAACAAGTGACAGTCTGGTATTCACGTTATCAGCCACTTACAGGGTTAGCCTGGCACACGGTGTTTAAATCTCTACGATCCGACATGAGATACGCACCAGGAATCCAATCTGTTGAAAATAAAACTGTACGCTACGTATACAGTAGTTTCCTCGCTAAACACCGGCCGGAGAGATAGCTACCAGTCATGGTCGATCACAGAGACTCAGGGCCAGAACAGCCACCGACCTGGTCAGCTTTGTCAGAAGGATTTGAATCCATGTAGTCACGTGTCGTATTGCACGTATTATATTAATGGCCGGCCGGCATGGCAGCGCGCGCCGTGACAAGCTGCAAAATTTGGCGCGAACTTGTGACCGCGAATCCTAGATCCTCGACCCGACAATGCTCATGATGCTCGAGGACAGATGATATGGGTGCCTCTAAAGGAGTCCGGCGAGAAGAGAGCGCGAAATAGTATCAAGCAGGGACTACCAAAGACAGGAGAACGAAGTTGAGCAAGTTTCACAATAATAATAATTATGAGTAGTTCGGGAGCTTCAAGTGTGTAGCTATACAGTGGCTGTATGATCATGTGTGTAGCATCCTTGTTGTATACCAATGTTAATTATTATGCCCCACCCACCTACGCAGGAAACTTGCAAGTGTACCAAACCAAGTACGCTTCATGAAAGTTCTCTGCTAGCATGAAGTTTATTGTCAGAGTTATGTATTATATTCCTTAGCTACATGCATTAGTAGTGATGATAGTGGCAAAATTATGCTAGCTATGACAAAATGTTGTGCTGAACATTCACAATGCATTGTGTAAGGGTAGAGAGAACAAAGTTAAACATGTTCAGTTGACAACAGCAGACTCTATTGCTTGTCCGTGGAACAGCAAAATGCTACACCAAATATTACCCCCAAATAGCACCCGAGGTCGACGTCAGGAGGGGGGTGTGCTATCATCCGCCAGTGACATCTATGCATAGGCTATCCTGTCGAGTCCTGCAAAAAGAACATCATCATCCTTACTTAGTATTTTAAGTGGAGGCCTAGGGTTGTACTTCTTTATTTTTATACTGACTCGCACATATAACTAGACACCAAATTATGTGCAACAAAAATCCTAGGGTGTGCTTTATTTTGAATTTATTTACGGAATGCTATTACATAATAATATGAATGTGCCTAGTATTACTAGCACTGTGGTTGGCTGAAACGGGTTTGGACAATAATCTTTGAACCTGTGTACGGCTGACTACATGCTGGTAATCATAATATTTCCTAGTACAGTATGGGCAGCGTAGGGTTGATTCATATAAAGTGAGGTGTGTGAGGGATGTGAATTATAGGTAACGAACTAGCAGTATAATTGGCTGAAACGGGTTTGGACATTATGATAGTCTTTGAACCTGTGTACGGCTGATTACATGCTGGTATACGCCTGTAATTTCCTGGTACTGTGTGTGTGTTTGATTTCATACTGATATTATAGAGGGTGATTAAACCATAGGTACATCGTGGCTAGTTAATTAAATCTAATAATAAGCTTTTATGTTTAACACTAGCACTGTGGTTGGCTGAAACGGGTTTGGACAATAGTCTTTGAACCTGTGTACGGCTGATTACATGCTGGTATATGCCTGTAATTTCCTGGTACTGTGTGTATGTTTGATTTCATACTGATATAGAGGGTGATTGAACCATAGGTACGTCTGACTAGTTAATTAAATCTAATAATAAGCTTTTATGTTTAGAACTAGCACTGTAGTTGGCTGAAACGGGTTTGGACAATAGTCTTGAACCTGTGTACGGCTGATTACATGCTGGTAAGCCTTTTGGTAGAATTAGAGTGGCTCAAACCAGGATGAATGAATGAGGGCCCCCCTCCCATTAAATGATAATAATATGCTGTTTATGTTTCAAAATGCATAAATTATTAGTGTTTGTGTTTTCAGACTGCCATTCGTACTTCTCTATAGGCACTGAATATGTGACACTCATCTGGGAGAAAATGCCTCTCATTATTAAAATCTTGTTAGCACTGGAGGGTGATAGCGGGGGGACTCGGTTAACAAGTCACATAAATTTATCCAATGATCGGGATCTGTATGATCTCAGACAGTGATTATTAAAAAAGTACGCTGGCTTGTCATTACCTAATTGGCTCATCTGAGTGCACTACAATAAATACTGGTATACTATATAATTCTACATACCATGGAGACTGGAGTCTCAGATGATCTGTTCGACAATATCCAGGGAGAGAATAATCATCTTGCAAAGCAGGGACAGGTACTCAGAGGGTATTTCTATTAAGAGCACACCTATTCACAATAAGATGGCATACTAAAACACTTAATGCATGTAATCAGCCGGCTTTCCGGCGAATCGGGATGGATCGTACCGTCATTGACGCCTTCATGGCCGGGATATCATGACAATGGTTGGTAGACGTAGCTCAAAACATGGGCGACTCGGGGTATGTACTCAGGCGGGATCGAGCCTGACTCGGCAGAGCAGCCGCGTGATTAGCTGAGCCTCACTGGCGGTGATCAGATATCATCTCTGTGATAGTCTGACTGACATCGACAGTACTCGTAGCGTCAATGCAAGAAAGATCTTCGTGAAGGTATTAATGTCGAGTTTTAATGATGTCATAGCTCCACGATGAAATTATAAACCTAGCCCCACCCCCTCCCAGCTGGAGAGAGAGGGAGGGGCTAGGACCAGCAGGGAATGGGAGGGGCAGGTACTGATAGTAAGTAAGGGTTTGATATAAGCATATATTTATAGCAAGCATATACCATATGAGATTGAAATAAGAGTGTTATTGACTCCAGCTTATACCCTCTAACAATATAAGAGTATTATTGGCTCCAGCTTATATCCTTCTAACCATATAAGCTAGCTTAAAACAAGCTTATGTCACTATCACATATAAGCGGGACTTATAACAGCTGAATAACAAACATATAGTACCATACATATACTAGCTTATACTGCCAGTTTTTTACAGTGTACGCCATCAAAACATCCTTCCTCGTTCAATTAAACCTTGCCCCTAGCGATCACAATTCCATAAAAATTTTGCAATGGTAGGGTACACAGCTACTTATACAAACAGTCAGTGACTACATTGTATTATAATATTACTTTAATTTTCAGATGAATGCCAAGGTGCTCCTTTCAAGGCTCTTTCAAACATTTAAGATCTCTCTACCTGAAAATTATGAGCTGGTTGTCGTGCAAAGGGCCACAATTCAACCCAAAGATGATGTCCATTGCACTCTAGAACGCTGCAAGAAATGTTGATTAGGATGTATAGCCGCTACATAAATTATTATGAGAGATAGCTACAATTTATTATCATACTGCCATTTTGTACAGCTTCTTCTTAGGCCACTTGCCAGACCTCAGTAGAGGTGGCGATCAGGAATTCTATTTTGTGAATGCCTTTCTCTACTGGTAAGCTAGTCATTGATGTAAACAGTATATGCTCTGGGTTATGTGAAATAGCTAAGCCTGAATGGGAACAGTTTTTCCGAATTTAATACAGTATGTATGTCACTATGTATGCATTATGCTAGCTACCCTAATATTGCATTTGATGAAACTTCATGATTCTTGATGCAGGCTAGAACAAGTCAAAAGTTCAACTTTTGTGGTGTTTTTCTTCACACAGCCAATCATCATACCCTCTGATCCAGACAGCGTGAAAGTCTGTTAGAATCTGATAATAACCTTTCCCTTTATTATAATGATATTTTTGTCTGATTCTACAGATTTTTGATGAAGGTCTCAGGTCGACTGGGGGCACTACAGCATGAAGCCATGGCTGACTCAAGTTCACCAAGAGAGGAACCCAAACCGTCACAAAAAGTACGAGGATATACGATATTTCAAAGGAGTGGATAAAGTATTATGATATTGTGAAAGAATCTTTGCATGGCCAGTGTGTGGCTACTATTGGCCACTAGGTTTGCATCGTGAGTTGCATAATATGGTAAAGGGTCGCTTATACATGTAGGCCATACAATGTACATAGCTTTGTCCCTAGGCCACTCCCACGTTTTCAATGTTATACCAGGCTTTAGTTTGTTATATTATATTATATATGCGCTGGAATCAGGATTGGAATAGTATCCAAGGGAACAGCATGTGTTTGAAGTGCCCTGTCTTGTTAGACAACACAAACGACAATTTGTACTAATATTTTACTGACTTTACCACTTAATAGCCCTTAAAAGCTCCATGCAGAGAGATCCTGAATTGTGCTTGTTGAAATACCTCATGGACTCATCATTTCCTCATAACTACAAATGTGCAGTGTATATTATTGTATAATATTATTATGGACATCTATATAATATTATGGACCTCTCCGGTAGCATTAAGAACTAAACCGCAGTAATGCTTTATGGTTATGTTTGTTTTTGTGCAAGTACATGTAGTTCTAAACCTTCTCAATATTATATTATGGTATTTTGAGTATCCATTTGAAACAGCTGGCACAGCCTGGCATAGGTACACGGTACATGCTATGATAATAATGACTGCTACATGTTGCATCTGACTAGCCTTCCTGCAAGCTATACGCACATACACGTACATCGCATAATTATTATTACTTACGATCATTTTGCTTCTTTACCATTGTAAAGCACTCAGCTCACGTACACATGTACACGTACACATGTACACGTACTGTGGTGCATCTGATGGGGGTATTAGTATCTGAAGTGTCCTCCCCAGCATACAAGTACATGTACGTAGGGCATATTAGCCCCAATAGCACCTTCAAGATAGAATTCCCTTTGATGTAAAATTAGGAGAATCTACATGTACATGTATATACTGTATTATATGCATGTATATGCTCCACCCAAACCATGCCCTCCTATCATGCCCAACCAGCACTAGAGAGAGAGCACATCATACCATAGTTATTGCACATGATTGTTGACATTGTAGCCACCCATCCCTTCCCCCCTCCCCCCTCTCCCCCTCCCCCCTCCCCCCCCACCCCCCGTAGGTGTTTGCTACATATATCTGGAAAGGTGCTCCTCTCTGCCAGCTGAAGGACCTACGGAAGGACATCGGAGTGTCTGGTAAAGTGTGGGTCAAACGGGAGGTGAGTGAGTGTGTGTATTTACATGTATCTTGTTCTTGTGTGACCATAATATAAAAATGTGAATGTACATACATGTACCATGTACAACGTCTTTGTAAGTGTATAAATGTATGGGTGCATGGCTGTTATGAGGGTTGAATTTACAAATTTTAGTACAAATGACATTGTATTATAATTATTATGCTGCCGAAATACTTTCATCTTCGTGCAGAATACTGACACAGCCGATTTCAGTAGTACGGCCAGCAGCAGCAGCAGTCATGTGACCCCCCTCCCCATTCCCCCCAGGAGCCGGGGGGCCAGCTGTGGACAGCTGTTTCAAATTCTCCTGGAGCTTCCCGTCCCCCAATGGGTAAGTGCTCAAAAATTGAATTTTGATGGTAGCATGCAACAAACTTAATTTTACATGTATTGAGATGCAAAGAAAATTCAGGGTCAAAGTACACATTGTGACCATGTGACCAGATTGCGCATGCGCAATAAACCTATGTCGCGTCGTTGCCACACGAGAACCAGCTGCTGCACTGCTATCAAATCTAGTTTTAACACTCAAAGAAGTAAAAGAAACGCATGGTAAGCATTCTATCAATCGAGAATGGGATTAAAATCGTCAAAATGCTCAATAAATCTGCCAATGATACGTTTTTGCATGCATGATCGATCTAGTGGGTGTGGTCAACGTTATCCAAACTTCTTGCTTTTCCAAACGGTTCCAAATTTCTCCTTGGCCAAAGGGGTTTGGATAATCGAGGTTGGACTGTACTACAAAAGAAAAGTCCCAAACGGTCCCTTTTCTTGTAGCTGAAAGCTACTGATAATGATTATTGTGAATAGAGGGGTTCCACTGTACTTGTCAGATTGCTATACATGCACTATAGCACACCCTGATACACTGTACCTGTGTGCATCTTTTTTTTTTTTGTCCAGCGTGAATCTCTGGAGAATGTGAACACCAGCCTGAGGATTTTGACAGCCTTGGCTGAAGATTGCCCTGAGGAAACGCTACAAAGGTCAGTTATAAAAGGAACTGGGTGTATGCATACATGTAATTACCCCGCGCGCATGCGCAAGGGGTAAAGCAATCGGTTTGTCCGTCTGTTGTCGGCACGAAAATCGCCAGATCTCGAGTTCTAGGCGTCTGCGCGTGCTATAAGCACAATCAATCGGTAGATATAGGTGAAAAACTGGTTTGTACGCGCTTCGAATTTCTCAAAAATGCTTACTAGTGCTACAAATCGTGCATTTTCTGTTCAGCATGCCTGTGGTTTATCGACCACACCCACTCTTTTAGTATGCGGATGCGATTGCGCATGCTCAAGCACTATGTTGGAAAGGGTCGTCATATCATGAAACAGCTACATGTATGCCTCAGAGTGTTGCAATACAACGCTATAGTGGCTACAGAGCGCGCGGGGTATGTGCTCTACAGAGCTCTAGTTATAGTGTGTTTTAGGTAGAGACCTTATTGAAAGGTAAACATCAAAACTTGTGAATATTCATGTGTACATGTACATGTACTTACATGTATGCAGTAATGTTTCTTTGGGTTAAGAAATGTTATTTGCTGTACTTTGTATGCTTATTGTAGCTTAGTATCCACTCTTGAGTGATCGAGGAAATCACTTCCATTAAGTATATATACACAGTTGCTTACACTATTGCCTATTGCAAATGTGTACACGTGTGTATCCGCTTCAGGTTCTCCTCGCTATTTCATGACGACAAGCTAGGTCACTGCTTAGACAAGGACGACCCCCAGCTCACCCTAACCACCCTCCAGCTTCTCTACCAGCTGGTGCGATCTCCTTCCATCGCAGAGCTCATCTGTCTGCACAACAACGTGGCCTGCCTCCCTCTCATCTGCTACCAAAGCCTGCTCGAGCCTACTCCCAACGCCAATGATAAGGATATCATTTTCAAGATACGTCTTCAGGTAGTGTTATTCATATTGTTACAAGTGTAAAAACAATTGAATAAAATTGAAGGATGAAGTACGGATGGCGCGCAATGCCAAAAAGTACACAAACAAGATTTTTAGGGATAAGAGATAATCACAACCACTATACATCCACAAGATTTTTAGGGATAAGAGATAATCACAACCACTATACATCCTTTTCTTGATTATAATTACAGACCAACTTATTCAAGGCATGCTATCCTTGGAGTGTTCTTGACTTGCATGTGGGAGAAATTCATGTTCTCCCTGTCAGTAATTTTATATTATTATTGATTCATGCTATATACGCAAAAAGCAAGCGTAGGGATGTATAGTGGTTGTGATTATCTCTTATCCCTAAAAATCTTGTTTGTGTACTTTTTGGCATTGCGCGCCATCCCTACTTGCCTGGCGCTTAGCTATGGCTAGGCTAAGCTAGCTTGGTTCGAGGCGCGGGCGCTAGCTAGCTGGCTTGTTAGCAAGTTGCTAGCGGCGGTAGCGCGCGCCGCTGACTACAGTCACGATTTCACCATGGCAACGCATTATGAGCATGCGCATTATATGACAAAAATGGCGTATCGGACACACCCTCTCTTTAATGCGCCGTACATGCGCACCCACCATTATGTGACTGTAGAGATAACGCAAAACTAGCGTGCCACTGCACTGCATGTGCGCTACAAAATAGAGTGGATTTATATGAGAACTAAGGTGAGAGGTCCAGAGAGTCTTGAGCTAGCCCTGGAAATGACAAAGAAAGAAAGATTGACAAATGGCTATTTTTTTAACATCTGGTTCTGGCATATACAATTGAGTTGATGGATGGTCTTGGTCTTGTTAGATAGATAATTTGCTGTAGATTCTGATTTTGACACTTAGAAATTTCACAAAGTTACCTGTTTTGAGATATTTGGATTTTTGTAATGTATTACATACAGTTGTATATGGAGTATCCGTGCCATCCCTACTTATAGAGTCTACCGACTCTATGATAGTGGCGTAGTTATAATCCATATGTGTTAGTTCTCATACTAGTAAGAGTAGGCACCCTTGCTTGTGGCTCTATAGTTTGCTTAGGTGGGACGTACACATGTACGTGCATAAAATTAATGATAGTTCAGGCTTAGCCTAACTCCAGGATTGCCAGTGAACGTTCCAAGATGTCCTGGTCCCCTAATCCTAACCCGATACTCACCCCGACACCTCAGGACACCCTATGGCAATCCTGGACATGTACCTAGCCTAAATGGATGGATGGAGACCTTCATACTCATTCATCATGTCCATGTTGATAGCAACCGAATTGTACTAAGCCCAAGAGAGACTCACTGGGTTTGAGAGTGATAATCATTATTGTGGTTGTTGCTTTCAGATTGTTCGTTTGGTGTCACGGATCTTGATGCTCAGCAATGGAGTGAAGGTTGTCTTTGAAAAATGTGGATGTTCACACGAGGTACGAGGTATAGCTATTCTATTTACATGTACGTGTATCTATGTATATATGTATGTATACTGCAGTATGTTATTATTATTATAGTGCTGGGTATGTGTTTACATGGTAAACAGCAGTGTTTTTGTTTGCAGCTTTTGAAATCGCTGACGGCATTGTTGAACAAACTCATTGAAGTTCCCAAATCTTACTACAAATTGAGTCAATTCTCCCAGCACGAGTAAGTCACATGTGGCTGTGTAATGATGTAAAATAAACATTAATTTAGTACATGACATTGTATACATGCTTGCATTCATAATAATAATATTATTGTACATTATACTTCATTTTCATAATAATTTCCGTGTTCAAAGGATTTGTACTTAGTCCAAAAAAGGACTTTTCCTTTCCTATAGTTGATAATAAACTGTGCATTTATTTATTTAGCTGATGTGGTAACCATCCTCTGTTTACAAACCTTCACCAAGCCAACCGTGGTGGCAGTCAGAATTTGGGCAGAGCCTGTGGCCACATCAAAGCCTTTGACCATTTCCACATCAAAGAAAAAACTGTACTGGCCGGCCGATATGCCTTACATGTATGCTCTGTGCACGTAATATTATGCCGGGGAGAAAACTATCACTATGCCTCTTGATTTAAAGATTCTCCATGCATTCTATCCAATTTGTAGACTGTTGCTTATTAAGGAGATCGTCTCACTGATGTACCTGATCAGTGTCTACGACCCGTTCTTTGACACCCACCTGAAGCAGTGTGAGTACTGGTATGTCTTTGTGCTCAACAGACTCAGCTTCCTCTTCTCAACAGCAAAGGGAGAGGAACTGGATGAAGGTACATATACGTATATGGATCATTATATTTTGTGTATATAAAGTGTAACCTCGATTATCCGGACTGCCAGAAAATACATTATTACGCATGTGCAGAAGGCGTGACCATTGACCTTTTATGGGTGTGGTTACATATTGAGTGATGAGCTATGGGCTCTACAGGCTTTGCCTTGGCCAAGACTGATCATAATTTAACTTTTCTGAACACTATCGGTCATGCATGATTATGCCGTACAGGTATCGTTGTCATAAATCTGGTGAAAAATGTAGGCACTTTTGGATATTTCACTTATCCAGTATGGCAGCAATCAGCCTATGGAACAAAGGGGTCCAGATAATCGAGGTTGCACTGTGGTATACAAAAATGGGAGTATTATTTTAAAAAAAAACAATGAAGATGCTCTAATCGAAATATCAGCAATTATTATACCGAATAGATATCAGATCCGTTAGTAATTATTATTAACCACAGAAATCATTTCTGAGAATGATTATATATAATATTGTACATAATGGCTACGTTACTTGTATATCAGTGTACAATTCCTCCCTCGATTTCAGCTATGCTATGACCCCCCCCCCCCCCCCACCCACTCCCATGGGAATTTAATATGGTGGACATGTTTTAGCCTTGTATCCACCAGCCATGACATAGTAATAATATTATTATTATTACCCCGCGCGCATGCGCAAGGGGTAAAGCAATCGGTTTGTCCGTCTGTTGTTGTTGTCGGCACGAAAATCGCCAGATCTCGAGTTCTAGGCGTCTGTGCGTGCTGTAAGCACAACCAATCGGTAGATATCGGTGAAAAACTGGTTTGTACGGGCTTCGAATTTCTCAACAAGGCTTACTAGTACTACAAATCGTGCTTTTTCTGTTCAAAATCATGAAAATGCCTGTGGTTTATCGACCACACCCACTCTTTTAGCATGCTAATGCAACTGCGCATGCTCAAGCTCAGTGTTGGAAAGGGTCGTCAGGCCAGAAAACAGCTATACCGCAGAGTGTTGCAGTACTACGCTACAGTGGCTACAGAGCGCGCGGGGTATGTGCTCTACAGAGCTCTAGTTATATCATGTTTTTCAACATTGCACGTGATTTTCCATGCAATGTTAAAAAACATGGGATGGTCTGGAGATGAGGTTAAAATTACAGTCGAGCCTCCGAACAAAGGACACTTTGGGAACAGGCCTTTTGTCCTTTGTTCGGAGGTTGTCCTTATCTCGGAGGTTTGCCACATTTTGACTGTAGCATAATGTGCCAATTACCGACAGGTATCAACTATCGGAAATACGGGTATCGATTATCGACATAGGGCCTTAGTATAGGCAGTGGGCGTGGCGCGTTTAATAATAACTTCGCGTGGTCGATCGCGACTCGCTTCTGTGCTTCAGGCTGGACTTTTGAAGGTAAGTTTTGGTTCATTTGTGATAAGATGACCCTCACAGTGTCTTACTTTCTCAATACAGGGGCAAAGACGCGATGGTGCCGTTCCCGAGGCGCTTCTGCCAAGATTGAAAAAACGATAAAGATCGAACAAGCTCACCTATGAACATGAAGTTGTCTCAGTAGTTAGAGCTCATGATTATGCACCTGCTAGTATTTTTTATATAATTTTCTTACTCTTGGATTGCATGCACTGTGATGACAATGCTCCAAGTGACGATAATTGATTGTATTGAAAGTATACGGTGTGCCGATAATACGTACCGACTGTTGATAACTGGCATTCGCAATTATAAGCTAAAATTGCCATTGCAGACGCATTTTGATAGGCAGCCCCCTGAGACTTTAGGTACTTGTAGCCCTGGCGACCCCCTACCTTTTGGTCCAAGTTCGAAATTCAGGCGATGTTCCTAAGCAACAGCACACGCGGGAGAAAACCGTATGTCGATAATTGGCACTTTACGCTAAATAATCTTTAATAGGGCAGAGATTCATTGAAATGTAAAAATGTACTAACTATGACAATTAAATGTTCAAACCTAATAAATATAATTATTATATACTATAATACTAATACTGTAATCTCATTGGTCAAGAACCGTTGAATAAATCGTCGTATTCAACATGCGCTACGAAGTGCGGCGCTGCGCCACGTACACATCACCTAGCAACCGCTAAGCGTCAGTGGTTGCTATGCGTCGTTCAAGTATAGCATGGCGGCAGTTGAGTCAGCAGAGAGTCGATTTGCGAGTGTGAGCGAGGATGAAATAACAGCGTTACTACTGGACAAGGATAGCGTAAACACAAAACGAGCAACAAAGGTATCAGTTGGAGTTTTGCAGTTGTATTTGCAAGAAAAAGGCCAGTCAACGGACTTTGTCACTGTCCCTTCCAGTAGCCTCTCTAAACGAGCTGCTAAAAAAATTTTATGTTGAAGCGAGGAGAAAGGACAAACAGCCTTACACAAAGTCGAGTCTCACAGCTATACGCTTTGGACTATGCCGTCATATCAAAAATAGCCGACCAGACGTGGACATCATAAACGGTCCAGAATTTGAGGAAGCAAATCGAGTTTTTAAGGCTAAGACAGTGGAGCTAAAGCGACAAGGAAAAGCCAAAGTTGAACACAAACCTCCTATTGCTCCTGAAGACTTGAAGAAGCTGTATAGAAGCCAAACTTTTGATATGGCCACACCCACTGGGCTACAAAACAAGGTGTGGTTTGAAGTGATGCTTTTTTTCTGTAGACGCGGACAGGAAAACCTTCGTGAGCTCAAAAGAGATTCTTTTAGATTTGGAGTGGATGCCTCAGGCAGGAGATATGCTTTTCAGAATAGAGACGAGCTCACAAAGAACAGAAGGGAAGATAGCGAAGCTGAAGAAGGTGGATTTATGTATGAGAAACAGGACGATCCAATGTGTCCTGTACGTTCCCTTGATATGTATATATCAAAATTCAATCCTGAGTGTGATGCTTTCTTTCAACGACCTAAGAAACAAACCACTGAAGGATCCTTGGCATGGTACGATAAACAGGTGGTCGGTATTAACACTCTAGGAAGTAAAATGAAAGCCCTCTCAAAACAAGCTCAGCTATCAAGGGAATACACAAATCACTCGATCCGAGCCACTTCTGTCACTATTCTTGACCAGTGTGGATTTGAAGCACGTCATATCATGTGTATTAGTGGACATAAGAGTGAAACCAGCATCCGCAGTTATGCCAGCAAGACCAGCGATGGAGTTAAGCTTGCCATGTCCAGTGGTTTAAGTAATGCCTTATGTGATGTGCCAGACAAACTCCCAATAATAGGACACAACTCGACTGCCCCAAGAGAGCCCCTTCAAGATATTCAGAACTCAGTTATCACACAGAACAAAACTGTTACTATAGATTCCACAACGTCGAGCAGCAAGAGCCAATTTAGCTTTTACAACTGTACAGTACACATCCTCAACAAGTAACCATCATCATCATCATCATCAATCATGAGCAATGTGTTATAATGTCTTCTAACATGCATGCTATATACATTATGCCATACAGTATTATCAAGAGTATTATTTTGAACTCATGACTGGTATATAATAAAACGATGATTACACACTCCTTCATTGAATAGTGTGTTTATTACTACCCTCGGTGTTGATATTCCACTCGGCCTTCGGCCTCGTGGAATATCCACACCTCGGGTAGTAATAAATCACACTATTCAATGAAGGAGTGTGTAATAATTGTATATTATGTGTTGTGAGTAAGTCATTGCATGACATGATTGCATGCTACTAGTGACGCAGCTTCGCTTGTCTTGCAGCGGATGGCATGCTTTAGCTAGGTTAACCGTGAATCTTGTCAATATTTGAACTGACAGACAAGGCTTCATATCCATGTCCTTTATAGCTACTCAAAATTTAAAAGTATACTATAGCAAACAGTTATAGCTAACTTCTTTGCAAGTTGTAAGGGATTCTTGTTGATCAATGTCATTGTCCTCATCATCACCATCTCCTTCCATTTGCTAAGGAGCTGGTTATGGACTGGAAATACATGTACCATGACATTGTGTGTATCACCTCTATGGACCTATGCCTTACCTAGACAAGATGGAGTTGGTGGACTCGAGCTTATAGTATTAGTGGCCAGTAGCTATCATGTACGCATCAGCGTGCACGCTTGATAGTGTGGGCGTGGCACATTTTTGAGGGCATGGTTTCCTGTTGTCCGTTATTTAGAAGCGAATTTGTATTGGAAAGTGCACGTTGGGAGCTGGACTTTTGTCCGCTGTCCGGAATCGAGAAGCGTCCACTTCTCGGAGGTTGCGTAAGTACTACAATCATGCTAAATCCAATCCGTAACATGACGCTTATCCGTTGTAGAGAGGTTGTCCTCTTCTCGGAGGGTCCGTTATCGGAGGCTCGACTGTATTTCCAAATAATAATAATTATTATATATACAGCATAATAATTATTATATGCTGTACATAATAATTATTATGTATTGTGCCAATAATTTCACTGTATACATGTAGCTGCACTTGTGGTGGAATTACTGGAGTATTGTGATGAGTATGAGGAGGAGTCTCAGGAAGATGGTGGCAGTGACACGGAGATGGAAGAAGGAGAGAGAGAGGAACGACGTCCATAGCATAGCAGGACAAAGACCAGCAGTAGCTACATGTTCAATGCTGACATTGTACATATTAATAAGATTGTACCGTACTATTAATTTTTTAAGCCATAGCACCAGGGATAATGTATAGTCCCTAGCTGATAGCATTGACGATGTAAGTTATGCATCTGCGCGTTTGGGCGCGGAAGAGTGGGTCAGGCAAATGAATCCAGACCCCTCCCTTTTCCGCAGCGCTGGATGTAGTATGCGGAAAAGGGAGGGGTCTGGGTTCGAGACTAAAATATCAGTGTATGATAACAGATACTGTGTGATCGCGAGCCGCTTTACTTTTCTGATCGATCGATGGCTTGTTCACGATTTTTGATTGTAATAGTAGTTGCTACTGCTGCAGCAGTGATTCTACACTGCACTTCTATAATATTGGCTCAAGACTTCTGTGGTGTAACTGATGACACACGGTTCCAAGTCGATGCGACCGAAATGTTCTACTTGGACGTAGATCATCCAATTTGCTGTAGCGGGAAGATCACCAATTGGAGGGTATGCTACTATGGGCCTGCTGCTAATGATGATTCGAAGCCTTATCGTGTGAAGTATGCTGTTTATCGGCCTAACGTCACTGAGAGCAATGATACTGAATACCACCTTGTACCTGGCTCAAATAGAAGCACGACTATCAGACGTCGTGGTAGTAATAATAAATTCTACACTAGTAGAAGCTTTTATTGTTATAAGCAATCCTTAGACACGCGCAGTCACGTTGTTACAGAGGAAGGTGATGTTGTTGGAGCTTGCGTGGTTGATCCAAACGGCGGGATGAAACAATTGAACATTGTCAGCAAAGTTAGTGGACAGCCTCCTGACAGTGTACAACTACTTGGCACAAAACAATACATAAACTTATGTAAAGAGGGTACAAATATTCCTATCTCAATTACACTCAATCAGTTATCAGTCATTGATTCAACAAAATTACACCTCGGTGCAAAGACCACTGCCATGGGTAAGTATATAACCGTAGTAAATCAATAATAATAAATATGATAATTATTGTATGCATAATTATAGTGATTCTTACAACAGAAAATCAAATTTTACAACAAATAGATCTATGGCTAGCAAATCTCAACAGTTACTGTATTAAAATCCTATAGCAAGCATAGATCCTGAAGGCTCATCTGATGTTGAAACAAAGATTGTCTGTCGGCCCCCAGATCTAGAATTTGAGATGGCTGATAATATTCCAGCTCAAATACGGCAGCGTCAAGCATATCAAATAATCATGAATAAGACAGGATTCAACGAAGTTTGTAATAATGTGGTGGGTATAATATTATTTTTTATTATTATAATACTGGTATATAATACTATTTCCATGATTCTTATATATTATATTATGCATGTATCAAGACTATAGCAACTGTTGCTAAAGATCAGAATAATATTTAATGTTTGAATTTGGATAAGGACTTGTGTAATGTTATAAGAATTATTATAGCACAATAATATAATTATTAATGTAACCAGTATAGTACATGTATACTTAAGCATGCAATATCATATTAATTTTAAATTCAGTGCTGTATTCCTACAAATTCAGAGCGTATTTAATGCTCTTGAGCATCTGAGTCACAATCAGTCGGCTGTGATCAAGAGAGCAGTCCGAGATCGTGAGGTGAATCTGTCAGCTCCGATCTATCTCCTCAGCGCTGCCGTCAAAAGCCTGGGAAGGAAAGAGGTTGAGTCAGAAACCACTGAGGTACATCAACGTTGTATTGTATATTATTATTGCTTGTACTGGTAATTACTTTTATTAATATGCAGATGTTGTTAAACATGTGCAGCAGTTTATTGGACATTCCTCAAACAAATAGAGAAAGTAGACTTGAGTCACTCACGGTATACGTATCTGTTATATAATTATAACAATTATTATTACAAGTATAGCTATATTATGTTTCGTCATAATTATGTGATTAAATTTGATCAAATTTTCACTATAATCCACGCAGCCTCCGCGGGGAATTGCTGGCAGCACCTTGCTCAAGCTGATAGACAGATTTGCACTGAATAACCACAACTTATCTCATCCAATCACTATGATGTTCAATAATATTGGTATGATCGATGAATATTTACATATAATATTATATAGAGATGCATGACAGTCACTGTGGTGTGATCAGTTTTACAAGCACTGGACCCATTTATAACTTAAGTATTATTATAATACAATAACTTTTATGGCAGTCTTTCGTGTTGAGGAAGTGAGAGCAGTTGACAAAGATTTTGTGTCCCTCATTGATGAAGACAGTGCTAGAATAAGCATCCCTAGAGAAGTGCTAGAGGGTGCTATTGCAGGAGGAGCTCCAGTCAGAATGGCTTCTTTCCTCTTCAGAAATATGACAGGACTCTTACCAGAGAGTCTCAGTGATGAAGATCAAAATGATACCGTAACGTTAGTATAGGATTATAGGGTCTAGTAGTATACCTAGCTATATAGCTTAAGCTATACATAATATAGCTTTCATTAATTTTAGACCATAATTATACAATACAATAATATTATACACAGGGATCAAGTGCTGCGACTGGCCTCTCCAGTTATCTCCTACAGTTGTGACAACTGCACCACATCCGACCTCTCCACTCCAGTAGAGATTATCTTCACACACTCACCTTATGATAAGGTATATAACCCTGGGAGTGTGTAATATACTCCTGATATTATGTATATATACACACTCCTGATATTATATTATGTATATACACATTTGATTTCCTTTTTCATACATAGGCTCTCTTAACGAATGATGAAAATGGTACTACAACATGTATATTTTGGGAATTTGAAGATGGGTAAGCAATGCATTATCCACTATAATATTTAAGTTTGAACTAGCTTAATTATAATTATATATATGTCACGCACTCATGATGATCAACAAATTTAAATTAATAAATTATAATTATTAATGTTGAATTGTGCACAGTTACCCTACTAGTGATGGTGCAGGTTAACGTGTTTTTACATGCATGCAGCCAGTGTCAAGGAAGTATTCTCTTCACTGGAAAATGGTCCAAAGATGGTTGTGAAACAAATTTCAATTCTACCTCAACAGTCTGTCGCTGCAACCATCTCACTCACTTTGCCATCTTGCTCAGCGCCCGACCTCTCAGTGACCTTCCACAAGCTCAAATCTTAACCTTACAGATAGCTGGCTACATTGGCGTGTCAGTCTCACTGGTTGCCATGGCAACAACCATTTTTGTCTTCTTATTCTTAAAGTGAGCTATTGTGACACATATTGTTCTCAAAATCTATCCATCAGTTTGCTCCTTATAGCTATTAGCTATCACGTGCACTTAATAATATAATCACAAGGTGATTTTCTATGACTATAGACCACTTCATACGATGCGTAACTACATTCACATCCAGTTGTGTGTGACTCTGGGCATTGCTCAGATAATATTTGTGGCAGGAGTTGAGCCTCGTTTGGGAGAGGGAGGTGGAGTTCCCATCGGCTGTCGCTCAGTTGCTGTTCTTCTCCACTACTGGTTCCTGGTCTCCTTCATGTGGATGCTGATGGAGGGCGTGGTCCTCTATGTTGCACTGGTCAGGGTCTTCACCAAGCATAAAGCTAGATACATCACAGCCTTCACCATTGCCAGTTACGGTAAGATTGTGTAGCTAACATCATCCACTGGCTTCAAGAAATATGGGAGGCTAAAGAGCCAAACATTGATCGAGCAAGTAAAAATTTTACTGATTGAGTTATGCTCAGCTTTTGTTATCCATGCAGGTCTACCACTGCTCTATGTGGGTGGCCTGACCATCCCTCTAGGTTTTGTGAGAACTAAACAGTACAGGGAGTATCATCCTTATGACTATGGCTACGAGCAAGCGTACGTGATTGTATAATATTATTATACTGACAGGGATTTTGCTACAGGTTATGTACACTATTATACACAAGCATTGCTGCATCCATTCTCCTCACAGCTGCTATTTGAACCATCATACATCATTTGTGTGGTCCCTCCTTGTTCCAGTGATACTGATCTTCCTGGCTAACATTGGCTTCTTCATCATGGCCATTGTCATCATGTATAGACACCAGAAGAGACAGAATACTGATGATAAGAAGCGTAAAATCAAGTGAGTTCTACTCCCCCGCCCAAACTCACAATCATAATGAAATTAATTATTATAGTGCATGTATCCACAATCTATACTATTACACACATACAGGCATGCATAATTTTTGCGTATGTACACATAATAATAATAATATTATTATTATATTATCATACATCTACACATACTACCACAGACAATGGATAAAAGCCTCTGTCTCTCTGACTGTGGTGATGGGCATAACCTGGATCATTGGGTTTCTGGTGATAGAAGTCGAAGAGCTCTTTGCCCTTGCTTACATCTTCACCATCTTTGTTGCCTTCCAAGGTGTCTTTATCTTTGTCATCTTTGTCTTGCTATCAAAGCAGGTGAAGGAGAACTATGCTAAATGGTGGAAGGCCAAAGTTGCTGAGTCAGACTTTCTCAGCAAACATTTTGGAAGCAAGATCCTCACATCTGGGACTGGTGTGGTAAGCAATTACAAGTTACTGTAGCTAGACTATAAAGAATTAATCATTTGTAAGACAATGCAGGGGCATGGTATTGACTAAAATCTATCCAGTTTATTAGCCTTGTCCCCAGGCCACTCCCATGTTTTCAATGGGACCAGGCTACCGGTTTATTAACAGTTACTGTAACTCTTCACTACATTTTTAGAGTGCTCAGAACAATAATCTTCCCCCAGCATCACCAGTAGCATGCAGTAAAACAAGCAGACAGTCATCCAACCCTGGAACATCTAGAAAGGCAGAGCAGAAGCTTACAGTGGAATCATGTTATGATCCGAAATCCGGTAAGAAATATTATATTACGTGACCTGCTGTGAGGGAAGATAGTAGCTAGTACATGAACAAAACATGAACAAAACATGAACAATGATTGACTTCTTGCTTCTACAAATTAGCAGTACATGCATAGCTAGCTATATGATTATTTGTAGGAATGTAGCTATAGGCACAAACACAAAGTGAATTCTACTACAGTACATTACTCAGCTACAAATTACATTATTATAACTACAAATGAAAATCCCAAACGTGCCTCCTTTTCTCATGCATTATAATTAATAGTAACAATAATAGTTACTGTTATGTAACATTACTAGCATTTAAATAGATTTAAATAGGCAGTTGAGAGGTGAAGGGACTATAGTAAAATGCTCGAGCAGGATTAAGCCCTGACAGCAGCGGAGTGCAGGATAGATTGTGTAGCTACACTCCATCAAACGGGCCTGGCTGCTTAAGGCTTCATTTTTTAATCGATCTTTAAGTTATTGATGGTCTCAGACTCAGATCAACTGTAACACACCAGTGCCAGGCAAGCGGCCAACATATAGCATGGTTGCGTGCATGATAGCTAGCTATTGATTATGACTGAGAATTCAGAAATTAAAGTGCTGGTTTGATCCCAGTGGCTGCAATTTGTCTAAGTCTTTCTTTCACTTCTCAATCGCCTATCTACAACACCTGCCATGGAGGATCATGGCAGTTAATCGTACTAGCATTATCCAGCTATTTCTCCTCATGCACATTTTTTTTTTTCAAGGAGACCACACACTAAGCAGAAAAAAATTGTCCGAAAACCACCACATAGTTGAGCTGGATGCATAGTAGAGCCATACAATGCAAGCAGGTAGCCTATACATCAATTTTGACCTAAATAGGTAATGGTCGTCACGTTGATGTGCGCGCGTGGGCAGAAAACATTGCAAATGCATGGCTTCCTATACAAACATATGGGATAACTTCAAAGGGCCGTAACTTTAATTCTAAGGTGTGAATCAAAATTCCCCAAGGTCAAATCTTTAATTTCGACCCATTCTGCGTGCCGATATAAAATTTGTGGCATAATAATATTATGCTTTATAAACCCCTAAGGATTTTCTTCTTCCCTATTCCTTTTTTCTTTTTTTTTACTTAGTGTATAATGTATATGTCCAAGGTTACAACAAAGGATGCACAAATAGCAGATATTATGCTAACACAAATGAGCACCCTTGCTATACAAAGAACTAATAAAATAATACAGTACAAGAGAAATGACATAGCTAACCCGTAGAGGTAATACATAGATGTAATAGTATGATATTTACAGTTTAGTACACGGACTATATCTTACGTACAAAAATTATATACAGTATATAACATAAACTTATTAAGTAAATGTATGATTACATAGTGCTTTCTTGAAGGATAAAAAAGTATGAGCGACTGGAAACAACTTCAAAAGGTAGTTGGTTCCACATTCGTGCAGTTCAACAAAAAAAAGAATTAAAAGAACTTACTGAACGGGCATAAAAGGAACATTCAATGTTAAATTGTGAGACCTTGTGTCGTGTACAGAAGAAAATAAAGAGAGTGGTAAATTTATGAAGTATGCCTGCCCATTAATGATTTTGTATAAATAACACAGTTTCAGCTGCGACCGCCTGGACTGTATACATGCAGAATCCTGCTCCTAACTTCCGATTGAAGGACACAGCTATAGAAGTTCAGCACTTTTTAAATCAGCAACAAACCAACATTAAGTGAAGTAGCTAGTCACAGAACAATAATCACTTATTGTGTATATATAATAAAATAATTAGCTATTAGCTATGATCACACAAAACTACTCAGTGCAGTATTCAGTAGCTACAGACATCACAAGCTGCTGCATCAGCTATAGTGCACGTAGGAACACAGTAATTTAAACTATAGCTAGTGCATTGGATCAGATTGTATAGCGTAATATGCCATTGGTATTAAGTTGCATACATGACTCATGAGGAAGGTACACAAACAAGGGTCACAGTAAGATGGGATCATTGTGGGTAAGGGTCGTCGAGTTCGTAAACTTCCGACCGACCATTCGATTCTCGTTCCGATTTCCCAGACATGATATCGGTGAACGAAAATTTAATTTTAGCTTCAGACCTCGAAGATGACGGTATTTCGCTCGATTTACACAGCAAAATATCCACATGTCCGTACACGGCTGTATAATTATACGGCCGTGTACGGATCCGTATACGGAAGTGTAACGGCCCGTGGACGACTACGGCCAAGAACGTGCCGGGACGTAGCTTACGGCTTGCCTACAGGCTGTGGACCTCCACGGGCGCAGTACAGGCCGTACATTCACGTTGTAACTGACATGGAGTATACGCATACGTACGTGAGCGTACTTTGGAGCGATGTAACAGCCCGTGGTACCTACGTCCATGCTACGGACTGTATCTTCAGCGCTGGAAAAGGCCGTGGGATGGTCAAGTGGGCGGAGCAACCGTTGCCAGGCCAACTATCTATGGGCCAATGAAGACAGAATGGGACAAAATCTTTTGACTCGGGGTGCATTCGGAGGTGAGGCTTCCATGCATGATATTTGCACGCTAGGACAGAGTGGCTGAGTGTATATACATTCTTTCCTCACACTCAGCTAGCTGCAAACTGCATCTTTGAAGGCTGAAGCACAAAAATGGAGGTGAGCAGTGAGTCTCTAAATAATGCACGCCATAATGGTTGAATGAACTTGCAGGTTTCCCATGGTGTGATTCTAGATGAACAATACTTTAATACGGTAAACAAAGGATAAGTAATAGTAAATTTGATATAATGGGCTCTTCCATTTAATAGGCATACACCCCCCATTGAAGAGTGATAATTACATCCTGAGGGGGCTTTTTTTGCGAGTTTCTTGAGGGTCCTTTTGGCAATTTAATTGGTTCTTATGGGCCTCTTTTGGCGATTTTAATTAATCTTGTGGGGTATTTTCTATCAAAAAGCAGATTCCAGAGGGGTCAAGCAACCACTTATTAATTTCCAGAGGGTATTTCAGATAAATTTAATTGATCCTAGGGGTTCAACTGTCCAAATTAATTATTCTTGAGGGGCAAAACGAGTTAATTAGTTCCTGAGGGGTCATTTCACAATTTGCTCCTCAATAGGGGGTGTTTGCTTATAAAATGGAAAAGCCCAATATAGACCTATTATAAATATTTGTAGTGATGCTGGAGTACCAGACGTGTCACTTGGGATTTCTGGGATCATAAACAGTACGTTTTTGTTGCTACAATAGTTTATAAAGCATGGCTGTACTCAAGCCTGTATGTATTTGTGCTCTAGACCCATTGAATATATATGTGAAACTGTAACAGTGGCCGTGGGTGGAGGACAAGCGTCTATGTAACTTGTACTAGTGTGCACTAAATGGTGCTATTGCTCAATCATTGTGTATGGGCGCCAGCCAACTAAGTGATACGTTGAAGCACACTGGGGTTAGTCTAACATACATGTATGAAACCTTGAGAAAACGGATGCTTGCCTTCTTAGCAAACGAGCAACAAAGGCAACCTCTGTACATTTTCACCCATAGAGTCTTCTATCCAAAGGAATGTTAATTTATTGGATTTTATATTCACGGACACCATAAATACGTGACGTCATACATTCCTCGGTGACACGGGCCCTATACACATTTGGCCAGACCCCTTCTCCGCGTGCGTGAAAGGGGGCTGGGCACGAGACTAGTTGGGACTATATCGAGTACCTTAGATATAGAATGATAGTAGCCTTGTCCACTGGGATAGTCTAATTCCTAATCTTTCTGTACGTTAGCTGATCATTTTTGCGATGTTTGGTGATCCCTACACAACCCTATCATTTTTACTGTGTTGGCGAAAACTATAATGTATTATACTCTTGGCGAAAATTAAATTAATATTCATGTAAAGGTAGTGGGGCTTGGCGAAAGTTTTATCCAGCGAAAATTTCTTATCCACACAAAAGGAGTACGAAGATATTATCCAAGTCTATAGTCACAGTGTATTGCAACGAGGTGCACATAATGCAACACATCGCAGGGCTGCGTTTAGGATTTTGGGGTTGAAATGGCTTTTTCTGTGTACTGCAAGGAGCATATCAAAGCCACATTACAGACCTCAATTGCCCCCCTCCCCCCCCCCCCCCCCCCACCACCCTAGTCTCCCGGTGCCAGATCCTTACTAGTCTCGTGCCCAGCCCCCTTAATGCACGCGCGAGAAAGGGTTGCACTTCCTTGTCCTCGAGGTACTATATTGCGGCCCAACCAGATTGCAGAACCATGATCACGTGACATAAGTGGAATGTAATTATGCGTGGTCCGTAAGCACGCGCGTGCGCTCGGTCTATACAGTACGGTATGGATCGCGGAAGTGGCAGTTAGTTTCTATTTTACACATACCAGAATTGTCAATTATTGCATTCCAGCCGGACGCATTAGTGCAACCCTTTTGACCAGACCCTTTCTCGTGCGTGCATGAAGGGGGCTGGGCACGAGACTAGATCCTTACATGTACAGGGGGGGAGGGGGGTAGTTTGATGACTTCAGTTTTTCTGCATTACATATCTGCAATACCGTACTCGCTCTAATTATCCGAACGGCCAAAAATAATTATTAATATCGCTGTTCGGTGCTAAATAGAAAGTAAATAAATTCAAGCAATGGTTTGTTCGAGTGTAAATAGAACGGATCCGGTGCAAATGGAGAAAGCACTATTATAGTGACGAAGAAACAGTAGTCGATGTCCAACTATAGGTTTATCGTTGTCAGCTCTAGAGTTCTCAGTATCGCTGTGCTCTCAGGAGCGATCGCAAAATGATCGCCGTCTGTGTCTGTGTTACCTTTCCGCTCTTATATGCTGTCCAAGATGTGGTAGCCATACTCTTCGATGAACGTGGAAGAGTTGTCTCGAGCTCCTGCCATGCCGTACCGCGTGGCCGTTCGGTTGATTTAGAGCTGATGAGAAAACTTGAAATTCAAGATGTTCGACGAATTAGGAAGGAAATAAATTACTTAAACTTGCCGTTCGGGCTATTAGAATGTTCGAATAATTAGAGCGAATACGGTAATCATGCGTTATCATCGCACGCCCATTAAAAGAATGACAGGCAAGCATGTGCCGTACATTGCATTTCAGCAACAAAACTCCGCAGCGATTATATTATTATGATTATCATATGATTTGTGTCGTTGTTGTGCAATACCCTATCTACCTCGTGTGTGTTAATGAATTCTGATCTTGCCAAGAACTGATTGTATCCTCGGTCAATAACGTTACAAACTCTGAGTATAGCAAGTCACCAGACCCTCTCCCCCTGCGTAAGGGTCTGGCTCCGCAAGATTACCCCTCCCCCCCCCCCCCCCCCCCAACCACCACACACACAAATGCAGCCCAGCATGGTATTGACTTACAACGCTTTATGTCATAATGTTAAGGCCATGCAAAGTTAATATTCTGTTTCTCGTCCCCGCCCGCACGTACATTAAACCCTCCGTGTGGGAGCCATGTCCAAGTTTGCCATCAAAGGATTGTTCAGCCATTGTTCCCTAACCCGAAGTATAGCCAAACCTATTGTTACCCTACCCAAACCCTAACCCTAACCTAAACATTGCATATCATTAATATCATTTTGAGGAGCTCCGTGTGTACTTTTGATATTCAGATTTCAACTGGATGACGTCATCAAGCCATGACTAATAACTTAGATTAATTTTGCTCTAGTTTAGCAGTTATTAATAAGATCACTTTCACCATTACTTTCTCTTTTCTATATTGCTTATACTGTTCCGACTATTGGGCCTCCTGGGGCATCTACAGTAACTGAATGGGTGGTGTGTTGACACCATGATTATTATTGACAGTAGAGGCCCTTTAATAGGTAGTAATATTTACAGGTGATTTTTGCTTTTTTCTCTGTAGGTGACAGTCCATCGGATCCACAATCACTTGTACGGTCATTCAAGTTGCCAACATGAAGGCTTGAACCAACTGGACAGATTGAAGTATAGTGTATATACAGGTCATTTTTATTGCTGCTAGTGCTAGCTGTTATTGATGTTTCTTGTCTTGTATTCAGTTTAGACTTTATAGAGTCACTGTATCAATATATACCTTCTAGTTTTGTGTTGCACTCTATACACGTCTTCACAACTGATTCAATATTGCTGTACAGTATTGCTATGTAGAGCGCGAAAATTACGAGCAATGAATAGCGCAATCATAGCGAATATGTGCATACGGGCATGTATATACGGGTGCACACAGATATGTATGCCCACGGGTGCATACATAGCGACTAAATGAGACTTTGCATACGTGTCCATACCTTACCATGCTGTAACGGCCTGTAAGTTTTCTTACGGGTCCGTAACAGTGTGTGGATATTTTGCTGTTATGACTTGTCGCAGGTATTGCAAAGAAGTGTTCAGCTTGTTGCTAGGATCTAAATGCGTTAGACCGTGGTTACTAGGTTTCCACGTGATTTAGAAACCCTCAGGCACTACCGGCGGTAGAACGGGTTTCTACTAGCCTCGTCCCCAGGCCCCTCCCAACGCGGGGAGAAGGGAGGGGCCTGGGGACGAGGCTATAGCTATGGCAAAGGAGATGCACTCACTGCAGGATAATGATGTGTGGGAACTATTATAGTTGAACCACCGAAGGATCGTAAAATAGTGGGAAGCAAATGGGTCTTTAAGGTGAAAACTAATGAAGATGGAAAGGTGGAGCATTACAAGGCATGTCTAGTTGCTCAAGGTTTCACACAGGTGAAGGGAGCAGACTACGATGAGACCTTTTGTCCTGTGGTTCGAATGGAGTCACTGAGAACGCTGGTTGCTATGGGGGTGCAGAAGGGCTTGCAACTCTATCAGGTGGACGTGACAACAGCGTTTTTGAATGGAGTTTTGGAAGAGGAAATATTTATGAGGCAGCCAGAAGGTTTTGTAGGGGAGGGACAAGAACATCTTGTCTGTAGACTCAAGCGTAGTCTCTATGGGCTGAAACAATCTCCGCGCTGTTGGAATTCTACCTTGGATGAATACTTGAAGTGTCTTGGTTTTGTCCAATCAATGGGTGACCCTTGCATTTATGTAGGTTCTGGTGGTGAAATGATCATAGGAGTATATGTGGATGACATTGTCATTGCTGGGAAGAGTGGGAAACAGGTGAAGGAGTTCAAGCGAGCACTGGGTGACAGGTTTGACGTAAAGGATCTTGGGAAGTTGCACTATTTCCTTGGGATACGAATTGTCCAGGATGATAATACAGGAGAGGTGTGGATAGGCCAACCTGCCTATACCAACAAACTGTTGGAGAAGTTTGGAATGGAGGATGCGAAGTCTGTGGCCACACCCTGTGATGCAAACAACAAGCTGGTAAAGGTTGAAGATGGGGAGGAGAGGATTGGTCAAGGTATATACCAATCAGCAGTTGGTAGCCTAATGTATTTCGCTACTGGAACAAGGCCAGACATAATTTTTGCAGTATATAATGTGGCTAAATTCTGCTCAGATCCTACAAAGCGTCACTGGACGGCTGTCAAACGAATTTTGAGGTACCTTAAGGGCACGTCTGATCTTGGTCTTTTGTATGTTAGGGGTGACAGTCACGATTGCTTCAGCTATTCAGATTCTGATTGGGCCAGTGATGTGGGTGATAGGTGATCGACTTCTGGTTACATATTCATGTTGAGTGGTGCTGGGATTAGTTGGCGAAGCAGGAAACAGACTTCCATAGGCTCCAACTTTTCCTGAACAGCTCCAGGGACATAGACCACACCCACTAGATATGGCCATCATTAATTAAAACTCCACCTACACCACACCCAATATGATTAACACAATGCCCAGAATATACTTTCTAGAGCATGAATTTGCAAGCCCAGTAGAGCTCTTGTAGTGTTGCTACTGCAAAAACCAAAGTTTGTAAGGCACTACCACAAGCAGGTTGTTCATAAGTGATTAGTTGTACTATTACTACAGTGTTTATGCTAGTGTCTGGACCTCTTCCGGGACCATTAATACAATTATAGAAAAGCCTTCCGGGACGCGGGACAATTGCTAAAAATCCGGGACTGTCCCGGAGATTCAGGGACAGTTGGAGCCTATGGACTTCAATGGCTCTCTCTAGTGCTGAGGCTGAGTATGTTGCAATAGTCATTCCCACGTACCCATACACATCGCACATATGGTAATATCACTAGTCCACAGGGCTAATTCATGCCTGTACAAGAATCACACAATATCACTTTATACGATGAATATCTGCTATTATGAGGTCATAATAATAATAATATTATAATAGCACAGGAAGTATTATTATAGGCCCATCTCTCACTTTTACCTGAGATATAGACTAGCTGCTTGTAATATATATCATACCAGGAGTACATTATAAGGAGTATGCAACACACAGTAGTAGTAGTACAAATACAGTGGACTCTCTATTAACGGACACTCCCAATAACGGACCTCTACCAAATAACGGACACTGCTATATGTACCAACCGATATCTCCATATGTTTAATTATATTATTCATACTGCAAGTTGAAACACCATAAATCCCTATCACATTAATACGGCCAGCATAATAATACATGCATGCATCCAGCCATTTCTGAGTCAGTTTTGTTGATAGGTGTGTACATGATCTCCTGTATGAGGTTCATGGGTTGGAGTGGAACTGGCTTATATCGATTGCTTTCGCTTTCTTTGCCAAGCTACATGAGGAAAAATATTATGTTCTAGCTACCATAGATGATATGGATAGTACAGACTATGGTTCTACATAGGAGAAATTACCTCCAATGCATATGTGCCTCGCTACTGGACGTAACTTGTGAGTTAGAGTAATAATAATGTCCATATATTATTATAATTATCAGTAGCTACATGTACATGTAAATCACTCCCATAATTAGAGGAGTGGGAGAACAGGGCCGGGTTTTCCACCCCTGAGGTTGATTTTCCCCTCTATAATTCCCTGAACAGCCTCCAACCCACCCACACCATATTATGACTTATTGTACACCTTGGCTGGTCAAGATCGTAGTACAAATTTATACACCTTGGCCTGGTCAAGGTTATACATATTTGTACACCTTGGTCAAGATCATACAAATTTGTACACCTTGGCCTGGTCAAGATTATACAAAATTAAATTTGTACACCTTGGCCTGGTCAAGATCGTATAAATTTGTACTCCTTGGTCAAGCTCATGCAAATTCGTACATTCGGAGTGCACAAATTTGGACCTTTGTACAATCAGGAGGGAGGGGGAGGAGTGTATTAGTAACCCCATAGGAAAGCAAATTTCTATAATGGAGGGGGAAGGCAAAATGTTTGTTTGGGTATCCGCACTTAGTTTAGCAGAATAGTTTGTATCTCAAGAAGGAGGGCAGATGGTGCTATATCAAAATGTAAGAAATAGCTACAGCCCCTCTTGGAGTTTCATGCATTATCATTGTTCTGGGGAAAGAAAGTAATACAAGTCTACATAAAGCTGAGATAGGGTCGGGAAGTCATCTTCATGCAGAATACTGACACAACCGATTTCAGCAGTACGCCAGCAGCAGCAGCAGTCATGTGACCCCCCTCCCCATTCCCCCCAGGAGCCGGGGAGCCGGCTGTGGACAGCTGTTTCAAATTCTCCTGGAGCTTCCGGTCCCCCAGTGGGTAAGTGCTCAAAAATTAAACTTTAATGGTGGCATACAACAAACTTAATTTGTATCATGACAATGTCCAACTTGTTTTCTACGAAATTAGTCGTAGTAGTGTAATTGTATCTGTGTATTGATCCAAACACAAAGCGGATTGCGCTACAGTACTGTACTCCCCATACATGAAACAAGCTACATACTACAAAACAAAAGGTCCCAAACGGTTCCTTTTCTCGTAGCTGAAAGCTACTGATAATGATTATTGTGATGATTGTTGTGACTACAGTGGAACTCCTCTGATCTATAAGGACATCCCTGAAATGAGGACACCTCCTTTAATCAAGACATTTTAAGCTGCCCCAAGGGTATTCGGAATAGAGATTCCACTATACTTGTCAGATTGCTATACGTGCACTATAGCACACCCTGATACCTGTGTGCATCTTTTTTTTTTTTGTCCAGCGTGAATCCCTGGAGAATGTGAACACCAGCCTGAGGATTTTGACAGCCTTGGCTGAAGATTGCCCTGAGGAAACGCTACTAAGGTCAGTTAAAAGGAATTGGGTGTATGCATACATGTACATGTAATTATAGTGTATTTTAGGTAGAGACCTGGTAAACCTAGAATTGACATCAAAACTTGTGAATATTCGTGTGTACATGTACTTACGTGTATGCAGTAATGTTTCTTTGGGTTAAGAAATGTTATTTGTTGTACTTTGCTTATTGTAGCTTTGTGTCCCCACTCTTGAGTGATCAAGGAAATCACTTGCATTAAGTATACACAGTTGCTTACACTATTGCCTATTGCAAATGTGTACTCGTGTGTATCCGCTTCAGGTTCTCCTCGTTATTTCATGACGACAAGCTGGGTCACTGCTTAGACAAGGACGACCCCCAGCTCACCCTAACCACCCTCCAGCTTCTCTACCAGCTGGTGCGATCTCCTTCCATCGCAGAGCTCATCTGCCTGCACAACAACGTGGCCTGCCTCCCTCTCATCTGCTACCAAAGCCTGCTCGAGCCTACTCCCAACGCCAATGATAAGGATATCATTTTCAAGATATGTCTTCAGGTAGTGTTATTCATATTATAGTGGCGTAGCTATAATCCATAATTACCCCGCGCGCATGCGCAAGGGGTAAAGTAATCGGTTGTGTCGTTGTCGTCGTTGTTGTCGTTGTCGTCGTGAGCACAAAAATCGCCATATTTCGAGATGTAGGCATCTAAGCGACTCGTAAGCACAACGAATCAATCGAACTCGGCGAAAAAATAGCTTCAGTGTGTTTCAAATCAATGGATACGGTCCACGGGCGTCATAAATCGTGCCTTTTTTGTGGCTAACGTAGCCACGCCTATCGACAGTGCCTACTCAATGCATAATGCATGCCCATTGTGTTTTCTGCTCATGCGCACAACTAAGTAGCCAAGAATATGACTGGTAAAGATCGTCGAAATTAATAATGCTCTATAGTCCATCCACATCCGCTGACGGAGCTGAAATCTGCAGGCCCTATGGCTATACTATTACAACAAAATATTGGAAGTATCAGTTCATATCTCCTAGTAGTCTAGATCTGGTGCAGAGAGAGTGCTTGTCATCACCGAGACCTCTGGTGGCTACATACAATTAAGCAGCACTTCCACTAATTTTCTAAAGTTCACAAACTTATAGCCATGCATACAAAAGCAATTCTATAGATTGCACAATGTGCGCGCGGGGTATGTGCTCTACAGAGCTCTAGTTATGTATTAGTTCTCATACTAGTAAGAGTAGGCACCCTTGCTTGTGGCTCTATAGTTTGCTTAGGTGGGACGTACACATGTACGTGCATAAAAGTAATGATAGTTCAGGCTTAGCCTAACTCCAGGATTGCCAGTGAACGTCCCAAGATGTCCTGGTCCCCTAACCCTAACCCCAACCCCAACCCCAACCCCATCCCCATGCAGGACACCCCATGGCAATCCTGGATATGTACTTGGCCTAAATGGATGGATGGAGACCTTCATACTCATTCATGTCTGTGTTGATAGCCACTGAATTGTACTAAGCCCAAGAGAGACTCGCTGGGTTTGAGATTGATAATCGTTGTTGTTGTGGTTGTTACTTTCAGATTGTTCGTTTGGTGTCACGGATCTTGATGCTCAGCAATGGAGTGAAGGTTGTCTTTGAAAAATGTGGATGTTCACACGAGGTAGAGGGTATAGCTACTCTATCTGCATGTACCTGTATCTATGTACATGTATGTATACTGCAGTATAATAATAATATTATTATAGTGCTGGGTATGTGTTTACATGGTAAACAGCAGTGTTTTTGTTTGCAGCTTTTGAAATCGCTGACGGCATTGTTGAACAAACTCATTGAAGTTCCCAAATCGTACTACAAATTGAGTCAATTCTCCCAACATGAGTAAGTCACATGTGGCTGTGTAATGATGTAAAAAATACTTCATTTTCATAACGTGTTCAAAGGATTTGTACTTAGTCCAAAAAAGAAACTTTTCCTTTCCTATAGTTGATAAAAAAAACTGTACATTTGTTTATTTAACTCATGTGGTAACCATCCTTTGTTTATATACCTTCACCAAGCCAACCGTGGTGGCAGTCATAATTTGGGCAGAGCCTGTGGCCACATCAAAGCCTTTGACCATTTCCACATCAAAGAAAAAACTGTACTGGCCAACATGCCTTATATGCTCTGTGCACGTAATGTTATGCTGGGGAGAAAACTAATTATCATTATGCCTCTTGATAATTAATTTTATTATGCTAAAAGATTCTCCATTCTATCCTATGTGTAGGCTATTGCTTATTAAGGAGATTGTCTCACTGATGTACCTGATCAGTGTCTACGACCCGTTCTTTGACACCCACCTGAAGCAGTGTGAGTACTGGTATGTCTTTGTGCTCAACAGACTCAGCTTCCTCTTCTCAACAGCAAAGGGAGAGAAAGTGGATGAAGGTACGTACATGGATCATTACATTTTATTTGTATAAAGCTAAGTACATACAAAAAAAACAATGAAGATGAAAAAATTAATTAATAATGAGTAAATACCTACTGCCAAAGCATTAATTGTGACTAGAGGTAACGTAAATTCTCATATTCGTGAATTAAATACAGGGTCAGGATGGTGATGAGGTTGGACAACGATAATATTATCATTACGTAGTATCTGAACTATTCAGTACTTCACTAAAATCTTCACTGCAGCTGCACTGGTGCATGGTGGAGCTGCTGGAGTACTGTGATGAGTATGAGGAGGAGTCTCAAGAAGATGGTGGCAGTGACACAGAGATGGAGGAAGAAGCAGCCACTATGGCTGAAAAGAGACAAAAGTAGGGTAGTACTCTCCTTGGAACTAAAGTTAATAATCTAGTTCACTTGACCATCAGATTCTGTTAATGGAATAATTAATGTGATAAAAATTTACTATCACTATACTTTGTTGTGGGTTGTGGTCAATTTGTACTGAGCAATAATAATAGCGGCGCGGCGTGGTTACGTATCCTGCGTACCGGTATTAGAGCCTCTTCGTATATTATAGCGCTCGCTCGCGGCTATTAGTACCAGACAATGTCATAATTATATAATCTATACGTGTTTGCAGCTGGGCAGTTCGTGGCTACAGATAAATAAATGTGATGTTATGGCCGGCGCATTTTGTACAACGATTTTGCTTATGATCGTTGCTGATGTTACAGTTTTTCGCCAATCTCTGGTCACGGCAAAACCGTCGTGCACTAGGACTTGTACTTCCATGGATGATGATTGCAACAATAGTACTGAAGGGGTACAAGCGAGGGTACAAGGCTTAGAATGTCGAATTTCTAATCACATCAAACGGATGTCACCTCTCAAGAAGATTTACATGAAGGTTTGTATGATTTTTGCTTATTGTGCATACTGGGCAGTGGATATAATCATGTCAGTATCAGATAGATATGCAATAGTTCACACGGGGGAGCACTTGAGATGTTGAGAGAGTGTGCTATGCATATTATGGCAGCCAACGGATCTATTGATCATGAAGTGACTTTGCTTGCACCTGTATACCTCTTCAGTACCATCGTCTGTGATTTTGGAGATAAAAAAGTCGCATCAGAAATCAGTCGAGTATGTAATAATTAGGTGGTCACAGTGCTATGTGTTGCATTATTAATATTATTTAATATTATACAGTTACTACTGTTAGTGATTAGTTGTGTGTTGAACAATATTCAGAACGAAATTGAAAATAAAAGAGTAGATGTAAGTTTTGTACAGCTTGGCTATAAGAATAATCAGTGACTCGAGAATAAACTGATGATTTTATGCAGTCACCATTAGTCGTTGCTGGTAGCACTATTCTCCGGATTGTTGATATGTTTGCATTGAACAACTATGACTTATCTCGTCCAATTACAATGGTGCCAGCAACCTCAAGCTTCAACAAAGAAGTTAATATTATTGGTATATCATGATCATTGACCGTAGAATTATAATAATTATAACATTATTATTAATGTGCACACATGCATTATCAAATAGCTGTGCAGGTAATTTGGTGATTGTACCCATGCATGAACACAAAATGTCATATCCATGGCATACTGATTCCTGAATGGCTATTATAATAATAATATTATTCCTATAATAATATTATTATAACATTAACACTATAATTATTATTAAGCTTGTGACATGCAGACTTCCATGTTGGTGAAGTGCTGGCGGACAATGATGATATGCAAAAGATAACTCCCATGTTCGAGGGAAAGACGTATGCTATGCCTGAAATAAGCATCCCCAGAGAAGTGCTAACGCCACATAGGCCACATCACAACACTAATGAAAACCATCCTGGTCCAGGAGCTCAAGGTTGGCGCTGGCGTGTCAGGATGGCTACTTTACTCTTCAGAAACATGTCAAGACTTTTGCCAAACAGTCTCGATGATGGAGCTCAAAATGATACGTTAGTTAGTCTTATCCCAGACTAATTTCCAACTTTAATTCAATCATGAGATGTACACACCTGGAAGTTGGCCTGGGAATAAAGCTAGCTGTTAAACGTGCATGATTCAGTGGAATAATAATATTAATACTGTCCTTAATAGCAATGAAGAGGATCGTGTGCTGCGACTGGCCTCTCCAGTTATCTCCGCCAGTTTCCAGTGTGATAACTGCACCACATCCAACCTCTCCACTCCGGTAGAGGTCATCTTCACACACTCACGTTATGATGAGGTAACCACGATGATGTATACACATTAATTTTGATTTTCTTTTTTGTAGGCTCTCTTAACGAATGATGAAAATGGTACAACAACATGTGTATTTTGGGAATTTGAAGATGAGTAAGCAATGCATTATCATAAATTACCCTGGACCATGCATAATATTATTATAGAATTACTTTCTAATTTGAACACTATCCCCGTCATGCACACATGCATGGTCAATAAATAATGTGTCATGCATGATGTTATGATAAGGTATCTTTCGTTTATAATTCTACACCTGCAGCCAGAATCAAGGGAGTATTCTATTCACTGGAAAGTGGTCCACAGTGGGTTGTAACACAACCTTCACCTCCAACTCCACCATCTGTCGCTGCAACCATCTCACTCACTTTGCCATCTTGCTCAGTGCACGACCTCTCACCAATAGCAATAGCAATAGCAATGGCAATAGCAATAGCAATAGCAATAGCAATGGCAATAGCAATAGCAGTAGCAATAGCAGTAGCAATGGCAGTGTCCTCTCACAGCCTCAACTCTTAGCTTTGCAGATAACTGGCTACATTGGTGTATCACTTTCACTGGTTGCTATGGCAGCAACCATTTTTGTCTTTGTGTTCCTAAAGTGAGTATGCATGATTGTGAATCAACTGAATATAGCTACCTGTGCTACTTGCTTTACATGTGTAGCTAATAATATTATTATGGTGCTAATACTGATTTTCTATGACCACAGACCACTTCGTACAATGCGTAACTACATTCACATCCAGTTGTGTGTGACTCTGGGCATTGCTCAGATCATATTTGTGGCAGGAGTTGAGCCTCATTTGGGAGAGGGAGGTGGAGTTCCCATCGGCTGTCGCTCAATTGCTGTTCTTCTCCACTACTGGTTCCTGGTCTCCTTCATGTGGATGCTGATGGAGGGTGTAGTCCTCTATGTTGCACTGGTCAGGGTCTTCACCAAGCATAGTGCTAGATACACAGCAGCTTTCACCATTGCCAGTTACGGTAAGATTGCGTATTATCATCCACTGGCTTCAAGATAATTAATGGTTAACTAATGAGCCAGACATTGATCAAGGAAGTCAAAATTTTACTCATTGAGTTAGCTATACTTTTGTCTTCCATGCAGGTCTACCACTGCTCTATGTGGGTGGCCTGACCGTCCCTCTAGGTTTTGTGAGAACTAAAAATTACAGAGAGGACCAGGATCCTGACTATGGATACGAGCAAGCGTACGTGATATATTATTATAATATCGAGTGTATGTGTTGTGATGCTCGGGCAATTTTGCTATACACATGGCTGTATTATGTGGCTATAAATTACGTCCATCCCCCTCATAGTTGCTATTTGAGTCATCATACATCATTTGTGTGGTCCCTCCTTGTTCCAGTGATACTGATCTTCTTGGCTAACATTGGCTTCTTCATCATGGCCATTGTCATCATGTATAGACACCAGAAGAGACAGAATACTGATGATAAGAAGCATAAAGTCAAGTGGGTTTTACTGTGCCCCCCCCCCCCCCCCCCCCCCCCCCCAGGCTCCCTATTAAAATGCACAATCATACATGGAATCCATGCAAGCACACGCATTTAATAATTATTACACACAGTATAAAAGCATGCATGTATGCACGTCATGCACACACATGTACACACACACATCCACATAATAATATTATTATCATAATATTAGCTACACACGCCATAAAATTTAATGTAGACACTGGATAAAAGCTTCCATCTCTCTGACCGTGGTGATGGGCATAACCTGGATCATTGGGTTTCTGGTGATAGAAGTTGAAGAGCTCTTTGCCCTTGCATACATTTTTACCATCTTTGTTGCCTTCCAAGGTGTTTTTATCTTTATCATCTTTGTCCTGCTATCAAAGCAGGTGAAGGAGAACTATGCTAAATGGTGGAAGGCCAAAGTTGCTGAGTCAGACTTTCTCAGCAAACATTTTGGAAGCAAGATCCTCACATCTGGGACTGGTGTGGTAAGCATGCAATTACACACTATTGTAGCTAGACTATAAAGAATTAATCAATGCAGGGACATATGGTATTAACTAAAATCCATCTAACAATTACTTTTCGCTACAACTTTAGAGTGCTCAGAACAATAATCTTCCCCCAGCATCACCAGTAGCATGCAGTAAAACAAGTGGACAGTCATCCAACCCTGGAATATCTAGAAGGGCAGAGCAGAAGCTGACAGTGGAATCATATTATGATCCGAAATCCGGTAAGAAATATATTAGCTACGTGACCTTCTGCGAGGGAAGATAGTAGCTAGTACATAAACAAAACATGAAAAATTAATGATCGACTTCTTGCTTCTACAAATTAGTAGTACATGAGTATAGCTAGCTATATTATTTGTAGCAATGACAAACACAGAGTGAATTCTACTACATTACTCAGCTACAAATTACATTTATTATAATAATTATTTATAACTACAAATGAAAATCCCATCCGATGTGCCTCCTTTTCTCATAGCTGGTCATGCATTGTAATTAATAGTAACTGTTGTATAACTTAAATTACTAGCATTGTAAACAGGCAGTTGAGAAGTGAAGGGACTATAGAAAAAAAAGCTCGAGCAGGTGATTGAGCCCTGACAGCACTGGAGTGCAGGATAGGTTGTGTAGGCTAAGCTACACTCCATCAAATCTGGCCACTTAATGATTATTAAGGCTTCACCTTTAAGTTAATGATGGTGTCACAGACTCAGATCAACTGTAATAGCTACACCAGTGCCAGGCAAGGGGCCAGCATATAGCTCAGTTGCGTGCATGATAGCTAGCTATTGATTATCTGACTGTGAATTTAAAAAGTGCTGGTTTGATCCCAGTGGCTGTAATTAATTGGTCCGGGGAAGTCTTCCTTTCACTTTTCAATTGCCTATCTACAACACCTAGCCTGCCAGGATCATAGCAGTTAATCATACTAGCATTATCCAACTATTTCTCCTCATGCACAGAATCCTGCTCCTAGCTTCAGTGAAGGCACGAGAGTTGACACAGCTATAGAAGTTCAGCACTTTCCAAATCAGCAACAAACCAACATTAATAATTAAGATAAATGAAGTAGCTAGTCATATAACCTAAGTGACCAATAATCACTTATTATAGCTATATAATTATTGTATATAATAAAATAATTATTATGATCACACAAAACTGCTCAGTTCAGTATTAATTTTCGGACATCACAAGCCGCTGCATCGGCTATAGTGTACGTATGAACACAGTAATTTAAACTATAGCCAGTGCATTATATTGTATAGCATAATATTCCATTGGTGAAAAATTGCATACATAAGGAAAGCACACCAACAAGGACAATCAAGTATAATATTATAGGGAGGATGGGATTATTGTGGGTAAGGGTCGTCGAGTTCATAAACGGACCATTCTCGTTCCTATTTCCCAGACACATGCAGCTTGCACCGGTGAACGAGAATTTAATTTTAGCTTCAGGTTCCATGATCGAGTATATGTAATAGTTATTGACCTGCAACTCCCAAGGTTTGTATGCAGTATAGAAGCACAAATCCCGAGGGATGAGTGCTTCTATACTGCATACAAAGCGAGGGATTGGTCATCTAGCCCATTGTTTCTATGGATACAATAAACATGTTTTTAGCCCCCAAGAACTGTATGAATGTTTGCCCTGGCCCTCAGGAACTGTATAATAGTAAACATATGGACATGAGCCCTACAAGGAGGGACTGTATCACATATACAGTACCTTGTATACCTTAGTAACCACATAGCAACGGGCTAGAATAATATTATTATAATATATACCGGCTTTAATAGTAGCACTATGGAATATTTAAATACGATACCGGCAGACACAACCTAGCTGCGCACTCGGTAGAGATGATGCTATTGATGGCTAACTCGTTGAGCAGACTCTAAGACTTGATCTTTATACTATACATAGCTATTATCATAATAAATTGTATCTCTGATGAGTCTTGGATCTTGATGCGGAGTGAAGGTAAAATGTGGATGTTCACACAAGGTATACGGGGTATATACCGGTATAGCTATTCTAGCTATCTACATGTATATGTACGTGTATACGTATCTATGTACATGTGTATGTATGTATAATAATATTATTATTATAGTGCTGAGTATGTGTTTACATGGTAAACAGTGGTTTCTATTTTTTTCTATTTCTATAATACTCCTGCATAATGCAGTAGATGCATGAAATAGCCATAGGCTAGTAGCTACGTGCATGCACCTATACAAAAATAAAATTCAACTAATAAGCACAAAGTAGAGAATAAAAATAAATATAAATATTAATTAATTAATAGCTCTTTTAAAGCTAGCGAGTGAGGGAGAAGCTATAGTACTTCTTCAGGTAAAGAATTCCACATTGAGATTGTCTTAGGAAAGAAGGAGTTCATAAAGGCATTAGAATGACAATAATCCGGATTCTAATCTGGATTAAAGGCGGGGCTTATACTGCTGGAGCTGCATGATAGCTACCTATTGCTGTGCCTTGTAAACGTGAGACAGTGGTGTTTTTATTTAATACAGCTTTTGAAATCGCTGACAGCATTGTTGAATAAACTCATTGAAGTTCCCAAATCTTACTACAAATTGTCAATGAGTCAATTCTCCCAGCACGAGTAAGTCACATGTGGCTGTATAATGATGTAAAAAACATTTAGTACAATGTGTATACATGCTTGCATTCATAATAATAATATTATTGTACATTATACTTCATTTTCACAATAATTTCCGTGTTTGTACTTAGTCCAAAAAAGGAACTTTTCCTTTCCTGTATGTTATGGCTGCTTCTTTAGTCGTTGAAAGGTTCCACTGACACTTGATAACAGGGCCAAGTACAGACAACTGTTACAGCAACAATTCAACAGCATCAGCTATAGCTGCAAACGTATATTACAAGTAGGGAATTATTTGACCATGTAACAGTTATATATTAGAAAGAAATATCATAGTCTCACAAAAACTGGCCCACTATAAAATTAATATTATTCACCCACCCATCACTTTTGCCTCAATACCCTGCTCAAGATGCGCAATATCTGAAATAGTGTCCTTGATGATAATAAACTGTGCTTTTGTTTACTTATGTGGTAACCAACCTTCACCAAGCCAACCGTGGTGGCAGTCGGAATTTGGGCAGAGCCTGTGGCCACATCAAAGCCTTTGACTGTTTCCACATCAAAGAAAAACTGTACTGGTCGCACATGCCTTGTGCTCTGTGCACCGTGCCGCTGATTATTATTATTGTGATAATATAATAATAATAATAATAGTATTATTATGCTGGGGAGAAAACTAGACTTAATTCACCATAATAGCAATTATTATGCATCTTGATATATTAATTATTATTATGCTAAAAGATTTCTCCATTCTATCCTATGTATAGGCTGTTGCTTATTAAGGAGATAGTCTCACTGATGTACCTGATCAGTGTCTATACGATCCGTTCTTTGACACGCACCTGAAGCAGTGTGAGTACTGGTATGTCTTTGTGCTCAACAGACTCAGCTTCCTCTTCTCAACAGCAAAGGGAGAGGAACGGAACTGGAATTTTGTGTGTGAAACTAAGTATATGTACAAAAAAACAATAAAAATGTTCTAATTGAAATGTCAGCAAATAATTATTATATTGAACAGTTATGTTGTCCACGGAGAATCTAATTTATTGTTTCTATGCAGATAGCAATGATTGATCTACACGCCATCAAAGCATCCTTCCTTATTCAATTAAACTTTGCCCCTAGCGATCACAATGCCACAAAAATTATCCACCATACAATATCTGAATACAATATAAGCCACTGTTGGTGGGAGCACCTAGGAGTGGAGTAAGGCATATGATTTCCAAAAGAAAATTTTAATTAATAAAATACATACTGCCGAAGCATTAATTGTGACTAGAGGTAGCGTAAATTCTCATATTCGTGAATTAAATACAGGGTCAGGATGGTGATGAGGTTGGACAACGATAATAATATTATCATATTACATAATATCTGACCTATTCAGTACTTCGCTAAAATCTTCACTGCAGCTGCATTGGTGGTGGAGCTGCTGGAGTACTGTGATGAGTATGAGGAGGAGTCTCAGGAAGATGGTGGCAGTGACACAGAGATGGAGGAAGAAGCAGCCACTATGGCTGAAAAGAAATAAAAGTAGGGTAGTATAATGCTCTCCTTGGAAACTGCATGTAAAATAAATAATCTCATTCACTTAGCCATCCGATTCTGTTAATGGAATATCGCTTTGTTGTGGGTTGTGGTCAATTTGTACTGCGCAATAGTAATAGCGGCGCGCGGCGCGGTTACGCTATTAAACGCGTACGATACGGTATGATCCTGTTCTTTATATAATTACCGTACCCGTATTAGTCTAAGAGCCTCTTAGTGTGATTGGGTAGCGCTAGCGCTAGGGCTTGTTCGCGGCTGTTAGACATAGTATCAGACAATGCCATAGTCTATTCGTGTTTGCAGCTGGGTAGTGGCGACAGATAAATAAATTAATGATATGGCCGGCGCATTTTGTACAACGATTTTGCTTGTGATCGTTGCTGATGCTACAATTTTTTGCCAACCTCTAATCACGGCAAAATCGGGCACTAGCACTTATACTTCCATGGATGATGATTGCAACGATTGTACTGAAGGAGTAAAAGGCTTAGAATGTCGAGTTTTTAGTCACGTCAAAGGAATATCAACTCTCAAGGGGATTAATATGAAGGTTGGTATTATTGTGCATGCTGGGCAGTGGGTATAATCATACATGTATCAGATAGAGAATAGTTCACACAAGGAAGCACTTCAGATGTTTGAAGAGAGTGCTATGTATAATGTGACAGTCGAGGGATCTGCTGCCTATGATCATGAGAAGACTTTGTTTGCGCCTCTCTACCTCCTCAGTACCATAGTCAATGATTTTGGAGACGAAGAAGTTGAATCAGATATCAGTCAAGTATGTGATTATATCACAGTAAATTTTTATGCATAATAATTAATATTATAATACATGTAGTTACTGTTGTCAGTGATTAGCCATGTGTTTAAATTTATTCGGAAGGAAATTGAGAGTAGAGTAGAATCTGATGCAGTAAGTTTATAAACAGCAGAGTTACTGTAATTAAATTTACTATGATAGCTGATGATATTATTATGCAGCCACCATTTAATTCAGTCATTGCTGGTAGCACTCTTCTCTGGATCGTTGATACGTTTGCACTAAATAACTATAACTTATCTCATCCAATGGCAATCTCAAGATTAAGTGAAGATAATATTGGTATGGTCCCAGTATGATTATTATTATAACGACATTGCATTGTGTAGCTATAATAGCAGGAACTTGAGCTAAAATTGCAGAGGGCGGCGTAATTGTGGGATATCGATTCTATTATGGTAATGGTGTATGTTATGTCATGCATGTGTGCAGACTTCCATGTTGGCAAAGTGTATGTCAAGGATGATATTATGCAAGAAATGAATAAATTAAATGAGACGCAAGAGATACCTACTCCCATGTTCGAGCTAGACGATGATGTGAAAATATATATAAAAATCCCAAAGGAAGTGCTAAGAAAGCACTGGCATCTTAATCGTTTTGTCAGAATGGCTTCTTTACTCTTCAGAAACATGTCAAGACTTTTGCCAAACAGTCTCGATGATGGAGTTCAAAATGATACGTTAGTTAAAATTAATAAGTCTTGTCCCAGCTCATTCCATGCAACTTTAATTCAATTATGCACCTGGAAGTTGGCCTGAGAATAAAGCTAGCTGTTAAACATGCATGATTCAGTGGGATAATATTAATTAATACTGTCCTTAATAGCAATGAAGAGGATCATGTGCTGCGACTGGCCTCTCCAGTTATCTCCGCCAGTTTCCAGTGTGATAACTGCACCACATCCAACCTCTCCACTCCGGTAGAGGTCATCTTCACACACTCACCTTATGATGAGGTAGCTAACCCTGATGATGTTTAAATAATAATATGTACACATTTGATTTTCTTTTTCATATATAGGCTCTCTTAACAAATGATGAAAATGGTGCAACAACATATGTATTTTGGAAATTTAAAGATGAGTAAGCAATGCATTGTCATAATTAAGCTACTATATAGCTCAATGATAATTATTACTTTTAATTTTAAACACTATAATTATCATCCATGCATGCATGATCGACAAAGTAATTATGATGAATCACGTACAATGACGTCGGTGATGGTAACCATGTATAATAATTATAATTTATATACATGCAGCCAGTGTCAAGGAAGTATTCTCTTCACTGGAGAATGGTCCACAGAGGGTTGTGAAACAAATTTCAACTCTACCTCAACAGTCTGTCGCTGCAACCACCTCACTCACTTCGCCATCTTGCTCAGCGCCCGACCTCTCAGTGACCTTTCACAAACTCATATCTTAGCCTTACAGATAACTGGCTACATTGGCGTGTCTGTTTCACTTGTTGCCATGGCAGCAACCATTTTTGCCTTCTTATTCTTAAAGTGAGCTATTGTGACACATATAATATACTATTCACAAGATTTCCATAAAACCAGCTACCCCTCTGGTTGCTCCTTAGCTATTAGCTATCACGTGCATTTAATTTAATATATCATTTCTATGACCACAGATCACTTCGTACGATGCGTAACTACATTCACATCCAGTTGTGTGTGACTCTGGGCATTGCTCAGATCATATTTGTGGCAGGAGTTGAGCCTCGTTTGGGAGAGGGAGGTGGAGTTCCCATCGGCTGTCGCTCAGTTGCTGTTCTTCTCCACTACTGGTTCCTGGTCTCCTTCATGTGGATGTTGATGGAGGGCGTGGTCCTCTATGTTGCACTGGTCAGGGTCTTCACCAAGCATAAAGCTAGATACGCCGCAGCCTTTACCATTGCCAGTTACGGTAAGATTGTGTAGCCTCATCCTGATCTCTTTTGAATTGATATTGCTATACCTGTGAGAATAGACTCACAAGATGAGTAGCTAAGAGAGCCAGACATTGCATAATTGATTATTGACAAGCACGTCAAAATTTTACTGACCGAGTTAGCTATGCTTTTGTTGTCCATGCAGGTCTACCACTGCTCTATGTGGGTGGCCTGACCGTCCCTCTTGGTTTTGTGAGAAATAAACAGTACAGGGAGTATCATCCTTATGACTATGGCTACGAGCAAGCGTAAGTGATTGTATTATTATTATGCTGACAGGGATTTTGCTACATGTTATGTATGCTATACATAAGCATTGCTGCATCCACTCTCCTCACAGCTGCTATTTGAACCATCATACATCATTTGTGTGGTCCCTCCTTGTTCCAGTGATACTGATCTTCCTGGCTAACATTGGCTTCTTCATCATGGCCAGTGTTATCATGTATAGACACCAGAAGAGACAGAATACTAATGATAAGATGCGTAAAGTCAAGTGAGTTCTACTATGCCCTCTCCCCCACCCAAACTCACAATCATAATATTATTATACAAAATTATACATAATTTTTTATATACATGCATATGTAGCTACACATAATATAATTATACATGTACACATACTACCGCAGACAATGGATAAAAGCCTCCATCTCTCTGACTGTGGTAATGGGAATAACCTGGATCACTGGGTTTCTGGTGATCGAGGTTGAACAGCTCTTTGCCCTTGCTTACATCTTCACCATCTTTGTTGCCTTCCAAGGAGTCTTTATCTTTGTCATCTTTGTCCTGCTATCAAAGCAGGTGAGGGAGAACTATACAAAATGGTGGAAGGCCAAAGTTGCTGAGTCAGACTTTCTCAGCAAACATTTTGGAAGCAAGATCCTCACATCTGGGACTGGTGTGGTAAGCAATTACAAGTTACTGTAGCTAGACTATAAAGAATTAATCATTTGTAAGACAATGCAGGGGCATGGTATTAACTATTTAAAATCCATCCAGTTTAATATTAGCCTCGTCCCCAGGCCACTCCCATGTTTTTAATGGGACGACGCTACCAGTTTATTAACAATTTCTGTAACTCTTCACTACATTTTTAGAGTGCTCAGAACAATAATATTCCCCCAGCATCACCAGTAGCATGTAGTAAAACAAGTGGACAGTCATCCTACCCTGGAACATCTAGAAAGGCAGAGCAGAAGCTGACAGTGGAATCATGTTATGATCCGAAATCTGGTAAGAAATATATTTAATTAACATGACCTGCTGTGAGGGAAGGTAGTAGCTAGTACATAAACAAAACATGAAAATGATTGACTTCTTGCATCTACAAATTAGCAGTACATGAGTAGCTAGCTATATTATTTGTAGGAATGTAGCTATAGGCACAAACACAGAGTGAATTCTACTAAGTGCATTATTCAGCTACAAATTACATTATTATAACTACAAATGAAAAATCCCAAATGTGCCTCCTTTTCTCATAGCTGGTCACACATTATAATTAATAGTAACTATTGTGTATTAGATCCTACTTGTAACAAATACTGTAGTCTGATTGGTTAAACTGAAGTATCTATCCTTCATAGAAAATCATGTAAGCTCTGTAGAAAATTATGTAAAGCTCTGTAGAAAATCATGTAAATTTTCTTGCCTATGGTTAGGGTTGTTGCTAGGCAGCAGTTTATGTGTCTAGCTTTTGGGCATTATTGCTAGGATCTAAACATGTTAGACACTGCTTAGTCGGTTTCTATGTGATTTAGAAGACCTCAGGGCTCAGTAGAACCCTCGCTTCGCTCGGGATTCTACACAGAGCCCTTTGGTCTTCTAAATCACATAGAAACCTCCTAAACAGTGTCTAACTATTATATATTACTAGCATTGTAAACCGGTCAGACTACAGAAAAAGTGCTCGAGCAGGATTGAGCCCTGATAGCAGTGGAGTGCAGACAGCATGCATGCAGTAACCATGGCTAATACAGAGGAGGGTGATATGGTGGCCCAGAAGGTCGCTTGAGATTGCACATTAGCCATTCGATTATGCTAAGAGATTGCACATTAGTGATTCGAACCTCAAATCTCCAATCTCTGTGTAAACGGTGCTTAAGAGATTCAAATCCCCAATGTGCAATCTCTTAGCACACCGTCTCTTAAGAGATTGGAGATGAGGGATTCAAATCACCAATGTGCAATCTCTTAGCACACCGTCTCTTAAGAGATTGGAGATAGGGGATTCAAATCCCCAAAGTGTAATCTCTTAGCACAGCAAGGGATTAGAGATAGGGGATTCAAATCCTCAATGTACAACATCTTAGCACTGTAGCTAGTGCTAAGAGATTGGTGATTGGGGATTCGAGTTAGCTACCAATGTGCAATCTCTTAGTACAGTGTTCTAAGGGATTGGACATTAATTCGTGGTTCGAATGATGTTACCAATGTGCAATCTCAGCGTCCTACATAATTTCGGGAATCCACAGTGTCCTATATAGCTATTAGAGTTGGACAATCGGGATTCAAATCGCCAAATTGAATGTGCAATCTCAGCACATGCACCCTTAATCCAGATTAGAATCCGGATGAAAGTAATCCAGTTTCTGCATATCCCCTTTTTTAGAATCCACACAATGTCATAGAACAGTGTCCTAAGAGATTGAAGATTCGGAATTCGAATCACCAATGTGTAACCTCTTAGCATGTTATTCAAATCACCAATCTCTTAGCATAGGGTGCTAAGAGATTGGTGATTGGAGGTTCAAATTCACCTATGTGCAATCTCTTAGCATAGCTAGTATCCTAAGACATTGGATATTCGCCGATGATTTGGGATTCAAATCACCAATGTGCAATCTCTTTGCACAATTGAATGACCAATGTGCAATCTAGAGTGACCTTCTGGGCCACCGTAGGGTGAATTATTCCTAATGACCCGTTGAATTATTTGACACATCATTAATTTGAGGTACACGCACTATTACAGTTACTTCTGACTCCTCTGTATTAACTAATGTTCCAGAGCTCATTAAGTTGTTTACAGGCTTCCTTATGCTAATGATTAATGGTCTTGAAACAAGGCATGAAATGAGATATAAACCACCTATTAGCTATGGTTAAAATAATGATTTATTTTTTGCAGAGCTAGCTAGCTAGCTAGCGCTAGCTATAGCTGCAACACCTGCCAGGATCACGGCAGTTAATTGTACTAGCATTATCCAGCTATTTCTCCTCATGTACAGAATCCTGCTCCTAGTTTCAGTGAAGGAACGAGATTGGACACGGCTATAGAAATTCACCACTTTTAAATCAACAACAAACCAACATTAATAATAATTATTAAGATAAAAATTAATGAAGTAGCTAGTCTCATAACCTAAGTGACTAATAATCACTATTATAGCTAATTGTGTATAATAAAATAATTATTATGATCACACAAAACTGCTCAGTGCTGTATTACGGACATCACAAGCCGCTGCATCAGCCATAGTATACGTGGGAACTAGGCCTGGTCCAAATATCACTTATCTACCCAATTATTCAAGAGAAAATTACCAATTAAAAAGCTAACAAAATGCAAATGGACATTAATATGACCAGAATGTACATATACACTTAGACCAACAAGTGCTGGATTACATGAAAAATTTTCTCTTTATTGTAGCTAAGTTCGAATTCTGAGGCTACAGGAACGTTTAGCACTCCCAAAAACTATAGCTAGTTATCTGAACTGTTTGCTCAAGTGCTTCCTCCACTTGATCACAGACTCATATCACATGACACAAAGTTTTCAATTTCAAGCACACATTGTGTAGCTATGCACACTACTTCCTTGAGCAGTTGAAAAGCCCATTATTGAACTTCTTCAAGAAGCTGCCTATTACCTATTCAAAAGATTATTCACGAATAGCTATATTTGGCCCAGACCTACTGGAAACACAGTAATTTAAACTATAGTCAGTGCATTAGATCAAATTGTATATATAGCATAATATGTCATTGGTGATAAGTTGAGGAAAGCACACCAGCAAGGGTGATGGGATCATTTTGGGTAAGGGTCGTCGAGTTCGTAAACGGACCATTCTCGTTCCGATTTCCAGACACCGTGGCAACACCGGTGAACGAGAATTTAATTTTAGCTTCAGGTACTATGGCAGGAGTACATTACTAGGAGTGTGCAACGCACACAATAGTAGTGAAACATCTCTTTCCAGATACGTTAGTTAAAATTAATAAGTCTTGTCCCAGACTTATTCCAACTTTAATTCAATCCTACACACCTGGAACTTCGAGTTGGCCTAGGAATAAAGCTAGCTGTTAAACGTGCATGATTTAGTGCGATAATATTAATACTGTCCTTAATAGCAATGAAGAGGATCATGTGCTGCGACTGGCCTCTCCAGTTATCTCCGCCAGTTATGATAATTGCACCACATCCAACCTCTCCACTCCAGTAGAGGTCATCTTCACACACTCACCTTATGATAAAGTAACCCTGATGATAGTTAATATTATGTACACATTTGATTTCCTGTTTCATATAGGCTCTCACTATGTCATCCATGTATGCATGATCAACAAATTCATAATGTTGAATCATGTACAGTGATGTCGGTGAACTTGTGATAAATAATTATAATATTATACATGCAGCCAGTGTCAAGGAAGTATTCTTTTCACTGGAGAGTGGTCCACAACGGGTTATGATACAAATTTCAACTCTATCTCTACAGTCTGTAGCTGCAACCACCTCATTCACTTCGCCATCTTGCTCAGCGCCCGACCTCTCATCAGTGATCTTACAGATAGCTGGCTACATTGGCGTGTCTGTCTCATTGGTTGCCATGGCAGCAACGGTTTTTATATTTCTTTTTTTGGAGTGCAAAATTAATGCCAATGTTTCCAAAAAGAAAACCTCTTGTTACGATGCGTAACTACATTCACATCCAGTTGTGTGTGACTCTGGGCATTGCTCAGATCATATTTGTGGCAGGAGTTGAGCCTCGTTTGGGAGAGGGAGGTGGAGTTCCCATCGGCTGTCGTTCAGTTGCTGTTCTTCTCCACTACTGGTTCCTGGTCTCCTTTATGTGGATGCTGATGGAGGGCGTGGTCCTCTATATCGCACTGGTCAGGATCTTCACCAAGCATAAAGCTAGATACATCACAGCCTTCACCATTGCCAGTTATGGTAAGATTGTGTAGCTAATATCATCCACTGGCTTCAATAAAATTAATGGGTAGCTAGCTAAAGAGCCAGGCATTGATCAAGCAAGTAAACATTTTACTGATTGAGTTAGCTATGCTTAATTTTGTTGTCCATGCAGGTCTACCGCTGCTCTATGTGAGTGGCCTGACTATCCTTCTAGGTTTTGTGAGAACTAAAAATTACAGAGAGTACCATCCTTATGACTATGGCTACAAGCAAGCGTACGTGATATCACTAGACAAAAATAATTATGGATTTCATACATGTAGGAAATGTGTAGGATAGGGCAAAATTTTCATTTATTTTACAAAATTCTGCCCTATCTTCTGCCAAACATGTGTAGGAAAGCTCATGTTTTAATTGGTATAAGCAGGACATAAGGAAATCTTAGTTTAAATTTGGTTCTGTGTCGATTGTGGGTATTGTGATGCTCGGGCAATTTTGCTATACAGAATATTACATGGCTACATATCCATCCTCCTCACAGTTGCTATTTGAGTCCTCACACATCATTCGTGTGGTCCCTCCTTGCTCCAGTGATGCTGATCTTCCTGGCTAACGTTAATTGGCTTCTTCATCATGGCTATTGTCATAATGTATAGATACCAGAAGGGACAAAATACTGATGATAAGAAGCATAAAGTCAAGTGGGTTTTACTGTGCCCCCCTCCCTAAGTGCATAATCATTACGGAATCCATGCATGCAAGCACACACGTTTAATATTACCAAGAGTACATAATAGGAAGAGAGGGAGAGTATCTTACTCTGTATACTGCTGTGCAAACGCACTGCGGATAATTAAATTTGAGTGGTTTAACTGCAAGGTGGTATGTGTAATATACTACAGTTTATATTAGAAGGATATACGGATTTAATTATCCGCAGTGCGTTTGCAGTATACAGAGTAAGATACTCTCCCTTTCTTCCTATTATGTACTCTTATACAGTATGATGCACGCATAATAGCTATACATGCACATCATGCACACACACACACACACACACACACACTACACAGACAATGGATAAAAGCTTCCATCTCTCTGACTGTGGTGATGGGCATAACCTGGATCATTGGGTTTCTGGTGATAGAAGTTGAAGAGCTCTTTGCCCTTGCTTACATCTTCATAATCTTTGCCACCTTCCAAGGTGTCTTTATCTTTGTCATCTTTGTCCTGCTACCTAAGCAGGTGAAGGAGAACTATACAAAATGGTGGAAGGCCAAAGTTGCTGAGTTAGACTTTCCGAGTCAGTAAACATTTTGGAAGCACATCTGGGACTGGTGTGGTAAGCAATTACAAGTTACTGTAACTAGACTATAAAGAATTAATGTTTTGTAAGATAATGGTATTAACTAAAATCCATTCAGTTTATTAGCCTCGTCCCCAGGCCACTCCCATGTTTTAAATGGGATGACACGGCTACCAGTTTTTTTAACAATTACTGTAACTCTTCACTACATTTTTAGAGTGCTCAGAACAATAATCTTCTCCCAGCATCACCAGTAGCATGCAGTAAAACAAGCAGACAGTCATCCAACCCTGGAACATCTAGAAAGGCAGAGCAGAAGCTGACAGTGGAATCATGTTATGATCCAAAATCCGGTAAGAACACTTATTTTATATTACATGACCTGCTGTGAGAAAGGGACCATTAGGGTAGATAGTTGCATAGCTACTACAAAACAAAATATGAGAGTGACCAACTTGCTTCAACAAATCAGTAGAGAGTATATTATTTGTATCAATACCAGGCACAGATACAGAGTGGATGTATGGCTACATTAGCTACTTTGTACACGCAACAAAGTACTACACATACTACAAATGAAAGGTCCCAGTGTCATGTCTGGTCATGTAGCTATTGTGTATTAAACATTACTAAGCACTGTAAATAGACGACTGAGAAGTGAATTAAGGGACAAGAAACTTGCTAAGTGCATGCATAGTAAGACTGAGAACTGGACCCAGCCGCACTTCTGAATAATTCAGATTCTGAGAAAGTGCGGCTGTGTTCTCATTGGATATCCCGTCTTAGTCAGAGGAAATTTTCCCAGTCTTCCCTTCACTTCTCAATCCCCTGTCTAGTGACAATACCTGCCAGGGTTATGATAATTAATCAGTACTATTATTATAGCATTATCTACTGAGCTATTTTATCCTCATGCACAGAATCCTGCTCCTTCAGTGAAGGCATGAGAGTGGACACAGCTGCATGTAGATGTTCAGCATTGGCAAATCAGCAATAAAATGACAATAATGATTAAGATATTGAGTGAAGTAGCTAGTCACATAACCTAAGTGACCAATAATCACTTATTATAGCTAATTGTGTATACTAATTATTACAAGCACACAAAACTCGTGAACTTGATCACAATTAAGCATCACATCGGCTATAGTGTACGTGGGAACACAGTAAACAATAGCCAGTGCATTAGATCAAATTGTATAGCATAATAATATGCCGTTGGTGAAAAGTTGCATACATGAAGAAAGTACACAAACAAGGGTCACATTATTAAATCAAGTGGGATCATTGTGGGTAAGGGTCGTCGAGTTCGTAAACGGACCATTCTCGTTCCGATTTCCCAGACATGACACCGGTGAACGAGAATTTAATTTTAGCTTCAGGTTCCATAATTGAGTACTATGGTATATACCCCCCCCCCCCCCCCCCCCGGTAATATATACCGGTTTGGCAGCACTACGGAATACACGGACACGACCTGCGCACTCGGCAGAGATGGTTCTATCGATGGCTAACTCGTTGAGCAAAATCTTGATCACTATACTATACCATATTGTATCTCTGACGTTCGCTCTAGAATCTTGTGGCCACATTGGTGATAACCGTGAAACGCAGGGGTACTCTGCGTATGACGGAGATGGATTCTATTTAGATATTGGAAACCGAGCTTGTTGCAGTGGAAACATCACAAGCTGGAGAGTGTGTTACTATATGCCGGGTACAGCAGAGTTAGAAGACGATGATCTGTATAGAGTAAAATATGCAGTTTATCGGAGGAATGGCACGGACTACATCCGGGTGTCTAACTTAACATTTAATTTTACACTTGGTCGAGGAGAATTAAGTAATGACAATGGTCATTGGAAAAAGCGTGATACGTCTAATTATGAAGATTCATCAATAGAAGAACCCTTTGAATGTTACAATATTCCCCTCAACACATCTTTTGCTGTTCATGCCGATGACGTCATTGGTGCATGCGTAGTTGACGGTCCAGATTTAGAAGACTCCAACCGCAGCAGTGTGCACAGATTGAACGTTGTTAGTGAAGCTAACAATCAATCACATCCACCCATTGGACACCTACTCCGTTACAGTGATTTAACAGCATGCCAAATGAATGAGACCCTTCCAGCTTCTATAATTGACTTTGAAAATCATTCCTCACTTGAAAGAACACGAAGATTGCAATTGCATATCAGTGCAAACATCACGATTGGTAAGTGCAACACAATCATGCGCTAGGTCACCTTATGGCAGAGCCTATGTATTATTGATAATCATATTATTATAATTATTATTATTATAGCACTATGATCAATTTTATACAATGCAGAAGAAAGTACAGAAACTATCACAAATGGAACGAGACAGACTCTTTGTAACAACGTGTCTACTGAAATGGATAATGATAATAATACTATGGACACATTTTTGTGTAGTCCTCCTTTGAATGAGAGGAGTGGTGATAGTCCTGCTCGAAGACGACAGCATCGATCATATCAAGCAATCATGAATAGTACAAGTCTCAAGAAAATTTGTGATATGGTTAGTGCTTTAATGGTTGAGTTTTCATTAATATTAAAATTTTTAATAAATTAAATATGCTATTATCGGTGTGCATTGTATGATTGAAGTTGTGTATACATGTACTATTATAATAATATTATTATTATTATTAGAATCTGATTAGGGACAGACTGTGGATTATTGTTACGCTTATTATTAATTTTTGCAGATTCGGAATGCATCCGGTGATTTATCACCATTTGAGTACGTCAGAGATTCTGCCATAAGAGCTGTTCGAGATCGTGAGGTGAATCTTTCAGCACCAATGTACCTCCTCAGTGCCATTGTCAACAGGCTAGGGAGGAGACGGGTCAGGCGACAAGTCACTGAGGTATACCACTATTATAGAGCGATGAACATGTATCATAAAACAGTGGAATCCCTGTTACTTATGGTCATGCATGCACCCCTGATGAGCGGCCACCTTCTCTGTAATGGCCACTCATCTTGGTCCCATAAGTTGACTCCTCCATAATGGCCAAATCTTTAGCTTTATTCCCAAATTGTGGCCACTATTGAGGGGTTCCATAGTAATGATGCTATTTTCATGATGCAGCTTCTGTTGACAGTAAGCAACGCTTTATTGGAGATTCCTCAAACAGATAGAGAGAGCAGACTCGAGTCGCTTGAGGTAGGTTGTTTTCAAAGCAAACAAGCGTGCACATGCATGACTGACATAACACAGTTGCTGTGCCTTGTATGTATGCATGAGCAGCTATGTATACTCCTGTCAACGTCATCAGTACTGATTCTCTTACTATACTCCGTCAAGTGTAACCAATAGCCTAAGAATCCTATGACATTATAACTTTGATATATTCATCGATAATTATGAAATAATTTTGCTCTCCCTATACTGATAATTATTTTGTATGCCACATATACAGCCTCCACTGGGCATTTCTGGCAGCACTCTGCTCCGGGTGTTAGATAGGTTTGCACTGAACAACCATAACATATCTCATCCAATCACAAACTTCAATCAAAATAATATTGGTACAGTGAATAGCTATATTATATGTGAGGCATTGTATTATCTCATAATCTATGTTGGGGGAGCATAACAATCATAATAGTGTTATGTGTCACTTTGTATGATATTGTAAGTATATATTAGTATGTGCAAATGAATGTATATAAGTTTGTGTTGTCATGTTTCAGTAAATTAAATGTGATAATTTAGTATAGCTAATAATATTTGTCAACTAACACCATCATGTTTATGAGCTAGAGTCTAGATCTTCCAGGATAAAGAATTTTCCACTCACACAGAACACCAATGCCAGTTATAAATATGCATGCAGGCTTTATAATTTTATGGATGAAGGGCCTTCACATTCAATGACATTCATTCTCATGACAGGTTTCCATATTGAGGAAGTGACGATAGACAAAAATGTTGATATGTTATCCCCCATTGATGAAGACAGTGCTAGAATAAGCATCCCTAGAGAAGTGGTAGAGAGTACTATTGCAGAAGGAGCTCCAGTCAGAATAGCTTCTTTCCTCTTCAGGAACATGACAGGACTCTTACCAGAGAGTCTCGGTGATGAAGATCAAAATGATACGTATGTTAATGCTGATGGATAAGTACCTAGTCTCGTTCCCAGACCGCATGGGAATTAGGGTCTGGGAATGAGATTTAGAATCCATAATATAATTATATGACATCGCAGGAATCAAGAGGATCATGTGCTGCGACTGGCCTCTCCAGTCATCTCTGCCAGTTGTGACAACTGCACCACATCCAACCTCTCTACTCCAGTAGAGGTCATCTTCACACACTCACCTTATGACAAGGTTAGATCCAGTCCATATACAATGTCCCTATAGCTAGATTCAAAGGCAGTGGCTTAGATCAGAAAGTTCAACACATATATACCTTGTTTTCTTAGGGTCTTCTGGAAAATGATATGAATGGTACAACAACATGTGTATTTTGGAATTTTGAAGAAGGGTAAAGCACTTTGTGGTTCTCATGAATCAAACAGTTATCATAATAATCATATTATTATTATTATCATCTAAGTTCTAGCTCAGTACTAGTACGTGGTCAATGATTCTCTCAGTGATTCCCAAAGATGTTATAGAGAGAAGCATTATTAAAGAGGAATCAAAGTAGTATATCATATGCATGTAGAGCTACATAACAGTGATCATAATAAATTATTTCACTACAAAGTGTCATGCAGTGCATGATGTTATGATAAGGTATCTTTTGTTTTCAATTCTACAACTGCAGCCAGAATCAAGGGAGTATTCTATTCGCTGGAGAGTGGTCCATAGAGGGTTGTAACACAACCTTCACCTCCAACTCTACCATCTGTCGCTGCAACCATCTCACTCACTTTGCCATCTTGCTCAGTGCCCAACCACTCACCAATAGCAATGGTGCCCTCTCACAGCCTCAACTCTTAGCCTTGCAGATAACTGGCTACATTGGTGTGTCAGTCTCACTGGTTGCCATGGCAACAACTGTCTTTGTCTTTTTATTTCTAAAGTGAGTATGGCATAAATAAATATTACTGTGCACAAACTGAATACGCCTGTGCTGCTTGCTTTAATAGTAGATCTAGCAGCTATACATATTATTCTGTACTGTCTAATTTTTTTATCATAGACCACTTCGTACGATGCGTAACTACATTCACATCCAGTTGTGTGTGACTCTGGGCATTGCTCAGATCATATTTGTGGCAGGAGTTGAGCCTCGTTTGGGAGAGGGAGGTGGAGTTCCCATTGGCTGTCGCTTAGTTGCTGTTCTTCTCCACTACTGGTTCCTGGTCTCCTTCATGTGGATGCTGATGGAGGGCGTGGTCCTCTATATCGCACTGGTCAGGGTCTTCATCAAATTTCATGGCAGATACATTGCAGCCTTCACCATCACCAGTTATGGTAACTAAACTAAGCTAGACTAACACCATAGTATCCCAGATTCCTGAGTGGGTGCCTTATGCTCGTTTAATATATACAGGTTTGCCTCTGCTCTACATGGGTGTCCTTACTCTTCCTCTGGGGTTTGCTAGAACTGATCACTACAGAAAATACCATCCTTATGACTATGGCTATGAACAGGCGTAAGTGATTTATACAATACTGTATGTTGGAGATTTTGCCACTTATGACTTCTTTTCACAGCTGCTATTTGAGTCCTTACACATCATTTGTGTGGTCCCTCCTTGCTCCAGTGATACTGATCTTCCTGGCTAACATTGGCTTCTTCATCATGGCCATTGTCATCATGTATAGACACCAAAAGCGGCAGAATATTGACAATAAGAAGCAGAAAATCAAGTGGGTTCTATTGCCATCATCTTAGATATAGATCCTAACACGTGTATGCATACACAAACACACACATTCACGGACTCATGCATACACATACGTCACACACCATGAATTATTGTAAGTGTAGGCACTGGATGAAAGCCTCCATCTCTCTGACTGTGGTGATGGGCATAACCTGGATCATTGGATTTCTGGTGATAGAAGTTGAAGAGCTCTTTGCCCTTGCTTACATCTTCACCATCTTTGTCGCCTTCCAAGGTGTCTTTATCTTTGTCATCTTTGTCCTGCTATCAAAGCAGGTGAAGGAGAACTACACTAAATGGTGGAAGGCCAAAGTTGCTGAGTCAGACTTTCTCAGCAAACGTTTCGGAGATAGAAGCCTCACATCTAGGACAGGTTTGGTAAGCAAGCTATTGAGATTATAGCTATAGCAAAGTATAGGTAGTGCAGGGGCTACATATTATAGTATAGCTAGTTTTGCCACAAGGACTTAGTTACATGACATTGTAATACATGATTTTGTACCCACAACCTTTATAGAGTGCTCAGAGCAACAATAGTGCACCTCTGCCAGCTAAAGCAAAAGGACAGTTATCCAATCCTGTCATATCCAGTAAGGTTGTTGAAAACTCCAGTGAAGAGCAAAAGCTGGCAATGGAGTCATACTGTGATCTGAAATCTGCAGGTAAGAGAATCTACACTGAGCGGTGAAATTTTCATTTTGATTGGCCAAAACATAGCTAATTATTATTACATAGTTGCAAAAAGTACTGTCAGTGAGGGCTCTGTGTTTGTCTCTTCATACAGAATCCTGCCCATTCAGTGAAAGTGTGAAGGAGAGCGATACAGCTATATACACGCTTAGCATTCAAAATTATCACCAAACTAACGTTAATTAACATGACAAGTAATGTGTAGAAACTCTAAGTACAACTAGTAAGGAATGATCACTTTCAGTGCCAATAATTCAATAAGTACAAGGTACTATGAATTACATGTAGTACACATAAAATTTGATGTAAAATGCTCAATTTCCATGAATTATTGTTTTCCTGCACAATGCATTCAGATTACCATCTGCACAATAAATGTTAAGAATGTAAAGAATCACAAAATGTAACCCGGAATACATCACAAACTACACAATAATACTGTCAGTGTCTGCTTTTGTAGAGGAATGATAGCAACAGAATTTCTAGTTAATTTATTCTACCACCATCGATATCGCTCATACTTATGCTCCTAGCTAGTACTTCGGAAGGCACCAGAATAGGAAAGTTGATAACTCCATTCCATATAACTTCGTGTGTGAGGGAGAGGGGGACTTAAGGAAGGGTGCAGTATATAAATAATGATAACACAAGATGAAAAAATTGAATAAAATTGAAGGATGACGTAGGGATGGCAATGCCAAAAAGTACACAAATAAGATTTAATTTGTAGCTAGCTATAGGGATGAGAGATAATGATAACCACTATACATTCCTACGCTTGCTTTTCTCGATAATTACAGACCTATTGATGTCGACTTGTTCAAGGCATGTTATCCCTGAGCTATTCTTGACTTGCATGTGGGAGAAATTCATGTTCTTCTTGTCAGTTAGTTTTTATTAATGATCCCCATGCTACTCAAAAAGCAAGCGTAGGGAATCGTGCCTAACGAGGAAAGCTGAGCTGGGAGCTAGCTATAATAATAAGCTGAACCCCACTAGCGTTTTATTGGCCACGTGTGCATGTGCACAACCAAAAAATCTAGGTAAAGGTCGTCAGATATCGTCTGCGCACGCGCAATGCTAACCGATGCGCTATAGCGCCCGTGGGTGGGGCTTGTTTCGCCCCGTTCGTCTTTCCACGAAATTTCGGAAGTCACCATGGAAGTGTAGGAGGCAACCACTCTAAATTAAACCGGTCTGACAGGCTATAGCTAGTACTATAAAGGGTGGTTCCAATAACATTTGCGCATACCTAGCTACCACGAAAAATAATAATAATAATAGCTAGCTAATTGTGGTTCAAAAAGTTGATATGAAGCAGTGCGGCCAGCAAGCAGCGATGCTGGCTACTGCAGTTATCATTGCAGTGTGCCTGCAAGGTGGAGTAGGTCAAAACCAGAATGTCCACGATGTCCCATGCAGAGACCAACAAGAAGCATGCGTCTGCAACGAGGAGGCAGACGTGTGCCAGTTCCGACTGGAAATTGAGGAGCTGCAAACTTTCGTCAGCTACAGAATCGGTGTTGATGGAGAACTGATCACGCGAGGAACTCCTGGAGATTCTTATTTTGTTGGTGCATCTGGATACCAAGCTTCTCTATCGAGTTCACTTTGTGAAGTTGACCCTAAGCCTCCACCTGAATGTGGTCGGTGTTGGACTGGCATGGCTTTTACCAACGAACAAACTTTTAAAGATATGAACTGCAGTGTTCCTATGACTGTTGATGGTCGTTCGTATCGCCTCTACATTGCAGTAAATGGACGCATCCCAGGACCCACTCTAGTAGTCACTGAGGACCAGATCGTTCAAGTTGATGTGGTCAATCGACTCACGAGTGAAGGAGTGACAATTCATTGGCATGGAATGCACCAACGAAAAACACCTTGGATGGATGGTGTGGCTTCGCTGTCTCAGATTCCTATTGTCCCAGGAGCAAGCTTTCGGTACATCTTCAAAGCAAGTCCTGCAGGCACCCACTGGTATCACTCTCATCTTGGAGCTCAGAGAACAGACGGACTGTTTGGTGGATTAATTGTTCGTGAAAGGAGTGACATGCAACAAAAAGCTGCTGAAGCCATCGGTTTAGGAACTTTCTCGGACTTACCTTATGAACATACCTTAACCCTCCTTGACTGGCAGAGAGAATCCTCACTGAGTCTGTTCGTTCAGATTCATTCAACACTGGGATTTTATCCCAATAAACAACTTGGTGACGTACCAAGAAATATTATGAATAGAGATCAACTGTACAATCCTCGAACTGAAAGTATTGATAATATAGAAGTGGGCCCGGTACCTTATTGGTCTGGTCTCATAAATGGAAGAGGGAGGTATGATAATAACACACACAGCATTTTGAGCATCTTCAATGTAACACACGGAAAATCATACCGATTTCGACTGATTGGTGCTCAGAGCTTGTATGCGTACAGATTTGAAATACAAGAGCATCAGCTCACAGTAGTGGCTACTGACGGCTATTTTATCCAACCACGAACAGTAGACTACATTATTATTCATTCTGGGGAACGTTTTGATTTTCTTTTGAACGCTACTCAGCAGCCTAACAATTACCTGATACGAGCCACCACGCTAGAAACATCAATATGGACACAAGATGTGCGTACCCCTAGTATCCATACTGCTGAGGCTATTTTGCACTATATGGGAGCTACACCTCCTGACCCAACAAATCGGTATAGTGAATTCAGCAATGCAGCACAAAATCTCAGAACCTGCAGCGCATCCAATCGATGTGTTGCCCTAAACTGTCCGTTTAGAATGTTTTCACCATCAAATTTTACTGACTGTATTGTCATTGATGAACTGAGATCCCTTTTCCCGAGTGACGAAAGTGACCTACCAAAACTAAACATGGTATCTGGAGAAGATCGGCTAAAGTTTTTCAATTTTGGGTTTGAAGGCCAGAGCTTCACAAGTGCCATCAATGGTCGCAATTTTCTACCACCTCCATCTCCATACCAAGTCTATCAGGGACAGTATAATGATGATCTTAAGGATCAATCAGTAAACACTTGTGGTGAATGTAACGAAATGACCACTCCCAACACTCAGCCAGAACAGTGCACTTGTGTCCACGTTGAAAAGATTGTCACAAATGAAAATTCTGGTTCTGATAGTGATAAAAGTGTCATGATGGTGCTCAGTGCCGTAGGTGATGCGTCGACTAGGCTGCGTGATTTCTCCCATCCCATACATCTTCATGGGCACAGTTTCTATGTCGTGAAAGTTGGACATGGTAACTACAATGACTCTACAGGCTCGCTAAAGGAAAATTCTGATGATATCTCTTGTGAATCCACTCTATGCATGAAACCAACATGGAGGGACAACATGGCACCCGATTTTAGTAGCTACATCACAAACGGCAAACTCAACGATACGACCATTCGCAAGGACACAGTGATCGTACCAGCTGGAGGCTATGTCGTCATCGCCTTCCAAGCTGACAATCCTGGCTACTGGTTCATGCACTGCCACATTGAGGTGCACCAGCTAGAGGGAATGGCACTGATTATTCAGGAGTACAACGAAGGTCAGCACAACTATAATGGCCTTCCTCAAAATATTACAAGGGTAGGAAATTTCATCAAGTGGACAGTTGATGATTTTAATAAGGCTCTACAATCCAATGCAGCAAGCATATTACGAGTGCCATTTCAGTGCACAATTTCATTGTTGCTCAATGTAATTGTTGCCAAGCTTATTCTTACCCAACTCTTGTAATAATATACCCGCCCCTGCATTTTTTGTTAGTGTATTATTACAATGTATGCATTGTGCATATAGTGTAGAAGCTATTATACTATATAGCTATGAGTATAGTGAAAACTTGACAGTAATTATTATTATTAGCTAACTGCTTAGCTAGAATATTACCTTACATGAAGTTATGTATTACAAAGCTCCTATTGTACAGTAACAATAACTACACAAAATTATATAATGCATGATTAATTGTTCAAATTATAATAGAGCTATAGCCATGTACATGTATTGCATATTGTTTACCTAACTGTATAACTACAGTAACAGTAGGAAACACGAAAAATTAGCTAGTTACCTAGTAGGAAATCTGTGGGATATAGCCAGATGATATAGATGTTATAGGAAAACATCATATTTCGATAAACATGACATGCACACGTAGGAAACCTTAATATCATTGGTGTAGTGGGTGTGTGGGCATCCTACACAAACTGGCCAAGGTGGTAATGAAATATGCACGGGCGTGGAGTTAAGGTATTGCATTGTGACATCAGATAAGCCACAAAGTATATATATACTAACCAAACCAGCTGCCAGTGGTCAGAGTGGTAATACCTGATTGGTGGTACACTAAAAAAGGCTATACACACACTTTAAAATTAGTGCCAAGTAAATTGGACATGAAACACTGAGTGACAAGAAATAACCACAGCTATAGGATCAAACTTGAATATTTGTCCCCATGCATGGCTGCAGGACCTCCAGCTAGCTAATGGCATTGATTATTCAGAAGTACAATGAAACTCAGCACAACTACATGTATATAATGGCCTTCGGGTAGGAAATTTCATCAGGTCACCGCATTGGGAAAATGACAGAAAATGGATAAATCCATCATAGGAGCAAGAGAAGGTAGTTAAAGGATGAAGATAGTATAGCAGAGGATATATTACAATACTGTGTGTATTCTAATGGAACACAAACTAAAAAATAACAACTTTTGCCCGATTTTCTGATAAAGGTCGCCACACGTTCCATTAAGATACATACAAAAAGGTCTAATACACTTGCACTAATTAGATCTTTTTAATTCCTACACCCCAATTTTTGTCCATAAATTACCAATGGTATAATAGCTTCAGTAGCCAGCTGCTTTAATATTAACATGATTATGTCATTAAATTTTACATCTTGCATGTAGGCTTATAGTGTACACCTAGCTGTATTCAGCCACATAGCTAGCTATAATATTATATGTATTGCATTATTATTGTTAACTATATATAGTACAAAAGTGTGGGCACCTGCACAATTTGTAGTATAATGAATATTTTTTACCAATATTATTCATAGGCATGGAATGACATCCACACCCGCTCTTTCCCTTGCGATTGGAGGGTGTGTCATGTGAGACTAACCAGAAGAATAATAGACTATCAGATCATATAATTAATGAATTTACATACGAATTCACATACTAATACTGTCACAATTACGCCCCCTCGCGCATATTCATATAAGCTTAGAACCCCAAAAAATTATCTATAAAAACCTGCACACATTTAAACAATTATTATGAAGTTTCAGGGATCATAACTACTCACTACACTGCAGTATCCAAAGCATAGGATTGTAACCACTTCCAGCATTGCAAGGCTTCAGGGTAACTCCATAAATACCACATACTCAACTGCTGTGGCACACTAATGGATAACTTTATGTTGCTCACTTCTCCAGGGCATTTCATGCTTCTATAGGGGTAACTCAAGGTGCTAATTTCAAAATTTTTAATAGTTTCAACCATTTTTGAAGCACTCGGTTGAAAAGAGGTCAATAAGCATTTTACTTTGTATAAAATAACACGTGTATACATATTATTATGAGAAAATGCATTGAAAATATGAAGTTTGGCTCAAACTACCCCTAGCTAGACTATTTCTATCAAGAAATACGCTATTAATACTGTAACATAGAAAGTGCACGCACTTTGCTTCTAAAGAATTCAGGGCTCATCTTACATTTTAAGAATAGATTCCACTTCAGAGAATAATACTAATATGTGCATATGTGCATGTACACGTGTGAACATTCATGCATGTGTACCACTATGAGAGCTTATGTACGTGTTTGACCGAACGTCTAAACTAGCAATTTTAAAAAATCATGCATGAAGTCAGCTTCTGGAATTCTCTAGGCAGTGAAGTGTTAGCTACAATAGCAGCCAAACAGTATGCACACCAAATTTCTTTATTCAATATAGTAGAATAATAAGCAGAAAGGTACTTACATGCTATATTTCAAGTTTAGAGTGAAGTCCATCAAGGAGCACCTAAATTCTAACACAACTCTCTATGCTGACCTATGAGAGCGAGTGAAAGCCTGGTGGCCACCATCGATCCCTGACGATACCCTGGTAACCTCAGCTCGACTTGGCATTGTTTTGGTAGGAGAGAACGAGGTAACACTGATTGAGCTAACCATTCCATGTGACTCCCTGGAGAGCCTGTCTAATGCTAGAGACCGCAAGTCACGGAAAGAGATTTATCTGCATGTTCTTAGCGACTTGGAAGCAAAAGGTCTCGCCTTTAACCTTTACACTATCGAGATTGGGTCACTTGGTCACTGGCTTCCATCTTCCCAGAGAGCTCTTCTGAAAGCAACTCCATTACTAACGAAACAATCAGCAAGAAAGGCTATGGACGAGGCAGCTTGCAAGGTTGTTGGTGCCTCTCAAGTGATCTTTAAGGCACGATTAGAGAAAGCATGGATACTGTCACATACCTTACTATGAACTATCCACTTCTGAAACTTTATCATTTTGTGTTTATTTTATTATTTTCTTGCCCTTGCCAAGATCATGCTACCTCTGTAGTCAGGTAACCTTAAGTTCTGGGGTCATTATTTAATTTCATGTACAATGTTTTTATCGCAAAATATGTATATATAATATATACACACTCTCTCTTTTCCTCAGCATTAAGGGGTGTGGCACATGAGACAAGTAAGACTATCAAATTCCCAATACTAATGAATTTACATGCTTCAGCACCAAGTACATGTATATTGGGGCATGAATATCCTGCTTTCATCACAGTGACCAATAATCACTATGGTGACAATATGTTTATGATGCATGCCTGCCGTAGACCACAAGATATTAATTTTATTAATAGTCATTCCAAAAATATTTCATGGCCAAGAACCAAGATAAGATAAACAACTTGACTTTGACCTAAAAATAAAATTATTAGCAACCAATATATACTATGGTATTTATTTATTATTATAATAATTAGGTCACATGCACCGTACATCAGGTCAAGGAATCTATAGTACTATACATTTACCCCTGTTTGTTTTGTCTGTTTCTGTAGAGGAATGATAGCAATAGAGTTCCTGGCAGTTCTATTCTTCCACCATCGACCGAACTTATGTTCCTGCCCCACTCCTGCTACTAGGAACTCACCGGAATGGGAAAATGACAGAGAATTGATAAATCCGTTCTGAGGGAGGAGGGAGGAAAAAGAGAGAGAGAGAGAGTGAGAGAGACAAAGGGGTAAAAGCGGGTTGGGAGGGGGGAGGTATAATATTATACTCAATCATTCACTAAATTCATTGATCAACATGCATCTTACCAGTGGTACACTGAAGCATAGCTCTAATGAGCGAAAATTTTCTCCACATTTCCATAAACAGATGTGCCCATCATTTGATCCTAAATCAAAACAAAATTACTGGGTGGGTAAAAGCTGTAACAGTACTACCGTATATAGACTCTAGTTAATAAGCGCATGCGCTTATAGCGGTAAACGGAAGGATAGTATGCACTTAATAAAGGATATGCACTTATATGGCACATAACCACGCCCACAAACGTTTGGGCACGTGATAGATGCGAGGCCCGCTAGCGCTAGCGCACGCTAGCACTAGCGCTCGATCGATCGAGCACTTTAGCGTTTACAGTTGCTGCTCAAGATGACAAGTGCTGGCGATTTGTCGATCTTCTTGCATGATAATGTTATTCGTGGCCATCATTTCTCCAAAGATACCCGACTCCAAATACTTTCCAGCCGGTCAAGGTCAGTTTCATATAGAATGCCACGCCTATTAAGCGCATGCGCTTAATAAACAATAGCTTATGACAAGAAGAGGGCATGCGCTTAATAAATAATGTGCGCTTAATAACCAGAGTTTACGGTATATAGTGTAGTGTACTATGTACCTGATGCTACTAGGTCTGTATTGGGATAGGCAGCCACTGCAGTAACCCAGTGTTCCTCCAGCACTGATGATGTCATCGAAGGTGCATGGTGAGCTTTAACTACCAGAGGCTTCTTCTTTGTAATGCTCCACAGGGCTATGCTACTGAGATGGAGAAACATTGTATATGAATAGCGAAGGTTAAAATTTAAAGAGGAAACTTGAAAGAGAGAGAAAATGAGTGCCATTATGTGTTCAGAGAGAGAGAGAGAGAATGGGGAGAGAGGGAAGAGAGCGGGGGGATAACATGCTATTGGTGACATACCCATCTTGTGATCCCGACACAAAATGCTCTTCGCTAATCATTCCTATGCAGTCGATTGAAGCTCTGCATAAACATGAAGGTGAGATAAGATATCAGTTTGAGAACCTAAGAGAGGATTAGTGGTCTTACCTGTGGCCATGAAAGACCAGCTGTGATTCTTCCAGAACCTTCCACAGACGGACTGTCCTATCGTTCATCCCCCCAGTGACTGGTCTCTCCTTGGCCAGGCAGTCAATGGAGGAGATACCATTCTGATGACCAAACCTGAATGGCAATGATTACAATGCTTTCCATAAATCTCCAATACAATTTTATTTATTATGTGACGACCATTACCATATCCGGAGCACTAATTGGTGCGGCATCATGCACTGTATTGAGTAATACTTGTATGTGCATTGAGCAATAAAAGCTTGTAGGATCGGTAGAAAAAATTCTATAAAACAATAAATTAAATGGAGGTGTTTGCTCTTGGCTTGTATACAGTCAAGCCTCCGAACAAAGGACACTTTGGGAACGGGCCCCGTGTCCTTTGTTCGGAGGTTGTCCCTATCTCGGAGGTTCATGATTTTTCAATCCATTTTGATTGTATTATCCTTAATAAGTTAGTAAATGCACTGAAATGCATGATAAGAGCAGTAGAGATGATAATCAAGTGGTTGGTATGTTCTGTTTTCAGTATCAACATAGCACAGGCTGAATTTTTTTGTTTCTGAAGTACTGGCTACTCTGGATTCAAGGAAATATTATTATCGCGCATGCGGCATAATATCGCGATCGCCCAGATTGCGGCAAAAGTGGGCGTGGTATCGTTAATTTAAGGGCGTGGTTTCCTGATGTCCGCTATTTAGAGGTAGTTTTGCATTGAAAAGTCACGTTGGGAGCTTGGATCTTGTCCGCTGTCCGGAATCGAGAAGCGTCCGCTTCTCGGAGATTGCTAATGTACTATAACTATGCTAAATTCAATCGGTAACACGGCACTTGTCCGCTGTAGGGAGGTTGTCCGCTTCTCGGAGGGTCCGTTATCGGAGGCTCGACTGTACTTACAATGTCTCCACATATGCCATTTCATCAAGGTTCCATATCTTGACAGTCCTGTCAAATGAACAGCTGAATAACTCATGGGTTCCTCTTTGGAAAGCCACACCCTATACAGGAAATAGAAAAAAATAAATTATACAGTGGGATGCACTGGGGCCCATCCCTAGTTCAAGTTACCCAAATCATATATCGATAGTACAAGAATACATAGAATCTTTCCAAACTTAGGCACACCCCCCCCCCCCCCCCCCCCCAATGAAACAGTAATAAACTTCTCACAAAATATAGCGATTTTTTTACTACTACTGGATGTGTAACCATTAACTCACTGAGACTACATCCCTGTGTCCGCTGAATGTATGCAGATGGATGTGGCTCCTGGCATCCCAGATGTGCACGACTTTATCTTGGCCACCACTAGCCTGCAGGGGACATATACACTGTACACACACTTGTTATTATTAGCAAGAGTACAAAAGTCTGCCTGCTATGACTTCGTCTGTTTTGTGATGGTAGTTACACATGGATAATTAAATTTTTGCAGGTATACTAATCTTTCTGTGGGTTGGTCCCAAAACATAAAACTTTTATACACTATTTCCATGTACAAATCTAAAATATAATTATTAGTACTTGCAATCAGTAATTACATGCCATAGTGTTTAGCCATCAAGCACAACCCTTCTTCCTCCATACTTCACAGAGAAACTATAGTTTCTACATATTGAATCATTCACATGACCTGTTTTAGTACCATGAAAGTACTTCATTGTCATGTGCACATAGGGTGTGCATGTATACTTTGCATTTATATCCACAAGTGCGCAGATGGCCACAAAATCAATAGTAATTGATATTCAAGAGCCAAAGGGTAACTACCCTATAGGTACACGAATAATAATAATATTATTGTCATCCATACCTAATCTATAAAGGAACCTATTATTCATGATTAATCAACACAGTACATGTAGCTAGAGTCATTGTTGGCTGTGTAAAAGTGACTGACATTGAAATGGCCTCTACCATTTTTATGACTATTACACTTGTAGCTATTGTGCTGCAGACTCGAATAGTGTATGCCGATGAGTCAATTGATGAAGTTAAGTGTAAAGATCAGCAAGCAACATGCGAATGTGACAGCACCAAGAAAATTTGCCATTTTCGGCTTCAAATCGAGGAACTACAAACATTTGCTAGCCATATAGTCAAGAATAATGGTGCAGAGGAAGAAACAAGAGGTGTAGCTGGTGACACGTACTATTTCACCAACACAGGTTTTGTTCCAGCCCTCTCTCCACCCAGAAATAACTACACTTTGGAGTATGGGCACTGTTGGTATGAAAACATAGCTACTCCTGAAGATTACAAATCTCACAACTGCAGCATTCCAATGATTGTAGATGGGCGTACGTATCGTATGTACATCGCTGTCAATGGGCAAATTCCAGGGCCTATACTAATAGTCACTGAAGGTCAAAGAGTATATGTGGATGTGTACAATCAACTCACAAATGAGGGGTTGACAATCCACTGGCACGGTATGCATCAGAAAGAGAGTCCTTACATGGATGGTGTGGCCTTTGTATCTCAAGCCCCCATCACTCCAGGAGCCGTGTTCCAATACAGATTTGATGCTGAACCAGCCGGGACTCACTGGTACCATTCACACTTGGGAGCTCAGAGGACAGATGGACTGTTTGGAGCACTCATCGTGCGTGAAAAGAACATAGATCAAGTCGAAGAAAAGCTCGATTATAGCTTTGAAGACCTGCCAAACCAACACACATTGACCCTGCTAGACTTCCAGAAGGAAGCATCTCTGAGCCTGTTCACGATAATCCACCCAGCTCTTGGATTCTACCCTGATAAGCCCATTGGAGAGGTGCCTAGGCAATCCGATGCCCTCTACACTCCTCGCACCAATGGTACAGATGGAATAGAGGTTGGACCTATACCATACTGGTCTGGTCTCATCAATGGCAAAGGACGCTACAACTCTACCACGTACAGCCTGCTAAGTGAATTTTCTGTTGAGGAAGGCAAAATGTACCGCTTTCGATTGATAGGAGCTCAGACCTTATATGCCTATAAGGTGGAGGTCGTGGGACACAAACTGACAGTTATTGCCACGATGGTAACTTTATTGAACCGGTTGAAGTTGATTGCATCATTATCCACACTGGAGAGCGATATGACTTTCTCCTCAACGCAACCCAGGCTCCAGATAACTACATGATCAGGGCACACACCCTCGAAGTGAAGGACACAAATATTGATCCAAATGACTTTCAGTTTCATAATCATACTGCTGAAGCAGTCTTGCACTACAGCACAGCAACCAGCAAGCCAGCTGATGAGAAATTTTATGATAATGTACAGCAACAAAATCGTGACTGCACAAAACTGCATAGCCGTCAATTGTCCTGTCAAGGAGTTTCCTCACGGATTAAACATCACATGCATACACCTTACTGATCTTACCGCCCTGTTTCCAAGCAAAGAATCAGAAACCCCTAAGATTCCAGCAGCAGAGGTTGAATTCCTTAACTTTGGATTTGCAGATGGTATTGAGTGCCCTGGGAAGAGAAGGAAAAATCTTCGATTATTTTTCTCATCCTATTCATTTGCACGGGCACAGCTTCTATGTCGTTGATGTCGAATATGGAGCCTATGAGAACGGCGTCTTCCAACACAATTCAAGTGATACCACATGCGAAAATTCAGTATGCAAATGGGCCAATGGAAGTGGTAGGAGATACCAGACTAACGGTAGGATCAACAACACGGCCATTCGCAAGGACATAGTGATCGTACCAGCTGGAGGCTATGTCGTCATTGCCTTCCAAGCTGACAACCCTGGCTACTGGTTCATGCACTGCCACATTGAGGCTCATCTATTGGAGGGAATGACAGTCATTATACAAGAGTATCCTGACAATCAGCAACCGCAACCACAACCACCATATGGGATTAACAACATTGGTAACTTCTTGTGGCCAGATGCACCAAAAAATTGGTGGATGATTGGATGCATCATAGCTGTTGCTGTGACAGCTGTTTTGTTGATGATACTGATTTTAGTCATAATATTGTGGTGTACCTGCCGCAAGAAGAAAGAGAATAAGGAATCCAGTGGCAATGTAGAGAACGAAAATGAGGAAACCTCCTTGCTACACAATAATTAATGATTATTATACTCACATACAGTTTTAATTGTTTATCCCATTGTTATGTACATGTACACGTACATGCATGTATACATAATTATATTATCCCTTTTATTATAATATTATGAAGCTATGATTACTCAGTCGTTAGGCCAGCGGTCCAAAATAGTACAAACGTTGCAGATCCAGGAAGTGCATCCGGTGGCACATTCCAGTGCATGCAATTTTTGCCGTTTTTTATCTATTTTTCTTACCTGTTCTATCTAAGCCATCTTTCACTTCTAGGACTCCAAACAAAGACCAGAAGACAGAGGAACTCTTCTACCTTCTGCTCGTTCAAGTCCCATAACCCGGAGACATTCATGAGCTCCGCAGTGACTGCTTTTGTGCATGCTACTCGCAAGCGCTCACAAAAAGTGCCTCGCGCAAAAAGTGGCACGTTTTGGTTCCCTTGGATGGATTCCCATGATTCAAGTACCATTCAATAGCGCTTGTGTTGCTCTACAATATAAGACTGGAACAAAGTTTTTCCATCGAGCGGTTCCAGAGTTACACGGCATCAAAAAATTGGAAAATTTCAGTACAACCGCGTGGTATTCTCCATGTCTTCTAGAAGTTTTGTCGAGTGTCTGACGATTTGTCCAGTAAATGCCAAGGAGGGGAGTGCTCAATATGAAGCTCCAAGTTCCTAGGGAGTAGACATCATCATTCAAATGGTTAGTTTCTTTCTATATTCAAATCTTCAAGCAAATAATGAAGTCCAGGGATGAGGGTGAGCCTTGCCAGCTGAAATGGCAAAAGAGTAGATACCTATGCCATAATTTGTGTAAATCAGCTGACAATGAAGCTGAAAAGCACAAGTTCACATCCATGGAGGTTAAATAAGATAGCAATTTTCCCAGGTCCCACCTGTCTCTTTCTATCTCTCCCCCTTTCTTATACACACCCCTACCCCTTGTATATGCACGTACACAATCTCTTAGGTGATGGTCAGCTATTGACAAGTATGAGATGGTGAGAGGGGGAGCAATGGAGTTACACTGCCAAAGAGAAGGTGCTGCCTAGGCCTCAGGTATAGCTTTTGTCTTGAAGCTATCTTCTGAGGTGCTAGCTACTCGGCCTAGGTCCTCGCACCATCCCTGTGGCTGCTTGAGCACTTACTCTGTCGACTGTAGCTGTCAGTGTGTCATGATGGCATAGGAGACTGGTTGTGAAAGCTTTAACAACCTTCTGCAAACCTTCAAGAAGGCCTTTGATGGCTGTATAATATCTTTGTACCACCTAGAAAGTTCTGTCATTGATTTATACGTATTTTATTATGATAAAATAACAAAATTTTATACTATTTTTAACAGCGTGTAACTTTGGAACCGCTCGATGGAAAAACTTCGTTCCAGTCTCATATTGTAGAGCAGCACAAGAGCTATTGAATGATACTTGAATCATGGGAATCCATCCCAGGGAACCAAAACGTGCCACTTTCTGCGCGAGGCACTTTTTGTGAGCGCTTGAGAGTAGCATGCACAAAAGCAGTCGCCGTGGAGCTCATGAATGTCTCCGGGTTATAGGACTTGAACGAGCAGAAAGTAGAAGAGTTCCTCTGTCTTCTGGTCTTTGTTTGGAGTTCTAGAAGTGAAAGATGGCCTAGATAGAACAGGTAAGAAAAATAGATAAAAAACGGCAAAAAATTGCATGCACTGGAATGTGCCACCGGATGCACTTCCTGGATCTGCAACAATTGGACCGCTGGCCTAACGACTGTACTATTGCTGCGCAATGTATTGCCTAAGAACTGTACAATCACTGAAAAGGACCATAAAGGGAATACAATGGGTGTGGCTTTACCTAGAGGGTACATTTGGAAGAAAATTATAATTAATTTTGTATTCTTAAAGATTATAGCACTTTGGCTTCATAAGCTGAGAAGGTCTATAGCAGGATAAGACACTGAAAGGCTTCACCTAGACAGCAGTATAGTAGAAAGTACAAACTACAACCCCAAAATGAACCTTGTAACTACCACAATAGGACCACAACTATAGATAACAAACCAAGTAGTAGTAGCAAGCAAAAATTGTATTTCCTTGTAAACAGATTGCTCATTAGGCCATGAAAGATCGATTGGAGAAATATGCAGAGGAGCTTTCTCATCTTTGTGCTTGTCATCTGGCTGCAAATACAGACTGGGTTCACTCAAGATACTTATAAAGTTGAATGTCATGACCAGCAAGAAACATGCGAGTGTGATGCAGCTCAACCAGAGTGCCATTTCAGACTTGAAATTGAGGAGCTGCGGACGTTCGCAACCTATACTGTCACACAGCAAGATGACGAAGTAATAACAAGAGGGGTGGCTGGAGATACCTATTATTTTTCCGAAACTGGTTTCAGTCCAGCCCTCCCACCACCAAAACGAAGCAATGTTCTCGAATATGGTCCGTGCTGGAGAGAAGGCCTGGCTACAGTTCAAGATTTTCGAGCCATCAATTGTAGCATCCCAATGATTGTCGACGGGCGATCATATCGTATGTACATAGCTATCAATGGACAAATCCCAGGCCCCACTTTGATTGTCACTAAAGGTCAGATGGTCTATGTAAACGTGACCAATAAACTCACAAACGAAGGTGTCACTGTCCACTGGCATGGTCTTCATCAGAAGGGAAGACCATGGATGGACGGTGTGGCGTTTGTATCTCAAGGCCCCATCACTCCTGGAGCTGTATTCCAGTATAGGTTTGAAGCTACACCAGCTGGGACTCATTGGTACCATTCACACTTGGGAGCTCAGAGGACGGATGGACTGTATGGAGCACTCATCGTGCGTGAAAAGAATATGACGGATGAAGTCGAAGAAAAGCTCGGCAGCTTTGAAGACTTACCAAGCCAACACACATTGACCTTGCTAGATTTCCAGAAGGAAGCATCTCTGAGCCTGTTCACAATAATCCATCCAGCACTTGGATTCTACCCTGATAAGCCCATTGGAGAGGTGCCTAGGCAATCCGATGCCCTCTACACTCCTCGCACCAATGGTACAGATGGAATAGAGGTTGGACCTATACCATATTGGTCTGGTCTCATCAATGGCAAAGGACGCTACAACCCTACCACATACAGCTTGTTAAGTGAATTTTCTGTTGAGGAAGGAAAAACATACCGTTTTCGATTGATAGGAGCTCAGACCTTATATGCCTACAAGGTGGAGGTTGTGGGACACAAACTGACCGTTATCGCCACTGATGGTCACTTCATTGAACCGGTTGAAGTTGATTACATCATTATCCACACTGGAGAGCGATACGACTTTCTCCTCAATGCAACCCAGACTCCCAACAATTATATGATCAGGGCACAGACCCTCGAAGTGAAGGACACAAATATTGATCCAAATGATTTTCAGTTTCATGACCACACTGCTGAGGCCATCTTGCATTACAACACCACAGAGGCACCAGACTCTAAAACCCGATACGATAACGTACAGCAACAAAATCGAGAGTGTAACGAGCAGAACCCTTGCACAGCTATCAACTGCCCAGTCAAAGAATTTCCCCATGGACTTTATATCAAATGCATACAACTCAATAATTTGACGGCACTGTTTCCAAGCAAGGAATTAGAGCTCCCGAATATTATTGAAGCTGCGGATACTATTTTCTTTAACTTTGGTTTTGCTGGGAACAGTCTCACAAGTGCAATCAATGGTCGTAATTTCATTCTTCCACCGACTCCGTATCAGACGTACCCTGGAAGCTATGACTACGATAAAAAATATAACAATCAAGTATGCGATAGGATATGCCCTGTGGAAAATATTACCACCAACTGCCCACCATGCATCCACTCCATTCAGATAGCCAAGAACAAGAAATTTGACAATGGAGAAGAACCAGAGACTGTTATGATGGTCTTAAGTTCTCTTGGAAGCGAAGGAAAGAGTCTTGACGATTTTTCTCATTCCATTCATTTACACGGACACAGCTTTTACGTAGTTCATGTCGAGCATGGGAGCTACGAAAATGGGATTCTCTGCAAAAATATACCAGACATAGAATGCCAAGATTTCCTCTGTTCTTGGACTAACGGCACGGCACCAGATTTTAGCAGATACCAGACTAACGGCAGGCTCAACAACATGGCCATTCGCAAGGATACAGTGATCGTACCAGCCGGAGGCTATGTCGTCATTGCCTTCCAAGCTGACAACCCTGGCTACTGGTTCATGCACTGTCACATGGAGGCCCATCAACTGGAGGGAATGGCTATCATCATACAAGAGTACCCAGATGATCAGCACCCACCACCTCCAGCAGGAATAAATAAAATTGGTGATTTCCTTTGGCAGGGTGAACAGCCAGTGCAAAAATGCAAGAAGTGGACAACAAAAGACATCGTAATCTTGGCGATTGCAGTAGTGGAAGGAATCATAATAGTAGCTTTTTTGGCATACAAACTGGTCTTAAAAGCGTGCTGTGCCAAAAATAGGAGGAAAGGATATCAAGAAGTACCGGAATATCCCACGCCAAGTAAAAAAGTGACTCGTACATAAGAACTTTGAAGAACAATAATGGTTAGTAGCTATACAATAATCAATTGTATGCTTATTTTGTGGACAACTTGCATTATGCACAGAGCCACACCAAAGTATAATAATAGTGGTTTGATTTATGCTTTTCGATTCCGTATAATTATTTCCCCATTTAAGTACAAAGGTCAATCAAGACTTAAGAAAGTGGAACTCTAAATTAAAAGGGGGGGTGATTGGAACAGTAGCTAAATGAAAAACACTAAGGTGGTGTTTGTGGTGTATGTCTGAGTCTGTTTTGAGCATAGTATCACCTTAGGAATCAATTGTATGAGGTACATGTCATACGAAGTATTTACCAATATTAAATTTGTGAAAGGCACGAACATATACATACAATGTAGGGTGCATGCATTATGCTAGCTACAGTGTAGACTCATGTGCACATGCACAAAGCTCAAGCTTCCCCTAGTGAAGCAACACTATAATATTATGTGGTCCAACAGAACATCTGTCATTGATAATACATTTTTGTCTAAAGTGGGTACAAATCAATTACCTAAGTGGATTACGTTACAGACACAGCAAATTCCACAAATTTACAATAATATAATAGTAAGCATATCCACCCCTTTGTTGAGCAGTAGCCACATTGTTCTGGGTGCTCCCCTCCCAGTACTGCATGTCCCTCTAGATAACAATGTCATTGTTAATATATGAACAGGAATACTATGCATTTTCAGTTTATCATTGTATGTAGGGGACACTACTCTGATAAATATATGCAGCTAGTGCACCCCCCCCCCCTCCCCACCACCCCTCTTTGGAAATTTCAGCGGGGAACATTATTACATAATATGCGGCAATTGTATACTGTAATATACGGTAGCTTTAACTGTTGGCATACGGAATAGATACTATATACATACATGTACTTGGAGGGGAGCTACAGGGCAGGCACACGGCAACTATGACTGCAGTCATGGTCTGCTTGGAACTGTGTCAGTGGTCTATCTTTAAACTTAGTTTTCGAACTGTAGCTTAGTATTCTAGTCCGACAGAGACTCCCCCAAACAGGCCCTGCATGACACTAGTATAGTCAGAATATTGGTTTATTTGAATTTTACATGAGAAGCGTTGCATTTAAAAACACGAAGGAAGCCGAGTGGCGCACCTCCAGTGTACAATCAAATAAACCACGATAAGGCCATAGTCTAGTCAAGTGGCTTGTACCAACACCTTGTACTCGCTGGTGTACAGCTGCACAGATGTGGTGTGGCTTCATGCACTGTATCCATGGAACCCTAGAGAAAACGGCCATATACCACGGCCATAGTGTACACACAAGGGGCAGACAGTGGTTTTCTTGATATAATATTATATATACTACAGGCGGTGCCTTTGATCTTTTAGCCAGTCCTAGTACAATTACCAACATATTCCCATGACTCTTGCACTTGATAACTGCAAGAGTCATGTGATACAGGATTTGCGATCATCAGTAGTACACAACCTTTCCCAGTTAACCTACATGTATATGTACCTAGACCTAGAACAAAATCACCCCAACTCAAATCCTAACCACTACCCTCTGCTTAATCACTGCCAAATTTATGGAAGCTATCAGTAACTGTGTACTGAATAACTGAAGCAGGTATAGTTGTTAGCGCATGCATACATGTTCATATCGCTGTCACTGATCACATACGTACATGCATACTAGACATCCTTAAACTACCATCCAAAACACACAACATTATTGATAGCATGCATGCACTATAACAAGTGGCCATGCATTCAGTAAATCAATCACTTGCATGAATGTACATGTACGTATAGTTGAAAGTGAGATTCAGTACCATAGTCATGTCACAGTGGTGGAGCCTTCTGCTGGTTATCACTATAATAATATCACCAGGACTCAGGGCACTCACTGAGAATGGTATGGATGTTGTTAGTTGCAGGGAGGGTAAAGAGTCCTGTGAATGCGACAGAAGTGCAAAGATCTGCCATTTTACGCTGAAGATCAGAGAGCTACAAACTTTTACCAGCTACAAGTTTGAAGACGAGAGGTCTGAAGAAGAAGATCTTCTAGGCCCACCTGGAGATACCTACTACTTAACTAGTACTGGATTCAAGCCCTCTCTCCCTCCTCCGAGAAATGACAGCACCTCGGCAGGATACCATCCATGCTGGAGAAATAACGTTCAGAATATTGAGGAGTTTACTCTCATTAACTGCACAGTCCCGATGACAGTTGATGGATGCACACATCGCCCGTACATTGCTATCAACGGTCGCACCCCAGGACCAACCCTGATTGTCAGCGAAGGGCAGAAAGTTCGAGTTGACGTGCACAATTTCCTGCGAGAAGAGGGCATAACAGTTCACTGGCATGGACTAGCACAGCAGGGTACTCCATGGATGGATGGGGTGGGGTATCTGTCACAGTCACCTATTCAGCCTGAAAAAAGCTTCGAGTATGAATTCACAGCCAGGCCTGCAGGTACACATTGGTACCACTCCCATACTGGAGCTCAGAGGATGGATGGGCTATATGGGGCATTTATCGTCAGAGAAAAGAGTAGCATACTAGAAAGTGTGGAAGGAGTGATTGGTATGTTTGAAGATACTCCAAGCAATCACACACTGATACTACTTGATTTTCAAAAGGAGAGGTATCAGACTGTTTTGAATCGTGTGCGATCACAGCTTGGATTCTATCGCAACAAGCCCTTTAGTACATATGCACCCATGCGAAATGATTCGCTAGAAACAGCCAAGATACTGACCACTGATCACACTAAGGTAGGCTCAGTTCCACACTGGTCTGGTCTGATCAATGGACTAGGAAGATACTACTCAACCACTCACAGTCTACTGAGTGTTTTCAACGCTAAGCCCAACACCGCCTATCGTTTTCGACTGATTGGAGCTCAGGGCCTTTATGCCTACAGAGTAGAAATCGTCGGACATAAAATGACTGTCATTGCAACTGACGGCCACTTTGTTAGGCCTACTGAAGTAGACTACATCATTATCCACACTGGAGAGAGATATGATGTCATTCTTAATACAACCCAGACACCCAATAACTATTTGATTCGAGCACAGACCCTGGAAGTGGCTAATCCCAACAGCAATCCAAACGATTATATCTTTTCAGGCCACTTTGCTGAAGCTATTCTCCACTACGATAGTCCCAGTGTCTCCAAGCCAGACCCAGCCTCTTTCTATGCTAATACTATCACGGATAGGAGACAGTGCACGCAGAAAAATAGATGCAGGGCAATAAATTGTCCTAACAAAGAGTTTCCAAGCAGTTTAAACATCAATTGTATCAACCTGAACCAACTTCAAGCTTTATTTCCAAGCAAAGACAACGAACTCCCTACTTTAAGCATAAACAAAAACTGTAAAGATTGCTTACATATTCTCAACTTTGGATTCATGCCCAATAGCCTGGCTGCTACCATCAATGGACGAGTCTTTACGTTTCCATCTATTCCATACCAAGCCTATCCAGGCTCATACGAGCTAGATCGTAAAAACAGTCCCCACAATTTTTGCGACAGCTGCCGATGTGAGAACAGTACTATCAAAGGCTGCAACAGTACTTGTGTTAATGTGGTCACGATTGCTGATGGCAAGAAGTACACAAAGGGGAGAGAGGAGACAATCATGATGGTGCTAAGTGCAGTAGGGAATGGGAAAAAGAGAGCAGATTTATCCTATTCAGTTCATCTTCATGGGCACAGCTTCTACGTGGTTCATGTGGGCTATGGACGCTATCAAAATGGAACTCTCACTGCTGATACACCAGATATTCAATGCGACCAACCCTACTGTCTCAATCCAAACTGGCAGAATGGATCGAAACCGGATTTCAGCAAATACTCCAAAAGTGGTAAAATCGACAGGCTAGCTATTCGAAAGGACACAGTGACAGTACCGGCAGGCGGTTATGTAGTGATTGCATTCAAAGCTGACAACCCTGGCTACTGGTTTCTGCACTGTCAGATAGAGAGGCACCACCTCGATGGAATGGCCCTCATACTACAGGAGTATCCAGAACCACAGCACCCTCCCTTGCCCCCAGAACTAATGGAAAAAGTTATCCCATACTGGAACCGGCAGGAGAAAATATCGCTGGGCCTCACAGTAGGCCTGGCATTGCTGAATTTGGTTCTTGGACTGGCTACGGGATTGATCGGTATGAATTGTATCTACAGGAAGTGTTTAAGAGGGGAGCGGAATTTGCTCAGGAAAGGGCAGCGTCTAATTCAGAAGACTCAGCCAAGTAATTGTGATGATGGTGATGATCGAGAAGGAGAGCAGTTGCTAGAGAAGCAACAGTCACAGAGCAAGTGAAACCGAGATAAAGAAAACGAACCCCAAATTTTTTTGTACAATTGTGTACAATATCATCATGTAACATAGCCATGCACATGCATACTTTAGTAGAATTACACACTGTACAGTACAAGTACATGTACATTGATACTTGAGATTCGATGGCTTAAAGGAATTTGTATATTGTACTTCAGTGAGATAATAATATGACAACATACACATGTAATATTATGATATCATGGATCCACATGTATGCACAAAATTCATGTGATGAGTTTCACTTACCAAAAACTTTCCATCGGAACTGACGGCCAGGGCCATCACATGACCTCTGTGACCTACCACGCCCTCCACCCCCTTCCTGTGGCCGGAGAACACAACCTCCTTCTTCCCAGTCGCCACACTCCCTGTAGGGGTGGGGATGCATGTGCATGGTATATGTACATGTACATGTACATGTTATTACACATAATAGTTCCAAGACCTTAACTGGGAGTGCATACCGTAGTGTCCCGGATAAGTGTCCATGGGCACTTAAACATACATTGCGATTTTGTCCTGCATGGGTGCTTACCCGGGACATAATTTCCATATGTTTATATAGAAGATGTTACATAGACCCCTTGAAATGAGGTACATGGGCGCTTGCCTGGAACATTATGGCAATTATAATGGTCCCAGTTAAATTATTGGACATTAATGTCACATAAAAACAATGGTTATTGAGAAGTGTCTGCACGTATATATGTACAAGCTCTGTTGTCGTGTTAAAACTTGCAGTAAATACAAAATTCATTTATTGGCTATAGCCTAAGAATCAAAGTCTTCGTAGGTAAATTTGATGGCTATCAGAGGTATATGGATGATCATAGGGTACAATAGGCTAAAGGTGAATGGGGTCGTGGACCAATAAAACAGTTATTAAGCAGAATAATGTTTACTAGCGGTATTACACTTTATGATGCAGCAGTCCTTAGAGCCAGAGTAGATGTACATATCATCAGGAGTCACGGCAACACAGGTCACCGGGAGCTGATGACCTTTGAGCACTCGGATGGCATCTTCGCTGGGAGCCTGATACTACATAAAAATACAAGCACATTAAGTACGTGAATGTATATACATGTACACCTGTACATGTAGCTCATGATAATTACAAGGAGCTGGGAGGATGGTGACACATAATTAGGGACAAGACTTTAATCATGAGTAATTATTATACATCAAACAAGTGCTTACCATATCAGCAACTTTTTTCTGTAGCTTCCCAGCTTGCTCAAGCTACCGTGATACAACACAAATAATGTTGTTAAGTAATATTTATTTATATTTGTATATAATACTATACTCACCACATCTTGTCTAAGTCGATGAGCTATGGTATCATGATCCACATCATCAAGGTCCTTATCTCTCAGCTCTAGCAACAGAATTCAAGTACATACAAGTACACATGTGCATGTACATAGTCAAGGAAGTGACCATTAAATTAAAATTTTATATCCTGATGTAGATTATAGTACATGTATAAGGCTATAGATATTTTAATAGTACTACATGTACATGTACCTTCTTGTTCCAGCTGGGAGAGATACTCCTTTGCCAGCCTCAGCCTTTTCTCAGGAGCCGTCTCTTCCTCGTCTGAATCAATACGGTCCCCATACACCCTCTTCCCTCTAGCCTTGCCCTCAGTAACCCTACAGATGTGAAGATAATTATCAAACGTTGGTACATATACACCTGCTGTACAGATTCTACCCACTCTTCATCTGAATCGCTTGCTATCTCTTCATCAAATCGATCAGATTTTCTCTTGGTCTTCTTTTCGGCAGCTCCTTTGCTTTTCTGTGCAATCACGAAATGTGCATATCAAATATATAAATTTGCAATAAAGGGGAGCTGTAGTAATTTAATATCTGAGCAGTTGCAGGTCCTACCAAGGTGAGTAGTGGGGGAATTCCCAGGACTCCGCCCACTATACTCATGATAGTCAAATTGTGAGTTTATCAAGCCTTACTCTTTTAATCTTCTTCCTTTTCTTATCACGGGAGGAACCTTTGGCGGGCAAAAAGAAGCTTGACATTTCTTATTGCTTGACAATCAAATTGCAAAAAAGGTGCCAGCACAACGGCCACGTGTTCTAGGTGTACGCCCACTTGGATTTGCGCATGCCCAGTAAGCCAATGATGAAAGTGTACACATCATCAAGGTGACGTGTCCAAGACAATCAAGCTTTTGTGCTCGTAGACTCTAAGTAGTGTGTATGGAAGGCTCTAAAAGGAATAGAAATTAATATTAGTCAAAGTTTAAGTTATATTCGCAGCCTTGAGCTCGGTTGCATCCACGAAAAAGAAACATCTGCCGTTCTTGGAAGTTGATAAGTAATTTTCTAAATAAAGCCCATCATGTCTGGGGTTGTATCGCTACAGAACTCGGTGGAAACAGGTCATGAAGACATGATAGTGAGTATATATATATATGTGTGGTCTAGTACTATTAAAAGTGTGTAGATTAACTTCTGATGTGTATATGCATGAGCTATGGCTTTCATTCCGTCTCTCTACACAGCATGATGCTCAATTGGACTACTATGGTCGCAGGTTGGCCACCTGTTCATCTGATAGAACTGTAAAGATCTTTGAAGTTGTCAACAACACTCAAAATCTTGTAGCAACTCTTGTAGGGTAAGAAATAAACATTCATATTCACACACGCGTGTGGGAAGGGAATCTAATGCATGTGATAGGATAATAATTTTGTACCCTAGGCAGTGGGATATTGTGGTCGGTAATATAGGGATCAGAGAAATGGTGGAAGGGAAGGTTTTTTGGCGGATATGAAATTATTCCACATTTGAAAGGAAGTTAGTTGCTTCCATACCACAGGAAGACGCTACATAGAGGGAGATGGTCGGGTTTGTTTGACATCAGATACCCCTCAGCAATCTGGCAAATAGTTACATACATACTTGTGTGGTGTGTGGTGGGGGGGGGGGGGAGGGGTGGGGGATGTGTGTAATAACTACACTCTCAGGCACTTTGTTGCAGCGTATAATATAGTATGTGGATATTTTGATAGAGTTGGACTTAGCTATAATATGTACTAGTTATCATCCTGATTCTTTTTTTTTTCAGGCATGAAGGTCCAGTGTGGCAGGTGGCCTGGGCGCATCCAAAGTTTGGAAGCATTTTAGCATCTTGTTCTTACGATAGAAAGGTAAGGTGTTCATTCAGTATGTTCTTGGGATGGACTTACAGACAGTTGCGTGATTCTGTTGCTGTAGGTGATCATTTGGAAGGAGACTAATGGATCATGGAATAAATTGTATGAATTTAGTGAACATAAATCATCAGGTGAGTGAGATGCATCTTTGAGCCACTTGATAATGTTTAGCCAAGCAGTCAGTCAGGATCAGTGTCAGTTTGATTGCATTCACTACTTTTGCCATCACCAACAAAAAATATTGGTTTAAAATCTACAGCCACTACAGAGTACATTTATGTACATATACATGTGCTTGTGTACTTACATGCCCTGTACCTGTAATAGATTCCCCCTCTCCTAATGCAGTGAACAGTATTCAGTGGGCCCCTCATGAGTTTGGACTTATTCTGGCGTGTAGCTCTTCAGATGAATCATTCTCCATCATCTCAACTTCAGGTATTAACGTATGTACATGTAGTTGACCCAGGTGAGTGCCCATGCGTGCTCTACCATAATTTCCCTATGGTAACGTATTATAGCATAAGGCTTTGCAATAGTTTTTTCCCTGAATTTGGTGATAGGTAGTGTTACATGGTTGGTTGGTTAATCTGTATTTGCCCGTCATGAATTAATATTTTGATATTATGCTTAATTGACATGCAGGTGATGGTCAGTGGAAGTACCATAAACATGAAAACGCCCACACAGTGAGTTCCCATATATAGTACGTGTACATGAGTATGTGTTCAGACCCAGCATACTGTGATGCACATTAATGATTTTCTTACTCATTTCAGCTTGGCTGCAATGCTATTAGTTGGGCACCTGCAATCAACCCAGGATCACTGGTGGAGGTAAGTGTGTGTATGGAGCAATGTATGGGTATATTCATGTATTTACCAAATAGTTTTGAGAAGCCAGTGTAATTCACTTCCTCTTTGCCTCTTACTTGTCCAGAGTGGTTCCCGAGTGCCTGGCCCCAACTCTACCAAGAGACTAGTCACTGGAGGAGGCGACAACCTCGTCAAAATATGGAGGTATACCTCATGGTTAAAACTTTCATTCATGCTTCATACACATTGTATGCTTCTCTCCCTCCCCCCCCCCCCCCCCCCCCCTTTAGAGAGGAGAGTGAGAGCTGGGTGTTAGAGGAGAAGCTTGAGGCGCACACAGACTGGGTGCGAGACGTGGCCTGGTGCCCCAGTGTGGGACTACCCATCAGCAGAATAGCAAGCTGTTCACAGGTGAGTAGAATAGTACATCTATTCTACTTTTATCAGTTAGTGAAGCTCGTTCTCTCCCTCCTTCCCTCCCCCCCTCCCACTCTTACTCTCTCTCTCTCTCTCTCTCTCTCTCTCTCTCTCTCTCTCTCTCTCTCTCTCTCTCACGTTCACACTCCCACTCTCCTCAGGATTGTAAAGTGATTATTTGGACTAAGGACGAGAGCACTGGTGGTAGCTGGAACAACACCGTGAGTTATCCTGATAGCTGATTGCAGTACAATATCATCACTTCCTTGCATCTTTAGATTCTACCTCCATTCAAGGATGTTGTCTGGCATGCTAGTTGGTCAATCACTGGAGATATACTGGCTATATCTGGAGGGGACAACAAGGTCAGTTTATCCTTGAAGTGTCTCTCCGGTGCACTATAAAGCTGATAACTAAGAATTACTGTTTAGTGTGTATTTCAGTGTATACATCATCACACACTAGCCAAATAAGTTAGCAATAATACTATATCCTTCTGTTCATAATAGTGTCCCAGGCAAGCGCCCATGTATATACCACATTTCAAGGGGTCCCGGGTGCTTAAGCACCCATGCGGGCTCAAATGGCAATTTATGTTTAAGCGCCCATGAGCACTTACCCGGGACACTACTCGTATTGCTGCTTTCATGGTATTGTATTATATTATCCAGGTGACCCTGTGGAAGGAGTCCCCAGAGGGAGAGTGGGTGTGTGTCAGTGAGATGGAGAAGGGACAGCAGGTGCAACAAACTCAACCACAACAATGATATTAAAATTATTATTATTATTATTCTATTATAGGGAGCATTCTTTGTTTTTGTTTTCTTAAACTATTATCATTAATTGCATTATCATACATTACCAACTCTTTACCAGCAATTTGTTTTAGGTGATATCATAGGGTCACTTCTTTGACGATCTTTACCAGCACGAGGCGGTTCACGTTGTGCGCATGCACATTTACAATACCCATTTAATACGTATGTGATTTGCGTGTTTCCTGTTATTATATTAAAACAGTGCCATAGAAGCGCCATTAATTTCAATCATCGGAGGTTATAAGTTTTGTCAGTCAACTGGATAATACCATACGTGTCGAAATTCAAGCAAACTTACTCTCTTCTTCAAAAGTGACTGTCAGAAACCCCTGCCAAGGCTGGTTGATCTATTGATGTATTGTAAAATTATAGCTCTCTATGATAGAACATAGAACACAGAATCATTTAATAATAGATTGTATATTGATGCGCTACTATAGTATTCATCGCCATAACCTTAGCTGAAATGCCAAAGGCCCTAAGTATTCTGCCTCTGATAGTTCTTGTATTAGCATGCATACACACTTCCAAATGTCTTGATGGTCATCATCATCATCATAATCATCATATTATTATTGGAGAGTGTGATGAGGGACACAGTTGCAGTGAGTGCTATCGAACATTAGTCAAGTCTCTCTTGTCAAAGGATCAGAATTTATTCAATCTCTCAAAAGCATTTTTCCCAACAAATAGCGATGACAGACCTCAGTTTGTTACTATAACATATTGCTTCAAACAATCAAATGAGACTAAAACTTGGTACTGGAGTGAGAAAGGTTCCTTTTTTGTCTACCCTCTGCAAACGTTTGAGTATCTGTCTCTATTCTTTGGCAAGGCTTCAGCATTCTTTGCAGGGAGTGTTACTGTTACTTTGGATCAAGACTGTGCTGATGCTGAAGAAGATTTCATGCAACATTTGACTCAGCGAGTAAGTAACATAACACTTGTAGTGTACTTTTGGTCATGATGGAATGTATAGTGTAGTTTCAATGTTGTTGTTTCATATCAGAGTATAATAATTATCATATTAAATTTCTGTCTAGCTACATTCACTATAGATCAGAGGGTGGCCTATAGGAACACAAAATCTCTCAGATACAGTTTCATTATTAGCTGCTATAGAAGTTCAAGAGCATCCATCCAGAATCTAAAAACCCATGCATAGCTAAGTAATGGCACTATAATAATTCAATATGATACAGCTATCTATGCATGGTAGCTAGCTATCAGGTAGCCCATTCACTCCCTCACTACCATTCAGTGCTTCCTACCCCTCTGCTGATGTACTCTTTACTCTATAACGTATAGGAAGCCAGACAATGTACACTAATTTGTTTCAATCAGTAGATAATGTAGGAATTGGTGTATAGATACACCTCAGTGCTATATAGCTACAACAATAATACTAGCTAGCCTGTGCCAAAGATCGTGAGCCAAGAATTGCATAATTATACATTTGCACAATTGTCATGACTCTTATTATAGCCACTCAGGCATTCTATATATAGGTAGCTAGTCTCGTGCCCACTGAGCCCCCTCCTACGCAATGAAGGGAGAAAGGGTCAGGTGAAAAGGGTCGCACTTGCCGAGTTAGTAGCTAGCTACTGTGTCCCCATGTTGAAAATCGTACGTGGCCAATCAGATTGCAGTAGCATAGTCACATAACTATTGGAATGTAACATCCTTTGCACATGTGTGCCCGGCCTATAGCTAGCTAGCTATGCGTGCACGGTACGGTTTCTTTCTATTTAACGCACACCAAAACGCCAATTATTGCATTCCAGAGGGACACGGTATAGTGCGACCCTTTTCACCAGACCCTGCATGAGACTATTATATAGGATACACAAATAATACCTAGCTATATACAATAGCTAAGCTGCGAGTCTCTGGGAATAAGCCAAAAATTTGCGCTCTGTGCATGCATTATAGCATAAGGAGTAGCTACCAGTACTACGACATTAATAATGCCAATTTTCTCAGGTAGCTAAGCTAATTAGGCCAGACCATTGCTCCACCTCTTTAAATGCGCATGCGCAGTGTCGACCCCTTACCAAATTTAATATTGTAGAACTTCGACCTTTATGCTACATTGGACACTCAGTAATGGCAAGAGTAGCTATAATATAGTAATAGAGAGAGAGGAGAGTGCTTACATATTAGCCAGTCTTTTATCTCTCAATTTTTTATGTGGAGTAAAATTCCTAGGACAGTGTGGCTTGCAAGACTAGCTTTTTTATAATATTATGGCTCTCACTAGCTACCTAGCCTCGTACCCAGGGCCTGGGTAGCTACGAGGCTATGCATTACCAGTCTATTCAAGTATGACCATAGATTATACTAGTCTCGTACCCAGCCCCTCCTATGCACCCATGAAGGTGGCTGGGTACGATATGTGACAAATAAAAAAGGCTAGGGAATGATAATAATGCCGACCAGGATCTTTTCTTTCTTTCTTTATGAAGTGTAGTGCCAGGTAAGCCGCTCTTCTGTGACTTATGATAAAAATATACGTGTCTATCAACAAAACCATTCAATGGTTTCTAGCCACTGACTCCCACTTGATTTTTTTCTTTTTTTCGACCGCTCGACCCAATTTTTTGATCTGAAAATCCGAGCAACAACAAATTAATTTGGTCTGGCCTTATTATCAGATTCTGATATTGTGCATGTCATTGATAATTATATATTATTACAGATTAAACTATACACTGCCAAGAAAAGTATTAGACCTGAAATTGATGATTCATACATAGCTACCGCTCACAATATTGAAAGCTGGATGACCGAACTAAAAGCAAGGAAGAATCAAATTGTTACCATCATCTATTGGACACCAATTTTGGCAGGTTTCATATTTATTGCCTTTATTGTCGTCTTTGTGATCATTCTGTGTTGCAATTATAAGCAGAGATTGACAACAGACGACAATACCCTCTTCAGTGACAAAGTAAGATCAGCTATAGCAGCACTTGCTGTGATTTCATTAGTAAACATTTTATATGCTTTCGGACTTTCTTGTTATGCCTGTGCAGCTATTAAGCACCAACCTGAAATTACAATGAAAATTGCACCCTTAGCAAATGTTTCTGTAATGGTCTTGGTGCTTGATTTTGTTCTGCTACTGCTGTGCATTGCTACCAATATACTGGCATTCCTTGTGGCCATTCATCGTTCCTCCGACTGTGCTTACATTTTTCTTGGATTCACTTCTTTATACTCTCTACTCTGTATCCTTCAACACTGTCCTTACATTATTCTTGCTTACATCAACGATGTTGAGCTCACAGGAAGTATATTTATTTTCTACACGGTCAGTTGGGGATTGATATTTTTGGCAATTGCTGTATTTTACACATATTATCACAAATTAGTGTTTCCTTGTCACAAGCATCTTTATCGCAGGATGATCGTGTGGCACAATTCTCGTAGAAACACTAATACAGAAGCAGATTTAGAGTCATCGACCTCTTCTTCATCTAGTCAGGGTTCTGAACGCGTTAATCGCCATCGAAAAATTTCTTATGAAACTCTGGATACAGAAGTGGTTCACAATGATCCACAAAAGTGTAGGAACTTATTCTGTGAATCCTTCATTTTTATCATGTATTGCGCCCTGCTTTGCATCCTAGTCATGGGAGCAGCTGCATTGCTATCGTGTTATTTGGTGATCCTTCCGATTACTAACGGACTTAGCCATTTATTCGGTCGTCTTGTGAGTACGTATCAAACGGCACTAATAATATTAGGTACTATTGTGACGTACAAAGCTTTCTTCGAGAAAAAGAATGGACCTCATGATCAGTCAGCAGATCTAGATGCAGGAAGTAATGCATCAGATGAGGAAGAGGAATCAAGAAATAATGATGAACGAGAGTCTAACGTCTAAAATTAGTGTATGAATCTATAACAGTTATTATTAAGTCATCCATAAAGCAGATGTTCATCATGTAAAATACTATGTTGCCAAGTCTCGCTATTAAAGTTGAAGAGACCTATAACTTTAATTATTATAGTGTGCTGTTCACTAGTAAACGCACCGCAGTGCATGTGCACCCATGGCCATGCCATGGCACACTGATTCGTCACACATGTACCCCTGTGATTAATAACTGTTAGTGGGTGTGGTAAAAGGTGGAAACCATTACAATAATATTATTGTTGAGAGTAAGTAATAAGCTTATTCATTACTGCCTTATGATGTCATAATTGTGGATAATGCATGATATTGCTATATAGAACCAGGTATACTATGTAGATGTCAGTATGCATTAAGATTCTGGTATCTGAGTGATTGCATATGCAGACAAGAAAACCTGATCAACAATAATTATCAGTGTAAGTTGCATCTTAGCCTTCAGTGCTCTGTATGTATATACTGGCAATCACGTCTGTGTCACTGAAATGGATAATAGCTAACATAATAATATAATCAGCACACATGATATTGTATAGATCAAGCTTTACTATTTTGACTCATAATGATCCAGCTAGAGAAGCTAATTAGACACCTGAGATTGAGCTGGTGCACGCTATGTTTGCCATGATTTAAACTATAATGCAGGAGAGAATGTCCAAAATATGTGCATCAGTACTTATTCTGCCAATCATCTTTGGATCAGCATGTATGCACATTTGCAAGTGTTCTCTTATGCTGGATGAAGCTATTGGACAGTGCGATGAGGGAAAAAATTGCAGCGAATGCTATCAGATGCTGGTCAAATCTCTCTTACTAAAGGATAACAACTTGTTCAACCTGTCAAAAACATTCTTTCCAACGAACAGCGATGACAGGCCTCAGTTTGTAACCATAACTTATCACTACAAAGATACGAATGAGACTAAAACTTGGTACTGGAGTCAGAAAGGTTCTTACTTTGTCTACCCTCTACAAACATTCGAGTATCTATCTCTATTCTTTGGCAAGGCTTCAACATTCTTTGCAGGGGATGTTACTGTTACCCTGGATCAAGAATGTATCAATGCTAAGGAAGAGTTTATGCAACATTTGACTCAGCAAGTAAGCCTAATACTTAATATAATATTATGCCATGGAAGTATAATACACTTTATGTGTACTTACACTGTATGTGCATACAATTGCAAGGTGTATACTATAGCCAGTTTTATAAAAAAAATTTTCAGTGCTGTTTACTCTGGTGTAGTAACAGGAAGCCACTATACTCTAGGCTAATTATGTTATGGTGTATCCAATTTTCACTAGAAACTACTTGTATGGATACATCTGAGTGCTACACTAACAGCTAGGGACATCTGCACTGGCTTATTGAACAACAAGCCTGCACACTGACTATACTTGTCATGATCAGGCATAAACCATTCTTGTTCTCCAACCTATTCCCATGCACATTCATAGAGTCGCGTATGTATATAATACCATTATCATAAACAAGTAAGTAGCTTCAAGTTTAATTATAGACAACCAAGAGCCTCTAATAATATACACCTTATAATAGTACATGTTTATGTAACTGCTTTAAGCTTCTTGAAAAAATTCCACTATTTTGAATTGGCCAGAGCAAGTAGCTACATATTTCATTTATACCTTAGAACTATTCTAACTAGTGCAGAATAGCTTAATTATCCTTGATGGGATGCATGGCTTCAGATAGTAAATAATTTCTTTGCCCATGCATGCACAACAGATAAAACTCTACATTGCTAAGAAAAGCATCGTTCCAGAGATCGATAATTTCTATATAGCAGCAGCTCACAATGATGAAACTTGGATGGATCAGCTCAAAGCAAACAAAAATCAGATCATAATTGTTGTTTATTCCACACCGATCATAGCAGCTGCCATTTTTATTATATTTGTGGCAGTCTTTGTGGGTACAGCATGGTGTAGCTGCAAGGATTCACTTCACGAAGCAAGAGAAGATGCCAATCCATTTATCAGCAAGAGGGTGAGGTCAGCTATCTCAGCAATTGCCATAATTTCAGCAGTACACATTGCGTATGCTCTTTTGGTATCTTGCTATGCTTGTGTGGCAATCAAAGATCAACCCGAACTCTTACTAAAGGACAGTCCGCTGGCTAATGTCTCCATAATGGTTGCAGTTGCTGATGGTGCTCTTCTGCTGCTGTGTATCGCCACTGATATTCTGGCACTCTTCGTGGCAGTTCGAACTGAAGATTCCTTTGATCGTGCTTATATTATTGTCGGCTGCACCATCGTGTATGCTTCTCTCAGCGTACTTTTACACTGTCCATACATAATTCTTGCTTATATCAATGATTCTGAGCTCACTGGAAGTATGTTTGTGTTCTATACTGTAAGTTGGGGCTTGATGTTCTTGGCAATCAGTCGATTTTATGTAGTTTATGAAGACCTGATGCTTCCCTGCCACACCAGAGTGTTGGCTCATTTTCAGAATCAAACTGATACAACACAGCAGGAGAATGCTCCATTGATTGAAAATGGACAACCAAGTTACGGCAAAGTGTTCTGTAACTCCTTCATCTTTATTCTCTGTTCCCTCTCATTCAGTATCCTGATCTTGGGATCTGTTACGCTGCTGACCTGCTATTTGATTGTCCTTCCGATTACCAATGGACTTAGCCACTTGTTCGGTCGTCTTATTGACACCTACCACACTGCAATAGTAATAGCTGGGGCTTTCGTGGCCTACAAAACCTTCTTTGAGAGGAGAAATTGAATTGGTATAAATTGTACCATAGATGATACTATGATTGTACACACAATTTTAATGCAAGAACATGCCGTCAAGAAAGAGTGAAAATTACCTAGAATAAATGAATGATTATGCCAGATGAGCACAGTAATAATTATATTAATTTTACTAAATTTTAATAATTATGAATATCATTGACTAAGTGTGCTGAATCTATAAATATTATCCATGCTTTATGTGCATACTCTCTACGGATATATGGCGCACGCGCAGCTCGAGCTGATTTTTGAACCCCGTGATCGTGATCAATAACTATTAGTGGGCGGGGAGAAGTGGTTAATTAGAACCGGAAACGATAGGTCTCTATGTAGTCTATTATTATATCGATGATCTCTCTCGGCTTCAGTGGAAACTGCAGCAATGGCTTGGCTATCTAAAGCTATTCTACTTCTCTATATCATTGCCTTGCTAGCGAAAACAGGAGAAGCTCAAAGGTATTCATTCCATAGCTAGCTACATATAAAGCTCAGCCAAGTTTCTTGTGCATGTTAACACTAATTTGACTGCAGTGTATGCTATCGGAGAGTGGCTGGATACAGAACATCATATTCAAGACAGAGTTACACTGTAACCTATAGCTGTGGCTGGTGGGGGTGGAGCAGATGCAGGAGGTATGCTATAATAATAAACTTATTATGAGTGGCTGAGCCCAATAATTAGTGCATGCATATAGTAAAATTCAGCATAATAATATTATTATTAATGTCCATAATCTACAAATGCATAGCTAATAAATACTGCTATGCTTAGCTGTATATATGGAGTCAAAAAAATGAGAAACTTCATTCCATGCATACACAGGACTGTTTATTATCAAGCATCTGCTAGGACGACATACTATTCAAGCGTTTTTGACTGTTGCAGTGGCTATCGTTCATGTGGATACCGGAACTGTTGTCGTAAGAAATATAGCTACCTACAATCTATATAAACAGTATTGTGCATAATACTATCAGATATGTACATTTTTGTGTTATCAACAATGTGCATATGGTTCAGTTATTACAGATTACATACCTTATGAGTAGCACAATGATCCTTGAAGTGAATTCCCGGACCCCAGGCTTATCCAGCAATCACATGACACTGTTTATGCCATGCCGGAAGTACCGTGCTTGAATAATATGAGCTATAACTGTTACACGTAGCTTCACAAGCACCATGACATTGCTAGTTAATAATATTTTTGTTATCATACCTACTAGTGAGACTGACAGTAAACATTATTATTATTATTGTATAGCTGTCTGCAGTCCATCTTGCGTCAATGGAGGTTCCTGTATCCGGCCTAATACATGCTCATGTAGAGCTGGGTGGACTGGCAGTGCTTGTCAAACTGGTAAGATATTGTACTAGCGACACAAGTACATGTATGTACTCCAAGGCCAGCAAAGTTCTATGAGCATAATCCCAATCTGGCATGCTATAATATAATCGAGAACCATCCCATGCACATACTAGATACAAGAACCGGAGCACTCCATTCGCAGAGCTGGGTGTACGTATTGTACCCCCAGCATGCAGGGTGCCTGTGTGTACTCGTCTGGTTCTCACAATACTAAGTTACTTGACCAGGCATAACTAATGCTCTGTGTAAGGATAGCTACAAGGAAACACTTAGTATCATATGAACAATTATGTCTGATCAGTCACAGCACTAGTAGATACAGGGTTACTCAAACATGCCTAGCCTTGTGATTTGTTTACTAGACTGGTTTCTGCATGCTCATGCACTCGAACAGCTGTCAGTGTATGCATTAAGAATACCCATCCTTTTCGTTATCACTATTATGTGGTGACAAATATTTGCTGCTCTGGCATCAAGTGTATTATACAGTATCACTATGCAAGGAATTACATGTATACAGTATAATATTATAACTATGTATTGTAGCTGCATACACAAGGGTCTCAAGGGAGGTGTACAAACAGTACATAATATACTCACTTTCTCACTCTCTCTCATTGGTGGTGTAAATCGGGGGGGGGGGGGGGGGGGGTTTTCACTGTTCAACCGTCCACAATATCCTGTAATAGATTTAATTATGCACATTGCAAGTGCATAGAAATTGAATGTGTGAGTGTGTGTGTGTATGCAGACGAATTAAGTTGTGATAGCACATCCCAAATATAATATTATGCTACTGAAATGCACACAAAAGACTGGTAGAAAACTAACAATCAAGCATTCCTGCCCAGGTATTAAGAACCCATAATGTTGAGAAAAACAATCTTGCACACACGCAGCCAATGCATGTGTAATGAAATACAATGCCAAAAGTGACAATCATAGCAGCTATAGTTAATAATAATAATTATTCGTAGGGTGCTTAAAGTCAATGCATTAATTTTCATACTTTTAGACATCAATGAGTGCCATGCTAGCACTGATCAGTGCCGGCAGGAATGCCGCAACACGAGGGGCTCGTACACATGTTCCTGTAGGACTGGTTACAGTCTCGGATATGATGGTCGCTCCTGCTATGGTATTATCAGTAACTTTCCTTAATTTTGTGCATCATGGACGAAAGTATTTTTTTTCTTCTAGATATTAATGAGTGCACTACAGGAAGCAGCAGGTGCTACCAAAACTGCCACAATGCTGTTGGTTCGTATGCCTGTAGTTGTTACAGCGGCTATCGTTTAAACAGTGATGGTGTTTCATGCCGTGGTAAGGCTATAAACTATAATTTTTTTTTTATTAAGGCAAGTGTATTCATACCAGTAACTTTATTTATACTATATACAACGAAAAATATTTTTCAGACGGTCATTTTTCTTACGTGTCATTACATGAGGGCATGGATACGCGTCTTGGATGCGCCCGGTTGCTATGAACGAGCCGCACTATAAGGCTCAGGATTGGTCAGAACTGTAGGGCCGTGTGCACAAAGAAGTAACGTGTGCACTAAAGAAGAGTGCCTCGGGCCATAGCTACAGCTAGAGACGCATTGTCGATCGAACGATCGGCGCGAAAGCGCCGCGCGTTTCGAAAGGCCTGTTCGCTCGAGGCTCGGTGGTTAAGCAGGCGCTGGCGCTAGCCACCGAGCCTCGAGCGAAGCGAGAGGCGAGGTCTGTTAATACCTGTCAGTAGTCCGGTAGCAACGTTCGGGCAGAGCGAGAACGTTGCCATAGCACACTTGCTTGCTTTGCCGAGGGGTGTGGCCTCTGCAACCGCTTCCATCTGCGCATGCGCACGGTACTACTTGCCCAGGCAGGATACTGTTTGTGCATGAACTATGTCTCTATGTTTTGTGAGCATGTACTGTTAATAGATGATCATGCATGCTAGCCACATTATCCCATGATTGTGTCATTAAACATACTTGTTTTTCTTTACAGATATTAATGAATGTGCTGAAGGGACTGACAGATGTGAAGATAATTGTTACAACACTAATGGAGGCTATACCTGTCAGTGTACTGGACCTGGCTACCGGCTTCTCATCGATGGAGCTACTTGTGAAAGTATGTGATAAAAAGGTCTTGATGGTATCTAGTCTAGGTTTGATCAACACTATCATTCTACGCTTATCTCACTGCCATAATTGGCTAGCTACATTCTTTCTTTTTATAATAGATATCGATGAATGTGCTGAAAGTCGAGACAATTGTGCTCAGATCTGTACAGACACCGACGGTAGCTACACCTGCTCCTGTGAGGCTGGCTATGACTTAGCCAGTGATGGACGTGGGTGCAATGGTGAAAATAATAATGTCGCTAATTTTGTAACCCCTTGTCATAATGAGCTATCTTCTTGTTTCCTAGATATCGATGAATGTTCTGATGGTACCCACGGATGTGCCCTCAACTGTACCAACACTATTGGATCATATGTATGTAGCTGTGACGTAGGCTATCATTTAAATGAAGATGGTCTACAATGTGATGGTAATAACACACAAATTATCATCCTAAAAATGAATCTATTTCTTTCTTGGCACTAAGATACCGATGAGTGCTATGAGAGGACAGATGATTGTCAGCATGAGTGTATCAACACCAATGGATCATATACATGTGCTTGTAGGACTGGCTATAGACTCACTTCAGATGGATACAACTGCACCGGTGAGCAGTGCAATCTGAACCGTTGATCACTAACTTAATGATGCATGCATTTATGACTGTGGTGTTTTCCATAACAGATATTGATGAGTGTACCGAGGATAGTCACAGATGTGAGCAAATCTGCCACAACAGTGTTGGTTCATATGCCTGTAGCTGCAATTCTGGTTATCGTCTCAATCAGGATGGAGTCACTTGCGATGGTACAGTAAAATTTAAGATCAACGTTAGTGCTCTTACACCTTTGTGCATACATGTGTACAGATATTGACGAGTGTGCTGAAGGTACTGATGAATGTGACGAGCATTGCTACAACACAGTTGGCAGCTATTCCTGTAACTGCACATCAGCTGGGCCAGGCTATAGACTTCACAGTGATGGCACTACTTGTGAAAGTAAGCCACCTTATTTTTATGATGGCTTCGAATTCATGCCGAGCCCACCCTATTCTCGTTGAGCTTTTCAATGTTGCACTCTCACCGAAAAGCTTTGAAATAATATCTAGAGCTGGGCATGGGACTAAGCTGTCTTAGAATACTGGCTAGAAGTTCAAACTCATTGATATCTCTAAACCCATGCACGATAAATCACTGCAGATATCAATGAATGTGCTGAAGGCACTCATGGTTGTGCTCAGATATGCACAGATACAGAGGGTAGCTATTTCTGCTCATGTGAGATTGGATATGATTTAGAGGATGATCGACATGGCTGCAATGGTAATCATTTCATTTTTATGAAGTTCATCCTCATTCCAGCTAGCTTTTCTCACGGTTAATTTGTAGACATCGATGAATGTTCCAGTGGTATTGATCTGTGTGAATACAACTGTACCAACAGCATTGGATCGTACATATGCAGCTGTGATACTGGCTATCGACTGAATGCAGATGGATTCCAATGTGATGGTTAGTTATTAATTTATCTATGTATTCTTGCAAGCCAAATCCTCACACTCCTAAGCATTCTGGATCGAGAAACGTTACTTTTGCCGAGTGTGATTACATTGCTATGGAATAATTCTTCAGATATCAATGAGTGCCATGAGAGGAGAGATGGATGTCGTCAAGAGTGTATAAACACTAACGGATCTTACTACTGTGCTTGTAGGCCAGGCTATAGACTACTCGCTGATGGCTACACATGTATAGGTAAGCTAGAGCCATTCTAGATCTATGCCAGCCCATCACAGATAACCATATGATTTTTCAGACATTGATGAGTGCAGTGAGGGAAGTCACAGGTGTAGCCAGATCTGCCATAACAGCATTGGTTCGTATGCCTGTAGCTGTGACAGTGGCTATCAACTCGACAGAGATGGACTGACATGCAATGGTATTCTCATTTGAAAAGATTTCGTGATTCTTTTGATCCCTTGTCACAATATTATTTTAGACATCAATGAGTGTACTGAAGAGACTGATGAATGTGAGGAGCATTGCTATAATTCAATTGGTGGCTACTATTGCAACTGTACTGGGCCTGGCTACCGGCTTCATAGTGATGGCAATGCTTGTGAAAGTAAGTACACTAAGTATAAAATTCTTCGAGCCAGTTTAACTTTGGTATATAATACATGCTTATAGATATTAATGAATGTACTGAGGATGTTGATGACTGTGCTCAGATCTGTACAGACACTGATGGGAGTTATGTCTGTTCCTGTGCTCCCGGCTATCTACTGACAAATGACAGTCGAGGGTGTGATGGTATGCCAATCCAGCAGTAGCACATTTGATTTTTAGTTACTCAACTTTTTATCAATCACATAGATATCGATGAATGTTCTATTGATTCACACCTTTGTGCTCACAACTGTACTAACTTCATTGGATCGTACTTGTGCAGCTGTGAGACAGGCTATCGACTGAATGAAGATGGATTCCAGTGTGATGGTGAGAACTAGTTGTATCAAAAAGGGATGAAAATCAATGCAATCTATGTTAATATCTAGATATTGATGAATGCTATGAGGAGACAGATGGTTGTCAGCAAGTGTGCATCAACACCAATGGATCCTACTACTGTGTTTGTAGAATCGGCTACAGGCTGACTTTTGATGAATACAGCTGTGAAGGTAGCTAAGCTTAGATATAGCTAATTATTATAGGCATGCTTAAAGTGTTATCACATGATAATTTCAGACATTGATGAGTGCAGTGAAGGGAGCCACAGGTGTGAGCAGAACTGCCACAATGCTGTTGGATCTTACGCCTGTAGCTGTGACATTGGGTATCGTCTTAATGAGGATGGGCTCACATGCACTGGTATTTTGAAAGAAAACTTAGCTACGTACTTTCCAAATTAATTTTGATTGCCATCTAAAACAGATATTGACGAGTGTGCTGAAGGAATTGAAGAATGCGAGGAGCACTGTTACAACACAATTGGCAGTTATGTCTGCAACTGTACTGGACCCAGCTATCGACTTCACACAGATGGAATCTCTTGTGAAAGTAAGTCATCATACACAGATTTAAATTAGTTGCCTAGCTTGGTGCAGATCGATTCCCTTGAAATAGCAAGTGATCTGTATTCCATTACACAGATGTTGATGAATGTGCTGAAGACAGAGATGGCTGTGCTCAGATCTGTACAGACACTGATGGCAGCTATTTCTGCTCCTGTGAGGCTGGCTATGACTTAGCAGAAGATCAACATGGCTGTGTTGGTGAGATAGTAATTAAATACACATGCATGCTAGCAGTAGCTAGCTCACCAACCTTGTTTTAGATATCAATGAATGCTACACTGGTGTGGATCTATGTGAATACAACTGCACCAACACCGTTGGGTCATATGCGTGTAGTTGTGACATCGGCTTTCAACTCAATGAAGATGGACTGCATTGTGATGGTCAGACAAAGCTTTCTCTTGAGCATACTATACTAGCTACTAATAAATTTCTACTCTCAGATATTGATGAGTGCTATGAGAGGACAGATGAATGTGAACATGAGTGTGTCAACACCAATGGGTCATACACATGTGCTTGTAGGACTGGATACAGACTGCTCACGTCAGATGAATACAGCTGCACTGGTAAATGGTCACGGTTTCCGATTCTAGAATCAACATTTGAGTTAATTAATGCATTCCCAATTCTAGATATTGATGAGTGTACAGAAGAAAGTCACGAATGTGAACAGATCTGTCACAATAGTGTTGGTTCTTATGCGTGTAGCTGCCACATTGGCTATCGTTTGGATGGAGATGGATTATCATGCAATGGTACAACTGATCTGGCTCTCTGATAATAATATGTGATCAATTCTTGAAATAATTTTACTGGCAGATATCAATGAGTGTGAGGAAGGAATTGATGAATGTGAAGAACACTGCTACAATTCAATTGGAAGCTACTTTTGTAACTGCACTGGACCAGGCTATCGGCTTCACAGTGACGGAAACACTTGTGAAAGTAAGTCAGTTCAATAATCATTATCGTGATCACTACTAACCGCCAAAAATATTTTGTATTTTACAGATGTCGATGAGTGTGCTGAGGGCATTGATGACTGTGCTCAGATCTGTACAGACACTGATGGGAGTTATGTGTGTTCCTGTGCTCCTGGCTATCTACTGACAAATGACAGTCGAGGGTGTGATGGTATGTCAACATTGCTACATTACATTGTGTATCAAATATTTATTTTTTGTATGTGTATACAGACATAGATGAATGCTTCGACGGTATTGACCTTTGTGATCACAACTGCACCAACAGCATTGGATCATACATATGCAGCTGTGACATTGGCTATCGATTGAATGTAGATGGATTCCAATGTGATGGTAAGGACTAACCAAGTATTTCCTTACTACTAGATATCTAGCCCTTCCGAACCTAAAATTATTTCACATCACGTATACATATTCTCATAATAATACTTTTTCTATGATCATAGATATCAATGAATGCCGTGAGGAGAGAGATGTTTGTCATCAAGAGTGTGTCAACACCGATGGATCTTACCACTGTGATTGTAGATCTGGCTACAGGCTTACTGTGGATCAAATCTCTTGCAATGGTATAATATTATGTTGCCAGTACAATCATTTCTTCATCTTTAAGAATCAAATCTTGAATTTCAGACATTGATGAGTGCAGTGAAGAGACTGACAGATGTAACCAAAACTGCCACAATGCTGTTGGTTCATACGCCTGCAGCTGCTACAGAGGATATCGTCTCATACAAGACAGAGTCACTTGCATCGGTATAGCTTACACTCAATTTACACTAACTCATAACCATGGTAAAATATTATTATTATTATCTTCCAGACATTAATGAGTGTTCTGAGGGAACTGACGTCTGTGATCATAACTGCCATAACTCAGCTGGAAGCTACTATTGTAGCTGTAATGTAGGCTATAGACTTCACCATGATGACACCACATGCAACAGTAAGTTAATAAGAAGCCAAATTGATTGATGTTGATGACATTATCTTCTTTATACATAACACTCATACAGATATTGATGAATGCGCTGAAGGCACAGATGGCTGTGTTCATACTTGTACAGACACCAAGGGTAGCTATGAATGCTCTTGTGACACTGGCTATAGGCTAGCAAATGATAGTCATGGATGCGATGGTGGGTTACCCAAAATCTATCAAGGAAATACCTGAGTACATGTATCAAAAACTACATAGATATCGATGAATGCCAGGAGAATATAAGTGGCTGCAGTCAAGTATGCTCAAATGTCATTGGGTCTTATGTATGTTCCTGCTATGATGGATATAGACTCACTTCTGACAGACACAGTTGCATAGGTATGATACGTAAACTAGATTGGAATTAATTTTAAGTACGAATATTCACACATGCTTCACAATATTATTAGATATTGATGAATGTAGCGAGGACATCAGTGAATGTGCTCAGCTCTGTCACAACGCTATTGGATCGTACTCTTGTAGCTGTGACATTGGCTATCACCTTGGAAGCAATAATCATTCTTGCGAAGGTATGCATATTAATATAATATACACTACATGTGCTATGCTTGAATAATTTCAATTCATATCTAGATTTGGATGAGTGCTTATTGAGCACTGATGACTGTATGCAGACATGCAATAACACCATTGGATCATTTGAGTGTGGCTGTTTTCTCGGCTATGAGCTCAACAATGACAGCACAACTTGTAGAGGTGTGTCAGTATTTTAGTACCACTCATGACTTATAAGAAAGGCTTGTTCTTAAAATGAGATAACTTTCTGTAGATATTGATGAGTGTCTTGAAGGAACACATGAGTGTGCCCAAAACTGCCATAATACCATAGGGTCGTACACCTGCAGCTGTAACAGTGGATACGTCATCGACGTAGATGAGAGAACTTGTGACGGTAAGTTACGTACGACGACATGTTATTGTACAGGTATATAACAGCTGCATACGTCATAAGGTCATAAATAATTAATGCAATATGAGAGGTTTAGTTTTCATGATTCTTTTCGAAATTGATGCCATCCTTCTCAGATGTCAACGAGTGTAGTGACGGTGTTCACATTTGTCAGCAAATCTGCAACAACACTCACGGTGCCCATCACTGCCTCTGCCACAATGGCTACAGGCTCAGCAATGATGGCTATGCATGCAAAGGTTAGCACAATAATTATCACCACAACAACATTACAGTATGTTATGCTGGGGATAATATTAATATGTGCTAGATGTGAACGAGTGTAGGGAAGAGGTTGATGAGTGCGATCAAGACTGTAAGAACACGGTTGGTTCATACGTCTGTGGCTGTTCTAGTGGGTTCCTTCTAGACCCTAATGGAAAGTCTTGCAATGGTAAGCTGCCACAAGTCACACCACTTAGCTCGTCCCCAGGCCACTCCCATTGAAAATGTGGGAGTGGTATGGGGACAAGGCTACCACCACTATTAAAATCTGAGAGAAATACTTGTATAAATCTTTTTAACTTGTTTTAATTAGATACTGATGAATGTGCTGAAGGTGATCATGAATGTCAGCATATCTGCAACAATACCCAAGGATCATTTCATTGCTCGTGCTTTGATGGCTACCAGCTGAACAATGACAGCAGTACATGCTCCGGTAAGCCTACAAGCCCCTATGATCATCATAATAATTAGTATTATTCAAATTTAGACATTGACGAGTGTGCCACTGGAGTGGATGAATGCGATCAACACTGTCACAATAGCATTGGCTCCTACACATGTTCCTGCAATGATACATACACTCTTAATGCAGATGGATTCCACTGTGACGGTATAGCTATACCCTAGCTACTGAATAAATAGTCTTGCCTTTTATATCCTTTTTTCCGGTAATATTCAGTAATTTAAAACCGTAGATTGGGATATTTTCACCGGTAAAATATTTTGCATGCAAATTTTTCGAGTAGTCTAAATTTCGTCGCCATACTGTAGCAACCAAAATAGGTATAGGTCAACGTACGTTACATAAACATTAATATTTTGCGTGTTTAATTTTTGTCGGAAAAGGTCATCGACGAAAATTTTTTAATGACGAAAATTTCACGATCTACGGTAATATAGGAAGGCTATCTGAGTGTGTGGTTAGGTAACTAAACCCTACACTCCTTTGTAATGTGAGTATAAATATTATGCAAATTTAACGCTATTCATTGATGCATAGATATCGATGAGTGTGTGGATGGAGCCATCGGGTCAGAAATGTGCCTGGGGCTGTGCGTGAATGATCCAGGATCATTTCATTGCAGCTGCTACACTGGATACACCCTGAACCCTGATATGGTATCATGCTCCGGTACGGTCATCACTAAGAAACCGGATCATTTTTAATTTGAGCAGAACATTAAATTTTAATTATTCTTGATGTTATAGATCTGGACGAGTGTGCTACAGGAGTTGCCAAGTGTGACCAGATATGTATAAATACTGTGGGATCACACTTTTGCCATTGTGAGCAGGGATATGTACTGAATACGGATGGATATCACTGTGATGGTATAATATCATTTAATTTTTAAAACAAAAATATTTAATGATACAGGGAAGTGATATTATCTAATACTGTTCCCTTATTCCTTCTACTATGTCAGAGATTGATGAGTGTTCCTTTGGCATCCACAATTGTATGCACGTGTGTGAAAATCTGAACGGATCGTTTGCTTGTGCGTGTCTGACTGGGTTTATATTGAATCCCGATGGCTACACATGCCGAGGTATTAATTGAGTTCTACACAAAATATCAAAGCAAATTTAATTATCTTTTCATGGAGTAGATATTAATGAATGTGAGACTAGTGATGGTGATGTATGTCAGCAGCTCTGTATCAATAATGATGGCTCCTTTGCCTGTGGCTGTGAACCACACTATGTCTTGATAAACGACCGTACCACCTGTCATGGTAAGGATAATAACTCTCGATTAATATTTGTTCTAGTGCTATCTAATTCCTTTAGTGGAGCTGCCACACATTTCATCACTTTATATAATTTCTGTACGCAGGTCCACTTAACATTTCAGTTAATAGCTCAAGTTCGAGGAGTTTGATTGTTAGCTGGGACCCCCTAGATGATCTAGACCAAGAACATGGAAGCATACTCTCGTACACCATCTCGTGTGGTGCTTTTACCACTGCCTCAGAAGAAGCAGTGGATGTACTATTCGATAGACTTCTTCCCTACACTACATACAATTGCTGCATCTCCATAGCCACAACTGAATTCAACAGCTCAGCAGCATGCCAGGAAGGAGTTACACTCGAAGAAGGTATGATAAATATCATACTAATACATAATAGCTCACCCACGCACTGTTCTGCATGGTGGAAAATGGACTCCTGTTGCAATACGTGGTCGGTGTAGAGAACACTAATTTCACACTTGTGATATAGGGTCATAATTATTGTGACGCATTTGTGGTTTGTATTATTTGTACGTACTTCTCTTCAGTTCCAGGGACTCCACCAACAATCACTACCTTCAACGTCAGCAGTCCATACTTTGCGCTAGTGGAGTGGGATCCACCCAGCACTCCCAATGGACTCATCACTCACTACAATCTCTACGTAGACTACGAAAATGGAACTAACGATACATTCACTATAGAGGGTCAGGTCACTATGTGGAATATCACAGAATTGCTGCCCTATCAGTTTATCAGTGTTGAGCTGTCTGCCAATACAAGTGTTGGAGAGGGTCCGCGATGTCCTCGAGTGACTGACCAGACTGCACAAAGCGGTAAGCAGAGAAGCAGTGAGGCAGGGCAGATAAGTTGTATCTCAGGCCCATCCCTTCCCTACGTGTAGCACAATATTTGGCTAATTGCATGAAAGCTGAGTATAATGTGCTTGAGATGTGTTTGCTTGCTTATTATGCACTAGCTAATTCTGCTTCAATTAACACATGTCTACACGTTGTAATTTTTGAATTTCAGTTCCATCAGAGGTGAGCAATGTCAGGATCAGCATCATCTCCAACTCAAGTATTCTAGTGCAATGGGATCCTCCAGCACATCCGAATGGGATATTAACTCATTATGATGTCATCGTGTTTAACATCCTCACAAACTTCAGTGAATCAGCACAAATCAGTGTCTCAGAAACTCAAGAAATGATAGTCACTGCAATGGGTACGTTATGATTATTACACAGAGCATATCCTTTGATTTCAATCAACCCCATATTGTCATTCAGAGCCATTTGTTGCTTACACTGTACGAGTGTTTGCGTCAACGGAGGCTGGTAGAGGGAGAGCAGCTGAATTCTTAGTCTTCACGCAACATGGAGGTAAGTTAGATTTTCTATTTATTACAAATAACTCTGACAGAGACTCGGAGATCTAGAGGGGGGAGAGGGAGAGGGAGAGAGATCTAGAGAGAGGAGGGAGGGAGAGAGAGAGAGGGAGGGAGGGACGGAGGGAGGGAGAGGGAGAGGGTCAATCAATCTTTGGTCATGCAGTGCCGGCTGTTCCAACTCTGACTGCTGTGGAGAGAATCAGCGGACAAATAGCGAGAATAGTGTGGATTCCCTTATCTCCAGATGAAGCTAGAGGACTCCTGACTCTACTGGAAGTAGACTACTATGAAAAGCCACACAGTGTATCAAGCTGTACCTCCTTTGATCCATTGGATAGCAGGGTTGTTCATATCGAAGAGAACTTATTTGAACAGACCACTGCTAACATAACTGGCCTCGTGCCAAAAAATGAGTACTGTGTAGCCATCCAGGTCAGCACTAGCGCAGGTGACAGTGGATTCAGCAATATCCTGAAGCTCCCACGTAAGCCACCATAAGAATTATAATTTACACAAAAAGTCATTAATCACACTATTAGTGCTTTCCTGCAGCTATGCTTTAGATTCAGTTTGGTATTGTATATTATACCCAGTGCATTGAGCTACAAATTTAATAGTATCTACTCACGCACATTCACACCTATTATACAGTGCCCAGAGGAATTCCATTTCAAATCAGATTCTACATTTCAGATTCAGATTGCTCACATTATGTGGTGAGTCTAAAATTGAAATCCGAACTTGGTATAAATTGTTCACTTAATCCTGTATAAATTTCTGTGATTTTTACAGAAAGAGAATCCCATTGGGAAGGCTGCAGACATAGCGCAAGCCATCAGTGAGCAGATTGCTCAAATATGCAACTGTGAGTATTCTGAAAATTTCGTCAACAATGGACAATTCTTCTGTAGTGATTCTAGAAAACTAATCATCTATCAAGCTCAATTCCTGACCACTGATGGAAAAACCGTTGAGAAGATTCGGAACATAACCCAAAAGTGGGTACTCACAAAGCCATCTATATCCATCAAGGGTCAACGTCACGAGCTTGATCCTTACTGTTCAATAGTGATACGGGAAATTGGTGACCTTTCATGTGACCCTACCGTATCCACTCTACAGTTGAGTAGTGGCAGTGGTGGACATTTGGTGGGCTACTTTGTCGGAATAGTACTGGTACTATTAGCAGTTGTTGGGGCAATCATTACAGCAATGATAATAGCATTCTATACCGTGAGGAGACACAGAGCAAAGAAAGTAGCAGAATCCAATGTTACAAGGTATGAAAATTAAAGCTTTATGCTCATACCCGCACTTAAATGATTATAATTATTTCTTTCAGATTTGAAGATAGCATGCATACTGTTGTATTCGATAATCCACTCTACTGTGAGCCAGATGTAGCCTCCTCCCTGAATGACGATGCCATAAAGTCCAAGAACATATATGACGTGACGGACACAGATCAGCTAATAATTGACACTAATAATAATTAACTTTGTGGTATATATTTTATGCAAAACTTTATGTATTGTTCAGTTACTTGTATCTGATGGTATTTGGACTCTGCATATGTGCTATCTTTGGAACCTTTAATAAATTAGAACCATGCCAATTCCTGGATTTTGCACTTCTACATAATCAGCTCCACCCATCACATGATCACATGCAGGTGTAAAAAGCCTTCCCACTTAGATACGGTAGGCGAAAACTTACAACTATTTCACCAATAAAAAGAAGGTGAATATTTGCATCTTTGCACCGGGGTGTGTGTAATGATCAAGAAGGAAGCACAGTTGCATGGCTTTAGCTAGCTAATCGGTGGTTGTATAAAACTGAAAATCAGAACAATACATCTCATTCTAGACAGATAAGCCAGAGCTCATCATATCCACCACTGTTCAATTCGACCATTCAATTATTCGTGATGAAGCAAATCTTTGCTGTTCTAGTTCTCTTTGCTGCATCGATGCAGCTGGTCAATGGTATGCAGAACCTTGACCTGAAATATCCTTTCTCCAACTATCTCGATGATACATTCAAGCTTTATTGGGATTTTGACATGAAGCAGCAAAAAATCGACTTTGCTGTGAACGTAAGTACCAACGGATGGATTGGTTTTGGTATCTCTCCAACTGGAAGAATGCTCCATTCTGACATTGTGGTGGGGTGGGTGAACAGTGATGGAACAGCTCAATTTCATGTGAGTTGAAACACCTATTGTTGTACTTTTTTGTGATTTATCCTCGTTTTAATTGTTTCTCTCTCTCACTCATTTGTACTGGGACTTGCAGGACCGTTATGCTAGCATTGCTCATATTCTACCTCCAATTGACGAGAGTCAGGATTGGACTCTGGTCAACACCTATCAGAAGAATGGACAAACAGTCATGGAATTCACTAGACCTCTCGTTACCTGCGATGACAAGGACGTAGACATCAAGGTATACCATACGTAGTAAAAGTACCTTCCTTCATTTTGGATTCAATGATGTTGTTTATAACTTTCTTACAGCCGGGAGTCACCCACATGATATTTGCCTATCACTCCCTTGGACCAACCGATAAGGTGACCCTCGACAGTCTAGTACCACAGGGATTGGGATCTATTAGCTTTAACCTCATCCCAAATGGAAATGAAGAGATATTCAATGTAAGTTCAGGTAGCTATATAGCAAAATAAGTTATCCTAAATAACTCAACTTTTCTGTCACTACAGCAAATCAAGCAAAAGAAATGTGGGAAAACAGAGCTTTAATCGAGGACTAACTGTGTGTCATGAACTAAAAGAAAACTGCTGCTACTTATGCTCTATAGCTATCACTTAGCTAATAGAATAACTATATTTTATGCCATGAAATGACTTACAGTGAAGACTAGGCAAATAATTTCAAAATTAATTGAAATTATTAAGTTTGTGGCTATGTCATTAAGGAGCTCGAGGGTGCATGCATATAAGCGATAGATCCAAGAATTAATGTTAATCAGAGAAAGCACGAGATGTAGCCACAACAATGTATCCAGCAGTGATGAAATATTTCTTTCATTAAGCTGTAGCTACTAGTGTAAATGGATCTGAATCCATATTATAGCTAGTGTCAATTAAGTTTGAGTATCAGCCAATAAGAAGGGCCTTCAACTAACTATTGTTAGGGATACACATCTGGGCTTTATTTAATTACTGCTTATATGAACTCTTGATAGGGGCTATTATATAATATATGCATGGATGTTTTCATCTTCAATCTCTATAGCCAGCTCAGTGAGCAAGATTATGCATGCACTGCAGCAGGTGAGCTCAGTGACTTCATTAGCTGTACAGTGCTGTTGATCTAAGCTACTACCATGCATTCAGACTGGCCCGTTGAGTATTCAGCCTATTTATTCTCTCAGGCTGTTAGTGCCCCCCACCACCCTAGCTACCATCCCATGCCTGAAGCCTAGCTATTACTGCTACCACACATGCTGGAGAATAAAAACACTGACTGATTCTCCCTGTCTATTTTAGTTGGTTTACTATGAGTTCCAATGGGTGGAGGCTTAACTGAACACAAGTATACCTTATCTGCTACAGCCTTCATGTTCAAGTACATGCATGTATACTGTAGCTAGCAGGCAAGACCATGCAGGACTACCTGCATGAGAACAAAATTTAATATGCAACAGCACTATCTCAATATCTTGGTTTAATAAGTGATTCACTGTTGGTAGATATAAGATTGTGCATTCAGTACTGCTACAGTGTTTGAACATTTTGGTTGTGTCTTATAATACCCAATCGATTTTCTCTCTCTGTCTCTCTCTCTTTCTCTGAGTCACTCTCTCTGTCATCTTCTCTAGAGAACTATATATAGTACTCACTAATGATCTAATTTTCTGGTGTAAATTTAGTTGACCAGCAAAAACAACAAATAGCTATGTCTCATGGGAGTGGAAATGTAAATGTTTCTCTGTTTTCATTGACCATTTCCACAAATTACCAAAACATGTAGCACTGATATCCATACTTTTGATAATTTAATGTGCAAAATCTTCCCATTAGGATTCAGGAGCGAAAAACTGCTAACGACTTCCCCACAAAAGAAGCTGAATATTTTCATCTTTGCACAATAATAGTACAAATCAAAACATATCACGTGTTAAGGGGGTAATTACTATTATCTTGTGCTTTTGCGTGCAGCTATAAAAATCCTTGGCTAATTTAGAAACTCTTCTTATTCCAAAATCCAACTCTGAGTTGATTCTACAACTTCAATTCAAACCATCTCATCAGTAGCCATGAAGCAAGCCACAGCTGTCCTCTTTCTCTTTGCCACGGCCATGCATATGGCCTCAGCTGCTATGCAGAATTTTGACCAGAAGTACCCCTACGTCACAAATCTCGATGAAGGCTTCAAGCTCTACTGGAAGTATGACCTCGAGCAGCAGACGATTGACTTTGGCTGCAACATCAGCACAAAGGGATGGTTCGGTTTTGGCATCTCTCCTGATGGTAAGATGCTTTACTCTGACATTGTCGTGGGATGGGTGAACAGTGATGGATCTGCTCACTTTCATGTAAGCAATAGCAGTGACACTTTTTTTTCACCCAAGTTGCATGTTATAGCACCGTAACTTTGCTATCGTACCTAGGCAATGAGGCAATGATCATAGCTACTTATTGTTTGTCAGCATTGACTCCTGATAATGATTGTTCTTTATTTTCCATCTGCACAGGACCGCTTTGCTGCCATTGCTCACATTCTTCCCCCGATTGACGATAGTCAGGACTGGTACATGGTGAATAGTGACCAGCAGAATGGCTACACTACTATGGAGGTCACTAGGCAGCTGGTCACTTGTGACAGTAAGGACGTCCCTATCAAGGTAAAATCAATATTCACTATTTTCTTTTGATGGAAGCTGATGTTGCTATAATAATATTATTATACAGGCTGGTCTCTCTCATATCGTGTTTGCATACCACTCCAAAGGACCTAACTACGTGACGAGCCTTGATAGCCTGGTCCCAGAGCACTTGGGAGCAATCAGTGTCAACCTCATTCCTGGGACTGGAAGTGAAGTGAAAAAAGTGAGTTGAACTAGTAAATAATCATTTATTACTCATTTCGCTATTATGCATCGTACATTACAGCAATTCAAGAAAGCGAAAGCAGAGCTGTAAAAGCCATCAAACTTCACACACACTCTTATTAGCTAGCGATGCTATAGCTCTATTATAATAACATGCATTAACTGCATCATTATTATCATGCTTGAAGTGTTTATGAAGGTACTAATGCACGAATAAAATTAGCTATGTGCACGCTACTTGCATGTCCCTTTGAGAACACTATGGAATAGTATCAATAGTGGGTAGAACTTCAGCCTAGGTACAAAATGAGAAATTTTATAATCATTAAAGAACATAATATGACCATAATAGCTATTATTATTATGACTAATGTTAATTAAGTTAACGTGATATGCATGTATTCACATACTGGTATTGCTACTCTGTTTAATATTAGTCATCTTCTATGGATACAATTCCATATGTTGTTGCACCATCTGTGGGACTACTCAACAGCTGCTGACGATCAGAGTCAGAGCTCTGTCTAAAGCATGACGAGCAACAAGACTTAAATTGTTGAGAAATTGATTGTGAGGAGTTAGGCCAATTACATGTATAACCAGGACAAAATTTAGAACGAGCTTTCTGAAAAATCTTCAGAGAGACAAAGACAATAAACACCAAGAAAGGAAGTAAAAGCATTACATCGAACGTAATCACAAATGGTGCCTGATATTGAAATCCAGGATAGGAGGAGATGAGATGACAGATCAGTCCAAAGTGAGCTAAGAGAAGCGCATCCAGAACGTTCATGTACATCCTTTTGTAAGGCCTGCATATGGCAATCACCAGCGCAGTAAGAACAAAAACAACACTTCTTCCAAGATAGGGGTCATTATTTGAGATGTAGGCAACACTTAAAATTGAGTTTGCTACAAATATCAAAGGTCGTACGATAAAATAGAGTGCTGCAAAGCTTCTCATGTCTTTGCCGTGATCTCTGTAGCAGCCATTGAATTTTTCAACAAAATAATCGAGGAAAATAGCAAAGCGAGTACTGCACCTAGATAGGCAGTCCCGAAATCCTTTAACAGGATGGACTAATAAGATAATAGACGGTAAAATGTTGAAAATACAGACTATGAGCATTGCTGGAACGGCAAAAAGGAGATGCTGAGAGCTAGTGTATTTCAAAGTGAGGTCAACATTGGTGACCCAATACTTTTCTACAATTTTTCCAAGGTTGTTGTAATCGAGGTTCCGAATCGTCTGAAAGCTCCAAAAAAGATCAGTTTGATAAAGGACCTTGCTGAACGACAAAAGAAAGAATGAAACGAACACATTAGTTATGTCAATGTGGTAATAATCTTCTTCATTATTAGTCTTCCTGGTATTCCATTTCCTCCTTAAGTAATGAAAACATTTGCGAAACGGTCTCCATATCCACACTATAGACGAAAAATTGCTATGCAAACTGATGCATATCCACGTGAAAACTATCAAAAACATGGGATAGAAAACTGAGATGTAACCAAGCAAGACTACATGAAAGGGTTTCAGACTGCTGCTTATGCAAAATGGAGGCACTAATAAGTGGAAAAACTGAAGATTCCACACATCGTAAAGTGTTAGGATGATCTTACGAAATATTTCGGACTCTTTATTCAGTATGAACATCTGACGACTGACGTTGAAATCCTCTCCATCAAACGCAAAGTTCCACCACAGGGGCACTAGCTGGCTGAACAGGATATAGCATGTCATAGGGGCTGTGGTGATATTGAACTCAAAAATAAGAATTAGGAGATAAAATATCGTGACGGGTACAAACTCAAGAAAAATGTACAGTGGTATCCCGTACCAAACACCAGTGCAGTTTGAACACACTATGAGAAAACCTATTGACGTCACTGCTGGTCCAAATCCATCCTTACACTCGCTGCATACCCTCCCTTTTCTGTTTAGTGGTCCACACATGTAGTCATTTAGCTTGGAGACATTGTCTGGAAGCTCAATATACCAGATATTGTTCCTAGTCTTTTGAACGGTGAAGCCGTCCGATTGAAAATAAGGGCATGGCGAAAGAGAGATGAGTTCCAATGCTTCATCGTACGTTGCACAGTAGCCCACCCTCAAGTGCGTTCGGTTATCGAAAAATTGAACGGCATAGTAGATGTCGTGATTACACATCTGCTTTTCTGAGTCAAAATAGGACCAAGGAGGACAACGATGGTTGGATGGGCTAGTCAATTGTTGTTCCGAGTTGATAAATTGACCGTCAGGGTGATGGTAAACAGAAATAGGCCCACTTGTACCATTACTCAGTGTTGTGAGTAAGAAAAGCAGCAAGACGGTAGAAATGGCTAGTTTCTTCATCACTCTTTTGCAAGCTAGTGGTGTCCTCCGAAACCGGTGATGTTTTGTAGAATTTCTTCCTAATTATTAGGTAGTCGCTTAGCTCCAGTTTGTCTTCAAAGTAGTTACCTACCTACTATAGTCACAGTAGTGATTCACAGAATTAAGCTTCTTATAGCTATATACTCACTAAATCTTACGCTTTTAATGTGTGTATACTACCAAAAACGACACGAACCCGGTTGCTATAAACTAAAACGTGTATTTTGAAGCCTTATAGCATGTACTATGCAGGAAGCTAATGTACTCATCACGGAACTATGATATTATTTGAAAAGCTAACTGTTAAAGTTTTCATTACGCTTTCATAACCTATACACATGGATAATGTTGTTTGCACAAATATATATCAAATCACATCAAAGGGATCGACTGGCATGTTACTAAACGCATGTAAAATTTCACTTACTTGACCAACGTATGACATTGTGACCAACTATGAGGAAAGGGACCATTTGGGACTTCGTGTTTGTCATATGTAGCTTGTACTATATAGTATGCATAGAGTATAATGTATATTCTGTAGGTGTATCCGGTGTATGTTAATGTCAATACGCTGACTCACTACTATACATTTTGTAGAAAGCAAGTTGGACATTGTCATGATAAAAATTGATCTTGTTTCATACTAACATGAGTGGTCCCTTTTGTCATAGCAGGTCACAAATGTGCATAATATGATTCTATCGATCAGCTATAGTCAAACTTAAAAATTTTATTGCTTCATAGTCCCATAACTAGCAGAGGTGGAATCAATTAGTGGCTGTTCAATATCAAGATCATTGTGCATAGGTGATATAATGTTATGTATCACTCGAATTTTGATGAGCAGAAACGTCTTGCACTTTCTAAGAAATTGTTCAAAGCAACTAGTTTTCACAATCTTCTTGAAAGCTCCAATAATGAAAAATAGCACAAAACAAACTAAAGGAAGTACAATTATTGCTATGCTTGTGTAAACAAATTTATCTGTGTCTTGAAAACCAGGGTAAGAAGATATCAGGTGGCATAAGATAGCAAGATGGGCCAATAGTAGAGAATCCAATACATTCATGTACATTTTCTTGTAAGGTCGGCATAAAGCTATCATCAGAGAGGAGGCTATAAACACAACACTTCTTGGAAAGTATGGATCGTTGTTTGAAATTATAAGTACCGGTATGCTTACTACTGCTCCAACAATGAAAGATAGTGGCCTTAATATGAAATAAAGGCCAGCAAAGCTGCGCATATCCCTTCCTCCATCCAAACCATTCCTGTAACAACCATAGAATTTCTCAACAAAGGTATTTAGTACCAATCCATCGAGCCGGCATTTTGATAGAAACTTTCGAAATAGTCTGAATGGATATAGCAAAAGTACCATACTTGGAAAAATGTTAAATATACAACACAAGAGTAAGGCAGGAATTCCAAAAAGGAGATGTTCACGACTTCCATACTCCACGTTTAAATCAATATTGGTCACAAACTTTCTTTCTCTGGAGGCATCACAGCAAATCAACCAAATTGTCTGATATGTAAAGAAAATCACCGTTTGATACAGAACCTTGCTGAATGAAAGGAGAAAGAATGTAGAAAATACATCAATGATGTCACTGGTTTTACTCCATTTTCTTCGCAGTCGAATAAAGCATCTATGCATCGATCTCCAAAGCCAAACTAGTGGCTTAAAGTTACGATCATGGAGTTTTATCAAGAGCCAAGTGAGAAGTATCAAAACCATTGGGTAGAATATCGAGAAGTAACCAAGTAAGGCAATGTATAATGGCTTTAATTTGCTACTGATACAAAATGGGGGCATTAGAAAATAGTCTATAGTCTAGCCTTGTTATAAACTAAGTAACTGTTGCATTTTGTATAGACAATTATAAGCATTTTTGCAAGTTGCAATTGTATTCCTACAATGTAATTGTCCATATCATGTCAAGGTCATGTTATCATAACGATACATTTTATGAGAGTTGCATTCTTGGGATTCACGTTAGCTAATGTCGATATCATATTAGCCATAATATTAAATATCGATCCCTATGCAGGCTAATTAACATCGTAATGTAGCTAGCATGACATTAATATTGACCTATTCACAGCTAGCTACACCTGTACAATGTCATGTGACTTGGGCCAGAACATCAGTTAATATGGAGCTTAGATCTGAGTAGAGAGGTCTTGGCACCAAGTTATCTCCCCAGCATTATTTACCACTGGGCCAGGCTGGTTGCAATTGATATAGATAGTCTTTCAGAATCTGATCCAATTTGTCTGCAAAGTAGTTGGAAAATGGATAGCTATAGTTATACTATAATTATTATTAGCGTTGCAGCAGTGATTCATAGAAGCTACACATTATTATAGCTGCAGGAAATCCTATGCTTACAGCATGTGCACTTATTATCATAATATAGTAGCCGTTTGCTAAGTTGAAACACATATTTGAAACCTTACAGTGTATATTAAACGGAAAGTTATCATGGAACTGCATGCTTGTACACACTAGAGTAGTGTATATAATCCACTAAAGGTAAACTTAAGTGTATAATATTATTATAATCTAAAAAACTAGCTGCTATGTTATACCGGTAGTTTTGTAAACTATAAACATGGATGGTGTTGTATACACGGTATAATCAATTCACATCAAAGAGATTGTCACGCTAATAACAGGAATGAATGCATGATGAATAAACCCTATGTAAGTAAAGATCAAAACAGATTCGTTTACTTAATGGCCTACATGTACGGAAGTCCACGTACTCACGAACCATCATGATGTAGCTATAGTAAATACACAATCCAGTATACCACTGAAGTTAGCTCGGGTTCATGATAAAGTGGCATTTTCTGTTGGTAACCTTACATAATATGCATCAAAGAAAAAAAAGCACAATTTTATCAAATCAAGACATATTATTAAGGTTTCAAGAATGGCTTCACACTATAACAAGGATGTTGGCTTCAATCCTTATGTTTTTACCAGGAACAAACTAGCCATTGAATAATAAACCAGTGGCTCTGTTTCTTCATAGGACTCAAGGACCTAATAATAAGCTTTCTGGTAAACTTGATTTCATTATACCGTATAGCGGGTACATTTGGCGAGCATTAAATTTGGCGAGCATTAAATTTGGCGAATCACTCCCTTAAAGATATTGGCGAATTTTAAATTTGGCAACTTGAGAAATTGTGAGCGCAAGCGCATGACACGTAAACAAGTGATGTAATATGCATGGATCGGCTGGCCGGCCGGCCACTCCATTCGCCGAGCTAGCTAGCAGTGTCAGATCGAGAGTTGTGTTCTAGGCCACCATATTTACAAGAACATTTGGAGCCCATCTGTTGGAGAAGAGTTAGATTGCAGGTGTGAGCCAACAAATACCGAGGATCCATATGCTGTCGCTGTAGTACGTAGAAGCACTGAGGTTGGCCACGTCCCCCGAAAGATATCGGATAACGTGTTCACTTTTCTTCAGACAAAAGGGCACTATAATAATGACGAAGGTAGCGTCGGATGTTTAACCTGAAAGAACTTAAGCAGTGACATTGATTCCTGACAAACAATTCTGTTATACACCAAGGTTGCGAGCAATCAATCTAATTTTGCTGAATTCGCACTGCTCTCGTTCACATGCGCATGCGCACACGTAGTCATTACGTCATAAAAAATATGTTATTTAAATATTGGCGAGTTTTAATTTGGCGATTTTCTTCAAAATTCGCCAAATCGCCAAATTAAAAACCTCGCCAAAGTTTCCCGCTATACGGTAATTATTATAATACATGTGTTGGGCATGCCGTTGCTGTGGAGAGCGTATTGATAGCTAGATCTATTTTTGTGTTTTGATCCTAGACTATAATATCCTCCATATTAGGCCTGAGCTAATTATTCACTTAAATTTACCTATTATTCAAATATTTTATTCACAAATTTGCTCCCTATTATTCAACAACATGTCCCTATTATTCAAAAATAATAGGGACCATACGGCATTTTCCTCAAGTAGATCACGGAAAGCGTCTAGTTTTGTGAGAGGGATGGCAGCACACAAAAAAGTCTTCAAAATCTTGAGCCTATACACACTGACTCATTGGCAGATTTTCACTGACACATGCAGGGTGGTGCTCAGCATCATAGATCCTCAGACTGTCAATGTTAGTTTGGTCTTTAGCTTTACTTGTCCTGACCTTCTCCTTGCTTGTCCAGTGCTTCTTGCAGGCGATATGATTGGTGATAATGTTCTTTCTCAGACTTAGCTCTTCCCTACAGGCACTACAAAATAGTTTTCCACCTCTACTAATAGTCAAGCACTCGTCAGGAAATTCATTCACTCGATCTTTTGCACTGCCGGACTTTGGCTCACTAGAACCTTGACCTCTGGACCTCTTTTGGCCAACGGGCGGATTCGAGTCAATCTTCCTCTTTCTTGTTAGGTCAGATGCTTGGGGAGCTTTGAAAACGATCGAGGACTGCTAGCAGAAGTACAAAGTCTAAGAAGCACGTGTTGACAGCATGGTCTGCGCATGCGCAGTACTTCGTTGAGTACTTGAAGAGCCCATTATTCAACTTCTGCAAAAAGCTGCCTATTATTCAAAAAATTATTCCTGAATAATTAGCGCAGGCCTACTCCATATGCATGCAGCAATACATTACATGTAAGGGGTGCATGTGCATGACACTACATGAATGTACATGAATATCATCTGCATTCAATTCAGGAGTGCATATAATTATTCTACTGAATGCAAGAAGTATAAATTGCTAGTGACATCTAATATATAAAGGAATGAACACTTATATAGTTATGATCAATAAATCTAGTATAATTTTGTCATTTGACTTATACTATGTGTATCTGCTAATGAATTCAGTCAAATTTATTACTTTATAGTCCCATAATTAGCGCAGGTGGAATCAATTAGTGGCTGTTCAATAACTGGATCAGTGTGCATTGATGATGATGAATGTGTCACTCGGATTTTCAAAAGGAATAATACCTTACACTTTCTAAGAAACCTTTCAAAGCCACTACTTTTTATAATCTTCTTAAAAACTCTGTAAATGAAAAACAGTACAAAACAAACAAAAGGAAGTGCTACCATTGCAAAGCTCACATACACAAAATTATTTGTGCGTTGAAAACCAGGATAGGAGGATATTAGGTGGCATAAGATAGCAAGATGGGCCAAGAGTAGAGAGTCCAACACGTTCATGTACAGCTTATTGTAAGGTCGGCATAAAGCTATCACCAGAGAGGAGGCTATAAACATAACACTCCTTGGAAAGTATGGATCGTGATTTGAAATCATAAGCACCGGTATGCTTACTACTACTCCAGCAATGAAAATTAGTGGTCTTAATATGAAATAAAGACCAGCAAAGCTGCGCATGTCCCTTCCCCCATCCAAACCATTCCTGTAACAACCATAGAACTTCTCAACAAAGGTGTTTAATACCAATCCATCGAGCCGGCATTTTGATAGAAACTTTCGAAATAGTCTGACTGGGTATAGCATAAGTACCATGGTTGGAAAAATGTTAAATACACAACACAAGAGTAAGGCAGGAATTCCAAAAAGGAGATGTTCACGACTTCCATACTCCACGTTTAAATCAATATTGGTCACAAACTGTTCCGAACTTGAGGTATCACAGCAATGGAACCAAATTGTCTGATACATAAAGAAAATCACTGTTTGATACAGAACCTTGCTAAATGAAAGGAGAAAGAATGTGGAAAATACATCAACAATGTCATTGGTTTTGCTCCATTTTCTTCGCAGTCGAGTAAAGCATCTATGCGTCAATCTCCAAAGCCAAACTAGTGGCTTAAAGTTACGATCGTGGAATTTTATCAAGAGCCAAGTGAGAAGTATCAAAACCACTGGGTAGAACATCGAGAAGTAACCAAGCACGGCAATGTGTAATGGCTTTAGTTTACTACTGATACAAAATGGGGGCATCAGAAAATAAAAGAATCTAAGGTTCCACAAATCATAGAGTGCAAAAATGAGTTTACGAAAAAACTCTGACTGATGGTTGAGAATGAATATGTGCCTACTAACATGGATATCTTCTCCACTAAATGAAAAGTTCCACCAGAGTGGAATCAACTGGCTGTACATAATATAACAGGTCATTGGAGCAGAGGTGATGTTAATTTGAAAAATGAGAATGACCACTAAATAGAAAACAGTGACTGGCACAATCTCCAGAAACATGTACAAAAGTATTCCATACCAACCACTATCTGTGCAATTGGAACACTGGATCAGAAAACCATACGATACAAGTGCCGGTCCAAATCCATCTTTACACTCGCTGCATACCCTCCCCTTTCTGTTTAGTGGTTCACACATGAAGTCATTTAGCTTAGAAACGTTATCAGGGAGCGGAATGTACCATACTCCATCTTTGTATACTATGGGGTAATTACCATTGGACTGAAAGAAAGGGCATGCGGAGAATGCAACTAGTCTTGTGTGTTCATCGTACGTTGCATAAAATCCTGCCCTCAGGAATGCAGTATCACCAATATACTGGGCTCTTGGATAGTAGTTGAAATAGTTACACGGATACTCTGAAGGTTGCGGGTGACATTGATTAGAGAAATTGTTCACTAATTCTCTGCTGGATCGATGAGTATGGTCACTGCTTATCAGATGATTTGAAGCAAAAACAGCTACCAATAAAACCATCAACCAAACAATAACAACAATAATATTATTATTATGTTGCAACATAAACATGATAACTGTAAATACCAAATTGATCAATTAACATGGAACACTAGTAAAGTAACACTCACAGCAAAATGTAGGCAGTGCAGTTACTGCAAACTCCTAATGATTTTCTGTCTATTTACCAATAGCTAGCCCTCTTATATAATATTATTAACCCTCGGCGCATGCGCGAGGGGTACGGTAGTCGTTCTGTGCACGTGTGTGTGTGTGTGTGTGTCTGTTATCAAGCCAGCTGTTACATACCTGGTTAATACGATGCAAACAAGGTGTCATTAGGCTTTTTGCGGCATTTTCAAGATCTGAATTGTGTGGATTTCGTTGAAAACGCTTCGTTCAAAAGTTCTGGCGACATTTGCTGACCACCATGGACTTCTTCGCTTCTTGACGGGCTCTCGATCGATGAAAGAGACAGCGATGACTTCATTTCAAGATTAGTAGTGTGTAGCTCTAGCGATAGTTCTTAGAACTTGACTGACTCTTCACCGATCTCAGTAGGCTATCAACTACGTTCCTTGGCTTTACTTTGTACTAGATCTGCTGATCTGGCATGCACGTGGTACTATTACGTAATACCGTGCAATCCGCATTCTTGTGGCTACTCTACAACTACATGTACACTGTATAGTATCACTGTTGCTCGGCTTACATTGTACTATTTGTAGCTTGCAAATTTGCAACATGCAGACTAGCTATTGCTACTGCGCCAAGGGTTTTGCACTATAGTGCTTCATTACCTTTTGAAGTTGTCTTTTGCAAAGTTGTATTCCGACAATTTCGCATTTTGTAGTTGTCAATGTCATGTTCTTGAAATTTGCATCTTGTCAATGTCATGGTCTTACAACATTAGCCTTGTAGTACTGAAGCCATACAAATCAAAGGATCCCGACAAGAGCTAAAATTGCTTACCACACAATCGCCTTCCCTTAGGACGTATAACTAAACCCGTAAGATGAATAACTCCCACAAGGCATATAACTGCAGTGACTTGTCATTGACCTGCGGGTAGCAGCTGAGGGTTAAGGTTTCAAAGCACCTTGAAGCTATGTACGCTAGCTGTGGTTTGCACCTTGTAGTTTTCTTTTGTTCAGTACTACAAATCAGTTATAGTGCTCGATCTTGACAGTTGGCTTTGCACAAATATAATATGATATCAAATCTAATCAAATCACATCAAAGGGACTGACACATTATTAAACTCTATGTACAATTCAAAAAACTTTAGAATTAAACTTAAACTTTTATTGCTTTATATAGTCCCATAACTAGTGCAGGTGGAATCAATTAGTGGCTGTTCAATATCAAGATCATTAATTTTTGCATGAGTGACATAATGTTATGTGTCATTTAAATTTTGATGATGGTCTTGCACTTTCTAAGAAATCATTCAAAATCACTAATAATTTTCACACTGATCTTCTTGAAAGCTCTGTTAATGAAAAATAGCACAAAATAAACAAGTACAATTATTGCAAAGCTCACATACACAAAATTATTTGTGTGTTGAAAACCAGGGTAGGAAGATATCAGGTGACATAAGATAGCAAGATGGGCCAATAGTAGAGAATCTAACACGTTCATGTACATCTTCTTGTACATAGTATACCTTATTGTAAGGTCGGCATAGAGCTATTAACACAATACTCCATGGAAAGTATGGATTGTTGTTTGAAATCATATAAGTATATGCGTGCAACAATGAATACTAGAGGTCTCAATATGAAATAAAGACCAGCAAAGCTGTGCATGTCCCTTCCCCCATCCAAACCATTCCAGGCTGTATTTAGTACTAATCCAAAGGTACGTGTACGGTTATTGATAACCTTGGCACCATGCATAGTAGTTGAAATAGTTAAAGGTTGTGGTGGACACTGATGATAATTATTGGAGACTAATTGTCTGCTGGATCAATTGCTTGAAATAGCAGCTGACAAACTGACCAACCAAATAATACTATTATTGTAGTAAGTGAGTAACAGTACAGTGTTTTGCTGCTTTACTACCTAGCAATATACAGCTAAGCTATATTCTTTGGCTTAATTATGATGGATAATGGACTACCAGTGAAAGTGGCATTTTCTGTTGGTAACCTTACATAATATGCATCAAAGAAAACTTGAAAAGCACAATTTCATCAAATCAAGACAACCAGTGATGATAAGGCTTCAAGAATGCATATGGCTTCACACTATAACAAGGATGTTGGCTTTGATCCTCATGTTTTTACTTGATTTCGTTATTATAATACATGTGCTGGGCATGCCGTTGTTGTGAAGAGCGTACTGATAGCTATAGATCTACTTTTGTGTTTTGATCCTAGACTAAAATATCCACCATATGCATGCAGCAATACATGTAAAGGGTGTGCATGACACTATAATAATACAACATGAATATTCAATTCAGGAGTGCATATATTAATTATTCTACTGAATGCAAGAAAGTAAATTGCTAGTATAAAGACATCTAATATAAAGGAATGAACACTTAATACATAAATAGTTATGGTCAATAATTCTACGATTTTGTCATTTGACCTATACTATGTGTATCTGCTAATAAATTGTCAAATTTATTGCTTAATAGTCCCATAATTAGCGCAGGTGGAATCAATTAGTGGCTGTTCAATAACTGGATCAGTGTGTGTTGATGATGATGAATGTGTCACTCGGATTTTCATGAGGAAAGATGCCCTACACTTTCTAAAAAAACTTTCAAAACCACTACTATTTACAATCTTTTTGAAAGCTCTGTAAATAAAAAACAGCATGAAACAAGTGAAAGGAAGTGCCATCATTGCTGAGGCTGTGAAGACAAAATTATCTCTGTGTTGAAAACCAGGGTAGGAGGATATCAGGTGGCATAGGATAGCAAGATGGGCCAATAGTAGAGAATCTAACACGTTCATGTACATCTTCTTGTAAGGTCGGCATAAAGCTATCATCAGAGAGGTGGCTATAAACACAATACTCCTTGGAAAGTATGGATCGTTGTTTGAAATCTTAAGTATCGGTATGCTTACTACTGCTCCAGCAAAGAAAGGTAGTGGTCTTAATATGAAATAAAGACCAGCAAAGCTGCGCATGTCCCTTCCCCCATCCAAACCATTCCTGTAACAACCATAGAACTTCTCAACAAAAGTGTTTAGTACCAATCCATCAAGCCGGCATTTTGATAGAAACTTCCGAAATATAGTCTGACTGGGTATAGCGTAAGCACCATGGATGGGAAAATGTTAAATACACAACACAAGAGTAAGGCAGGAATTCCAAAAAGGAGATGTTCACGACTTCCATACTCCACGTTTAAATCAATATTGGTCACAAACTGTTCACTGGAGGTATCACAGCAATGGAACCAAATTGTCTGATACGTAAAGAAAATCACTGTTTGATATAGAACCTTGCTGAATGAAAGGAGAAAGAATGTAGAAAATACATCAATGATGTCACTGGTTTTACTCCATTTTCTTCGCAGTCGAATAAAGCATCTATGCATCGATCTCCAAAGCCAAACTAGTGGCTTAAAGTTACGATCATGGAGTTTTATCAAGAGCCAAGTGAGAAGTATCAAAACCATTGGGTAGAATATCGAGAAGTAACCAAGTAAGGCAATGTATAATGGCTTTAATTTGCTACTGATACAAAATGGGGGCATTAGAAAATAGTCTATAGTCTAGCCTTGTTATAAACTAAGTAACTATTGCATTTTAGTTGCAATTGTATTCCTACAATGTAATTGTCCATATCATGTCAAGGTCATGTTATCATAACTTATGAGAGTTGCATTCTTGGGATTCACGTTAGCTAATGTCGATATCATATTAGCCATAATATTAAATATCGATCCCTGTGCAGGCTAATTAACATCGTAATGTAGCTAGCATGACATTATTATATCCCGTTGCTATGTTGTTGCTAAGTAAAATATATGCCATATTGCACTAACCACAAACCTATATTGCACTAACCACAACCTATATTGCACTAACCACAAGGTCATATTGCACTAACCACAAAGCCTTCAGGCAATATTGATAGGAAATGAGGATATGTTATGCATAGTTCAGCAATGACACAATAACTGAGCTATTTAGTGTAGCAAGTAGCTAGCTAGGCTAGTCCAAGTCTTTCAGGAACTGGAGGATGTCTTCAGCAGAAGGCATACCAAGTTCAGATGTAGTCTGACAACTTTCGGTTGTCACTGAACTGAGTGAACTGCTGCTGGTGAAGTTGACTGGAGCAGATGATCCATGGTTGATGTTTATATTCACTTGACAGCTATCAAATTTCATGTTTGGTCCAAATCCGGGTCCAAATGTGGACATGGTTGGGGTGTTTTTGTGTTCGAGCTTTGTCATCTCTGCATGATATGATGACTGTGAATGAGAGGATAGGATATTTGACACAGCTTGCTGCTGTTTGTCACTGGTGCGTTCGTACATACGCAGACACTCCAGAGAACGGTGGCCAGTCCTCTCCTGTATAATTTTTTCTGGAACTTGTGCTTCATATAGCTCCGTAGCCCCTGTCGCCCGCAGACTATGATTTGTTTTGTGGCCTGAGATATTCCCAAGTTTGCACATTTCAGGGACCATCTGTGAGAGTTTGTTGCGTCCAAGTGGGATGCTGTAGTACCACACGGACCGTTCATAGGTAGGGGGTTGTTTATTCACCTTTTCCATTGGGCGAACATAAAAAAGATCCTTTTCAACAGCTTCTGGTGGAAGTTTACTGATATAAAGATCCAAGAGACGACAGTGACAGCGATCTCCAGCTTCAGGATTCTCGTGAATCTGAACAGATTTGTTTTTGATGTGCAATTGTGCCAATCCACCAGAGCGATTTTTAGATGCATTCTCAGTGTACGTATATCCATTTTCGGTTCGTCTGAGCTGAGACAGTCGCAAGTTCCTGTGTTCATTTCCACCTCGCAAGCAAAAGTTTTTCCCGTTGTTGAAAAACACAGCCCGCAGCAAACTTGTAGGGTTGTCAACACCTAATACACCACATGCCCATAGCTGGTTCTCTTCCTCTTTTGTGAAAGTCTCAGTTGATTGTTTCTGAGCACCAACACCGTCTGCCCTCAGCTTTCTATACACCGAGTCCATCGTATGGTGCAGTGTCTGGAAGGCTACATCATTTTTCGCAAAGATATTTGGAGCTCTCTCCTTATCCACAGCTTTCATGTGTCTTTGGAGACCAGATAGCAATAACTGAAGGGTGGTAGGAGGATACGGTTCACCATTAACTTTTCTGGTCTCGGCTATAAAGATGGATAACCACTTATTAAGGCTAGTCGGCTCCATATCTTCTAAGAGGGTCTCAGGACACTTCTCCTCACTGCTCTCATTTCTGTTGCTCATCCAGGAGTTAAAGTTCTCCAATGCCCATTTTGTTGAATTCTCAGTGTTTTTAGGAACACAAGCTTTAGAAAGGGTATCTAGCTCTTCTTTGCTGAGCTTAGAGAAACGAGTCTTCTTTGCAGGTGGTGAGCATTCAGAGGGGTGGACCTGGATATTTGCAGTGCTAGCGAGCGATAGATATTGAGGGTGGGGCTGAAGTGGCGCTAATTGGGAGGATGGGCCTGGGCGGGACTTGGGAGGGGGCGGAGATAGAGAAGAGTGTGCGTTGAGCCTGCTGCTGACAGCGGATAAATTTCGCTCGAGCGATTTAAGGTAAGAGTCAGTCCATTCCTCCATTCCTAAGCTGAATTCGGGCCGAGTTGGATGTACTGTAATACTTTCCAGGAGCGAAGGAGAAACAACGGGAAAGAAAGCTGGTGAACTAGCCATTCAAGAGTTCGAAGACTGAGACGCTCTGTTGCTATAGTGTTAAGCTATTAAGCGTTGTAGCTATGGCAGCAGTGCCTCGGGATATAAAATAGTTATATCACGCGCACTCGGGATGTATGGCATTTATTGCACTCAGCCCTCGGGCCGCTTCGCGCCCTCGTGCTTCGGTGCAATAAATGCCATACATCCCTCGCGCCCGTGATATAACTATTACATATTGACCTATTCACAGCTAGCTACACCTGTACAATGTCATGTGACTTGGGCCAGAACATCAGTTAATATGGAGCTTAGATCTGAGTAAAGAGGTCTTGGCACCAAGTTATCTCCCCAGCATTATTTACCACAGTGACTGGGCCAGGCTGGTTGCAATTGATATAGATAGTCTTTCAGAATCTGATCCAATTTGTCTGCAAAGTAGTTGGAAAATGGATAGCTATAGTTATACTATAATTATTAGCGTTGCAGCAGTGATTCACAGAAGCTACACATTATTATAGCTGCAGGAAATCCTATGCTTACAGCATGTGCACTAATTATCATAATATAGTAGCCGTTTGCTAAGTTGAAACACGTATTTGAAACCTTACAGTGTATACTAAACGGAAAGTTATCATGCCATGGAACTGCATGCTTGTACACACTAGAGTTACTGTAGTGTACATAATCCACTAAAGTTAAACTTAAGTGTATAATATTATTATAATCTAAAAAACCTAGCTGCTATGTTATATGAATCCTTGACCATCTCCCCAGTAGCTGCATAGTGTAATGGTGCATGTGGTAAAAGGTCGTCAATAGAATGCGTACACATCAATCGATGCTCGCCCCAGAAATCATGGAGATGGCGTCTAAGATCGACTCTCAGCCTTGACAGCGACAGGTTTCGATGCTTCAATCACAGAGACGAACTCGACAGTACAGTATTCCTTCTAAACTTCAGGTTGGTCACGCTGCTGCAGTCGCGCGCGGGACAGCCCCTTGTGACAATGCGTGCTATATATAGCGCAAGGCTAGCTTTATTTATCCACGGCATTACGTAAGCCAAGAAAACACGTGAAGTTCAACCAACAGTACTTCTCAGAAAAAGTAGCGCTCAGCTTGTAATGTATTCGCTGGACACACTCGTAAGATACTCTACATATTTACTGATTTTCAAGTCCCAGAAAGGCTCCAGCGAGGCCCTGAATTTTCTCATAATTACCTCATAGATTACCTAAGAGATTACACCATAGGTTTCATCATAATTACACCATAATTACCTCATAACCACAGAAAAGTAAATTGCTACTGGGGAGATAACTGGACGTAATGAACAACTTGGAGACTACGTCCAGAGTCCCTCACGAATACGCCGCCATAAATTCGAACTAGGACACATTGACAAACTGCGCATGCTCCGTATACGCATACACTATTGGGGCGCGCGGCTTGAGCCGGTTGACCTTCACCTGCCATGTGCTCGACTGAATAGGGAAATCCCCCTGCCCTGAAAACGAGCTCGCTAGAGAAAGCGAACTGAGAGAAACGCCATAAGGATATCATCGGGTAGTCCACGATCTCTTCTACGCTAGGTTCGAATTCTGGGTCCCAACAACCTTTCATGCGCGCTAAACATTTTGAAACAGTTTCACAGCAATTACATCATAAGTTTTTTCATCATAGGTTTCATCATCATTTCATCATAATTTCATCATAGCGAGAGCCGAATTCTTTGTTTCTAATTGGGACTCTGGACGTAATATACCGGTAGTTTTGTAAACTATAAACATGGATGATGTTGTATACACGGTATACATCAAAGAGATTGTCACGCTAATAACAGGAATGAATGCATGATGAATGAATGCACAGGAGTGCAAAACCCTCACCGCTACACGCATGCATGACTCATGCACATATAGAGATCTATAGTAGCTAGCATTATTTCAGTGTGCCAGTATGCCTGCTCAATATAAGGAGTATTGAACTAGATACATACTACCATAGATACATACTACCATAATATGGTAGTATGTATCTAGTTCAATACTAGATACATACCCTGCACCTGAGGTACTCCAGTTTTCTTCAGAGTCAGTGCATGATATAGGCTAGGGGGAAGGCACCTGCCTATGTCACTATAATAACTGAAAGCCTCTGTGACTACTTAAACTCAATTATGCACAACTGACCAGCAAGGCACAGAATGGCAACCACAGCTGCACACTATTATACCACTGGGCAGGACTTAACGTGACCACTCTTCCTTGATGCCTGGTAATCCTCAGATGCGTACTTTCTCTCAGACGACCCTTACCATACAGACGGACGGACAAACAAACGGACGGACAAACGGACGGACGGACGGACGGACGGACAAAAATCGCCAAACGATTGCAGTAACCCTCCGCCTACGCTTTGCGGCGAGGGTTAATAAACCCTATGTAAGTAAAGATCAAAATAGATTCGTTTACTTAAGGTACCATTTAATTGCGTGGGCGTGAGCGTCAGGAATGGCTAATTCAATTAGCGAATCGTGAAGGGGCGTGGCCGAAGAGGCCATACGAGTGCTTTTGGTCGAAGGTGGGCGTGTCCAGAATCGGCCAGGGATGATTATGCGCGTGTAATTAGCGACCGGAAGTGGCCCCTGAAGAAAAGGCCGGTAATTGCCCACATCAAAGCAAGATCAAAGCATTCTTGCTTAACTATTAACCGCAACGACTTAAAAAAAAAAAAAAAAAAAAAAAAAAAGCTAAATAGGCCTAATTAAGCGTGTGGGCGTGTTCCTGGCACTGTGTGGAGTGTGTGCGTGTGCGTTAATGCAGGTTTTATTGCTTCCGATTGGGCGTGGCTTCACGGGCCAGTGCTTGGACATCGGCGCCTGGGACTTGGCCTCGGCGATAGGTGGGCGTGTCCCGGAAGCGGTGGTGACCTTTGAACCCCGCGAGGAGGCTTTGGGGGCGTGGCAGGAGGTCAAAGGTGGGGCCATGTCTGTTAATGAGGCACTGTACGGCGGTGCGATCGAGGGGCCTGTACGGCTGGACGGAAGCTGACGATGGTTTGAAGCGGATGTGGTTGCGATGACGTGTTGTTGCCCCGCCCACACAGGAAATGAGGTGAGCTCTTGCGTGGGCGGTGTGGCAGAACGGCCTCCAAGTGTTTGTGTGTGTTTTGGCCTTGAGGAAGCTGTGTGTTTTAATTGGGATTGATTGTGGGCTTCCGGTGGACATCCGGTGGTTAGTAGGCACTTGATTGAGAATGGTGGTCCTTGGGGAACAGGGTGGGGCTGTTTTGGGCGTGGCCTGGCCCCTCCCTTCCGGCTCGGCTTCCGGTCCATGGAGGATATTAAATGAACACTTCCGGCTCTAGCAGCCACACCCCTGAGACCTGTGCAATTAAAAGGGCGTGGTTACACAGCATGCACCTCACTAATGACTTTGATGTGGTTTAGGTGTCATATCCCCCACCTCACGCCCACGCAATTTAATGGTACCTTAATGGCCTACATGTACGGAAGTAGGGTCCGCAAGGTGAAAATTTGACCTCCGAATTTCGGATAAATAATAATTGGCGCATCAAGAGCTCATCGGTACTTAATCAACTGCACCCCAAATCCCCTCCTTAGATCTTCCTTTGCGGGAAAATTGCGTGATTTGTCGCCGATCTGAGAATAAAGTGGGCGTGGTCACGAGACAACACACCACAAATTTGTTCTAATTAAGCGAGCACCTAGCCTAGGTACTAGCGCTACAAATGCGCCCCTGTGAACCAGCAAAGCCCTTCGTTTTCGGTGCTGGCAGTGCAGTTTTATCTGTAGGTAAGTGAGAAATGGAGAGATCTGGGGGCGTTGCGGTTAAATGGGTGTGGCATTTCGATCCCTACCACTTGCGTTTTATGGGATATTGTCCACATATTGCATGTAGCAGATGAGATCGGAGATTCGGTGAACCCTTGCCATCTGGCTGGGAGCACTCTAGTTCTGTCTATTGAAAGTGATGTTTAACCAACATTGAAACCTTAGAAATGCACTTCACTCATATCTCACAGAACCGAAAATTTCTGCAGATCATTTTGGTGAAAGTTTCATCTTCATATCTTCTTCCTGAGTGAAGTTATGACGCAAAGTTTACAATGAAATCTGGAATTTTATCACGGAACACCAATAGCAGGGACTCCTATAAAGAATTGACAAGGCCAGTCATGGGAATTCAACACATACTTCACATCATAACTTCACTCAGGAACAAGATATAAAGATGAAACTTTCACCAAAATGATCTACAGAAATTTTCGGTTCTGTGAGATGCAAGAGTGAAGTGCATTTCTAAGGTTTCAATGTTGGTTTGACATTGCTATCAATAGACAGAACTAGAGTACTTCCAGCCAGATGGCAAGGATTCACTGAATCTCATTTTATCCACTACATGCAATGTGTGGACCACATCCCATAAAACGCAAGTGGTAGGGATCGAAAGGCCACACCCATTTAACCGCAATGCCCCCAGATCTATCCATTTCTCACTTACCTACAGATAAAACAGCCCTACCAGCACCAGAAACGAAGGGCTTTGCTGGTACACAGGGGCGCATTTGCAGCGCTAGTACCTAGGCTAGCTGCTGGCTTAATTAGAATAAATTTGTGTTGCGCCGTCCCATGACCACGCCCACTTCAATCTCGGATCGGTGGCAAATCGTGCAATTCTCCCCCAAAGGAAGCACTAAGGACGGGGATTGGGGTGCGGTTTATTAAGTACCGATGAGCCCTTGATGCACCGGTTGTAATTTGTCCGAAATTCAGAGGTCGAATTTTCACTTTGCAGACCCTAACGGAAGTCCACGTATACTCACGAACCATGTAGCTATAGTAAATACACAATCCAGTATACCACTGAAGTTAGCTCGGGTTCATGATAAAGTGGCATTTTCTGTTGGTAACCTTACATAATATGCATCAAAGAAAAAAAAGCATAATTTTATCAAATCAAGACATGATAAGGTTTCAAGAATGGCTTCACACTATAACAAGGATGTTGGCTTCAATCCTTATGTTTTTCAGGAACAGGAACAAACTAGCCATTGAATAATAAACCAGTGGCTCTGTTTCTTCATAAGACTCAAGGATCTAATAATAAGCTTTCTGGTAAACTTGATTTCATTATACCGTATAGCGGGTAAATTTGGCGAGCATTAAATTTGGCGAATCACTCCCTTAAAGATATTGGCGAATTTTAAATTTGGCAACTTGAGAAATTGTGAGCGCAAGCGCATGACGCGTAAACAAGTGACGTATTATGCATGGATCGGCTGGCCGGCCGGCCACTCCATTTGCCGAGCTAGCTAGCAGTGTCAGATCGAGAGTTGTGTTCTAGCTAGGCCACCATATTTACAAGAACATTTGGAGCCCATCTGTTGGAGAAGAGTTAGATTGCAGGTGTGAGCCAACAAATACCGAGGATCCATATGCTGTCGCTGTAGTATGTAGAAGCACTGAGGTTGGCCACGTCCCCCGAAAGATATCGGATAACGTGTTCACTTTTCTTCAGACAAAAGGGCACTATAATAATGACGAAGGTAGCGTCGGATGTTTAACCTGAAAGAACTTAAGCAGTGACATTGATTCCTGACAAACAATTCTGTTATACACCAAGGTTGCGAGCTAATTTTGCTGAATTCGCACTGCTCTCGTTCACATGCGCATGCGCACACGTAGTCATTACGTCATTAAAAATACATTATTTAAATATTGGCGAGTTTTAATTTGGCGATTTTCTTCAAAATTTGCCAAATCGCCAAATTAAAAACCTTGCCAAAGTTTCCCGCTATACGGTAATTATTATAATACATGTGTTGGGCATGCCGTTGCTGTGGAGAGCGTACTGATAGATAGCTAGATCTATTTTTGTGTTTTGATCCTAGACTATAATATCCTCCATATGCATGCAACAATTATACATGTAAGGGGTGTGCATGCATGACACTACATGAATATACATGATATCATTTTCATTCAATTCAGGAGTGCATATAATTATTCTACTGAATGCAAGAAGTATAAATTGCTTAGCCTAGTGACATCTATAGTATATAAAGGAATGAACACTTATATAGTTATGGTCAATAAATCTATAATTTTGTCAATTGACCTATACTACGTGTATCTGCTAATGAATTCAGTCAAATTTATTACTTTATAGTCCCATAATTAGCGCAGGTGGAATCAATTAGTGGCTGTTCAATAACTGGATCAGTGTGCGTTGATAATGATGAATGTGTCACTCGGATTTTCATGAGGAAAAATACCTTACACTTTCTAAGAAACCTTTCAAAACCACTACTTTTTACAATCTTCTTAAAAGCTCTGTAAATAAAAAACAGCATGAAACAAGTGAAAGGAAGTGCCATCATTGCTGAGGCTGTGTAGACAAAATTATCTCTGTGTTGAAAACCAGGGTAGGAGGATATCAGGTGGCATAGGATAGCAAGATGGGCCAATAGTAGAGAATCTAACACGTTCATGTACATCTTCTTGTAAGGTCGGCATAAAGCTATCATCAGAGAGGTGGCTATAAATACAACACTCTCTGGAAAGTATGGATCATTGTTTGAAATCATAAGTATCGGTATGCTTACTACTCCTCCAGCAATGTAAATTAGTGGTCTTAATATGAAATAAAGACCAGCAAAGCTGCGCATGTCCCTTCCTCCATCCAAACCATTCCTGTAACAACCATAGAACTTCTCAACGAACGTGTTTAGTACCAATCCATCGAGCCGGCATTTTGATAGAAACTTTCGGAACAGTCTGAATGGGTATAGTATGAGTACAGCGACTGGGAAAATGTTGAATACACAACACAAGAGTAAGGCAGGAATTCCAAAAAGGAGATGTTCACGACTTCCATACTCCACATTTAAATCAATATTGGTCACAAACTTTCTTTCTTTGGAGTTATCACAACAAATCAACCAAATTGTCTGATATGTAAAGAAAATCACAATTTGATACTGAACCTTGCTGAATGAAAGGAGAAAGAATGTGGAAAATACATCAACGATGTCACTGGTTTGGCTCCATTTTCTTCGCAGTCGAGTAAAGCATCTATGCGTCAATCTCCAAAGCCAAACTAGTGGCTTAAAGTTATGATCATGGAGTTTAATCAAGAGCCAAGTGAGAAGTATCAAAACCATTGGGTAGAATATCGAGAAGTAACCAAGCACGGCAATGTGTAATGGCTTTAATTTGCTACTGATGCAAATTGGGGGCATTAGAAAATAAAAGAATCGAAGGTTCCACAAATCATAGAGTGCATAAATGAGTTTGCGAAAAAACTCTGACTGATGGTTGAGAATAAACATTTTCCTACTAACATGAATATCTTCTCCGCTAAATGAAAAGTTCCACCAGAGTGGAATCAACTGGCTGTACATGATATAACAGGTCATTGGAGCAGAGGTGATGTTAATTTGAAAAATGAGAATGACTGCAAAATAGAAAACAGTGACTGGCACAATCTCCAGAAACATGTACAAAAGTATTCCATACCAACCACTATCCGTACAATTGGAACACTGGATCAGAAAACCATACGATACAAGTGCAGGTCCAAAACCATCCTTACACTCACTGCATACCCTCCCCTTTCTGTTTAGTGGTTCACACATGAAGTCATTTAGCTTAGAAATGTTATCAGGGAGCTGAATGTACCATACCCCGTCTTCGTAGTACATGTAATAATTATCATTAGACTGAAAGAAAGGGCACACAGAGAATGCGACTAGTTTTGTGTGTTCATCGTAAGTCGCACAAAATCCTGCCCTCAAGAATGCAGTGTTGCCAAGATACTTGGCGCCATAGAAATAGAAATAGTTACATGGGTACTCTGAAGGTTGTGGGGGACACTGATAATTATTATTCACTAATTCTCTGCTGAATTGATGAGTATGGTCGCTGCTTATCAGATGGTTTGAAGCAAAAACAGCTAGTACCGGTAAAACCATCAACCAAACAATAACAAATACTATGTTATTGCTATAATGCTGCAACAAAAACATGATAACTGTTACCTAACTAGCAATTAAAGATTAAACTCACTGGTAAATTCAACACTCACAGCAAAGAGTGTGCACTGCAAACTCCTGACATGCAGGTTTCTGTCAATTTACCAATGAATAGTCTAGCCTTGTTATAAGTTAAGTAACTGCTGCATTTTGTAGAAAGCAATTTTTTGCAAGTTGCAATTATTGTATTCCTACAATGTAATTGTCCATATCATGTTCTTGAAACTCATATCTTGTCAAGGTCATGTTATCATAACATTACATTTTATGAGAGTTGCATTCTTGCAATATTATAGGATTCACGTTAGCTATAATGTCGATAATATTATCATATTAGCCATATTATATCCCCACGCAGGCTAGCTAACATCATAATGTAGCTAGGATGACATATAATATTGACCTATTCACAACTAGCTAGCTACACCTGTACAATATCATGTGACTTAGGCCAGAACATCAGTTATGGAGCTTAGATCTGAGTAGAGAGGTCTTGGCACCAAGTTATCTCCCCAGCATTATTTACCACTGGGCCAGGCTGGTTGCAATTGATATTGGAATGGTATTGATATAGATATAGTCTTTCAGAATCTGATCCAATTTGTCTGCAAAGTAGTTAGAAAATGGATAGCTAGCTATATACTATAATATTATATAATTATTAGCGTTGCAGCAGTGATTCACAGAAGCTAAATCCTATGCTTACAGCATGTGCACTATAATTATCAGAAAGGACACCATAATAATATAGTAGCCGTTTGCTAAGTTGAAACACGTATTTGAAACCTTACAGTGCATGTATACTAAACGGAAAGTTATCATGGAACTGCTTGTACATACTAGTGTATATATTCCACTAAAGTTAATATAATATTTAAAAACTAGCTGTTATTTTATAGTTTTAAACATGGAGGGTGTGTATACGCGGTATAATCAATTCACATCAAAGAGATTGTCACACTAATAACAGGAATGAACGTATGATGAATAAACCCTATGTAAGTAAAGATCAAAACAGCTTCGTTTACTTAATGGCCTACATGTACAGAAGTCCACGCACTCACGTACCATGTAGCTGTAGTAAATACACAATCCAGTATATCACTGAAGTTAACTCTGGTTCATGATAATTATTATAGTCAGAAAAACTAGCTGTTTTTTTATTGTTATTCTGCAATGAAATGCATGCAAGGATACATGATAGCCATGCAAGGCTATGTAGTACACAGCATGTAACCTATAATATGATGCAATAATAATTAAGATTAATGATTAAGAGCAAACTTAAATGCCAGTACTGGAATGAGCGGTTGAGGGAAGAGTTCCATGCATTGATAGTACTGGGGAAGTATATGATTTGCCAAACTGATTGGAATGGTATTGAATTGGCATATATAAGAGAATATTCTCTAGATGATCTTACGGCATAGTGGTGGGTCCGATTAGTGAGTGGGGCATCTGGAAAATAAGTATGAGCATTAGCTATTTTTAAAAGATGGCAAAGTTTTGCTTGGTGCATGTCATCTGGACTCCAGAGATGGCAGGTTGGTTATAGTTAGTAGAGTCTGATAATCCTGGTCAAGCACATTTTTAAGTGCAAATTTCTGCACATCTTCAAGGGCAGTAATGTCCTACTTTTAGAAAGGGGTCCCAGGCAATGCATACATATTGCAAGTGGGGTCTGATGAAAGATGTATATAACTTCAGGAGAGTTTCAGATGAGGAATACTTATAAAATTTACGATACATCAATCTTCTAGTTTTATTACAGATGACCACATAGAATCTGAAGTGATCAGGATACCCAAATACTTATAGCTGGATACACGTTTGAGAGGAACATCATTCAGCATTAGTACAGGAAGATGAATAGTCTAAGAGTGTGATCTCTTCACCTAAAAGTAGGAGGTCCCACTTGGTGCTATCTAGGGAGTCAGAAATACTGTCATAGTTGGCAAGTGCATACTTCCAAACCTTTCTTGAGACAGCTTTTAAATTCATCTGAAGCCTTGGAAATTTTTAAATGGATGACCAGCTGCAGACCATTACGATCAGAGTTTGCAAGTGGGGGAATGGTATAATGCAGGACTCTACCAGCACTGGAGGACAAGACACAAAAACAAGGTCAATGAGGGTAGCTGTATCGAAAGAAACACAGGTACGGTCGGCTCAGTCACAACCTGACTCAGAGTGAGATCAAAGGATGATACAATAGATAAAAGATTACTGTAAAAAGGTGGAGTTTCACAAATAAAATTAATAATTATTAAAATCGCCAATTAGCTAGATAAAAATTAGAAAAGCAGACACATCAAGGTTGCACAAAGTAGAAAACAGTTAATCTAAAAGAGTTGGGTGGTCCGTGTAAAATAAAGCAATAGTGAAACTTTCAGGGCTGGGGGAGCATGAAGTGCACAAAACAGATAAAATGATACATTCAAAGTCGGTGGTGCCCTTAAACAAAATACAGCTTCAGTAGGACACCACCACCATGTCTATTTCAGTCTAGCCTGAAATTAGGGATAGAAATTTCTGAGTTGGAAATGTCGCGGCCCAGCCAAGATTCAACAACACAAACAAAAGTTATCATAAAGCTTTCATAAACAATAAACATAAACATGCTTAAGCAGCAAAACACTATACTGTTACTCACTTACTACAATGATTGTAGTAAGTGAGTAACAGTATAGTGTTTTGCTGCTTTACTAGCTAGCAATATTCAGCTAAGCTATATTCTTTGGCTTGATTCTGATGGATAATGCACTACCAGTGAAAGTGGCATTTTCTGTCCGGGTAACCTTACATAATATGCATCAAAGAAAAAAAAAGCACAATTTTATCAAATCAAGACAACCATTGGTGATAAGGTTTCAAGAATGGCTTCACACTCTAACAAGGATGTTGGCTTCAATCCTTATGTTTTTACCAGGAATAAACTAGCCATTGAATAATAAACCAGTGGCTCTGTTTCTTCATAAGACTCAAGGACTTAGCTAATAATAAACTTTCTGGTAAACTTGATTTCATTATAATTATTATAATACATGTGCTGGGCATGCCATTGCTGTGGAGAGCGTACTGATAGCTAGCTAGATCTATTTTTGTGTTTTGATCCTAGACTATAATATACTCCATATGCATGCAACAATACATGTAAGGAATGTGCATGACACTACATGCATGTACATGAATATCATTTGCATTCAATTCAGGAGCGCATAATATAGCTAATTATTAAAGAAGTATAAACTGCTAGTGACATCTAAAGGAATGAACACTTATATAGTTATGATTGTCATTTGACCTATAGAGTTACTATGTGTATCTGCTAATGAATTCAGTCAAATTTATTACTTTATAGTCCCATAATTAGCGCAGGTGGAATCAATTAGTGGCTGTTCAATAACTGGATCAGTGTGCGTTGATAATGATGAATGTGTCACTCGGATTTTTGTAAGGAAAAATACCTTACACTTTCTAAGAAACCTTTCAAAACCACTACTTTTTACAATCTTCTTAAAAGCTCTGTAAATGAAAAACAGCATGAAACAAGTGAAAGGAAGTGCCATCATTGCTGAGGCAGTGTAGACAAAATTATCTCTGTGTTGAAAACCAGGGTAGGAGGATATCAGGTGGCATAGGATAGCAAGATGGGCCAATAGTAAAGAATCTAACACATTCATGTACATCTTATTGTAAGGTCGGCATAAAGCTATCATTAGAGAGGTGGTTATAAACACAATACTCCTTGGAAAGTATGGATCGTTGTTTGAAATCTTAAGGATCGGTATGCTTACTACTGCTCCAGCAAAGAAAGGTAGTGGTCTTAATATGAAATAAAGACCAGCAAAGCTGCGCATGTCCCTTCCCCCATCCAAACCATTCCTGTAACAACCATAGAACTTCTCAACAAAGGTGTTTAGTACCAATCCATCAAGCCGGCACTTTGATAGAAACTTCCGAAATAGTCTGAATGGGTACAGCGTAAGCACCATGGATGGGAAAATGTTGAATACACAACACAAGAGTAAGGCAGGAATTCCAAAAAGGAGATGTTCACGACTTCCATACTCCACATTTAAATCAATATTGGTCACAAACTGTTCTGAACTGGAGGTATCACAGCAATGGAACCAAATTGTCTGATATGTAAAGAAAATAACTGTTTGATACAGAACCTTGCTAAATGAAAGGAGAAAGAATGTAGAAAATACATCAATGATGTCACTGGTTTTGCTCCATTTTCTTCGCAGTCGAGTAAAGCATCTATGCGTCAATCTCCAAAGCCAAACTAATGGCTTAAAGTTATGATCATGGAGTTTTATCAAGAGCCAAGTGAGAAGTATCAAAACCATTGGGTAGAATATCGAGAAGTAACCAAGCAAGGCAAAGTGTAGTGGCTTTATTTTGCTACTGATACAAAATGGGGGCATTAGAAAATAAAAGAATCGAAGGTTCCACAAATCATAGAGTGCATAAATGAGTTTGCGAACAAACTCTGACTGATTGTTGAGAATAAACATTTTCCTACTAACATGGATATCTTCTCCGCTAAATGAAAAGTTCCACCAGAGTGGAATAAACTGGCTGTACATGATATAACAGGTCATTGGAGCAGAGGTGATGTTAATTTGAAAAATGAGAATGACTGCAAAATAGAAAACAGTGACTGGCACAATCTCTAGAAACATGTACAGAAGTATTCCATACCAACCACTATCTGTACAATTGGAACACTGGATCTGAAAACCATACGATACAAGTGCAGGTCCAAAACCATCCTTACACTCGCTGCATACCCTCCCCTTTCTGTTTAGTGGTTCACACATGAAGTCATTTAGCTTAGAAATGTTATCAGGGAGCGGAATGTACCATACCCCGTCTTCGTAGTCCATGTAATAATTATCATTAGACTGAAAGAAAGGGCACACAGAGAATGCGACTAGTTTTGTGTGTTCATTGTAAGTCGCGCAAAATCCTGCCCTCAAGTATGCAGTGTTGCCAAAATACTTGGCGCCATAGAAATAGAAATAGTTACACGGGTACTCAGAAAGTTGTGGGTGACACTGATTATTAGAGAAATTATTCACTAATTCTCTGCTGAATTGATGAGTATGGTCGCTGCTTATCAGGTGATTTGAAGCAAAAACAGCTAGTACTGGTGAAACCATCAACCAAACAATAACAAATATTATGTAAAACATGATAACTGTTACCTATAACTGGCAATTATTAAAGATTAAACTCACTGGTAAATTCAATACTCACAGCAAAGAGTCTAGGCTGTTTATCAATAAATAGCCCAGCCTTGTTATAAATAAAATTAATTATTCAAAGCAGCAATTGTTGCAGATCCAGGAAGTGCATCCGGTGTCACATTCCGGTGCATGCAATTTTTACCCTTTTTATCTATTTTTCTTACTTGGTCATCTTTCACTTCTAGGACTCCAAACAAAGACCAGAAGACAGATCAACTCTTCTACTTTCCGCTCGTTCAAGTTCCATAACCCGGAGACATTCATGAGCTCCGCGACAAGCGCTTCTGTGCATGCTATATACTCGCAAGCACTCACAAGAAGCGCCTCGCGCAAATATAGTGGGACATTTAGGTTCCCTTGGACCGATTCCCATGATTCAAACACCATTCATTATGATCGAGACTGGAACGAAGTTTTTCCATCGACTGTTGCGTTTTACATTTTTGCAAGTTGTATTCCTACAATCCATGCATGTCATGTTCTTGAAACTCGTATCTTGTCAAGGTCATGAAGTTATCCATTTTATGAGAGTTGCATTCTTGCAACATAGGATTCACGTTAGCTGATGTCGACATCATAATTACTATTATTAGCCATATATCCCCATGCAGGCTAACTGGCATCATAATGTAGCTAGCATGCATGATATTAATATTGACCTATTCACAGCTAGCTAGCTACACCTGTACAATGTCATGTGACTTCATCAATTACGGAGCTTCTGAGTAGAGAGGTCTTGGCACCAAGTTATCTTCCCAGCAATAATATTATTATTATTTACCACTGGGCCAGGCTGGTTGATAGAATTAGCTAAGGGCAGACGAAAATGTGGATTTTGTGCATGTAGGAAATGTGTAGGATAGGACAAATTATTTTTCTCATTAATTTTATTGGCAAAAATTCTACCCTATCCTCTGACAAACGTGTACATAGGCATTTGGTGAACACAACATAAGAAATTCTGAGATTCTTAGTTCTCGGATACTAGATGCATCCTTGCTTTTGTGCAAATCAACTTTTAAAACCTTATCACTGCATACGTTCTCATTCACACCAATCCATGACAATGCTTTCCTTGTGGTAGCTATAATTAAGATTACCAGCGGAAAATGCCACCTTGCATGCAACAAGACTAGTATAATACGCTATTGGCAAATGCACACTATCAGAAAGTCACCTAATGATTGCAGTAATCCTTGTTAATAAACTTATACCAGTGTGCCGTGTTAGTTAATTTAGTCAGCTTATTATTAAGTAATAGTTATCGATCATGTTGTTGTTGTTACAACGGAATGTTAATATTGCTTGGTTGATGATTTTATCTATAGCTGTTTTTGCTTCAAATTGTCTGATCAGTGACCGTACTCATCGATTCAGCAGACAATTAATAAATAATTCCTCTAATTATCAGTGCCAACCACAACCTTCAACATGTAACTATTTCAACTACTATGGTGCCAAGGTCATCAATAACCGTACTACACTCCTGAGGGCAGGATTTTGTGCGACGTACAATGAACACACAAGACTAGTCGCATTCTCCGCATGCCCTTTCATTCAGTCCAATGGAAATTATCCCATGTCTAAAGAAGAGTGCAATTCATGGTACATTCAGCTCCCTGATAACGTTTCTAAGCTAAGCGACTTCATGTGCGGACCACTAAACAGAAAGGGGAGGGTATGCAGTGAGTGTAAGGATGGTTTTGGACCTGCACTTGTATCGTACGGTTTTCTGATCCAGTGTTCCAATTGTACAGATAGTGGTTGGTATGGAATACTTCTGTACATGTTTCTGGAGATTGTGCCAGTCACTGTTTTCTATTTTGTGGTCATTCTCATTTTTCAAATTAACATCACCTCTGCTCCAATGACCTGTTATATCATGTACAGCCAGTTGGTTCCACTCTGGTGGAACTTTGCATTTAGCGGAGAGGATGTTAGAGTTAGTAGGCAGATGTTCGTCCTCAATCATTTGTCAGAGTTTCTTCGCAGCTCATCTTAGCACTCTACGATTTGTCAAACCTTCGATTCTTTTATTTTCTAATGCCCCCAATTTGCATCAGTAGCAAATTAAAGCCATTGCCCTTTGCCGTGCTTGGTTACTTCTCGATATTCTACCCAATGGTTTTGATACTTCTCACTTGGCTCTTGATAAAACTCCATGATCATAACTTTAAGCCACTAGTTTGGCTTTGGAGATTGACGCATAGATGCTTTATTCGCCTGCGAAGAGAATGGAGCAAAACTAATGACATCGTTGATGCATTTTCCACATTCTTTCTCCTTTCATTCAGCAAGGTTCAGTATCAAACAGTGATTTTCTTTACCTATCAGACAATTTGGTTCCATTGCTGTGATACCTTCAGTGAAAGAGAGTTTGTGACCAATATTGATTTAAATGTGGAGTATGGAAGTCGTGAACATCTCCTTTTTGGAATTCCTGCCTTACTCTTGTGTTGTGTATTCAACATTTTCCCAGCCGCTGTACTCATACTATACCCATTCAGTCTGTTCCGAAATTTTTTATCAAAATGCCGGCTCGATGGATTGGTACTAAACACGTTCGTTGAGAAGTTCTATGGTTGTTACAGGAATGGTTTGGATGGGGGAAGGGACATGCGCAGCTTTGCTGGTCTTTATTTCATATTGAGGCCTCTAGTATTCATTGCTGGATCAGTAGCAAGCATACTTTTGATTTCAAACAATGATCCATACTTTCCAAGGAGTATTATGTTTATAGCCACCGCTCTGATAATAGCTTTATGCCGACCTTACAAGAAGATGTACATGAACGTGCTAGATTCTCTACTATTGGCCCATCTTGCTATCGTATGCCACCTGATATCTTCCTATCCTGGTTTTCAGTACACGGATAAATTTGTTTACACAGCCATAGCAATGATTGCACTTCAATTCCTTGTGTTTGTTTCATGCTGTTTTTCGTTCATAAAGGTTTTCGGAAGATGAAGGGTAGTTGGTTTCTAAGAAAATGCAAGACGTTTCTTCTCATGAAGATCCAAGTGACACAATATTTATTATCATCTACACACATTGATTCAGAACAGCCACTAATTGATGCAACCAGGTCCTGTTCTGGTTATGGGACTGTAGAAATTTAATAAGACTGTAATCATTCAACTATAATAATATTATATTAAAGGCTATCCGCAGTAGCGAGAGTAACAAAATTTAATATTGTAGAATTATTGACAATGTACTTTCTTGCATGCAATCGAGACAACCTGCCTGACTGTATAATACTAATTAATTTTTTATCATAGCACAATAACAATGTCATTATTCATAAAGTATTCTTTAAGGCAAACCTGTCCACCCTCAAGCTGTATGGAATTCTGTCTATACCAACAGTGGCTGGTGGAAATATCCTCCTTCAATTCCCATGATTGTTTAATAACACATTAATAATATTTTAATACCGAAAAGTTAGAATGTGTACATACTGGTATTATTATGATGTATATTGTACATACGAAGACTAACAATCAAAGTTAATTAGAGTCTCCTAATGTTCAGTAATTAATTTCTTTTGTTGCCTATTTAACTTTCTTGGTGCACTGGATACAGGCTTCCTCAAAGTTCAGGGGTTTCTTTCTCCTAACCGGAGACCATTCGGAGTGGGGCGTGGCAGGACGGTTCTCTTTGTCCAATGGAGAATGAATGACCTTTGAACCACCAGGTGGCACCACCTGAGCAGTGAATGAACACAAGAGAGAGGTCACAGAGGTCGTATCTCCTAAGAGTTTGCGCTGAGGAGCTACAAATTTAATGAAACAATGGCTGGTATACCTTGGATTTGAATGGCCTATATCCGTTGATTTGACTTGGTCCATTCCTCGGTTTGAAGACTCCACTAGGAACAGCACCGCCCACTGCTAGACCAGTAACACCATTTCTGGTTCGTTTAGGTTTCTTGTCCTATATATTATGGTGAATGTATCATATCAGAGCCCTAGCCTCGTCCCCAGGCTCTCTTGGGGGAGGGGAAAAGAGAGCCTGGTAACGACTGCGTGCGCATGCGCCAAAATCTCCGTATACTATCCGTGGACTACTTGATCGTATACTACTAGTCAAGCGCAAAAGTCGCCCAAGCACTCGAAAAGTATTTTACCATCGGCTAGTGATGGTGTCTAGGAGATTTAAATGAGGTAAATCACTCAAATGTTGATTCTTATCCCCTCGAAAGGCCATTTTGTTGTGAAAACTGGCTTACCATGTTTTGTTGGTAAGGGTTCGCGCATGCGCATGCAGTCGTTACCAGGCTCTCTTTTCCCCTCCACCAAGAGAGCCTGGGGACGAGGCTAATCAGAGCCCCCTCTCTCTCCCTTTCCCCCTCCCTCCATCTCTCTCCACTTGTTCCCTCTCTCTCTCTCTCTCTCTCTCTCCCTACAATTCAATACACACAGTGACGCACATACTCACGTGTGACGGGGTGGGTATAAATGACCTTCGACCTCGCTTGCTGGTCTTGGGGGTGCTTCCCGTGCCCACTTCAGTGTCGGCATTCACAGTAGTAGTACTACTAGTACTAGGGGGAGAACTGGGTGCTGAGTTGACGGCTCTGGAGTCTGCTGTTGGGGAGCCTGCTGCCATAGACACTCCTCCTGATTCACTGCTATGTGTGTATGGTGCAAGGTACCGTAAATCATGAATATTTCGTTGTTAAAATATTTTCAGACAGCCAGGCTTATGTGAAAATTAAACGCACAAAAATACATATGCAATGTTAACGATAATATTGCAGTACAGGGTCGTTTGTCCGAAAATTATTGCACGAAAATTTTATGCACAAACATTCGCGATTTATGGTAGTTAAGACAAGGGACAAACATGTACAGGTAATCACATGGCTTTGCAGACACAAACTAAACACCATACCTCCAAAGTTCATTCTAAAAATCTTCTGGTGGAACATGCCCTCTCTAATCTACTCTTGTGAGTACATTAGTTTCGTAGATAACACACACACACACACACCTTGAGCTGACTGGAGCGAATGCAGTCAAGGGTTGTCTTCTCGCTGCTGTGGAGGGATTTTCAGTCGCTGCACCACCACCAACCACCTTCTTCTTTCTAAGAGCGGCGCTGGGTGCTGCCATCTTGGACCTTGGTTGCCCTGGCACTCCAGTCGGCTGCCTCAGTGTAGACTCTCTGCTGGTCTTGGTGGCTAGTTTGGAGCTCCTGTTAGCACCCACGGTGGTTGTGGTGAGACGTGAAGTGGGCTGCTTAAGCTCTGGAGGTTTGCAGAGTCCATTCCTGGTGGAGGGATTGGGAATGGATTTTGCAATCGGCTTTGTGAGTCGAGAGGTTGGAGCCTGGAGTTTAGAGCAAGCTCCAGAGGCCTACAGGGAAAAGACACTCATTATAATATTATTATTGATTCTCTTGAAAAGTAGTTATAATTTACTTTTGAGAGAGTTGTTGATTTAGAAGGGAGCAGAGACGCCTTGATGCTGGGTCTGTTCCTGCAGTCATACAAAATCATAATATCTCTCACTCTCCCTCTTCCCTGCCACCACCCCCCCCCCTCCTTCTCTCTCTCTCTCCCTCTCTCATACCATATATTGCATAATAGGAAACCTATTAGTACAGCCTTTGAATGCACAGATTCCATAACTTACTTTGAAACCGGTTTAGGAATTTTCCCCGCCACTTTTCTCCCAGCAGCAGTAGCAGCGGCAACAGCAGCGGTGGTGGTGCTTGCTCTACTCGATTCCTTGCTACTAGCTACCGAGACACTGGAGCAAATGCTCGAAGCCTGCGAGTGTTCTGAGGACACCGAACTGTTGAGCGACTGTGGATCAACCTGGTGGGCCTCTTCACCATCGGCAGCGCTGCAGCCGTTGGACTTCTCCACCTCGGTAAGAATGCCATCAGAAGAGCTGGCCTGCACTGCAGTCTCACCTACAGACATCAAGAAAACAGAAAATTAGAAGCAAAGTGGGCTAACCCACAAATGTTGACTTAGCCCCCCAAATCTTGAAAACATGTTAAAAATGTGTTTCATGAGCTATAATTTTTTGAAAATTTGGTAACTTGGTAGAGTACAATGTATGGTTTTTAGTCCATTTTTGAGCTTTATTAGCACTCACTCCAGGTCAATCAGAGGTGCCCCCACCAAAAGAGCAATAATTAATTATTCTTACCACTATCCTGATCCAAGTTGGAGGGACTGCTGCCGTCAGAAATGGTAAAGGTAGCATTACCGTGAGTCTGTGCCTCCTCCATTGGGCTATGCTTGATAGGCTGTAAGGGAGCAAAAGAAAATATTGCATGGATTATGTGAAATATACGAAAATTTGTACTACATAAAAACTTCCTGCAATACGATGATATACTACGTTATGCTAATTCTTCATAATTCCCACCTCCCAAACTAAAATATACAAGCAAGGGATCACATTAGATGTCTATCTAAATATCATGCAATGAAATACTCACTGATGTCAATACGGGGCTACACTTGGCCAGCTGTTTGCTCCGTGCCAGCACCCTTCTTTCCACCACACCACCACCGTCACCATGGCAACCATCCACCATAATATCATCAGTTTTCTCATAAGTTGCTGCTGTCCTGTCCACCACACTATCGCCATCGACCGGATCCATCTCTTTTGAACTTTGAACCTCACTGGGCGTTTGTTGTGTTCGCTCATCTGGCTTATTGGAATTAGGAGGTGACTGGCTCCCGTCTCTCATGATTGTCGTGTGAGATTTAACTTCTTTCCGCTTCGCCTCCCACAAGCGGACCGTGTCACTGCTGAAAGCAATCAGTGGCACTACCCTAGACGGTGGATCACTGCTGCTACTAGAAGGTAGTGCACAATTATAGTCAGTTATTCGTGCGTCAGCAGATACCGCTTTGCTCGTGCAAGGAGCCGACGATACGTTAATGTCGAATCCAAAATCGTCGAGGAGGGTTTGAGTGTCGGCACTTGGCTCTGTTGAAGGTGGTGCTATGAGGGGTTCATCCACTACTGCACCTGTCATGGTAGCTATAGGTACATCAATTCCATTTCCTCCTGCTGGAGTGGTCGACGTACTTGCATTGGATTCAAATCCAAAATCACCTAGCAGACTCTGCGCATCACTCCTCTGTTCTGAAGACCTTTCACCAGAGGGAGGATTCGATAGATCAGCCTTAAACTCGAAATCATCCAAGAGATTCTGACCATCGCTGTTCTTTTCCGTTGAACGTGGTGAAGCAAGAGTGTTTTCGAGAGCACTTGCCACCTTCTCTGTGGAGGGAGGGGAATCTTTATCAGTGTCGGAGGGAGTTATGTTGGTGTCGAACTCCATAAGAATCTGGGCCTTAGTAGGAGACCAGTTCACTGTAGTCAGCTTCTTCTTTGTGTGAGTACTTGATAAATCCGTGTCAAATCTCATGAGATACTTGGTCCTTAGCTCGTGTGATGGCGACACTTCATTGGACTTGTTGCCTCGTCTATGCATCCGGTTGGGTGAGTCCCTGTGCTTATGAGGCGACGATAAGCGGATGTTGAACCCAAAGTCGTCTAGGAGAGATTGGGGAGGTTCAGTGGTGGCAGCTGGCTCTGGAGGCGATGGGACTAAATCACTATGGGTCTCCTCTTCTTTCTCATCCATAAGTAGGCAGGGTGAGTCACTATCAGTGCATGGAGCCGCCACGTTGATATTAAACCCAAAGTCATCTAGGAGAGACTGGGGAACATCAGTGGTAGTAGTCGGCTGTGGAGGGGACGGGCCTAAATCGCTAGGGGCTTCCCCCTCTTCTTTCTCGTCCATGACTATACAGGGTGAATCACTACTGACTTGTGGAGCAGCCACGTTAATATTAAATCCGAAGTCGTCCATAAGAGTTCGAGCGTCGTCAGTTGGTTCAGAGGGCGCAGTGAGTTCGGTTGCGGCAACATGTACACTGGATGAGCCCAGAGTAGTATGCGAAGGTGATGTACATGTGTTTTTGGTGTCGCTCTCAATGTCTTTTAGCAGTAGTGGAGGTGGTTCAGCAGTGGTGGTGGCAGCAGTAGGCTTTGTAACTTCTGGTGGTAGGTTGAGGGAATCATCGTCAACATCACTCAGACTCCCCTGGCTGGAAATGAGACATACACATAACAGATAAAGCCAAAAAAAAATTATGTATACTTCAATACATTCCCCAAGGACCCTTGCATCTTTTGAAGAGAGACAGAGGGAGGGAGGGGGCAATTTAAGCTAGTTGCCACTACTTTTCTTACTATTTTGTTTTGAAGTGAAAAATAGTGTAAGTAATTTGTACAACTTACCTTATGCTGAGAAGATCATCAGGAATCTCCTCCTCCTCTATAAGCTTCATGTCTGCAGTACAACATAATTTCGCCAATATTAAACTCAATAGAAGGTTCAATTCACAAAACCAGAGTAGAATAAGACTACAGCATAAACCTTTGTCTTATATAAACAAAGTCAAAGAAAACCCTAGACGTCTAAGATAGAATTGTCCCCAGGCCACTCTCAACCGCGAGGATAAGGTCTGGGGAGGGGCTTGGGGACGAGGCTACATTGTATTGTATAAAAATAAAAGACTACTAAAATTAATTATCTATGATAAAACCACACCCTATTTAATAGTCACCTTTCATCCTTGCCTCCCAGGTGCACAGCCATGTCTCCTCCCCCTCGCTCAAGACTCGCGAGGATAGGTCCAGCAGTCCCCCGGAATCGCTGCTCTTATCCGAGCTCTTGTCCAGTGGCGCGTTCACAGCCATGATTCAAATTCAAATTTCAGAGCCCTCACTCTACCTGTGTCTGTGTGTTTGTATGAATAGTAGCATGATTTAAACTCACTCCGTGCTTTCAATACTCACCGCCTCTCCAGTTCTGTCCAAGCTAGCGACTAAGCTTCTATGCTTCTGGTTGTATTTGTCCGCCAAATCTCATTTGAATCTGCTGATGACGTCATACGTAAGTACCGTGACTATCACGTGTACTTTACGGGGTCAAAGGTCAATATGTGCCAATTTTAACCCTGTACCAACGACATTTTGAACTTGGAGAGTCTGAAGTGGAGGTACTAGGTACAGTAGTCTCGCAAGCCACACCCTTCAATCTCCGAGAGAAAGAGGGTCTGGTAACTTCGCATACATCGTAGTCTCGTTCCCAGACCCCGCCCCCAAAAGAAGGGAAAGGGTCTGGGGACTGGCGAGCGTTTTCTGGCTTCGGCCGGCTTTGGGTGCGCGCGTAGACACCGCTAGCGCTCAAACAAACCTCGAATCTGATTGGTTGGTAGGCTCTACTGTTACATTCCTGCGGGCAGTGAGTCATATGACCGTGCCAAAGCTGTGATCTGATTGGCTTACCTAAAAACAAAACTGCTGATGATGCACAACCAAGAAAACGCTCGCCAGTCCCCAGACCCTTTCCCCTTCTTTTTGGGGCGGGGTCTGGGGACGAGACTACATACATCGAGTTGTGCTGCTAGATCTAGAATGCAATAATGGATATGGACCGTTTTACGTGACGTCACGTTAAGTTTAGATTGCGCGGCGCGCGCTTGCCTAGCAGTGCAGTACAGTACATACAGGCGCGCGATGTTTAATAATAATGCGCGGTTATTGCGCCATGGTAACGCTGAAAAGCTGCAATCTGATTGGTCGCTCCAGGATCTTGGAGCGTGTACAATTCGATGTACGCGAAGTTACCAGACCCTCTTTCTCGCGTGCGGAGATTGAAGGGTGTGGCTTGCGAGACTACTATATAGGTACAGGTACTAGGTGGGGGCCATAATGGCACGTATTTATAAAAGATCAGTAGGTGAATCAATATCATCGCTGGATCACCGATGGCTAATTTTATCAAGGTTTATCGTATCTACGATAGCTACTCTTCAAGTATTAAATAATTTGATAATTATCTCTCTTTAGTAGGTCCATTTAATCATCATCGCCAGTGTCATCCATAATATGATATTATCCTTTAGCCTGTGATAATTGTAGGGTGAGTTTAAACTACTATTATTAATTTTAGATCTAGTCTCGCACGCCAGCCCCTCCTACTCAAGAATAGAGAAAGGATCTAATAACGTACCATCTCCCTGTCCCCAGGTCGACTATATGAACTACCAATGAAATGGCAGTATGTAGTCACATGACCATCTATAACACCAATTAGCTGCTTAGTTGTACGTGCAAAACTCTTTCTGAAATTAATTTCCGTGCATAGAGCTAGAACACTTCATTGTGGATGATCATTCGCTGCAATGGCTTAGTCTCGCGGAGCCAGACCCTTACGCACGGGGAGAGGGTCTGGTGACTTGCTATACACGGAGTTGTTCCGGCACCCTGTACAGAGCGGCACCAATCAGATTGCAGCTTCAGTGCGTTACCATAGTCACGCGCCTCCACAATATCGCGCATTGTCATTAAACATCGCAATAGAAACCTAACGTGACGTCACGTGAAATGGCCAATTATTGCATTCCAACAGAACAACTCCGTGTATAGCAAGTCACCAGACCCTCTCCCGGCCCCCCGCCTTTATATTGCATCACCAAGATTTTGCTTATCCAAAAGATTGTTGTATATTCTATGCCTACCTGTAGTAGGGGGGTTTGGCTTGGAGTTTTGGGGATTACTTGTGTGTGTGTGTGTGGCTTTACTTACAAGTTGTGCCTGTTGTGTATGACAATTTAACATTGACTCCAGATAAAATTTAATAGTTAATGCACCGGCGCGAGTATTCTACGGATATTATTATTGGGCGAGGGAAAGTTCGAAAAGGTCATGTAGCACAAGGCAAAGCCGAGTCCTACATGAGCTTCAAGAACTTTCCCGAGCCCAATAATTTCCGTAGAATACGAGCGTATCCGGTGCATTAACTGGTTTGTAGTATGCCACGCGGTCAATAGAAATCCAAGTTTCTTTCTACAGTTTGTGTTGTTTGAGCTGTGCTTAGCTTCTGAAGTAGCCATCGATGGACTCAACCATTATTTTGTGCCTGAACAAACGCTCAAGCTAGACTCGCGAACTATTTGAATTTTCTACCTTCCAAAATAACCGTCAATGGCGGGACTGGACCATGATTTTGTGCTAGACGCTCAAACAACTTTGAGCTGTTATATGAAGCTCTCCAGGATCTCAGATCATTTATCAGAGATAGTGGATACATTTAGTATCTGGAATAGCATATTAAAATTATGTATATTATGTTATGTTTGTGTTCTACAGTGAATTAAACTCTTCATCTATCTCTCACACACATACACACACACACACTCTCTCTCTCTCTCTCTCTCTCTCTCTCTCTCTCTCTCTCTCTCTCTCTCTCTCTCTCTCTCTCTCTCTCTCTCTCTCACTCATACATATACACACATAATTGTAACAGGCATGCATCACAACAACCACAGATAATATAGCAAAACATTGGAGCGCTGGATGTGCTAACAACTGCTTTACCCCCTGTACTACTGTGTGCCTACAAGATCAAACGACAATCATCTTGTGGGTTCACAGTTTACAGGGTGGGTACTTCCATCAATGATTTCATCAGTGGAATATGATATGTACATGAATCTAGACTGCTATAATGAGTGTGATGCTAATAAGTGTTGCTATTATTATGCTTACATATTATTTATCAAAGTTTAATGTGCTAGGTACACATGATCATCACATTCTCAAAAGTAAGACATCCATAGGTGAGTACCCCCCCCCCCCAAAAAAAAACAAAAAACGGCCTTTGTTGAATTCCATATTGACACTTCTCTCTACACTTCACGCCATTGTACTTGTACCTATCAAAACATGACCACTATATATACATGGCAAGTGATATTCCAAATAAGGAAGTTTTTAGCTCTACGCCACTATGCATATATTATATACTTACACACTGCACTCCTTAGCAGCCGTATGCTTATGGATCCCATCCTTGAAAACTTTGCCTGAAATCCCAATAATAATTTAATATAGTTTATAAGCAGATACACATGTACTGCTCATAAACATAAAAGAATCTAGTTACAATAATATCTACACATACATGTAAATCTAACAAATAACAATACTGCTCATAATCAATATAATATTATTATAATATACATATACTTAATTCTCATTCTCTACATGTGAACTCCTGAAGTAAAAAAAAGCTGTTCATTGCAGCATAGATAGTAGAAAGGGTAAAATAAATAATGAATTTTAATGGTTACACCTATATACACGTTTCAAGCAGTTAATATGATGATGTATTTCATGATAGTCGTGAACACTATTTTATATTGGTAATAAGGAACGTTTATGTACTTGGGTACCTTCAATCAGTTATAACTCCCTATTCGTTCAAGATATGATCATAATTTTTTGCAAGGAAATTTTTGAGATGTTGTATGATAGATTCCAACAAAAAAGTCACAAAATGTGGGGTGTGCCCAGGGGACCGCCCATCCTTGGAAGATGACCTGAACGTGCTCTTACATCCTGACAAGGAAGACGACAAATTTGGAGTAGTCATTGGACCGTCTGGCACGGGAAAGACCGCAATGTTGAGAAAAGTGTGTCATCGTCGTCCTGAAGGTGTTCTGTACTATGAGGTTTTTGATCCCGTGTGTTTCACACAGGATCTCGGCGAAGCGGCTGGGATGATTCAGCGCCCAGAAGGGATCATAGACTTCGTCTTTACCTACCTCACCCTAAATTCGTATCCCCAATATCATGTGATACCCAGTGATGAGTCAGCAATCGCATATGTTCTTGACAAAATAGGTGAATAGGCCAAGAAGTTTAAGTCTAAGCATGGCCACACACCTGTATTGGTGATTGATGGCGTTGACCTGCTGGCCAAAGATTACAAACAGGTGTTTTTGAAGGTAGTAGACAGAGCAAAATTTCTATCAAACTCTCGTACATTGAAAGTGATACTTGTGAGTAGTGAAGGCAGCGTGATGCCACTGATTCAAAAATCATCTTCAAGGTCAAGAATGGCTAAAATCGTGGAAGTAGTGGACATTCCCAATAAAGAAGCTATACGTTATTTGAGTAGCACAGTTCCAAAGGAGCTCGCTGAAGAGATCGTTAACGTTTCTGCATGTGGTGGTAGATTCATTCATCTATCGTCGGCGATGCTGGAACATAGAAGTCTAAAAAGGAAGAATATAGAGAAGATTGATGCTCAGTTCAGCTCCATCACAGACTTTCTCTTGATCCACAATGTAAAACGTGACATGGAAAGTGTAATGACATATCCTCCTGCTCAACGCAAGCTACAGAAGGTGATTATGGACCATCTATCATCTACGGGAAGTATAAGTAAAGATCAGCTGAAAAAGCTGGATGCAGATGCGGCAATCGTTAAAAAAGAAATAGAGCACCTTGTGTCCGCAAATCTCCTTAGATATCAGAGTGATGTAAGTGTTGTGTTTTACAGTAGACTAGTACAATGGGCCATGGAAAAGAATAAACTCGAGTTTTATGTGGAACAATTGTAATAAAGGTTGGGAGAAGTTCTGGCTTGGTACCCTCTTCGATCTTCTTCAGGATAGGCGTTTCAAGTCTCCAGCGTGAAAGGGATATTAGGCCATAGTCTACGAACGGTATTGACAAGACAGCAGCTGCCACCCTTGATGATTTCGGGTACTTCATGATTAGTGTTAACGCCCGAGTGGAAGTGGCTCTGGTGAAGACAGCAGCTGTCTTAAACAATCCTAACAACGACATCTTCGACGATCTCGCGCTCGAAACTCAGAGTGAGAGAGCGTGAAGCGGGCAACAATGACCTTTAACCCCATAATGTGCACGACATTGCCTATTGCAAACCGCATTCCCATTCCTCGTTTCCGACTTTGGAACGGGAACGAGACGGTCACCTTCGCAGAGTCTGCACTATTACTTCACAGGTGAGCTGCATCATGGCAGACGACAAACAAGTCGACGACAAGGTACCTCTGGCAGCGTCGGTGAACGGCGAGACAGTTGACTACGAAGCTCTGTTCAGCAGAGAGGGAGACCAGCGTAGGCACAGCGAGAGGTTCGCCACCAAAACCGCCATTGGAGAGGTACTGCATGCAGCTATTTTGTTGCTTGTACATGTACATGTACACGTATGTTCGAACAGCTGATTTCAGTAGGCTAAAGAGCTCATATTAAAAGTTTATAATACAATCAAGCTTTCTCTGTAAACCCTTATCAAGAGTTGTCTCACTGAGTGAACCACACCCTTCAATCTCAAAAGAAAGAGGGTTTGATGACTGCGTGCAGTGAATCATTTCTTGTGGAATACCAAAAAATGTCATGGATGAGTAACAGCAAAGTTCGCACGACCGGCTGTATGTGTGTGTGTGCAAAAACTAACAGCCTGATTTAATAGTTGAGCCCACTATAGATATTAATTTTGGTTGAGGGGTATGTTGCACGAGACTATACCAAGTGTGGCCATACTACAGTACCGTATAGCGGGAAACTTTCGAGGGAGAAAACTTTCACGAATTTCACGATTTTTCAGCCATCCGCGAAAGTTTTCTCCACGAAATTCTGGGCATGCCACACCCATTATGCGACCAGTTTTAATATTCCGCGAAATTTTCTCCACGAAATGCTCTTTTCCTACCGATCTGCGAAAGTTTTCTCCCTCAAAAATTTCCCACTATACGGTAATTTTGAATGCAGTGTATCGTAATCTATCAACTATAATTATACTTCTTTTCTTGTTCTACTGTTGCAGTGTCGTAACCCGAACCGTTTCCACTGGTTTGAATGGGTGTTCCTGATTGTAGCCAGCTTCTCCATGCTAGCCGTGTTCGGGATGTCCACTGAGAGACTTGTCCATTTTTCAAAGACGGTCGACTATGTTGAATTCTCTAACAGATCCAATCAGACGTGTGATAGCTGGGTATGTACGAGCGATTCCATCTTTGCCGTAGCTCTTCTGGTAAATCTTGGTAAGTTATCACAAGCTGCTAGCGATTGTATAGTAAATTTTTAAATTAATTGCCACAAAGGGGAAGACCCCTAAATTATGGGTCACCACTCTAGTGAGGTGGTTGTGTAAGGGAAACCCTTGGCTGTGCAAAAGTGGCACACCTGGTCTCAATGAATATTGATTCTCTATTCATTGCTTCCTGTCCCTGGGTGTCAATTAGGAGTACCAAATACTACATGATACCTGAGGTCATAGGTACGTATGTCACATGACTAGTTACAACTCCTCTGAGGCCGAGAGTGTACAAGCATGATTATTATCATTCTTTGTGCCCATTAATTCTAAGCAAAACATTGTTTGACTGAGAAGTACATGTATAATTATGGGGCAAAAAGAGGTCGATATAATATTATTACACGAGTGTATGAATTTTACGAAATCTTTGAGTCCACATGTAGTTTTCCAATTTGAGAATCTGTCATGCTCACCTTACTAGTAGTCTTTTTGCAGTTAGTACATGACAAGTATATACCGTATAGCCGGAAATATTGGCGGGAATTAAATTTGGCAGTTGAGCCCAACATCTCTATTGCAAGAATATTAGATTTGGCGGTTCGGTACTAGGATCGCCATACGTATATATGCAAGTAGAAATTTGGCGGTTGTAACATAGACCGCCAAACCGCCAAATTTTCCGGCTATACAATACATGTAGTAGCATCCCAAGATAAACAGCAATTTTTCTCTTTTCTTGAAGTATTCTGTGCCTTCTACTGTTACGATGGTCTTCTTCGTGAGCGGCCGTTTGAGATCCTTGCCTACGTGGTTGCCGTCGTCGTCATCATTGTCTACACCGTGGGAAACTTTGCCTTTCAGTTCACACGAGGGGCTCCTGAGGAATTCATATTTAAAATTGTAAGGATATCAGTGAAGGGTGATACATGCAGTCAGATGGTAGTTCCCTAATAATAATATTATAATTACGTGAATGTACGTAACGCAATTGTATTTGACATAATATAATTATTAATTACTGCTTGTCTTAAACCTCTACTGTAATTGCATGGTACCGCAAAATTTAATTCCCACCGATAATTATTTGCGGCTATTGGTATGATTTGTTGCATACTGATACATCTAGGTATGACTCTATGATGTGATACGATGGATATTAATATTGACTGCATGGTTTGTCCCATACTGATGTACACGTATCTAGGTCCGGCTTGTGTTGGTGCTGTTGATTGGTCCTCTCAACATTATTTTTGCCTTGATGAGCTGGTGGAAGATGGGCTTCCTCGTCTTCAACACCATCGGAGCAAATAAGACCCTCGTCTGTAAGTCAGGGTTTACTTTAAGGTTAAGGGGCACTTTCACCTCCCGTCCCTTTCCAGATTGATTTGTCCCCCCCCCCCCCCCGTCACCCTATATACCTCTTAGGAATTAGTTTTTAATATCAGCGCCCCCCCCCCCCCCCCCCCCCCCCCCCCAAGAATTTTGGCATAGGCACTTATTAAGCAAAATAACACTATTGGTTAGCAGCATGTATTGGAAGAAAGATCACCTGGAACACCTTATACCGTAGGATGGGTTTTAATTGCGTTCTAGTCAAGTCAGGCCAAATTGCGAATCCAATAATTGCGATGGACGACCCCGTACCGTACTGTAGTATACGTGCACGTTTTATGTTTGCGAATCTATTAATTGCGAAACGTAGAAAAACTCGCAATTCGCAATTAATAGATACTCGCAATTAAAACCCAACCTACGGTAGTTGAATGCAGCTGTACTTAACATCAGCATATTTCATGTTTCAAAGTCAAGATATTATGCTGTCTCATCACAGCTGGTCTCATCAAAGCTATCTAGTAACCTAATATGGTAGCTACTGCGAAAGCCACATACATGCTTGTGGCCTATTTTCTACTTTCTGTCTCTCCCTTCCCTTGTCTGTTTGTTGCTTACAGGGGCCTACAGGTGTCGCTCCTTCCTGCTCACCCTAATGTGGTTCAGCCTTCAAGTCTTGGTGAGTAGATATTAGCCACATCTGACACATCTATCTTTTGCTCCCTCCCTCCCTCTCTCTCCTGTCTCGACTTATGTTACAACAATATCCTGTATATCCACCTAAACTTAGTGCTATGGAACTTGAACCTAGTGACCTACATTGTTCCATAGTGTACACGTAGAAGTTCACTTCATATTTTCTCTAGCTACATGTACATATAATTTTGCAGGCGAATATATTTGTGCTGGCTTGGTCTCGTGATGGTCAGCTGCTGGCCGTCGCTGAGAAGATCATCTTGCCTCTCCTCACCGCTTACATGTTCTTGCTCATCATCCTAGGAGCCGTGGCGGTAGGTTTACAATTTAATTGCAAATTGTCACATGTGGATACAGCTATATACATTTTCACATTTTCAACGTTAAGAGCTGGCTAGTGCTAGGGTGTTCTGGCTTCATGCACTTGTGTAGTGTTGTACCTTGACCTCTCCATCTTTTTGTAATCCCCACGACAGCCATTATTATTAAATCACCTAAGTCCAATTAGCACCCTTTAACATCCATAGTTGTCATAATAATAATATAGTTTCATACTGCTGATAACAACATGTTCTTTCTCCTATAATACCTCATTTTGTGCAGATTCTGTGGGAGTTGCATATTGTCTCCTACGTCTGGTATGCCATGGTGCTTCCCTATGCGGCATACTGTCTCTACAGGATGATCCAGGTGAGCAAATAATTATAATCTTAGGAAGCTTAAGTTTGGCAATCAGGGAAGGCAATTTAGTTAGTGGTATATATAATATAAAACAGTAATATTTGGGAGTATTTTATGTTAGGATTCTGGGAGCACTGTGCATGAGATATGGAATTGAGCGTAAATCTTTCAGATCTGGTGATAATATTTGTCAGATCAGAATAATTATGTACTCCGTGTATTGTATGGTGATGATTGTGTAAATATGCAGGTTTCCCGACATTGGCGTGACTATGAGGATGAGTACTACGTGTATGATGAACAAGGAGAATATGTTACATCTACGTTCAAGTTTGTGGGAGCAGCGCTTCTCATTGCATGTATGTGTGTATATAATAGCATGGACTAATTTTGGCATGACTAGATAGAACCTGTTGCCTGACTATCGACGGTTTTGTTACTTGTAGGTATCATTGGAGTGATAGTTAGTGTTCTGCTGGTTGTGTTCATGGCCATCTCCCAGAAGCACTTTGGAGAAGGCCTGAAAGAAAAAAGTGAGTGTACTTGAAGTACGTAAGAAATCAAGTGATGATTACGCACACTCTCTCTCTCTCTCTCTCTCTCTCTCTCTCTCTCTCTCTCTCTCTCTCATACACAAAGTTCCACCCCCTTTCAGCAAGAAGACCAACAAATAACTCAAAATAGAATGTTTATCCTTTTGTGCCAAAAACATAATATTATGCTATAGCTGTAAGCTTACTTGTGTTGATTTGTGATCTGAATGATGTGAAATATTTTCTTAATCCGCATGAAATGTGAATTTTGAAGCACCAGTGACAAAATCATGCATGCAAGGGGGAGAAGAAAACAATCATATAAACCATCAAGGGTATAATTATACTATTGTGGATAGTAAACTTTAATTTAGTTCACAGCATGATGGGAAATCAGATGCATGCAAATTACTATTGTATTACGTCATAGTCACGTGTTTTTGCATGCTGAATTGAATTGAAAATGGGATGGGCTGCTGCGTGCATGATAAAACAGTGATGCCTGCAAGCCAGCTACTGTAGCTTGATGGAGAGGACAACTAACATGGATACCAACGAGTCTGTGAATCACTTACCCTCGAGGAGGCGTACCGGGAGCAAGGAGGACTACCGCGCCCTCCTCGACTCCACCGAGCAGAAGCAAACTCACGAATTCGTCATACGGACACCGTTTGGTGTGGTGAGTTCACCTTCAGTAGCTACGTACAAGCCACCTAATTAGCCATAATTAGCCTCAAGAGCCACCCACATTGCAGTGGGGACAGACTAGGGGCCCGCGATGACCACGGATGTGGATGAAATGGGATTCTCCTATATCTAGTTAGCTAGCTGGCTATTGAGGGGAGGGAGGGAGGGGCAAATTGCTTGAGCTTTGTTATTTACCACTATTCAGATTTTTCCAAAGAAGTGAAATCACTAATTTAGTCCATTGTACTTCTAGGCAAATTTAGGGTGCCAAAATCTAGTGTGCATGTGTGTTGTACACATTTACGTATCATCACAACAGTCAGTTGATTTAGAACGATAAAAATCATCAATCAAAACCCCTAGTTCACCATTAAACTCTGCACTAACCTTCATTCGAACACTCTCTGGACCTGCAGATTCGAGATGTTCGGCGTCTCTCATATCTAGAGTTATTCTTCCTTGCTCTAGCCACGCTAACCATCCTGGGACTGCTAGCGATGGCCATGGAGCGATTCATCAATCTACACAGACAGTTTGGACAATTCATGCCAAAAATTAATAACTGCACCAATAGTAGCAATGATATAAGTAATAGTCAAGAAGTTGCAGAGAGAATGCAGCTTTACGAGTTGCGATATGATCATGGATATGTGGAGAAGAATAGTGATGATGAACTATTTGATTTTGGTGATCTCTATGATAGCGATGATGGTAACAATTCGTGCAAGAGCTGTGATAGTTGGACCTGTACCAATGATTTCATCTTTGCCGTCGCACTAGTGGTGAACTTACGTGAGTTACACCACAGTCATACAATTGATAATAATGTTGTAATATTATATTATACCCCATAACTGAGTTGCCACGATGCCCCAGATTTTATTCTCTGTGTGTGTGTGAGTGGGTGAGCATGTAAGTACATCAGGTGGTGGGATATTTACCCTGTACATATCATAATAATATGATAAATTAATCGACACTGAAACAATAAGATTTGATACCGAAAGTGCTTGTTTTATCACACAATGATAATAATATCCTCATTACCTAATCACAAATCACAGAAGCTGTACAGTAACTGCACAAATTCGCCCCATGATAATCGTCATCGTTGCTTTTTCTCTTCTCCTGTATATACAGTCTTTTGTAGTTTCTATTGCTACAACGGCCTGCTGAGAGAGCGTCAGTTTGAGCTGCTTGGCTATGCCGTGGGGATGACCATCATTCTCCTCTCTGTCATCATCAACTACTGCATGGTTGGGCGTGAGGACGACTACACCAAACTGGTGAGCTGTGCAAATAACAAACAGACCACTGTTATGATACCAGCCAGTGTTGTTGTCAATGTGAACGATATGGGTGATGTTTTTGCTTTGGCACATACTGGTATTGTATAACACTTAGTCTAGTGGATGGTGGGTCTGCAATAATTAATGTGAAAACAATAAACTACTAGTGGATGTCGAGATCGAAAGGATGCATCTCAAAGTATGCCTAAATTTTATTCTCATATTAAGAGTACACAGTACACACATAATAATATTATATGTATAATATTATATGTATAATATTAAATAGTGCTCTTTAACATTCATGCCAATTGGAGGATGATTAGTAGATCTCTTGATCAATAAATTTCAGCGATATAATTTCTATAAATAAGGGGAATACTCTTTCTTGGATGCTGCAGGTTCGGTTGGTACTGATGAGTGTGTTTGGACCCCAGAACATTGTCGTGGCTGTGATAGTCAGCGCCAGAATGGGCTACCTCGCTCTGAACACTGTCGGAAGCAGTCAAAACCTAATACGTAAGTCATGATCAATTGGCAATAATTTGTGAAACTCAAGTTTATGGTTAAGGGGTGCACGTGTATACCTGAGCATGCGCACGTACTGGATGAGGATTAATTTTATAGAAGAGAAAGTGATTGATTGTACAATAGCTGATTCTCATTGTTAATCGTGGTCTCAATCTTTTTTATTATAAGGAGCTTACCGAACAAGATCACTGTTTCTGACACTGCAAATATTCAATCTACAGCTCCTGGTGAGTATAATAGTTATACATCAGAAGCAAGTCCCTAATTATTATTTGTCAAATCATAATAAATTATTTGTTATTATTATGTGCAGGCCAATATCACAGTTCTTGCCTGGGCCAAGGGTGGCTTGTTCATTGTCGTGGGAGAGAAGGTCGTCTTGTTCATTCTGCTTGCCTACCTGGTGGCTGTTGCCTACATCGGATGGGCAAGTGTAAGTGGAATTAGTTAGTTAGCTGGTGTTTGAATGTAGCCTAGCAAGTCCACAGCATGCAACATTAAAGTACTGAGAATGGGAATGGGCCTGCATATGTGGTAAATTTGAATCACAGATCTTGTATTTAATACATGATATACCCAGCTTGTAATATTTAGTGGGGTGGAGGTGGGGCTGGGATGGGGGCCTGAGGAGGGACTATAGGGTGCAGCTGTGAATGAAAGCAGTTATACTAATCTTTTAAATTTAATCAATACGTATGTACATTCTTTTTTCTATTCCAGTTGACGTGGGAACTGGGATCACTGGCCATCCTGTGGCACATCCTCATAATGCCAGTTCCAGGATTCTACATCTACAAGATTGCCAATGTAAGTGATGTTTGCACCAATCTACATAATTAAAATAATTGTCTACACAACAGCTCCACCCCCTGGTGTGACTAAGGTAGGGTACAATTGTAGCGGTTCCATTGTACATAGATGAATGAGCCTGATCATGAGACAATGCCAGTAGAGTACAATACACATGCAGAGACAATAGTGATTTGACTCTATAAGATAAAGGTCAAACCACTAAGGAATCCTAAACTCGATCCTTTAGTATAATAATATAATATGTTAACGCTCGTATCCACATTCTGTGACACAACTCAGTTCTACACATATATCCATCGCTATCAATGCTTGATCATGTCAATAGTATATACTGCAATGGACCTATAATATCTATGTGTGTGTGTGTGTGTGTGTGTGTGCCATCCTCCAGTCATATAAATATATACATGTAGGTGGCGCATCACTGGAGTGAGTACAAGGAGGTCTATGCTGAATACTCGTTCCAAGGTCACCCGGGCAGCCCCACCCACTTCATATACATTGCAGCCAGCATCATCACTGCTTGTGAGTAATCAAGCAACCAATATACCTTCGCACATACACTGTTCATAGACGCAAGTAGAAATTTAAGTTCTTGGGAATGAGTTACATGCTCTTCCTAGCTCCTCCGCTAGCTAGTTCTTGTATGTTGACGACCTTTACCATATTGTGCATCATAAGAACTGCGGATGTGGTCAAGTTTTTCATATTAATTTTATTCCAACTGTTCACATCCGATGTAGGCTGTGCAGGCATGCTCTGTTGTATTGTACTCTCCATACTGATGATGATCACTCACAGCAACTTCGGTAGGGGACTGAAAGAGAAATGTAAGCCCTAATCATGATTTTTTTTTTATCCGTGGAGCTTTACTGTTGACCTTTGTACTCCTGTACCCAGTACCACCTCCCTGTTGCTCGGAAGGGGAACAGTTGAGCTGATCGTGATTGGATAGGTGCTATGTTCCTTTTATTGTTTCTATGTGTACGTGAAACTTTGGACTTTTTATACTTAATGTTGTAATTTTTATGGCTCATAACAAATTTTATACATGCATAAAATCACTATATCCAATTGGTTTGCTACAAGCAATATCCACGATGAAACTGCAGGCAAAATTAGCAGTAATTTTAACAAGGTGCAAGACTATAATATTATAGATGGGTCCACTGTGTGATACCTAAGAAGAAGGCTAGGATTTACAAGTTGGTGTATTATTATGCATGCATTGTGTGACATCTCAATTGCTTCAAGTTGCCACTAGCAACTATTCTACTCCAAAGTGGCGCTAATTTTACGACTTTTGTTTGGTGTCAAAAAATTTTAATAATTATACAATATCCAATTCTCTACTGCACCAGTAAACACTCCAGAAAGCTATATCAGCTAGCATGAAGCTTAAGATTGATGTGACTGGTGTCCTTGGGTCAAATCGCATTGTATCAACACCACTAATGTTGATATTGCCATTGATAATTATTTTCCAAGAATTTGAAGCTGTCTGGAGTCTTCCCGTCAAAATGCCTGGGATTGAGCCAGGTCTACCGAGTCAAGGAGAAGGGGAAGAGGAGGAGAGAGGGAGACCTGTCGAGGGAAGAAGGAGGGACTTTGGTCTGGTGGGGGAAAATGAAACGGCAGCCGGAGTCATCTACGATGTCAATGAACGTGAGTACTTAGATAGCTTGTAGTCATAGTAAACAGTAAAAAATGATCAAGAAAATGCATCACTATTATTTTAAAAACGTGCAAAAAACGAATTATTATAACCACCAAATCTATCATGTACCGGTACAAGTGATTTCTAATTTTAAGTTATTGATTTTTTTAATTTATCATAATCACTGTGTACACACATGCATGCACATGCACATGCACATGCACATGCACATGCACATGCACAGCACTGATTCATGAGTTTCCTGACTGGTTGGTGGAGATGGATATTGTAAGGAGTCCAATAGTTGAAGAGATCCTGCGACACGGGATCGATGAGCGACCAACCACCGCAGTGGATCCGGAGGGAGGAGGAGATCTAGGTGACGATAGTGATAGTGAGGGAGGGGAGGACATGGCTGGGGCAACTAGGGTCGAACACAGAGAGAAGAAGGCACCGTTCAACGCTCAGTTGCACAACTATCTCTACTGGCCGGACGCAAGGATACCTTACGCGTTTCATCCATACATAGGTGTGTGCATAATAATAATAATAGTTTGTCACACATAACATCGTAGTTCATTATGCTATAAATAAAGCTAATAAAGTGAGGTAGAGCATTGTCGTAGTCTCGTCCCCAGCCCCCATTAATGCACATGGAGAGAAGGGGTCTGGACACAATGTGTACGCGGACCCATATCGCTAAGGAATGCATGACGTCACGTATTTCTGACGCATGAAAGGGGGCTGGAGACTAGACTAGTATTATTGTATATAGTAGCCTTGAGTTTGGGTGAGATAGCTAGGTGTATATACCTTATAAGGAAATAGGGTACGAGTGAGTGAATTAATTATTAATGGTGCAACCATTAATATTATAGTTGCTGGCTTCTTGTTGTTGTAGATGCGGCAACTCGAGAGGCAGTGTGGTCTGCCATGGACCACTGGATGGCACACACCTGCATCAAGTTTGTGGAACGGGAACCGGACGAGGAAGATTACGTAAAAATTATAACAATGACCGGGTATGTATTTTTGCATGTACTTGGAGAGTAATCATAGAACCCTCTAATCTCCTTAAAGCTTCAAAATTAAAAAAACATAATGGAGACTCAGGGTGTGTTTGGGAGGAATTTAAAAGCTCCACCTACTTGAGGATCAAAGAAAATTGTTCGCAGCTGCTGAAAGTAGTGTTTCTTGGGAGAATTTGCACACTGCTCAGTGTATTACACAATGTCATGATATTCAACCATCTAGGTGCTGGTCGTATGTTGGGAAACAGGGAGGAGACCAGAAGCTCTCCGTTGGAGTCGGCTGGCAGCCCTACTGTAAGTACAAAGGCGTCCTGATCCACGAGCTGGGCCACTCCATTGGGTTCTGGCACGAGCAGACGCGCCCGGACAGGGACAGGTACGTCAGGATCGTCTGGGAGAACATGATCAACACGGCGTACCAGAACTTTCTCCGCTACAGCACCAGCCAGGTCGACTCCCTCTCTGTGCCCTATGACTACGCCAGCATTATGCACTACCCCAGCAATGTAAGTGGGCAAGATGATTGTTAGTTTATAATTGTTGTGGTGATGATCCTGGAGGCCTATACCAATATATACTTGTCATGATACTATTACCGTAAATCGCACAATATTTTGTGTCTAAAATATAATTTTCAGACAAATTTAATTACCCTGTACCGCATTATTTTCACACATTCAATTTTCGCACAAGCCAGGCTATCCGAAACAACGAAATAATATTATTCGTGATGTACAGTATTAGAGTTAGCAACTACTGTCCTCTCTTGATCAGATGCATAAGCTTCTGAGATCTATGCATGTATAAACAATTGCTAAGACTATTATTATTGTGTTGTAATAGGCCTTTACTAAGAATGGTAAGGCGACTATTGTGGCGCTGGAGCCTGGAGTGACTGTGATGGGACAGAGGAACAGCCTCAGCCCTCTCGATATCAAACAAGCCAACCTACTCTACAACTGCAAGGGTAAGCACAACAATGGTATGGCCAATTATTATTAAACTAATAATACTGCAGTCACAAATTTTTGTAGCTACCTCTGAATGCAATTTTTGTGCTTCCAGATTATGAGGTATCTTAATAGTAATAATCGTCAAATTTTTGTGAACAACAAATCGATCCTAAACTTGGATGTATTGTTCACCCATGGAAATGATAGTTTACAGTGTATTAATTTATTCAATCCTGCAGTGATGAATAATGAGACCGACATAACCGATACTCACCTCAATCTCATCGATCCCATTCCACCCAACGCCTATCAAATCTTTAACGCCAAGACTAACAGCTGCCTGACCTCTCTCAAGGTGGAAACCAACGCTGATTCAGAACCTCCTGCAAATCTTTACAATGTCTCCACGGCTCGGTGCAACTCTTCACTGTCACAGCAGTTTTGGCAGTGGACGGAGAACGATACCATTCTCAATATCGGAAGCTACCTGTGTCTCACAACAGTGGGCGGAAGTGGGACCGGAAGTGATGGCGGAAGTGGAATTGAGAAGTTGGCACTGGCACCTTGCATGGTATCTGACAACAGACAGAAGTGGAGCTGTGCAGGAAGCTTCATCCAGCAACCAACATCAGGTAAATGTTTGACCACCAGTGACGTGAGTAATGGAGAGGGTGGAGAGGGGCTTGGGGATGAAGCCGAACAAAGTCAGACACCAGATGAACACTCTTCTGAATCTAGTGACACTTCACATAGTGAGATGTTTATTAATCATATGAACGATATATCAAAACGTGACACTTACCTCCACCAAATAGTGGATGAACTGGACCAGTTTCTTTACGATAACAATGATGATGATGACGATGAGGATGATGATGAGAATACTGACACAAATGATAACAGTGATTCAACTAACCATGATGATAATATTGATATCGCACATGAGACAAACGGGACTGCAAATGTGCTCACACCAGTACCAGTGACTGCACAATATTGCACAGAGCAAGACAAACTCCAAATGTGGATCGGAGTACCAAGGAATCCAGACAACTCCGCAGCAGCTTCGAGCTCAACTTCCGAGACCTCGATCTGCTCTCTGAACGGAACGACAGGACACAACCTTCCTCGCTGCTACACTAACGACATGGAGACCATAATATCCATGCTTTCCAGCTACAACTGGGACGTCTCGGAGTGGATAACGTGCGAGAAACACGGCTACTATGTCACGGGATTCTACCACACTCACCGCAGCACCGGCACTCCTGCTAACGATAACAACAATAATAATATGCAACATGTTCGAGAGGGACTCATCTCCGGGATGCAGTGCTGTGCCACAAGTTCTGTCTTCACGGGAGAGACCAACACTCCCTTGATCGACCACCAGGACGAGTGCGACGAAGTGGAATGGTGGAGCTTTCAAGACGTCCTAATCAGCGAGGGGTGGTTCTCCTGCCCCAAGGGTAAATTCCTCAAGGGGTTTAAGGTCGGTCTGAGTTTCTATCACGACGGAGTGCACAGGATCTTCAAAGCCAGCTGCTGTCGGCCGCAGTCTGCTGGCGATGTCTACGAGCACTGCTACACAGACAAGAGCAGGAAGCTGGACAACACCGGAGTGCACACGTGCAGGATGGAGGGGTACCTGGTGACGGCGATGTACCTCAATGGCTGTGTGGAGGGTGGGGGGTGCACAGAGAACCTCACCTGCTGCATTGAAGCATAGCTCACACTGATACAATGTTATATAATTATACACATTTAATTTGCTAATACTCACTTTTTGATCTTACTCTAGGGAAATCCATGCATGAATGCCAACACACAGCACTATTAATTTTGTGTGTGCATATAACTATATTATTATACCACAATGTAGAATTATATAGTACAGTGTCATAATATTATTATTGTTAGCTTCAAGTTCATTTCCTGTGTATTTTAAACTCCAGTGTCATGCCAAAATCACTAAGTCTTAGTTTTGTCACTCAAAATGTAATATAAACATGATTATACAACACTCAGTAAAATACACATCGAATGTTGTAAAGAAAACACAACATCATCGGTATCAAAGCATTGTGTTAAAACATCATAAGTACACTAACTTTACAACTATCATGATCTCCACTGGACTAGGCTGGTGGTATGAACGAAGAGAGTACAGCCGTGAACGGTTGGATTGGAGTGGTCTGTTCAAGATCGAGTGCAGTCTTGAAGCAGTTCACGCTGTGCTCCTTTTCCCCCTGAATAGCAAAGACCTCCCCCAGCCAGTACCAAGCCTCGTGATTGAGCTGGTCAACTGCCGTCGCTTCGCGTAGGTACTTCTCGGCTTCCGCGTGCTTTTCCTGCTGATGTAACAGCTGACCAATCAGAGTGAGAGCTGTCGGATTTCCTGGCTGAAGTGAGATGGAGTTGCGGTACTGTTCTAGAGCAAGTTCAGGATTTCCTTCCGCTTCGAGTACGCGTCCGTGGGTTATGAGAACGGATGATAGATGAGGGGCGAGATATTGGGCTTCTCGGACGCAGGAAATGGCATCTGGTACCTTTCCCGCGCTGATAAATACCTCGGCAATCGTGCACCATATCCGAGCTTGGAGGAGATTTGGCTGATTGGTAGGGGTGTGGCCGCCAGTGTTGAGGCTAAAGTGGGAGGAGCCTGTATCAGATGCGATGTCGGGACTCAGCCCGTCGTGCACGACAGCTCGCTCGTAAGACGTCAGATTGAGTTCGGAGAGGGAGAGCTGATCCTGGGTAACGATTCCAATTAAACCGGACGTGTCCTCGGCGAAAAGCATCTGCCACAAGTGGAGGGCATGCTTGCACGTCTTCAAGGCTTGGTGTGTGTTGACCATCACCACCTCCAACTTAGCCTTGCACTCGAGGAGGCCAAAATTCTCAGGCTGCTTCTGAAGCGCAAAGTCGCACACTTTGAGAGCTTCCACGTACTTCTTCTGCGCCGTCAGTATGAGAGCGAGGAGATGCAGACAACTGGTGTGGCCAGCGTTGAGGCCAAGGGCCCTCTGAACTTCCTCCATGGCTGGGACAAACTCACGAGACACAGCAAGTTGCAAGGCCAAATGGAATGCAAAATCGACGTTATTCTCGTCCAAAGCTGCCGCTCGCTTCAGATGTTCCACCCCCTCTTTGTGAAGCTCCCCGCGTTTCTGCGACGAGAGCTCTATCTGCGCCTGAGCGGTATTGCCTCGTCCGAGCAGAAATTCCACCCTCGGCTCAAGATAGTGGTTGCGTACCACCTCTAAGGCCTTTGATGCCCACTTGATGCACAAAGATGGATTCACGACCTTGTCGACAGCAAATTGGGCCGCGGTGGTCAAAATCAGCGGATCCTTGGGGGAGAGAGACACACACTCATGGTAGACGGCTAGAGCTTGTTCGTTTTGGCCGTTTGCCACCAGTGCAAGGGCAAACTGCAACCACAAGTGAGGCAGGTCACACGCAAACTGAAGCCCCTCCTCCAATAACTGCACTATTTGACCTCTCAACTGGACGTCAGTTAGTGCGAGCATTGCCAAATCTATTATCACCGCTGGAGAGGGTGATGGATCGGCTTTACTCACTGTCCATGTTTGGGTGATGGCGTTGGCTAGCTGCGTGACAAGAATGGTCTCCTCTTGGATCTGTTGGGGGGAGAAGGAGAAAGAGTGCGAGCTCACGCTGGGAGGGTTGTAGATGCCCGGGGAGGAGTGAAAGAGCAGGAGAGAAGCGAGGCTCGTAGCGCAAGTCATCCGTGCATCTTGGAGTACGTCTTCGTCCCTGGATTGGAGTACGGTACGGTAGATATTCAATGCTCGCACGCGGGAATTCATTTTCAGCGCGAGTATGGGGCACCTCTCAATCACGGTTTGAACAGCCTTTAACGTAGCTGGGTGTTGAAGCATCACCGACTGGCCTGGTGTTATCTTTATATGGTGAATGAGAGAGATGGCATGACGCAGACACGCCTCGTAGGCACTGATCGCCTGAAGGATCTTGTACGTCCGATCCTTACTGCCCTTGGCCAGGCACTCGAAACACAGACCCAAGTAGAGGTTGCCTTCCATGACGACTTTTAGCGTGTGCAGTAGAAGTAGGTCGGCAGTAGCGGTACCCTGAAGCTCCTGAAGAGAAGACAGGGCCTCGCGGTGTTCCCCCCTGAACCAGAGTAGCTGGCCTAGTTTGATCTTGGCTCGAAGTTGTAGCGAGGCGTCATAGCCCGGTTGACAGAGGCTGATACAGCGCCTGAGACGAGATTCTGCCTCCTGTAGGGCCTTGTCCGGGTGTACGGAGCTAGCTTCCGTCGATTGACCCCGCGAGTCGTCGGTGTGGTGGCCCAAAAGGTGGTTCTCTACCAGCTCCAAGCCTTGAAGGAAAGATGTGAATGCTTCGGGAATGGCTAGCTTCTTCTTGGTCTTCTTGAGGATCTGTTCGATATCCTTCCATCTTCCTTCGTAGAGTGGCTTGTCCAACTCGTCGAGAAGGGCCGAAACGGTCTTCACTTTCTTCGCCATCTTGTGATTGGGAGGGGTGTGGTTTGCTTTTGTCATGACGTGTGATAAAAACCAGTGCGCATGCGCATTCATTCCAAGCGCTCCAGCCCCACCCACTTTTGCATGAGCAAACGTTTTTTTTCCAGCTTCTCGACAACAAAATGAATGATCATGATCAAGATGAATGTACATAATATAGCAGATGAATAAATATAATATAACATTGTATATCTCTATTCAGTTACATACATTAAAGTGTTATTGTGCCTTGCAATTGGTGATTAATTTTAAGTTTTAAAGGTCAATAGGTTCACTGACCAGCAGTGATGTCACTCTGAGATCCACTGCTCAATGCAGATGCATAGGATTTCTGTATAGAAAAGAGTAATATTTATCATTATTGAGTAGAAAGCTGTTAAAGCTGAGAAGTAAGACTATCACCTAACGGCACAAGAAACTTACAGTGGGCTCCACTTTCATTGACCTTTGATCATCTTTTTCTGCTTCAACGGTTGTTTTGGAGCCCTGCAGAATAAACAAAAAAATAATATCAATAGCCACATAATTATGATGTACTAGAGTGCTAATTATTAGGAGGTAAATCAACCATACCAACTATTATCAAGCACTAGAGACTGAGTCCTTACCATGGAGGGAAGTATCAGTGATTTCATGGAGCTCCTGAGTGACTTCAGGGACCTTCTGCTACCAGTAGGACTCTTCATAATCTTCAGGGAACCAGTCGAGGGTGAGCGACTGGTTGACGCTTCCAAATTTGTGGTACTGGTGTTCAGCGAAGGTGGCCCGCTGATACTCTTTCCAATTACTGGAGTGATAACTTGTGATCCCTATGGAATAAATCAAGTTTTGTCATAGCAATGATTTCTCAAAATTTAATAATAATTATCTGTATTCATAGAATCTGATTAATTTTACCTTGGGGGTTATATCTTTCATTGCCTTCATGAAGACCCTTAGACTTGGGGTTGACCTCTGCAAGAATTATTCAGAAAATGTGTGTGTGACTATTGATTCACATAATAATTATAATTATTATAGTAGTCTCATTCCCAGGCTATTTAATTTTGATTAAATTTGCCTAGCCAATACTGGATTACCAGTTCAATAGCAGTAATTTTACCTTGAGATCACTGCTGGGTGACGTAGTTCGAGGTTCAGTTTGCTCTGTTTTAGCTGCAACCTTCAACGAGAGAAAGTAATAAGATAATAATAATACTATTAACAATGTCATTATGATTCAAGCTCCAATTATACTGTAGAGTATACTAGTTTACTGTAAGGCCATATAAAATAACTTATTTGATTCTCATCCACCTTTTTCCAAAAAATAGGGGCGGGAGGAGGCATTTTATTTTTATTTTTTACTCATCAGGACACTAGAAAAAGCAGTATCGGAGCATATTTTCGAGATATTTGGTAAAGGGTCGCTACTACGCACGCGCGATAGTAATAAATTTCATAGAGGTGGCCTGTAAAAATTGGGACGGGCGGGGATGAGAATCAAGTAAGTTATTTTATATGGCCTAAGCATGTATTATTATACCTCAGCATAAGTTTCAATTTTTGAGCCGGAAACAGATAAGAGTGAAGTCTTGCTAGTATTGGATTTGAGAGAGGATCTGCTGGCACTCCTGGGAGTCTCAGCTGAAGCATCTTTGCCACTTGATGCTTGAGACTCAGGTGCAACCTTCAAACGGCAATATTTCTAATTAATGTATAACGGACAATAATACTAATTTTTTTACCTCTGGAGCTACTGAGGTAGATTTGAGGGAAGCCTTGCTTGATTTTGATTTTATTGATGACTTGCTGGAACTCTTTGATAATTCAGTTGAAGCCACTTGAGATTCATGATCAGTGATTAGATCTGGCTGAGGTATGGCCTTCAAGAATTCAAAAAAGTAAGAACTGATTGCTGATAAGATTTAAGTTTTTAGTACCTCGGCAGTTGTCTCATTCTTAACAGAGACTCTTGAGGTGGAAACAGACTTGAGTGAAGTTTTGCTTGATCTGGACTTGACTGAAGTTTTGCTGGAACTCTTTCTAAGTCCAACTGGAGCATCTATACTCATTGCTGCTTGGGATTCAGTTCCAGCATGTCCAGATGGAAATACAACCTACAAAATGAATTCAAGGAGCCAGTAATTTATCTGGATCATTAATAATAATGTTGTGAAGTATTATATGCACCTCTGGGGAAATTTCTGAAACATTTGCTGCTGGGAGTGACTTGAGTGAAGTTTTGCTAGATCTGGATTTGATTGATGATCTACTGGAACTCTTTTTGACACTAGCTGAGTCTTCTTTGCCATTTGTTTCTTTGCCTTGCTCGGAAGCCTTCATAATGAATAATATCATAATAATTATATTATTACTATTATTATGTTGTTGTTAAATTTACAAATGATTGTAGTCAATACCTCAGAGTCTGGAGAAGATTCAGGAACTTGTGCTGCTTGGGTGGATTTGAGTGAAGTTTTGCTAGATCTGGATTTGACAGAGGATCTACTGGAGCTCTTTTTAACACTAGTTGAAGCTTCTTTGTCATCTGCAGCTTGAAATTCAGTTTTGCCTTGCTCGGAAGCCTTCAGAATGAATAATATCATATTACTGGGTAAATATTTACTGTTAAAATTAATAAGTGATTGTAGCTCATACCTCTGGAGAAGATTCAGGAACTTGTGCTGCTTGGGCAGACTTGAGTGAAGTTTTGCTAGATCTGGATTTGATGGAGGATCTACTGGAGCTCTTTTTAACACTAGTTGAAGCTTCTTTGTCATCTGCAGCTTGAAATTCAGTTTTGCCTTGCTCGGAAGCCTTCAGAATGAATAATATCATATTACTGGGTAAATATTTACTGTTAAAATTAATAAGTGATTGTAGCTCATACCTTTGGAGAAGATTCAGGAACTTGTGCTGCTTGGGCAGACTTGAGTGAAGTTTTGCTAGATCTGGATTTGATGGAGGATCTACTGGAGCTCTTTTTAACACTAGTTGAAGCTTCTTTGCCATCTGCAGCTTGAGATTCAGATTTGCCTTGCTCGGAAGCCTTCAGAATGATTATGGGTAATAACAATAATAGTAATAATTAATGTAAAATATCCAGTGATTGTAGTTAATACCTCTGGGGAAGATTCAGGAACTGGGACTGACATGAGTGAAGTTTTGCTGGACTTGGATTTGATGGAGGATCTGCTGGAACTCTTCTTCGGTGTGCTAGTTGAAGCATCTTTGGAGTCCACTTTGGGTTCAGTCTCATACTGTTCAGGCTAAGACAAACCAACAGATACATACTTAAACAATACAACTTGAAAATCCTCTAAAATAATATTATCGTACCTTTATACTATCAGTGCCAGACTCAGACTTGAGTGAACTCCTGCTAGATTTGGACTTGAGAGAGGATTTACTAGAACTCTTGGGAACTTGATTCACCGCTTGAGCGTAACTGAAATTTTCTTGCGTACCATCAGTGCCAGACTCAGACTGGAGTGAACTCCTGCTAGACTTGGACTTGAGAGAGGATTTTCTAGAACTCTTGGGAACTTGATTCACTGCTTGAGAGTAACTTAAAGTTTCATGCTTTTCTTGCTGAAATTCAGTCTGCTGGTATAATAATATAAGAAGAATACATCAAACGTTGAATTAGTGTGAGCACTACGCCATTATACCTCTGGAGAAGCTTCATCCTTAAGGGAAGCTCTCGAGCCGGAGGTAGACTTGAGTGAAGTCTTGCTAGCTTTGGATCTGATGGAAATCTTGCTGGAACTCTTCCCTGTCCCAGATGAAGCATTTTGGCCAGGAATGCTCACTGTTTCAGGGTTGAGTCCATATTGACCTTCATGAGATCCAGCCTTCATAGTGCATGAATGTAAAATGTTCAAGAGTATAATTATAGCTACTAGAGACAGAGGTCTAATTGATTTTCATCATACCTCAAGGGAAGTACAAGCTTCATTCTTAACAGACTCTTGTGCTCCGGAGACAGATTTAAGTGAAGTTTTGCTGGACTTGGATTTGAGGGAAGATATGCTAGTTGCAGTATCTTCGGTTCCCTTCTGGGACTTGCATTCACATTGTTCAGGCTATATATCACAAAGGAAAACAATAATAATATTAGTAATCTAGAGGAATGATCTTGTCAGTCTAATACCTCTTTAGTTGTATCATTCTTAATAGAGACTGTTGAGCCGGAGGTAAACTTGAGTGATGTCTTACTGGACTTGGATTTGATGGAGGATCTACTGGAACTCCTCTTTGGTGTGCTAGTTGAAGCATCTTTGGTTTCCTTCTGGGATTCAATTTCATACTGCTCAGACTATCATAAAAAAGAAAACTGTTAGATAAGTGACCTGGGAGAATGGCATGATCTAGTACCTCCGTAGTTGTCTCATTCTTAACAGAGACTGTTGAGCTGGTGGCAGACTTGAGCGAGGTCTTACTGGACTTGGATTTGATGGAGGATTTGCTGGAACTCTTTTGTGGTTGATTGACATCATCTGTTACTTTGTCCTCAGGCACAGCTTGAATTACCATTGATTCAGGCTGAGTGGTAAGAATAGCATCATCACAATAGTTAGTATGGTTTGAAAATTTTAATTGTAAAAGTTTCTTGCTGAAAGTATTACCTCAGTAGTTGTATCATTCTTAACAGAGACTGTTGAGCCAGAGGTAGACTTGAGTGATGTCTTACTGGACTTGGATTTGATGGAGGATCTACTAGAACTCCTCTTTGGTGTGCTAGTTGAAGCATCTTTGGTTTCCTTCTGGGATTCAGTTTCACACTGTTCAGGCTATCATAAAAAACGAAAACTGTTAGATAAGTGACCTGGAAGAATGGCATGATCTAGCACCTCTGTAGTTCTCTCATTCTTAACAGAGACTGTCGAGCCGGTAGCAGACTTGAGTGAGGTCTTACTGGACTTGGATTTGATGGAGGATTTGCTGGAACTCTTTTGTGGTTGATTGACATCATCTGTTACTTTGTCCTCAGGCACAGCTTGAATTACCATTGATTCAGGCTGAGTGGTAAGAATAGCATCATCACAATAGTTAGTAAATTTTAATTGTAAAAGTTTCTTGCTACAAGAATTACCTCTATAGTTGTCTCATTCTTAACAGAGACAGTTGAGCCGGAGGTAGGCTTGAGTGATGTCTTACTGGACTTGGACCTGATGGAGGATCTACTAGAACTCCTCTTTGGTGTGCTAGTTGAAGCATCTTTGGTTTCTTTCTGGGATTCAGTTTCACACTGCTCAAGCTATCATAAAAAATAAAAACTGCTAGATAAGTGACCTAGAAGAATGGTATGATCTAGTACCTCTGTAGTCATCTCATTCTTAACAGAGACAGTTGAGCCGGAGGTAGACTTGAGTGATGTCTTGCTGGACTTGGATTTGATGGAGGATCTACTGGAACTCCTCTTTGGTGTGCTAGTTGAAGCATCTTTGGTTTCCTTCTGGGATTCAGTTTCACACTGCTCAGGCTATCATAAAAAAACGAAAACTATTAGCTAATTGACTTTGGAGAATGGTATGATCTAGTACCTCTGTAGATGTCTCATTCTTAACAGAGACTGTTGAGCCGGAGGTAGACTTGAGTGAAGTCTTACTAGCCTTGGACCTGATTGAGGACATGCTGGGACTCCTTGGAGCTGAAATAACTTCATTTGGCTCATCCGGCTTGGACTCAAGCTTCAAGGAAGAAGAGAAAGGAATTGAGCAATGGGTAAGTTATGATAATTTTTATTATGCTTTACTTACTTCAGTAGTTGTCTCATAATTCTTAACAGAGACTGTTGAGCCAGTTGCAGACTTGAGGGAAGATTTACTAGCCTTGGACCTGATTGAGGACATGCTGTGACTCTTTGGAGCTGAAATAACTTCACTTGGCTCATCTGGCTTGGACTCAAGCTTCAAGGAAGAAGAGAATGGAATTGAGTAATGGATAATTTATGATGACTTTAAGTTTTTATTATGCTTTGCTTACCTCAGTAGTTGTCTCATTCTTAACAGAGACTATTGAGCCAGTTGCGGACTTGAGGGAAGATTTACTAGCCTTGGACCTGATTGAGGACATGCTGGGACTCTTTGGAGCTGAAATAACTTCGCTTGGCTCATCTGGCTTGGACTCAAGCTTCAAGGAAGAAAGGGAAGGAATTGAGTAAGTCATGATGATTAGTTTTTATTATGCTTTACTTACCTCAGTAGTTGTCTCATTCTTAACAGAGACTATTGAGCCAGTTGCAGACTTGAGTGAAGTCTTACTAGCCTTGGACCTGATTGAGGACATACTGGGACTCTTTGGAGCTGAAATAACTTCATTTGGCTCATCTGACTTGGACTCAAGCTTCAAGGAAGAAGAGAAAGGAATTGAGTAATAGGTAAGTTACGACGATTTTAAGTTTTTATTGTGCTTTACTTACCTCAGTAGTTGTTTCATTCTTAACGGAGACTGTTGAGCCAGTTGCAGACTTGAGTGAAGTCTTACTAGCCTTGGACCTGATTGAGGACATGCTGGGACTCTTTGGAGCTGAAATAACTTCATTTGGCTCATCTGACTTGGACTCAAGCTTCAAGGAAGAAGAGAAAGGAATTGAGTAATGGGTAAGTTATGACGATTTTAAGTTTTTATTGTGCTTTACTTACCTCAGTAGTTGTCTCATTCTTAACGGAGATTGTTGAGCCAGTTGCAGACTTGAATGAAGTCTTGCTACCCTTGGGAATGACTGAGGATTTACTGGAACTCTTGGGAGCTGAAGCAGCTTCACTTTCTGCTTGAGATGCAGTTTCATACTGCTGTTGCTGCTGTAGATAAGAAAGAAACATCAGAGGGTACTCCAATTTCTAAAGGGTAACACCATACCTCTGGAGAAGGTTCAGCCTTAAGGGAAGTTCTTGAGCCGGAGATTGATTTGAGTGAAGTCTTGCTAGCTTTGGATCTGATGGAGGACTTGCTGGAGCTTTTTGGTGTCCCACCTAATTCAACTTGATTGGCCTGAGGAAAAAGATGAATATATTTTAATGTAACATTGAAGTCAACCAGTGCATATTTTACCTCCGGAGAAATTTCATCCTTGATGGATTCTGGTACTCCTGAAGTAGGTACTGACTGTTCAGCCTGAGATTCAAGCTGCAAATATTAGTGGTATAGAAGTAACAATAGTTCTTGGCAGTGTATGATTATTATTATTATGACATTGTAGATGTACCTCTTGTGTGAAAGTTTCATTCTTAATAGAAACTATAGAGCCTGTTGCAGATATGATTGACGTCCGGCTAGCCTTGGACCTGAGTGACGATTTACTGATACTCCTTGGTGTCTCAGTGAAAGCAACATCATCACTAATTCCATCTGCAGTGCATTCTGGCTCATCTTGCTCCAGCTGAGATGCAACCTGGACAATGGCAAAGATGAATCAGAAAATCAATCTCTCCCCCCCCTCCTTTCCCTCCCTCCCTCCCTCCATCAATGGTGATATTTACCTCAGAGTCACAAACTTCATTCTTAACAGAAGCAGTGAAGCTCAAGGCAGACTTGAGTGACGATTGGCTAGCCATGGAGGTGGTACTGCAGCTCCTCAGTGTTCCATACGATGTCAGTGAAGTATTGGACGTCTGTATGGGAAATTTAAAAAAAGCAAAATAAATAACATTAGTGTAGAAGGCATAGCATCACTTTTGCTCAATCTACCTGTGTCCAGCAGTCTGTCATAAGATTACTACTGGGTGCCTCTTCTGTTCTCTTCACTGAAATATCACTTTCCTTGGCCTCCAGTGAATCATTACCGCCACTCTCCAATGGAGGCTTAGTTGAAGCCACGGCTACTTCATCAACTACCTACACAAAACAAAATACACATAATAATTAATATTGTTATTATTAGCTATAGATTATACTTACATTGGTAGTCTCAATCTTCAAAGCCTCAACTGATGCACTGTTAGCAACGTCTGTTTCAAAATACTCCGGACTCATAGTGAAGTAGGGTTCAGGAGGCTCACTATACATTTCCAACTCAACAGTAGGTAGCTGTGTGTCAGAATCGATGCACATCACCATGGATAGCTGGCGCAGAGTGTCGATGTATGCGTCCTCCAAAGACCCTTGTGAAGACTGGCTTACGAGTGATCGATCAGAATATTCTTCCATCAGACCTCCTCTTCCCTCCTTAGGGGATTCTTGAGCTGCGGCTGCAGATTCCTGCTTATAGTAAGAGCAAAAAGATAATTTTATGCATGATGACGTAGCTATTATTGATATAACGTACTTTGCTTCCTCCACTCTTCACTGATTCAGTTGAGGTACTCTCAACCTTATCTGTCTCAAAATCGTCAGCAGTCATAGTGAAATATGGCTCTGGGGGCTCACAGAAAATTTCTGTTTCCTTACGGACCAATTCTTCACCAAATTCTTCTTTAATAACCTGACTATTGCCACCCTACGGTACAAAGTTAACAAGACAAGTTAACATTGAACATATGAGCAACAATTAACTAAAAGTAGGGATGGCAACAAAAAGCACCAAAACAAGAGTGTAGTGATGGAAAACTAATACTAGGAGACACCCCTACATCACATTTATTTTATGAAGTCAAGCAGTACTGCATGATTGACTTACATCAGCCACTTGTTCACTCGACAGCTTCCTCTTCATCATCTCCTTCTTAATCACCAGGGTCGCCTCGGACAGCCGTCTCATCTCCTCGCCCAGTTCCTTGTTCGACATCATCTCTGTCTGGCGCAGACCGAGACGTGCCCTAAGAGACATGTACGGCACCACCGCATGCATGGAGTGAGTAGTAAGTGGGCTGGCAAACTCAGGCGTGAAATCACACGCTCCACTGCCCTCATTGATGGTCCTAAGTGACACCTGGGGAGCGCAGAGGGCCGTATGAGAGTGATGCATATGGGGGTGGGTGGCCGGGGGAGTAGGTGGACGGGGACGAGACCTTGTCGGTTGCACGTAGGACTTTTGGAGCTCATTACTTCCATCGTCCTGTTGCTTGGGAATATCCTCGTCCTCCAATTCATCGGCAGCTTGCTCTGAGTCACCCTCAGTGACTTCATCTCCACTTTTCTTCATTTCAGGCTCTTCAGCTTTGGCTTCAGCATTAGGGGCCATCATGCTTGCTAGCCCAGCCTTTTCCTCTGCCCGTTCCACTTCATTCATTGCAGCAAGCCTAGCTTCATATTTCTCCCTCTTGGCCTTCTCCACCATCTCAATCCTGTAGTCTGTCACAGCATTGATGATGCGATCATACTCCGCCATCTGTGCTTTCTTTTCAGCTTTGGTGGCTAGTTTAGCCTCTTCTTCAGCCTGCTTCTCTTTGGCTAGTCTAGCCGCTTTCTCAGCTTTATCAACTTTAGAAGACACCATGCTTTCTAGCCTAGCTATTTCAGCTGCCCTCTGAGTTTCACCCATTGCAGCAAGTCTGGCTTCATGTTTCTCCCTCTTGGCCTTCTCCACCATCTCAATCCTGTAGTCTGTCACGGTGTTGATGATGCGATCATACTCTGCAATCTGTGCTTGCTTCTCCTTGGCTTTTTTGGCCTCAATCTCTGACTGTTTTTGCTTGGCTTCTTCTTCAGCTTTCTTAGCTAGCTCCAGCTCAATAAGCCTCACCTGCTTGGCCTCTTCTACCATTTTGATCTTGTGATCAGTTGCAGCATTGATAATGTATTCATACTCAGTAATTTGCTCTTGCTTCTTGGTTTTGTAAGCTCGTTCCTTGGCTAGTCTCTCCTCTTCTTGAGCTTGCTTCTCCTGGGCTAGCTTAGCCTCTAGCTGCTTCTGCTTATCTATGGCTAGTTTAGCCTCCATTTCTTCACGTAGCTCCTTGGCTAGCTTAGCCTCTAGCTCATCATTCATTCCCCAGGCTACATCATCAGCTTCGACCTTGGTCTGCTTCTTCTGGGAAGATTTAGCTATCATTTTTTCCTCCTGAGCCCTCTTCAACTCGGCAATCTTCTGGGCTTCTTGGCTCTCCACCTGGGCAGCCCTCTGCTCCTTGGAATTCGCTATCATCCGGTTAAATTCTGCCATCCTGCGATCATATTCAGCACGCTTCCTTCTCATCTTCTCTGCTTTGGAGTCAGCCAACATCTTGGCCTGCTTCTCTTTGGCAAGTTCCTTCTCCCGTTGAGCCCTCTCCAACTCAACAGTCTTCAAGGCTTCTTGCTTCTCTTTCATGGCAGCTGCCTCAACCTGGGCAATCCTGTGCTCCTTGGCACTCGCAACTGTCCGATCAAACTCTGCCATCCTCCGGTCATACTCAGCACGCTTTCTCATCACCTTCTCTGCTTCCGACATACTCTCCATTGCGACCTTGGCAAGTTTCTTTTCCTTCTCCAACTCAGCAATCCTTACAGCTTCTTGCTTCTCCTTTATGGCCGCCTCAACCTGGGCAATCCGCTGCTCCTTGGCATTCTCCACGATCCGGTCAAACTCTGCCATCCTCCGGTCATATTCGGCACGCTTCTTCCTCAACATCTCCGCTTTGTAGCTAGCCTCCAACTTGGCCTGCTTCTCCTTGGCAATTTTAGCCTTTATCCTTTCCTGCTGAGCCCTCTCTATCTCAGCAGCCTTCAAGGCTTCTTGCTTCTCCTTCATGGCCTCCTCAATCTGGGCAATCCTCTGCTCCTTCCTATTCTCTACAATCCTGTCATTCTCTGCCATCTCTTGCTCATGCTTGGCCTCCTTCTTCAACTTTTCTGCTTCAGATTCAACTGGAGCTGCATCTGGCTCCTCATCAATCTGCTTCAGCTTCTGCATCTCCTCCTGCATGACCCTCTCCAATTCAGCAATCTTGGCCCGGATTGTAGCCTTCCTAGCTTCCTTCTTGGCGACCTTCTTCTCAGTGGCTGCCTTCTCTTCTGCTGCATTTTCCTTCTCAGCGGCTACTTTCTCAGTGACTTCCTTCTCAGCTGCTGCTCTCTCAGTGACTTCCTTCTCTGAAGCTACATTCTCGGCAATTGCTTTCTCAGTGGATGCTATTTCGACAGCGGTTTTCTCTGCAGTGGCTACCAAACCACTACTGCACTTCTTGCTGATTGCCACTACGACACCATTCTTGACCACTTCATCGACCCTCTCCTTCTTTGGTGGCATGTTACCATCACTGATGGAAGAGACGGACTTCTTTTCACTGCCCCACTCAAGTGGAGTGGTGGTCAGGTACTGATTGGTGATCGGCGGCAGCTTCTCAACCTTGGACTGCGAGGCAGCCTTCAGTGGCTTGACGGTGTCAGGGACAGGATGACCCGACATCTCAGCCATCTTCCTCATGATGTCATCAAGGACAATCAGGGTTTGCCTCATGTCCGCCTTCAACTCCTGTCTAGCGAGGAGAGAACTCTTGCTGCCATCCTCATCTATACCTCCACCGCTAGCTTGTAATTCCTCGGTTGCATCAGGCAGAGAATCCAAGATCTCCAACATTGCCCTCGGTGAACCCAAGGCTTCCTCAAGGGTGTAATTCAGCTTGACGGTTTGAAACATCTTGGAAACGTTGAAGCTGCTAAGGTGTGGGAGCTGGGACGGAACAGATTCGAGGCTTTGCGTTTGACCAGAAGGCTTGAAGTAACCCTCCTTGGCCAAGTCACGGTCTACCTGCTCCTTGATAAGCGCATCCTTCTGGCTCTAGTGATGAAATGTAAGCAAATAATGGACGAATCTATAATACGCTATGTATTACTGGTAATACAGTTCAAGTATACTAGTTGAAGAGATTCTATCGTTAGCTTGTAGCTAACATGTCATCACTAGCACAATACTTAAGCTATTAAATTTTTGAGAATCTCATTACTCTTCTACTATGTCTATGAAATGTTCCAAGTGCAAGTAGAAACTGGTAAATTTTTGCACTTATTAGCTAATTATTTCGCTGATAGACTATCCACCATTACAGGGTACTTACCTCCATTTTAAGCCGCAGTTGTTCGGCCAGAAGCTCATCCAGTTTGCGCTTCTCTTCCTGCATGCATGTTCAATGATAATTATAAGCTTTCTTACATAAAAGTATCAGTCTTTCTAACCTCAACTCTCCTGGCTGCCTTCTCCTTTTCAATTGCCAGCTGAAGCTTTTCTTCCTCTTGCTATAAAATTTAAAGTTTACTACTTCAAAAGAATAGCAGATGACAACACAAAATATTCATCTTACCTTCATCGTATTCATCATGGCCTGGACAGCAAGTTTGCGCTTGAGTTTCTCAGCATATTCTAGCTTGGCGTCATCGAGCTCCTTCTTGTCGTGAATGTCACGGCGAGCCTTGTCAATCTTCGCCCTCCTCAACTTCCTATGATATTATCAAGAAAAATCAATACTTAATTAACTTTCAAGAGTTAGTGTGACATATCTACTGCCTACAAATTGAGTGTTTTGTATGGGGTAAGCTTAGAGAATACTCTATGCATCTAGATGTACCCTCCCCATATTTGCAGCTAAGCTCAAGACAGTAATAGTTATATCTAAGAAAAAGTATGAGTTGCTTACTCCTGCATCAGTTGGTAACGCTTCTTTTGCTTCTCCAGGTTCACAAGCAAGGCTTTCTCCTCCTTCTCAACATTCGCCAAGTGAGCCAAGTACACCTCATCCTGCTCCTGCTTCTCCTCTCTCTCCTTCTCCTGATCATTGCTGTCACAGCTTAAATCTGAAGAAGAACACTCGCTGAGATACACTTCCTGAACCTGAGGCACCAGCTTGAAGCGCAGCTTTCTCCTCTTCTCAGGCGGTGGAGGGTCAGAAGAAGGAGCTCGAGGCTTGATGCATGAAGGCAAACGCGCAGGAGGTTTTAGATCAGGAAGAAGTCCCTTGTTAGACGTCTGGGTGGACGCTTCAGCCAAGGGAAACACCTTGCATGCCTTCTTGCAAACAGTGTTGGACGTTTGAGCACCAACATGTACCACAGGGGGGAGCTTCTTGTCCGACTCCTGTAATTTAGGGTGCACAATCACTGGAAACTCAATGATACGCATGCGCATTTGGGAATCCCAGCATCAATGTCACGCATGCGCATTAGTTTTGGGTGCAGAAGGCCACGCATGCGCTTTTGCAACTTAAGAAAATTCGCGAAGCGTTCGCAACGCTACGCATGCGTACAAAATCGCTCACCTTCTCCACGGGAAGCTTCAATGGATGCTTGGCTAGGTAGGAGTTGGGACAGGGTTCTTCCACGCCGCAGACGTAGGGCACCTTGTGGTAGACACCACAGGAGGGGCAGGGCTTGGTCTCAAACACTCCGTCCTTCGTAAAGGCGATGTCTCCAGACTTAGCTGCCTCCTTCAGGCGACCAAGGCGGGCGTTTTCCCTCATCTGCAGATTGCGAATCACTCTCTCCCTTTTCGCGATGTCTCGACTTTCACGCAGTGCCTTGATCCTATCGTGGTAGAGTCGTCCACTTCCGGATGCGTTTCGGGCGGAGGATCGCAATCCACTGGTCTTTCTCGCATCCTTTCCTTGCGTTCGAGGAATTACACGGGGTTTTCTTCCCGTTGCACAACTAAGAAGGTCGTGGGCATACTTTGGTGGGATTCCAAGGATTCCTGCCATCGTTTACGATCGTTGCTAGCTGATCGGTTCGTTCGTCGCACAGAAAACACCAAATTTTCGAGACCAGTGTCGACCGATAAGCTCAAAGAATCAGTTGAACACGAAAAAAATCGCCTTCTCTTTCGAAATCGACCGATAAAATCGATAAATCAAAGAGCTCTGAAAAACACACCTTCTCTCTCGAGAACAGTTTCCAGAACGAGTCAGATCGCTAAGAGTAACCGCGTAAAACCCGGGCCGGGTGCCATGGAAACAGCATTATCCGATTTTTTTCTTCTGGGCAAACCTGTTTTGAATTTGAAATCTGCAGAAGAAACTGTAAGGAACATGGAACTCCTCAACGGCTATTTCTCTCCCTCTCGCTGTCGAATTGATGTGAACAAACTTTTCAGGTAATGAGCGGCGTTGCAGATGGATGGGTGGGGCTCATTAGCTTGCGTGCAGGCATGCAAAACAGCTAGCGGGGCGTGGCGCATGGCTCGGCAATTAATAATTAATTAATCCTCTTGTTCCACGTGCAGGATGAACTCAACAGCAGCTGCTTCTACTCCAGTGGTTCTACAACAACCTAAAGTGTTCTCTCTCCAGCAACTGGCCTGTCTCTACGTTATAGGCAACCTGCAAGAGTTTGAACCGCAGGAGTTGGCAGAGAACCTTTCCATTGAACTGCGGTTCCTGCTGATGACCAACATTCCAGTGTCAGATATCCTCAAACTTGAGCACACGGAGATCACAGAGGGAGTGGACATGCACGCGGTGTGGACGACCGTTACAAACAAGACTCTACCTGCTGAGTACGTCGACTTCATCCACTCTCCCCTCTTCAAGGGGTCAGGATCCATAAAGGAGCTCTACATGGAGGTGTTGGCTACTATCATCTTCAACAGTCTGTGTAACAAGCAGTCTTCCTCGGGGTACCAGAGACACAGAGAGCTGGCATTGGATCTGATGTTTTCCATTCGAAACTGTCTCGGAATCACGAACTGGATGGAGTATCTGTCCCACAATCGGAGTTGGTTGAAATTCTTTCAGACGTTTCCAAGCGAGTCTCGACAGGATAGGATCGTACCCATGAAAAGGTACGAAAATCATTACATCAGGAGCACTACGGGATCCGACATGTCCCTGGTGACTTACTACCTCAGTGAATGTTACTATTTCCCGTCCCGAGTGAGCATCATTGCCACACCTTTCATCATGTCGGCCTTCTGGAAAGACAAATTCTACCCAGCGGTGATGGAAAGAATGCGTATGTTCATCTCGAGAGCGGAGTCGCTGTGGTTTTCAGCCATCGGGGACGGAGACAGAATCAGCATCAGTGACAATATCACCAGCAATTTCCCCTGTGCTCTGCGATTCGTAGCCTCAGAGATCCTGGCGAATCCATTGTCAAATCTCAAGAGCCTTTGCTTGCAGGCCCTGGACGTGGTGACCCTTGGTGCCATTATCAGCGCAGTGACTCCATTGCTCGCTCACATTATTGTAAACTCTCCTCTGGCCCAGTACTGCGTACGTGCCTCCAACCACTCTCCTTATCGCTTCCTCAAGGAGCTTTCAGTGGCTCAGCGTGAGAGCGGACCAAAGAGAGAGAGCCTGGCCCACACCATCCTCTTTGACTGCCTCGCAAACATTGTCTTCTATCAGGAGTGCTTGGAGGAGCTCTCTCTTGGTGGACTAGACCTACTTGTCGAGTGTCAGAGCTACGATGCTCTAGTCAATGCACTCTTCGACTTTGCCGCAAAGCCGTCAATGACTGCCCTCCGTCTCTCCGATATTCCTGTCCTGCGTTCGTTCATGCAGGATATTGTAGAACACTACCTCTTAGGAAGGGCCAAAAGCAATCAGATTCTTCACCTCCACAACATCACAGTGGACCGAAGAACCATTCTTCCCAACGGCATGAAGACCGTTATCAAGACCATAGTCATGAGAGAAGAGTGCTTGAACCAGAAGCAGCTAAAACTTAGCCAAATGTACCTCCCCTGTCGTATCGCCTTTTGGCTCTTTCACCCCATACACGTCTTCTACCTACACACGCTCGAGATCCACGGAGTTACGATCGATCCGCCCTACTCCATCGTCAACGTCATCGCCAGAAACCCCGGTCTGCACGTACAAAAGCTTTGTTTCTCAAACGTGGACATTCCTCGCTGCAACGCAACGGCCGAGGACTTCAGGTGCCTGCTGACAAAGAGGTACCTTCGTAACCTGAGCATCACTAACTGCAATATCGGAGAGAAGGGGCTGCTACAGGATCTGACGTCCGCCCTCTACAGAGTCTTCGCGTTGATGAGAGCCCAAGTGCCACTGTCATTCGTCGAGGTGCTGAATCTCTCCGAGAATGGCTTGGGGAGAGCGAACGACTACTTTATCCGCAATTTTTTCAGTGCTATCTTTCAAGTGTTAATTCTACAGCCCAACCTCGGTGTAGACATTCGTAGCAATAAGATGACACCACATCATTTTTCGATGATCTACGTGATGTGGGCGAGAAATGCCGGTGGGAGGAAATTGAGGCAGCTGCAGTGTCAGTGGAACATCCTTCCTCAGGACAAGAGCTTCCTCAGCCAGATGGCACAATGGGTGTTTCATTAAAACTCGTTCAGCTTAAATTTTTAATTTCAGTCATGTACATTGAAATACCTTTGCACAGAATTATTGCACAAGTTCAGAAATTAATGGTAAAGGTCGCTAGAATTATAAACTTTATTCAAATTTGTTGTGCATAATGCTTGAGCGCAAAGTAGTGACGATCTTTACCCTCTACCTTAATAACAAGCACGCAAGCTGCGTACACCATGCTGAACTTGCTAAACTTATGCTCTAACAATAAGTACAGCACCCGCAGTTAAACGGTAAATTCACGTCAATATTAAAATGAATAATGATAAATTTACCATGAAGATAACCTGTGTACAACAATACCAATAGGGAAGCACAAGACTATTATAATAATAATATACAACTTCAACAAAAATTAATAATAATAATAATCATTAATGCACTGCTAGGCAATGACTTCAGATACTTGTGCAATCACGAATCAGGAAAAAATATAGAAGAGATTGGACTCAAAACGACGATCTTTTATCAGCCACAAATAACAGCACAAATAACAATAGTAATAGTCATAATAATAAGTGATCAAAAGTACCAGTGGTACAAATAAGAATTTTATGAATCATAATACATGATCGGCAATCGTAGTAAAGTCGTTTGTAAATCAAAAGTCGAATGTCTGTTTCCAAAGTCCGATTTTTCAGAGTCTATAATTGGTCCAGTCAGTTCAAATTCAGTCATTTCCACCTACACATACATTTTCTCTCTTTCACTTTCTCCTACTAGCAGCTTGAAGTCTGCTACGTCTGTTATTCATCAGTGGGATTTTCGGCGAGCTAGGATCAAGTGATGCCCCTCCTCCGATACTATGACGGCTACCACTCTTCAGTCCAGTCAGAGAAGCTGCTGAACCTGTGCTTAGAAGACTAACGGAGCTCCCTCCGCTGTTATTGGGGGGCGTACCGAGAGACACGCGACTTGCCGAGCTCAGCAAAGCCGGGGAGCGAGGAGAGGACGAAGGAGAAGATGACGACGTTGAAAGAGATGTCTGCGATCGAGACTGGGTGGGAGGAGTACAGCTAGCCACGGCGAGGGCAGCTCTCGTCAGGTAAGGCGAGACTGGCTTGTTCTTGACCGGTCTTGGTGCCACCTGTCTCACGAGCTGAGGAGAAGGCATCGGCGCCCGATGATGAGGGTAGTGGTGATGATTGTGATGGTTGTGATGAGGGTGAAGGTGGTGAGGGCTGGTTGTCGAGGACGATGTCATGGCAGTAGATTTATGCATAGGAGATTGGTAGTTGGAGGTGGTTGCACTCCCCGACACAGTAGAGGAGCCAGCAGGCGAGGCTGACCTACTAGAGTTGGCGGAGCTGCTACTGCTGCTGGTCATCTTCATCCAAGGATGGTTGAGGATGTTGTCGATGGTTGGTCGATCCTCGGGACGGTAGGAGAGCATCCAGAGGATGAGAGAGCGAGCCTCTGTGGTGGGGAGGAAAGAACAACCATAAATAATATGTGTGACTAAGTCCACACAGACACAGTATGCATGAGTAAAGGGGTTAGCTAAGCTGTTAGCAATGTGTGGCTATGCTTATTATCATCATACACCTACAAAACTATGTGGCTGGATCAGAGACCGTGTCCAGATAAACTTCTCACTTCATTCAAAGTGATTTCACTACATTACTGAGCTAGTGGTGCAATATTCTTTATAATAACTACATCCACCCACCTGGTGTGATTTCTGTCTCGAATGGCAGGTGCCCCGTGACGATGTCCGACTCTGTATCAAAGGGGACATCCCCCTGGAGCATGTCGTAGAGCAGGATGCCCAGCGACCAGACCGTGGCGGGTACGGCATGGTACCGATGCTTCAACACCCACTCAGGAGGACAGTAGACGCGGGTTCCTGGGAATAGGGAAACAGAGAATAAAGGGTTAAGAGTTGAATCAACAAACGGCTGTTGGACTGGATGCACTAAAATAACATTTATACAAGTCAGCTAGTGTATATTAAGTCCTATACCTACTCTATAGTCAGCTATATTATTGTTATAATTATGGTATTATGTTTGTATACATGCATGAGACATTTCTGAGAATGTTGTGTTTGCTGGTGGAAGTTAACAAATTAGACAGCAAATTTTTGCATATTTTCAGGCAGAAAAGTACATTCCTAGTACGCAAGAGAGTCTACCATCTTTCACTTATGCTGCATTCTGCATTCCATTCAACCGCAGGTCAAGTTTCAATGTAGTACTCTGTTTGGACCCTTTTTATAAGAACAATAGCTACAAACTTTCAAGGTCAAGGGAAGATTTTCGATCACATTAACTTGTATACAAATGCGTGTATACAATGTACATGTACCTCCTAATAAACACTCATTAAAGCAACTCTTATATAGTGTACAGTAACTAAAAGCTTCACTGGTCAATGGCTGAATATTTCTATATAGTGCTCACCTTCATAGACAGTATAAGCCTCCTCCTGTAGGAAAGTGCCTGAGCCGAAGTCGATCAGCTTCACCTGGTTGCTCTTCAAATCGATCAGAATATTCTCGTCCTTCACGTCTCTGTGCACCACACCCATCGACAGGCAATACTGCACTGCCTCAACGGTCTGTCTGAATAGGTATCTTGCCGAGCGCTCGCTGACGGTCCCCTTTTGTGTGATGTAATCGAATAGATCGATGTATTTCTCTGGTCTCTCCATGACGATGTAGAAGTTATTGGCATCCTCGAAGTAGTCGAGCATTCGAATGATGTAGTTGTGTTTGAGACCGTGGAGAAGCGCAATCTCTTTTGGTACGACCTTGGAGCCAATCTGTGATGGTGGAGGGAGAGTGAATGTGTGTGAGGGAGAAAAAATGGATTAAAAATTGGAACGAGTATGTGTAACAAACACAGTAGTACTCTAAATTGTGATTGCCAATGTCAGGATTAGACTAGCTTCTCTTAGGACTTATACATACAAGTGCTATGGCTTACGAATGTAAGGATATTGAGACATGTTGTACATTATTACTTGTGGTGCAACACATACATTTGTACATGTATCTACTCAAGTCCACACAAAAACTAATAATCAATTCATTTATTATTGTTGTTTGCATATTTTGTGACCGGCTGTTGACTGGTTCAGGCAACCTTGCAAGGATTATCTGCCCTCCTGTTTGGACTCAACGTGAAGTGGTTTCCTCTCTCACAGCAGGCAGCAGGAAAGATACCCACTCAATACAAAATAATAAGCTAACTAATGGACATTAAGCCATAGAGCATCTTTTCTCTCCCTCTCTCCCTCTCTCTCTCCCCTCACTCTCCCTTTCCTTTCCTGCACTCTAAGACTGCCAGTAGTGTTTTTACCAAGAACTACTCCCTTCTTGAAGCCTTACTAAATTGTTCTCTTTTATCTCCATGCACTTTTCTATCTCTCTCTCCCTTCTCCCCTTTTCCTCTTCATTCGCTTCATTCTAAGGCTACCACAAACATTTTCACCATGGACTAGTTTCCTTCCTAAAGCCCTTGGTTCCTGTCTCTCTCTCTCTTTTCATTATCTCTCTGTCTCTGTTCTCTCTCTCTCATTCCTCAAGATACCAAATATGTTTATTACCTGTCCATGTGTGGGCCAAAAATCGTCCCCCACTTTCCCCCAGCATGCACTACATGTACATATATGCAGCCACCCCAAGTTTTAGTACCTGTTGCAAACACTTGGTGATGCACTGAGCTATATATGTGTACATAAGAAGTAGAGAACCCAGCTATTTCTATAACGTCACATGTCGACGAAATCATGAACATACATGCTCACATACATGTACATGTACATGCACATGTGAAAGCAAAGGTGAATGCAGCGCACGCACATGTACATCACATGCAATATATTATGTAGGTTCACAATGCACAAACAATACATAATTATTATTATGTATACACCACAAGTATGAGTATTACTCCAACAGTAGTCCATGTAACATGGTGAATAGGGATACAGGTGGCCAGAGCTAGGGAGATAACATTTGCACAGGTGCCCAGTAATACCATTTGTTGTTGCCCCAACACAATCCCCATGATCTAAGGGCCAGCTAGCTGCCTAGCTCGCAAACCACCGTCACACAAGATCAGCTTTCACATCAAACACTGCACCAATCCCACAGGTGGTGGGCCATGGGGGCTAGAGATCACTAGAGTAGAGATCACATGCTTTTAATACCCAGACCAGATAGAATATTAGTAGTACATGATGTAGTACTACCAAAAGCTCAATCTGTGAATATTTGAACAAGAAAGCACAAGATCTCGCCCACTCTTATATCACTTCCCTCTGATCCCGAGGGCAACAAAAAATCCTTTGAGGTATCTTTGTCAAAGAGCTACATGTTTGCAAGTGGATGTAACTATCACCCCTGCAAAGGAGGAGGCACCTCCCAGAAGAGGTATTCAGAGTAGTGAGTGCATCCCTTGCAGGCTTGGGTTGACCTTTTGACCCCACGAGGCCAGAGTGCACCAGTTAAGCGATATCAATAAACAATGGAAATTGCATTCATAGCTCTGGGGTTGGGAGGATGCTAGCGTTTGACATCATCGTCCTTAATATTTAATTAAGGTCTATACATAACTATAAGGAAATGAATCGGGTTGACAACAGCTGCATTGTACATACTGGTGCGTGTCGGCACATCTGTAGGGAAATGTTAGCAAAGGATTCCTAATAATCTATTAATCAACACCAGTTAGTGCAGAACGACCAAGGGAACTCCTTTGTTTAGCTAGGATATCCTCAGTTGGCGATATTGCTACCCTCGAGGAAATAATCTGCAGATGAAGCAATCTGCACTAGCAAGAGTCATGCCTCCTCTTGTTCATCGCAACATCTTGAGTTAATTCTAGTACAGGCCTGGCCACAGTTAGTCAGCCGGCAGCACAAAGTGGCATAACTATGATTATCGTCAGAGGTGGCACTTAGTAAATTCACAGCTCACGGTACGGGATGTATGTATCATTGACACCACCATACTGCTCAATTGGTAAAGGAAATGGACTTGCACTCTTCAAAGCAACTACACTCAATCATCAAACGATTTCAAATTGCTCTAAATAATAACTTTAATAACCTTAATATCCCCCCGAAAGGTGGCAGGAGAGGAAGAGCCATGGGAGAGAGCGTCACCTACGGCCCACACAAAATTTGAAGTAACACTTAGTGAATACCATCACCAGCTCCCAAATTCACAGCGCAAGGTCAAAAGGTCAACAACCCTCTAAAGCGGGAAAGTAGATTCAGAGGTCACTTGACGGATGACCTCGAGAAACACCCAAGGAAATTGGTTGGGCAATCGACTACCGCCTTCATTTGACCTTTGCTCCTAACAACTTGTACCAAACATATACATGTACATGTATGTGTACAAACACTACATGTACATGTACATGTAAGTTAGTAACAGCTAGCATTAGCTGCCTTGGTTACGCCATACCAGGATAAGGCTGGACAAAAATAGAATCCATCTAGCGATGAAAACACGTGTTGATGATTACATTCCTACTGCACATGCTCAGTCGGTCACTTGCACAATCACGAGACATTCCTCACCAGGTCACTGCTAATAATTGCAACGTCCATGTCAAGAGTTGCCACCTGATTGAAGCAAACTGGCCGTCAATAAAGAGCTAGTGGGCTTCAAACTATTGCTATCACGTCACATCTGCACTAACGTACATTGTATATGCATGAACATGTACGTGTACATGTACACACACGTATACGTTGCTATGGATATCTCGGAAGACAGCGGGAAGGCTTCGCTCGGCAGCGTTAAGTCATCTCCGCCCAATATGACGAGAAGGATGTGAAATGTGTCACAGCAAGCTCATACATCATTGCCGTTCCAGTGATGAGGCACACTAACTGCTACACATGTGCGTAAGATGGTGAACTAATCACCGTGACCTTAGCTGAGGTGACAAAGTGCACCAACCTTTTAAACTATGCATATAAAGTGAGGCAAAAGCAGTAAGAAACATACACTGTGCATGTAGTAGTGTTAACCATTGTCCAGATTGTATTACCAAGGTGTGTTAATAACCACTAGAACACTCAAGTAAATACTTGCAATGGTGGCCAATAGAGGACAGTACGATTTTAAAATTACATTATCTCCATTTGCTTCATGGGTGGGCTCAATCTCAAGTGGCTGAATCATGATCGAGGCTATGAAGTTACAGGAACACAAATGGCCGCATCTTGGCTGTAAGCTAATACCATAGCTGTTTCAAGTGAGCCTACCTATAATTTAATTTTAATTGTTTTTAATTAAGACTCAAACGGTGGAGCAGCTGCTCGTACATGCATACCACAGATTGACTATTTCCGTTCACACCAACAAAATATGCTCGAAATTCCAACCAACAGCCATCAAGCATATGTGCATTCTCCAACAATGATACACTTCCTTCCGCTAGAACCATTTTTTGAAGATTGCTGAGTGTAAATATTATAAATAATAAGGACTCTTGCAATCAAGCCATCGCCTTCTGTCCAAATATGGTTGCATGAAGATGAAAAAAGAGAAGAACTTCACCATCATACGGTGCACTTTAACCTTCCACCTCCCTTTCCCCCTCCCCTACTCCCCACCAAACACCGCACAATGCTTGTAGACAGGGAACCCTCGAAACTCGATAATTGTAGGAAGATCATGGGGCAGCGTACATGTATCGTTACAATTATTATTACTATTATTAGAACGTTCCAAGAATCTGTCTCAGTCTGGCCATGAACCCTGTGCCCTGAATCCACTCATTCTGCAAGAGCACTACAGAGTTTCACTACAGCTCTCCCTCGCCCGTCACAAACTGAAACACGGGGGCGATGTGATGCGATCGATGGATTTCAGCATGCTCTTGCAATTTTAAAATTTTAGGCTTTAAAAAAGTGCTTACTACAGCATAAGATGTAACCAGAACGGAAGCAGCCTTCAGTAGGGAAGCCCAGGCCGCGTGGCTGCACGGCACTGTGGCTGCCGCACCAGCTTCTGTTGTGGTCAGGGGATGCAACAGTCGACAGAAATCTTACAAACATCAAACGAAACAAGAGAGAGGCAAGGCAGTGATACAGGTCCATGATGAACTACCATCTATATAGTATATTACGTATGTATATACTATATCAGCCATACTATAGCACGTGTAAAATTAATAAGAAAGAAACACTTCACCATCATACAGTGGACTTTAAGCTTCCATATCCCTCTCCACCTCCTCTGTTCACCACATTAAAACTAATAAGAAGTTGGATTTTTCTGACAATGGAACTTTGAGAGGAATTATTGCAGGTGTACACTTGTACATGTACTTACGTAGCTTGACTAGTTACATGTACATGTATCTTGAGAGGAACGGCAATACCTACATACAATGTAGCTTATTGTAAATAGCTACGCAAGCGAGATGATTAACACAAGAAAAGGTCCCTCACTGACAACAGTCTGACAATCATCGTACACAAGCCAAAGAGATGAGGCGGTAAACAACATTGGATGGAAAAAAACCCACCTAGACTAGCAATAGTATGATGATTCACCCTGTGTAATTACATCACTAGTCGACCAATGAGATTCACTCCAGCTACAAACAAGATATTCATCCCTTACCGGAAACAGGTGAATACCATTACACTGAACGTTTTGTTAACCACCAGCCCACAACTGTCAACAGTTTGCAAATTTGTACCGTAAGCAATTATTATTATTTTGGCAACTTCACTGAAGTAACCGGACGCTGCTTTTGCAATATCACTGTTGTTGCGAAGTATTATTGCATTATCAGACTGTCTAAAAATCGCTTGCCGTAGCTGTATGAAATTGTGGTGAAACTGACCTAAATAGATGCCCGCAAAATGAGGGCAAACTCCGACAATCTGATTATAATGAGCTGTCCCAAGTAGCATCAAGTTACACTGCTACCATAATTATTTTAATAACTATACTAATATTATATAGCTTCTATTTCCTGAAACCGATCTGTGCAATACAAATGATGAAAGCACCCAAGTTTTACAATCGGTTGGGGTGGGGGGTGGAAGTATGAGCTGTCTCAGTCGTGTCCGGTTGCAGTTCATCTGCAGTAAGAACTCTTGGAGAACTACAACAGTTGTTTCCGTTACCACTAGCTGTCTCTTGGTACAATAAATCAGCAATTTTTTTTATCTAGAGGGTGGGATTCCCTCCCCTAAGGTTGACATCATCTACCTACCCTAGAATTTCTAAGTAGTCATGAGAACAGCACTCAAATACTGGAACATGACTGATCCCCCCCCCCCCCCCCCCCGAAGAGCCTGCAATCAATAATCATGTATTCTTATTTGTCTTCAACCTCCCCTCTCCTTGAGATGGCATATCGTATGGCTGCCTAGCATACATACGTACATACATGTACGTGCACATCATGACCTTGGACTTGAAGTTATTCCAAGCATTCGGAAATTTGGTCAGCAAACATGAAAACCATCTTGTCCGAACCCACCCAGGTATGCTGTACTGCTAACACATGTGACAATGGTTCTTCCATTATCTAAGACACCTATCATGTGAATAGACAACATCTGACACAACTACCTGACTAGCAATTACATGAGTTACCATATATGGCTATATACCACAGAAAAATATGCTACAATTTATGTATATAATAATTATGTAGTATAAGCAAGTCTAAAAATAGAACGGAATGGTTGCTGGATTAGCTAAGTAGGAGACAGCTGTATAATAATAATATTCTAGCCCAGAGTTGGCAATTTTAAGGGACGGCGATTGAGAAATAGCAACATCGTGTCGTGGATGTTTCTCTTGTGAGGCAATCGGGGGAGGAGGGTGTTCGACTACAACACTCCTGTTAATTTAGGGGCTAACTAAGCCACTGTAACATGGCATCACTGGCGCTTTTAACTCAAACACTTGTATGTATGTATAGGGGCACTAAGCGACAAGAGTTTAGAAGCTTATCACAGGAGTAAGAGAGCGGAAGGCACCAGTAAACATTGGGAAGGAACACGTAAAGTAACCTCGACACAATCCCAAGGTACCTAAGCTCACAGGTATGCACGAAATGACATAAACAAATGTACAAGACACAATAATATCTAGTACACATGAGCTGAATTACCCACTAGAACTGACTCGCTATTCACTAGCTACCAGGTCAGCCTAGCAATGAACACATGGCCGGCCACGGGGGAATTGAGGCTGTACACATCACTGGGCAACCTTGCAATTCACCCAAACCACTAACTGCGACAAAAGTTAATTATCTCGCCATTCATCTTCAACAACAGGCAGTGGTTGGATTGGTCCAAATTGAGCCAGACCACAATGGCATTAGACCAGGCACACTCACACATACACACATACACATACTCAATAGTCTAAGCTATCAATGTGCTGGGTCCCCACACGAACATTACTTAGCCTAGTGTCACACTATATACATGTACCCTTTTCAACTATCTGAGCAGCCTGGAGTCAAGATTGTATCAACAGCTTGTTAGGGTTACTAACTATCATTTATGTGTGTGGTCCACCAAACTTAACACACAAAAGGGTAAAAAAAGCTCAAAATGGCCAATGACATCATAACTGGGGGTATGACATGTTGGCACTAACACTGTACTCTAGAATGATGGCATACCCCATTACAAGGGTATGTGCTACCCTTATATAAACAGAGTAGTTGTCATGGAGGGCAAGTGGGACCATGGCAACCAGAGGTTAATGTGTACACCCAGTCACTGTTGGTAAGTTGATGGGGGTATTGGTTATGTTAGCAGGTGTTAATGCATGCTAGCAGCATTTTGCAGACTGAGATAAACCTTTAGAGGTACTGTAGTACTAGCTCACCTTTGACCAACTGTAGACTTTAGACTTGGGGATGACTTTTATGGCAACCTGTTGATGCATGGCAGTGATGAGAGAGAGAGAGAAATAGAATTATAATCCACTATCAATAATAATAGGCATATATAGACATGTTCGTAGAACAGTGCACGCTACACTGCACCCAGGCAATGTATACCATGATCGTAACTTCCACTGGGAAGGAAGTCACTCACTAAAAAACTGACACCACCCTCAACCGCACATGACATTGTGTGCAATCATGACTACTCTAAATATCCCTAGATAATGTCTGTAGGAAATCTGCTAGAGTTGGCAAAGACACTCAAAAATGTGAAGCACATTTTTGAATATGCATTCACATCATAACAGGGGAAGGCTAAGGCAAATACTGTGATGATGCAATTATTGATGACAGGAGTTGCATTATGATGTGGCAAGCTAGGTTCAGTAAGTATGCTTCAGTCTGATCTCTCTCTCTCTCTCTCTCCTCCCTGTCTCATACTTGTCACACACTTCATCAGGTGACTTCGCTAAGAGCAGATGTTCAAATTTCTCAGTACATTACAGTACAGGACAGCCACTCAACTACAGTGTTAGCACACAAGGGACCATCTACCTACTCCACAGTTGTAGGGTCACTTGAGAGCCAGTACAGGGTTAGCATAAAACACTTAGCAAGGTGCAAAAAGGTGCAAATGACCGACCTAGTAGTATGCAGAGCACAACTCTGAAAGTTAAAAGCCCCACTAAGAGGCCAAGTGTTAATAGGGAATCACTAGGTAGTTGTAGCAACAAAGCCCACAAACACGTAAACATCATTAGCAGTAATCCAATAATAGCCTGCTAACCAAACTGCATTCACCATGGGAACGACAAAACCACTACCGTTCTACATAATTTCAACACCTGTGTGCTGTACTATGGAGAGCTACGGCAACCTCTAGAACAAAAGAAAGAAAGTAACCCACTCCTCCCATATATTATGCAATGCCATCATTACTTGGATGACCTGATTTTAGCACAAAATTCATTTAAACCACATCTAACTGATTTGGCTCAGTGCCCTTACTTGTAACTCCCTCCACTTAGTTGCTTTGGACAGATAGATATAATATAATAATAACAATAATAGTATTATGTTGCAAAAATCTGGCCTAGGGCACTCACTGCTTGATTAAAGCATTTTTCATCGCGTGTCTACACTTCCAGGCACAAGGGTGTACTTGGATACGAACAGCTTTCACAGTGGTTACCTAGTGTCGTCATAATACTCGGTATGCATGTACAAATTCTGGTTCAATAAATCGAGAAAGAGTGGTAAAGTGTATGATAAAGCAGCTGGAACGACAGTTTAGACCACAAGTGGCAGTTAGTTCACTGTCAGGCATTCCATGCTCACGCACACCCCTGTCTGCCCTCACCCACACACTCATGCAGCGCTACATCTGTCTCTGTCTCTGTCTCTGCCTCTGTCTCTGTCTCTTTGGCAAATTACTAACAGGTTCCTGTACGGACAATAGCAGAAGTCGTAATTGTCTATAGAAATCTCTCCAATTGGCAGTGACACGCTCGCTCACACCATCATGTACATGTATGCAGTGCTACACCTGTCTCCCGGTAGTGATACACCCAACTATGGCAACCCTCCACCCTCCACCCACCCCACCCCCCCTAAGTCAACATTGAATTTTGTACCCTTATTGGTCATTGAACACCCACTGAAGTGGAAACACCGACAGGTCACCTCACATCATCGGTTACCATACTATACACAGCATGGGAGCAACTCAGTAGTACATGTACTTAATTAGGCATAAAAATTATCATGAAACACATACACCTGCAAACTAATATTGCTGTACACAGACTTAAAGGTAAAAAACAGGAAATGCGACAATGAGAAGTTTCACCACAAGTGCTGGGATAGCTAAAGATAAACATATTATACAGGTATGATCACGTATTACATGTATAGTAATCCCTAATAGGAAACAGCTGTAAAAATCACTCACTCTTCCATTATTGCTGAATATTGTACAATGTAGCTACAGTTTTATCAGCAAGAGGCATTTGGGGAAAGGGAAAATTATTCAACTACAACGGAAAAGAATACGACAGCGATGTATAGTGCAGATGGTCGCACAATAATGCTGAGATAGCGTTCCGAAAAATACACTCACAGAGAGGAAAAGGAAAGATAGATAGTTAGCTTTTCACTCTTAAAAGAAGTTCAAATATGGTATGAGCGTTACGTGAAACTAAGGCAAAGGATACAGCACTGTAATGTGTAAAAATATCCCATATTGGTCTTACCCAAATTAATATCACCCACGCAGTATAAACAACAGTTGAATCAGGAAATCTCAATGATAACAGAAATTTTGCAAAACTTTAGAAAAATGGGGACTTTCTATTGGAAGGAAAAAATAGAGAGGGGGGAAAGCCGGATATTCCCTAAATGACCCCCTTCCAATATTTCACAAGGGAGCTAAGCTAAGCAGTGTGAAATTTCTCCTCTCAATGTAACACTGGAGAGAGGAAGGCATGAATTGACATTTTTACACTTGTGAGTTTTTGATTCACTTAGACATGTGGCTACAGTGAATGGAGGGGAGAACAAAAGGCCCTGAAACCATGAAAGTGATGGCTATTATTTTATTGCATACCTGCTTTTGTAATCAATTACAACACAAGGACTCTAGACTAGAATATACAAGACAGTACGAATGCACATCACACCCATGGCCATTCACTCGCTCACTCACACGCGTACACAGGTTAGTATGTGCTCAATATGACAGCAAACAAGACCATTCCCAAACGCACACACCGACCAATTTCAAGTTGTAGTATATATACACCCCCAACACATTGCCAGACGACACACCACAGGGAAAGCGAGTGGGGAGAGAGGGGAAGAGAAGAGAGGGGCAGGTGGGCACTCAGTTTCGGTATATATATGTACTTACAGGGTTTCCACTGATGAGAGAGGTGCCAGCGTAGACCGCTCCAAAACCACCGTTGCCGATAGTCTCGCCTAGTTCATAGTAGTCCTGTAATCTCCTCATGTCCACTGTATGATTTGGGGGGGGGGGGGGGGGGATGGAAGAGGGAGAGGAGGGTGGGAGAGAGAAAGGGAGGGATGAAGGGTGAAGATGAGAGAGAGACGGAGAGAGAAAGAGAGAGAGGAGGTCACAAGCCATTCACAATATACAATTACTGCACAATGGCACACACACAATAAAACAAAGCAATGCACGTGTACTCACTTTTCTGGCTTGAAGGTACGTCACTGGAGCTGTGTGATCGCTTGGGTCTCGATTTGTCCTCGACCTTGAGACCGCCTACTTTACACTGCTTCGCTAAGTCGTGAGCAAGCACACTGATTCGCTGTGTGAGCATCATTGCTGAGCAATATCACCTGCAGCAGAGAGAGAGAGAGAGAGAAATACAAATATTACCAGTGTTGAATACCTTCAAATTGTCGACTGAATGTGTACACCTGAAAAATCACTAGCTAGCACTTTATATCACGCATAAGCTTATATCTCTGTAAACTAAACGACCTGACTGCTTCACTACTGAACTAGCAAACCACTACACTCTGACTGCAAAGACATGTGGTCAAGCACTTTCTAATAAGAACTCACCATCCGCCATCGTGAGTGCAGTCAATTATCCACGAACACACGCACGCTATTGAATGAAGCTCTCTTTTTAGCCCGCACCCAGTACTTTAAATAATAGCTGTAGACAAACGTTGCCGAACTTTTGGCTGTGCTTTTTTTTGTCTAGTAGGCGAGTCGTGGCCGGAACGCTGCTAGCTAGCTTTATTATTAAAAGACGGGCGCCACCACGCGGCTAGCTCATGCTTCATGCATGAGCCGCCAAATTAGCAAGGTCAGACTAGCAGGCGACGCGAGTAAATTAATATAGCGAGCTCAACAGCCACGCCAGAGCATGCATACACACACAAATACACACAGACTCACTTGAATTTTGCAGCTAGAATATAGATTGTGACAGTATTTTTTAGATAGGTTTCTGGATAGAGATTCTCTCAAACATTCAAAAGGTGGAGTAGGTTTTGGCGGTTTTATACTGCCCGCCCAAAACCCACACCACCCGGAAGTCGTTGTTATTACACTGTACTACCCGATAATTGGAATGTCAGTCATTTCCTAATAGTGGAAGCTAGGATGTCGCAATACTGTAGGGACTTCCTGATGCAATAAGCTATGAAAACACTAGCTAGGTCATGATAATGCTTCATACAACGCCGGCCATATTGAGGTAACTGGTTACTATAATAGGGAAAAACTAGTCTAAGAGGGGAAATTAAAAAAATTCAATCTCAGATTCTGATCTATATTAAAAGTCAGCATACAGTGCTAGTGTGTGTGTGTGTGTGTGTGTGTGTGTGTGTGTGTGTGTGTGTGTGTGTGTGTGTGTGTGTGCAATAGCTGTATACATAGGGAAACTTTACAATTAAACTATGCCATTGAGGGAGCTACCATAATATAATTAATAATGATTATTAAGATCACAGAGAAAGGAGGGGCCGGGAAATTAATAACCAACAGCTGCATATATGGATATGAGCCAAAAAAGTGAATGCCTGTTCATATAGTTACAATGTATGCCGCTGCCTTGCTTTAAAAATAGCTATAGGGGACTTCTTTCTACACCATAGAGAGAGTTAGAGGGGAAATGAGGGGGAAACAAAATAGCTAGCTATATAGCCATGGCTTGTATACAATGTCCAAATTTGACCAAGAACTGATCGAATCAGTACAGCTTCATTCTTCGTTGTAATTGTAAGGAATCAGTCTACCGCAGTACGTTACTGTAGCTTTCAGAATCAAAATTTAATTTCATAATAATAATATTATTATTATAATAGTAACTGTTACCGTTGTCCATATTAGTATAAAGAATTCATGACCATAACAAACACAGAAACAATAACGAAGTAATTATGAGACTGTACCAACATAATCATAATATGTACGTATTACAATACAAGAATCAATGAATGAAAAAGATGAAAGGGAAAATCGCAAATATCATCATAATGGCTGTGGATTAGCAACAAGTAAAACTGAAGATAGCAAACCTTGGAAACACTATAATAAGTGTTGTCTGGAATGGGAATGGGGACTGGAACATGGAAAATAAACAAACAAGCAATAATAAAAACGAAATGGAAGCGAGTGAAGAAATTAAAAATTAATTGATGACTATCTTACTGTTTGAGCTATTCCTTGGAAGAGTCTGTATTTTCGTGAAACTGGTCACTCTCAGCTCTGTCCTGCTCTTCCTCGGTGCTCTCTCTTTGGCTCTCAAATAAACCATCTTCATCCTATTCATCAAGAGTGCACCGTGACATGTAGATAGTACAAAAAATTGCTACATGAAATGGCCACACCCCCTAATTCTTATACATAAGCTTTTGAATGTACTGTATACATAGAGTCCTGGGTAAGCACAGTGAGCACCCACTCCCACGTAAGTGCACATAATATTATTATACGACATTTTGCAATGTAGTGCAAATTTTTATGCCAGGTACTAAGCAATCACAAGTTAGGTTAAGCATCCATGAATGGGTGCTTATTCAAGGCACTATGATGAGTCTAAAGACCCCAAAAGAGGTACGTATAATAATATTATTATTATCATACACTCTCTAGAGATTAATTTGTTGAGTCTTATAGACACTTATAAGTCTCACATCTCCCATACTGCATGCACGGATTTGGCTCTAGTCGATACACCCAATGGATCATTTCCTATATAACTCATGAACCATCCCACTCACCACACACACACCACAACAGGCAGGGCTTGCAGCTCAAACCCCACGCAGTTCAACTCTTTAGTCTCAATACGCTTCCGTTGCATGGCAATCATCCAAGAATTATTGAAAATGCAAGGGAATATAATAGACTAAACTTGGTTCTGGTCACAAGGCATTCTATTAACTAACTCAGTGTGGATGATATTATTTATGTACATAAATTATGCATAAGGCTTCTCTTTGTCTCTTTCCCTTCTCACTTCCCCTCCACTGAATCATCGTTATTGTGATGTAAAATAAAGATAGAGTGGGGGGGGAGGGGGGGGATTTCAGTAACTGTTGCTTTCCCCCTGTTATATTACACGTACATGCATGTATCTCCAAGTATAATTCTACACATTAAATTACGTTATGCATGATTGTTGGGGCAACTTTTATCATAGAATCATATTATGTTCCCTTCGAATTCCCATTGAGTTCTCAAAAGGCTATACAATAATAATATTATTATTATTTCATGATCACTACATGATTAACACGTGTATTATGCTCCCTAATTTAAGGGCCTTCATGCAGTAAACAATTCCCTTTGATCTTAACTTGAAATAATAATTTAGTGAATCTTCAAAGCTTTGATATACATGTACATGTACATGTACATGTAGTTTCTGCAAAACACACCCTCCAATTGTGCATCAAGAGCTCAGCAAAGAGACAACTCTTCGACTATCAATTCTGTGGTTATATATCACTGGAGGAGAAATTCCTAGACTGGAATACTGGACTCACCTTTGATCCCAAAAATAGGCTTCATTTAGCCCCCTATAGCTTGGTGGGGCGAGTGGGGTAAGACGGCCTAATGGCCTTTGGCCTTGTGGCTTTATGGCCAAATGGCTAAGCAAGCAATTTATCTCCATTTGAGGTGGGATAGCATGTCCCCAGCTCTCTTGCTGGGAATGATCTGACACTGAATGAATATTAACTGATCAATGTAAAGAAATTATAGCATAGACACACATGCACTCGTTTGATCATGCTGGTGCAATTACAATTCTTCCGAGATAAGTAGTCCCCATAACAACAGTACACGACAGTCAAGTCCAACTTAACGTCAGTAACATGTTTGTGTCTACATGACAGGGTAACTCTATAAATTTAGCTACATAGCTGCGATTATCGTACAATAATAATTAATATTAGCTATCATGTGTTATGAGTAAGTGACATCTTATTATCAATTTTGTGTCACTTTGAGTGTAGTGTCATACTATTAGTGTCATGTATTCAAAACGATACAAGTATGTTTCTGATGTTAAGTTGGACTCGACTGTCATGCACCTGAACTAGTCTGGGGTATATACCATACCAGCCTGTGAAGGGGCTGGTACCCCAGAGTACACCTGGACAGGACACCGTTGTTATGGGGACTATTTATCTCGGAAGAATCTAGCTAATTGCACCAGCTCAGCATGATTAAATGAGTGCATGTGTACCTATTCTTTTCATTGATCAGTTAATATTCATTCAGTGTCAGATCATTCCCAGCAAGAGACCTGCATGGGGACATGCTATCCCACCTCAAATACCGGAGATAAATTGCTTGCTTAGCCATTTGGCCATAAAACCACAAGGCCAAAGGCCATTAGGCTGTCTTATTCTATAACCCCACTCGCCCCACCAAGCTATAGGGGGCTAAATGAAGCCTTTTGTACGCTCTTTTGGGGTCAAAGGTGAGTCCAGTATTCCAGTCCAGTAGTCCAGTCCAGTGGTTCAGTCCACTGAATAGAGACTGCCAAATTGCTAGGCTGCCCGGCTGATTGACTCGTGTGCATAGGGACTTCCCCTCTGCCACTGCTAAAATTAATGACGAGTCGATATCGCTGCTTATGATGCTCAAAGTCAGTGACATCACAGTCTTCCAGCTACGTAGCTGAAACTACAACAATCGATCCCAGCAAAAAGGCAAGTTTTGTTTATTCCAATAGTAATAATTACTAAGGCTGCAATTATTATCAAAATTCATAGGGAGAGGGGAGAAAAAATACCACCCCAGGAAGCGTAAAATCCCTGTTAAGTTTATCAACTAATGTACACTAGCTGTATATACATTTATGTACCGGTAGCTACATGTACATGTAGAATGTACATGTACATGTAAAGTAACACTTACGCGTCTATGGTCAATGGCCTAAATCTGAAATCACCCACTGATACATCAAACCAACAACAGTTCCAAAATCACAACTCAAAATAAACTGTTAAATGAGATATCAAAATCATAACATTTGCAGGTGCTAGCAGGGCTATATCATGACATTGGATCTGTTATGTTTATTTAATAAAACTGCATGCGCATGTAAGTATGTGTGAACGCGAAGCCTCCTGCGCTGGGGGGAAACCCCACTGTTGCTAAATATAGCTACAGGTAGTCAGTTTCAGAATAGGAGGGTTTTCACTTATACAATGATCAGGCATAAAATTTTGCTATTAAAGGCACAGAAAGTATGGAAAAGGGTATTACATCAAGTTTATCAACTGATATACACTGCCATGGGTACGCCTATGCTTGTGCTTATATGCTTTGGCTATATTATAATAACCATGCATGTTATGCCATAACAGTATGATGTAATCATAATAACATTGTTGCACATTTTTATACTGGTGCTAGGACCTACACAGTTGCATAAGGGTTTGCCGTCAACACCAATGAATGAACGCTTGATCTGAATCTACATACCGATGGAGGTGAAGGTTCACGGTAGAACTGGACCACGAACCATGAACCTTACTAGATTGGGCCGGCAACTTCTTACAATCATGCAATTGGGTCACTCGCTAAAATTAAATTTAATGATGCTTGAAAACCTACACAAGCTAGCAGACAGCTTCATGATACTATAGATCTGCTTGGCTGAGTAAGTGGAATAATGATTACAGTTAAAAGAAGCTAAGGACTGCATTTTCAGCTACATGAACGCGTAAAATATACATAAGCTGAAGTCCTTTCGCCTTCCGAGTCTGAGGTTGAAACTTTAACCTTGACACAAGCTACATCAAGCAACAGGCTCCTAACAATAACACTACAATAATCAGATGCCAGTCAGGTTTGCTAGGAGGATTTATTAACTGGCAGTGACACCGTTCATATTTCTATTCCGGATGCATACATTTAAATATGACGACCATTTCCATGTATTATAGCATTGCCCTTATCCATTCTCATCATGTCAATACTTCCATGAATGAAGCCAACGTACCCATCTTTCCAGTTGTACTGGGAAGTGTTGAACAGGTACTTGAATGTTCCGAAGGAACTCCCAGTCTAGCTGTGGCACTTGGTGGGAGGGGCCAGTGGGTGGACCCTGGTACTGCACATTTCTATTCAGCTGCGATGTGTTCTATAATATAATTTCAAACATGCACAGATTAACCACAAAGCTACAGCATTACAAAGGGATGTTAGGAAAAAAAAAACAGTCCCCCCCTCACTTAGGCTACTTCAATTTAATATTCTGTTTCTTGGGCTGGCCTCTCCTCAGGATAGGGTCGGTAGGTCGGCTTGGAAATGAAATACCGTATAGCCGGAAATATTGGCGGGCATTAAATTTGGCGGTTGAGCCCAAAATCGCTATTGCAAGAATATTGGCGGATTTAAATTTAGCGGTTCGGTACGGGATCGCCATACGTATATATGCGAGTAGGAAATTTTGGCGGATTTTAATTTGGCGGTTGTAGTATAGACCGCCAAACCGCCAAATTTAATTCCCCGCCAAATTTTCCGGCTATACGGTAAATTCAATTAACTGGGCGTGACCTAGGTCAATAATTGAGTCTTATATCGAAAAACCTATTGTGCATGCTCAGAACGTAATTAAACCCGACAAATGTTTTCTCTGAAAGTAGGGTTGGTCGGGTCCGAGAAATAGAGTATTAAATTGAAGTGGCCTTACTTCTTTAAAGAGCTTGCTTTGCTGGAGGAGGACTTTATAATTTTCAACGGAGGACACCAGCACTGCCAGGAAAGACTCCGCCATATCACCACTACCTGTCAGAGAGAATGAAAATAATTAATAGCAGCTCATGAGAATGCAATCTTGATATCATGACCTAGTACATGCAATTATTGTAGTACGACCATTACCAACTAACGGTGTCCACTCTAACGACCATTACCGGATTCTTACTAAATATTTCGGCAAAGGTCGTCATATATGCATGTCTATATGTATGCAAGGACATGGAATGTTGAAGAATTGGGTGAGGCTCAAGGTCTTTTTGGAAAGAGACTGAGATGAAATTAAAAGTCTCAGTAAATTAATCGATCCTCACCTTTACCAGCGAGCCACGTCCCCTGAATGGAGTGCGGCTGATTGCTGATTGGATAGAAGATGAGACAAGCAGGGAGATCATCCTTCCCAGTCACCAGCTGCCGGAGGACGGCCTTGGCTGACATGTGCACTCCCCTCGGGCCCTCAGGGCGTGGCTGGAACTGTGATTGTGCATGTGGTTGTTTGAACCATGGACGAATAACCTCAAATGATTTATCCTCCTTTCCAATTTGTCCATCGTCGTCTGGTGGCTCCTCAGAGAAGCAGTCTTCCACCATGGACAACAGCCTGCACGCATGGTGGTATTATGCATGCAGAGTACATGTGTGTACAAATGTACATAATAGTTATCTACCAGTAATTGGGGTGCATTCGACCAAGATGCATGGTCGAATGCACCCCAATTACTGGTAGATAACTATTTTGTTGGTAGTTGATCTCTGTTCATCATTGGCCTACTTTATGATGACCCAACCCCTTCCCATAGCCGGCAAATTGCCTATAAAAACTTTGGTTGCTAAGCAACTACCAACACTACATGTACGATATCGCGATAGGCACTCTCTTGAGAATGTCACAAAAATTACCGTATAGCCGGAAAATTTGGCGGGGAATTAAATTTGGCGGTTCTATATTACAACCGCCAAATTAAAATCCGCCAAATTTTCCTGCTCGCATATATACGTATGGCGATCCCGTACCGAACCGCCAAATTTAAATCCGCCAATATTCTTATAATAGCGATTTTGGGCTCAACCGCCAACTTTAATTCCCGCCAATATTTCCGGCTATACGGTAAGTAATAATATTTAGAACACACTTACCTGGCATTAAGTGATTTTATTATTGTATGCACGAGGATGATGCAATAATGTTTGAGGTGGTGTAATGCACTAGCCCAAGGCAAGTGCATTACTCCACTGTAATGCCAGGTAAGTGTGATCTTAAGTGACTTTCAACCAAGCTGATGCGTTAACTTACACGATTGTTGGTTCACGTGCTTCTACACTCAAAAGCTTTTGCTTGGTGACTTGTTCTGACTCATTTAGACTTATTGTTTCAAAGCTAGCTACATTCAAACTGTGTAATATCTATTTACTTACATGTAAGTGTACAATACACAATTTAATGCACACTTTTCAATGCATCTGATTGGTTGAAAGTCACATGACCAGAAATAATATAGAATTCTTCTCAGGGGAGAAGGATTACAATTGTTGTACGGTAGAGTCGGGGGAAATCCGGAACGTGGTATGATGGTATATGACACACACTAGCCGACTTACGTTTCCATGTTCTCTGGTTGAGTGATGTCCCACGGCCATGTGATGTAGTTCCTATTCAGGTAGTCTATAATAGCCTGGTTGCAAAGCACTTCACTGCATGGGACAGTGAGTGAGTGTGTGTGTGTGTGAGAGAGAGAGAGAGAGAGAGAGAGAAAGGGGGGGGGGGGGGGGGGGTTGGTGGATGAGTTGGGGTGAATAAGAAATAGTATCACAACATCTGGGAGTTTGTCTACATCTATCTGTACATGTACATGTATCTGCATGTACATGGAACTCTTACCTGCAAAAGACATGTGCCATGATGCTGTGATCACTGTGGATGAACATGAGCAATGGCTTCAGCTGCAGTAAAATTACAGTCAAGAATACTTCACAGAGTTGCACTAATTTTAGAATTTGCCATTTACTGCGCATGCTCAAGCTCAATATGTGTAAGGGTAGTCTGTTATACCCTTGAACCTCTCTCAACTATCAAAAGTAACCTCCCCCCCCCTCCCCAACTGAATGAAACAGCTACTATATATCAGCAGATGGTGAGAGCAGTAAAACCGTATATACTGACCTGGTCTGGATCTTCGATGTTACTGACAACCTCTTTCATCGCATTCTCAAGTGACCCAACAAAGAAATGAGGATGCTCTTTGCCGTATCTTAAAACACACACACATACACATACACAAAATATACACACACAGACAGTGGTTATAAATCTTCCAATGCCCAACGTGGACAAAAGCATCAGATTCTATCAGAGTACAATGTAGTCAGTACAGCACTGATAATGCACTATGCCTATACACAATGATGTAATCGTAAATCCTACAGCAACTAAGGCAGGACCCTATATTAATTATAATATCTTCCCAAGTTAAAGTTTGAATATTTATTGTAAGCAGAGGACTTTAGTTATTAATGGTGGGAATTCCCCCTCTAGGCCCAGGGCAATGCTAGACTGCATACTGACCTACCTCTCTTCAAACACCTGCACAAAGTGCTGGAGAGCCTGTTCAGCATCTTTGCTTCCGTAGGGAACTGTAGTAGTGAAGTGGGGGGAAGGGGGAGGGGAGAGATTTATTGTCAATTATTGCACATGTAAGCCACAATTATAGTAGGCCCATGAACGATAGTAGCAAGAACAATAATATGCATTGTGCAATAATATTACTGTATGATTCCTGTAGCTTTTGCAAAACTTCAAGCATAAAGATTAGCACTATAAAAAGTCGTATACAAACACAATAAAAACTCCCAGATAATCAATGATTCAGTTACAGTATATAGTGCAAAGTTCTCCACTTTTCATTTTTGTACCATCGCAATGATTAGCAAACCTCCAAAAATTCAAATAAATACATAAATGTTTCGCAATCCAGAGTGCATGCTATTATTACTAAAATTCTAATTTTGTTCCCCCCTCTCCTCAGCTCCTCCCCACTCACCCATTGGCTCCTTCATGGAGTCGTTTCTGTGTAGCCGCTCCGGCGGGACGGGGTCAAAGTGCTGGTCAAAGAACATATCCTCGTCATCATACTCCACTTCATCATCATCATCATCGTTGTCAGATTCGCCATCACCAGCTTCCCCCTCCTCCAGCTGTAGGTCAGAATCACCCTCACCCTCCGCCTCTCCACTCCTCACATCTGCACCGTTTACAGGTACAGGTAGATCTACTAGTAGCTCCTCGCCCACTCCCCCGGTCGGGGGGAAATGATGGTCCACAGGGAGGAGACCACCGTTTCCTACTGAGTTCTCACTCCTTTCCAGATTGTGTTCCGTCGCTGAAACACCCTCCAAACCGGAATTATCGAGATCCGTTAGTCGTCCAGCAGCTCCTTCGAGAGCAGGAGCCAATGCATGATCGTCTACATCATCCACCGTGTTTCTTTCCAATTTTTTACCGGGGAAATTTTCAGAGGTTTCTTCTGACTCCATGTTTGGAGGACTGATCTCAAGTAACTGAGATGTGCTGAATCACTCTGGTGCTGAATCGGCATAAACCCGTGATTACCAAGGGGAAATCCCAACACGTGTACAAGTGTAATCCCCTACTTTTTTAGCAGTAAATTTGTGCGTTTCGCGAATTAACGCAACGCAAGGTCTTGCGTCACTTGTGAACCGGCCCTGCCCACTTGGCAGCATTGCTGAGTCAGCTAAGTACACATAAAAATGGATGATCCCAGGTCCCAAAGCGAGCGGCCTAAACGTAAGTTTTTTTTTTTTCAAATTATTAGTTTCATTGTGATGTTTTACCAGTTTTGTTCATCTCTCTGATAGTTGATCTCGCTCTTCTTATGGAATTATGTGCTAAGATAGCACCCAAATGGAGAGAGATTGGAATTCAGCTAGGAGTGCCCAGTCACGAACTAGATACTATTCAAACTAATAATCGTGGGGATCCAAATATGGCAAAGAACTGTCTTAGTTACATGTTTGACTGGTGGTTGAAGAATGACCAAGATATCACTCCAGAGAAACTTGCTAAAGCTATCCATACTGTTGATGAGCATGGGATTGAAGTAAATATAAAGCAGAAATTTGGTATGTGTATGCCCATTTATTTTAAGTAGTCGCTAGAGAGTTGGCACTGACACTCAAAAATAACCCTTGGAGAGCCGGCAGTCCATATGTATGTATGTATGGGGGCCATTCATGCATGCGTATTAATGCAATAGCCTGATGATAGTGATCTCGAGAACAAGACTGAGGGCAGAAGGCGCTCCAAACCAAACTGTAAGAAATATAACTAGCCTTGTACTATGATGAAGCCATACGTCAAAGGAATAGCAGCTAGTACAAACTTCCTTGGGCTTCACCCTCAGAATTCCATTATACCACACTCAGGGTACAACTATTGCTTAACTTAAACCCTACCAACCCCTGTCTTTGGCCATTCGTGGCATGCCAGCTCTCTAGCCACTGCATTTAATATGATGCTGTGTATAGTATCTTATTGTGCTAATACTTTCATGTAGGTCTTTCACTGGAGCCTTGTTTGGATATTGATCATGTTCACCACTTGACTGACTCTGATCTACCAGACTATGTCCGAAAGTATTGCCGTGACGTAAAGAAGAGGTATGTTCTACAACCAGTGCTCCCAGAATCAGATTGGCCACCTACTCTGGGTGGTCAGTTCATCAGATTGGCTTTAATAAAGCAAGGGCGAGATACAGGCGATTTTAAGCATCGTACAGTAGTAGAATTGCAAAAGGATTATGTGCGTGGAAAATATGACAAAATCTTAGAACATAAAACTGAAATTAGACTAGAAGAAATATTTGAGCCTATCTTCTGTAATGGTGGCTATGAAGTCACCCTTAAAATGTTAATTGATGGGGCTCCTGGGGTTGGTAAAACTACCCTTAGTAGGAAAGTGAGTCAAAATTGGGCAAATGGTGAATTATTGCAAGAATATTGGCTTGTTCTTTTGCTTCACTTACGTGAGAGGACAATATCCAAGGCACAAGTAATTGATGATTTCTTCTACCATGATGATCAAATGGTACAGAACGCCACCATAACTTTCATTAAAGGGATAAGTGGAAAGGGAGTATTGATAATATTTGATGGATTTGATGAGCTTAGTTTAACTCAAAGGCAAGAGCAGTCACTGTTTTTAGACATTATCAAGGGGAAGGTTTTAAGTGAGTGTGCAGTTGTGGTTACATCACGCCCATATGCTTCTAGACCAGTACAAGAACTAGAGTCAGTCAACAGACACATAGAAGTTCTTGGGTTTACTGATGAGCAAATTGAAAAATGTATTAAGAAAAGGATAAATGATAAGACAAAAGCTGAAGAATTATGTACCGAGCTGAAAGACCGTCTTGATATTGCATCTATCTGCCAGATTCCACTGAACTGCTCTATAGTCTTATATGTATACAAAATGGAGGATTATAGACTTCCTGATACTTTAACTGAGCTTTATGAATTATTTATACTCCATGGTCTGAGACGATATGCTACCCGAAATAGCGTTACAAAGACATTTCATGACATACATAGGTTACCTAGCCCTATCAAAAACCACTTCGGTGTGCTTTCAAGAGTTGCTTATGACGGACTTACTGAGGACAAACTGGTATTTGAACAATGGGACTTAGAACTAGCATTTGTCAGCTCTCAGGGCTTCTCTGGTACAGATCTTCCACTGCTTGATTTGATGACTTCAGCAAAGAGTTATAGCTGCAGGGGACCTCATGACACATACAGTTTTCTCCATCTTACAATTCAAGAATATTTATGTGCATTTTGGGCTGCAGTGAATCTATCTGATAGTGAGAAACTAGAATTTATAAGAAAAAATGTGAGGAATGAACGATTTTATATGGTTTTATGGTTTTTTGCTGGAATAACAAAGTTAAATATTTTTGATGTTGAGTCCATATTCAACAATGATCTGTGGGAATATGATAATCATGTGCACATTTGCCATCTGCTTTATGAATCACAAAGTATAAAACATTCACTTTACAATTATGTTGCAAATACCTGTATTTCAAACAAGCAATTAGATTTTGTTAGTACCAAAACCAGAACATGGACTTATGGACCAGAAACTTCAAGCAAACGACAGATATATAAACACCATAGAGCTGAACAGATGGAGTATTCAAGATTTGAGTGTTTGATGATAGCTCACTTTATTACACATAGCAACTGTCAATGGAAGAGTTTGTTATTAAATTTAGATGATGTGCAACTATTTCACAAAGGATTTAATGGCCTAGAACCATGCCATACAACTATTGAGCAGGTTACCATAGTAGTTCGTCGTCATACTGTAAGTCATTTTCATGAAGGAACTATAACTTTATTGAATGAAATCCCACAGTTTAGTAATATTAAACTAAAGATAGGGCTTGTAGATCTATCCGTTGCTCGTACCACTTTTCCAACTATTAAAAATAACTTTAAGAATGTTTTGTTGAAGACAAGTGTCATTAAATCCATCTATATGGAAATTTTGGGTCGGAACAAGCCCACTGTGACTACAAACTTTTATGATATATTGATTGAAGGTATAGCACATTCTACCTCTCCAATACGTGATGTTGCATTAGAAACACTCACCATTGAAAATTTTGAGTATCTTTTCAAACTACTTATAAAGTGGAAATCCAATCTAAAGTTAGAGGTACTTTCCATTTCTAGGAATAATACTCCCTATTGCAGTGAAATAAAACGAATTCATGAATTTTGTGAGTTAATATCTACTTTTTTGTCTGGGGATGTACCTGTATCTGATTCATTGAAAAAAATCAGCTTATCATTACCATTTTATGACAGTGAATTAATGAACTGTATTGACACAATTCAGTCAGGGCTTGATCAAAATTCTACACTTGAAGAGCTAACTATTAACAAGATAGTTTTTCAGAGAAATAAGCATACATCTAAGCTTGAATTGATTAAACATCATGAAATTAGAGATGCTCTAAACCAGACAGCTGCAGTATCTGAAATATTTTCTGTTGTATCTCAGACTCACTGTAAAACTAGGGATTCTGAACCCCCATGCTTAAGTGATGATTTGGACTCCTTTCAGGTCCCTCCAAGGAAACAACAAAAACTAGGAAACTCCAGTAAAGGTCAAACTATACCAGTTGAAGTGCAACTGGCTCAATTTAATCCACGACAACTGATGGGGGCTGCTTTCTCCCATAGTCATTTGCCAACCTATTCTTCTTCATGTCCACCATCATATTATTCTAGTCCAAAATATGCAACTAATGTATACCCACAATTACAGCATAGTTTCTTGATTGGCTCTTCAGCTGGTGAGACATATCCTCTATTCAGTAGAAATTATCAGATTCTACCACAAAGGCAAAATGATTGTCAGCATCAGGACTGGAAGAATACACATACCCATGTGCCTCATAGACTAGGGTCAACAAGCACTTTTAAATTGCCACCAATGGGACTGATACCTCCAACTAGAATGCCAAATCAACGATACCCAATGCCATACCAACAACAAAATCATGGTTTTATTCCACAACATCATGTCAATTCATCTTCTAATTATCATCGGTTAACAACACCACATTGTCATCCTCATTTACATACTGGCACGAATTTCCCCCAAAGATTCACAACGCCACCTGTTTTACCCCATACCATTCATTTTACCTCACAGCCAGAGCAATATTCTCCTGTTACAGCACCACCAAATTGAATACAGACGGTACAATCCGAACACAGGAGGAACACTTTCAGCACTTACTAGTGCTTCTCCTTTTCCTATTACCTCAACATTCACGTCATGGTACCGGTAGTCACAAAATCATGCATGTAAATCAAGTTGTATAATTTTGTATAATTTTGTCTTTGCACACATATCCCTGGATTATATAGCTAAGTAATGGCAAAGAGATCAAGAATACATGTAGCATGGTTATGCAGTGTTGCTGTGTAATTTTAATTTTTACATGCTAACGTACAAGCTGACTATAACTATTACATAAACTATGCATGTACACGTGGACAAACTTGTATTTCCAAATTAATTTTGCCTCTGAACAAATATTATGTGCCTCGAAATATTATGACACAATCACAGGAAATTTAATAAATGAAGCTCACAGAACCTAATTTGACAATACACATTAATTTATCCAGTGTCCAGCACTACATACAAAAATTAATAACTACTCATTGCCTCCTTCTTTCAATGTCGTCGCTTTGTTACAGCAGCCATGCAGCTGCTCTGTCCGTTCTCTGCTGACAGTGTGAAAGAGCTCTCCTACAGTCCTCGGTGATGATGTGAGGCATCTGCATCTCCATCAACATGTGCACCCTGATCTCCTCCCTCACCACATCAACCTCATACTTGTGCTTCTTCAGTGCCTGCTTACACACCTCTGGCGTACAGCTCTGAAAGTCAGGATCGAAAAGAATCAAAGTCTGTATTCTTATTTCACTCTCGCTAGATCCTGTACTACTGGCATGTGAACCATGGGGCCTCTTTGGTGAAATCTGTGAGGCAGCAGTTGAGCCATTGTGTCCAGGACTATTATTAACTGATTTTCTGGGAGGAGGCATCGGACGTTTCTTATAGCTTTTTGCTGACTCAGCAGACTTCCTCCAGCTGCCTGACCATGCTGCTGCTGCTGTTGGGTTGTTATTCTTGGAGGGACTGCAGGGGGACGAGCCGAGACACTACTGCCGTTTGTTTGGACCGTACTAGCGTCACTTTCAGACTTGAGCTTTGTTCTCTGAGCCGGCTTGGGAGGTACTGTGATGCGAGACTGGTCCTGTCCACGATCTGGTTTTGTCGGCACTCAGCACCGATGACCCCCGGCCTACTAACACCGGTGACACTACTCGAAGTGGTAGCACTTGCTGCTGTGGTAGAAGTTGGGTAGATGAATCGAATGGATGAAGGAATCAGTGCTTCTTCGGGTGAGGATTTTGCAACTAGTCCTGTGTTTTTGTTATCGCCCAGTGTTGCCGCGGCTAGACTGTACTGTGATGGGAGGAGGGGAGCTGGTATGTTTAGTTTATTATTTGTGTCGCTGCTCGAAATCATAGGAATAAGTGGTTCTAGCAAATTCTTAGCTGTGTTGGGTGCATTAAGTAAGCTGTGTGCTTCCTCGGCAGGGGCACTGTGAATCCACTGTCTCACAGTCATGTACAATGGTGTCTCCTCTGGGGAGGATCCAACTGAAAACACATTTGGGTTCAGCCCTCCTTCACCCTCTGTGGGGGCAACTTCCTGTTGTTGGAGGTGGACAGGATATGACCTCATAGTGAGGTAACCACCAGTGGGGTCATTGTTGACTCCAGATCCTCCTGGGAATGTGTCTTGTTCCTGCACATGTGATAGCTGTTGTAAGAGTTCGGGATTGAGAGTACGGGAACGGGACATGGAGATGTACTGGTTATCTTCTGATTGGAGTCGCTTGTAGCTTCTAGGAGGAGTGGGTGGTGGGGAGCCTGATTTCAGCTTGATCAATTCAGCTATCCGTACTGTTGTGTGTGTGTGTGTGTGTGTGTGAGAGTGAGAGAGAGAGTGAGAGAGCAAGAGAGTGAGAGTGAGAGAGAGAGAGAGAGAGAGAGAGAGAGAGAGAGAGAGAGAGAGAGAGAGAGAGAGAGAGAGAGAGAGAGAGAGAGAGAGAGAGAGAGAGAGAGAGAGAGAGAGAGAGAGAGAGAGAGAGAGAGAGAGAGAGAGAGAGAGAGAGAGAGAGAGAGAGAGAGAGAGAGAGAGAGAGAGAGAGAGAGAGAGAGAGAGATTGACTCAAATTATTCAAAATACTAGGATTTCGTCATAGACATAGAAACAAAGCATGTTAGAAAATGTTGTCAGTTCAACAGGGAATCACCTGGTCCACTTCTACCAAAAACCTGACACTTACCGTCTTCTGACGTGGCAGATGCTTGCTGCTCCCCCTCTTCTTCTCTCTCTGAGGAGACGTCTTTCTGGGGCACGTAGCGTATCTTTCCAATGAACTTGGCGTCTGCATGCGTGATCTCTCCAAATATTGGCTCTCCTGACTTGAACTCTGTCACAGTAGTCGCCTTGGGGTAGAGGTAGGGCTGGGGTTGAACTGAAGTCGCACCACCATTGCCGTTGCCGCTTACACTTCTTGTGGGGCTCATGGGCGTCGGCTGGTTGTGCAGGAGCAGTGGGGAGTCAGAGGCCTTGGAGCTGCCTGTCAGTTCGTTCAGTGTGTGCGTTTATTCATTGACAATTTTGACTTTGGCAGAGCTTGGATTATAATGCGTACAATGTCGTGTTGCAATGTGTAATGTACATGTATGTGCATGGATAGTCTCAGATTTCCTGTGGGACAAAAGACCTTTCGAACCTACCATCCCTAGTTCTCAAGGATAGGTAGGCTCCTAGGCCCATGGCTCTGCCTTCTGCTAGGTTTAGGATTGGTAGCAGGGGACATACTTCATGTAGCCCAGCTTATGGAGTTTGCATGCTAAATCGAGGCTTTGTACCTATTACAGTACTAAACAGGCATTGTCACATACACCTGTACACACATAAAATGTTATGTGTGTACACGTATATGCATGAACGATTTCATAATGGTGGTAAATCCCCAGGGGTTTCCCCAAATACCACACAATACTGACCATGGCGTAAACACACTGTAGTTGTGCTAGGATGTAAAGATGTAGGCATGGACACCTACAGTTAAGTACCTGGGCTGGGGCTTCTAATGACTTTGAAAGGAGGTGAGTTTGGTGTGGGGCTGCTGCTGCCATTGCTGGATGAGCAATCCATTCGTCCTTCTTTGTCCAGTGTTAGTGGGGTTTTTCCCATGTTGGAGGGCACTGTACAGGGGAAAAGGAGGAATTGATCATACGTATGTCTCTCTACTGTTGAGCATGTACTATTGTCAATTGTAAAGCTAAAAATAATGATACTACCAAGAAGTGTATCAGGATCAAGTGTTCAAGTGGATCACTGGAATAATACACAGGTGATATGCAAGCCCTTACACACCCATACTGCACATAATATTATAGCTAATATAAAAGAAACCCTCATTAGTCTATAATATTAACTTACTCTAACTTCTCTAATGAGCTCTCTAAGGCCCACTTCCTTCCGTCACTGCCCCAGTGCACAGCGTGGTCCACGTCGACTGGTCCACTGATGTTGAAGTCCGACACCTTGGCCTTCTTGGCCTTCTCCTTGAGGTCACCAATGGGGTCGAGGTAGGTTGTCACCAGATCCGACGGGAAGTGACCAATCTTGCCGTCCTCAGTCCTCCCGAACATCCAACCTGGCTTGGGTCTGAGGGAGTGAAAAAAAGTGAAACATCAAAGGAGTGGGTGATACACAAACTCTAGACAGATATACATTGTATTTTGAGAATATCGATGGGGAGCATGCCTATAGCCTATATACCGTATAGCGGGAAACTTTCGCGAGGTTTTTAATTTGGTGATTTGGCGAATTTGGTAAAGATTGCCAAATAAAAAAATAAAAAAAACTCGCCAATATGGATTATTGCATGCGTGCCTATGGCGCTAAGAATTCAGATCGTCAAATTAAAAATTCGCTAAATTTAATGCTCGCCAAATTTTCCCGCTATATGGTATTCATATTTGGTACTATGAATAATCTTTGAAATACTAGGGAGGGGAAGCACTACCTATAGTACTGGAGTTTGTCTTCCAGCAAATGATGATTTTGCATTAATTAATCCCTACGTAGCATGCATGATATGACCGTGCACGCACACGTGCCTGATCAGCAGTTTGTGAACTAAGAAGCATGGAAGCTTTGGTGATAGTCTACTGTGCCCAATGATAAGTCAGTCGAGTTATAAGAACTATCGTTAGTTCTACATGCTAGTCTACTCGAAAAGAAGCCATCGCTGTGTCTTTTGTCCATCGAGAGTTCATCAAGAAGCGAAGAAGGCAGAGGTGATCAGCAAATCTCGCCAGAACTTTTGAACAAAGCGTTTTCAACGAAATCCACACAATACATACGTGGAGAGCAGCACAGAAAGCCTAATAGCACCCGACTTTCAACGTATAAACAAGGTATGCAGCAGCTAGCTCGGTAACAGACAGACAGACACACAGACAGACAGACAGAACGACTACCGTAACCCTCGCGCATGCGCCGAGGGTTAACAACATACATGTTATGATGTATGGATATACTGTGCAGCCTAAATTCCATTGGACAAAAATTTCGCCCTGGGCCAGCTACCTTTGCATTGTTGAACATTTAGTGAAATAAATTTTTGTCCATGCAGTAATGGTCACCATAGGCTCTATGTAGTTCAACCAGTAATTTTTTTTTCACTCACAAGCAATGCCTTCCTGACTAGATCCTGTGCCTCCCTGGCTGACCTGAACCTATGACCTCTCTGCTGGTTCATCTTAGCCCTGGGGGCGACTCCATCCACGGCCAGGAACATCACCTTCTGGGGCTTGATGATACGAAACAGAGACTGTGAAAAAAGGAATATCAATGAATCACCACTTTAGTGACCATTTCTCAATATTTCTGAAACTTTTTGCTAGACAAAACTTTCACCCAACCCAGCTACTCTTGCATCATTAGAAATATTTAGTGGAATAAAATTTCCCGCATGCAGTGTTGGTTCTGGTCACAAGGCATTCGATTAACTATACGCGATAATTTTCCATGTTAAGTAATTTTCGCCCTACACCGCATATCGTTAATATTATTGCACATGTATTTTTGTGTGCTTAATTTTTGCACAAGCCAGGCAGTCCGAAAATATTTTAACAGCAAAATAATTGCGATTTACGGTAATTATTATACCCATCATTCTCACATCACATCAATATATGTACTTCCATGAATGAATCCAACGTACCCATTTTTCCAGTTGTGGTGGGCAGTGATGAACAGGCACCTGAACGTTCCAAAGGAACTCCGAGTCTTGTTGTGGGACTTGGTGGGAGGGGCCAGTGGGTGGAGCCTGGTACTTAAATAACATTCTATTCAGCCGTGACGCCTCCTATAATTTCAAACATGCACAGATTAACCAAGGCTACAGCATTACAGGGGGCATTTCATTAGGGAAGGGTAGGGGGGCCTGGAAAAGATAGCCCCCCCCCCCCCCCCCCCCCCCCCACACACACAGTTCTACTTACAGACTTGCTTTCCTGGAGGAGGACTTTATAGTTTTCAATAGAGGACACCAGTACTTCCAGGAATGATTCAGTCATACCACCACTACCTGTACTGTCAGAGGGAATGAAATAGCAGCTGACTGTGCAATTATTACGGTATGACCATTACCAACTAACGATATCCACTCTAACGACCATTACCGAAACCTTACTGATTTTTGGCAAAGGTCGTCATATGTACATGTCTATGAATGCGCAAGTACTTGTACGTGTAGGAATGTTGAAAAATTAGGTGAGGCTCAAGGTTTTTTGGAAAGGAAAGATGAAATTAATCCTCACCTACCATGTATACCGGCGAACCACGTCTCCTGAATGGAGTGTGGATGACTGTTGACTGGATAGAAGATGAGACAAGCCGGGAGATCATCCTTCCTGGTCACCAGCTTCCGGAGGGCAGCCTTGACCCTCCAAGGCTCAAGGCGTGGCTGGAGCTGTGGCTGTGATTGTTTGAACCACGGACGAGCAATCTGAAATGATTTATCCTCCTTTCCAGTTTGTCCATTGTTGACCGGTGGCTCCTCAGTGAAGCAATTCACCATCATGGATAATAGCCTGCATGCATGCATGCAGAGTAGCAATGCAAAACATGTACAAATGCACATAAGAAGGACACTCTCTTGAGAATGTCATAAAACATAGAATTCTTCTCAGGGGAGAAGGAATTGTTGTACAGTTGAGTCAGGGAAATCTGGTGGTATAATGGTATATGACACGCACTAGCTGACTTACGTTTCCTTGTTCTCTGGTTGAGTGATGTCCCATGGCCATGTGATATAGTTCCTATTCAGGTAGTCTATAATAGTCTGGTTGCACAGCACTTCACTGTATGGGGCAGTGAGTATGTGTGTGAGAGAAAGGGGGGGGGGGGGGGGGGGGGTGGGTGAGTTGAGGTGAACAAGAAAATTAGTACTGTACCCTCGCGAAAGAGGGCCCACTACGGAATGTCGGCCCACCCCCCCCCCCCCCCCCCCCCCACTTTGGGCTCAATTTCCTACTAAGGTCTAGTGTTTTACTCGAATATGTGCCCATGTGTAGCTGCCCGCTCAAATGGCTGGTTTATGAGGACTAAACTTCGAATAATCTATGTAAGATCTTTAAGTAACCTGGTAAAACTAAGCCTAGCTAGCTTTATGCCACTTTTCAGCACAAAGGAACGATTGTGCACAGCTAGCAATCGTGATCATGCCCACTTAATACGGCTATAGCGCAGTCAATGACACACGGTGAAGTATCGCTGCCACCCTTCCTCTGGATTGGTAACCGTGCTTGAATAAGGCTGAAATCAATTGTTGCCACTTCTTACTATTTAAATTATGAAGATAGCGTGGGTAACTTACCTGGGCACTCCTTCGTGTCTAAATGTGATACTGATACCTCAAATATCGGCCCATCCCTCAATCTTGGCCCAATGTAAGGTGCACCGCCCATGGAATTCTTACCTGCAAAAGACATGTGCCATAACGCTATGATCACTGTGGATGAACATGAACAATGGCTTCAGCTGCAGCAAAAAAATTAATTATAGTCAAGAATACTTCACAGAGTTGCATTAATTTTAGAATTTGCCACGTACTACGCATGCTCAAATTCAATATTATGGGTAGGGGTAGTCTATTACATGTATTCCCTTGAACCTCTCAAAGGTAAGCCCCCCCCCCCCCCCCCCCCCCAACTGGATGAAACAGAGCAGTATGCTGTCAAAACCATACTGACCTGGTCTGGATCTTCGATGTTACTGACAACCTCTTTCATCGCATTCTCAAGTGACCCAATGTAGAAATGAGGATGTTTCTCGCCATATCTTAAAACACACACACACACATATATACAGTACACAAAACACATACACATACAGACAATGGTTATAAATCTTTCAATGCCCTTATGTGGACAAAAGCATCAGATTCTGTCGAGTAATCAGTACAGTATTGATGATGCACAACCTACATACAATACTGTAATCACAAATCCTACAACAACTAAGGCCATTATAAAAATACCAAAGTTAAAAGTATGAATATTTATCATAAGCAAAGCTGAGAGGACTTTAGTCATTAATGATGGGAACCCACTAGGGCAATGCTAGGTGGGGATTAAATTACACTATTCAAAGATTTACTCCAGCATTAACTAGCTGGAAAGAGTGTATATACCCCTACACTCTTTCCTGCCAGTGTTACTCGGGAAATCGGGGGTTAAAATAATGTGGGGGTACACAAAGGTCAATGCCCGCGTATTACTGGGAGGAAGCAGTGTACACCCTTTCCTGCCAGTTAACGAGTGCAGATCCGGCAATGCTACACCTTGTAATAAGATTTACAAAAGTCGCATAATTAAATTGTATTCTGACCTACCTCTCTTCAAACACCTGCACAAAGTGCTGGAGAGCCTGTTCAGTGTCCTTACTTCCGTAGGGAACTGTAGTAGTGAAGTGAGGGGGGGGAGAAGGGGGAGGGGAGAGATTTATGATTAATTATTGCACACTACAGACTGCATGGGAAGAAGCTATCGCTTACTAAGCCACAATTTATAGTAGGCTCATGAACGATAGTAGCAAGAACAACAATACGCATTGTGCAATAATATTATTATTACTATACATGTACGATTCCCACCTACATGTAGCTTTTGCAAAACTTCAAGCATAAAGTAAAGTATGGATTAGCACTATAAAAGTCATTTATATCCCGTTGCTATGTTGTTGCTATGTGCTATATTAGCCATAATATTGCACTGGTAACTGTGCAATATGAGTAGCCTCAGGTAAATTTATTGTGCAATATTTAAATACTGCAGGGCTTAAACAATACTATCGTGATGATTAACAAACCTCCAAAAATTCAAACAAATACATAAATATCCGGAATCCAGAGTGCATGATATTATTACTAAAATTCTAATTTTGTTCCCCCTCTCCCCAGTTCCTCCCCCCCTCACCCATCGGCTCCTTTATGGAGTCATTTTTGTGTAGCCGCTCCGGCGGGACAGGGTCAAAGAACATATCCTCGTCACCATATTCCACTTCATCATCATCATCATCGTCGTCATCAGATTTGCCATCACCAGCTTTCCCCTCCTCCAGGTCAGAATAACCCTCACCCTTCTTCTCTCCACCCCTCACATCTGCACCGTTTACAGGTAAAGGTAGTAGATCCTCGCCCACTCCCGGTCCCGCGGTCGGGGGGCAATGATGGTTCACCGGGAGGAGACCCCCGTTTCCTACCGAGTTCTCACTCTTCTCCAGATTGTGTTCCTTCGCTGATTCAGAAACGCCCTCCAAAACGGAATTATCGAGAGCCGTTAATCGTCCAGCAACTCCTCCTCCGAGAGCAGGAGCCAATGCATGATCGTCTACATCATCCACCGTGTTCATTTTCAACTTTTTGCTGGGGAAATTTTCAGAGGTTTCCTCTGCCTCCATGTTTGGAGGACTGGCGATCGCGTTTCAAGGGCGTGCCATAGTATCGATCTGCTGAATCATGATACCAAGGGGAAATCCCGACACGTGTACAAGTGTAATCATATCATATCGGCGGCGTTGCGCCGCTAGCGTGGCTATAATAATACAAAACACGCTTGCGCGTAAACACAGAAATTATAAGGCACTACGACTAGCTACTAGTAATGGCGGTGGTAAATGACTTACAATTTGCGCAAGCATTCCGAGAGCTGGAACCTTACCTGCTAAAGGGCGTGAAAAGGACAACCGATCGCAAACGTCTGGGAACTGGATCTTACGGAGTAGTCTACGAGCTCAGAGTCAACGTACAAGGCACGCTATGCGCCGGCAAGCAACTGCACGAGTCGCTACTCGATCCACAAAACATCTACCAGGGCGACAAAATCCTCACCCGCTTCGTGGAAGAGTGTCGAATCATGGCCAGCGTTCGTCACCCAAACATCGTCCAATTTCTTGGCTTGCATTTCTTTCAGGACAGCACTCACCCCATCCTAGTCATAGAGAAGCTTGCAATGAGCCTTGACGACCTCCTTATGGATGCAGAAAAGAAGAAAGCAACGCTCCCGCTCTCCCTCAAGGTATCAATCCTCAGTGATACCGCTAAAGGTCTTGCCTACCTTCACAACCACAAACCACAGATTATTCATCGAGATCTCACCTCCAGAAATGTGCTCCTCACTCTAGCCATGCAAGCAAAGATCACCGATCTTGGAAATGCATTGATCATAATATCACATGCAGCGATCAAGGCAATGACACAAGCACCAGGAACTGCTGTCTACATGCCCCCTGAGGCAATGCAGCTGCAACCAAAATATGATTCTGCCATAGATATGTTCTCGTACGATAATTGGTGATTTTTTGAGAATAATAGTGATTTTCTCTTGAATAATGGGATAAAAATTGAAGAATAAAGTTTTGAATAATGGGCAAATTAAAAAGAATATTTGGCCCAGCCCTAGTCTGGAACGGGAATGGGGACTGGAACATGGAAAACAACAATAAAAACGAAATGCAAGCGAGTGAAGAAATTAAAAATAATTGATGGTTATCTTATAGTTTGAGCTATTCCTTGGAAGAGTCTGTGTTTACATGAAACTGGTCACTCCCAGCTCTGTCCTGCTCTTCCTCGGTGCTCTCTCTTTGGCTCTCAAATAAATTATCTTCGTCCTATTCATCAGAGAGTGCACCATAGTAATCCATCATACAGAAAACTGCCACATGAAATGGCCACACCCCCTAGTTCTTGTAAACAAGCTTTTGAATATACCGGTATACCATATACGTAGAGTCCTGGGTAAGCACGGTAAGCACCCACTCCCGGCCAGGCAGTCCGAAAATATTTTAACAGCAAAATAGTTGCGATTTATGGTAATTATTATACCCATCATTCTCACATCACCTCAATATAATATTATTTCAAACATGCACAGGCTAACAGCATTACAGAGGGCATTTCATTAGGGAAGGGGAGGGGGGCCTGGAAAAGATAGCCTCCCCCCCCCCACACACACACAGTTCTACTTACTTCTTTAAAAGATTTGCTTTCCTGGAGGAGGACTTCATAGTTTTCAATAGAGGACACCAGTACTTCCAGGAATGACTCAGTCATATCACCAGTAACTGTCAGAGGGAATGAAATATAGCAGCTCACCATGTTACTGGGAGACATCATAACATTGTGCAATTACCGTATAGCCGGAAAATTTGGCGGGGAATTAAATTTGGCGGTCTATATTACAACCGCCAAATTAAAATCCACCAAAATTAATATTTCCGGCTATACGGTATTACGGTATGACCATTACCAACTAATGGTATCCACTCTAACCTTACTGATTTTTGGCAAAGGTCGTCATATGTACATGTCGATGAATGTGCAAGTACATGTACATGTGTACGTGGAGGAATATTGAAAAATTAGGTGAAGGCTAAAGATTTTTTTGGAAATGGAAGATGAGATTATTAATCCTCACCTATACTGGTGAGCCACGCCTCCTCAATGGCGTGCGGACAATTATTGATTGGATAGAAGATGAGACAAGCCGGGAGATCATCCTTCCTGCTCACCAGCTCCCGGAGGGCAGTCTTGGCCTTCCAACCGTCAAGGCGTGGCTCTTGTGATGGTTTGAACCACTGATGAACAATCTGAAATGATTTATCCTCCTTAGTGAAGCAGTGTTCCACCATGTACAGCAGCCTGCATGCATACATGCATGCAGAGTGGCGATACAAACATGTACAAATGTACATAAGAAGGGCACTCTCTTGAGAATGTCAAAAATATAGAATTCTTCTCAGAAGAGAAGGAATTGTTGTACAGTAGAGTCGGAGTATGACACGCACTAGCTGACTTACGTTTCCTTGTTCTCTGGTTGAGTGATGTCCCACGGCCATGTGATATAGTTCCTATTCAGGTAGTCTATAATAACCTGGTTGCACAGCACTTCACTGCATGGGGCAGTGAGTGTGTGTGTGAAAGAAAGGGGGGAGGTGGGTCAGTTGGAAAAATAGTACTGTACCCTCGTGAAAGAGGGCCAACTATGGAATGTTGGCCCACCCCCCACTTTGGGCTCGAATATGTGCCCATGTGTATATAGCTGCCCTTGAAATCGCAGCTCAAATGCTGGTATATGAGGACTAAATTTCAAATGATCTATGTAAGATCAATAAGTAACCTAATAAACAGCCGTAAAACTAAGCCTAACTAGCTTTAGACTCTAGTTGTCTATCTGTACATGTACATGTACATGTACATGTATCTACATGTACGTGGAATTCTTACCTGCAAAAGACATGTGCCATGATGCTATGATCACTGTGGATGAAGATGAGCAATGGCTTCAGCTGAGGCAAAAAATTAATAATTATTATAGTCAAGAATACTTCACAGATTTGCATTAATTTTAGAATTTGCCACGTACTGCGCATGCTCAAACTCAATATCATGGGTAGGGGTAGTCTGTTGCATGTATTCCCTTGAACCTTTCAAAGGTAAGCCCCCCCCCCCCCCCCCTCCAACTGGATGAAACAGAACAGTAAGCTGTCAAAACCATACTGACCTGGTCTGGATCTTTGATGTTACTGACAACCTCTTTCATCGCATTCTCAAGTGACCCAATGTAGAAATGAGGATGTTTCTTATCATATCTTAAAATACACACACACACATACACACACACACACATACACACACACAACACAATGTCATACATATGCAGACAATGATTACGCCCTTATGTGGATAAAAGCATCAGATTCTGTCCGAGTAATCAGTACAGTATTGATGATGCACAACCTACATACAATACTGTAATCACAAATCCTACAACAACTAAGGCCATTATAAAAACTCCAAAGTTAAAAGTATGAATATTTATCATAAGCAAGTCTGAGAGGACTTTAGTTATTAATGGTGGGAACCCCCTAGGGTAATGCTAGACCCTTGCAATACGAATTATAAAAATGTCGCATAATTAAATTGCATACTGACCTACCTCTCTTCAAACACCTGCACAAAGTGCTGGAGAGCCTGCTCAGCATCTTTGCTTCCGTAGGGAACTGTAGTAGTGAAGTGGGAGAAAGGGGGAGAAGGGGGAGGGGAGAGGTTTATTGTTAATTATTGCACACTACAGCTGACTGGGAAGAAGCTGTTGCTTACTAAGCCTGCACAATTCCCACCTAGCTTTTGCAAAACTTTAAGTAAGCGTAAAATGAAGTATAGATTAGCACTATAAAAGTCGTATACAAGGACTCCCAGATATATAATCAATGATTCAGTTACAATAGTGTATAGTTCTCCACTGTACCATTGCAATGATTAGCAAACCTCCAACAATTCATAAATATTCCGTAGTCCAGAGTGCATGCTTTAATTTTTGTCCCCCTCCCTAGTTCCTTCCTCCTCACCCATTGGCTCCTTCGTGGAGTTGTTTCTGTGTAGCCGCCCTGGTGAGACAGGCTCAAAGTCCTGGTCAAAGAACATATCCTCATTATCATACTCCACTTCATCATCATCATCATCGTCGTCGTCGTCGTCAGATTCGCCATCACCACCCTCCCCCTCCTCCAGTTCAAAATCACCCTCACTCTTCTCCTCTCCACCCTTCACATCTGCACCGTTTCCAGGTAGTAGCTCCTCGCCAACTCCCGGTCCCGCGGTCGGGGGGCAATGATGGTTCACCGGGAGGAGACCCCCGTTTCCTACTGAGTTCTCTCTCTTTTCCAGATTGTGCTCCATCGCTGAAATACCCGGGCCTCCAAACCGGAATTATCGAGAGCCGTTAGTCGTCCAGCAGCTCCTCCGAGAGCAGGAGTCAATGCATGATCGTCTACATCATCCACCGTGTTTATTTTCAACTTTTTGCTGGGGAAATTTTCAGAGCTTTACTCTGACTCCATGTTTGGAGGACTGGCGATCGATCTGCTGAATCGTGCATGATACCAAGGGGAAATCCCGACACGTGTACAAGTGTAATCATGTCATATGGGCGGCGTTGCGCCGCTAGCGTGGCTATAATACAAAACACACTTGCGCGTGAACAACAAACTTTTAGCTACAAGGCACTACGACTAGCTACTAGTAATGGCGGTGGTAAATGACTTACAATTTGCGCAAGCATTCCGAGAGCTGGAACCTTACCTGCTAAAGGGTGTGAAAAGGACAACCGATCGCAAACGTCTGGGAACTGGATCTTACGGAGCAGTCTACGAGCTCAACGTACAAGGCACGCTATGCGCCGGCAAGCAACTGCACGAGTCGCTACTCGATCCACAAAACATCTACCAGGGCGACAAAATCCTCACCCGCTTCGTAGAAGAGTGTCGGATCATGGCCAGCGTTCGTCACCCAAACATCGTCCAATTTCTTGGCTTGCATTTCTTTCAGGACAGCACTCACCCCATCCTAGTCATGGAGAAGCTTGCAATGAGCCTTGACGACCTCCTTATGGATGCAGAAAAGAAGAAAGCAACGCTCCCTCTCTCCCTCAAGGTGTCCATCCTCAGTGATACCGCTAAAGGTCTTGCCTACCTTCACAACCACAAACCACAGATCATTCATCGAGACCTCACCTCCAGAAACGTTCTCCTCACTCTAGCCATGCAAGCAAAGATCACCGATCTTGGAAATGCATTGATCATAAAATCACACGCAGCTATCAAGGCAATGACGCAAGCACCGGGAACTGCTGTCTACATGCCCCCTGAGGCAATGCAGCTGCAACCAAAATACGATTCTGCCATAGATATGTTCTCGTACGGTCACCTTGCCCTTTATACCTTCATTCAGGAATTTCCGGGCGATCTCCTTTCCGCCACATTTGTCGTTGATGGAAATATCCGTGCAAGAAACGAAATCGAAAGACGAGAGAAATACATGAATTCGCTGCACTCTATGCTAGGCAAGGATCATCAGCTAATCCAGATGGTCATAAAGTGCCTCAGCTACGAACCTTCAGGACGACCGTGTGCAATAGATGTGCTAGAAGAACTTGAGATGGTGTCTAATTCGCTCGGCGACGATATCTATCGAGTTTTTGAAACGTCGAGCAAGTTCGATTTGATCACAATGATCGACGGTGACGATAAAAGAAATAAAGGAAGAGGATCTCTGACGTCTAATTATAGCCAACGCAGCAGCTTTGAGACCGACGAGGAAGCCCCTGAGTATTTGGAGTTAGTGAACATTTCGAGCTCCTCCACACCGCCTGCTAATACAGCTACCAACGAGTCTGCTACCACCAGTGTGGCCATGCAACAAAGATGTGAACAAATTAAGGTCAGTCTTCACTATAGATAATATCCACAATCATGTTTATCCAGACATCCTATTATACACATAGTGCTTCCATTGTTCAGCTGTATTGTGTGCATGCATATCATTGCTTGACGAAACAATGCCCAGAACCTATCAAGGGTCCAGGTCCATTGCAGTGCCACTACTATAGTAGTTTGTCAACTGTGCATTACAGGGCTTATAAGGAGTCTAGTCACCTAGCTGTTTCTGATCTGAGATTGCATGTATTAAAATTAATTCCGTTTCATGCCATAATAATATTTAATATGCATGCATGCATGCAGATGGGAATGCCTGGTAGTCTGTCTCTTTCCAAAGTGAAATCTCCAACCATCAGGCGAAAAGCCAGGAGACCTGGACCAAAGACCAAGAAGGAGAATGTCTTCATAATTCAAAACAGTGACGACTCCACGGAACCAACTTTGGTCTACTTCGAAGTACCCGAGGTACTATATAGGCATATTGTAGCCGGTAGCATAATTAATTTTTGTAGCTATGCATGTGGTAATGATTTGCAATGAGCTATGTAATAGGTTAACAATTGGAATTTCCCCCTAATAATTCCCAGTAGCTAGCTACGTACTCGGTGCATAAGGAATTCTAGCATGCATGGATGGTAAGTTGTGTCTACTTGGAATACCCCCGGAGAGGCTGCATGTATAATTACTTCACCCATATTGCCTTTATTTAGCACTCTAGGAATTCTAGCATGCATAAACGGTAATTTGTAGTTTCGAATTCCTGGAATATGTATTAATTCCCAGAGGGGCTGCACGTGTAATTACTTCACCTAGATTGCCTTTATTTAGCACTCTTGACTTCAAATTTTTCATTAAATTTTTGACTTGATACTAGAAACCCAAAATCCTAAAATTGGCGGATATATCTCGTGTGAAGGAATACTCATTTTTTGATCCATCCAATTTCTCATTTGAAATCTACCTCAAGGGAAAGTACATGCCATTGGAAATCACAGCTAAATCGAAGGTACGATCTTCAGTATAATAGTATTATAGTGATTACAGTCACAATACACTATTCCCATAGGCAAGAGTACTGATTACAGCTGTAATTGTACTCTTTCGGTACTCCTGCTATAGCCTAGGGCAAATTTTTTACTATTATCAATTAATCACACAGTGTCACTTTAATCCTCGTCAAGGGCGTATTTCGGGGGATCTATACGCCCTTGTCCTCGTGCAATTAGGGCAGCAATAGTACTCTTATATGTCACGGCTCGTACAGCCAAATAGCACTCACTAGCTTTCGCTCGTGCTATTATACTGAATGTACTCATATACGCAAGCGTACTGATTACTGCCCTAATTGTACTCAGAAGTGTGTGATTAATTTTGAAATAAAAAATTATTGTATGAGTATGTCTATTTGTATGGATTTGAGTATAGTATTATTGTTTGTTTGCTGTGCACGTACACGTATCACATGTGCTACTCATACTCTGTAGTAATTACTCACACACTCTATTAATTTTGGTTTTGGAATGATCATTGTGTATAACGCACATGTAGTTATTCCAAATACAGTTACCTCACTCATACAGTAAAAGTTATGTATGCACTAGCTGTTGCTAATACTTTTACCACTTACATAATGTATTAGGATGAGCATGACAGCTGGGTGGAGGCGATTATGCAGCTCACTGGTCAAAAATCAAAAACAGCTCAAAAATCTCAACCTATTCTTATGCCAAGGACACTATCGCCATCGCCATGGAAACAGCAGCATGAGGCAGCAAATCCTAGCCCTAGCCCTAGCCCTGACATCGGACAACTCAGACAAGCTTCAGAAGACACTCCAGTCAAACAGAATTCTACTTTTTATGTACCTCTCTTGAGCCAGCGAAAGCTACCCCTCATACCGGCATCATCTGTACCGCCATCATCTGTACCGCCATCATCCACGCTGTCATCCTCCGTACCGAATTCAGGCCCTCCAGTGCCTCCGAGAGATTTTGCAGATGTGGTAGGAAGTCCATCCCCCGTGGATGATGGTTACACCCGGATTAGGGATGTTTTGCCGATTCAAAGGAGAAGGAGATCGTCGCTAAGTCTAGAAGACGTCACAAAGTTTTGTGAAAAACACAACATCAAGATCGCTCTTCGCCACTCGGCTTCAGACTCGGATCTTTTGTCACCAGCAACAGCAGCAGCTCCGCAACTTGGCCAGAATAAACTAAGTGTATCCAGAGATCAACTATCAGATATTTCATCAAGAAAGGTCAGTAGAAGACAGAAAGCTGCTTCTGAATCGATGGATCCATTTGATGTAGTCGCGCCAGAGGATCAGTTTTTGGTGCATGACAGCAAACAATTCTACGCAAGGGGAAAAGAAAGATCTTCGTTCTGTCCAGAAGAGAGATTGCACGCTCAACCAGCTCTTTCCCAGTCTGGAGGAAAGCTACAACCAAGAGGAAAGTCGTCCATAAGATCAGAAGCTGATGATTCGTGGATTGACAAGCAGAAGACTGTTTCGCGTTCAATAGAAGCATTGGATGCGGCTACGCCAGATGATGCATACTGTGATATCAACGATTTTGTGCACGAGGATAAGTGTTTCTATCCCAGAAAAAGGAGGAGGTCGTCGTTCTGTCTTGAAGAGGAGCAATCACGTGTCCTGCGAAAGTCAGGCCTTCGTCCAAGCGCCTCAAATCTAGATATTGCAGATTCGTCGGCGGGAGCTTCGACTATCGTGTCGGTGCTGAGAGTTCTCTCTCACTTTGATTCATCCCAGATGGAACACTTGATCAAGATGACAGAGCTAACAGCTGGTGTAGAGTCGCCACCCGATTGCGATGACATCAATAACATTGATGATTCAGCAGCGGTCAGTCAAGAACCTATGGAGCCCCTACCACAGGATCCGAGGCTATTTCGAAACAAAAGAAGTCTTCCAAACGTCGCTGTGCGGAAAATTGAGTCTCCATTAGCTAGTGTGGAGTTTAAAAAGAGGCCCACGCAGCTAAATCTCTCCAATGGAGTCATCATGAAGGAGGAGGTGCATACTGATACCGTGGTAGCCCTTAATCGTGGTACGGCTGGACAGAAAGACGCTGGAGAGAAAAGAGAAACAGTGGCTCCATCATTTGTCATCGAATCAGATCTATCCAAGTCCCCGAAGCAGCAGTTCAAGAGTTCAGATGGACACCTAAAAGCCCCAGAGACAACGTCCAATGCAATGAAATTCAAGCTAGGTAAGTTGTGTAGTGCACTGGAATTACCTAACTTATTAGCTCTGGCTGCATGTCCAATAATTGTCTCTCTCGTCTTTAAATTTATAGTACGATGGCTGAGTGAAACAGATGGAAATTCCAACACTTCACTGTAAGTAGCTAGTACTAAAATACAGCCACCTAGCTATACAGCTGCATGCAATCACCCACCCAGGAATCAGGATGTATGTGTGTATTTTGGAGGGACACTGTTTTATCTGCTACACACAATTTTACCCGCTTATATTAGTCGTATATTATGTGCAGGTATAGCTAGAATTAATTTTATCTTGTACGTGCAGGCTGGTGACAGAAGACGATCCAAGTAGATGTGAAAGAAGGCCAGAATGGGCCAAAGCAGGTAAGTGGACAGACTATGCTTGTCAAATGCTTTTTCATGATTCTGGCAATAATATTAACACAGCTGCAACCACACCAGTGGTGAGTCCAATGCCTATGGGGGACCACTTGAGGGAGAAAGCGATATTCATAGAACGCTCAGCTTTGCAAGATCTGGAGGAGATTTATCAAGGTATGTCATGGTTTGGGCATAATATGGCACCTTGCATGCAAAATGACTTCACCATAATAATTATTAATTTCATCACTTTTGACTATATCTAGCTAGTATGAGATCAGCAAATTATGTGCCAGGGGTCAGGGGAAACTTATCAATTCTAGCCACAATTAAGCCTCATTCCCAGGAATGGGAAGCCTGAGGACTAGGCTAAGTAGCCACATCCTTGTGTGGCTGGAGTGATTGGTGCCCTTGAGGGGGAGTCCCTTGACTAATGCCATGTCAACATCTTTATCATACACAATGTCATACATGTTCACCTGTATGCAATGCCAAAAATGTACAGTTGGAGGCCTGACATAATTAGCAGTGCTAGCTCAGCTTACCTTAAACAGCTTAAGTTGATCACTGAAACATCTATTTAGTAATGATGTATGAGGGAGTGTGGGTGTGGTAACTCAGGTCCATTGTCTGACCACCTAATGCACAGTTCACCTTTCCCATGGCTCTGCAGGTCAGTCTGGTTTGTATATGCAGATAACTTAAAATTAATGTGCATGATGTAAGAGTGTTTTCCTGTTATTCAACTTCAGCTTAGTTTTCTTGGAAGACTCGCTAGTACTATCAGTGTAGCAAGTGGTTTTCCTGTCAAAAATTTCCCTGCAAACAAGTATCACTGTTGTTAGTGGTTTGACCCCACACCCACCTGATCATGACCACCACTGCAGTGTGTACTAGAACTAATTGTGCCTGTCAACAAAGTCATCCTGTTTGAAGATAATAGCCTTCATTGTTCAGTCATGGATTTGGAGTCTCCCCCTCTACACACTATCCCCATGCAGCCAGGCCATTTACATGTAGGTCTCGATCATTGGTGAAATTTTTATCTATGAATTTTTTTTGTCCTAGAAGATGTGGCCATCTTTACCACATTAATTGATAAAAATTTATTTCACCGCCTAGCGGGACAAAATTTATATAGCAAATCTTTTTGGCTATATAATATTATATAATAGAGTATTGTGCATAAACATCGTTCATGATGATTATCGACATACCCAATTAGGTCAGTTTGGTAAAGTGTACAAGGCTACGTTGGTTCAAACCAAGTCAGAGAACACGACAGTGGTGGTGAAGACAATCAGCAAGTACAAATCACAGCAAGAGACGAGCGACTTCCTCCATGAAATGAGGGTTGTGATGGACCTAATGCACCCAAATATTGTCCATATATACGGCATTGTAGACCAAGGTAAGCCGCATAAAACATGATTCAAAATGCACTCAGTCTGATGCATGTGTTAGCTAACAATTATTTATGCCAGTGGATACAGACCAAATTGTTGTGGTGAGGTAGCTAGCTTTGCCATTTGTAACACACCTGCAGTGATACATGTATCAGTATTGAGGTATATAGCCACAGCTCTGTCTCCTATTTGCTAACCATAAAGATTATTATACTTTCCAATGCATCTTACAGATTCTCCATGGCTTGTACTGCAATATTTATCCAATGGAAACTTGAAGGACTTCCTGACTGTAAGTAACAGTTACCGGGGTATTGTACATGTCTTGTAGCTCTGTACAGTCAGGAGCATAATATTGATGTATGAGCTACTGAAGGCAGCGAAGGCTCTGTGTTATGACTCGCTGTATATCTCCTTCCAGAATAATGAGCACACTATCGAGCAGCTGATCAAGTACATGATAGACGTTGCCATGGGGATGCACTACATCAATGAGCATGGTTTAGTCCATAGGGTAAGTTGAGTACAATGTAAAATCAAGGGCTTATAGACCCCAGGAGATTCAGAGTCCCTTTTACAGTATGTTGTGTGTTGTGGGAAAGCAGGTATGATTTTCTTGTTATTTTCTACCTAGGATTTGGCTGCTCGAAATGTGCTGGTTGACAACAGAGAGACCTGTAAGATTACAGATTTTGGTCTTCTGCGTGAGATCCCCAAGGACAACACCATCTACCAGGCGACGACTGAGCTGCCCTGGCCAATACGATGGATGGCTCCCGAGAGCTTGGACAACAGAGAGTTCTCTCCAGCCACTGACGTGTGGAGCTTTGGCGTGCTGCTCTGGGAGATGTACTACCCAAACCAGCTGCCCTACGCTGAGCTCAATAGTGTCCAGGTTCTCTCCAAGGTTCTCTCTGGTCATCGCCTCCCCATCCCTCCAGACTACCCTCCCACCGTGGCTAGAATCATGAAGGCCTGCTGGCAGAGAGAGCCTGGAAAGAGACCCAGCTTTCTGTTGATATCACAAACCTTGCTTACAAGCTAATCTGACTGACATTTGGGTTTGTTATACTATACACACATCACTCTATAATAATTTTGGTATCATACTTTCGGCATAATTATTTTTGTCATTATAATACTATTATAGTACAGGCTTTCGATTCTGTATTGTTATTGTTATCCTTTATGGCCTTGTATGCACACAGATTTTATATTATTGTTCCATATCGTATTACTTCACTATTGTGCATTTCAAAAAGTCCGCCCTACCATTTAATTATTTTATCGGACGCATGCGCATTAAACAAGTCACGAGTTCTCGTTCCTAACTTGACAAGTAGCCACCAACGAAATAAGAATTCTCGTAAGTTAAAATCGTGGAAGTGTGAATAAACTTAAATTATTGTCTGTTTTCAAGTTTACAGTGCATGCATGTCTTGGATCAGTTCAAATAGGCGTACAGTTTTCCGAAGGGTGCCGATCTTTCAGTCCCACCCCTTTTGTCATGCTTGGCTGGTCGCACCAATATTTTGAAACTAGAATAATATTAAAATCTACAAGTGTACATTTAGTCTGGGTGCCAGCCTCTCCATTCACTGTTATTAAATATTGATTTTAGTTCTATAGCAAACTTCTAGTAAGGCCATACCTATTTGGTAATATTTGCGCAGGCCTGGCGACCGACTCTGATTTTCTGTTCCAAAGATTATTATGATAATTAGTATTTACCTAATATTTCATCATGCTTAGACACATGAATGACAGCATGTGCTCAGCCCAGCAAAATGGCTGCTAGCTTTGCTTGTCTGAATGTTGAATATCGTAAAATGGGGACTAACAATCGAGCTGGTCGAATATCAAGTGCAACTGGAAAGACTTGTTTGGAAAACTTCTATATGAAGCAAGTGAAAGGTTTCTGACTTCCATTGAACCCCTGGTCACATGACTATAATTTTAAACCGACCTACCGACCTGACTTGCAAGCTGTTTCTGCCCGTGCAGCAGAAGATCAAATAGGTATGGCCTAAAGGTGGCACATGGGTTTGCCAGAATTATAGAGAGTATCATAAAAGACTGCATAGTCTTATTCTATGAGAAATTGAATCCAGTCACACCTTGTTGATGGCAGTACATCCACACAATAGGCAGCACTGCACTGTCAGAAGTCCTGGAGAAAGTGTGGGTGGTGCATATATTAAAATTAATGTCACAGTATAGAACAGGAAATAGTATGTGTACATGAAATGATCTTGCTCTAAATAACTCGCGGCAAGGCTCTCAGATTGAATTAATTTCTGTGCCATCAAGCTGAAGCTGGTATAGCTGGAAAGAACTAATTGGTGTTCGGGTCCTGAATTGCCTTTGCAAAGATTGATGGGTTTCGATTTGGATGTTTGGTATATACAGTGGACACCCTTCAATGGCGGACACCTGCAATATAACGGACAATTCTGAATGTCCGGATTGTATTTCCATAGACTTTAATATATTCAAACCCCCTCAACACGCTATTCCGTATACCCATTTGAGCCTGCACAATAGTGAACAATCTCACATAACGGACAGTTAGGCCACACCCACTATTAAGATTGGTCTGTTTCAGCAACCAGTAACTACAGCAAAGCCTAAAATAATATGTCTCATATTCTTGCTTAGGAGCTGTCAATTGACAGATCACTCATCAATACAGTCTTTTAGTCGTCCACAGTAGTGCTTTATCATAGCTGGCCGCGATTATAGGAGGGGCGTGGTCAACCACTAACCCCTGAGCTAAGGACACCTCGCTATAGCGGACAAAATTTTTGGTCCCAATGGTTCCACTGTACAGGATTTCCGTACATATGCATGCAAGTGGTGGACTTTAATCTGGTGGTCAATGGTCATGATGAAGGCAGACCACCAAATTAATTTAATTACGTCTCGAGTCCCAATCAACAAATTGATTCGGCCGACCGATGAGGTATATATTTATGATGAAATGATGATGAAATTCCTGTGAAACTGTTTCAAAATGTTTAGCGTGCATGAAAGGTTGTTGGAACCCAGAATTCGACCCTAGCGTAGAAGACATTGTGGACTATCGATGATATATGGCGATTTTCTTAGTTCACTTTCTTTGGTGAGCTCGCACTTGGGGGGATTTCCCTGTTCAGTCTAGCACATGGCAGGTGGAGGTCACGTCCGGGTCAACCGGCTCAAGCCGTGCACCCCAATATAAGGAGCATGCGCAGTGTCCTAGTTTGAATTATGGCGGCGTACAGTAGCGCGGTGCAATTCTATTCATGAGGGACTCGGGATGTAGTCTAAGTTGTTCATTGCAAATGCACTATTTTATTATGTCCTCGGTAATGATTTACTTTTATTAGGTAATTATGATGAAACCTGTGGTGTAATCTATGAGGTAATCTATGAGATAATTATGAGAAAATTCAGGGCCTCGAAGGAGCCTTTCTGAGACTCGAAATTCGGTGAATATGTAGAGATCTTGCGCGTGTATTCAGCAAATACCTTACAAGCAGCGTGTTGCCTTCTCTGACGAGCAGCGATGGCCAAACTTCACACGTTCTTTACGCTGACGTAATCCCATGGATATAGATAGATAGCACTGCACTATAATATAGCACGCACCATGAGCAGTGTGCCACCGTAGCGATCTAAAGTTTGGAAACTGTACTGCAGTGTCGAGCTCTTCTCTGTGATTGAAGCTTATCACTACTGTGAACCCACTATAATGACGACCTTTACCACATACACTACTTCCACTATTCTTCCATGGTCGAGTTTTCATTCCATAAATAACCATAATAACTACACATTATTATGATAGCTATACAGCTTTGCAGAGGTGACTGAAGAAAGATTCAAACAGAATATGGGCTGGATTTGAGTCTACTTCGATTTACGTATAATATTATATACATACTTGAACTGTATTATGTAATGCGCAATATTATTAGTCTCGCCCCAGACTCTCGAGATAGCGCCCAGAGTACAGCTCCTCCTACAATGGGGCTGGCTACCCAGGCCATGGCACCAGCAATTATGTCACTGGCTGCGAAAAGGTGTATGGCTTCCCGGCTATCCGCTAGTTATTTAGAGGTAAAATTGATTATACTGAGAGATTCAATTGGGTCAGAATAATCCATCTGATATAGTGAATTGGGAGGATGGAGGCTCATAATGTACTAAGTCTATGGTAAATTCAATCCGTTCCATAGCAGTTGTCCGTCATAATACTATAGTGGGTGGCCACTCCTGGGAGGGTCCATTATGAGATATTCCACTGTAAATATACACATATCGAAGGGGGGTGGGTGGGTGGGTAGAGTTTGGAAAGAACTGTATACAGCTAAAAATATTACGTATATCTTATTATAGTAAATATCACAATGTCAAACCATTCCTGTAAAAACAATGATTATTATAACAATGTACATTATGTCGTGTGTAAAAATTAATGGTCATAATTATTATGCTAACTGTTCAGAGTTGTTGGTATGACCACAAAACGATACTATGGGGTGGATCGGTCCATGGGTAATTGACTTAAGATATTCGACTAATTACACACAAATTCTGTTCACCTGTACATACATTCTTATCTGTATAGAGAGAGAAACAGAGATCCTAGCTAACCCCGAATCAGATCGTATTTGATATAATAATCATTTATCACTTCTCCGTGCAAGACTTTGTAATAGCTAACTGCTTCTTTGACTCTCAATAATTGTGATCCACTACTCACCATGGACTCTCGGAGTCCAACAACTTTAAATGGTGACAGTCCTCTCCATGTTGCTGTAAGGCAAGGCCAGGTAGAAGATGTTAGAGAGATCTTGATCCAACAACAGGTAGACGTGAATATTCTAAACTCTAAACATGAAACTCCATTACACCTGGCTTGCTCCAAAAATGATAGTCCTATTGTACAACTGTTATTAGCATTTGGTGCTGATCCATTAATTAATGACTCAAATAATAAGAGTGCTTATGATAGAAGTGATTTTGATGTTTGTCAATTGATGGACAAATTATTGTTTGGTCATGGTCTCAGACTATGGATAGATGGACCAATGCAGGCTGATAAAGAGAGTCCTCTTCATACTGCAATAAGGTTGGAAAGATTAGATGATATTCAGAGAATAATAGAGGAAAAAATTGTTGACATCAATGATACAAATGCCGACCACGAAATTCCATTGCATCTTGCCTGTGCACTTGGAAACAAATACATTGTACACATATTAATATCCAATGGAGCTGATATATACATGAAAAATTTTTTTAATAATGCTCCTATCCATAGAGCAGTGTCCCAAGGACAAATAGACACTGTGGATTATTTGATAACTGTCTGTGCTTGCAATCCAAACATCAAAGGCTATCAAGGTAGAACACTGCTTCATTTTGCATGTGGTATTGGAAATGTTAAATTTGCTACCACTCTCATTGAAAACTATGGTATCAGTCCAATGGCTACTGATGCAGTAAACCAGACACCCCTCCACATTGCTGCCTCACATGGCCAGGAAGAGGTAGTACGTTTACTCATCAACAAGTACAGCTCCCTTGAGAGCACTGATTTGTGGAGACTACTACGGTTAGCTTGCTCCTGTGGTCATGTATCTGTTGTAAGAACACTTGTGCTTAAGTACAAAGCATATTATATTGATGAAATTGATGTAATTGATAGTTCAGTGATGGGGGGCAGCATAGAAATGGTACAACCAATTATCACTGAATTTGACCTAGATGACGATGGTAACACTCCTCTCCACATGGCCTGCTTGGGTGGTCATGAGGAGCTAGCAAGACTACTCATCACCAACTACGACTGTCCTGTTGATGTTAAGAATGAAGATAATGAGACACCACTTCACAAAGCCTGTTTATCTGGTCGCTGTAGTATTGTTAGAATGCTTATCTCTGAATTTAAAGCTGATGCAACTCAACGAGATCACTATAATGATACAGCTGTCAGTAAAGCAGCAGAGGGTGGACATGTGGAAACTGTCCAGGCACTACTCACTGAGCTTGGCTGTAATCCTAAAGTTACAGGATATGATGGCAGATCACTACTGCATGAGGCTTGTTGGAATGGAAGCATTAAGCTAGCTGAAATGCTAATCATAGAATTTAGTTTGGACATATTTTTAGCTGATGACAATGGTGACACTCCTCTCCACATGGCCTGTGAGGGTGGTCATGAGGAGCTAGCAAGACTACTCATCACCAAATACAACTGTCCTGTTGATGTTAAAAGCAATATTCAAGAGACACCACTTCATACAGCCTGTTCATCTGGTCACAGTAGTATTGTTAGAATGCTTATCTCTGAATTTAAAGCTGATGCAACTCAACGAGATCACTATAATGATACAGCTGTCAGCAAAGCAGCAGAGGGTGGACATGTGGAAACTGTCCAGGTACTAATCAGTGAGCTTGGCTGTAGTCCTAAGGTTGCAGGATATGATGGCAGATCACTACTGCATGAGGCTTGTCGGAGTGGAAACATTAAGCTAGCTGAAATACTAATTGTAGATTTTAGCTTGGACATATTTTCAGCTGATGACAGTGGTAACACTCCTCTCCACATGGCCTGCTGTGTTGGTCATGAGGAGCTAGTGCGACTACTCATCACCAAATACAACTGTCCTGTTGATGTTGAAAATAAGATTCAAAAGACGCCAGTTCACTACGCCCATTCAAATGGTCACAGTAGTATAGTTAGAATGCTGTTACTCACCATGGAATTTCAGTATCCAAAAACCTTTAATGGTGATAATCTTCTCCATATTGCTGTAAGCCAAGGTCAGATAAAAGATGTTAGAGAGATTTTGATCCAACAACAGGTAGACGTGAATATTCTAAACTCTAAAAATGAGACTCCACTACACTTGGGTTGCTCCAAAAGAGATAGTCCTATTGTACAACTGTTAGTAGCATTTGGTGCTGATCCATTAATTCAAGATTCAAATTACGAAAATGCTTATGATAGAAGTGATTTTGATGTTAATCAATTGATTCACAAATTATTGTACAGTCATGGTCTCAGACTATGGATAGATGGACCAGTACAGGCTGATAAAGAGAGTCCTCTTCATACTGCAGTAAGGTTGGGAAGACTAGATGATATTCAGAAAATAATAGAGGAGAAAATTATTGATATCAATGATACAAATGTCAACCATGAAACTCCACTACATCTTTCCTGTGCACTTGGTCACAAACACATTGTACACATATTAATATCCAATGGAGCTGATATATACATGAAAGATTTTTTTAATAATGCTCCTATCCATAGAGCAGTTTCCCAAGGACATATAGACACTGTGGATTATTTGATAACTCTCTGTGCTTGTAATCCAAACATCAAAGGCTATCAAGGTAGAACATTACTTCATTTTGCATGTGCTATTGGAAATATTAAACTTGTTACCACTCTCATTGAAAAGTACGGCATCAGTCCAATGGCTACTGATGCAGTAAACCAGACCCCCCTCCACATTGCTGCCTCACATGGCCAGGAAGAGGTAGTGCGTTTACTCATTACAAACTACAACTTGGCAGTTGATTGTAGAAGCAACGATAAGCTTTCACCACTTCACCTGGCTTGCTATTGTGGTCATGTGCCTCTTGTAATAACACTGGTGCTCGAGTACAAAGCAGATATCAACAAAAGTGCATTTCGTTATTCACTGATGGGGGGCAGCATAGAAATGGTACAGCTAATGATCACTGAATTTGACCTAGATCCGCTCTCAGTTAATGGAGATGGTGACACTCCTCTCCACATGGCCTGTGAGGGTGGTCATGAAGAGCTAGCAAGACTCCTCATCACAAATTACAACTGTCCTGTTGATATTAAAAACAGGATCAGTGAGACACCACTTCACTGCGCCTGTTTATCTGGTCACTATAGTATTGTTAGAATGCTTATCTCTGAATTTAAAGCTGATGTAACTCAACGAGATCTCAATAATGATACAGCTGTCAGCAAAGCAGCAGAGGGTGGACATGTGGAAACTGTCCAGGCACTACTAACTGAGCTTGGTTGTAGTCCTAAGATTACAGGATATGATGGCGGATCACTACTGCATGAGGCTTGTCGGAGTGGAAGTATTAAGCTAGCCGAAATGCTAATCATAGACTTTAGCTTGGATATATTTTTAGCTGATGACAGTGGTAACACTCCTCTCCACATGGCCTGCCTGGGTGGTCATGAGGAACTAGCAAGACTACTCATCACCAATTATAACTGCCCTGTTTACATTAAGAATAAAGCTAAGAAGACCCCACTTCATATGGCATGCTCTCATGGTTATTTTGATGTTTCAAAAGTATTAGTCTCTGATGGTAACAAAGGATTTTATAATACTCTAGACAAGGATAGCAATACCCCTCTGGATCTTTTAATTAAAAAAGGTGATGCTAAAGCTGTACATGTCCTCTCTACAGAGTATGGCTTCAAGCCTCATGTCAGAGGTATTGAGTCTAAATCACTCCTTCACCAACTAGCTGCTGGAGGATTTACGACAGTGCTACAGAAACTAATATCAAATTTCAACTATGATCCAGCAAGTTCTGATGAAGATGGGAACACAATTCTTCACACTGCAGCTCAGCATGGACAATATAAAATGGCTAAATTACTAATTGCTTACTATAGCAATCAGTGTCCAATATACCGTAAAAACTCTCAAGGGCAGACTGCTCTTCACTGTGCTTGTATCGGTGGTCATACTAGAGTAGCTGAATTCCTTATTGCCAACAAGGCAGATATAACTGTCAGAGATGAAGATGGTGACACTCCACTTAAGAAGGCCTTTTTAAAGGGACATTTACGTACCTGTTTTAAATTGTTTGGTACCAGTTTGCATACCATCGATCATAAACTTTTAGACCAAGTTTGTGAGCGTGGATCTGCTGACTTGATAGATATACTTCTTTCAGATTTCAACTTAGACCCTTTTTCTGTTTTGGATCACCATGGAAATACAGCGATTCATATAGCGGCAGTTCGAGGCCACAAACAAGTAGTTTCTATGCTTGTTACGAAATATAGCGGTCTTGTTCATGTTTTGAATAGATATAAGCAGACACCACTTCACATGGCATGCTCTTGTGGTCATCTTGATGTTTCAAAAATGCTACTCTCTGGTGCTGATGAGAAAAATTGTAATTCTCTAGATAAGGGTAACAACACTCCTCTTGACCTTTTAATCCAGAGAGGTGATGCTAAAGCTGTACATATTCTCTATACGGAGTATGGCTGCAAACTTCATGTCAGAGGTGTTGAGTCCAAATCACTCCTTCACCAACTAGCTGCTAGAGGATTTATCACAATGTTACAGAAGCTAATATCAAAGTTCAACTATGACCCAGCATGTACTGATGAAGATAATACACTCCTTCACATTGCAGTTCAGCATGGACAATATGAAGTAGCTAAGTTACTAATTGCTGACTACAGCAATCAATGTCAAATAGACCACAGAAACTCTCAAGGGCAGACTGCTCTTCACTGTGCTTGTATGTGTGGTCATGCTAGAATAGTCAAATTCATTGCAAATAAAATTCTTGGAGATAAGTTAGCATTGGTTGATGAATGTGGTAACACGCTCCTTCACATTGCAGCTCAGCATGGACAATATGAAGTAGCTAAGTTACTAATTGCTGACTACAGCAATCAATGTCAAATAGACCACAGAAACTCTCAAGGGCAGACTGCTCTTCACTGTGCTTGTATGTGTGGTCATGCTAGAATAGTCAAATTCATTGCAAATAAAACTCTTGGAGATAACTTAGCATTGGTTGATGAATGTGGTAACACGCTCCTTCACATTGCAGCTCAGCATGGACAATATGAAGTAGCTAAGTTACTAATTGCTCGCTACGGAAATCAATGTCCAATAGACCACAGAAACTCTCAAGGGCAGACTGCTCTTCACTGCGCTTGTATTCGTGATCATACTAGAGTAGCTAAGTTTCTTGTTGCCAGCAAGGCAGATATAACTATCAGAGATGAAGATGGTGACACTCCACTTAAGAAGGCATTTTTAACCGGACATAAGTTTACTTTATTTGAGTTATTTAATTCTAATTTGTATAAAATTGACGGTAAACTTTTGCAACAAGTTTGTGAGTATGGATCAGTTAACTTGATAGATGTACTTCTTTCAGATTTCCAATTAGATCCTTCATCAATTTTGGATGATCAAGGAAATAAACCAATTCACATAGCAGCTCTTCGAGGCCACAAACAAGTAGTTACTCTGCTTATTAAGAAATATAAATGCCCTGTTGATGTCAAGAATGAATACATGCAGACACCACTTCACTTGGCATGCTCTCGTGGCCAGCTTGATGTTTCAATAGTACTAGTCTCTGAATGCATACTAGAGGATGGAAAAAGATTCTATAATGCTCTAGACAAGGATAACAATACTCCATTGGATCTTTTAATCAAGAAAGGTGATACTAATGCCGTACATATCCTCTCTACGGAACATGGCCTCAAACCTCATGTCAGAGGTGTTGAGTCCAAACCACTCCTTCACCAACTAGCTGATGGAGGATTTACCACAATGCTACAGGAACTAATATCAAAGTTTAACCATGACCCAGCATGTACTGATGAAGATGGGAACACAGTTCTTCACACTGCAGCTCAGCATGCGCAATATGAAGTAGCTGAGTTTTTAATTATTAATTACAGTGATCAATTTCCAATAGACCATAGAAATAATCAAGGGCAGACTGCTCTTCACTGTGCTTGTATGTGTGGTCATACTAGAGTAGCTAAATTCCTTATTGCCAACAAGGCAGATATAACTGTCAGGGATGAAGATGGTGATACTCCACTTAAGAAGGCATTTTTAACCGGACATGAACTTATTTTCTTTGAGTTGTTTGATTCCAATTTGCGTACCATTGACAGTCAACTTCTGCAACAAGTTTGCAAGCGTGGATCTATTGACTTGATAGACATACTTCTTTCAAATTTTCACTTAGACCCTTTTTCTGCTTTAGATGATCATGGAAATAAAGCAATTCATATAGCAGTTCTTCAAGGCCACAAACAAGTAGTTGATCTACTTATTAAGAAGTATAAATGCCCTATTGATAGCAGAAATTTAAATGGACAAACTCCACTCCACTTGATTTGTTCTCAGTTACAGAATGAAAATGTTCACGCTCTCATTAGAATGTGTGTTTTAGAATTTAAAGCTGATGTGTCTCCCAAGGATGCTAACGATGATCAACCAATCCATGTGGCAGTACAAGCTGGTCATACTAGTACAGTGATTAGTTTAATTTTAGATTATCATGTCAGTCTTAATTCCAGGGGTTTCAAAAAATGGAGTTTGTTACATCATGCTCTTGCAAACGGTCACACCTCAACAGCCAAGACCCTGATAGATGACTTCCATCTATCTTTGCATTGTGTAGATGAAGATGGTAATACTCCTTTGCATCTTTCCTCTTTAGTTGGACAGACTGAATCTTTAAAATTTTTATTGTATGAATACCATGCCCCTCTCTATGTTCGGAATAAGGCAGGAAAGACTGCACTTGATCTTGCAACAGAAGATTTCACTAAGAAAGTGATTAGAGAATATGTGAAGAGTGAACACAAAAGAATACAGCGAGAATATGACAAACTCCGGGCTAAATCCTTGCAAAAATATTCCGGTCAACAAATTATCACAAGAGTGTTTGTATTGGGAAATCCTGGATCAGGTAAGAGTACTCTTATTGAGTCATTGAAGCGAAAAGGACTTTCTTACTATCTCAATGTACCTGAAACTGATGTCAAACTTCACACTGCTGGAATAATTCCATCCACCAGTCGGAGTAGTACTAGCCAGTATTTATATTATGATTTTGCTGGAGATCAAGAATATTTTTCTTCACATGCAGCAATTCTTGAAACGGTTTCTCGCTCTACTGTTGGAAGCAATGTCTTTCTAATTGTTACTGATTTGACAAAAGGTGATACAATCCTTCAAGATGAGATAGGCTACTGGTTATCCTTCATTTCCTACCATGGTAAGGCTTTAGACAGCCAATGCAAATTGAAAGTGATTGTTGTTTTGAGCCATTTAGATCAGCTGAGTGGAGCTGACTCTGATAGTAAAGTGGATAGTGTAAGACAGTGTTTGCAAACGCACACAAGTCAATGCAATGAAGTAAAGTTTAACATTGAAATTGTTTCATCAAACTGCCGCTCACCTCGTTCATCAAAAAGTATTGAAAGTGTTTTGCAGCAAATGTCTAAAGATACACCTCCTTGTAGCATTTCATATGAAGCATCTTTGCTTCATGGAATACTAGAAAAAGATTTTGGCAATGTTGTTGCGTGCAAATTTCAAAACCTATTAAGCAGTATAGAGGAAACTGGTATTTATTTACCATCTTCAGCTGATGCCCTCCACCCCATAGTGAGAGAACTTCATGACATTGGTTTGTTAATGTTGATCGGACGGAGTGAAGATGAGCTTGAAAACTACCTCTTATTACTAAATTCCTCTTCACTAACAAACGAAGTACATGAAAAGCTCTTTTCCAATTCTGCTATTAAGAAGTTGAGATCCCCAGGTGGTCCTCATTTTGCTAGCATGGGAATACTCCCAGAAAGCTACTTAGCTAGCATCCTTCCACAGCACATCACTAAAGAGTGTTTGGTTCAACTCCAGTACTGCCAAGAGTTTACTTGTGCTGATATAGAATGTCATCCCTCAGAAGTGTCAAACAGTATCTCTGCAAGAAACCTGCTCTATTTTCCTGCATTATGTGAGTTGGACAGTGAGCAAAGCAATTGGCCCACTGATCCACTACTTAACTTCAGCATTGGATGGTATGCCAAGTGTACAGGGAAATTTGATTATTTTCCAGCTCGATTCTTGCACGTGCTCCTGCTGAGACTAGCATTTGCTTTTGCCCTACCTATTGCAAACTGCCACATAACAGAATCTAATGAAATCTCAGCTCAAAATCGTCGTTGTACCATGTGGAAGAATGGAATCCGATGGCTCATGGAGGATGGAGTGGAATGCATTTTTGAAATGGTCAATGATAACAAAGGAATAGTTGTAATCACTAAAGCAGAAGAAGGTTCAAAAGAATGGGAAAATATATTGAGTGATATTATCAACAAGACCTTGCAAGCCAAAGCCGAATTTTGTAGCACTGTCTCACTCTACCATTTTCTGCTAAAATCGGATGATATAGCTTCTTTTAAAAATAATGATAAACTATTTAAGATAACTGAAATTGAAAGTGTTATCAAGGAAGGAAAGAAAAAAGTTGTCAGTGTCAGTGGGCGAACATTTCTCGATTCATCGTATCTTGATATATTCAGGAAATACACTTTTGGGGGTGAGCAATAATTATTATCACTATAATTTTGCACTCATCCCTGGCATTGCTAGATATTTGGGCGGAATAGGTTTAAGTCTAGGATTCAAAATCGCTGAGTATCGTTGATAATGAAGCAGTAATGGTGAATGCGGGAGGGGGTGTGCCCCTATTGTACAAAGTGTGAAAATTGAGGCATTTTAGAGTCAATGTTAATCATAACAGAAACACCGGTACTGTACTTAGCTAAAACAAAAATAAAAGTACCGGTACATATAGGGTAGCTAAGTACGGCATGGTTTAAGATAATATATTGTTTTGTCCTTGAAGGTCTATGTAATATAGAAATTATGAGCACTCCAAGTCATGGTTCTGAAGAAGAACATGATATTATGGCAATCCAGGTTCAGCCAACAAATTTAAAGTAAGTCAGCATATGAGGTATATCTAGTATACAGGTGCTAATGAATATTATTGAAATGCTCTATGTTATAATAGACAAAAGTTAGATCAAATTTTGGACTTTGAAAGTGGTGGAGTCTCAACACACCTCGGCCGGATAGCTGACGCCATGCATGAGTGGGAGGGGCCCATCGCTGAGCAGCTAGGACTAACAAGAGCTGATGTTGCTGCCATCAAGATAAGACATCCTGGGGAGCTGAAATTACAAACGTAAGCCAACAATCATGAATAGGTAATATTGTGTCAATTCAGTGGAAGCCCTCTATAGCAGTCACCATTGGGGTATGAAGGTTTGGCCATTATAGACGGGTGGCCTTGTCTCGGGTTTGTTTTTCCTATGTACTGTGATGCAAATAGGACCAAGGTGAGTGGCTATTATAGATCAGGGAGAGGGGTCCCACTGTATGTACACAGCGGTATACACAATGAATTATTGCATGCATTAGATATATTTTTTAACAATTTTCAGGAGAGAAGCATTGGAACAATGGAAGCAAAAGAGTGGCCTCAATGCTACTTACAGGAATCTGGTTGATGTATTTAAAGCTGCTGGTTATCAAGAATATGTGGAAACTGTATACGAATTATTCCGTTAGTTGTGTGGTGTACTGTAGATGTTGGGATACACTTCCCTTTAGGCCTATAATATAGTATGTGTTATCAGATTTTAGGATGGTGATTCCTGTGTCTTGTAGTAGCTGTGTTAGAGCATTCGATTACCATAGCCTATCATTCTATAGATCATTCTTTAGCTTATTCAGATGTACAGCAATAATAATTCAATATCACAATAATTATAGATCATAGATTTTATTCATTTTGTCTCTTTGATCAGCAACTATAACTTTCCTAATAGTTATCCATTAAGATTTTGTATAGATTGCCTCCCCTCTTCTACAATGTCATACAGCGCTGGTAAGATTAATTATTGTTCCTGTAAAGATGGAGGCTGGAGGGTACAGTGTACACTACAATTGTATTAAATTTTGTCTGAACCACAGAAGAGAAAGCATAGTAGCTAGTGGAATATGGTTGTAGTGCACTCTGGAGTATGTTTTAATATGTACCGTCATGTAGTTTCTATGCTCGCCATCCAAATCCTGCATGGGCTCTGAATAGTGACCTAGTCTGCATTTCAAAAAGCCCGCCATACCATTCTCAGACGCATGCGCATTAGACAAGTCACGAGTCCTATGAATGAATAATAGGTCACGGTTGCTGATAGTTCGTTCTCAACTTGACAAGTACTCAGAATGAAGAAGGATTAACCTGGTAAGTTATAATCGAATAGTGTTAATGCTGCATGAAAAGATGGTCTATTTACAACAGCTAGTTTACAGTACACTCCTTACCTCGAGTTCAAAACGCCTCTAGCCGTATTCGAAATAGTGCTCACCTTTCAGCCCCACCCCCTTTTCTACTCAAGTAAGCTTGGGAGCTGCATAGTTAGTAAGGCAAACGTTGATTATGTTGTATAATACAGGCTGCGTACAATTTTAGTGGATGATATTAAGAAAATAGTCTATATGTGTACTGTAGGTTTATTCTAGGCCACTTAATTCTGTTTCTCGGGCTGGCCTGATACGTCAGGATAGGGTCAGTAGCTAATAGTAGGTTGGCTTGTAAATGGGGCATATCCTAAGTCGATAATCGAGTCTTTTCTCAAAAAAATCTATTGCGCATGCTTAGAACGTAATTAAACCTGACCTCTGACCTCAACTTTTCCGGCTCCAAAAGTAGGGTCAGTTGGGCCCGTGAAACAGAATATTAAGGCCTTACAGTATTAATTAAAAGGTGCACATGGGTTTCAAAGACCACAAACAGCCTGCCACTTTTATGGGCCACATGTTTAGCAGTAGTTATTTATACCCCGCATGCATGTACAAGGGATAAAGTAATTGGTCATATCATTGTCGTATTGTTATTGTGAGCACAAAAATTGCCATATCATGAGATGTAGGCATCTATGCGACTCGTAAGCACAATGAATCAATTGAATTCAGCGAAAAAGTGGCTTCAGCATGCTTCAAATCAAGGGACACGTTCCATGAATGTCACAAATGGTGCATTTTTTTGGGGTGATGTGCCATATAATCCATCACGAAATGTTCTTTTAAATAGAAATATTGTCCCATAAATATTCTTTATGATAATTTATGCATAAGTATGCAAGGGACACATAAAATAGTGCAGAAAGAGCACTAGTGCAAAGTATGTATCCATGAGAGTAATAAAAAAAAATTAAAATACGGTCTATAATAACAAATACATGTTTAGCAGTAGTTATTTATACCCCGCATGCATGTACAAGGGATAAAGTAATCGGTTGTGTCATTGTCATACAATTGAATTCATGTATTTGTTATTGTGCGGTCTATAATAACAAATATTGCTCAACAATTATTAGATTTGTTCAGTAAAAATTAATTTTGTAAAATTTGTGCTTCTCCAATAAACTTTCGAGTCTTGAGTATTCCTTGTTCTCCAGTTTTCCATGTACTCCACGTTACTCTATGTTCCCTAGCACTATCCTTTTGCCGAATGCTCCTGACTAGTAGCTATATTCCTTGTTCTCTAGTTCTCTATGTGCTCTACGTTTTCCACTGTTCTCCAGTACATCTTCACAAATGCAACCCAACTAGTTAGTATTTTATGTTCTCCAGTTCTCCATGTGCTTCATGTTCTCCACTGTTCTTCAGCGAAAATTTCAAATGCAACCCAACTAGCTAGTATTCCATGTTCTCCTGTTCTCCATGTGCTCTATGTTCTCCACTGTTCTCCAGTGTTAACCTCGAATGCAATCCAACTAGCTAGTATTCCATGTTCTCCTGTTCTCCATGGGCTCTATATTCTCCACTGTTCTCCAGCGTTAACCTCAAATGCAATCCAACTAGCTAATATTCCATGTTCTCCTGTTCTCCATGTGCTCTATGTTCTGCACTGTTCTCCAGTGCTAACTAGCTATATACTTGGGTTGGATTTGAAGTTTGCACTGGAGAACACTAGAGAACTGCTACTTGGGTTGCATTTGAGGTCAACTCAAGTATGCAAACTACCATTAATTTTCAAACATGAATTCTATTCACCTATACACATATACATTCTTTTCTGTATAAATAGGGACAAAGGTCCTAGCTAACCCTGGTCGTGCTTGCTATAATATTCATTCAATGTTCACCTCTCCGTGCAAGACTTCGTAATAGCTAATTACTTCTTTGACTCACAATATTGTGTTAACCTAAACCCACTACTCACCATGGACTTTCAGAGTCCAATAACTTTGAATGGTGACAGTCCTCTTCATGTTGCTGTGAGGCAAGGCCAGATAGAAGATGTTAGAGAGATCTTGATCCAACAACAGGTAGACGTGAATATTCTAAACTCTAAACAAGAGACTCCATTGCACCTGGCTTGCTCCAAAAATGATAGTCTTATTGTACAACTGTTAGTAGCATTTGGTGCTGATCCATTCATTAAAGATTTAAACAATGAATGCGCTTATGATAAAAGTGCTTTTGATGTTCAGTTATTGATGAATGAATTATTGTTTGATCATGGTCTCAGACTATGGATAGATGGACCAGTACAGGCTGATAAAGAGAGTCCTCTTCATACTGCAGTAAGGTTGGGAAAAGTAGATGATGTTCAGAGAATATTGAAGGGGAAAGTCACTGATATCAATGATACAAACACCAACCATGAAACTCCATTACATCTTGCCTGTGCACTTGGCCACAAACACATTATACACATTTTAGTATCTTATGGAGCTGATATATACAAGAAAGATATCTTTAACAATGCTCCTATCCATAGAGCAGTGTCCCAAGGACATAATATAGACACTGTGGATTATTTGATAACTGACTGTGCTTGTAATCTAAAGATTAAAGGCTATCAAGGTAGAACACTGCTTCATTTTGCATGTGGTACTGGTAATGCTAAAATGATTACCACTCTCATTGAAAAGTATGGCATCAGTCCAATGGCTACTGATGCAGTAAACCAGACCCCACTCCATATTGCTGCCTCACATGGCCAGGAAGAGGTAGTGTGTTTACTCATTACAAGACATAACTTGACAGTTGATTGTAGAAGCAACGGTAAGCTCTCGCCACTACACTTAGCTTGCTATTGTGGTTATGTATCCATTGTAAAAACACTGCTGCTTACTTACAAAGCAGATCTGAATGCACTTGATGAATTTGGAGGCACACCATTTCTAAAAGCAGCACTGGGTGGTAACTTAGACTTGGTAGAGCTAATGATTACATGCTTTAATCAAGATCCGCTCTCAGCTTTTAATGACAATGGTGACACTCCTCTCCATATCGCCTGTTTGGGTGGACATAAGGAACTTTCAAGGTTACTAATCACAAAATACAACTGTTCTGCATATATTGAAAATAAGAATAAAGAGACACCACTTGACATAGCCCGTTCATCTGATCATAGTAGTATTGTTAGAATGCTTGTGTCTGGATCTAAAGCTAACAAAACTCAACAAAATCACTTTAATGACTCAGCTGTTAGCGTATCAGCAGAAGGTGAACATGTGGAAACTGTCCAGGCACTAGTCACTGAGCCTACAGGATGTGCAGACAGATCACTACTGCATGAGGCTTGTAGAAGTGAAAGTATTGAACTAGCTGAAATGTTAATCACAGATTTTTGCTTGGATGTATGGTCAGTTGATGACAGTGGTAATACTCTTCTCCACATGGCCTGCAAGGGTGGTCATGAGGAACTGGCAAGACTACTCATCACGAAATACAACTGTCCTGTTGATATTAAGAATAAAAATAAGAAGACACCACTTCACAAAGCCTGTTCATTTGGTCACAGTAGTATCGTCAGAATGCTTGTCTCTGAATTTAAAGCTGATGCAACTCTACGAGATCACAATAATGATACAGCTGTCAGCAAAGCAGCAAGGGGTGGACATGTGGAAACTGTCCAGGCACTTCTTACTGAGTTTGGCTTTAATCCTAAGGTTGCAGGATATGATGGCAGATCACTACTGCATGAGGCTTGCTGGAGTGGAAGTATTAAGCTAGCTGAAATGCTAATCATAGATTTTAGCTTGGATGTATTGTCAACTGATGACAGTGGTAACACTCCTCTCCACATGGCCTGCTGGGGTGGTCATGAGGAGCTAGCAAGACTACTCATCACTAAATACAACTGTCCTGTAGATAATGAAAATAAGAAAAAAGAGACACCACTTCACAAAGCCTGTTCATTTGGTCACAGTAATATCGTCAGAATGCTTATCTCTGAATTTAAAGCTGAATCAACTCTACGAGATCACAATAATGATACAGCTGTCAGCAAAGCAGCAAGGGGTGGAAATGTGGAAACTGTCCAGGCACTAATCACTGAGCTTGGCTGTAGTCCTAAGGTTACAGGATATGATGGCACATCACTACTGCATGAGGCTTGTTGGAGTGGAAGCATTAAGCTAGCTGAAATGCTAATCTCTGATTTTCGCTTGGATGTATTATCAGCTAACGACAGTGGTAACACTCCTCTCCACATGGCCTGCTGGGGTGGTCATGAGGAGCTAGCAAGACTACTCATCTCCAAATACAACAGTCCTGTTGATATTGTCAACATAGATAAGCAGACACCACTTCACATAGCATGCTCTCATGGTCATCTTGATGTTTCACAAGTTCTAGTCTCTGAAAGCATGGTAGATGGTGACAAAAGATTCTATAATTCTCTAGACGAGGATAATAATACTCCATTGGATCTTTTAATTAAGAGAGGTGGTGCTAAAGCCATACATGTCCTGTCTACAGAGTATGGCCTCAAACCTCATGTCAGAGGTGCCGAGTCCAAACCACTCCTTCATCAACTAGCTGCTGGAGGATTTAACACAATAATACAGAAACTATTATCAAACTTTAACTATGATCCAGCTTGTCCTGATGAAGATGGGAATACAATTCTTCACATTGCAGCTCAGCATGGGCAACATGAAATAGCAAAGTTTGTGATTATTAATCACAGCAATCAATTTCCAATAGACCATAGAAACTGCCGAGGGCTCACTGCTCTCCACTATGCTTGTATGCATGGTCATGCTAGAATAATTAAACTCGTTGCAAATAAAGCCCTCAGAAATGAGGATAGAAAATCATTAATTATTGATGAATGTGGTAACACACTCCTTCACATTGCAGCTCAGCATGGACAATATGAAGTAGCTAAACTACTAATTGCTAAGTATAGCAACCAATGTCCAATAGACTACAGAAACTCTCAAGGGCAGACTGCTCTCCACTGTGCTTGTATCAGTGGTCATACTAGAGTAGCTAAATTCCTTGTTGCCAACAAGGCAGATATAACTATCAGGGATAGAGATGGTGATACTCCAATTAAGAAGGCATTTTTAATAGGACATGAACCTACTTCTTTTGAATTGTTTGATTCCAATTTGTGTAGAATCGACCATAAACTTTTGCTACAAATTTGTGAACGTGGATCTGTTGACTTGATAAACGTACTTCTTTCAGATTTCCACTTAGATCCTTCTTCTGTCTTGGATGATCAAGGAAATACAGCGATTCATATAGCAGCTCTTCGAGGCCACAAACAAGTAGTTGATCTACTTATTAAGAAATATAAATGCCCTATTGATAGCAGAAATATAAATGGACAAACTCCACTCCATTTGCTTTGTTCTCAGTTACAGAATGAAAATGGTCATGCTCTCATTAGAATATGTATCTCAGAGTTTAAAGCTGATGTGACTACCAAGGATAATAATGATGATCAACTAATTCATGGAGCAGCACAAGCTGGTCATACTAGTATAGTTGTTGATTTAATTTTAAATCATCATGTCAACTCTAATTCCAGGGGCTTCAAAAAACAGAGTTTATTACATCATGCTCTTGCAAATGGTCACACCTCAACTGCCAAGACCCTGATAGAAAAATTCCATCTATCTTTGCATTGTGTAGATGAAGATGGCAATACTCCTTTGCATCTTTCCTCTTTAGTTGGACAGACTGAATCTTTAAAATTTTTATTGTATGAATACCATGCCCCTGTTTACGTTCGGAATAAGGCAGGAAAGACTGCACTTGATCTTGCAACAGAAGATTCCACTAAGAAAGTGATTAGAGAATACGTGAAGAGTGAACACAAAAGAATACAGCGAGAATATGAAAAACTCCGGGCTAAATTCTTGCAGAAGTATTCTGGTCAACTAGTTATCACAAGAGTGTTTGTATTGGGAAATCCTGGATCAGGTAAGAGTACCCTTGTTGAGTCATTGAAACGAAAAGGACTTTCCTACTATCGCAATGTACCTGAAGCTGATGTCAAACTTCACACTGCTGGAATAATTCCATCCATCAGCCAGAGTAGTGCTGGACGACTGTTGTATTTTGATTTTGCTGGAGATCAAGAATATTATTCCTCACATGCAGCAATTCTTGAAATGGTTTCCCACTCCACTATTGGAAGCAATGTCTTCTTAATTGTTGCTGATTTGACAAAAGATGATGCAATTCTTCAAGGTGAGGTAGGCTACTGGCTATCCTTCATTTCCTATCATGGTAAGGCTTTGGACAGCCAATGCAAAGTGAAAGTGATCGTTGTTTTGAGCCATTTAGACCGCCTGAGTGTAGCTGACTCTGAGTGGAAACTAGAGAGTGCAAGACAGTGTTTGCAAACTTACGTACATCAAAGCAATGAAGTAAAGTTTGATGCTGAAATTGTTTCATCAAACTGCCGCTCACCCCGTTCATCAAGAAGTATTGAGAGTATTCTGCAGCAAGTATCTAAAGATACAGCTCCTTGTAGCATCTCATATGAAGCATCTTTGCTTCATGGACTGCTAGAAAAAGATTTTGGCAATGTTGTTGCATGCAAATTTCAAAACCTGTTAAGCAGTATAGAGGAAATTGATATTTATTTGCCATCTTCAGCTGATGCCCTCCACCCCATAGCGAGAGAACTTCATGACATTGGTTTGTTAATGTTGATCGGACGGAGTGAAGATGAGCTTGAAAACTATCTCTTATTGCTAAATCCATCTTCACTAACAAACAAAGTACATGAAAAGCTCTTTTCCAGTTCTGCTATTAAGAAGTTAAAATCATCTATTGGTCCTCATATTGCTGAAATGGGAGTACTCCCAGAGTGCTACTTAGCTAGCATCCTTCCAGAACACATCACTAAAGAGTGTTTAGTTCAACTCCAGTACTGCCAAGAGTTTAACCATGCTGAAGTTGGACTTGATTACTCAGTAACATCAAATGATACCTCTAATTGTAATTTGCTATACTTTCCTGGTTTATGTGAATTGGACAGTAAGAAAAGCAGTTGGCCCAAGTTTACATTCGGTATTGGATGGTATGCTGAGTGTACAGAGAAATTTGATTACTTCCCAGCTCGATTTTTGCATGTACTCTTATTAAGATTAGCCTATGCATTCGCCTTGCCTATTGTCAACCGCAATTCAACCAACTCTAGTAATGAAGTCTCAGCTTCTAGTCGCCGTTGTACCATGCGGAAGAATGGAATCCACTGGCTCATGGAGGAAAGAGTACTAGTGGAATGTATTGTTGAAGTTGTCAATGATAACAAAGGAATTGTTGTAATCACAAAATATAAGGAGAATTCAGAAGAATGGGCTGCTGCACTCAGCAAGATCATTGATAAAGCCATGCAAGCAAAAGCAGAATTTTGTGATGCTGTTTCATTGCATCATTTTATATTAAAGTCAAAATCTGATGATAATACCAGTTATTCTGATTCAGAAAATCTCTTTGATATCCATGACATTGAACGAGTTATCAGGCAAAGAAAGAATGAAGTGATGAGTGTTGGAGGACACAACTCACTTGATGCATCACACTTACGTATCTTAAGGAGACATTCATACTGGGGTAGGTTACATGCTGTGAAACATTGCTGAAATTTATTATTTTCACTCTGTGTGTTACCTACTATGGCTTTTGCCTTGCCCTGTAAAGAAGTTTACTTATCACAGTATTTAATTATTATTTTCTATAGTCAGGGTAGCATGGCAGGACAAGGAGACCCAGATTCAGCCAGCAGAATTCGAGTAAGTCAGCATGTGAGGTATAGTGTACAGATAATGTGACTGCTCTCAATATTTTATAGTGAGCAAAAATTAGATCAAGTTTTGGACTTTGAAAATGACGGAGTCTCAAAGCACCTTGGCCAGATAGCTGGTGCCATGTATGAGTGGGAGGGGCCCATTGCTGAGCAGCTAGGACTGACAAGAGCTGATGTTGCTGCCATCAAGACAAAGTATCCTGGGGAGCTGAAATTGCAAACGTGAGCCAACAATCATAATTATTATTATTATGAATAATAATACAGTGGAAGCTCTCTATAGCAGCCGTCGTTGCTGCATGGGAAATGAAGATTTGGCTATTATAGAGGGGTGGGCTTATCTCGGTTTTGTTTTTGCAAATAGGGTGGCCGTTTAGTATAGACAGAGTAGCCACTGATCAGGGGTGTCCATTGAGAGGGATTCCACTGTAATGCAGCAAGTATACACAACAAATCATAAGAATAATACCATAGTGTCCCGGGCAAGCTCCCACTCCCAGGCAAGTGCCTATATACCTCATTTCAAGTACTGTAGCAGCTTCTATACAAACGTATGGAATTTTGATCCCAGGTAAATGCCCATGCGGTCCAAAATCACTAAGCACCCATGCATGGGCATTCACATGGGACACTATGGCATTATTATTATTATGTCAGATATTCATTTTATCGATCTTCAGGAGAGAAGCATTGGAACAATGGAAGCAAAAGAGTGGCCCCAATGCCACCTACAGGAATCTAATTTACATATTTAATAAAGCTGCCGGTTATCAAGAATATGTGGAAACTGTATACAAACTATTCTGCTAGTTGTGTGATGTAGTGTAGATGTTGGGATACACTTCCCTTTTAGGCTTTGTATGTGTTATCAGACTTAAGGATGATGATTCCTATGTCTTTTTGTAGCTGTGTTAGTGCGTTTGGTTACCTTACCCTATCTCTAGGTCATTCTTTAGCTTATTCAGATGTACAGCAATAATATAGATTTACTATAACACTAATTTTTATTCATTTTGTGTTCTTTGATCAGCAGCTATAACTTTCCTAATAGCTACCATTAAAATTAAATTTTTATATAGATTGCCCCCCACTTCTACATACAGCACTGGTAAGATTAATTATTATAGATGGAGGCGGGAGTGTACAGTGTACACTACAATTTTGTCTGAACTGTAGAAGAGGAAGCATAGTAGCTAGTGGATTATAGCACACCCTCATATATAGCTACATACAATAATAATTATTATTACTATGCAGTTCTGATACTGATAATATTATTATGGACTTCTGGCAGTTATAGTGTACTCTGGGGTATTTTTTAATATGTACCGTCATGTAGCTAGTTTCTGTGCCCGCCTTATGCACCTATCAATATAATGCCCCACTACCCCCCTCCCGGGCGCTATAGGGGGCAACACAGGGGGATTGACATAGAAAACCAAGCCCCAGACAGGGGCATTTGACTTGCATGTATTCGATATTTGTCAAATCCCCTATCGTTTCCCCACCCTGGAAGGGGGATAGAGTGGGGATTTGACAGATGAGGCTGGCCCCACCTTACGGGAAGTTGACGAATTCATTAGTCAAATCCCCACCTTGCCCCTATGGTGCCCGGGAGGGGGGTAGTGGGGCATTACATTGATAGGTGCATTAAGCTTGCAACCCTGCTGTTTTCAAAAAGCCCGCCATACCATTCTCAGACGCATGCGCATTAGACAAGTCACGAGTTCTATGAAGAGACCCAATGAATAATAGGTATCGCTGATAGTTCGTTCTCAACTTGACAAGTACTCAGAGTGAAAAAGGATTAACCTGGTAAGTTAAAATCGAATATTGTTAATGTTGCATGGAAAGATGGTCTGTTTACAACAGCTGGTTTACAGTGCACTCTACCTCGAGTTCAAAACGCCTCCAGCCGTATTCGAAATAGTGCTCACCTTTCAGCCCCACCCCCTTTTCTAAAGTAAGCTTGGGAGCTAGTTAGTAGGCAAACGTTGATTGTATTGTATGATACAGGCTGCACACAATTTTAGTGGATGATATTATTAAGAAAATAGTCTATATTTAATGTGTACAGTAGGTTTATTCTAGGCCACTCAATTCTGTTTCTCGGGCTGGCCTGATACCTCAGGATAGGGTCAGTAGCTGATAGTAGGCTGGCTTGTAAATGGGGCATATTCTAAGTCGATAATCGAGTCTTTTCTCGAAAAAATCTATTGTGCATGCTCAGAACATAATTAAACCTGACCTCTGACCTCAATTTTTCTCCAAAAATAGGGTCAGTTGGGCTCATGAAACAGAATTATTAAAAGGTGTACATGGGTTTCAAAGACCACAAACAGCCTGCCACTTTTATGGGCCACATGTTTGTTTAGCAGTAGTTATTATGTGCAAGGGATTTTGTCTATGATATTTCTTGCAGTTAGAAATGCAAAGGACACAAAAAGTAGCAATATAAAAATTGCTAATGATAAATATGTGCCCGTATGTTAGATTTAAACAAGGATATGGAAGAAATGAGTGTGTTATTAGTAAATGCAGTAGGTGGTGAATTCCATAATCTTATACTATGAGGTACATACGAGTTGTAATAATAACAAGTACGAGCAAAAGGATAAATAAATGAATGTGGATTTGAAGAACGAGTGACTCTTTGAACATCATTGTGACAATAAATAATATCAGGAAAATGAAATAAACCATGGATTATTCTGAACATAGAGCATAAGTCTAGATAAGCTCTTCTTTGCTGCATGTTTAGTACCGAGAAGAGTTGTAGTAGCTCCTCATAATTTGCATCCCAGTTCTTGGCACACATGTGCAAGGCAAATTTTTGCATGGACTCCTTCAATGAAGTTTACTTCCCCAACTTTATATGGACTCCATACTTGGCTTGCATACTCCAGATTGTGACGGACTAGGGAGATGTACGTTTGGAAGAAACTCTCTGAGCTGGAGTATTGGTAGCAACGACGGTACACAAGTCCTAGTATCTTTCTTCCCTTTGTGCAGAGATTTTTCACGTGCAGGTGTTGAGTCCAAGATACATGTAGATTATCGGATAGCAATAGGCCAAGGTACTTGTAGGTAGGTACTCGTTCAATAAGCTGCCCACACAAGTGCAAGGGATAAAGTAATCAATCGTGTCATTGTCGTATTGTTATTATGAGCACAAAAATCGCCATATCATGAGATGTAGGCATCTATGCAACTCATAAGCTCAACAAATCAATTGAATTCGATGAAAAACTGGCTTCAGCATGCTTCATATTGAGGGACACGTTCCACAATTGTCACAAATAGCACATTTTTATTGGCCACCATAACCACGCTTATCGATCGACAATGCCCTCTCAATGCATGCAGGCCATATGCTTTATGCTCATGCACATGACTAAATGCTGAGACTGAACTGGTAAAGATTGCCGAAATGTTCTAGGTATTAAATACTCATGGAACTGTTTGGCTGCTTGCTATAGATTGCGCAATGTGTGTGTGTGGTATATATGTGCTCTACAGAGCTCTAGTTAATCATTTAATGGTCATGTTATGTCATACTATCTCCACTATAATTGCTGAGTCATACTTGAAATGATTCAATTTTGTATGAAATCAGGGATACACTGGAGTACTGGGAAGATCCAGTGCCACTGTCAAAATAATATTATCATAGCATGAGCCTGGCCATAATAATTATTATTGAAATAATTTGTCTCGTTGGAATCTGCTGATGTCAGAATTATCTCCTAGTTTATAAAATCAATACTGAATATTGGATTTGGATCAATGCTGTTAAATTTGTGTGCAGCAACACTATCAACACAAGAAAACTCTTCAAACTGATCACTATAATACACTGGGGTTATCTGTTTGCTAGAGCTGATCATTATTCATAGCACTATGTTTCCAGGAAAGAATACTGGTATGAATCTGATGAGCTTATTTGCTAGAGCACAAACAATGATATACCAGAATGGTTTAATGTAATGGGGGTGTTTAACTACTATTCAGACATACTCCTGGTCTTGCTTATTATCACAATCATGGCCATAATTTCACACCAGTCTGATGCTATCACAGTACTCATTGTTTATCCTGATGTGATGATGGCAACTTTCATAATCTATTGTGGTTTGGTGAACACTGTGCACTTGGTATGTTATTGACCTAGCTGAGGCTATTGTGCACACAATTATGCTAACTATGTTGAATGTGCATAGCAATCGGTATTTAATCGTGTGGCACATGCACTGAGCTTAATAGTTCAGTCGGACTAATGCAGGAAAATGTCGTGTTTCACACCTCATACTCAGCTGTTGTACTGCTTGCCCACTGCTGACTCTACAACACAAACTGGGATTACCCACGAGACTAAGTATTCATGATTATTTCCAGCCAGATATACATAATATGGACCCTCCATATTATGCTGCAATGTTGGCACTCAGACTACTCTTGTAGAATAATAGGTTATGATGTTAGTCCTGGCTAGCTCCAGCTTTGCCCAGATGAATAGTTGATCACTTATCGTACACACAATGTCATTATAATATTATAGTATATTTTTTGTATTCACCACATGAGGCTTACCATCCTGTAAGCACCATAATTATTATTGAAATAAAAGGAGTGGGTATTAAGCTTTCCATCTCGCATAATATTATTACCATTGTGCATAATAGGTAATCATACTTATCTGACCTTAATTAGGGTCCATGCGAGGCATTACCCCAATTAATATCACATACTACAGTGGAACCCCGCTTATAAATGGACACCCCTTAATGGCAGACATCTGCGATAATATTACTACGGATTTCTGAATGTCTGGATTGCATTTCCATAGACTTCAATATAATATTCAAACTCCCTCAACAGCGGACACCCCACTATTCTGTGTAACGGATACTTACTTTGGTCCCATTCGAGTCTGCACAATAGTGAACAACCTCGCATATTAACAGACAGTTAGCCACACCCACCATTAAAATCGGTCAGTTTCAGCAACCAGTAGCTACAGTAAACTTTAAAGCCTAAAATTATAGTATTATTTCAAATTCTTGCATAGGAGGTGTCAGTTGACAGATCTCTCATCAATACGGTCTTTTCATCATCCACAGTAGTGCTTTATCATAGCTGGCCACGATTGTAGGAGGGGCGTGGTCAACCACTAACCCCTGAGCTAAGGGCACCTCGCTGCAACAGACAAAATCATTGGTCCCAATGGTATCCATTTTAGAGGGGTTCCACTGTATTGCTGTAAATCATTATGTGCATTAATATGATGTGCAAAATATTAATGGTCATGTGATCAGCCTGCTCAGAATTATCAATATCATGACCACAAAGTACTATTGGTAGGCATATTACAGCAAAATTTTAGATTATTCTTTACACTTTCTTTACCACATATAATAATAAAGGAGGCTTCAAGATACAATTTGGTCTTTGTTCCGTAAAAAGTCATTGAGTGGTTGCGGAGATATGGCTGTTTTAATATTTCTAAACATCACAATTTTTCTGCCAGTCGTGTGTGTACTATTCCAATAGGGGAATGGCACATAACATGTTGATTGCTTTAGAGGCCTATAACTCAAAAACTACACTACTGATTGACTTCAAACTTGAAATATAGCATGTAAGTACCTCTCTTCTTATTCTACTAATGAATTTAACGAATATAAAAATTTGGTGTGCATACCTGTTTGGCTGCTATTGTAGCTAACACTTCACTGCCTCAGAATTCCAGAAGCTGACTTCATGCATAATTTTTTGAAATTACTAGTTAAGATGCCCGCTCAAACACATACATAAGCTCTCATAGTGGTACACACACATGTTCACACATGTACATGTACATATGCACATATTAATGAAGTGGAATCTATTCTTAAAGTGCAAGATGAGCCTTGAGTTCTTTAGAAGCAACAAAGAGTTTAAAGTGCGTGTACTTTCTATGTATCATATTTTTTGACAGAAATAGTCTAGCTAGGGGTAGTTTGAGCCAAAAATTTCATTTTTCATATTTTCAACACATTTTCTCGTATGTACACATGTTATTTTACACAAAGTAAAATGCTTATTGAGCTCTTTTCAACCAAGCACTTCAAAAATGGTTAAAACTACTAAAACATTTGATATCAGCACCTTGAGTTACCCCTAGAAACATAAAATGCTCTGGAGAAGTGAGCAACACGGAGCAAGTTGAAGTTATCCATTAGCAATATTTATGTGCCACAGTAGTTGAGTATGTGGTATTTATGGAGTTTCCCTGAAGCCCTGCAATGCCGGAAGTGGTTACAACCCAACACTTTGGATACTGTAGTGTAGTGCTATCTTTGCTGAAGCCAGTGGTGCAGGTTTGGTGTTCCTAGCACATTGTAGTGAGTAGTTATGATCCCTGAAACTTCATAATGTTTATATGTGTGCAGGTTTTTTATAGGCAATTTTTTGGGGTTCTGACATGCCTACTATTGGGTGGGTCAGTCGAGTAATAAAGTATGCCAACTAATTTCAAACATGGATTCTGTTCACCTGTAAACACATACATTCTTATCTGAATAGAGAGAGAGATAAACTCGGATCCTAACTAACCCTGATCGTGTTTGATGTAATATTCATCATTCAATGTTAACTTCTTTGTGCAAGACCTTGTAATAACTATCTGCTTCTTTGACTCTCAATATTGTGCTAACCTAAATCCGCTAGCTACTCACCATGGACTCTCAGAGTCCAATAACTTCTAATGGTGACAGTCCTCTCCATGTTGCTGTGAGGCAAGGCCAGATAAAAGATGTTAGAGAGATCTTGATCCAACAAGAGGTAGACGTGAATATTCTAAATTCTAAACATGAGACTCCATTACACCTGGCTTGCTCCAAAAGGGATAATCCTGTTGTACAACTTTTAGTAGCATTTGGTGCTGATCCATACATTAAAGAGTCAAATAATAGAAATGCTTATAGTAGTAGTTTGGACATTCGTCACTTGATGAATAGATTATTGTACAGTCATGGTCTCAGACTATGGATAGATGGACCAGTACAGGCTGATAAAGAGAGTCCTCTTCATACTGCAGTAAGGCTGGGAAGACTAGATGATGTTCAGAGAATAATAGAGGAGCAAATTGTTGACATCAATGATACAAATACCAACCATGAAACTCCATTACATCTTGCCTGTGCACTTGGCCACAAACACATTATACACATTTTAATATCTAATGGAGCTGACATGTACAAGAAAGACATCTTAAACAATGCTCCTATCCATAGAGCAGTCTCGAAAACACGTGTAGACATTATGGATTATTTGATAACTGACTGTGCTTGTAATCCAAATATCAAAGGCTATCAAGGTAGAACACTGCTTCATTTTGCATGTGGTATTGGAAATGTTAAAATAGTTGCCACTCTTATTGAAAAGCATGGCATCAGTCCAATGGCTACTGATGCAGTAAACCAGACCCCCCTCCACATTGCTGCCTCACATGGCCAGGATGAGGTAGTGTGTTCACTCATTACAAAGTATGACTTGACTGCAATGGTTGATTGTAGAAGCAAAAGTAAGCTTTCACCACTACACTTGGCTTGTTATTGTGGTCATATGTCTATTGTAAAGATGCTCCTACTTGAGTACAAGGCAGACCTGAATGCACGTGACGAATCTGGAAGTACACCATTTGAAAAGGTAGTACTGGGTGGTAGCTCAGTCTTGTTACAGCTAATGATTACAAATTTTGACCAAGACCCACTCTCACCTAATGATAATGGTAACACTCCTCTTCATTGGGCCTGCTGTGAAGGTCATGAGGAGCTAGCAAGACTACTCATCACCAAATACAACTGTCCTGTTGATGTAGTAAACAAGAACAATCGCACACCACTTCACTTTGCGTGTTTGGTTGGTCATTCTCCTATCGTTAAAATGCTTGTGTCTGAATTCAAAGCTAACCTAATGGTACGTGATCATGAAAATGATACACCGATTAATAAAGCAGCCCTGATTGGACATGAAGATACTATACAGATGCTTATCACAGAATTAGATTGTAGTCCACACATTAAAGGGTTTGATGGCAGATCACTATTGCATCAAGCTTGTGGCAAAGGACACACTAAGCTGGCTATGATTTTAATCACCAATTTTGGCCTAGATCCTTCCTCAGTTGATGACAGTGGTAACACTCCTCTCCACATGGCCTGCTTGGGTGGTCATGAGGAGCTAGCAAGACTACTCATCACCAAATACAACTGTCCTGTTGATGTAGTAAACAAGAACAATCACACACCACTTCACTTTGCGTGTTTGGTTGGTCATTCTCCTATCGTTAAAATGCTGGTAACTGAATTCAGCGCTAACCTAATGGCACGTGATCATGAAAATGATACACCGATTAATAAAGCAGTCCTGAATGGACGTGAAGATACTGTACAGATGCTTATCACAGAATTAGGTTGTAGTCCACAGATTAAAGGATTTGGAGAAGTGTCACTATTGCATGCATCAAGCCTGTGTCACGTCACACAGGAAATGATGTCACATTATTACCATTAATTACATTCTTTTGCTATGTATTTAAGCTTATGTACTTCCTAAAATGAAACAGTCTGCTCTTGTGCTGTGATTCTAGTCGATTGTACCGGGATAGCTAGCACTGGGGTTGGCTCGCACGGTTGCATGCCGTTACATGTGGCGACCACCGTCAGGATCTTACCTTGCGAGTTCAATGAGCGAGTCAGAGGAGCCTGTTCGCGAGGGAAGAATTTTGAGAAGTGGAAAGTTTGTCGCATTTGCTGTGGAGACAGAGGAGATACAAGTCGGGATGTCTGAGGAAGAGACAGATAGTGCGGTTAAGTCAGTCGAGGAGCTACAAGCCCAAGTCGACGAGCTGCAGCAGAAACTTACCATGGCGGAGAGTGCGATAGATGACAGAGATGGGGAGCTACGCGCTGCTCAGGACGCACTTAAGCGTGCGAAAGAGGACGCAGAGAGCGATCTTCGACGAATAGATAAAGAGAAAAAGGAGCTGATCAGCAAACACGAGAAAACTCTTGGAGAGTTGGAAAACACAGTGAGTAGGCAAGATGAAACAATTAAAACTCTCGAAGAACATTTAGCAGAGTGCAAGCAACTGCTGGAGAAGCAGGAGGTCCAGTTAGAGCTGGCACGACTCCAAGCGGTGGAGACACTGCGAGAGAAATTTGACAAGGAGAGAGAGACTTACCTTGATAGAATTCAGCGCCTGGAGAAGGAGCTGGAGAGTGCAAGGACGAAAGCAGTGGGACCCTCTACTACTAGCCCTAAGGAGCCTGAGACTCGGAAGCGGGATGATGCCGCTACCTCTAGGAAAGGTGAGTTGAAGGAGTCTGGGGTGGGTAGCAGGGAGAAGAGTGGCAAGAAAGCCAGTGGTAAAGATGGAGAGGAAGGCAAAGGTGACCCTTTGGTGGCAGGTAGCACGAGTGGAGAGCGTGCTAGTGTGGTTGGCAAGTCTGGTGAGAAAGAGGCTGACCTAGTGGTGGCAGTGCCCTCTAGTGGTGGTGCTGCTGCAACTGATAAGCATGCTGTTGGGTCACTTAGAGAGGATGAGAGTGAGAAGGGTGATAAGGTCAAGACCACAGATAGTAGTATGCTGTTTGTATCAGATAGCAGTGATAGTGCCACAGTGCCTATGGCAGACCCACATGAGACAGAGTTAGTCCAGTCAGTAGCCAAATTCATACAGGCCCAGACAGACATGATGGCAGCACAAACTAAAGTGATGGCTGCCCAGAGCCTACCTCCTCTTCCCCACTTTAGTGGTGAGGGTAACCTTGTGGGAGAGGATAGCTTCGAGCGTTGGGTAGAGCATTTTGAGGAGCGGGCCGTGGTTGCGGGTTGGACAGGAGAAGAGAAAAAGTATCGATTGAAGATGCATTTGGATAAGACTGCATTCCAAACTTATTGCAATTTGCCAAAGGAGACCCAAGGAACTTATAGTGATGTAATATCTGCCTTACGAAAAAGGTTCCAACCAGTGGATATTGAAGAGCTCAGAGGGGCAGAGTTTTATCAAAAGACCCAAACCACTGAAACAGTAGAAGAGATGGGGATCAAGTTGCAGACTACAGCTAGGAAGGCCTTTCCCAGTTTAGTAGGCAAGGAGTGGGACAGACTGCTCAAGGGAAGGTTTTTCCATTGCCTGGCAACTAAGTGGCAGCGTAAGTTAGATGCACCCAAGCCTAAGGAGACGTTTGAAGAGCTGTACGCCAGAGCCAGAACACTAGAGTGTCATGATCAACAGTTTAGCCAGTCAGCAGCCAACAAGAATGAGCCTCGTAGTAAGAAAAAGAGTAGTGACAAGGATTCTAGTGAGCCTGCAGGTCAGAGTGCAGCAGGAAAGGCTACTAACACTCTTAGTGAGGGAGCTGGCCAGAAACAATCCAGATCAGATGTATGTTTTTACTGTGGGAAGCATGGCCACATTGCAAAGTACTGTTTTAAGAAAGGTAGAAAGGGGGGTGGAGCTGAGGCCACTGGAAGAAGTAGCCTGCCCAACAAAGTGTTGAGCACTGTCACAGATATGACTGACCAACAGCTAGAGCAAGAGTTAGCTAATCGTAGACTGAACAGGGAACAAGCCTTGCTAACTGACCCTGAGCCTAGTGATGGGGGTAAGGTGAATGTTGTTAAGGGAGCTGTGGGGCCTATCCTAATGCTAGAGCTTTTTGTTGAGGGTTTGCAAGCTACTGCTGTTGTTGATACTGCTTCCAATTCCACTATTATTTCCAGACCAATGTTACATAGCATAAAGCGTCATTTAGAGTCTCTAGGCAAGCCTATTCCCAAACTAGAGTTGCCCTGTATGCCTTTGTATGGGAAAGAAGGGACTAAGGGAAAACCCCTAGACATTACAGCTCAAGTTATGCTTACCTTTTCTTGTGATGGCCGCAAGGTCACTGTCCCCACCTTTATCCAGCCTGAGAGTGAACAACACTGCCTCATAGGTATGAATGTCATTCCGTTCCTAGGCATTACAGTGAGGAGAGCTAATGGGAAGCCTCTGCATGCTATAGCTGAGCAAGTAGCACAAGTTAGGTTGATACAGACAACCACAATCCCTGGGCAGAAGGGACGGGTAGTTGAAGTGCAAGTAGAGAGTGATGGGTGTGTGGGAGACCAGCTTTTATTTGAGCCTGAGCATCAGAAATTGAGTGAGTTAGGAATCTGGGCACAAGAATCCTTAATAGCAGTGCAGCCCAGTGGGAAAGCTTTACTACCAATTCAGAATTTTCAAGGGATTTCTGTCAAGCTGGCAGAGGGAGAACAGTTAGGTGTAGCAAGTCTGTGTGACTTACCCAGATCAGAAGAGCCTGAGTCTAATCCAGAGCCTACACTGGGGTTTGCTCCGCAAGGGCAGCGTGATAGTACCTGCGCATGCGTGAACGCATTACCCAATACCCCAGAGCGCTACGCCACGTTAATGAAAGTGTTGGACTTGCCAGATGATGTGAACCCTTCTGAAATGAAAGAATTTAATGAATTAATGAAAAAATCTACAGATATCTTTGCTCTTGATGATAGTGAGCTTGGTTGTACCAATGTAACCTCTCACAGAATTGATACTGGTGATCATCAACCGATCAAACAGATGCCATATCGAACACCCATTATTTACCGAGATAAGATAACCCAGATGGTGAACGAGATGGAGAAACGAGGAATAGTCCGGCCTTCTTCTAGCCCTTGGGCTAGCCCCGTAGTCTTGGTTCCTAAAAAGGATGGGAGCTTGCGCTTTTGCGTAGACTTTAGGAGGCTTAATAGTATCACACAAAAAGATGTTTACCCACTTCCTCGTGTGGACGATATCCTGGATACTTTGGGGAATGCCAGATTCTTCACCACCTTGGACTTAGCTTCAGGGTACTGGCAGGTACCACTTGACGATGACGCTATACCGAAGACTGCCTTTACCACCCACAAGGGACTTTACGAATTTGTGAGAATGCCATTTGGTTTATGTAACGCGCCAGCAACATTTCAGCGCGCGATGCAGTCAGTCTTGGCGGGATTGGAGTGGCGAGATTGCTTCGTATACATTGATGACATACTTATCGCCTCTGCTACCTTTGAGGAGCACCTCCAACATCTTGAACAAGTATTTAATCGATTGAGAGCAGCTAACTTGCGACTAAAGCCTAAGAAATGTAGATTTCTGTGCAAAGAGGTGAAATACTTGGGGCACGTAATTTCTGTTCATGGAGTCCTTCCTGATCCAGAGAAGACAAACCAGGTGAAATCCTTTCCTACCCCTACTGATGTTACGTCAGTTCGCAGATTCCTAGGCTTAGCGTCCTATTACCGGCGCTTTGTGCCCAAGTTTGCAAAAATAGCTGCCCCCTTACATGCTTTGCTGAAGAAGGAGAATGCTTTCGAGTGGACTACTGAATGCACTACAGCTTTCAACTTGCTTAAAGATGCTCTTACTTCATCACCAGTTCTTGTGTATCCGAAATTCGGCCCTGATAGTGAGTTTATTCTTGAAACCGATGCCAGTTATGTTGGTCTTGGAGCTGTCTTGTCGCAGCAACAGGAGGATGGTAAAGCACACCCGATAGCTTATGCTTCACGATCTTTAAATGTCCATGAGAAGAAGTATGGAGTCACGGAGCTTGAGACACTTGGCTTGGTGTGGGCTGTACGATACTTCCGACCTTACTTGCTTGGCCATAAAACAACAGTCTTTACTGATCACAGTGCTTGTCTGTCTTTGCTAAACCATCCCAGACCTTCTGGAAAATTAGCCCGATGGGCTTTGACCATCCAAGAGATGGATTTATTGATTAAACATCGCCCTGGGAAATCCAACACTAACGCGGATGCGCTATCACGTCACCCCGTACCCCAGCGTGCCGCTAGTGAAAATGCAGGCGTTCCAAGCCCTAGTGATGATTGTAATGAGAGCCTCCCATGCATAGGTACCCCTCAGCCCAGTAAATGTATTTCTAGGCAAAGCCCCAATATATCTGTATGTTCTGTGAATTCTAAGAATGAAAATGAAAATGATGAAATAAAAATGAAAAATGATGAAATAAAAAAAGATGAAATTATTGTGAATCCTAAAGAAATTAACTCTGATTGCAATTGTATGCAAAAAGCTTCACGAGAAATTCGTGAGCTACAATTGAAGGACACCACCCTGACACCTTACTTTCAATATCTGGAGGAGCACAAACTTCCTACCAGTGAGACAGAATCTCGGAGGATTGTCTTGGAGTGCGAGAAACTCGAAGTAATAGATGGAATTCTACATCACGATAATCCAGTGGACTCAAGTCAGTGGTGTGTGGTGGTTCCGAGCGATCTACGTCAGCTGTTGCTATCTGAAGCTCATTCTAGTATTTTCAGTGGTCACTTCTCAGAAAGGAAGATTTACGAGCGACTTCGTCGACAGTACTGGTGGCGTGGGATGAGAGCCGACATAAGACGATTTTGCCGAGCGTGTATCACTTGTGCATCCCGTAAGGGACCTGGCAGAGCCGTAAGGCCCCCTCTCAATCCTATTCCTGTGAAGAAACCGTTTCATCGAATAGCTGTTGATGTACTAACAATGCCACTTACCTCCCGTGGAAACAGGTACATAGTCGTATTTATGGATTATTTCAGTAAGTGGGCTGAAGCTTTCGCTGTACCCGATCAACAAGCCCCAACTATTGCGAGACTGCTGGTGGATAACATAATTTGCCGACATGGAGTGCCAGAGGAACTTCTATCCGATCGAGGATCCAATTTCTTGTCTGATCTAATGATGGAGATCTGTCGTATCCTTGGCATCAAAAAGCTAAACACTAGTGGCTACCACCCACAAACGGATGGGTTAGTGGAGAAATTTAACTCTACATTATTGGGAATGATGTCCAAATGTTCAGACAGTAAGACTCTAGAATGGGATCAGCAACTACCTACTTTGTTGTTTGCGTATCGATCTATGGTTCAAGAATCTACCAAAGAAAGCCCTTTCTTTCTATTGTATGGGCGCGACCCTCGCTTGCCCACAGAGAGTGTACTTGGAACTACAAATGCAGCCTATTTAGTTGACATGGAGGACTATCGAAGTGAATTCTTGCTTAGTCTAGCCAAAGCTCAGAAACTTGCACTGGAGAACATTCGAAAAGCGCAAAGTAAACAGAAAGAATTCTACGACAGAGCGAGTGAGAATCCAAAGTACCGAATTGGTGACAGAGTGATGACCTATATGCCTGGAGATATCACTGGAAAAGATTGGAAACTAGCAAGACCGTATCATGGTCCATACCGCATCATCAGCTTGACTCCTACTAACGCAGAAGTTCAGTTGATAGAGAGGCCCAGTGATCCTACACTGTTTGTTGCCATAAGCCGTCTAAGGAGATGTTATCCTGAAATTCCCAGTGATGTTTCATGGACAGGCCGACATAAGAAAGTTAAGCGAAAACGCCGTTCTGGTCGAGTACAGGAGAATTTGGACTCACAAACACAGAACTCACCTCGTCGAGAAGGACCTGTGACTAGGTCAATGGCACGAGCTGCCAAGGCAGGTACTTCAAGTGACTAGTAGTTATCAGGCATTGTTTGTTAGTGATTTGTGCAAGTCATAAATGCATTTCAGTCATTGCTGTCCCTACAGTATGTTATTTATGGTTTATTGATTTGTGCCAGTCATGAGTGAATTTACTAGTCATGCAGTATTGAGTTTAACATAGAGGTTGTTGTGTTTTGTGTATTGTGTTTAAGTCTTAGTTTATGGATTGTTGAATTTGATTTTTGTGACTTTTGAGTTTTGCTTTTTTTTGTGAACCACTTGAGGGCAAGTTCATCCTTAAGTGGGGGGATGTGTCACGTCACACAGGAAATGATGTCACATTATTACCATTAATTACATTCTTTTGCTATGTATTTAAGCTTATGTACTTCCTAAAATGAAACAGTCTGCTCTTGTGCTGTGATTCTAGTCGATTGTACCGGGATAGCTAGCACTGGGGTTGGCTCGCACGGTTGCATGCCGTTACACCTGTGACAAAGGACATAACAAGCTGGCAACAATTTTAATCACCGATTTTGGCCTAGATTCCCTCTCAGTTGATGACAGTGGTAACACTCCTCTCCACATGGCCTGCTTGAGTGGTCATGAGGAGCTAGCAAGACTACTCATCACCAAATACAACTGTCCTGTTGATGTAGTAAACAAGAACAATCACACACCACTTCACTTTGCGTGTTTGGTTGGTCATTCTCCTATCGTTAAAATGCTGGTAACTGAATTCAAAGCTAACCTAATGGTACGTGATCATGAAAATGATACACCAATTAATAAAGCAGCCCTGAATGGACGTGAAGATACTGTACAGATGCTTATCACAGAATTAGATTGTAGTCCACAGGTTAAAGGGTTTGATGGCAGATCACTATTGCATCAAGCTTGTGGCAAAGGACACACTAAGCTGGCTATGATTTTAATCACCAATTTTGGCCTAGTTCCTTCCTCAGTTGATGATCGTGGTAATACTCCTCTCCACATGGCCTGCTTGGGTGGTCATGAGGAGCTAGCAAGACTACTCATCACCAAATACAACTGTCCTGTTGATGTAGTAAACAAGAACAATTACACACCACTTCAGATTAAAGGATTTGAAGGCAGATCACTATTGCATCAAGCTTTTATCAAAGGATATACTAACCTGGCAATGATTTTAATCACAGACTTTGGCCTACATCCACTCTCAGTTGATGATATTGGTAACACTCCTCTCCACATGGCCTGCTTGGGTGGTCATGAGGAGCTAGCAAGACTACTCATCACCAAATACAACTGTCCTGTTGATGTAGTAAACAAGAACAATTGCACACCTCTTCACTTTGCGTGTTTGGTTGGTCATTCTCGTATCGCTAAAATGCTTATATCTGATTTCAAAGCTAATCTAATGGCACGTGATCAAGAAAATGATACACCAATTAATAAAGCAGCCCTGAATGGACGTGAAGATACTGTAAAGGTGCTTATCACAGAATTAGGTTGTAGTTCACATATTAAAGGGTTTGAAGGTAGATCACTACTGCATCAAGCTTGTTTCAAAGGATATGCTAGACTGGCAATAATTTTAATCACTGACTATGGTCTAGATTCTCTCTCACTTGATAACAATAGCAACACTCCTCTCCACATGGCCTGCTGGGGTGGTCATGAGGAGCTAGCAAGACTACTCATCACCAAATACAATTGTCCTGTTGATATTAAGAATGACGAAGAGCAGACTGCACTTCACATGGCCTGCTCTCATGGTCATCTTGATGTTTCAAAAATGCTAGTCTTTGAATGCATGCTAGAGGATGACAAAATATTCTGTAATGCTCTAGACAAAGATAACAATACCGCTTTAAATCTTTTAATTGAGAGAGGTGATGCTAAAGCTGTACATATCCTCTCTACAGAGTATGGCCTCAAACCTCATATCAGAGGTGTTGAGTCCAAACCACTCCTTCACCAACTAGCTGCTGGAGGATTTACCACAGTGCTACAGGAACTAATATCAAGGTTCAACCATGACCCGTCATGTTCCGATGAAGATGGGAACACAATTGTTCACACTGCAGCTCAGCATGGGAAGTATGAAGTAGCTGAATTTTTAATTACTAATCACAGCAATCAATTTCCAATTAACTGTAGAAACTCTCAAGGGCAGACTGCTCTTCACTGTGCTTGTATCTGTGGTCATACTAGAGTAGCTAAATTCCTTGTTGCCAACAAGGCAGATATAACTCTCAGAGATGAAGATGGTGACACTCCACTTAAGAAGGCATTTTTAATGGGACATGAAGTTACTTTATTTGAGTTGTTTGATTCCAATTTGCATACAATCGACCATAAACTTTTGCTACAACCTTGTGAGCATGGATCTGTTGACTTGATAGACGTACTTCTTTCAGATTTCCACTTAGACCCTTCTTCAGGTTTGGATGATGAAGGAAATAAAGCGATTCATATAGCAGCTCTTCGAGGCCATGAGCAAATAATCACTCTGCTTGTTTTGAAGTATCCCATACAGAAGCTTCTAGCAAGATCTTGTAAGAATCTTACACAATTCATGCAAGTTGTATCTTGCACCTACTTACCCTCAGAAATCTTGCAAGATTTTGCAGGATTTATGTATGGGCATCAAGAATCTTGCATTCTACAGCAAAATCTTGCAGTTAGATGACTTCAAAAATAAAGATGCAAGATTTCTTGCAAGAAAGTGCTTGGCGTCTTGCAAAATGTGTTAGGCATCTCACAAAATTTAATACTATACGTAGTAGCATGATGACGATCTTTACCAAAAGATCGTATCCAGGGGCTCATTAGTATGGGCGACCCTTACCCATTAACGTTGTATAGTAGCGTATAGCAACACATCATTTCATCATCATCATCATAATAATAATATTATAGTAATAATTAACATTCTTGTAGTAAGTGAAGTAAGAGTATACTCTTGGTGAAGTCCACACCAAACTTTTGACATCAAAGAATCCTACAATGCATGTAGTAGACGTAAATGAAATTGGCTATGTCTCTCTCGCTCATACACACACACACACACACACACACACAGAGTACATACACATGTCATGGATTATAGATGGGCCATCCTAATTCTTAATAATTATGATACCCTGGTCCTTTGCTTTGGCGTGGACCATTGCTCCAGGGTGCTACTTCTAGCCTCGGGCCTAGCACGAGAACAATCCCACTACAGCAGAGACAGTGACTGCAGGGGCATGGCACTAGCCGACTGAGGAAAGGCCGTGACTCCACACAGGCCACAGCCACATTCCCACCGACAATGGTCATGTCCACCCCAGCACAAGGCCAGGCCCCCGAATTTACAGTTGGGTTCGGGCTTATAAGCAACTTATCAACTGCACCAAGTCCCCCCCCCCTACACACACAACAGTCACATCCCTTACCATAACAAATTGAGAAATCAAGTGGCTGAGCCTTAATCAATCTTGTCTCAGGACACCAATACCATGATCCTCACAAGCGTAATGCGTAATACTGTTCTCTCAATCTCGTGGTACCTACAAGTAACAACATTAGATCAAAATAAATAAATCTTATCTTAAGTTGTGATACAATTAGCATACTGCTAAGTCGACCGACCAGTGTGTCTCTGTATGTACATAACCGACCAGTGTAACTGCTGATAAACAGCTAAGTCGACTGACCAGTGTGTCATGTCCGTAACTAAACAGTGTAACTGCTGATAAACAGCTAAGTCGACTGATCAGTGTGTCTCTGTATGTCCGTAACTGAACAGTGTAACTGCTGATGAACAGCTAAGTCGACTGACCAGTGTGTCATGTCCGTAACTAAACAGTGTAACTGCTGATAAACAGCTAAGTCGACTGACCAGTGTGTCTCTGTATGTCCGTAACTGAACAGTGTAACTGCTGATGAACAGCTAAGTCGACTGACCAGTGTGTCTCTGTATGTCCGTAACTGAACAGTGTAATTGCTGATGAACAGCTAAGTCGACTGACCAGTGTGTCTCTGTATGTCCGTAACTGAACAGTGTAACTGCTGATAAACAGCTAAGTCGACTGACCAGTGTGTCATGTCCGTAACTAAACAGTGTAACTGCTGATAAACAGCTAAGTCGACTGACCAGTGTGTCTCTGTATGTCCGTAACTGAACAGTGTAACTGCTGATGAACAGCTAAGTCGACTGACCAGTGTGTCTCTGTATGTCCGTAACTGAACAGTGTAACTGCTGATGAACAGCTAAGTCGACTGACCAGTGTGTCTCTGTATGTCCGTAACTGAACAGTGTAACTGCTGATAAACAGCTAAGTCGACTGACCAGTGTGTCATGAACAGTGTAACTGCTGATAAACAGCTAAGTCGACTGACCAGTGTGTCTCTGTATGTACGTAACTGAACAGTGTAACTGCTGATGAACAGCTAAGTCGACTGACCAGTGTGTCTCTGTATGTACGTAACTGAACAGTGTAACTGCTGATGAACAGCTAAGTCGACTGACCAGTGTGTCTCTGTATGTCCGTAACTGAACAGTGTAACTGCTGATAAACAGCTAAGTCGACTGACCAGTGTGTCTCTGTATGTCCGTAACTGAACAGTGTAACTGCTGATAAACAGCTAAGTCGACTGATCAGTGTGTCATGTCCGTAACTGAACAGTGTAACTGCTGATAAACAGCTAAGTCGACTGACCAGTGTGTCTCTGTATGTACGTAACTGACCAGTATATTAAACGCTGGTCCCAGACTGCTACGAAGTTTAGCCAGAGTGATTGTTTATTGTATTTACTCCCTGCAGTCACAACTTATCTGTCTTAAAAAGATTTCCATTCTGAAGATATAATAAACTTTCTATAGCATCTAGTTCAGATACCTGACAGAGAAGGGGAGAGAGATATAGATCTATAATATTTATATGTACGTGTATTATTATTATTAGTGCCTGTATTTACCGAAAGGAGGTGTGGTCAACTCGATCTAGCTCGAAGGAGCGTATCTCTAAGAGGACACGGGTCGTTTGTCATCGTTCAGTTTGCAGGCTCTTCTCCTGGTGAGCATCAAAGACAAGAATGAACACGAAGTCAGCTCTGCTCGATCGAATGCTCGCACTAGTATCCCGCCACGACCGCGCTCTGCTTGCATTTGATTGGTCGTTTCAAGTCACATGATGCGCGGGCCGCCGTATCGCAGCTGAGTTTCAGTTGCCTGCAGCTGCACAGAAGAGCGAACTTTCACTGGGTATGAACCAAAGAAATTTTCTACAAAAACTTTATTGAAGAGTTACAGTTCGAGTTAGAAGGTCTGGCAGAGTTTTGAACTTAATTGGTATGATATTTGATATTTATGGGAGAGCATAGCTAGCCGCTATCTAATAGGAGGGGCAATCCACTTTAAAGATGTTTATTTCTGGTCTTCGCTCTCGAATATACCGCAATAATCCAGCATAAATGTTGTAAAGGGTATCTGGAGTATAAGGATCACCCCCGCTGCTCTTACGCGCCTCCAACACAAATCTGCTCAGCCAGTGGTTGTCAACTTGAGCTCTTGTGGCTGTGCAATAAAGATGAACAGGCCACTCGGTAAATGTTGAACACGTAGAACGCCTATGAGCACTCCAGTCCTTCCAGATATTGACATGAGAGCCTCCAGATGGACTTCAGCGTATAGCAGCTGCCAACTTCACGGTTCCTAGCGCTATAGCAGCTCGTAGCATGCAGCTGCCTTTTCGCGGTCATTTGCGCGGGTACCCGTCTCAAGATCACGTGATTAGCTAGTATACTGATAAAATACACGAATATACGGAGTATAGAATGCAATTTGAAGATTTCAAGTTCCAAGATTTCACGAGAGATTTCAGGATTTCAAGCAAGATTTCAAGATTTCAAGTAAGATTTCAAGATTTCAAAGAAGATTTCAGCTGAAGTGTACGAGATTTCAGGTTAGATGCATACGTCAGTCTTGGAAGAATGAAGCCAAGAGTAAGCCAATTGACAGGCCACATCCCCCCCAGTAGCAACATCTTTACCGTCAGCGATAGGACAAACAACTTTGGGCCAAGAAGGTGCGATCGTTTTTGGCCGCGCGAAAATTGATTTACCCGGTAAGCACAGTCCAGCCGAACCGTCGAGTTTGTAGGCCTTGCATGACCATCTTGAGGGAGCCCACAACTTTCGACTCAGTAGCACATGGCGACCGGTGGCCCGGCTGAGTCACCGAAGAGAGTAGGAAAGAAAATTTAGACGCACGCGAAAGATAGGCCATGAAGCCATACGAAACGACTCTCGAGCCGAGTAGAAACCTCGCTTCGCTCGGAATAAAGCCCCTCAAAAATCAGCAACTATCATACTATAGTTTAATAGCATACTAGTAGTTAAATTTGGTGATTGGGTTCCGAATCACCGTTACAAAGATAATAATTATTATATACTAGTGGATTTATGTTTGGCAATTTGGTACGATGATATAGCCGCCTATAGCTATGTAGCTATAATAATTATTACGTCCAGAGTCCCAATCCGCAAAAAAGAATTCGGCCTCGCGATGAGGTAATTCATGACGAAGTGATGATGAAATGATGATGAAATTATGATGTAATTGCTGTGAAACTGTTTCAAAATGTTTAGCGCGCATGAAAGGTTGTTGGGACCCAGAATTCGAACCTGGCGTAGAAGAGATCGTGGACTATCCGATGATATCCTTATGGCGTTTCTCTCAGTTCGCTTTCTCTAGCGAGCGCGCTTTCAGGGCGGGGGGATTTCCCTGTTCAGTCTGAGCACATGGCAGGTGAAGGTCAACCGGCTCAGCAAGCCGCGCGCCCCAATATTGTACGCGTATACTGAGCATGCGCAGTTTGTCGATGTGTCCTGGTTCGAATTTATGGCGTCGTATTCATGAGGGACTCTGGACGTAGTCTATTTTTTCATTACATCCCGAGTCCCAATTCACAAATCGAAATTCAGCCGCTCGATGAGGTAATTATGACGAAACCTATGATGAAATGATGATGAAATGATGATGAAATTGGGGTGAAGACTGCTTCAAAATGTTTAGCGCGCATGACAGGGTGTTGGGACCCAGAATTCGAACCTAGCATACAAGAGATCGTGGGCTATCGATGACATATGGCGATTCTCTCAGTTCGCTTTCTTTGGCGAGCAAGCTCTCTGGGGGGATTTCCCTATACAGTCTAGCACATGGCAGTGGAGGTCACGTTCGGGTCAACCGGCTCAACCCGCACGCCCCAATATACTGCGTGTACGGAGCATGCGCAGTTTCGAATTATGGCGGCGTACAGTAAGCGCGGTGCAATACTTATGAGGGACTCGGGATGTAGTCTTTAAGTTGTTCATTACGTCCAGAGTCCCAATTAGAAAAAAAGAATTCGGCTCTCACTATGATGAAATTATGATGAAACCTATGATGTAATTGCTGTGAAACTGTTTCAAAATGTTTAGCGCGCATGAAAGGTTGTTGGGACCCAGAATTCGAACCTAGCGTAGAAGACATCGTGGACTATCGATGAGATATGGCGATTTTCTTGGTTCGCTTTCTTTGGCGAGCTCGCACTCGGGAGGGATTTCCCTATTCGGTCGAGCACATGGCGGGTGAAGGTCAACCGGCTCAAGCCGCGCACCCCAATATTGTACACGTATACGGAGCATGCGCAGTTTGTTGATGTGTCCTAGTTCGAATTTATGGCGGCGTATTCATGAGGGACTCTGAACGTAGTCTCTAAGTTTTTCATTACGTCCCAAGTCCCAATCCGCAAAAAACAATTCGGCCGCGCGATGAGTAATTGATGAGTAATTGATGACGAAAGTAATGATGAAATGATGACGAAATTTATGATGAAACCTATGATGTAATTGCTGTGAAACTGTTTCAAAATGTTTAGCGCGCATGAAAGGTTGTTGGGACCCAGAATTCGAACCTAGCGTAGAAGACATCGTGGACTATCGATGAGATATGGCGATTTTCTCAGTTCGCTTTCTTTGGCGAGCTCGCACTCGGGGGGATTTCCCTGTTCAGTCTAGCACATGGCAGGTGGAGGTCACGTTCAGGTCAACCGGCTCAAGCCGCGCGCCCCAATATACGTGTATACGGAGCATGCGCAGTTTGTCGATGTGTCCTAGTTCGAATTATGGCGGCGTACAGTGAGCGCGGTGCAATACTTATGAGGGACTCGGGATGTAGTCTCTAAGTTGTTCACTACGTCCAGAGTCCCAATTCACAAATCGATATTCGGCCTCGCGATGAGGTAATTATGACAAATGATGATGAAACCTATGATGAAATGATGATGAAACCTATGATGAAATTGGGTGAAAACTGCTTCAAAATGTTTAGCTCACATGAGAGGGTGTTGGGACCCAGAATTCGAACCTAGCGTAGAAGAGATCGTGGACTATCGATGAGATATGGCGATTCTCTCAGTTCGCTTTCTTTGGCGAGCACGCACTCGGGGGGATTTCCCTATTCAGTAATTATAGTGTAATTATGATGAAACCTATGGTGTAATCTCTATGAGGTAATTATGAGAAAATTCAGGGCCTCGCTGGAGCCTTTCTGTGACTTGAAAATCAGTAAATATGTAGAGTATCTTACGCGTGTATCCAGCGAATAGATTACAAGCTGAGCGCTACTTTCTCTGAGAAGTATTGTTGGTTGAACTTCACGTGTTTTCTTGGCTTACGTAATGCCATGGATAAATAAAGCTAGCTTTGCGCTATATATAGCACACTTCACTGCCACAAGGGGCTGGCCCGCGCGCGACTGCAGCAGCGTGACCAACCTGAACTTCGGAAGGAATACTGTGTTGTCGAGTTCGTCTCTGTGATTGAAGCATCGAAACTTGTCGCTATCAAGGTTGAGAGTCGATCTTAGACGCCATCTCCATGATTTCTGGGGCCAGCATCGATCGATGTGTACACATTCTATTATTACCACATGCACCATTACACTGTGCAGCTACTGGGGAGATGGTCAAGTATTCATATTATGACAATTTTAATTTGGCTGTCATAAGGGGAGCCAAACTGTCAAGTTTAAATATTATTCTGGCTCTATTGTACCACTTGTACGGTAGCTGCTGTAGGTGGGAGTGGCAGCGAAAATGATATGCCGGCAGCACTTGTGGCCTGTGCTAAGCAATAAAAGGGGCCGATTTGGTGGCATATTGAACACACTTTGCTGACAAGATTGCTCATTTTAGCTACCTCTTGCACATATATATGAGTATGGTACTGAGTCTATGAGATAACGTATAGAGCATACGGCTTGAAGACTACACTGTATAAGCCCTTGAAAAACTGGCTATGGCCAACATTCGTATTATCATAATATTATAACAATTATTAATTGTCTCGTTAAGGTTATCAGTGATCATATACAATACTCATATGATATTGCTATAAAAACAGTGATTACTATGTGCATTGGTGTGTTGTGCAAATGGTCACGTGATTAACCTGCTCAGAATAAATATGACCACAAAGCACAATAGGGTAGGTAGGACAATGTATAGTGAATAAGTCATATGATTATAGAATCTGATGTTTTGTTCACCTACATTATACATTCTTATCTGCAAATATTATTATTATAGAGAGGAAAAGATCCTAGCTACATAATTCCGGACGTTTGATTGATATACTTAATATTATCCATAAAACTTCGAATTCTCCATACAAGAGCTTGTGATAGTTGCTTCTTTGACTCTTAAATTGTGTTGACCTAAAGCCGCTACTCACCATGGACTTTCAGAGTCCAATAACTTTTAATGGTGACAGTCCTCTCCATGTTGCTGTAAGACAAGGCCAGATAGAAGATGGTAGAAAGATCTTGATCCAACAACAGGTAGACGTGAATATTCTAAACTCTAAACAAGAAATTCCACTACACCTGGCTTGCTCTTAAAATGATAGTCCTATTGTACAATTATTAGTAGCATTTGGTGCTGATCCATACATTAAAGACTCAAATAATGAAAATGCTTATGATAGAAGTAGTTTTGACGTTTGTCAATTGATGAATTCATTATTATACAGTCACGGTCTTAGACTATGGATAGGTGGACCAGTACAGGCTGATAAAGAGAGTCCTCTTCATACTGCAGTAAGGCTGGGAAGATTAGATGATATTCAGAGAATAATAGAGGAGCAAACCATTGACATCAATGATATAAATGCCAACCTTGAAACTCCACTAGCTACATCTTGCCTGTGCACTTGGCCACAAACACATTGTACATGTATTAATATCTAATGGAGCCAGTATATACAAAAAAGACTGCTTTAATAATGCTCCTATCCATAGAGCAGTGTCAAAAGGATTTATAGACACTGTGAATTATTTGATAACTGACTGTGCTTGTAATCCAAACATCAAAGGATATCAAAGCAGAACACTGCTTCACTTTGCATGTGGTAATGGAAATGTTAAATTGGTTACCACTCTGATTGAAAAGTATGGCATCAGTTCGATGGCTACTGATGCAATAAATCAGACCCCCCTCCACATTGCTGCCTCACATGGCCAGGAAGAGGTAGTGCGTTTACTCGTTACAAATTATAATTTGACTGCAACAGTTAGCTTCACGACAATGGTTGATTGTAGAAGCAACAGTAAGCTTTCACCACTGCACTTGGCTTGCTATTGTGGTCATGTGTCTGTTGTAGAGACACTACTGCTTGAATATAAAGCAAACCTGAATGCACTTGATGAATCTGAAGACACACCATTTCCAAAAGTAGCACTGGGCAGTAACTAAGTCTTGGTACAGCTAATGCTTAACCAAGACCCTCTCTCAGTTAATGATGATAGTGGTAACACTCCTCTCCACATGGCCTGCTTGGGTGGTCAAGAGGAGCTAGCAAGACTACTCATCACCAAATACAACTGCCCTGTTGATGTGGTAAACAAGAGCAATCACACACCGCTTCACTACGCATGTTTGGTTGGTCATTCTACCATCGTTAAAATGCTTGTATCTGAATTCAAAGCAAACTTAATGGCACGTAATCATGAAAATAATACACCGATTAATAAAGCAGCCCTGTGTGGACACAAAGATACTGTACAGATGCTTATCACAGAATTAGGTTGTAGTCCACAGGTTAAAGCATTTGAAGGTAGATCACTATTGCATCAAGCTTGTGACAAAGGATATACTGAGCTGGCAACAATTTTAATGACCGATTTTGATCTAGATCCTCTCTCAGTTGATGAAAAAAACAACACTCCTCTCCACATGGCCTGCGGGGGTGGTCATGAGGAGCTAGCAAGACTACTCATCACCAAATACGACTGTCCAGTTGATGTTATGGATAAGATTTATGAGACACCACTTCACAAGGCTTGTAGTTTTGGGCACATTAGTGTTGTCAGAATGCTTATCTGTGAATTTGAAGCAGATAAATATGCACGTAACTACCAGAATAATACACCGCTAGGTGTAGCAGTCCTGGGTGGATACCTGAGCATAGTTCAAGTGTTAATCACCGAATTTGATTGTAGTCCTCATGTTAAAGGATTCAATGGTAGATCGCTCCTGCACTTCACTTGTGAGAAAGGACACACTAAACTAGCTATATCTTTAATCTCCGACTTAAAACTAGATCCACTCTCAGCTGATGACAGTGATAACACTCCTCTCCACATGGCCTGCTGGGGTGGTCACGAGGAGCTAGCAAGACTGCTCATCACCAAATACAATAGTTCTATCGATGTTGAGAACAATAATAATCAGACTCCATTTCATATGGCATGCTCTCGTGGTCATCTTGAAGTTTCAAAAGCATTAGTCTCTGAATGCACACTAGATGGTGACAAAAGAGTCTATAATGCTCTGGACAAGGATAATAATACCCCTTTGGATCTTTTAATCAAAATAGGTGATGCTAATGCTGTACATATCCTCTCCTCAGAGTATGGCTGTGAACCTCATGTGAGTCCAAACCACTCCTTCACCAACTAGCTGCTGGAGGATTTACCACAGTGCTACAGGAACTAATCTTAAAGTTCCACTATGACCCAGCATGTTTCGATGAAGATGGAAACACAATTCTTCACACTGCAATTGATCGTGGGAAATATGAAATAGCTGAATTTTTAATCGCTAATCACAACATTCAATTTCCAATAGACCATAGAAACTATCAAGGGCTGACTGCTTTCCACTGTGCTTGCATGTGTGGTCATGCTAGAATAGCTAAACTTATTGCAAATATAGCATTTGGAGACAAACGTAAGATTGCATTAGTTGATGACAGTGGCAACACACTCCTTCACCTTGCAGCTCAGCATGGGAAATATGAAATAACCGAATTTTTGATTACTAATTACAGCAACCAATGCCCAATAGACCATAGAAACTGTCGAGGGCTGACCGCTCTCCACTATGCTTGTATGCGTGGTCATGTTAGAATAGCTAAACTCATTGCAAATAAAGCTTTTGAAGAGAAAGCATTCATTGATGAACGTGGTAACACACTTCTTCATATTGCAGCTCAGCATGGACATCATAAAACAGTTGAATTACTAATTGCTGACTATGGCAACCAATGTCCGATAGACCATAGAAACTCTCAAGGGCAGACTGCTCTTCACTGTGCTTGTATTGGTGGTCATACTAGAGTATCTAAATTCCTTGTTGCCAATAATGCAGATATTACTATCAGGGATGAAGATGGTGACACCCCACTTAAGAAGGCATCGTTAACCGGACATGAAGTTACCGTAGTTAATCGAATACAACGTATGATCCAATCTAACGTAAGAAATTCGATTTTTACCAATTCTCATAACGTATATATATGGAGCGATTGACGACCTTTACCAGAAAAACGCGCGTTTTTCAAAATTGAAATTATTTTTTTTCCATACGTAGTATTAGATAAAGTACGGTACTTTTTTTGAGTTGTGTAATTTCAACTTGCATACATGTGACCGGAAACTTTTGCGACAAGTTTGTAAGCATGGATCTGTTGACTTGATAGATGTACTTCTTTCAGATTTTAACATAGACTTTTCTTCTGTTTTGGATGATCAAGGACATAAAGCAATTCATATAGCAGCTCTACGATGCCACACACAAGTGATTGCTCTACTTGTTAGAAAGTATGAATGCCCTATTGATAGCAGAAACTTTGAAGGACAAACTCCGCTCCACTTGCTTTGTTCTCAATTACCAACTAAGAATGCTCTTTCCCTCATAAGAATGTGTATCTCAGAGTTTCAAGCCAATGTGTCTATTAAGGATAATGATGGTCTTCAACCAATTGTTGCTGCAGTAAAAGCTGGTTATAGTGGTACAGTGCTTAGTTTACTTTCAGACCACTGTATCAGCCCTAATTCCAGGAGCTTCAAGGAACGGAGTTTGTTGCATCTTGCCCTTGAAAAAGGTCATATTAAAACTGCCAAGACCTTGATAGACGACTTCCACCTATCTTTGTATTGTGTAGATGATGATGGTAATACTCCTTTGCATCTTTCCTCTTTAGCTGGGCAGACTAAATCTGTAAGATATTTATTGTGTGAATGCCATGCCCCTATCTACATTCGGAATAAGGCTGGAAACACTGCACTTGATCTTGCAACAGAAGATTCCACTAGAAAAGTGATTAGAAAGTATGTAAGGAGTGAGCACAAAAGAATACAATACGAATATGAGGATCTTCGAACTATATCCTTACAAATGTATTCGGGTCAACAGGCTATCACCAGACTATTTGTATTGGGGAATCCTGAACCAGGTAAGAGTACTCTTATTGAATCATTAAAGCGAAAAGGAATAATATCTTCCTTATTCACTGTAACTGAAGCTGATGTCCCACCTCATACAGCTGGGATAGTTCCATCAGTTCACCAAAGCAAGGAGGCTGGACAGCTGTTGTATTATGACTTTGCTGGAGATCAAGAATATTATTCCTCACATGCAGCAATTCTTGAAATGGTTTCCCGCTCTACCATAGGAAGCACTATCTTCTTTGTTGTTGCTGATTTGACAAAAGATGATGCAATCCTTCAAGACGAGATAGGCTACTGGTTATCCTTCATTTCCTGTCATGGTAAGGCTTTGGACAGCCAATGCAAAGTGAAAGTGATCGTTGTTTTGAGCCATTCAGACCACCTGAGTGTAGCTGACTCTGATAGGAAAGTAGAGAGTGCAAGACAATTCTTGTATACTCACATAAATCAATGCAATGAGGTAAAGTTTGATGCTGAAATTGTTTCATCAAACTGCCGCTCACCTCGTTCATCAAGAAGTGTTGCCAGTATATTGCACCAAATATCTAAAGATACACCTCCTTGTAGCATCTCATATGAAGCATCCTTGCTTCATGGACTACTAGAAAAAGATTTTGGTAATGTTGTTGCATGCAAATTTCACAACCTGTTAAGCAGTATAGAGGAAAGTGGCATTTATTTACCCTCCTCAGCTGATGCCCTCCACCCCATAGTGAGAGAACTTCACGACATTGGTTTGTTAATGTTAATCGGACGGAGTGAAGATGAGCTTGAAAACTACCTCTTATTACTAAATCCATCTTCACTAACAAATGAAGTACATGAAAAGCTCTTTTCCAATTCTGCTGTAAAGAAATTAGGATCCTCAATTGGTCCTCATTTTGCTAACATGGGAATCCTCCCAGAAAACTACTTAGTCAGCATCCTTCCAGAACATATCACTAAAGAATGTTTAGTTCAACTCCAATACTGCCAAGAGTTTAACCATGCTGAGGTTGGACTTGATTACTCAGTAACATCAGATGAAGCCTCTGACTGTAATTTACTATACTTTCCTGCTCTATGCAAATTGGACAATAAGAAAAGTAATTGGCACAATGATCCAAACTTTATATTTGGTATTGGATGGTATGCTGAGTGTAGGGAAAAGTTTGACTACTTCCCAGCTCGATTTTTGCATGTACTCTTATTAAGACTAGCTTATGCATTTGCCTTGCCTATAGTAAATCGCAATCCAACCAACTCTAGTAATGAAGTCTCAGCTTATAGTCGTCGTTGTACCATGCGTAAGAATGGAATCCACTGGCGCATGGAGGAAGGAGTGGAATATATTGTTGAAGTTAACAAAGGAATTGCTGTAATCACTAAATATAAGGAGAATTCAGAAAAGTGGGCTACCATACTTGGCAAGATCATTGATAAAGCCATGCAAGCAAAAGCAGAATTTTGCGATGCTGTTTCGTTATATCATTTTGTATTAAAGTCAGGATCTGATGACACCGCCAGTTATTCTGATCCAGAAAATCTCTTTGATATCCATGACATTGAACGTGTTATCAGGCAATTAAATAATGATTCAGAATCTGATCTAGAAGAAGTACTAAGTGCTGATCGAAGGGGAAGCAACTCACTTGATTTACATATCTTACATATCTTGAAGAGACATTCATGTTGGGGTAGGTTACTCAATGTGAAAGATTGTATAATTATTATGAATGAAACTAATTATGCATATTCTAGTGTTATTTATTATGGAGCCTTATAGTATAATATGGTTTTTAGATAATGTTTTGTCCTTGAAGGTCTATGTAATATAGAAAATACAAGCACTCCTAGTCATGGAGAATATGATATGGTGACCCAGGTTCAGCCAATAGGATTCGAGTAAGTCAGCATGTGAGGTATATTATGCATTCAGGTGATGACTGTACTAAAAAATGTCATTGACCCTCTATAATTGGCAAAAGTTTGATCAAATTTTGGACTTTGAAAGTAGTGGAGTCTCAACACACCTCGGCCAGATAGCTGATACCATGTATGAGTGGGAGGGGCCCATCGCTGAGCAGCTAGGACTGACAAGAGCGGATGTTGCTGCCATCAAGACAAGACATCCTGGAGAGCTGAAATTACAAACGTAAGCCAACAATCATGAATAATAATAATATCAGTGGAAGCCCTCTATAGCAGTCACCATTGGCGTATGAAGTTTTGGCCATTATAGAGGGGTGGCCTTGTCTCAGGTTTGTTTTTCCTGTGGCATACTATGATGCAAATAGGACCAAGGCGAGTGGCTGTTATAGATCAGGGGTGTCCACTGAGAGGGGTTCCACTGTATGTACACAGCAGTATACACAATAATATATTATATTATTATTATGCATACTTTTATCAATTTTCAGGAGAGAAGCATTGGAACAATGGAAACAAAGGAGTGGCCCCAATGCTACCTACAGGAATCTAATTGACATATTTAAAGCTGCTGGTTATCGAGATTATGTGGAAACTGTATACAAACTATTCTGTTAGTTGTGTGGTGTACTTTAGATGTTGGGATACACTTCCCTTTTGGCCTATAATATAGTATGTGTTATCAGATTTAAGGATGGTGATTCCTGTGTCTTGTAGTAGCTGTGTTAGAGCATTCGATTACCTATAGGTCATTCTTTAGCTTATTCAGATATGCAGCAATAATAATTAAGTATCACAATAATTATAGATCGTAGATTTTTATTCATTTTGTCTCTTTGATCAGCAGCTATAATTTTCCTAATAGTTATCCATTAAGTTTTTCGCTGGTAAGATTAGTTATTGTTCCTTGTAAAGATGGAGGCTGGAGGGTACAGTATACACTACAACTAAAATTTTGTCTGAACCACAGAAGAGAAAGCGTAGTAGCTAGTGGAATATGGTTGTAGTGCACTCTGGAGTATGTTTTTAAAATTATATGTACCGTCATGTAGTTTCTATGCCCGCCATCATGGGCGGATAGTGACCTAGTCTGCATTCAAAAAGCCCGCCATACCATTCTCAGACGCATGCGCATTAGACAAGTCACGAGTGACCCAATGAATAATAGGTGTTCGTTGCTGATAGTTTGTTCTCAACTTGACAAGTACTCAGAATGAAAAAGGATTAACCTGGTAAGTTAATATAATCGAATAGTGTTAATGCTGCATGGAAAGATGGTCTATTTACAACAGCTGGTTTACAGTGCACTCCTTACCTCGAGTTCAAAACGCCTCTAGCCGTATTCGAAATAGTGCTCACCTTTCAGCCCCACCCCCTTTTCTACTCGCGATCGAGTAAGCTTGGGAGCTAGTTAGTAAGGCAAATGTTGATTGTATTGTATATTGCGGGCTGCATACAATTTTAGTGGATGATATTAAGAAAATAGACTATATTTATATGTGTAAAGTAGGTTTATTCTAGCCTCGTCCACAGGCTCCCCGATCTTTTTCAACGCACACGGTTTATTCTAGGCCACTCAATTCTGTTTCTCAGGCTGGCCTGATACCTCAGAGTAGGGTCAGTAGCTGATAGTAGGTTGGCTTGTTCATATCCTAAGTCGATAATCGAGTCTTTTCTCGAAAAATCTATTGTGCATGCTCAGAACATAATTAAACCCGACCTCTGACCTCAACTTTCTCCAAAAGTAGGGTCAGTTGGGCCCATGAAACAGAATATTAAGGCCTTACAGTATTAATTATCAATAAAAGGTGCACATGGGTTTCAAAGACCACAAACAGCCTGCCACTTTTATGGGTCATATGTTTAACTGTAGTTATTACCCCACTTGCATGTGCAAGGGATAAAGTAATCGGTCGTGTCATTGTTGTATTGTTATTGTGAGCACAAAAATCGCCATGGCCGTACCACATTTGGGCCTAGATCTTCCCATCAGCTCTGGCACAACAGCCAGATCAGTAGCTCAATGATAATATTATTGCTGATAATCCAAGACTGGCAGCTACTACCAGCAATAGACTTACTGGCCTCTAACATTCGCTCCTTAAATAGCAGTTCTCATCACTACCAGCCTTCTTTGTACAGCCAGCTACCTTCGGGAACACGTTTAATTGGGGGCGTGGCTAAATTTTGTTTGCACGCGGAGTGTGCCATACTCCATCAGATTTGCTAGCTACGACACTGTTATGTCATACTATCTCCAAAAAACTCTTAATTGCTAAGTCATGCAATTACACTTGAAATGATTCAATTTTGTGTAACATACACTGGTCCAGGAGTACTGGGAAGATCCAGTGCTACTGTCAAACTATTATCATAGCATGAGCCTGGCCATAATTATTATTGAAGTAATTTGTCTCGTTAGAATCTGATAATGTCAGAATTATCCCCTAGCAAGAGTATTTACTCTTGCCCCTAGTTTATAAAATAAATACCTGAATACAGTCGAGCCTCCGAACAAAGAAATCTTTGGAAACAGGCCTTTTGTCCTTTGTTCGGAGGTTGTCCTTATCTCGGAAATTTGCCACATTTTGACCTTAAATTACCTTTAATAGGGCAGAGATTCATTGAAATGTAAAAATGTACTCACTATGACAATTGAATGTTCAAAACCTAATAATATTATGTGTTGTGAGTAGAATAAAGTAGTCATGCAATGTCGCTTGTCTTGCAGATGCATGCTGTAGGTTAACAATCTTATCAATATTTGAACCGATAGATAAGGCTTCATGTCCATATCCTTCACACTCAAAAATTTAAAAGTAGCACACATCTTCCAAAACAGTTATATATAGCTAGCTTCCTTGTAAGTTGTCAGTCTGGGAAGGGGTTCTTATTGCATGTGTTGATCAATGCGTCGTCATTGTCCTCATCATCACCACCGTGGCATCTCCTTCCATTTGCTGAGGAGCTGGTTATGCAGGGGGACTTGAAATACCATGTGTGTATTACCTCTATGGACCTATACCTTACATAGAATTTATTAGGAGTTGGTGGACTCATTAACATTATTCCAGTGGCCTTGTTTAGCTATCATGTACATACGCATCAGAGTGCGCACTTGGTAGTGTGGGCGTGGCACATTTTTGACGGTATGGTTTCCTGGTATCTGTTATTTAAAAGCAAATTTGTATTGGAAAGTCACGTTGGGAGCTGGACTTTTGTCGCTGTCCGGAAACGAGAAATGTCCGCTTCTCAGAGATTGCCTAAGTACTACAATCATGCTAAATCCAATCCGTAACATGATGCTTGTCCATTGTAGAGAGGTTGTCCTCTTCTCAAAGGGTCCGTTATCGGAGGCTAGACTGTATTGGACTTGGATCAATGCAGTCCAATTTACGGTGGCCGAGAAGGACACTGCCGCGGCGGCCAAAGCCGCTGTGAGCCGCCCGAAAGCCGCCGTTGGCCGCCAAAAGGCCGCCCGTCGGCTGCGGCTGGCCGCCGCGGCTGAGCCGCGCCCGCCAATCTGTTTGAAAATTAATTTTCTAGCTCATGGCTGGTTAACTAGACTATTATCTCGCACGCATGCGCAAGGGATCATTTACTCGGTCTGTCTTTGTCATGGTCCACACGATATGCATAGGGATCTGGGAATTATAACGGCGATCAAATACAGCAAAGAAACGGACTTGGCCTCGTTTGGATTCGATCGATACTGGCTACATGGGCTTGGGTTACGCCTATCAACTGCGTGCTTTCTGCCCATGCGCACGTAGTACTAACTTACCAGACCACGCCCTCCGCAGCGTTTAAGCGTATAGCTTTCGACCTCTGCTAAGCACGAGAACGATCACCACTGACAAAGAAAGGTCACATAAACGTTTCCCCTCTCGATACTCCCACCGCAGCGTTTAGCTATTTAATTTTCTGACAAACACGCGAAGGGTTGAATTCCACAGATCTATACCAGACCTAACGTAACGTTGTCCAATTAACCATTCGTAAACTAAATACTCTTTAGTAACGATTTAAAAGTTTTGGCGGGCGCGGCTGAGCCGCGGCGGCCAGCCGCAGCCGATGCGCGGCCCTTTGGCGGCCAATGGCGGCTTTCTGGCGGCCCCAACGCGGCTTGGGCCGCCGCGGCAGTGTCCTTCTCGGCCACCGTACCAATTTGTGTGCAGCAACACTATCAACACAAGAAAACTCTTCAAACTGATCGCTATAATACACTGGGGTTATCTTGTTGCTAGAGCTGATCATTATTCATAGCACTATGTTCCAGGAAATTTAAAGAATTACTGGTATGAATCTGATGTGCTTATTTAATACTTTGCTAACACAAATAATGACATACCAGAATGGTTTAATGGATGGGATGTTTGACTACTATTTAGACATACTCCTGGTCTTGCTTATTACCACAATCATGACCATAATTTCATAACACTGATGCTGTCATAGTACTCATTGTTTAGCCTGATGTGATGATAGCAAGTTTCATAATCTATTACGGTTTGGTGAGCACTGTGCACATGGTAGCTATGTTAGCAATATGCATTGACATTGGCGTACTAGCTCATATTGTGCACACAATTATGCTAACTATATTGAATATGCATATAATTATATTTATTGCAACTAACTTTAATCGTGTTTCACACCTCCTACTCAGCTGTTGTACTGCTTGCCCACTGCTGACTCTACAACACAAACTGGGCTCACCCACGAGATTAAATTAATTATCGTAAAAGTATTCCTGATTGTTTCCAGCTGGGTGTACATCATATGGATCCTCCATAATATTATGCTGCAATGTTGGCACTCAGACTACTGTTGTAGAATATAGGCTATGATATTAGCTCTGGCTAGCAAAAGCTAGATGAAGAGCTGATCATTTATCATGCATACATAGTATAATTATGTCTTATGGTATATTTTGTACTCACCACATGAAGCTTATCACCTGTAAGCACCATGTTGAAATAAAGTAGTGGATATTAAGTCTTTCATCATATCATTACCATTGTACATACTAGGTACTGGTAATCATTGTTGCCTGACCTTAATTATATTTAGGGTCCATGAGAGACATTACCCTAATTAAGGTCCGATTGTGATAATACCATGTACTATTGCTGTAAAAACAGCAATCATCATATGCATGTGCATTATTATGACATGTGCAAATAGTCATGTGATTAGCCTGCTCAGAATTATCAGCATTATGACAACAAAGCACTATAGAGTGTGTTAGTCAAGATGGACAATAAATTTATGATGCTAAAGTACGCCAACTAATTTCAAACATGGATTATGTTCACCTGTACACACACACACACATTCTTATCTGTATAGAGAAAGAGATAAACTTGGATCCTAGCTAATGCTGATTGTGTTTGATATAAATAATATTCATTCAACTTCTCCATGCAAGATTTTGTAATAGCTAACTGTTTCTGGCAACACCTATCAATTTCTTTCTTCTTTCTATCCCCACTCCATATCCCTGTGGAATTCATTACCCCCCAGTAGCCAAACTCTCACTACATTATGTTCATTTAAACGTTCTTTGTCCTCACTTTAGTTATTGCATTTTTCTTTATTAATTAAATAGTACCTTACTTAGGTCATCATGCTTGTATTAGCTTCTGCTATTCATGTTGACCCCTGATATCAGCATCAGAAATTATTATATACATTAAACACTAAGTAGAAAAAAAGAAAAGATTTAAATAATTAAATAATTAAATAATCTAATTCATGGGGGGTTTGGGAGTACTTGGGGAGATAATTTTTACATGGGCACGCAGAATGGGTCGAAACTAGAGATTTGACCGGACAGATTTTTGATTCACACCTTACAATTAAAGTTACGGCCCTTTGAAGTTTCCCCATATGTTTGTACAGGGAAGCCATGTGTTTGCAATGTTTCTGCCCACGCGCTACGTGAGGGGCGGGGCCACGCGCGCACATAAACGTGACCACCATTACCAACTTTTTGACAAAATTGAAATTTTGGCTGCCTGCTTGCATTGTATGGTTCCACTATGCACCCAGCTCGATTATATGGTGGTTTTTGGACAATTTTTTTTCTGCTTAGTGTTCAGGTCGCCTTGAAAAAAAAAAAAAAAAAAAAAAAAAACATAGCAGCCCTGAATGGACATGAAGATACTGTGCAGGTGCTTATCACAGAATTAGGTTGTAGTCCACAGACTAAAGGAGTTTTAGGTATGTCACTATTGCATCAAGCTTGCTTCAATAGACATACTAAGCTGGCAATGATTTTAATCACCGATTTTGGCCTAGACCCACTCTCAGTTGATGACAATGGTAACACTCCTCTCCACATGGCCTGCATGGGTGGTCATGAGGAGCTAGCAAGACTACTCATCACCAAATACAACTGTCCTGTTGATGTAGTAAACAAGAAGAATCGCACACCATTTCACATTGCATGTTTGGTTGGTCATTCTCCTATTGTTAAAATGCTGGTAACTGAATTCAAAGCTAACCTAATGGCACGTGATCACGAAAATGATACACCGATTAATAAAGCAGCCCTGAATGGACATGAAGATACCGTACGAGTGCTTATCACAGAACTAGGTTGTAGTCCACAGACTAGAGGGTTTTTAGGTCGATCATTATTGCATCAAACCTGTAGCAAAGGACATACTAAGCTGGCAAAACTTTTAATCACCGATTATGGCCTAGATCCTCTCTCAGTTGATGACAATAGCAACACTCCCCTTCACATGGCCTGTTTGGGTGGTCATAAGGAGCTAGCAAGACTACTCATCACCAAATGTGACTGTCCTATTGATGTTAAGAATGTAGATAAGCAGACACCACTTCACATAACATGCTCTCGTGGTCATCTTGATATTTCAAAATTATTATTGGTTTCTGAATACATGCTACATAGTAGCAAAAGATTATATAATGCTCTAGATAAGGACGACAATACCCCTTTGGATCTTTTAATCAAGAGACGTGATACTAAAGCTGTACATATCCTCTCTACAGAGTATGGCCTCAAATCTCATGTTAGAGGTGTTGAGTCCAAGCCACTGCTTCACCAATTGGCTGCTGGAGGATTTAAAATAGTGCTACAGGAACTAATATCAAACTTCAACTATGATCCAGCATGTTCCGATGAAGATGGGAACACAATTCTTCACACTGCAGCTCAACATGGACGGTATGAAATAGCTGTGCTTTTAATTACTAATTACAGCAACCAATGCCCAGTAGACAATAGAAACTGTCAAGGGCTGACTGCTCTCCATAATGCTTGTATGTATGGACATGCTAGAATGGTCAAACTTGTTGCAAGTAAAGCTCTCGGAGATAAGGATGAGAAAGCATTTGTTGATGACAGTGGTAACACACTCCTTCACATCGCAGCTCTGCATGGGCAATATGAAATAGCTAAATTCCTAATTGCTGACTACAGCAACCACTGCCCAATAGACCATAAAAACTATCGAGGGCAGACTGCTCTTCACTGTGCTTGTATCGGTGGTCATACTAGAGTAGCTAAATTCCTTGTTGCCAACAAGGCAGATATAACTGTCAGGGATGAAGATGGTGACACTCCACTTAAGAAGGCATTTTTAACTGGACATCAACTTACTTTATTCGAATTGTTTGATTGCAATTTGCATACAATCAGCGATAAACTTTTGCAACAAGTTTGTGAGCGTGGATCTGTTGATATGATAGATGTACTTCTTTCAGATTTCCATTTAGACCCTTCTTCAGTTTTGGATGATGAAGGAAATAAAGCGATTCATATAGCAGCCCTTCAAGGCCACAAACAAGTGATTGATCTGCTTGTTAAGAAGTATAACTGCCCTATTGATAGCAGGGGCTTCAACAAATGGAGTTCGTTGCATCATGCTTTAGCAATGGGTGACACCTCAACTGCCAAGACCCTGATAGAGGACTTCCATCTATCTTTGCATTGTGTAGATGAAGATGGTAATACTCCTTTGCATCTTTCCTCTTTATTTGGACATTCAGAATCTGTAAGGGTCTTGTTGTATGAATACCATGCCCCTGTCTACGTTCGGAATAAGGCAGGAAAGACTGCACTTGATCTTGCAACTGAAGATTCCACTAAAAAAGTGATTAGAAAATATACAAATAGCGAACACAAAAGAATACAGGACGAATACGAAGAGCTTCGAGCTAAATCCTTGCAAAAGTATTCAGGTCAGCAGGTTATCACTAGAGTATTTGTTGTAGGAAATCCTGGATCAGGTAAGAGTACTCTTGTTGAATCATTGAAGCGAAAGGGAATATTTTCTTCATTATTCTCTGTAACTGAAGCTGATGTCCCACCTCATACAGCTGGGATAGTTCCATCAGTTCACCAAAGCAAGGAGACTGGACGGCTGTTGTATTATGATTTTGCAGGAGATCAAGAATATTATTCCTCACATGCAGCGATTCTTGAAATGGTTTCCCGCTCCACTGTTGGAAGCAATATCTTTCTAATTGTTGCTGATTTGACAAAAGATGATGCAATTCTTCAAGATGAGATAGGCTACTGGTTATACTTCATTTCCTATCATGGAAAGACTTTGAACAGCCAATGCAAATTGAAAGTGATCATTGTTTTGAGCCATTCAGACCGCCTGAGTGTAACTGACTCCGATAGTAAAGTAGAGAGTGCAAGACAATTTTTGTGTACTCACATAAATCAATGCATTGAAGTAAAGTTTGATGCTGAAATTGTCTCATCAAACTGCCGCTCACCCCGTTCATCAAGAAGTATTGCCAGTATTTTGCAACAAATGTCTAACGATACACCTCCTTGTAGCTTCTCATATGAAGCATCTTTGCTTCATGGACTACTAGAAAAAGATTTTGGCAATGTTGTTGCGTGCAACTTTCAAAACCTGTTAAGCAGTGTAGAGGAAACTGGTATTTATTTACCGTCTTCAGCTGATATCCTCCATCCCATAGTGAGAGAACTTCACGACATTGGTTTGTTAATGTTGATCGGACGGAGTGAAGATGAGCTCGAAAATTACCTCTTATTACTAAATCCATCTTCACTAACAAACGATGTACATGAAAAGCTCTTTTCCATTTCTGCTATTAAGAAGTTAGAATCCTCAATTGGTCCTCATTTTGCTAACATGGGAATCCTCCCAGAAAGCTACTTAACTAAGCTACTTCCAGAGCACATCACTAAAGAATGTTTAGTACAACTCCAATACTGCCAAGAATTTAGCCATGCTGAAGTTGGACTCGATTACTCAGTCACATCAAATGATACTTCTGACTATAATTTACTATACTTTCCTGCTTTATGCAAATTGGATAGTAAGAAAAGAACTTGGTCCAATGATCCAAGGTTTACATTTGGTATTGGATGGTATGCTGAGTGTAGAGAAAAATTTGACTACCTTCCTGCTCGATTTTTGCATGTACTCTTATTAAGACTAGCTTATGCATTTGCCTTGCCTATTGTCAACCGCAATCCCACCAACTCTACTAATGAAGTCTCAGCTTATAGTCGTCGTTGTACCATGTGGAAGAATGGAATCCACTGGCGCATGGAGGAAGGAGTGGAATATATTGTTGAAGTTGTCAATGATAACAAAGGAATTGCTGTAATCACAAAATATAAGGAGAATTCAGAAAAGTGGGCTACTGTACTTGGCAAGATCATTGATAAAGCCATGCAAGCAAAAGCAGAATTTTGCAATGCTGTTTCATTACATCATTTTGTATTAAAGTCAGAATCTGTTGACACCGCCAATTATTCTGATCCAGAAAATCTCTTTGATATCAGTGACATTGAACGTGTTATCAGGCAATTAAACAGTGATTCAGAATCTGATCTAGAAGAAGTACTAAGTGCTGATCGAAGGGGAAGCAACTCACTTGATTTATGTATCTTACATATCTTGAAGAGACATTCATGTTGGGGTAGGTTACATGATGTGAAACATTGCATAACAAAATGAATTTTTTTTTCTAATTATGCATGTTCTAGTGTTATTTATTATGGCTTTAGCAAGCTTATACTGTCATATAGCATTATAGAAAAAGAAATTACATGGTTTTAAGATAATGTTTTGTCCTTAAAGGTCTATGTAATGTAGAAAATACAAGCACTCCAAGTAATGGAGAATATGATATGGCAATCCAGGTTCAGCCAACAGGATTCAAGTAAGTCGGCATGTGAGGCATAGTATATACATTCAGGTGATGGCTGTACTAAAGAATGTCATTGACCGTCTATAACAGGCAAAAGTTAGATCAAGTTTTGGACTGTGAAAGTGGTGGAGTCTCAACACATCTCGGCCAGATAGCTGATACCATGTATGAGTGGGAGGGGCCCCTCGCTGAGAAGCTAGGACTAACAAGAGCTGATGTTGCTGCCATCAAGACAAAACATCCTGGGGAGCTGAAATTGCAAACGTAAGCCAACAATCATAATGTTATGGATAATAATATTGTGTCAATTCAGTGGAAGCCTTCTATAGCAGTCCCCATTGGGGGATGAGGGGTGGGCTTATCTCGAATTTGTTTTTCCTATAATATTGTACTGTCACAGTGATGCAAGTAGGACCAAGGTGAGTAGCTGTTATAGCACTGATCAGGGGTGTCCACTGAGAGGGGTTCCACTGTATGTACACAGCAGTATACGCAATAATTATGCATGCATTAGATATTAATTAATTTTAACAATTTTCAGGAGAGAAGCATTGGAACAATGGAAACAAAGGAGTGGCCTCAATGCTACTTACAGGAATCTGGTTGACGTATTTAAAGCTGCTGGTTATCAAGAATATGTGGAAACTGTATACAAATTATTCCGTTAGTTGTGTGGTGTACTGTAGGTGTTGGGATACACTTCCCTTTAGGCCTATAATATTATAGTATGTGTTATCAGATTTAAGGATGGTGATTCCTGTGTCTTGTAGTAGCTGTGCTAGTGCATTCGGTTACCTTAGCCTATCTATAGGTCATTCTTTAGCTTATTCAGATGTACAGCAATAATAATTCAATATCACAATAATTATAAATCATAGATTTTATTCATTTTATCTCTTTGATCAGCAGCTATAACTTCCTAATAGTTATCCATTAAGTTTTTGTATAGATTACCTCCCCTCTTCTACAATGTCATACAGCGCTGGTAAGATTAATAATTATTATTGTGTCCTTGTAAAGGTGGAGGCTGGAGGGTACTAACAGTGTACACTACAACTAAAATTTTATCTTAACCACAGAAGAGAAAGCATAGTAGCTAGTGGAATATGGTTGTAGTGCACTCTGGAGTATGTTTTGATATATACCGGCTAATGTAGTTTCTATGCCCGCCATCATGGGCGGATAGTGACCTAGTCTGCATTCAAAAAGCCCGCCATACCATTCTCAGACGCATGCGCATTAGACAAGTCACGAGTTCTATGAAGAGACCCAATGAATATGCTGCTGTTGCTGTTAGTTCGTTCTCAACTTGACAAGTACTCAGAGTGAAAAAGGATTAACCTGGTACGTTATAATCGAATAGTGTTAATGTTGCATGGAAAGATGGTCTATTTGCAACAGCTAGTTTACAGTGCACTCCTTACCTTGAGTTCAAAACGCGCCTCTAGCCGTATTCGAAATAATGCTCACCTTTCAGCCCCACCCCCTTTTCTACTCAAGTAAGCTTGGAAGCTAGTTAGTAAGGCAAACGTTGATTGTATTGTATAATACAGACTGCGTACAATTTTAGTGGATGATATTAAGAAAATAGTCTATATTATGTGTAAAGTAGGTTTATTCCAGCCTCGTCCCCAGGCTCCCTGATCTCTTTCAACGCACACATGCGTTGAAAGAGATCAGGGAGCCTGTGGACGAGGCTAGGTTTATTCTAGGCCACTCAATTTTGTTTCTCGATCTGGCCTGATACCTTAGGATGGGGTCAGTAGCTGATAGTAGGATAGCTTGTTCATACGTATCTTAAATCGATAATCGAGTCTTTTCTTGAAAAAATCTATTGCATATGCTCAGAATATAATTAAACCCGACCTCTCACCTCAACTTTTCACCAAAAGTCGGGTCAGTTGGTCCCGTGAAACAGAATATTAAGGCCTTACAGTATTAAAAGTGCACATGGGTTTCGAAGACCACAAACAGCCTGCCACTTTCAAGTATGAGCCACATTTTTAGCAGTAGTTATTACCCCGCGTGCATATGCAAGGAATAAAGTAATCGGTTATGTCATTATCGTATTGTTATTGTGAACACAAAAATTGCCATATCATGAGTTGTAGGCATCTATGTGACTCGTAAGCACAATGAATCAATTGAGTTTGGCAAAAAAACTGGCTTCAGCATGCTTCAAATCGAGGTACACGTTCCACAAATGTCACAAATAGTGCATTTTTATTGGCCACCGTAGCCATGCCTATCGATTGACAATTCCCTTATCAATGCATGCAGGCCATATGCTTTAATTATGCTTACGCACATAACTGAGTGACGAGACTGAACTGGTAAAGATTGTCGAAATATTCTAGGTATATTCATGGCACTGTTTGGCTGCTTTCTATTCACAAACAGAAATGTCAAGCGCGATGGAACCAAATCAGAATGTAAGATACCTATTAATTTTTAATGTAGGTAGTAGCAGTTCTTCCTAGTCTAGATCTAGTGCAGAGAAAGAATCAGTGGTATTTTGGCTGACATCACTGGAGACCCATGAAACCAACCACTATTACCATACACATGAAGCACATCTATAGATTACATGATGTGCGCGTGGGGTATGTGCTCTACAGAGCTCTTAGAATAGTTAATCATGTAATGGTCATGTTATGTCATACTATCTCCAAAAAACTCTTAATTGCTGAGTCATGCAATTATACTTGAAATGATTCAATTTTGTATGAAATCAGGGATACGCTGGAGTACTGGGAAGATCCAGTGCCACTGTCAAAATATTATCATAGCATGAGCCTGGCCATATTATTGAAATAATTTATCTCATTAGAATCTGCTGATGTCAGAATTATCCCCTAGTTTATAAAATTAATGCCTGAACATTGGACTTGGATCAATGCAGTCCAATTTGTGTGCAGCAATACTATCAAAACTCTTCAAACTGATCACTATAATACGCTGGGGTTATCTGTTTTCTACTAGAGCTGATCACTATTCATAGCACTATATTATATGTTTCCAGGAAAGAATACTGGTATGAATCTGATGAGCTTATTTAATACTTTGCTAACACAATACCAAAATGGTTTAATGGATGGGGGTGTTTGACTACTATTCAGGCATACTCCTGGTATTGCTTATTACCACAATCATGACCATAATTTCACACTGATGCTATTATATATACAGTGCTCATTATTTAGCCTGATGTGATGATGGCAACTTTCATAATCTATTGTTGTTTGGTGAGCACTGTGCACTTGGTATGCTTAACTTAGTGATACGCATTGACATTGACGTACAGCAGTGCTATAGCTCATATTGTGCACACAATCATATTAATTGTTTTGAATGTGCATACTAGTAATTAATTTTTAATAACACATGGCACATGCACCGAACTTAACAGTCCAGTTGGGTTAGTGCAGAAAAACGTCATGTTCACACCTCGTATATACTTAGCTGTTGTACTGCTTGCCCACTGCTGACTCTACAACACAAACTGGGCTCACCCACGAGACTAAATTTATTCAAGATCACAAAAGATTGTTTCCAGCTGGGTATACATCATAATTTTGGAACCTCTATATGCTGCAAAGTAGGCACTCAGACTATTATTGTAGAATATGGTATAGGTTATGATATTAGCCCTGGCTAACAAGCTCTTCCAGCTTTGTCCAGATGAAGAGCTGATCACTTATATGCACACATAGTATAATATTTTATGGTGCTTTTGTATTCACCACATGAAGCTTTCCATCCCGCATAATCATAGAGTCGGTAGACTCTATAAGTAGGGATGGCCCGGATATGCCATATATATAATACATTACAAATACCCAAATATCTCAAAATAGGTAATTTTGTGAAATTTCTAAGTGTGAAAATCAGAATCTCCAGCAAATTATCTATCTAACAAGACCAAGATCATTCATCAAATCAATTGTATATGCCAGAACCAGATGTTCAAAAAAATGGCCATTTCTCATTCTTTCTTTCTTTCTTTCTTTCTTTCTTTCTTTCTTTCTCATTTCCAGGGCTAACTCGAGACTGTCTGGACCTCTCACCTTAGTTTTCATATAAATCCACTCTATTTTGTAGCGCGCAGTGCAGTGGCACGCTAGTTTGGCATTATCTCGACAGTTACGTAAAAGTGGGTGTGTACGGCGCATTAATTATTGGGTGTGTCTGATACGCCATTTTTTTTTATATAATGCGCATGCTCGGAATGGGTTGCCATGGTGAAGTCATGTGACTGCGCCTGGCCCTAGGCTAGGTACAGGTCTATCTCCAGCGCTAGCGCTATCGCTAGTGCGTGCAGCGGTACGCTGGATCGATCATGGATATCAGTATGAAGGTGCAAGGCTCGGGGCGCTAGGCATAGGCGAGCTACTCGCTAGCGCGTGCAGCGCTAGTGCTCCGCTGGATCGATTATAGATATCATACCATCGCAAGACTCGAGGAGCGGTATAAACTCGAAGTACAGATCATAAAATTATGCCGGGTAGCTAGCTGCTGCCAACAATAAAACATAGAACTTTATTTTCTCCCTAAGCGGAAGAGTCTCATGACTACTTGGGCCGCCTAAAGCAGCCTTCTTTGTCAGCCTGCTTCATCATATTAATAGGTGCATAGCTAATAGTCGAGAAAAGCAAGCATAGGGATGTATAGTAGTTGCGATATCTCTTGTTTGTGTACTTTTTGATCCTGTCATCCCTACTTCATTCTTCAATTTTATTCAATACTTGTATTATTACCATTGTGCATACTACTAGGTATTCATAGTTGCCCAACCTTAATTAGGGTCCACGAGAGACCCAAATTAAGGTCTGATTATGATAATACCACATACTATTACTGTAAAAACAGTGATCATTATGTTATTATGATATGCAAATGGAATGTAATCAGCCTGCTAAGTATTTTTGGTATGACCATATTGTACTATAGGGTGGGCCAGTCGATGGATAATAATTAGTTTACGATATTGAAGTATGCTATTTCAAACATGAATTCTGTTCACCAATACACACATTCTTATCTGTATAATATATAGATAGGGACAAAGGTACCCTAGACTGGGATAGCTAACTGCTCTTTGACTCTCACTTGTGTTAACCTAAACCCACTGGCGACTCCTCACCATGGACTTTCAGAGTCCAATGACTTATAATGGTGACAGTCCTCTCCATGTTGCTGTAAGGCAAGGCCAGATAGAAGATGTTAGAAAAATCTTGATCCAACAACAGGTAGATGTGAATATTCTAAACTCTAAATATGAAACTCCATTACACCTGGCTTGCTCCAAAAGGGATAGTCCTGTTGTACAACTGCTAATAGCATTTGGTGCTGATCCATTCATCAAAGACTCAAATAACAAAAGCGCTTATAGTAGAAGTGCTTTTGATATTGGTCGATTGATGAACAAAATATTGTTTGGTCATGGTCGCAGATTGTGGATAGATGGACCAGTACAGGCTGATAAAGATAGTCCTCTTCATACTGCAGTAAGGTTGGGAAGACTAGATGATATTCAGAGAATAATAGAGGAGAAAATTGTTGATATCAATGATACAAATGCCAACCATGAAACTCCATTACATCTTGCCTGTGCACTTGGCCATAAACATATTGTACACATATTAATATCTAATGGAGCCAACATGTACAAGAAAGACATTTTTAACAATGCTCCTATCCATGGAGCGGTGTCCCATGGACATACAGATACAGTGGATTATTTGATAACTATCTGTGCTTGTAATCCAAACATCAAAGGCTATCAAGGTAGAACACTGCTTCATTTTGCATGTGCTATTGGAAATATTAAACTTGCTTCCACTCTCATTGAAAAGTATGGCATCAGTCCAATGGCTACTGATGCAGTAAACCAGACCCCCCCTCTACATCGCTGCCTCACATGGCCAGGTTGAGGTAATGAGTTTACTCATTAATGAATATAATTCCCTTGAGAGCACGGATTTGCCCATACTACTACTGTTCGCTAGCTACAATGGTAATGTATCTATTGTAAAAAAACTTATACTTGAGTATAAAGCAGACATCAATAAAAGTGGTGCATTTTGTTATTCAGTGATGGGGAGCAGCATAGAAATGGTACAGCTAATGGTTGATGAATTTAACCAAGATCCACTCTCAGCGTATGACAGTGGAGACACTCCTCTCCACATGGCCTGCTGGTGTGGTCATGAGGAGCTAGCAAGACTACTCATCACCAAATACAACTGTCCCGTTAATGATAAAAATAAGAAAAAAGAGACACCACTTCACAAAGCCTGTTCATCTGGTCACAGTAGTGTGGTTAGAATGCTTATCTCTGAATTTAAAGCTGATGCAACTCAACGAAATTACAATAATGATACAGCTATCAGCAAAGCAGCAGAGGGTGGACATGTGGAAACTGTCCAGGCACTAATCACTGAGCTTGGTTGTAGTCCTAAGGTTACAGGATATCATGGCAGATCACTACTGCATGAGGCTTGTTGCAGTGGAAGCATTAAGCTAGTTGAAATGCTAATTATAGGTTTTAACTTTAATGTATTATCAGCTGATGACAGTGGTGACACTCCTCTCCACATGGCCTGCTGGAGTGGTCATGAGGAGCTAGCAAGACTACTCATTACAAAATATAACTGTCCTGTTGATGTTAAGAATGAAGTTAAGCAGACACCACTTCACATGGCATGCTTTCATGGTCATCTTGACGTTTCCAAAGTACTGCTATCTGAAAGCATGCTAGGTGGTAACACAAGGTTCTATAATGCTCCAGACAATGATAACAATACTCCTTTGGATCTTTTAATCAATAGAGATGATGCTAAAGCTGTACATGTCCTCTCTACGGAGTATGGCCTCAAACCTCATGTCAAAGGTGTTGAGTCCAAACCACTCCTTCACCAACTAGCTGCTGGAGGATTTATCATAGTGCTACAGGAATTAATATCGAATTTCAACTATGACCCAGCTTGTTCTGATGAAGATGGGAACACAATTCTTTACATTGCAGTCGAGCACGGGCAATATGAAATAACTAAATTTTTAATTAGTAATCAACTTCTGTTAGACCATAGAAACTATCGAGGGCTGAGTGCTCTTCACTATGCTTGTATGCGTGGTCATGTTAGAATAGCTAAACTCATTGCAAATAAAGTTCTTAGAGATAAAGAATTAAAAGATGAGGAAGCATTAGTTGATGACGATGGGAACACACTCCTTCACATTGCAGCTCAGCATGGACAATATGAAATAGCTAAATTATTATTTACTTGCTATAGTAACCGATATCCAATAGACCGCAGAAACTCTCAAGGGCAAACTGCTCTTCACTGTGCTTGTATTGGTGGTCATACTAGAGTAGCTATATTCCTTTTTGCCAACAAGGCAGATATAACTGTCAGGGATGAAGATGGTGACACTCCACTTAAGAAGGCATTTTTAACAGGGCACGAGCTTACTTTATTTGAGTTGTTTGATTCCAATTTGCGTAGAATCGATGATAAACTTTTGCGACAGGTTTGTAGTCGTGGATCTGTTGACTTGATAGATGTACTTCTTACAGATTTCCACTTAGACCCCTCTTCTGTTTTGGATGATCAAGGAAATAAAGCAATTCATGTAGCAGCTCTTCAAGGTCACATAAAACTAATCACTCTTCTTATTAGGCAGTATAAATGTTCTATTGATAGTAAAAATGTAAAAGGACAAACTCCACTCCACTTGGTTTGTTCTCAATTACCAACTGAGAATGGTTGTGCACTCATAAGAAAGTGTGTTTCAGAGTTTAAAGCTAATGTGACTATCAAGGATAATAATGGTGATCAACCAATTCATGCAGCAGTTCAAGCTGGTTATAGTAGTAAGGTGGTTAAATTACTTTTACATCCTTCTTTGAGCCCTAATACAATCGACTGTAAACTTTTGCAACAAGGTTGTGAGCGTGGATTTGTTGATTTGATAGACATACTTTTTTCAGATTTCCACTTAGACCCTTCTTCAGTTTTGGATGATCGAGGGAATAAAGCGATTCATATAGCATCCTTTAATGGCCACAAAGAACTACTTTATCTACTTATTAAGAAGTATATGTGCGCTGTTGATAGCAGGGGCTTCAAAAAACGGAGTTTGTTACATTATGCTCTTTCAAAGGGTCATACCTCAACTGCCAAGACCCTGATAGAGGAGTTCCATCTATCTTTGCATTGTGTAGATGAAGACGGTAATACTCCTTTGCATCTTTCCTCTATATTTAGACAACCGGAATCAGTAAGGTTTTTATTGTATGAATACCATGTCCCTGTCTATGTTCGGAATAAGGCAGGAAAGACTGCACTTGATCTTGCAACAGAAGATTCCACTAAGAAAGTGATTAGAGAATATGTAAAAAGTGAGCATAAAAGAATACAGCACGAATATGAAAAACTTCGAGCTAAATCCTTACAAAAGTATTCAGGTCAACAGGCTATCACCAGAGCATTTGTACTGGGAAATTCTGAATCAGGTAAGAGTACTCTTATTGAATCATTGAAGCGAAAGGGAATAATTTCTTCCTTATTCACCGTAACTGAAGCTGATGTCCCACCTCATACAGCTGGGATAGTTCCATCAGTTCACCAAAGCAAGGAAGCTGGACGGCTGTTGTATTATGACTTTGCTGGTGATAAAGAATATTATTCCTCACATGCAGCGATTCTTGAAATAGTTTCTCGCTCCACTGTTGGAAGCAATATCTTTCTAATCGTTGCTGATTTGACAAAAGATGATGCAATCCTTCAAGATGAGATAGGCTACTGTTTATCCTTCATTTCCTACCATGGTAAGGCTTTGGACAGCAAATGCAGATTGAAAGTGATCGTTGTTTTGAGCCATTCAGACCGCCTGAGTGTAGCTGACTCTGATAGTAAAGTAGAGAGTGCAAGACAATATTTGTACACTCACATAAGTCAATGCAACAAAGTAAAGTTTGATGCTGAAATTATTTCATCAAATTGCCGCTCACCCCGTTCATCAAGAAGTGTTGCCAGTATTTTGCAGCAAATATCTAAAGATACACTTCCTTGTAGCATTTCATATGAAGCATCTTTGCTTCATGGACTACTAGAAAAAGATTTCGGCAATGTTGTTGCATGCAAATTTCAAAACCTTTTAAGCAGTATAGAGGAAACTGGTATTTATTTACCATCTTCAACTGATGCCCTCCATCCCATAGTGAGGGAACTTCACGACCTTGGTTTGTTAATGTTGATCGGACGGAGTGAAGATGAGCTTGAAGACTACCTCTTATTGCTAAATCCATCTTCACTAACAAATAAAGTACATGAAAAGCTCTTTTCCAGTTCTGCTGTTAAGAAGTTGGAATCCTCAATTGGTCCTCATTTTGCTAACATGGGAATATTCCCAGAAAGCTACTTAGCTAATATCCTTCCAGAACACATCACTAAAGAATGTTTAGTTCAACTTCAGTACTGTCAAGAGTTTAACCATGCTGAGGTTGGACTTGATTACTCGGTAACATCAGATGAAGCCTCTGACTGTAATTTGTTATACTTTCCTGCTCTATGCAAATTGGACAGTAAGAAAAGCATATGATCCAAAATTTACACTCAGTATTGGATGGTATGCTGAGTGTACGGAGAAGTTTGACTACTTTCCAGCTCGATTTTTGCATGTACTCTTATTAAGACTAGCTTATGCATTCGCCTTGCCTATTATCAACCGTAATCCAACCAACTCTAGTGATGAAGTCTCAGCTTATAGTCGTCGTTGTACCATGTGGAAGAATGGAATCCACTGGCTCATGGAGGAAAGAGTACTAGTGGAATGTATTGTTGAAGTTGTCAATGATAACAAAGGAATTGTTGTAATCACAAAATATAAGGAAAATACAGAAGAGTGGGCTGCTGCACTCAGCAAGATCATTGATAAAGCCATGCAAGCAAAAGCAGAATTTTGCAATGCTATTTCATTACATCATTTTATATTAACGTCAAAATCTGATGACACCTCTTGTTATTCTGATCCAGAAAATCTCTTTGATATTCATGACATTGAACGTGTTATCAGACAAAGAAAGAATGAAGTTATGAGTGTTGGAGGACACAACTCACTTGATGCATCACACTTACGTATCTTAAGGAGATACAGTGGAACCTGTCTATAATGGTCGCCCATGGGCCAGAAATAAATGGCTGCAATAGAGAGGTGGCTGCTTTAAAGAAGTGTTTAGTATATGGAATTTTGCCAATTGGGGCTTAAACTAAGTGGCTGTAATAAAGAGGTGGCTGCCTTACACAGTGACCACTATACACAGGTTTGACTGTATTCATATTGGGGTAGGTTACATGTTGTGAAACATTGCTGAAATGCATTATTTTCACTCTGCGTGTTACCTACTCTGGCTTTTGCCTTGAATGCCCTGTAAAGACGTTTACTTATCACAGTATTTAATTATTTTCTATAGTCAGGGTTTCATGGCAGGACAAGGAGACCCAGATTCAGCCAGCAGAATTTGGGTAAGTCAGCATGTGAGGTATAGTGTACAGATAATGTGACTGCTCTAAAATATTATTTTATAGTGTGCAAAAGTTAAATCAAGTTTTGGACTTTGAAAATGATGGAGTCCCAAAGCACCTCGGCCAGATAGCTGATGCCATGCATGAGTGGGAGGGGCCCATCGCTGAGCAGCTAGGACTTACAAAAGCTGATGTTGCTGCCATCAACACAGAACATCCGGGGAAATTGAAATTGCAAACGTGAGCCAATAACTATGAATAATATGTCAATTCAGTGGAAGCCCTCTATATAGCAGCCACCATTGGGGAATGCATGAAGTTTTGGCCATTATATAATAGAGGGGTGGCCTTGTCTTGAGTTTTTTCCGCAAGTAGGATTAAGGTGAGTGGTTGTTTATTATACCACTATAATCAGGGATATCCATTGAGAGGGGTTCCACTGTATGTACACAACACAACTAATCATAATATTATTATGCATGCATTAGATACTGATTTTATCAATTTTAGGAGAGCAGCATTGGAACTATGGAAGCAAAGGAGTGGCCCAGATGCTACCTATAGGAATCTAATTGATGCATTTTATAAAGCTGCCGGTTATCAAGAATATGTGGAAGCAGTATACAAACTATTCTATTAGTTGCGTGGTATGCTATAGATGTTGGGGTGTACTTCCTTTAGTACATTTATGACATTGTGTTATCAGTAGGATAATGATTTCGTTATCTGTGTTAGTGTATTCGATTACCTTAGCCTATCTATAGGTCATCCTTTAGCTTATTCAGATGTACAGCAGGAATACTAATAAGATATTGTATAGATCCAATTGCAATCCACCACATATTTTGTGTACCTACTCTAGATCTTTAGCTATAGCTAGTCATATTATAAATTATTATCCCCCAACCAATTTTTTCAACCAATTAATTTTTTTCACAAGCATCACCCTTTCCCTCAAAGCTTATACTACTACTACAATTCTGTGCACGTGTACCACTTTAATTTTCTTGTTAGTCTGTTAGAGTGCATATGCCAACATACATCTAGCTGAATAATTATGATTATGCTTTGTTCAGTGCATTTCTTCATGGCTAAGGTGGTCGATTGCGCATGCGCTGGTCACATCGACGACCACTACCGACTATCGCCACAACGGAAATGCTAATGCTATATATAGCTGCTGACTACTAAAAGTGCATCAAGCAAAGAGCTCGAGCTCCCTGCGCAACGTTAACACTGCATCGCTCAACAATGGCAACAAGACTCAGTAGTATTCACTCTCTGAGCAGGATTGACTTTCCCCAGGAACTGGCTGCATACCCTGAGCTAGAGCCTTTCTTACTCAAAGGAGTGAGACAGACAGCTGAATGCAAACGGCTGGGAAATGGATCATTTGGAGTGGTGGATGAGCTCTACGTCCAGGGCACACTCTGTGCTGCAAAACAACTACACAATTCACTGCTCGATCCCAGGACGCAGGGGGTGGACAGAGTCATCAGTCGGTTTGTTGAAGAGTATCGAATCATGACAAGTGTTCGACACCCAAACATTGTACAGTTTCTTGGATTGCATATCTTCACAAATGCCACCCACCCGACACTAGTCATGGAGAAGCTTGCAATGAGCCTCGAAGATCTTCTTGATGAGAGTAACAAAAAGAAAGAAGACATTCCTCTCTCCCTCAAGGTGTCCATCCTCAGTGATACCGCTAAGGGTCTTGTCTACCTTCACAACCACAAACCACAGATCATTCATCGAGACCTGACAACTCGTAACATCCTCCTGACCCTCGCCATGCAAGCTAAGATCACTGATCTTGGAAATGCTCTTATCATCGACTCCGACACAGTAGCTATGACGATGACTCAAATGCCAGGAACGGCAGTTTACATGCCACCCGAGGCAGTTCATACACGAGCAAGATATGATTCAACGATTGATATGTTCTCATACGGTCATCTAGCCCTCTACACTATCATTCAGGAGTTTCCCAGGGATCTTCTACCGGCTACCTACATGGAGGAAAGCAAGAGGCAGCTCTGTGCCAGAAGTGAGATTGAACGACAAGAGAAATACATCAGCGTCCTACATCAGAAGATGGGCAAGCGTCATCTACTGACTCACATTATCGAGAGGTGTCTTGATAATATGACTGACGAGAGACCTAGCGCTCTACAGGTGCTCGAAAACCTCGAAGAAATGTCAAAAACTCACAGGATGATTTTTATCACGACTACCAGCACATGAGTAAGCTCGATTTGATCAAGATGCTTGATGGTACCAGCACGCACAAAAGTTGAGCTGAATCTGTTGCCTCCCCATCACCATACGTGAGCGTAGGTCCCGAGGGGAAAACAGCTCATGAGTACTTGCAGCTGGTTGGTGAAAATTCCCCACCAAATACCACCACTAATTTCATGCCAGATCAATCTGCAGAGAAGATCAAGGTACAGTAAGCTATTAATAGTGTTTCAGTACATTTTTGGGGACATACGATATGATCTAGGCCTTATCATGCATATAATAAGGCCAGCTACCAGAGGAGGTTGGTCATGATTTTCGCGGAATGCGGATTTAAATCACGCGCACCATATGTGATGTACACGTTTTGCTGACTCAGCGGGTTGACCTGGGTTGCGGGGGCGTATATATACTGTAGCCTATGGGAAGTGCGCTCTAATTAAAAATCGTGACCAACCTCCTCTGGCCAGCTACTATTATTGACTACAGCAGGGATAGTTCTGTAAATTCAGCAGCGTCACCGGCTGGGGATGCATGTGTTTCAATTCATACTCCAGTGTACCGACACTTTGCATGTGTAACTTACTTGTTTACCTAAGCCTATCAAGGTGTTGATACACATAATAGCTATTATTATGATTTTAATTACCCCGCGCGCATGCGCAAGGGGTAAAGCAATCGGTTTGTCTGTCTGTCGTTGTCGTTGTCGTTGTCGTTGTCGTCGGCACGAAAATCGCCAGATCTCGAGTTCTAGGCGTCTGTGCGTGCTGTAAGCACAGCCAATCGGTAGATATCGGTGATAAACTGGTCTGTATGCGCTTCTAATTGCTCACAAAGGCTTACTAGTGCTACAAATCGTGCATTTTCTGTTCGGCATGCCTGTGGTTTATCAATCACACCCACTCTTTAGTATGCTGATGCAACTGCGCATGCTCAAGCTCAGCGTTGGAAAGGGTCGTCAGGTCATAAAACAGCTATGCTGCAGAGTATTGCAGAGCGCGCGGGGTATGTGCTCTACAGAGCTCTAGTTAGTAAGAGCTTTCAATTTGGCTTTCAATAAGGCCAGCTGCTTTTGTTGACTAGGGCATGCAGGAGTAGCTCTGTAAAATTCAGCAGCATCACCAGGGGGTGCATATGTTTTACCAATGGAGTCGGAGGTACATAATGATACAGAGTATGGTGTTACTGTGGCAGCCCTTAATCGTGGTGCAGCTGGACAGAAAGACGCTGGAGAGAAAAGAGAGAAACAGTGGCTCCATCATTTGTCATCGAATCATATCTATCCGAGTCCCCAAAGCAGCAGTTCAAGAGTTCAGCTGGACACCTAAACACCCCAGAGACGATGTCTAATGCAATGAAATTCAAGCTAGGTAAGTTGTGTAGTGCACTGGAATTACCTAACTTATTAGCTATGTCTACATGTCCAATAATTGTCTCTCTCGTCTTTAAATTTATAGTGCAATGGCTGAGTGAAACAGATGGAAATTCCAACACTTCATTGTAAGTAGCTAGTACTAAAATACAGCCACCTAGCTATACAGCTGCATGCAATCACCCACCCAGGAATCAGGATGTAAGTATGTGTGTATTTTGGGGGGATACCATTAATTTTAATCTGCTACACACAATTTTACATACCCGCTTATTAGTCATATATTATGTGCATGTATAGCTAGAATTTATCTTGTACGTGCAGGCTGGTGATAGAAGATGACCCAAATAGATGTGAAAGAAGGCCAGAATGGGCCAAAGCAGGTAAATGGACAGATATTATTTGCTAACTAACTATACTTGTCCGGTGCTTTTTCATGATTCTGGCAATAATATTAACACATACAGCTGCAACCACACCAGTGGTGAGCCCAATGCCTATGGGGGACCGCTTGAGGGAGAAAGCAATATTCATAGAACGCTCAGTTTTGCAAGATCTGTATCAAGGTATGTCATGGTTTGAGCCATGCAGTGGCGTCTCTAGGTAGCTGTTTAACTGGGTGCAAGTTATCAAAAGTAACTGCACAGGTGGATGCATAAAGCTAGTGGAAGTGTGCTATAGTATACAAAGTCATGTAGTACTATCAATACAGTAGGTACTATACTATTCTAGTGATAATATTATTAAATTTTTACATGACATGTCACATCACTGGCTGTGGCAGTGTAGTGAAACATGCATGCTACAGGTAAACAACAAAACTATATACACATGCATAGGATGGGTGCACAGGTGCATGGATTGGGTGCAAATGAACCCACATACACCCCCCCTGGCGATACCACTGGTTTGAGCATATGGCAGCTTGCATGCCAAGTGGCTTCACCATAATAATATTATTTCTTTTTTATGTATGATATATTTTGCAATAAATGAAAGGATAATGCTAATGGTTAATGCATCCTATTATTATTAAAGTATTTAGTGACATTAGACTTAAAAGATTGATGAGAGTTACATTATTAATTTCATCACTTTTAGAATCTCTAGTATGAGATCAGCAAATTATGTGGCAGGGGGCAGGGGAAACTTAGCCACAATTAAGCCTCATTCCCAGGAATGGGAAGCCTGAGGACTAGGCTAAGTAGCCACATCCTTGTGTGGTTGGAGTGATTGGTGAGGGGGGAGTCCCTTGACTAATGCCATGTCAGCATCTTTATCATACACAATGTCATACATGTTCACCTGTATGCAATGCCAAAAATGTACAGTTGGAGGCCTGACATAATTAGCAGCGCTAACTCAGCTTTCCCTGGCCAATACGATGGATGGCTCCTGAGAGCTTGGACAACAGAGAGTTCTCTCCAGCCACAGACGTGTGGAGCTTTGGCGTGCTGCTCTGTGAGATGTACTACCCAAACCAGCTGCCTTACGCTGAGCTCAATAGTGTCCAGGTTCTCTCCAAGGTTCTCTCTGGTCATCGCCTCCCCATCCCTCCAAACTACCCTCCCACTGTGGCTAGGATCATGAAGGCCTGCTGGCAGAAAGAGCCTGAAAAGAGACCCAGCTTTCTGTTGATATCACAAACCTTGCTTACAAGCTAATCTGACAGACCTTTGGGTTTATTTATACACAGTGTCTAGAGTGCCGGCAAATTTATGTACAAATTTATATTGCCATATGCAGGAGGGGGCGGGGACTAGGGCTACGTAAGAGTACAGTATTTTATATGGACTTACCGGCACTATAACGCTTAAATCGCGGTGCCGGTACCGGCACTGTAGACACATGTAGCGTTGTTTATATACTATACACACATCACTCTATAATAATTTTGGTATCGTACTTTCAACATAATTATTTTGTCATTATATTAAATATTATAGTACAAGCTTTCGATTCTGTATTATTATTGGTATCTTTTATGGCCTTGTATGCACACAGATTTATTGTTCCATATCGTATTACTTCACTATTCAATGTGCATTTCAAAAAGTCCGCCCTATCAGGCGCATGTGCATTATTAAACAAGTCACGAGTTCTCGTTCCCAACTTGACTAGTAGCCACCAATGAAAAAAAGATCCTCGTAAGTGAAATATTATTACGAATAAGCTTAATTTATTATCTGTATTCAAGTTTACAGTGCATACATGTCTTCGATCGGTTCAAATAAGCGTTTAATACAGTTTTCCGAAGGGTTCCGATCTTTCAGTCCCACGGGCACTGGCGTAAGAAGCAGGGGGGCTGGGGGGGCTGTAGCCCCCCCCCATCTTGTCAGCCAAGTGGGCCTAAACTTAGGAAGATATTTATTCTACTAGACCTTGACATCTTGAAATTTGTGATGTAAAGTCTGCTTTACAGCCAAATTAGCCCAAACATGGGCATGGTTTGAAGGCATATGGAGTGATCCAAAAAATTTTTGCGCGCCTTGCGCACAATTTTATTTACAGCCCCCCTGTTCAACAACATCTTCTTACGCCACTGCACGGGTCCCCCCTTTTTTAGTCAAATCATGCTTTTCGGGAGCTGGTCGCACCAACTTTGATACTACATGACAATTTGCATTAAAATCTACAAGTGTACGTTTAATTTCTGGGTGCCAGCCTCTCCACTCCTTGTTAGTATTGTCACTATTGAGAGCAAACTTCTAGTAAAGGCAGCACGTGGGACGGTGCCAGAAATTATGATAGACTGAGAGTATCATAGAAGACTGCGTAGTCTTAATCCATGAGAAATTGAATCCAGTCACACCTTGATGGTAATACAACCACACAATAGGCAGCTCTGACTATTGGAAGTCCTGGAGAAGGTGTGGGTGGCGTATTAAATATCACAGTATAGAACAGGAAATAGTTATATTATCATAGAGTCGGTAGACTCTATAAGTAGGGATGGCACGGATACCCCATATATGTAATACATTACAAAAATCCAAATATCTCACTTTTTGAACTTTCTAAGCGGCAAAATCAGAATCTACAGCAAATTATCTATCTAACAAGACCAAGATCATCCATCAATTCAATTGTATATGCCAGAACCAGATGTAAAAAAAAATAGCCATTTGTCAATCTTTCTTTCTTTCTGTTTTCCTGGGCTAACTCAAGACTACCATGACCGCTCACCTTAGTTCGAGTATAAATCCACTCCATTTTGGAGCGCGCACGTCTGTGGCACGCTCGTTTTGTGTTATCAGGATAGCGATTTAATTGTGGGTGTGTACAGCGCGCGTTTTGCGAGTGGGTGTATCCAATTAGCCATTTTGTCATATAATGCGCATGCTCATTTGTTGTTGCCATGGTGAAGTTTTGTGACCGATGTAAGTGGCGCGCGTGCGCCGGCGCTGCCTGCTCACCGGATCGCTCAGCTGATCAGCTCAGTGAACTATCGATCATTGTGGCTACTTACCAACAGTAAGCTTATTGGCCTATAAAATATGCTCCTGAAACAGAATGTTTTCGTCGCTACTTGGTTCTAAACAGCCTTCTTTCAAGTTTGCCGGTCGAGTCAGCCAGAGGATCGAGATAACGAGGGGCGTGGCTTCATCATGATGATTCGCAGGTCAGCTAGTTACCCTAGCTGTCTCGAGAACCCCACTGATGCACGTTCAATAGTGTGTGATGCAAAAGAAGACGTCCTAGCAAGCTATCAAAAGACTGCCTGGAATTTGCACTTACAGCCTGGAGTAGCTATTCAAGTTTGAACTTATATATGGTGTGTTGGGGTACTTTAGCTGCCTGACTCAAAGGCTAAGATCACACATCTACTTGCTTCCCTATGATAATATTGTATTTATTGCTGGAGCACGGTTGGATGTAGCTATATAGGTCCAGAAAAATTTTTTGAAGTAGCTAGTTCCATGCATTAAATTTTAATCTTAAACAATGAATAGGCAAACCGGTCGCCATGGTATAATATGTATAGTCTCATGCCCAGCCTCTGTCCCCACGATATTAGTCAGCTAGATGGCATTGATGAAAATTAATAACTACCAGGCCCTGAAGGCACTAAAAAAGAACAGTAACAAGTATAAAAACAATTGAATAAAATTGAAGGATAAAGTAGGGATGGCAGTGCCAAAAAATACACAAACAAGATTCGTAGGGATAACGTATCACATCCACTATACATCCATACGCTTGCTTTTCTCATACACATCTGATTTAGCATGTAATTTAAAAGTGTCACTATAATATACTATTGATATTGATCCCTGGGTATACAGTATTGATTTTCCATTCCTGCATGCATGTGCCCCATATATAATATTATGTGTGTGCACAGCTACTCAAAAAGCAAGCGTAGGGATGTATAGTGGATGTGATACGTTATCCCTACGAATCTTGTTTGTGTATTTTTTGGCACTGCCATCCCTACTTTATCCTTCAATTTTATTCAATTGTTTTTATACTTGTATAATATACAACGAAAAATATTTTTCAGACGATCATTTTTCTTATATAGTCCGTGTCATTACATGAGGGCATGGATATGTGTCTTGGATGCGCCCAGTTGCTATGAACGCACGGCGGAGAGAAATCCACACTACAAGCCTCAGGATTGGTCAGAACTGTAGCGCCATGTGCTATGAACGCACGGCGTGGGCGGAGAGAAATCCACACTACAAGCCTCAGGATTGGTCAGAACTGTAGCGCCATGTGCTCAAAGAAGGGTGGCCTTAATGCCTCGGGCCATAGAGTTGCATTGTCGAACGATCGGCGCAGAAGCACCGCGCGTTTCGAGAGGCCTGCTAAGCAGGCGCTGGCGCTAGCCACCGAGCCTTGAGCGAAGCAAGAGGCGAGGTCTGTTCTTTGTCATACCTGTCAGTAGTCCGGTAGCAACGTTTGAGCAGAGCGAGAACGTCGCCATTGCAGGAGCCAGAGCAGTTGCTTGCTATGAGGGGTGTGGTCTCTGCAACCGCTTCAATCTGCGCGTGCACACGGTACTATTTGCCCAGGTAGGATACTGTTTGTGCATATGTCTCTATGTTTTGTGAGCATGTACTAGCCACATTATCCCATGATTTAGCCTCGAACCCCTCCCCCCGAAAGTGAGCCTGGGTTCGAGGCTACCCATGATTGTGATATTAAACATACTTGTATGTGTACGTGAAAATTAATACCGTATAGCCGGAAATATTGGCGAGAATTAAATTTGGCGGTTGAGCCCAATCACTATAACAAGAATATTGGCAGTTTTAAATTTGGCGGTTCGGTACGTGATCACCAAATGTATATATGCGAGTAGGAAATTTTGGCGGATTTTAATTTGGCAGTTGTAATATAGACCGCCAAATCGCCAAATTTAATTCCACGCCAAATTTTCCGGCTTATACGGTAATAACCTTGCTCTAGATAACTTGTGGCAAGGCTCTCAGACCGAGTTAATTTTCTGTGTCATCAAGCTGAAGCTGGTAAAAAAATTATCAACTTACCATATAGCTGGAAATAACTAATTGGTGTTCGGGTCCTGAATTGCCTTTGCAAAGATTGACGGGTTTCAATTTGAAAGTTTGGTATGTACAGGATCCCATGCATATGCATGCATGCAAGTGGTGGCCTTTGATCTAGTGGTCAATGCATGATGAAGGCAAACCACCAAACCCCCAAATTTAGTTTAACACTAAATTACATTATTAATACGTGGGTATTGGTCTCTATAATATGTATACAGTAGAACTTCCGAACAATGGACTTATTAGGAGTGGGCATTTTCTCCTTTATACGGAGGTTATCACTTTATAGAAGCAGAGACAAAATTGATCCATAACTAGGGGATACAACCAATTTACGTATGATTACATCCCGAGTCCCAATTAGAAAAAAACAATTCAGCCAACCGATGAGGTAATTATGGCGTAAAATATGATGAAAATGCGGTTAAGACTGTTTCAAAATGTTTAGCACGCATGAAAGCTTGTTGGGATCCAGAATTTGAACCTAGCGTAGAAGAGATTGTGGACTATCGATGAGATATGGTGATTCTCTCAGTTGCTTTCTTTGGCGAGCACGCAGTCGGGGGGGGGGGGGGGGGGGGATTTCCTTATTCAGTCTAGCACATGGCAGATCAACCGGCTCAAGCCATACGCCCCAATATATGCGTTTACAGAGCATGCGCAGTTTGTCGATGTGTCCTAGTTCAAATTATGGCGGGTACAGTAGCGCGGTGTAATACTTTTCATGAGGGACGAGGGATGTAGTCTCTAAGTTTTTCATTACATCCTGAGTCCCAATTAGAAAAAACTATTCGGCCGACCGATGAGGTAATTGTGACGTAAAATTTGATGAAAATGCGGTTAAGACTGTTTCAAAATGTTTAGCGCGCATGAAATCTTGTTGGGGCCCAGAATTCGAACCTAGCGTAGAAGACATTGTGGACTATCGATGAGATATGGCGATTTTCTCAGTTTGCTTTCTTTGGCAAGCACGCACTCGGGGGGATTTCCCTATTCAGTCTATATATAGCACATGGCAGGTGGAGGTCATGTCCGGGTCAACCAGCTCAAGCCGTGCGCCCCAATATACGCGTATACTGAGGATGCGCAGTTTGTCGATGTGTCCTAGTTCGAATTATGGCGGATACAGTAGCGAGGTATAATACTTTTCATGAGGGAAGAGGGATGTAGTCTCTAAGTTTTTCATTATGTCCTCAGTAGTGATTTACTTTTTTGCGGTTATTAGGTAATCATGATGTAATTTATGAGGTAATTGTGCTAACATTCAGGGCCTCAATGGAGCCTTTCTGAGATTTGATATTTGGTGAATATGTAGAGTATCTTGCATGTGCATCCAGCAAATATCTTACAAGTAGTGTGTTGCCTTCTCTGACAAGCAGCAATGGCCGAACTTCACACATTCTCTAGGCTAACGTAATCCCATGGTTATATATAGGTAGGCCTGTGCAATATAGAGCACACACCATGAGCAGTATGCCACTGGACCAATCTGAAATTTGGAAAATGTACTGTGGTATTGAGTTCTTCTCTGTGATTGAAGCTTTAAACTTGTACTATCGAGGTTGAGAGCCACTCTCAGACTCCCGATGATCCAAGTCTAGTCTGCGACTGAAGCGCCAGCATCAATACGCGATGTATACTGTAAACCCACTATAATGACGACCTTTGTCACATACACCACTTCCACTGTTCAGTTACTGAGAACATGGTCGAGTTTTCATTCCATAAATAACCATAATAATATTATATCTACACATTATTATAATAGCTATACAGCTTTGCAGAGGTGACTGAAGAAAGAATGAAACAGAATATGGGCTGGATTTGAGTCTACTTTGATTTACATATATAGCTACACCATACTTGAACTGTATCATGTAATGCGCAATATTATTAGTCTCACCCCAGACTCTCAAGATAGTGCCCAGAGTACACCCCTCCTACGAAGGGGCTGGCTACCCAGGCCATGGTGCCAGCAATTATGTCACTGGCCGCGAGAAGGTGCATGGCTTCCTAGCTATCCGCTATTTATAGAAGTAAATTATACTGAGGGATTCAATCAGGTCTGAACAATCCATCTGATATAGTGAATTGGGAGGATGATGCATTTGCAATGTTTTCTGCCCACGCGGTACGTGAGGGGCGTGGCCACGCGCGCACAGTAACATGACTACCTTTACCCACTTTTGTCAAAATTGAAGTTTAGGGTAGTGAGCTCATGTAAGTTGTATCTAGAAAGTGAAAGTAGGCTGCCTGCTTGCATTGTATGGGTCTAGTATGCATCCAGCTCAACTATGTGGTGGTCAGGACTGTTTTTTTCTGCTTAGTGTGTCTGCTTCTTGAAAAAGAAGAATTTATATAATTAATTAATGTTTGGGGGGGGGGTTGGGAGAACGCCACACCTATTAAGCACTTAATAAACAATAGCTTGTGACGAGAAGAGAGCATGCGCTTAATAAATAATGTGCACTTATTAATAATAGCGGGGTGCACTTAACCAGAGTTTACAGTATGAGAAGTTCCACTGTATACACGTATCAAAGGGGTGTGGGTGGGTGGAGGTGGAGTCTGGAAAGAGCTACTGACTAATGAACACCACTGGTGCCAAATCCTCGGTGCTGTCAGATTTATAGTAATGATATTATACTATGCAGGTAGCTAGCTATAAAGATTAAAGATGATAGTATAATATTAACAACTTCATAAAATTAATAGTGGTACTCAGTGATAATTTGCAATTAAATAATACTTTGGACACAGCTTGACTGGAGGCATGATTTGATTTTTCAACAGATACGAACGCGTCGTCACCAGAAAGTCCTCTGAAAATTGTGAGCTCGATAATGACATACGCTTTGCTGGACGAACCATAGGAGCGTTCGATACAGTAGCTATCCATATGTCCCCTGACCCCGCCTTCGTAACCCTCGCACATGCATATAACTATAAGGCCTATGCCGTATGTATCGCGACACACCCAGCGTTCTATTTATACGAAAAGTTAGCTGGCCGGGATCGGAGAAGTCAAGAAGCTTAGAATCAGCAAATGACGCCAAAACTAGCGAACAAAGCATTCTCTGCGAAATTCACACAAATTATGAGTTTGGAATGCCATAAGGAACCTTATAACATCGCAATTTGGACTCGCAAGCAAAGTATGTAGCAGTTAGCATGGTAACAGACAGACAGACACACACACACAGAATGACTACCATAACCCTTGCACATGCACCAAGAATTAAAAATATATGATGTATGTCTTATTATAGTAAATACCACAATGTCAAACTATTCCTGTACAAACAATGATTATTATGATAATATACAATTATTGCACACTCCTTCATTGAATAGTGTGATTTATTACTACCCAAGGTGTGGGTATATTCCACGAGGCCGAAGGCCGAGTGGAATATTCACACCGAGGGTAGTAATAAACACACTATTCAATGAGAAGGAGTGTGCAATTGTTGTTTTATTATAATAGAATAGGACTAATAACTGTAGTGCTAGCTAGGAATCAATGGCTGTATCTCAGACTCAGAGAGACATTATAGGAATTGCTACAGCACAGCCACCGCGCACTTGCCTATATTACTTGTACTCTGACCACACATTGTCATGTCAACCAATTACCACTCTGTGGCCACGTCATCTTAGGCACCGCCCTCTTCACGCTTGATTCACTGCTGACAAGGCACAGCTGGGTTCGCGCGAAAGGCAGCCAGCCATGGCGCCGCACATCGACGAACGTGACAAGTTTTAAACAGCTTTGGAGTGGAAAATAAGCTGGTGAGTCTATAAGGAACCCATGCATAGACCACTCTGCCTATAGACTACTGGTGTTCACTGTACAGTACTAGCTAGTCAGGCTGCATGTAGGCTAGTGATGGCCACCGCTACAACGTGGCCGTCATTGTGAGCGGTCGAACTAGCTTTCTTCTATCCGTTTGTGAATGCCTGAGAGTCTGTTGGACAGAGCTAGCAATAGAGCTTACCTAACCATAGCGTTATTCTGGACTACTGATTTGATGTCGCCATTCTTTTTTGTTTGAATCGCCATGGTTACTGTGTGGAGCTCAACTACACGCATTGCGCGTTCTGGCGCAGTGGAATACCGTGAATTATTCTACGCTAATTGACCAATCAGATTACAGTATTAGTACTATACTATATAATAATGTGCATTATGTTGTGTGTAAAAATTAATGGTCATATGCTAACTTTTCAGAGTAACTGTTATTGGTATGACCACAAAGCGCAATATCATATTATGGGGGGTGGATCAGTCCATAAGTAATCGACTTAAGATATTCAACTAATTACAAACAAATTCTGTTCACCTGCACATACATTCTTATCCATTTAGAGAGATACAGATATCCTAGCTAACTCTGAATCAGATCGTGTTTGATATAATAATCATTTAACACTTCTCGTGCAAGACTTTGTGCTAACCTAGCCACTATACTCACCATGGACTTTCAGAGTCCAATAACTTTTAATGGTGACAGTCCTCTCCATGTTGCTGTGAGGCAAGGCCAGGTAGAAGATGTTAGAGAGATCTTGATCAAGCAACAGATAGACGTGAATATTCTAAACTCTAAACAAGAGACTCCATTACACCTGGCTTGCTCCAAAAACAATAGTTCTATTGTACAACTGTTAGTAGCATTTGGTGCGGATCCATACATTAAAGACTCAAATAGTGAAAATGCTTATGATGAATGTAGTTTTGATGTTTATCAATCAATGAGCAAATTATTATACAGTCATGGTCTCAGACTATGGATAGATGGACCAGTACAGGCTGATAAAGAGAGTCCTCTTCATACTGCAGTAAGGCTAGGAAGACTAGATTATATTCAGAAACAAATAGAGGAGAAAATTGTTGACATCAATGATACAAATGCCAACCATGAAACTCCATTACATCTTGCCTGTGCACTTGGACACAAACACATTGTACACATATTAATAACTAATGGAGCCGACATATACAAGAAAGACATATTTAACAATGCTCCTATCCATAGAGCAGTGTCCCAAGGACATATAGATGCTGTGGATTATTTGATAACTGTCTGTGCTTGTGATCCAGACATCAAAGGCTATCAAGGTAGAACACTGCTTCATTTTGCATGTGGTACTGGAAATGCTAAATTTGTTACCATTCTCATTGAAAAGTATGGTATCAGTCCAATGGCTACTGATGCAGTAAACCAGACCCCCCTCCACATTGCTGCCTCACATGGCCAGGAAGAGGTAGTGCGTTTACTTGTTACAAATTATAATTTGACGGCAACAATTGATTGTAGAAGCAATGATAAGCTCTCACCACTACACTTGGCTTGCTATTGTGGTCATGAGTCGGTTGTAAAAATACTCCTACTTGAGTACAAGGCAGACCTGAATGCACGTGATGAATCTGGATACACACCATTTGAAAAAGTAGTGCTGGGCGGTCACTCAGTCTTGTTACAGCTAATGATTACAAACTTTGAACAAGACCCACTCTCACCTAATGACGATGGTAACACTCCTCTCCACATGGCCTGCTTGGGTGGTCAAGAGGAGCTAGCAAGACTACTCATCACCAAATATAACTGTCCTGTTGATGTAGTAAACAAGAACAATCACACATCACTCCACATTGCATGTTTGGTTGGTCATTCTCCTATCGTTAAAATGCTTGTAATTGAATTCAAAGCAAACCTAATGGCACGTGATCGCGAAAATGATACACCAATTAATAAAGCAGCCCTGAATGGACATGAAAATACAGTACAGGTGCTTATCACTGAATTAGGTTGTAGTCCACAGATTAAAGGGTTTCAAGGTAGATCATTATTGCATCAAGCCTGTGATAAAGGACATACTAAGCTGGCAATGATTTTAATCACTGATTTTGGCTTAGATCCCTTCTCAGTTGATGACAGTGGTAACGCTCCTCTCCACATGGCCTGCTGGAGTGGTCATGAGGAGCTAGCAAGACTACTCATCACCAAATATAACTATCCTATTGATGTTAAAAACAAGATCAAAGAGACACCGCTTCACCTAGCCTGTTCATCCGGTCACAGTAGTATTGTTAGAATGCTTATCTCTGAGTTTAAAGCTGATGCAACTCGGCGTGATCACAATAGTGATACAGCTATCAGCAAAGCAGCAGAGGGTGGACATGTGGAAACTGTCCAGGCACTAATCACTGAGCTTGGTTGTAGTCCTAAGGTTACAGGATATGATGGCAGATCACTACTGCATGAGGCTTGTTGGAGTGGAAGCATTAAGCTAGTTGGAATGTTAGTCATAGATTTTAGGTTGGATATATTGTCAGCTGATGACAGTGGTAACACTCCTCTCCACATGGCCTGCTGGGGTGGTCATGAGGAGCTAGCAAGACTACTCATCACCAAATATAACTGTCCTATTGATGTTAAAAACTATATCAAGGAGACACCGCTTCACAAAGCTTGTTCATCTGGTCATAGTAGTATTGTTAGAATGCTTGTCTCTGAATTTAAAGCTGATGCAACTGTACGAGATCACAATAATGATACAGTTATCAGCAAAGCAACAGACGGTGGACATGTGGAAACTGTCAAGGCACTAATTAATTCTAATTTGCCTACAATCAGCCATAAAAGTTTGCGACAACTTTGTGAGCGTGGATCTGTTGATTTGATAGACATATTTCTTTCAGACTTCCACTTAGATCCTTCTTCTGTTTTAGATAATGAAGGAAATCAAGCAATTCACATAGCAGCTCTTCATGGCCATGAACAAGTGCTTTCTTTGCTTGTTCTGAAGTATAAATGCCCTATTGATAGCAGGAATTTAAATGGACAAACTCCACTCCATTTACTTTGTTCTCAACCATCAACTGAGAATGGTTGTGCTCTCATACGTATGTGTGTCTCAGAGTTTAAAGCTGATATGACTATCAAGGATAATAATGGTGATCAACCAATTCATGCAGCAGTACAAGCTGATCACAATAGTACAGTAGTTGATTTAATTTTAGACCATGGAGTCAGTCCTAATTCCAGGGGCTTCAAAAAACGGAGTTTGTTACATTATGCACTTGCAAATGGTCATATTTCAACTGCCAAGACCCTGACAGAGGTTTTTCATCTATCTTTGCATTGTATAGATGAAGATGGTAATACTCCTTTGCATCTTTCTTCTTTATTAGGACGGCCAGAATCTTTAAGATTTCTGTTATATGAATACCATGCCCCTGTCTATGTTCGGAATAAGGCAGGAAAGACTGCGCTTGATCTTGCAACTAAAGATTCCACTAAGAAAGTGATTAGGGAATATATAAGTAGTGAATACAAAAGAATACAGTATGAATATGAGGATCTTCGAGCTAAATCCAAGCAAAAGTATTCAGGTCAACAGGTTATCTCTAGAGTATTTGTACTGGGAAATCCTGAATCAGGTAAGAGTACTCTTGTTGAATCATTGAAGCGAAAGGGAATAATTTCTTCCTTATTCACTGTAACTGAAGCTGATGTCCCACCTCATACAGCTGGGATAGTTCCATCAGTTCACCAAAGCAAGGAGGCTGGACGACTGTTGTATTATGACTTTGCTGGAGATCAAGAATATTATTCTTCACATGCAGCAATTCTTGAAATTATTTCCAGTTTGACTGTTGGAAGCAATGTTTATTTTATTGTTACCGATTTGAGGAAAGACAACATGACCACTCAAAATGAAATTGGCTACTGGTTATCGTTTGTCGCCTATCATGGTGAAGCTTTGGACAGCCAATGCAGACTGAAAATTGTTATTGTCTTAAGCCATTCAGACTATCTGAATTCAACTGACTGTGCTAGTAAGATTGAGAGCATGAGACAATACTTGGGCACCCATAGGAATCAATATGATAAAATTTTCGATATCGTTGAAGTGGTATCGTCTAACTGCTGTTGGCCTCGTTCAACAAGAAACATTGAAAGTATTTTGCAGCAAATATCTAAAGATACAGCCCCTTGCAGCATTTCATATGAGGCATCCCTTCTTCATGGATTGCTAGAAAAAGACTTCAGTAATGTTATTGCTTGCAAATTTCAAGATCTATTGAGCCACATCAAGGATACCAATATAATATGCTTACCTTCGATAGCTGATTTACTCTTTCCAGTTGTGAAGGAACTTCATGACATTGGTTTATTGATGATGATCGGACAGAGTGGAGATAGGCTTGAAGATTACCTCTTATTACTAAATCTCTCTTCATTGACTCATGAAGTGCATCAAAATCTCTTTTCAAAATCTGCCAAGGAAATGTTCCACTCTTCAATTGGCCCTCAATATGCTAACATGGGAATCCTCCCAGAAAGCTACTTAGCTAAGCTACTTCCAGAGCATATAACTAAAGAATGTTTAGTTCAACTCCAATACTGCCAAGAGTTTACTTGTGCTGATGTGGGACTTGATTCATCAGGAGTGTCAAACAGTGCCTCTGAGAAAAATCTGCTCTATTTTCCCGCCTTGTGTAAATTGGATAGTGAGCAAAGCAATTGGCCCACTGACCCACTACTTAACTTCAGCATTGGATGGTATGCCAAGTGTACAGGGAAATTTGATTATTTTCCAACTCGATTTTTGCATGTACTCCTGCTGAGACTAGCATTCACTTTTGCCCTTCCTATTGCAAACTGCAATATAGCAGAATCCAATGAAATCTCAGCTCATAATCGTCGTTGTACCATGTGGAATAATGGAATCCGATGGCTCATGGAGGAAGGAGTGGAATGCATTTTTGAAATGGTCAATGATAACAAAGGAATCGTCGTAATCACAAAATCAGAAGGAGGTTCAAAAGAATGGTCAAGTATATTGAGCAAAATCATCATTAAGACCTTGCAAGCCAAAGCCGAATTTTGTAGCACTGTCTCACTCTACCATTTTCTGCTAAAATCGGATGATACATCTTCTTTCATGAATGAAGATAAACTATTTGAGATAACTGAAATTGAACGTATTATCAAAGAAGGAAAGAAAAAGGTTGTCAGTGTCAGTGGACGAGCATTTCTTGATTCATCACATCTCAATATATTTAGGAAATATACTTTTTGGGGTAGGTGATTATCACTATTTTGCACTCTTTAAAATAATTATGTAATGGATGTTTGGGAATGAAGGTCCATCATAATTCCCCCCTCCCCAAAGGGTGCATAAAATCGGCAGGGGAAGCAATGTTGATAATGCAGCTGTAGGGGGTAAGTGTGGGAGGGGGTATGCTTCCTCCTGCATGCATGAAGCGTGAAAACTGAGACTCAATTGAATCGTCATCAGGCCGGCCCTCCCAGCTTTCAATGCTATATAGGGGAACAAGACTACTTAAAATAGTAATAAATTTCAACTCGTGTAGATACACACTGGTGTTTTAAGGCTATAATAATTATAGTGGCGTATTCTTGTGTGATAATGTAGCTAGCACTATGAATGGATATTTTGGAGGAAGCTTCCCCCTGCCTCCCCCCCCCCCCCCCAAAAGGTCTCAAGTTATTACCATGATGCAGCTAGCTGTTATACAGTATATATAATATGTTGTTATTGTACTGACTGCCTTTCTTCTTATATCTTAGGTTTGTATTTTCCAATGAATATGTCCAAAGTTTTATTATGCATAAAAGATGTCATTCAAGAATGGGAACAATTAGGTATAGCCCTTCAAGTACCCTATGAAATTTTGCGGGAAATTGATGCTGACAAAGCACAGATAGCATTAAAGAAAGAAGAGATGATAGTGAAATGGATGGAGTCACCAGGTCCTGCTTGCTGGTGGCAGTTAGTCAAAGCTCTCAAAGAGATTGAGCAGAATGTTGCTGCAGACAATATTTGTAAAGAACAAGGTATAATAATTATTATAGCTCCACTCACCAAACCCCACCCCCTCCCGTATTCTGTTGATTTCACTTGACAATGTATTACCAGTGTATTATATGCAGCTACTATATAGATATGAATCAGCCAGATTATCCATGAAAATTCAGTATAAGTGGCAAGACTGATTTGTTTTATATGATGAAGCTAGGGTACTTAGTACCCTAATTTGGCCCATAAAATTTGTACAGTAGTAGCTACATTAAATGTGACCCTCCACGAGGAAACCAAGCATAATGCGCGGAAAAAAATTTTTGAGTTAAGGCTACCATTACCAACTACAACCTTTGAACTATTGCTCCAGCAAGTTTGAAGTCTCTAGCCCGTGTAGTCATGGAGATATGAGCAAAAATATACCCGGATCGCCCGTACTAAAGTATTGCAAAAAATTGCAATGAACATTGCTACGTACGTTGCACGCGGAAGTCCGTATATTCGCCGTTTATGGTAAATACGTGGCCCCGCCCACTAAGTCAAAGAGCCAGATGGCTGCCAAAACGTTGGAAAGAGCAGCAGCCGGCGTTTCGATGGAAAAGAACGAAAAGATAAGCGTGTCTATAGATCGTTAGTATACAAAATCGAAGAAAGAAGTGACTGGAGAGTGTTTTCTGTGCAGCTGCCGTGCTTGCCTAGCTGCAACTATGGCAACGGCTCCGTATCATGGACGATCAATGTTAGCTACACGGCCGACTTCTTCGAGCCATAACTCGGTAAGTATAGCGTTCTAGAAGCTACGAAGCAGATTTTTGTGTAGAGGAATGATTCCTCTATCGATTTATACCAAAAAGTGAAAAACGATAGTTATCACCTTGGGCAACTATTTTGGCCTGTATCTCAGATTGATATCCAGCGCATTATGCTTGGTTTCCTCGTGGAGGGTCACAAATGAGTACTATGATTCATTACTCCATTCTAACTACAGTTGAAACTATCGCACTTCAAGAGAAGTTAATTGACAGTGGCGATCAAAAGCCAGACGATGGCTTCCTTCAGTCCTTTGCTGGAGTTGTTGGTGATCACTGGCCTTCCCTTGCCTCCCTCCTCTTCATCACTGCAAGGGAAATAGAGGAGATCAAGAAAGAGAAAAAAGAGCAACAGGCTCTGTGTATGCTAATGAAATGGAGTTCAACAGAAGGTGCAACCTTCAAGCAGCTCTGCCAGAAGCTTCAAACTGTATACCTTTTTAGATGTTAGATGCATATATATACCAATATAGATCAACCAGTCCACCACATATATTTTGTGTACCTACTCTTTAGTTATAGCCAGTTATTATAATTATTATTATTATCCCCCAACCAATTTTTTTCAACCAAGTAATATTTTTTACAAGCATCCTCAGCTCCTTTCCCTCAATGTATACTATTACTACAATTCTGTGTCACTTTAATTTTCTTGTTAGTCTGTTAGCTAATATACATCTAGTTGTGTATCTCAAAATAATTATGATTATGCTTTGTTCAGTGCATTTCTTCATGGCTAAGGTTGTTGATTGCGCATGCGCTGGTCACATCGACGATCACTACCAACTATCGCTGCAACGGAAATACTGACTACTAAAACTTCACCAAGCAAAAAGCTCGAGCTCCCTGCGCAACGTTAACACTGTATCGTTCAACAATGGCAACAAGACTCAGTAGTATTCACTCTCTGAGCAGGATTGACTTTCCCCAGCAACTGGCTGCATACCCTGAGCTAGAGCCATTCCTACTCAAGGGAGTGAGACAGACAGCTGAATGCAAACGGCTGGGAAATGGATCATTTGGAGTGGTGGATGAGCTCTACGTCCAGGGCACACTCTGTGCTGCAAAACAACTACACGGTTCACTGCTCGATCCCAGAACGCAGGGGGTGGACAGAGTCATCAGTCGGTTTGTTGAAGAGTGTCGAATCATGACAAGTGTTCGACACCCAAACATTGTCCAGTTTCTTGGATTGCATATCTTCACAAATGCCACCCACCCAACACTAGTTATGGAGAAGCTTGCAATGAGCCTCGAAGATCTTCTTGATGAGAGTAACAAAAAGAAAGAAGACATTCCCCTCTCCCTCAAGGTGTCCATCCTCAGTGATACCGCTAAGGGTCTTGTCTACCTTCATAACCACAAACCACAGATCATTCATCGAGACCTGACAACTCGTAACATCCTCCTAACCCTCGCCATGCAAGCTAAGATCACCGATCTTGGAAATGCTCTTATCATCGACTCCGACACGGTAGCTATGACGATGACTCAAACGCCGGGAACAGCAGTTTACATGCCACCCGAGGCAGTTCATACACGAGCAAGATATGATTCCACGATTGATATGTTCTCATACGGTCATCTAGCCCTCTACACTATCATTCAGGAGTTTCCCAGGGATCTTCTACCAGCTACCTACATGGAGGAAAGCAAGAGGCAGCTCTGTGCCAGAAGTGAGATTGAACGACGAGAGAAATACATCAGCATCCTACATCAAAAGATAGGCAAGCGTCATCTACTGACCCACATTATCGAGAGGTGTCTTGATAATATGACTGACGAGAGACCCAGTGCTCTACAGGTGCTCGAAAATCTCGAAGAAATGTCAAAAACTGTCAAAAATTCACAGCATGATTTTTATCACGACTACCAGCACATGAGTAAGCTCAATTTGATCAAGATGCTTGATGGTACCAGTACGCACAAAAGTCGAGCTGAATCTGTCGCATCCCCATCACCATACATGAGCGTAGGTCCCGAGGGGAAAATAGCTCACGAGTACTTGCAGCTGGTTGGTGAAAACTCCCCACCAAATACCACCACTAATTTCATGCCAGATCAATCTGCGGAGAAGATCAAGGTACAGTAAGTAATTAGCTAATCTATGAGCAATTTTCTGACCCATTAGAGTACTCGGAATAGTTTAGATAGCATTTTACCCTCCCAACACATACACAAGTCAGGAACGTTAGTTATCCTTTTCAGTACATTTTTGGGGACACATGATATGAGCTAGGCTATCACCATTGTTGATTACAGCAGGGATAGTTCTGTAAAATTCAGCAGTGTCACCAGCTGGGGATGTAAGTGTTTTCAATTCATACACCAGTGTACCCACACTTTGCATGTGTAACTTACTTGTTTATCTAAGCCTATCAAGGTGTTGATCCACATAATAGCGATTTAGTAGAGCTTTCAATTTGTCATATAAGATCATCGGATAAAAATTTGATATCAAGAAAACTGAAAGTTGATCAACAACTAGTACGACTTGAGTTGTTCTCCAACCTATTCTACATGGATTAATACACACATTGTCAAGATGTTATTATACTTGATATGGGCGGGAAATATAATATACAGACAGTGGTGTCTGTATAATAATCATAGATATTATATTAACCAGGTGCAAGCAATCGAAGATGATTGCACAGGACCGGTGGATGCATGCATGACATTAGAGAAAGTTTACTATAATATAGTATAGTACTATTGATAGCACGACAAGAAACTATTCCATGTAGATAGTCTATGTACATTTACTGGCATACTAGCTTGTTAAACGTTACTGGTTGTGATCGAAATAACCCATGCAAACTAGATTGGTGTGCCTGGTAAGCTGACGTTGTCCAAGGGAGGAGGAACGGGCTCTCTTCGCAGATCACGGAGTCTAAGAGGGAGGGGAACGGTGAACAAGAAAGAGTACACTTTCAAGATTTCAACCACACCTGACTCAATAGCCAGCTTAGTGTACTATGAAGAGGTCAGTATCTCATTGCACATGATCTTTCCAAATTTAAGTATACACTCTATAATATCAATAGAAAGCGAAAGGGGAGGTAAAACTGAGCAATATTGTTGATGTTAGTGCTAGCTCTCAAGACAAAAGTAAATGTGACAACTCTTTTGAAATCACTACCAAGGGAAAAGAGGGAAAGTTGAAACTGACTGCTTCATCAAAGGTATGTATAACCATAGCCTATTTGGCGAAGTAATGGTTTATAATAACTAAGGAATTGCCTTTTAAAACAAACTTTCAGGATGAGCGCGACAGCTGGGTGAAGGCCCTTACGCAGCTCATTTCTCCCGACATTGCTAGTATGCAGCATCCACACCAGCAGCTGATGAAGTCACCACATGTACACATACAACAGCAAGGCAACCAATCAGTGTCACCCAATCGTGGTGAAGGAACAGATTTCCCCAAGATGCAGAATAACAGAGCATATGGCTATCTCCCTCCACAACCAACCACTGCTGTAGCTACGGCTTTTGCCTCAGACAAAACAAAGATACCAGCGCTACCACCAGCCGTAACAGTTCCTGACTCATCCTATTATGTGATAGAAAAGGCTTTTGTATCTGACGATCCTGAACCATGCACTAAAGAAGCAGATCATTATAGGGATGAGCCTAAACCAAGACCATTGTCACAAGAGTCCGATCCCGGGTATGATTACATTCAGGACACTGTGCCTGAACCTCCACCAGAGCCTGCATCAACCTATTCTAATACCGGCACCCTGACAAAAAATAGCAGCAGAGTTGCAGTATCTACGAAGCTGAATCCAGAACTGTCGTCAATGGATAGATTGAGGGAGGAAGAATACACACTAATGCAATCAGTTGGTTTCCTCCAGCCGATATCCTCCAGATCATCTGACCCCACCCTCCCTTCCCCAGAGAGCCCCATGGGTGTATCAAAGACATTGAACAGGCTTTCTCGCTTCAACTCCGACCAGATGGAACACCTCATCGATATGCTTAGGAGGACAGTTGCTACCCAGCCTCAGAATGGAAATGGCCCCATTCCAGAGCAGACAGCTGCTGTAAGAGCTGTGACAACACCTCCCCCACGCCCACCAAAACCTGATCCAGCAATATCTAAAGCATCATCAGGATCAGCTGCTTCTCTTACAAATTTCCGACAGCGGCCATCACAGCTGAGTCTCTCCACAGACAGTATGAATGGGGATAGTAGCATGCACGGTAGCCGAGAGCATTCAGTGTACGTTAACACAGTCCAATTAGCCAGTGAGAAAGAGAATGGAAAAGGTATCAAAGGAGAGGATGAAAGAGAAGAGATGTCTGTTCCAACTCTGGTTGTAGAATCGACTGATCATGAAGAATCAGCTCCTCCTATGCAGCGTAGGAAGTCAGCGGGACTACTGAACACTGCTGAGACAGCAAATGCCATCAAATTTAAGCTGGGTGAGGCAATGTTGTGATTATTGATGATGGCCTTAATTGAAAGGAATTCCCCGTAGTTTAGCTTAGTCTAGGCAGAATTATCCTCCCACAGTCTCTGGTGTCTATGTGACCTTTGCATGCACGTGGTTTCTCTTTCAGCCAGACTACTCAGTGAAACAGATGGGACATCAAAATCTTCACTGTAAGTATTAGCTATGTTTTGGCTAAAAGAAAAACATAACTCTGCAAATTTTCCAGATTGGTCACAGGAGACAGTCCTGAAGCATATGAAGAAAGACCAGATTGGGCAAAAGCAAGTTAGTATAATATAACATGCTAAACATAGACAAAACTATTACGATACACTTTTTGTTGCATTGATGTATGTACATGTAGATAAAATTATTATTTTTATCATACTTGTAGGTACCGGAACTACTCCAGTTCATAGTCCACTGCCAAAGGATGATCCCCTCTCTCTTCTAAGAAAGCAGGCTTTGTTTATGCAGCGATCAGCACTGAAGGATCTTCAGGAAATTGGTGAAGGTAGGTGGCTCTTAGTCTCAAATACTGTGGGCCTCTTATTTCTGAATCACTGGGTGCATTGCTTTGTCAATACAAGTAGATTTCATTTCATCTGTGTGTGTGCATGTCGGTTCATCTGCACCCATGCCAATCCATACGCCTGTAGTGCACCATAGGCGCCCTTTGCATGCACATAGTTTGTTGTTTGCCTAGACTGTTAAGATATTATCACAATGTGTACCTATTAATTTACTAGACTGTCACAGACTATAACAAGTATTCCAGTAGACTGTCTACATGAAATAGTACCTATAGTAATACTCTACTAATACTCTTTACAGTAACCTTCGTTTGGTTGCTAAGAAACGTAGAGGTTCCACTGGCTACATGCATGTGCCATGCATGTAAAGATTGCATAATACTGTATCATAGGCGCAAAGGTGTGTGTGCATGCGTGTATCTTAATCCCCTGGTTCTTCCCCTGATAGTATCACAATTAAATTATTTTCCCAATATTATGCTCTTGTGGTAACAGAGAGCAGGGCTCCTCTTAAGTTGTAAACAACTGACATGAGCAAATATTAATTAAAATTTTAACAGCACTTGACAGTGTACATAAGGTACAATGATAACATTATTGTAGCTCCTTAATCACCTAACTGGTACCATAGGGTGACTATTTTTGCGGGCACCAACATTTGATATTTCTGCAGATTGGTCCAAAAATGCAAAATTTTGTATATACCCGCTAACATTAGCTGTATGCACTACAGAGCAGTAGAATTTGTCAACAGTCAACCCTGTACCATTTTCACATACAATCACAAAATTTAGTACTCGTAAATTGTATTTTAAGTCCATAATTATCACATACCTGCAAACAATTGTCACCCTAAGGTAGCTACATTACACTGTATACAGGTCAGTTTGGTAAGGTGTACAAGGCCTCGCTGATTCGGGCCAGGTCCGAGGACATGACAGTTGCGGTGAAGACCATCAAAAAGTACAAATCAGAGCAAGAGACTAGTGACTTAATTCCTCCACGAGATGGGGGTGATGATGGACCTGATGCACCCCAATATCATCCACCTCTACGGCATTGTGCAACAAGGTCAGTGAGCATTAGTTTTATGATTCATGTGTCCTCCTGCAGCTAAGATATATTGAGGGGTGTGATTTTGATAGGGCCTGCAACCACATTAATTAATTATAAACTTCTTAACCCTGCCCCATTCCCACATCAAAGACGAATATAATATTATACCAAATTAAGTTTATATTGGGCCAATATCCCCTTAAGAATACTGCTATGAGAACAATATTGGTCTGTGGTTGTTTGGAATCATGCCACCAACTCTTATCATCACAATAAAAATGGTTCATACTGTATAGCTAAACAAAGACAGCAGCTGTGAATCGTAGAGTTTGCTTCATGTACAGCATTTTGTATATTTTCCTTCAGAATCCCCATGGCTTGTGTTGCAGTATCTACCAAATGGAGACTTGAAGAATTACTTGATTGTGAGTGTACAGTAAAAATCACACTTGTTAGCAGCTGGTTTCACTGCTATTGTTTCTGTTTCAAAGAGAAACGAGCGTAGTGTGGATCAGCTCATCAAGTACATGATTGATGTTGCCATGGGGATGCATTACATCATGGAAAGAGGCTTAGTTCACAGGGTGAGTTGTATACAAAACAGATCCACTCTGGTAAACAATTGCTAAATTTTTTGAGCCGGCCATCTGACATAGCATGGAAGAGGGTAACTTAGCTACATCTCTTGGTGATCCGTGAGTAAGTTTTAATTAGTAATCAGCATACCGGCATGACCATTCATGGGATATGAAAGGTAAAAAGTCAAAACTGCATGGCATTGTGCACATAAAAATTTTGTGTAGGACTTGGCTGCTCGCAATGTGATGGTTGATGACCGTGAGACGTGTAAAGTAGCTGATTTCGGTCTTCTGCGTGAGATCCCCAAGGACAATACCATCTACCAGGCCACGACTGAGCTGCCCTGGCCAATACGATGGATGGCTCCTGAGAGCTTGGACAACAGAGAGTTCTCTCCAGCCACTGACGTGTGGAGCTTTGGCGTGCTGCTCTGGGAGATGTACAACCCAAACCAGCTGCCTTACTCTGAGCTCAATAGTCGTTGTGTGTATATACAGGCTTTCTGTATAATAATATCATTATTGTTATTATGCCAATTTATGGCCTTGTATGCATACAGATAATTTGAAAACATGTTCCATATCGTGCCAGCCTACATTTCAAAAAGTCCGCCATACCGTTCTCAGACGCATGCGCATTAAACAAGTCACGAGTGCTGATACCGGTAGCTAGTTGGGGACATCTATGTAAGGACTGACCTCGTAAGTTAAAATAACTGAAATAGTATAGTGAATATTGTCTGTTTACCAGTTTATAGTGCGTGTCTTCGATCGAGTAACTATTAGCTAAATACGTCGAACGATTCAAATCGCTGTTTAGTACAGTACTAAGCTATTTGAAAAGTGACCCCCCTCCCTTAAATTTCAGTCCCCTTTCCGCTGCTTCTAGTCAAGTCATGCTTGGGGGAGCTAGTTAGTGAGGTCGCACCAACTATGATAAATTATTATTGTGAAGTGTATATTTCGGGGCGAGCCTGCATGAGCGATCCCCGAATACATGAGAGACAAGAAGTATGAGGAAGCGGTTTTATATTGTGTATAATAATATTGTAATAATATTATGTATATATATTATTATAACTAGTGGTGATGAAAATCATCTGTGCGGGGCGAGCCTTCGCAAAAGTCACAAGATTTCTCACAGGCATGCATGCGCACATTGGGCTGGTAAGCTTACCCCAATAGCTAGGCCTGAGAAGCTACCATGAAAGTGGAAGTATCACAGATTGCTAGTGTAATAGCTATAATCCAATAATGTTGATCACCTATGCTACATTTAGTAGTCTACATGACATGATCATGAGTCCAAGTACCTGTAGCCAGGCCCTGAGAGGATAAGCCTCCATGCAGTCATCTTCATGCTCAGGAAAGTGGAGTCTACCATAATTTGATGTTAATCGTGGACCTGAGCCTTGCCAGAGTGGTACAGCACTCACCTTTCCAGTTGTGCCTTGCCTACACGCGAATTGTCTCTCAGATCGATGGTGCAGTGCAGGCGTATGCGCACGCGCATGCATGACGACCATTACCTTACGCGTTCAAAATTTAACTCTCTCCTCACTGAAATGATCACCCCACAAACATATATATATAATATTATATACATATAAAACCGCTTCCTGTACCTCGTGTATTCGGGGCTCGCTCAGGCTCGCCCCGAATTATTATATATATACGGTATATAATATCATAGGGGAGGGGAATATATAATCTATGATAATATCTTGTATTGTATGTTTGTGGTTTGTGGGGTGATCATTCCGTGAGGAGAGAGTTAAATTTTGAACGCGTAAGGTAATGGTCGTCATGCGCAAACGCCCGCACTTGCACTATAATTCTGAGCGAAGCGAGGTTCCCACTCGGGTCCTGGTGACACTTGCATGGTTTCCCGAATTTCGAAAATCTCGCTCTCGGCCTCTAGAGCATCACAGGCCGGCCTTTGCAGTTTATCAACTGTTGATCAGATTGCTAACCTGCTACGGAGTGTCACAAAGCCGTGCAATGCTTCGTCTTGCCTAAGTGTATGGGCCATTTGAAAAATTGTGCGCCTCCCTTAAAGCTCGCACTCCACTGTCACAGTTGTGACCCCAACTTCATTACTACTCACAGATTGCCTGACAATCGGCCCACTCTTTGAACATGTCAAACTGACAACCTAGCTAAAAATTGGACTTACTGTGTGGGCGTAATGTTGCGTCCGTGGACTTTTTTGCACATATCCTGTAGTCCCTTTGCCAGCTCCTTCACAAACATAGGAGGTGTCTAAAGCCGGTACCTATCCAATACTAAACTTTCAGACTCCTAGTCTTAACTAGCGCCTCGCCAGAGACGGTCAAATACATCTACAGAACGCAAGGATTTTAGCACCGTCTGCCTCGTATTGAGGTAACCTTGCCCCTCCCTAGCTAGAGCCTCGTGCCTTGGCACGTGCCAAGCACGAGGCTAGCCCCACCCAGCGCTCGTCCTACTTGCCTTGGGGCGGTAAGCTCACCGCATCCTAACCGGTAACCATGTACCAATTATTAATTGGCTTGTGCGCGCGCTAGCCCCGCGCTGAGCGAGGAAATTCCTGCACTCACGTGTGTCCCTAGTATATGTATACGTGATCTGAGCATGAGAGACAACTCGGGCCTGGTAGTGTAGGCAAAGGCATAAAATTGGGAGAGTATGAATTCAGTGGAGTGGAGTGGACTGGAATGGACTACTGGACCGGATTACTGGACTGGAGTGGAGCACTGGACCGAAAATTGCTCTCATAGACAGGACTAAAATTTCTCGGCTATCATCATAGTTAAGAATTTTACTGCTAGTTTACTGTATTTAGTATCCCTTTCTCCCATTAGTAATACTCTTGTTTAATTAGCTCAGGTGCCAGTCACAGCCTGGGGACAATGTAGATCCCTGAATACAAATTATTGGGGGGGGGGGGGCGAATTTCAAATTTGGGCGTACTTTATGGGGTCAAAGGTCAATATATGCCAATTTTAACCCTGTACCAACAACATTTTGAACTTAGCGAATCTGAAGTGGAGGTACAGGTGGGGGCCATAACAATCTCAATGGCACGGTGTTATAAAAGATCAATAGGTGAATCAATATCATCGCTGGATCACCGATGGCTAATTTTATCATGATTTGTTTGTCGTATCTACGTAGCTATATTATATATGGCTACTCTTCAAGTATTAAATAATTTAATAATTATTATCTCTCTTGGTAGGTCCATTTAATCGTCATCGCCAGTGTCATCCATAGTATGATATTATCCTTTAGACTGTGATAATTGTAGGGTGAGTTTAAACTGCTATTATTAAATTTAGATCGTACTAAATCTAGTCTCGCACGCCAGCCCCTCCTACTCAAGAAGAGAGAAAGGATCTAATAACGTACCATCCGCCTGTCCCCAGGTCGACTATATGAACTACCAATGAAATGGCAGTATGTAGTCACATGACCATCTATAACAAATTAGCTGCTTACTTGTACATGCAAAACTCTTTCTGAAATTAATTTCCGTTAGAACACTTCATTGTGGATGATCATTTGCTGCAATGGCTTGTCCACGCGCGAGACAGAAGCGGACATTTTACCACTGTTAAAGCGCAAAATAAAATGCACAACAAGGGAGTATGTACGCACAAAGCTGTTTGCGGTTTGTGACATCACGTTTGATGATGTCATGTGCATTCCATGGGGCAAGCGGATTGTACGTTATTTACCAGATACTTTCTCTCTTGAGTAGGAGGGACTGGCCCACGAGACGATACTACTGTGTCCACCAGACCTGGTACCACATTCATGCATCAATATGTTGCTCAAATGAGCACCCGTCCATTCTAGAGTCCACCTCATGGTGTGGAGGGTAGGTGGATTTTGGCTGGGTACAGTGAGAATAACTTACCGTATAGCGGGAAACTTTCGAGGGAGAAAACTTTCACGAATTTCGGCCATCCGCGAAAGTTTTCTCCACGAAATTCTAGGCATGCCACATCCATTATCCGATCAGTTTTTGCATTCTGCGAAATGCTCCTTTCCTACCGATCCGCGAAAGTTTTCTCCCTCGAAAATTTCCCGCTATACGGTAAACAATGTCATTTGCTTGTATTAACATTTGTATTGACTCAAAATGTGCAATACATTGCGTGCAAGTCAGTAATTTAGTTGTGATACAATACCACACCATATTATTTGTATGGCAATAATAATAATCATTGTGTTACCCATCTTAACATTATCCAGGAGATGAGAAGTTACAGCAACGGAGAAAAGCTTATGAGTGTCATTCTGTCTGTGTTTACGTGTCAGTTTAAATTGTGCTGTTAATTTTATTTTCTATCTATAATGAGAACTTGAGTAATAATTATCATGTATACGTAGCTATCTGCTAATATTACTGTATATGACCAAGAGTAGCTATATAGCTGTTCAGTGGATGGGACCTAGCTATCGCTGTGACTCAAGAGTGGTAGTACTGAGCTACTACAAAATTGCTGAGTTTTATTTTACTCAAACTGAAGTAAAATGCATTCTGCACTGTAGATGATTTACAGCAATTTGATAATTCTAAGTCTGCTCTGCGTTGTGACCGTTTGGCAGCCAAGTTCAAAATCGCGTAGGTACCTCCACTTCAGACTCGCCAAGTTCAAAATGTCGTTGGTACAGGGTTAAAATTGGCACATATTGACCTTTGACCCCATAAAGTACGCCCAAATTTGAAATTCGCGGGGGGGGGGGGTTGGGTATACATGTACTATGACTCTATCAGATTACCTAAGCATGAAGATTGCTGTGAATTCAGCTAGCATAATGTCAGTTCCGTGATAAGTCACAAGCTAGACATGCAGTCTGAGCTATTACCGGTTTCAATAAGGCTGTGTCTACCGTACCGGCACCGGTACTGATAATTTAGCGCTTCGAGTACCGGCATAATAGCCCGCCAAAAAACTTAGAAAATTTTCGAAAGTGGAAGAAAAAAAAAAATCCAAAGATCCAAGCGGGATTCGAACCCACGACCACCGCTCCACCAGTCCCAGCCCTAGCCCACTGTACCAACCCGGCTCGCCGCTGCTGGATACCGTTTTTTGCCACCTTTATACACCTTGTCACTATAATACTAACCCTTGGTCAACAACCATACCCTAAAACCAAACCCCCCTCGTCTCCTACCGATTACCGAAACCCAACCACGCGCTACTAGCCTCACTAGCCGTCTAGCTCTCAGTATTTAATAGTGGCTATTAGTATAGCTATAGATCCCAGCCCCCTTCGGGGGCTGGGATCTATAGCTATATAATATAGTTGCCGGTACTCCAAGCACTAAATCTTGGGTACCGGTGCCGGTACGGTAGACACAGTGTTTCAATAAACTGCTCTGTTCGGGATGAAAGACATAGCTACAAGCATAGAGCATAAAATGATTATTAAATTTTAAACCAGATAAATTACAGAAGACCAGCAGAGAAAGCTGAGCAAATTATGATACTCATAGTGAACTGCGGTGCCGGGAGGGCTCTATTTACAGATGATGAGACTGAGCAGTGACACCGAGTCACGGAAGATCACATACCATTTAGCTATATGGCCCTGATTTGGCATTTGGCAAAACCTAAATACGATATTAGACATACAAATTAGTTCTTTGCTGGAGACAGTTTGCTGTGCATAGGCATGCAGACAGTTCCGGCATACAGTATTTAATACTGGGTTGCAATAACTTGTATCAAGTTAAAACTCCCAGCAGCGGCAATGATCGAGTTCCAGAATCCACGAAGAGATGCAGCACTGGAGTTAAAATACATAGGGTAATCATCTCACCAGACCTCCTCCGCACATACCAGTACAGTGGTGTAAGAAGATGTTTTTGAACAGGGGGGCTATAAATAAAATTGCGTGCAAAGAGCACAAAATTTTTTTGGATCACACGATATACCTTCAAACCATTCCCATTATAATTGTGCTAATTCAGCTGTAAAGTAGATTTTACATCATAAATCTGAAGAAATCAAGGCCTAGTAGAATAAATATCTTCCTAGATTTAGGCCCCCTTGGCTGACAAGATGGAGGGGCTACAGCCCCCCAGCCCCCCTGCTTCTTACGCCAGTGCAGTATGCTCCAAGTTTCGCTGCTTGGCCTAGCTACCAGAGACAGTCAACTTCAACCCCACCCACCCACGCCCCCTCCTATTATTTGCGCATGCGCAATTCAGTCCAGTGTTCCAGTAGTCCAGTCCAGTATTCCAGTAGTCCAGTCCAGAGTCCATTCCAGTCTCCACTCCAGTCCATGGAGTTCATACTCCCTAAAATTGGAAAGGTGAGTGCTGTACTATAGCAAGGCTGAGGTCCACGATTAGCATCACTCACTGGTAGACTCCACTTCCCTGAGCATGAATGTGACTAGCCTCGTACCCAGGCCCTTTGAGGAGGCTTAATTAATCCCCTCAGGGCCAAGCTACAGGTACTCGGACTCATGATGGTCATGGCATGTAAACTACTAAATATAGTATAGGTGATCAACATTTAATATAATTTGGACTATATACTAGCAGTCTAGGATAACATTCATTGTCGTGGTAGCTTCTCAGGTCTAGCTATTGGGGTACCAACCCCATGTTCATGCCTGTTTGCTTTCAAAGAAATCTTGATGCCTTTTGCAAAGGCTCGCCCCACACAGATGATTTTCATCACCACTAGTAAAAACATAGCTACGTAGCTACGTCATTTTAGTCTGGCTGGGTGCCTGGCCCTTCACTTTATACGTCTATTTTAATAATTTCTACGGTATTAAAAGGCGGCACATGGGTTTAAAATAGTAAGTATATAGAAATTTATCCTTAGTGTTCTATATCATTTTAGTTACAAACTTTATTATAGTTTGTCATGCAGCTTCAGCTTGTCAGGCCAAGCTATTGTATATCTGGCATAGACAGTGGGCCCACTCACTGAGCCCACCATGGGAAGACAAAGGGGGGGCTCGAGCCCGCTGAGCCCTATGCTAGCTACGCCCCTGAATAATATGGGGTCGTGACTACGTCTATTTTTTTAAAACTATAGCGTTGCTTATTAAGACTAATACGTGACCTTCAGTGAATTACTGGTCAGATTATCTACCCTCGGAGATCCAGTGCCCACTTTTGCAAGGTACGTACAATCGTAGCTGCAGCTACTAAATAGCAATATCCTATTTAATTTTTTAATTAATATGCTGCTGAATGGATCATGATCAACTATATAAATACCATAAGGCCACTCCAATAATATTATGATTAATTGTTTCCCATTGACCCGCATCCCTTCCACAATTTCCAGATTTTATTCATTATGATGTATCAGTATACCCACTCTTATCTCGTTGTCTAACAGCAGCTTTGGCATGGGTCATCAATGTTGCTGGCTCTCTAATATGTATAGTGATAATGAAGATAATGAATCATTGAATGAACCGCCCGCCCGCATGCCCCAGGCTTTCTGATGAAAGGGGAACAGTGAATCATATTGGAGTGGCCTAATCACTGAGTCCAGGCATACATCAATGAACAATGCCACAATACAGCTGCCATTCTCAGATCTGTCGGGTCTAATTTATGAACCGTCAGGGAAAAGTATGGATTGCTAAAATAACGATATCGTAAAACCGGTCAAAAATCAGCAACTACAGTCGAGCCTCCGATAACGGACCCTCCGAGAAGCGGACAACCTCTCTACAGTGGACAAGTGCCGTGTTACCGATTGAATTTAGCATAGTTATAGTACATTAGCAACCTCCGAGAAGTGGACGCTTCTCGATTCCGGACAGCGGACAAGATCCAAGCTCCCAATGTGACTTTTCAATGCAAAACTGCCTCTAAATAGCGGACATCCGGAAACCACGCCCTTAAATTAGCGATGCCACGCCCACCTTTGCCGCAATCTAGGCGGTCGCGATATTGTGCCGCATGCGCGATAATAATATTAGCCTTGAATCCAGATAACGATTTGGAGTAGCCAGTACTTCAGAAACAAAAAAATTCAGTCTGTGCTATGTTGATACTGAAGACTAGTCTCGAAACCAGACCGCTCCCACCGCAGCGTTTAGTTCTTTCAGGATAAACACGCGTGTTTATCCTGAAAGAACTAAACGCTGCGGTGGGAGCGGTCTGATTTCGAGACTAACTGAAGACTGAACATACCAATCACTTGATTATCATCTCTACTGCTCTTATCATGCATTTACTAACTTGTTAAGGATAATACAATCAAAATGGGTTGAGAAATCATGAACCTCCGAGATAGGGACAACCTCCGAACAAAGGACAAGAGGCCCGTTCCCAAAGTGTCCTTTGTTCGGAGGCTCGACTGTATCATACTATAGTTAGCATAGTAATTAAATTTGGTTATTGGATTCCAAATCACCGTTACAAAGGTAATATTATTATTACTAGTAGATTCATGTTTGGTAATTTGGTACGATGATATGGCCGGCCGCCTGTAGCTATGTATATGACAATTTTAATTTGGCAGTCATAAGGGTATAACCACACTCAAGTTTAAATATTATTCTGGCTCTACTGTACCACTTGTATGGTAGCTATTGTAGGTGTGGTTGATGGGAGTGGCAACAAATATGATATGCATTACTTGTGGTCTGTGCTAAGCAATAAAGGGAGCCGATTTGGTGGCATATTGAACACACTTTGCTGACAGATTGCTCATTTTAGCTACCCCTTACACATGCACACGGGATATGCAATAATTATTATTATAGCCTGCAATTTATCAGTTTAATCCCAGACTCTGTCACCAGGCAGTTAATGGTTTGGTTTCAACAATTATAGTACAATGATTGACTCACGGCACATACACAAGTATGGTAGTAAGTCTATGAGGTATATGTATAGAGCATAATAAATGATCAAGGGCTTAAGGAGATGGATCTGTAAGCCCTTGAAATACTTTACTACAGCAGCTAGGCTATGGCCAACAATCGTATTATTATCATGTAACAATTATTAATTGTCTCATTAAGGTTATCAGTGATCATATACAATACTCACATGATATTGCTATAAAAACAGTGATTACTAGCTATATGCATTGGTGTATCATGTGCAAATGGTCATGTGGTTAGCCTGCTCAGAATTATCAACATGACCACAAAGCACAATAGGGTAGGTCAGACAATGCATGTACAACGAATAATAGAATCTGATGTTATTTGATAATTCTACATTATACATTCTTATCTGCAAATATATTATTATAGAGAGGAAAAGATCCTAGCTACGTAATCCTGGACGTTTGATTGATATTATCTGCAAAATTTCTCTGTGCAAGAGCCTTTATAATAACTGCTTCTTTGACTCTTAATTGTGTTGACCTAACGCCGCTACTCACCATGGACTTTCAGAATCTAATAATTGTTAATGGCGACAGTCCTCTCCATGTTGCTGTAAGGCAAGGCCAGATAGAAGGTGTTAGAGAGATCTTGATCAAACAGCAGGTATACGTGAATATTCTAAACTCTAAACAAGAGACTCCATTGTACCTGGCTTGCTCCAAAAGTAATAGACTTGCTGTACTACTGTTAGTAGCATTTGGTGCTGATCCGTACATTAAAAATTCTAAAAATCAAAACGCTTATAATAGAAGTAGTTTTGATGTTCATCAATTGATGGACCATCTATTATACAGTCATGGTCTCAGACTATGGATAGATGGACCGGTACAGGCTGATAAAGAGAGCCCTCTTCATACTGCAGTAAGGTTGGGAAGACTAGATGATATTCAGAAAATAATAGAAGAGAAAACTGTTGATATCAATGATACAAATGCAAACCATGAAACTCCATTACATCTTGCCTGTGCACTTGGCCACAAACACATTACACAGACATTAGTATCTAATGGAGCCGACGTATACAAGAAAGACTATTTAAACAATGCTCCTATCCGACATATACAAGAAAGACTATTTAAACAATGCTCCTGTAGTGTTTGTTATTAATATTATTATTTGTAATTAGCTAAAGTAACACTTATGTAATTGTAATTGCATGTTTAATCTCTTAGGTATTATGTAACTTTGTCAAGTTGTACTGTGTGTGAGCTGTCTGGTAACAGTTCTAAGTGTATGTGAATCGTGTAAGTGTTGTATCTTCTAGAATGTTCTGTACTTCTCTGTTTTGGCTGATTGATTAATTGTGACCTTGTAATCACCACAGATACGAATCTTTCCATCGCGTTTGACAACAGGTACAATGGGTGCCGCCCAGTCAGAGAACTGCACAGGCTCGATGATACCCTGCTTTTGCAGTCTTTCCAGCTCTTCCTCCACTCCAGCTTGTAGAGCAAAGGGAACTGACCTCGCTTTGTAGAACTTCGGTGTAGCATTCGGATCTACGTGAATTTTTGCTGTCACCCCCTGCATAGTACCCAACTCCTCTCGAAACACATCGGGATAACGATCAAGGACATGTTGAAGGGTGTTGTCATTCTGCACAACGAAAATTTTCTTCCAATCCAGTTGCAGAGTGTCGAGCCAATTTCGTCCTAACAATGACGGTCCTTTACCTCGAGTAATGAACAAGGGCAAGGTAGCAGTTTGGCCATTATGTTCCACTCTTACATCAGCAACTCCCATAACCTCGATAGCTTGACCAGTGTAGGTACAAAGTTTAGCTTGGGAAGCTCTCAGAGTGGTACCCTTTTCTCGTAGTGGTTGGAACGTTTCCTCGCTGACTAGTGATACTGATGCTCCAGTGTCCAGCTCCATTTCCATTGATATTCCATCCAGTGTGACTGGTACAAGTATGGGCTTTGCTGAACCACTGCTAACTCGATACAATGCATACTCACGATCGCTCTCGTCTGACTGTGCCGAGCCTTCCTCGTCTATTCGGTTCGTTTGCTCTCGTGGCTTTGTCTTATTCTGAGCTTGCTTTTTGCGACAAACGGATGCAAGATGTCCTTTCTTCTTACAGAAATGGCATTCGTATTCTTTAAACTTGCACTTGGAGGTTTGATGCTTTCCTCCACACCGATAACATGCGCTGTCTCCTGATGGTTTCGATTGCGTATTTCGCTTGTTTGGGGATTTCGTTGATCTGCCTACATGGTGAACTGCAGGCTTCTCTTCCACCTCTAACGGAGGTTTTCCTTCAGTCTGGGCCTGTTGTAGCCGTTTCGAGTCTTTTGCTGCCGTCTCTGCAGCTAAGGCCTTGCTTAGTGCCTCGTCATACGTAAGTTTGCTTTCTTGCAGGAATCGCTGTTGAACACGCTTGTCGAAGATGCCGCAAACTAGGCGATCTCGCAGCATGTCGTTTAGAATCGATACTGGGTACTCACAGTACTCCGCTATCTTCCTCAGTGCTGCAACATATTCAGCTACTGTCTCTCCCTCTTTTTGCTTCCTCGTGTTGAATTCGTATCGCTTGATTATCGGGGAGGGTTTCGGGTTAAAGTGATTTCGTACACGTTCGACGATCTCCTCGAAGGTGAGGTCCTTCGGCGTGCCGGGAAGTGCGAGTGTCTTGATTAAACGATAAGTAGGGGCTCCGACTCCATTTAGGAGAATAGCTCGTCTTTTCGCCACATCCTCGAGTTCGTTGGCGATAAAGTAATTCTCCAGCCTTTCGGCGTACTCGATCCACTCCTCCTGGTTGCCATCGTACGGCGTAACAACACCATGAAGTCCAGTCACTGTGGGGACTGATACTGTTGGAACTACTGCTGCTGTAGCCCCAGAACTGGCAGACGTAGCCGAGGAATCGCCGGCAGTGCCATCCTCATGAGTGGGAGGTCCGCCACCATCCATACTAGTGAGTTTGCTTTAAATCCTCGTCGCCAATTTGTAGTGTACTTTCTAGTCTAGTAGTCTATAGCTAGCTAGATACTGTCACTGTATTGTGCCGTGCACGCGGCAATGCAAGCGCAATGAAATAGAACTTTTATTAGTAACTCAACTGCACTCATACAACCATAGATACAACCTACTAACTGACACAAAACAGCAGCTTAAATAGAAAACAGAGAAGTACAGAACATTCTAGAAGATACAACACTTACACGATTCACATACACTTAGAACTGTTACCAGACAGCTCACACACAGTACAACTTGACAAAGTTACATAATACCTAAGAGATTAAACATGCAATTACAATTACATAAGTGTTACTTTAGCTAATTACAAATAATAATATTAATAACAAACACTACAGCTCCTATCCATAGAGCAATGTCCCGAGGACACATAGACACTATAGATTACTTAATAACTGACTGTGCTTGTAATCCAAACATCAAAGGCTATCAAGGTAGAACACTGCTTCATTATGCATGTGGTATTGGAAACGCTAAAATGGTTACCACTCTCATTGAAAAGTACTGCTTCAGTCCAATGGCTACTGATGCAGTAAACCAGACCCCCCTCCACATTGCTGCCTCACATGGCCAGGAAGAGGTAGTACGTTTACTCATTACCCCGCGCGCATGCGCAAGGGGTAAAGCTTGTCCGTCTGTCGTCGTCGTCGTCGGCACGAAAATCGCCAAATCTCGAGTTCTAGGCGTCTGTGCGTGCTGTAAGCACAGCCAATCGGTAGATATCGGTGAAAAACTGGTTTGTATGTGCTTCGAATTTCTCAAAAAGGCTTACTAGTGCTACAAATCGTGCATTTTCTGTTCAGCATGCTTGTGGTTTATCGACCACACCCACTCTTTTAGCATAATAGTATGCGGATGCGACTGCGCATGCTCAAGCACGGTGTTGGAAAGGGTCGTCACGTCATGAAACAGCTACATGTATGCCTCAGAATGTTGCAATACTACTTACAGTGGCTACAGAGCGCGCGGGGTATGTGCTCTACAGAGCTCTAGTTACAAATTATAACTTGACTGAAGTGGTTGATTGTAGAAGTAACCATCAGCTTTCACCACTACACTTGGCTTGCTATTGTGGTCATGTTTCTGTTGTAAAAACACTACTGTTTGAGTTCAAGGCAGATATCAGTGGTAGACTGGATGCATTTGCTAGGTCAGTAAAGTGGGGCAATATAGAAATCATACAGCTAATGATCAACGAATTTGACCTACACCCCCTCTCAGCTGATGATAGTGGTAGCACTCCTCTCCACATGGCCTGCTTATGTGGTCACAAGGAGCTAGCAAGACTACTCATCACCAACTACAACAGTCCTGTTAATATTAAGAATGAAGGCAAGCAGACACCACTTCACTTAGCCTGTTCATCTGGTCACAGTAGTATCATTAGAATGCTTATCTCTGAATTCAAAGCTGATGTAACTCAGCGAGATCGCAATAATGATACAGCTGTCAGCAAAGCAGCAAAGGAAGGATATGTTGAAACTGTCCAAGCGCTAATCACTGAACTTGGTTGTAGCCCTAAGGTTACAGGATATGATGGCAGATCACTACGTATACTGCATGAGGCTTGTTGGAGTGGAAACATTAAGCTAGCTGAAATGCTAATCATAGACTTTAGCTTGGATGTATTGTCAGCTGATGACAGTGGTAACACTCCTCTACACATGGCCTGCTGGGGTGGTCATAAAGAGCTAGCAAGACTACTCATCACCAAATTCAACTGTCCTGTTGACATAATAAACAAGAACAATCACACATCACTCCACTATGCGTGTTTATTTGGCCATTCTCCTATCGTTAAAATGCTTGTATCTGAATTTAAAGGCAACCCAATGGCACGTGATCGCAATAACAATACACCAATTAATATAGCAGCCTTGAATGGATATGAAGATACTGTACAGGTACTCAAAAAATTAGGTTGTAGTCCACAGACTAAAGGATATAATGGTAGATCACTGTTGCATCAAGCTTGTGTCAAAGGACACACTAAGCTGGCAATGAGTTTAATCACTGATTTTCGCCTAGCTCCTCTCTCAGCTGATAATAGTGGTGACACTCCTCTCCACATAGCCTGTTGGGGTGGTCATGAGGAGCTAGCAAGACTACTCATCACCAAATACAACTGTCCTGTTAACGTAATGAACAAGAACAATCGCACACCACTTCAGATTAAAGGATTTGAAGGCAGATCACTATTGCATCAAGCTTTCACCAAAGGATATACTAACCTGGCAATGATTTTAATCACCAAGTTTGGCCTAGATCCTCTCTCAGCTGATAATAGTGGTAACACCCCTCTCATATGGCCTGCTTGGGTGGTCATGAGGAGCTAGCAAGACTACTTATCACCAAATACAACTGTCCTGTTGATGTAGTAAATAAGAACAATCGCACACCACTTCACAATGCATGTTCGATTGGCCATTCTCCTATCATTAAAATGCTTGCATCTGAATTCAAAGCCAACCTAATGGCACGTGATAACGAAAATGATACACCAATTAATATAGTAGCCCTGAATGGGCATGAAGATGCTTTACAGATGCTTATCACAAAATTGGGTTGTAGTCCACAGATTAAAGGGTTTGATGGTAGATCACTATTGCATCAAGCTTGTTTAAAAGGACACACTAAGCTGGTAACGATTTTAATCACTAATTTTGGCCTAGAATCCCTCTCAGTTGATGACAGTGGTAACACTCCTCTCCACATGGCCTGCTGGGGTGGTCATGAGGAGCTAGCAAGACTACTCATCACAAAATACAACTGTCACGTTAATGTTAAGAATGAAGAAGAGCAGACTCCATTTCACATGGCATGCTCTCATGGTCATCTTTACATTTCAAGAATGCTAGTTTCTGAATGCATATTAGAGGATGACAAAAGCTTCTGTAATGCTCTAGACAAAGATAACAATACCCCTCTTGATCTTTTAATCGAATGGGGTGATGCTAATGCTGTACATACCCTCTCTTCAGAGTATGGCCTCAAACCTAATGTCAGAGGTGCTGAGTCCAAACCACTCCTTCACCAACTAGCTGCTGGAGGATTTACCACAGTGCTACAGGAACTAATATCAAAGTTCAACTATGACCCAGCATGTACTGATGAAGATGGGAACACAATTCTTCACACTGCAGCTGAGCATGGGCATTATGAAGTAGCGGAGTTTTTAATTACTAATCACAGCAATCAATTTCCAATAGACTGTAAAAACTCTCAAGGACAGACTGCTCTTCACTGTGCTTGTATCCGTGGTCATACTAGAGTAGCTAAACTCCTTGTTACCAATAAGGCAGATATAACAGTCAGGGATGAAGATGGTGACACTCCACTTAAGAAGGCATTTATAACAAGACATGTACTTACTTTATTTGAGTTGTTTAATTCTAATTTCCATAGAATCAACCATAAACTTTTGCGACAAGTTTGTGAGAGTGGATATACTGACTTGATAGACATACTTCTTTCAGAATTCCACTTAAAACCTTCTTCTGTTTTGGATAATGAAGGAAATAAAGCAATTCATATAGCAGCTCATCATGGCCATGAACAAGTAATCACTCTGCTTGTTAAGAAGTATAAGTGCCCTATTGATAGCAGGAATGCCAATGGACAAACTCCACTCCACTTGCTTTGTTCTCAATCACCAACTGATAATCACATAAGAATGAGTGTATCAGAGTTTAAAGCTGATGTGACTATCACAGATAATAGTGGTGATCAACCAGTTCATGCAGCAGCACAAGCTGGTCATACTAGTACAGTGGTTAGTTTAATTTTAGACCATCGTGTCAATCCTATTTCCAGGGGCTTCAAAAAACGAAGTTTGCTACATGCACCATGCTCTTGCAAACGGTCACACCTCAACTGCCAAGACCCTGATAGATGACTTCCATCTATCTTTGCATTGTGTAGATGAAGATGGTAATACTCCTTTGCATCTTTCCTCTTCATCTGGACAACCAAAATCTGTAAGGTTTTTATTGTATGAATACCATGCCCCTGTCTATGTTCGGAACAAGGCAGGAAAGACTGCGTTTGATCTTGCAACAGAAGATTCCATAAAAAAAGTGATTACGGCATATATAAAATTTAATAGTGACCACAAAAGACTACAGCATGAATATGAGGAGCTTCGAGCTAAATCTTTGTGAAAGTATTCAGGTCAAAAGTTTATCACTAGAGTGTTTGTACTGGGAAATCCTGAATCAGGTAAGAGTACTCTAGTTGAATCATTGAAGCGAAAGGGAATAATTTCTTCCTTATTCACTGTAACTGAAGCTGATGTCCCACTTCATACAGCTGGGATAGTTCCATCAGTTCAAGAAAGTAGGGAGGCTGGACGGCTGTTGTATTATGATTTTGCTGGAGATAGAGAATACTATTCTTCACATGCAGCAATTCTTGAAATTATTTCTGATTTGACAGTTGGAAGCAATGTCTATTTTATTGTTGCTGATTTGAGGAAAGATAACACGATTATTCATAGTGAGATCGGTTACTGGTTATCATTTGTCACCTATCATGGTAAAGCTTTGGATAGCCAAAGCAGACTGAAAATTATTTTTATCTTAAGCCATTCAGACTATCTGAGTGTAGCTGACTGTGTTGGTAAAATTAAGAGTGTGAGACAATATTTGCTTGCCTATAAGAATCAGTATAATAAATATTTCAATATTATTGAAGTTGTATCCTGTAACTGCCGTTGGCCACGTTCAACAAGAAGCATTGAAAGTATTTTGCAGCAAATATCTAAGGATACTCCTCCTTGTAGCATTTCATATGAGGCATCCCTGCTTCATGGATTGCTAGAAAAAGACTTCAGTAATGCTGTTGCTTGCAAATTTCAAGATCTATTAAGCCATATCAAGGATACTGGTATATGCTTACCTACCATAGCTGATTTACTCTTTCCCATTGTGAAGGAACTTCATGACATTGGTTTATTGATGATGATTGGCCATGGACAGAATGGAGATAGGCTTGAAGATTGCCTCTTATTGCTAGATCCGTTATCATTAACGCATGAAGTGCATGAAGATCTTTTTTCAAATTTTGCTGTGACAATATTCAGCTCTTCAATTCGTCCTCAATATGCTAACATGGGAATCCTCCCAGAAAGCTACTTAGCTAAGCTACTTCCAGAGCACATCACTAAAGAATGTTTAGTTCAACTCCAGTACTGCCAAGAGTTTACCTGTGCTGATGTTGGACTTGGAGAGTCAAACAGTGCCTCTGAGAAAACCCTGCTCTATTTTCCTGCATTATGTAAGTTGGATAGTGAGCAAAGCAATTGGCCCACTGACCCACTACTTAATTTCAGCATTGGATGGTATGCCAAGTGCACAGGAAAATTCGATTATTTTCCACCTCTGATTCCAAGATTGAAGCCATGCCAAAGAGAAGGAGAATGAGGAAGAGGAGATGTAAGGCTAACACTAAACTTGTTCCAGCTATGTGTACTGATCAAATAGCCCCTTTAAATCTACCTAAGCCATCTTCTGAGGTCACTAAAGCAGCTGTTGCCACCCAAACTCTAATTAGAGCCCACCATAGCCCTGCTCAGTCTCAGTCCCTCAGCATTCAGCAGACACAGGGTAGTGATTTACAGAACAGAGAGAGTAAGGAGATTGTATGTGATGATGCCCAAGATCTCAAAGGGATTGACAGTGCTGAGGACAAGGAAAGTGACGATAAGACTGATGGTGATGATCAGAATGAGGCAGATCAAGACAGTGATGAGGACAAGGAAAGTGAAGATAAGACTGACAGTGATGATCAGAATGAGGCAGACCAAGCTGAGTGGACCCACGTTTCTAGAAGGAAAAGAAGAAAAGTGAACCTACCCTACCACAATGTTGGAAGCTGCGTTTCCCTGCTCATCTACGAGCTGGCTTGCACACACCCAGTGAATCTTCCTCAAGCGCTAGCTCAAGTGAAATGGAAAATGACCCTAATTCAACTCCCATAGCTGCGAGAACAAGATCAAAACTTAAGACTTAATAATAATTACTAATAGATAGCTAGTGAGGTTACATGCTAGCATTAGCCATTGAGGCTATTCATGTATACCGCATGTTCAATTGACATGGAATTGTTATAGTTAAACACTAAGTAGAAAAAATTAAACACTAAGTAGAAAAAAAAGCATATTTAAATAATTAAATAATCTAATTCATGGGGGGATTGGGAGCACTTGGGGGGATAATTTTTACATGAGCATGCAGAATGGGTCAAAACTAGAGATTTGACCGGACAGATTTTTGATTCACACCTTACAATTAAAGTTATGGCCCTTTGAAGTTTCCCCATATGTTTGTAAAGGAAGCCATGCCTTTGCAATGTTTTCCGCCCACGCGCTACGTGAGGGGCGGGGCCACGCGCGCACATTAACGTGACGACCATTACCCACTTTGATCAAATTTTATGTATAGGCTGCCTGCTTGCATTGTATGTCTCTACTATGCATCCAGCTCGATTATGTGGTGGTTTTTGGACAATTTTTTTTTTCTGCTTAGTGTTCTGGTCGCCTTGAAAGCATATTTAAATAATTAAATAATTAAATAATCTAATTCATGGGGGGATTGGGAGCACTTGGGGGGATAATTTTTACATGAGCACGCAGAATGGATCAAAACTAGAGATTTGACCGGACAGATTTTTGATTCACACCTTACAATTAAAGTTATGGCCCTTTGAAGTTTTCCCATATGTTTGTATAGGAAGCCATGCGTTTGCAATGTTTTCCGCCCACGCGCTACGTGAGGGGCGGGGCCACGCGCGCACATTAACGCGACGACCATTACCCACTTTGATCAAAATTGATGTATAGGCTGCCTGCTTGCATTGTATGGCTCTACTATGCATCCAGCTCAATTATGTGGCCGTTTTTGGACAATTTTTTTTTTCTGCTTAGTGTTCAGGTCGCCTTGAAAAAAAAAAAAAAAAAATTCTATTTTTGCACGTACTCCTGCTGAGACTAGCATTTGCTTTTGCCCTACCTATTGCAAATTGCAACATATCTGAATCTAATGAAATCTCAGCTCATAATCGTCGTTGTACCATATGGAAGAATGGAATCCGATGGCTCATGGAGGAAGGAGTGGAGTGCACTTTTGAAATGGTCAATGATAATAAAGGAATTGTTCTAATCACAAAATCAGAAGAAGGTTCAAAAGAATGGGCAAGTATATTGAGTGCAATTATCAATAAGATCATGCAAGCCAAAGCAGACTTTTGTAGCACTGTCTCACTCTACCATTTTCTGCTAAAATCGGATGATACGTCTTCTTTTATGAATGAAGATAAACTATTTTAGATAAGTGAAATTGAACGTGTTATCAAGGAAGGAAGGAAAAAAGTTGTCAGTGTCAGTGGACGAACATTTCTCGATTCATCACACTTCGATATATTCAGAAAATACACTTTTGGGGGTAAGTGATTATTACTATTTTGCACTTATCCTTGCATTTCTAAATAATTAATAGCTGTGTGGGAATGGGTTTTGGAATAGAGGTACTGTATAATAATATTATAGTTATTGTAATGCCTCCCAGGGTTCTATCAATACAGGGGAGGGGGCATCACTGATAATGAAGCTGTAGTGGTGAATATGGGAGGGGGATGTGCCCCAATATTAGCTAATTGCACAAAGTGTGAAAATTAAGACATTTTGAGACTCAACACTTAAAAAGTAATAGAATCAGTTATAATAGAAACACTGGTACGTAATTATAGGGTAGCAAAGTATGACATGGTTTTAAGATAATGTTTTGTCCTTGAAGGTCTATGTAATGTAGAAAAAATGAGCACTCCAAGTCATGGTTCTGAAGGAGAATATGATATGGCAACCCAGGTTCAGCCAACAGGATTCGAGTAAGTCAGCATGTGAGGCATAGTATACATATTCAGGTGACAACTGCACTAAAGAAATCAATAATATCATTGACCCTCTATAATTATGTTTTTATTATAATAAACCATAGGCTAAAGTTAGGTCAAGTTTTGGACTTTGAAAATGGTGGAGTCTCAACACACCTCGGCCAGATAGCTGACGCCATGCATGAGTGGGAGGGGCCCATCGCTGAGCAGCTAGGACTGACAAGAGCTGATGTTGCTGCCATCAAGACAAAACATCCTGGGGAGCTGAAATTACAAACGTGAGCCAACAATCATGACAAATAAAATTGTATCGATTCAGTGGACGCCCTCTATAGCAATCACCATTGGGGTATGAAGTTTTGGCCACTATGGAGGGGTGGGCTTGTCTCAGGTTTGTTTTTCCTGTGGCATACTATGATGCAAATAGGTGACCAAGGTGAGTGGCTGTTAATATAGACAGAGTGACCACTGATATGGGGTGTCCATTGAGAGGGATTCCACTATATGTACACGTACAGCAGTATAGGCAATAAATTGTAATTATTGTGCATGCATTACTGTAACAATGCATAATATTATTTTAACAATTTTCAGGAGAGAAGCATTGAAACAATGGAAACAAAAGAGTGGCCACAATGCCACCTACAGGAATCTGGTTGACGTATTTAAAGCTGCTGGTTATCAAGAATATGTGGAAACTATATACAAATTATTCCGTTAGTTGTGTGGTGTACTGTAGATGTTGGGATACACTTCACTTTAGGCCTATAATATTATTATAGTATGTATTATCAGATTTAAGGATGGTGATTCCTGTGTCTTGTAGTAGCTGTGTTAGAGCATTCGATTACCTTAGCCTATATAGTTATAGGTCATTCTTTAGCTTATTCAGATGTACAGCAATAATAATTCAATATCACAATAATTATTATAGATCATAGAATTTTATTCATTTTGTCTCTTTGATCAGCAGCTATAACTTTCCTAATAGTTATCCATTATATTTTTATATTATAGATTGCCCTCCTCTTCTACAATGTCATACAGTGCTGGTAAGATTAATTATTGTGTCCTTGTAAAGATGGAGGCTGGAGGGTACAGTGTACACTACAGTCGAGCCTCCGAACAAAGGACGCTTTGGGAACGGGCCTCTTGTCCTTTGTTCGGAGGTTGTCCTTATCTCGGAGGTTCATGATTTTTCAACCCATTTTGATTGTATTACTTTAGTAAATGCACTGAAATGCATGATAAACCAGTAGAGATGATAATCAAGTGGTTGGTATGTTCTGTTTTCAGTATCAACATAGCACAGGCTGAATTTTTTTGTTTCTGAAGTACTGGCTACTCCAAAACCGTTATCTGGATTCAAGGCTAATATTATTATCGCGCATGCAGCATAATATCGCGACCGCTAGATTGCGACAAAGGTGGGCGTGGCATCCCTAATTTAAGGGCGTGGTTTCCGGATGTCCGCTATTTAGAGGCAGTTTTGCATTGAAAAGTCACGTTGGGAGCTTGGATCTTGTCCGCTGTCCGGAATCGAGAAGCGTCCGCTTCTCGGAGGTTGCTAATATACTATAACTATGCTAAATACAATCGGTAACACGGCACTTGTCCGCTGTAGAGAGGTTGTCCGCTTCTCGGAGGGTCCGTTATCGGAGGCTCGACTGTACAACTAAAATTTTGTCTGAACCACAGAAGAGAAAGCATAGTAGCTAGTGGAATATGGTTGTAGTGCACTCTGGAGTATCACCATGTAGTTTCTATACCCACCATCCAAACCCTATATGGGCTCCAGCTAGTGACCTAGTCTACATTTCAAAAAGCCCGCCATACCATTCTCCTACGGTGGCCGAGAGGGGCCGCGCATTCTACTTTCATAACTTCCAAAAATGGCCGTTTCCTATCATGATTATTTCTGATTATGAGTATTTCTCATTACCGAAATTTCTCGATACGGGTTTTTCCTATCTAATAGTGGTAAATCATAAAAACGCTCAGCGCTGCGCTAGCAGGAAAGAATTGAAAGAGGCGGGGCTATTTGCGCGGATCGGGTTCGCTAGCCTCCTCTTGCGCCGATAGTCACTGTACATACGCACATTCTACTCTCAATTTTAAAAAAAATTCCAAACACGGTCATTTTCTATTGTAGTTATTGCCGATTATGAGCATTTCTCATTACCAAAAATGTGCTCAGCGCTGCGCCCAGCAAGAAGAGGCGGGGCTGTCTTGCAGATAGATTCGAGACGTGCGCAAACCTTCTCTTGCGCCGTCATAATTATTATTCTAGTATTCGGGCCGTATTAGCAAATCTTGCTTCAAGTAACACCGAGATTTCTTGTTTAATACATGTAGCACCAGTTTTGTTTTTCTATGGTGGCGGAGAAGGGCTGCGCATTCTACTTTCAAAACTTCCAGTAGAGGCCATTTCCCATCGTGGTTGTTTCCGATTATGAGTATTTCTCATTACTAAAATTTTTGACACGGATTTTTCTCATCATGCTATGAAACCGCTCAGCGGCTATCTCATACGCAGCAAGTTAACATGAACAATCGCCGCGCGTATACGCGATGGGTTCAAAGGTCATAGAAACTGCATGCGACCAATTAGGAAATAATTATTGATAGCACGAAATCAGCCTTACTGGAAGCGCCTTATGTAGTTATGGCTTGCGAATGAGACCCAGGCACAAGAAAGATCCATGGCGTAGCTACGTGGAGGATAGCCGTGCGTCTAAAACAAGAGAGCCCCGCCTCTTCTTGCTGGGCCCAGCGCCGAGGGCTTTCATGTCAGGATGAGAAAAACCTGTATCGAGAAATTTCAGTAATGAGAAATACTCATAATCGGAAATAACCATGGTAGGAAACGACCGTTTTTGGAAGTTATGAAAATAGAATGCGCGGCCCTTCTCGGCCACCGTAATTCTCAGACGCATGCGCATTAAGTAAGCTTGGGAACTAGTTGTGCACCTATCAAAGTCATGCCCCACCTACCCCCTACCGGGCACAGATAGGGGATTAGACAGGGGCTAGATCTATGGAGCGCCCCACAGTATGGGCATTAGATCGAGTAGTACAGACATATGTGGGTCAAAGGTCAACGTGCTTGTGAGCATGCGCGTACTGTATGTATTGCATTTCTGATGGTGTATAACAGAAGATCGAAAATAGGCATCGGAACAGGATGGCCATGCAACCAACACGCAAAAGCACTATGATAGCTTGGCGAAATCTAGTATTACCCCGGGGATTAGACCTCCGAAGATGCCCAGTGGGCAGGGAATTAGAACACAAAAATGGTCTAATCCCCTTCTATGCCCGGTAGGGGGGAGGTGGGGCATGACTGTGATAGGTGCATTAGTAAGGTAAACGTTGATTGTATTGTATAATACAGGCTGCATACAATTTTAGTGGATGATATTAAGAAAATACATGTAGTCTATTATATTCAATATGATATTATGTATAGTAGGTTTATTCTAGGCCACTCAATTCTGTTTCTCGGGCTGGCCTGGGTCATGAGTACGGTTGTCTTGTAAATACCGTATTTCTTCTAAAAATTCGGCCCTTCTAATTATTCGGCACCCTTTACCGAATGATTGAATATAGTCTCTAATTTTTCGGCAAAGGTCATCATGTGTGTATGCTGTAAACGGGAATGGAATGCGCACGCAGACAGGAATGATGAATATTAACTTCTAAAAATTCGGCGAAGCTAAAGCAATATTATTATTTTCATGCTGAATTTTTAGAAGAAATACGGTAGTCTAAGTCAATAATCGATTTTGTTTTTCTCGAAAAAATCTATTGTGCATGCTCAGAACATAAGGCCACACCAAATTGATTACCTGTTTCTCGGATCCGGCGGGTCCCTTTTTGTAGAATTCAGCAAAAAAATATAAATTAGTGGGTGTGGTCATTTTATGGGCGGTGCGCATGCGCTTTGTGGATTGTGCAATGCTCGTGGGCGTTAATTGGAATTCCTGGTATTCTCCTTGTGGTGAACTGAACTGATGGTGCAGAATGTATGGCTACCTTATCAGCCTGGCTAAGTGTATTGGTTAAGAGTGGCTGGAAATTGTTAAACCATGAACAATTGTCAAATGCCTGTGGGAAGATACATTTGGAGAAGTTGGATGTGACGGATGTCAGTGTTGAGAAGGTGAAAATAGCTTCAAATAATTGTGGTTAAAAAAATTTTAATGAGATTCATTAATTTTATTTATTTTTTTTTATTTCCGCCACCCGGGTCACTATTTCTGGCTGGTCTGTCCGAGAAACAGGTATTCAATTTGGTGTGGCCTAATTAAACCTGACCTCTGACCTCAACTTTTCTCCAAAAGTAGGGTCAGTTGGGCCCGTGAAACAGAATATTAAGGCCTTACAGTATTAATTAATAATAAATTAAATTATTATTAAAAGGTGCACATGGGTTTCGAAGACCACAAACAGCTTGCCACTTTTATGGGCCACATGTTTAGCAGTAGTTATTACCCCGCGTGCATGTGCAAGGGATAAAGTAATTGGTCGTGTCGCTGTTGGCGTATTGTTATTGTGAGCACAAAAATCGCCATATCATGAGATGTAGGCATCTATGCGACTCGTGAGCACAATGAATCAATTGAATTTGGTGAAAAACTGGCTTCAGCATGCTTCACATCAAGGGACACGTTTCAGGAATGTCACAAATAGTGCTTTTTTATTGGCCACCGTAGCCACGCCTATCGATCGACAATGCCCTCTCAATGCATACAGGCCATATGTTTTATTATGCTCATGCACATAACTAAGTACCGAGACTGAACTGGTAAAGATTATCGAAATGTTCTAGGTATTAAATTTAATACTCACAACACTATTTGGCTGCTTGCTATTCACAAACAGAAATGTGAAGCGCGATGGAACCAAATCAGAATGTAAGATACCTATTTTAATGTAGGGAGTAGCAGTTCTTATCTTCCTAGTCTAGATCAGGTGCAGAGAGAGAATCAGTGGTATTTTGGCTGACGTCACTGGAGATCCCTGCAACCAACCACTATTACCGTACACATGTTGCACATCTATAGATTGCGCAATGTACGCGTGGGGTATGTGCTCTACAGAGCTCTAGTTAATCATGTATACTGGTTATGTCATACTATCTCCAAAAACTCTAAATTGCTGAGTCATGCAATTATACTTGAAATGATTCAATTTTTATGAAATCAGGGATACACTGGAGTACTGGGAAGATCCAGTGCCACTGTCAAACTATTATCATAGCATGAGCCTGGCCATATTATTATTTGTCTCGTTAGAATCTGCTGATGTCAGAAATATCCCCTTATGCTGGAGTACTGGGAAGATCCAGTGCCACTGTCAAAATATTATCATAGCATGAGCCTGGCCATATTATTTTATCTCAAATTATCCCCTAGTTTATAAAATTAATACCTGAATAGTGGACTTGGATCAATACAATCCAATTTGTGTGCAGCAACACTATCAACACAAGAAAACTCTTCAAACAGATCGCTATAATACACTGGGGTTATCTGTTTGCTAGAGCTGATTATTATTCATAGCACTATGTTTCCAGGAAAGAATACTGGTATGAATCTGATGAGCTTATTTAATATTTTGCTAACTCAAACAATGACATACCAGAATGGTTTAGTGGAAAGTGGGGTGTTTGACTACTATTCAGACATACTCTGGTCTTGCTTATTACCACAATCATGACCATAATTTCACACTGATGCTATCACAGTACTCATTGTTTAGCCTGATGTGATGATGGCAACTTTCATAATCTATTGTGGTTTGGTGAGCACTGTGCACTTGGTATGTTAGTGATGTGCATTGACATTGACGTACAGTAGTACCTAGCTGAGGCTAGCTCATATTGTGCACATAATCATGCTAACTGTGTTGAATGTGCATAGCAATTATTGATTTTTTAATCATGTGCCACATGCACTGAACTTAACAGTCCCGTTGGGCTAATGCAGAAAAACGTCATGTTTCACACCTCATACTCAGCTGTTGTACAGCTTGTCCACTGCTGACTCTACAACACAAACTGGGATCACCCACGAGACTAAATTAATTAGTATTCGTGATTATTTCCAGCCAGATATACATAATATTATGGACCCTCCATATGTTGCAATATTGGCACTCAGACTACTGTTGTAATAATAATATTATTATAGATTATGTTAGTCCTGGCTATATAGCAAAGCTCTTCCAGCTTTGCCCAGATGAAGAGTTGATCACTAATCGTACACACATTATATTATTACAGTATATTTTTTATGGTCCTTTTGTATTCACCACATGAAGCTTACCATCCGGTAAGCACCATATTATTGAAATAAGGAGTGGGTATTAAGCTTTCCATCTAACATAATATTACCATTGTGCATAATAGGTAATCATATTTATCTGACCTTAAGGCCATCACTTATAATAAAATAGTTTCCCATCCCCCGCCCGCATGCTATTTTGGCACCCGCATCCTCACTTATTATTGGCAGTTTCATTGGCCACACCCCTTAATTCGAGGCAGGTTTGGGGGTGTGTCAGATTCTTGCATGCAAGATCATGCTCTAAGTTGCTGAGTTGTATGCTAGCTAATAGCAGCAGAATATTCAATTAATACAATAATAAAAAATATCCGCCCGCCTGCATGCCGGGTTGATGGCAAATCAGGGGACAAGAAACAGGTATATTATAAGTCATGGCCTAATTAGGGTCCATGCAAGACATTACCCCCAATTAAGGTTTGATTATGATAATATCACATACTACAGTGGAACCCCGCTTAAAGGACACCCCTCAACGGCAGACATCTGCGATATAACGGACAATTCTGAATATCCGGATTGTATTTCCATAGACTTTAATATCTTCAAACTCCCTCAGCAGTGGACACCCCGCTATTCTGTATAACAAACGCTTACTTTGGTCCCGTTCGAGTCTGCGCAATAGTCTATTAACAGACAGTTAGCCACATCCACCATTAAAATCGGTCAGTTTCAGCAACCAGTAGCTACAGTAAACTTTAAAGCCTAAATACCCGTATAGCGGGAAATTTTCGAGGGAGAAAACTTTCACGGATCGGTAGGAAAGGAGCATTTTACAGAGAAAACTTTCGCGGAATGTTAAACTGGTCGCATAATGGGTGTGGCATGCCTAGAATTTCGTGGAGAAAACTTTCATGGATGGCTGAAAAATCGCGAAATTTGTGAAAGTTTTCTCCCTTAAAAGTTTCCCGCTATATGGTACATCTCAAATTCTTGCTTAGGAGCTGTTAGTTGACAGATCTCTCATCAATACGGTCTTTTTCGTCGTCCGCAGTAGTGCTTATCATAGCTGGCCACGATTATAGGAGGGACATGGTCAACCACTAACCCCTGATCTACGTAATGACACCTCACTACAGTGGACAAAATCGTTGGTCCCAATGGTGTCCACTTTAGAGGGGTTCCACTGTATTGCTGTAAAAAGTGATCATTACGTGCATTATTATGATGTGCAAAATTAATGGTCATGTGATCAGCCTGCTCATAATTATCGATATCATGACCTATAGGGTGGGTCAGTCGAGTAATTTATGATATTAAGGTATGCCAACTAATTTCAAACATGGATTCTGTTTACCTGTATACACATACATTCTTATCTGAATAGAGAGAGATAAACTCGGATCCTAGCTAACCCTGGTCATGTTTGCTATAGTATTCATTCAACGTTAACTTCTTTGTGCAAGATCTTGTAATAACTAAGTGCTTCTTTGACCCTCAATTGTGTTAATATAAACTCGCTACTCACCATGGACTTTCAGAGTCCAATACCTTTTAATGGTGACAGTCCTCTCCATGTTGCTGTGAGGCAAGGCCAGATAGAAGATGTTAGAGAGATCTTGATCCAACAACAGGTAGACGTGAATATTCTAAACTCTAAACATGAGACTCCATTACACCTGGCTTGCTCCAAAAGGGATAGTCCTATTGTACAACTATTAGTAGCATTTGGTGCTGATCCATTCATTAAAGATTCAAATAATGGAAACACTTACTGTGGATTTGATGTTGGTCAATTGATGAATAAATTATTGTACTGTCATGGTCTCAGACTGTGGCTAGATGGACCAGTACAGGCTGATAAAGAGAGTCCTCTTCATGCTGCAGTAAGGTTGGGAAGACTAGATGATATTCAGAGAATATTGGAGGGGAAAGTCATTGATATCAATGATACAAATGCCAACCATGAAACTCCATTACATCTTGCCTGTGCACTTGGCCACAAACACATTGTACACACATTAATATCTAATGGAGCTGATATGTACAAGAAAGACAATCTTAATAATGCTCCTATCCATAGAGCAGTGTCGAAAAGACATGTAGACATTATGGATTATTTGATAACTGACTGTGCATGTAATCCAAATATCAAGGTAGAACACTGCTTCATTTTGTATGTGGTACTGGAAATTCTAAAATGGTTTCCACTCTCATTGAAAAGTATGGCATCAGTCCAATGGCTACTGATGCAGTAAACCAGATCCCCCTCCACATTGCTGCCTCTCATGGCCAGGAAGAGGTAGTGCATTTACTCATTAGAAATTATAACTTGACTGTTGATTGTAGAAGCAATGGCAAGCTTACGCCACTACACTTGGCTTGCTATTGTGGTCATATGTCTATTGTAAAGATGCTACTGCTTGAGTACAAGGCAGACCTGAATGCACATGATGAATCTGGAGACACACCATTTGAAAAAGTAGTGCTGGGCGGTAACTCAGTCTTGTTACAGCTAATGATTACAAACTTTGACCAAGACCCACTCTCACATAATGACTGTGGTGACACTCCTCTCCATATGGCCTGCTTGGGTGGTCATGAGGAGCTAGCAAGACTACTCATCACCAAATACAACTGTCCTATTGATGTAGTAAACAAGAAAAACCACACACCGCTCCACAATGCATGTTTGAATGGTCATTCTCCTATCATTAAAATGCTTGTATCTGAATTCAAAGCTAACCTAATGGCACGTGATGACAAAAACAATACGCCAATTAATAAAGCAGCCCTGACTGGACATGAAGATGCTGTACAGGTGCTTATCAAAGAATTAGGATGTAGTCCACAAATTAAAGGATTTGAAGGTAGATCACTATTGCATCAAGCTTGTAACAGAGGACATACTAAGCTGGCAATGACTTTAATCACCGAATTTGGCCTAGACCTAGTATCAGCTGATGACAGTGGTGACACTCCTCTCCACATGGCCTGTTGGTGTGATCATGAGGAGCTAGCAAGACTACTCATTACAAAATACAACTGTCCTGTTGATGTCAAGAATGAAGATAAACAGACACCACTTCACGTAGCCTGTTTATATGGTCACACTGGTATTGTTAGAATGCTTGTCTCTGAATATAAAGCTGATGCAACTCAACGAGATCACAATAATGATACGGCTGTCAGCAAAGCAGCAGAGGGTGGACATGTGGAAACTGTCCAGATACTAATCACTGAGCTTGGCTGTAGTCCTAAGGCTACAGGATGTGATGGCAGATCACTACTGCACGAAGCTTGTTGCAGTGGAAGCATTAAGCTAGCTGAAATGCTAATCATGGATTTTAACTTGGATGTATTATCAGCTGATGACAGTGGTAACACTCCTCTCCACATGGCCTGCAGGGGTGGTCATGAGGAGCTAGCAAGACTACTCATTACAAAATATAACTGTTCATTTGACACTGTGAGCAAGAACAATAACACACCTCTCCACTATGCGTGTTCTATTGGTTGTTCTCCTATTGTTAAAATGCTTGTATCTGAATTCAAAGCTAACCTAATGAAACATAAGAGCAAAAATGATACACCAATTAATATAGCAGCCCTGAATGGATGTGAAGATACTGTACGGCTGCTTATCACAGAGTTAGGTTGTAGTCCATGGGTTAAAGGGTTTCGAGGTAGATCACTACTGCATCAAGCTTGCCAGAATGGGAATACAATGACTGCTACAATGCTGTTACAAGAATTTCCGATGCTTATTTACTCTATTAACGATGCTGGGAATTCTCCTTTGCATTTTTCATCCCGATTAGGACAGGCAGCTCATGTTAGGCTGCTTCTTTTCAATTATCATGCTCCAGTTTTCCTCAGGAACAAAGCTGGAAGAACAGCACTTAACCTTGCGAAAGATAAATCTATTAAGGAAATATTTAAAGAATACATGAGCAGTGAGCATAAGAGCATACAACAAGAGTATAAAAAATTGCAAATGTTATCATCAAAGAAATATTCTGATCCACGGACTATCACTCGAGTATTTGTCCTAGGAAATCCTGGATCAGGAAAGAGTACTCTTGTTGAATCATTAAAGCGAAAAGGGATAATATACCCATTCTTTCGTATTGGTGAAGCTGATGTTCCACTTCACACAGCTGGAATTGTTCCATCTGAATATCAGAGTAAATCCAATCGGCTGATATATTATGATTTTGCTGGAGATAGAGTGTACTACTCCTCACATGCAGCAATTCTTGAAATGGTTTCCCATTCAACTGTAGGAACCAGTGTATTTTTGCTTGTTGTTAATCTAACAAAAGGCATTATAGTTGTGTGTGATGAGATTGGCTATTGGCTGTCCTTCATTTCCTATCACGCCAAAGCGTTAGATAGTGAACATAAGTTGAAAGTGGTTATTGTTTTAAGTCATGTAGACCACTTGAGTAAAGATGATGCCCCCAAAGCATTGGCGAGCATAAGACAGTATTTACATACCCTCAAAAATCAAGTGTTAAACATCAAGATTGTCAATATTGTTACTTCCGATTGTCGTTATCCACGTTCATCAAAAGTCGTGGGGAATATTTTGCAGGATATTGCTAAGAATATTCCTCCCTGTATTCTCTCATTTAAGACGACTTTGCTTCATGGAATGCTACTGAAGGATTTTGGAAATGTTATTACATGCAAATTTCAAGATCTGCTATCTCATATCAGAGATACTGGTATTTGTTTGCCTCCCTTAGCTGACACACTTTATCCTATAGTGAAAGAACTTCATGACATTGGTTTGTTGATGATGATCGGACAGAGTGAAGATGAGCTTGAAAACTATCTCTTATTGCTAAATCCATCTTCACTAACGAACGAAGTACATGAAAAGCTCTTTTCCATTTCTGCTGTTAAGAAATTAGAATCCTCAATTGATCCTCACTTTGCTAACATGGGAATCCTCCCAGCAAGCTACTTAGCTAAGCTACTACCAGAACACATTACTAAAGAATGTTTAGTTCAACTCCAGTACTGCCAAGAGTTTAACCATGCTGAGGTTGGACTTGATTACTCAGTAACTTCAAATGAAGCTTGTGATCGTAATTTACTATACTTTCCAGCTTTATGCAAATTGTACAGTAAGAAAAGCAGTTGGTCCAATAATCAGTTTACATTCGGTATTGGCTGGTATGCTGAGTGTACAGAGACATTTGACTACTTCCCAGCTCGATTTTTGCATGTACTCTTATTAAGACTAGCTTATGCATTCGCCTTGCCTATTGTCAACCGCAATCCAACCAACTCTAGTAATAAAGTCTCAGCTTATAGTCGTCGTTGTACCATGTGGAAGAATGGAATTCACTGGCTCATGGAGGAAAGAGTACTAGTGGAATGTATTGTTGAAGTTGTCAATGATAACAAAGGAATTGTTGTAATCACAAAATATAAGGAAAATTCGGAAGAGTGGGCTGCTGCACTCAGCAAGATTATTGATAAAGCCATGCAAGCAAAAGCAGAATTTTGCAATGCTGTTTCATTACACCATTTTGTATTAACGTCAAAATCTGATGACACCTCCTGTTATTCTGATCCTGAAAATCTCTTTGATATCCATGACATTGAACGAGTTATCAGACAAAGAAAGAATGAAGTGATGAGTGTTGGAGGACATAACTCACTTGATGCATCACACTTACGTATCTTGAGGAGATATTCATATTGGGGTAGGTTACATGTTATGAAACATTGCTGAAATTTATTTTCACTTTACGTGTTCCTTCTATGCCTTTTACTTTGCCCTACAAAAAAGTACTTAGCACTGTTTTTATTCATTTTCTATAGTCAGGGTTTCATGGCAGGACAAGGAGACCCAGATTCAGCCAGCAGAATTCGAGTAAGTCAGCATGTGAGGTATATAATTTATAGTGTACAGGTAATGTGACTGCTCTAAATATTTATAGTGAGCAAAAGTTAGATCAAGTTTTGGACTTTGAAAATGATGGAGTTTCAAAGCACCTTGGCCAGATAGCTGATGCCATGCATGAGTGGGAGGGGCCCATCGCTGAGCAGCTAGGACTGACAAGAGCTGATGTTGCTGCCATCAAGACAAAGTATCCTGGGGAGCTGACATTACAAACGTAAGCCAATAATCATGATTATTATTATGAATAATATTATGTCAATACAGTGGAAGCCCTCTATAACAACCACCATTGGGGAATGAAGTTTTGGCCATTATAGAGGAGTGGGCTTGTCTCGGTTTTGTTTTTGCAAATAGGACCATGGTGAGTGGCCGTTTAGTATAGACAGAGTGGCCACTGAACAGGGGTGTCCATTGAGAGGGATTCCACTGTAATGCAGCAAGTGTACAAAACAAATCATAAGAATAATACAATAGTGTCCCGGGCAAGCTCCCACTCCCAGGCAAATGCCCATATACCTCATTTCAAGTACTGTAGCAGCTTTTATACAAACGTATGGAATTTTGATCCCAGGTAAATGCTCATGCGGTCCAAAATCACTAAGCACCCATGTATGGGGATTTACACAGGACACTATGGCATTATTATTATTATGTCAGATATATTCATTTTATCGATCTTCAGGAGAGAAGCATTGGAAAAATGGAAGCAAAAAAGTGGCCCCAATGCCACCTACAGGAATCTAATTTATATATTTAATAAAGCTGCCGGTTATCAAGAATATGTGGAAACTGTATACAAATTATTCTGCTAGTTGTGTGGTGTAGTGTAGATGTTGGGATACACTTCCCTTTTAGGCTTTGTATGTGTTATCAGACTTAAGGATGATGATTCCTATGTCTTGTAGTAGCTGTGTTAGTGCGTTTGGTTACCTTACCCTATCTCTAGGTCATTCTTTAGCTTATTCAGATGTACAGCAATATTATAGATTTACTATAACACCGATTTTTATTCATTTTGTGTTCTTTGATCAGCAGCTATAACTTTCCTAATAGCTATCATTAAAATTAAATTTTTATATAGATTGCCCCCCACTTCTACATACAGCACTGGTAAGATTAATTATTGTAGATGGAGGCGGGAGTGTACAGTGTACACTACAATTTTGTCTGAACCATAGAAGAGGAAGCATAGTAGCTAGTGGATTACAGCACACCTGCATACAATTATTATTACTATGCAGTTCTGATACTGATAATATTATTATGGACTTTTGGCAGTTATAGTGTACTCTGGGGTATTTTTTAGTAATATGTACCGTCATGTACTTTCTGTGCCCGCCTTGCAACCCTGCTGTTTTCAAAAAGCCCGCCATACCATTCTTAGACGCATGCGCACTAGACAAGTCACGAGTTCACCCAATGAATAATTGATAGTTTGTTCTCAACTTGACAAGTACTCAGAGTGAGAAAGGATTAACCTGTTAAGTTAAAATCGAATATTGTTAATGCTGCATGGAAAGATGGTCTGTTTACAACAGCTAGTTTACAGTGCACTCTTTACCTCGAGTTCAAAACGCCTCCAGCTGTATTCGAAATAGTGCTCACCTTTCAGCCCCACCCCCTTTTGTACTCAAGTAAGCTTGGGAGCTAGTTACCCCGCGCGCATGCGCAAGGGGGTAAAGTAATCGGTTGTGTCGTCGTCGTCGTTAGCACAAAAATCGCCATATCTCGAGATGTAGGCGTCTAAGCAACTCGTAAGCACAACGAATCAATCGAATTCGGCGAAAAATTGGCTTCAGTATCCGTGAAATCGAAGGATACGGTCCACGAGCGTCACAAATAGTGATTTTTTGTTGGCCACCGTAGCCACGCCTATCGACAGTGCCCACAATGCATATGCATACTTTCTGCTCATGCGCACAACTAAGTGGCCAAGCATATGACAGGTAAAGATCGTCGATGTTCTAAATAATGCTCGTGATGTCTATAGTGACTGAAATCTGGAGCCATGTAAGACAGCTATACTACTATTGTTACAAAAAATAAAGGTAGAAATTCATATCTCCCTAGTCTGGGCATAGGGGAGGGGAATATATAATCTATGGTCTGGGCTAGGTCTAGGTGCAGAGAGCACTTTTTCAAGTGTCACTGGAACCCCCAGTAGGCTAAGCAGTATTAATTTTCTATTTCTCTGAAGTTTACAAAATTATAGCCATCATGGCATGCACCGAAAGTAAATCTATAGATTGCACAATGTGCGCGCGCGGGGTATGTGCTCTACAGAGCTCTAGTTAGTAAGGCAAACGTTGATTGTATTGTATAATTCAGGCTGTGTACAATTTTAGTGGATGATATTAAAAATAGTCTATAATATTATGTGTACAGTAGGTTTATTCTAGGCCGCTCAATTCTGTTTCTCGGGCTGGCCTGATACCTCAGAATAGGATCAGTAGCTGATAGTAGGTTGGATTGTAAATGGGGCATATCCTAAGTCGATAATAGAGTGTTTTCTTGAAAAAATCTATTGCGCATGCTCAAAACTAATTAAACCTGACCTTTGACCTCAATTTTTCTCCAAAAGTAGGGTCAGTTGGGCAGAATTATTAAAAGGTGCACATGGGTTTCAAAGACCACAAACAGCCTGCCACTTTTATGGGCCACATGTTTGTTTAGCAGTAGTTATTATGTGCAAGGGATTTTGTCATGATATTTCTTGCAGTTAGAAATGCAAAGGACACAAAAAGTAGCAATATAGAAATTGCTAATGGTAAATATGTGCCCGTATGTTAAATTTAAACGAGGATATGGAAGAAATGAGTGTATTATTAGTAAGTGCAGTAGGTGATGAATTCCATAACCTTATACTACGAGGTACATACGAGTTGTAATAATAACAAGTACGAGCAAAAGGATAAATAAATGAATGTGGATTTGAAGAACGAGTGACTCTTTGAACATCATTGTGACAATAAATATTATCAGGAAAATGAAATAAACCATGGATTATTCTGAACATAGAGCATGAGTCTAGATAAGGTCTTCTTTGCTGCATGTTTGGTGCCGAGAAGAGTTGTAGCAGCTCCTCATAATTTGCATCCCAGTTCTTGGCACACATGCGCAAGGCAAATTTTTGGACTCCTTCAATGAAGTTTACTTCCCCAACTTTATATGGACTCCATACTTGGCTTGCATACTCCAGATTGGGATGGACTAGGGAGATGTACGTTTGGAAGAGATTCTCTGAGCTGAGTATTGGTAGAAACGACGGTACACAAGTCCTAGTATCTTTCTTGCCTTTGTGCAGAGATTTTTCACATGTTGAGTCCAAGATAGATTATCGGATAGCAATAGGCCAAGGTACTTGTAGGTAGGTACTCGTTCAATTAGCAAGAAGCTGCCCACACAAGTGCAAGGGATAAAGTAATTGATCGTGTCATTATCGTATTGTTATTATGAGCACAAAAATCACCATATCATGAGATGTAGGCATCTATGCAACTCATAAGCTCAACAAATCAATTGAATTCGATGAAAAACTGGCTTCAGCATGCTTTCATATTGAGGGACACGTTCCACGATTGTCACAAATAGCACATTTTTATTGGCCACCATAACCACGCCTATCGATCGACAATGCCCTCTCAATGCATGCAGGCCATATGCTTTATGCTCATGCATATGACTAAATGCTGAGACTGAACTGGTAAAGATTGCCGAAATGTTCTAGGTATTAAATACTCACGGCACTGTTTGGCTGCTTGCTATTCACAAGCAGAAATGTGAAGCATGATGGAACCAAATCAGAATATAAGATACCTATTTTAATGTAGGTAGTAGCAGTTCAGATCTTTCTAGTCTAGATCTGGTGCAGAGAGAGAATCAGTGGTATTTTGGCTGACATCACTGGAGACCCCTGCAACCAACCACTATTACCGTACACATGAAGCACATCTATAGATTACATAATGTGCGCGTGGAGTATGTACTCTACAGAGCTCTTAGAATAGTTAATCATGTAATGGTCATATTATGTCATACTACCGTATAGCGGGAAATTTTGGAGGGAGAAAACTTTCACGAATTTAGCGATTTTTCAGCCATCCGCGAAAGTTTTCTCCACGAAATTCTAGGCATGCCACACCCATTATACGACCAGTTTTAACGTTCCGCGAAAGTTTTCTCCGCGAAATGCTCCTTTCCTACCGATCCGCGAAAGTTTTCTCCCTCGAAAATTTCCTGCTATACGGTATCTCCAAAAAACTCATCATAGCTACTCTCCAAAAAACTCTTGCTGAGTCATGCAATTATACTTGAAATGATTCAATTTTGTATGAAATCAGGGATACGCTGGAGTACTGGGAAGATCCAGTACCACTGTCAAAATATTATCATAGCATGAGCCTGGCCATAATATTGAAGTAATTTGTCTCGTTAGAATCTGCTGATGTCAGAATTATCCCCTAGTTTATAAAATTAATATTGGACTTGGATCAATGCAGTCCAATTTGTATGCAGCAACACTATCAATACAAGAAAACTCTTCAAACTAATCACTATAATACACTGGGGTTGTCTTGTTGCTAGAGCTGATCATTATTCATAGCACTATGTTTCCAGGAAAGAATATTGGTATGAATCTGATGAGCTTATTTAATATTTTTCTAACACAAACAATGACATACCAGAATGGTTTAATGGAGTGGGAGTGTTTGACTCCTACTCAGACATACTCCTGGTCTTGCTTATTACCACAATCATGACCATAATTTCACACTGATGCTATCACAGAGGCTAGCTCATATTGTGCACACAATCATGCTAACTGTGTTGAATATGCATTGTAATTGATTTTTTAATCATGTGGCACATGCACTGAACTTAACAGTCCAGTTGGGCTAATGCAGAAAAACATCATATTTCACACCTCCTACTCAGCTGTTGTACTGCTTGCCCACTGCTGACTCTACAACACAAACTGGGCTCACCCACGAGACTGAATTAATTATCGTAAAAGTATTCCTTATTGTTTCCAGCTGGGTGTACATCATAATAATTATATATGAACCCTTCATATGCTGCAATGTTGGCACTCAGACTACTGTTTAGAATATATGTTATGATGTTAGCCCTGGCCAGCCAAAAGCTCTTTCAGCTTTGTCCAGATGAAGAGCTGATCACTTATCATCAAGGGCGGAGAAGGGGCAGCAAAATTGGTGGTGGGGGGGACTGAATTCTATGATGGTGTGAGAGAAAATACGCATTCCAGGCATAAAGGAATAGTAATCATGTTAGTGGTCATGCTGTTGCCAGTCTGTGTTTACCTGGCAGCTACATGACTGTGCTTTGCTGGTCGGTTATCAGTGCAGTGATAGTGTAAACAGGCAGTGGCTCTCAAGTGTATAATTCAGTTTAGGTATATCACAGAGGCTTTCAGTTTGTATAGTGACATATATAACCAGGTGCCGCCCCCTACTCCTAGATCATGCAAGACTTTAACTGTACCATAGCCATGCTCAGGTACAGGGTACCATGTGTAGTTCAATACTCCTGATATTGAGCAAGCATACACAGTGAGCCATGCTATACATGCACATGAGTCATGCATGCATGTAGTGGTGAGGGTTCTGGACTAAAGTGCGTTCATTAGGGTTTGTGAGAGGCATTGTTGAATGCACCCCAATCAAGGTCTGATTATAATAATACCACAATGTCATACTATTGCTGTAAAAACAGTGATCATCATGTCTATGTATTATTATATCATGTGAAAAAGGTCACGTGATTAGAATTATTGGTATGACCACAAAACACTGTTGGGTGGGTTAGTCGATGGATAATTAATATTAAAGTAAACCAACTAATTTCAAACACAAAATCTGTTCACCCACATTTTTATTTGTATAGATAGGGACGAAGGTTCTAACTAACCCTGGTCGTGCTTGATATAGCTACTATTCATTCACCCAACACTTCTCCGTGCAAGACTTCAATTGTTACAGTAATAGCTAACTGTTTCTTCGGCTCTCAATTGTGTTAGCCCAAATCTGATGCTCACCATGGACTTTCAGAGTCCAAAAACTTTTAATGGTGAAAGTCTTCTCCATGTTGCTGTAAGGCAAGGCCAGATAGAAGATGTAAGAAAGATCTTGATCCAACAACAGGTAAACGTGAATATTCTAAACTCTAAACAGGAGACTCCACTACACCTGGCTTGCTCCAAGAATGATATAGTTCTATTGTACAACTGTTAGTAGCATTTGGTGCTGATCCATACATTAAAGACTCAAATAATGAAAATGCTTATGGTACTAGTAATTTGGACATTGGTCACTTTATAAATTCATTATTGTACAGTCACGGTCTCAGACTATGGATAGATGGACCAATACAGCCTGGTAAAGATAGTCCTCTTCATACTGCAGTAAGGTTGGGAAGAGTAGATGATATTCAGAGAATAATAGAAGAGAAAATTATTGACATTAATGATACAAATGCCAACCTTGAAACTCCATTACATCTTGCCTGTGCACTTGGCAACAAAAACATTGTACACGTATTAATATCTAATGGAGCTGACATATACAAGAAAGACATTTTTAACAATGCTCCTATCCATAGAGCAGTGTCCCAAGGACATATAGATAATGTGGATTATTTGATAACTGACTGTGCTTGTAATCCAAACATCAAAGGCTATCAAGGTAGAACACTGCTTCATTTTGCATGTGGTACTGGAAATGTTAAAATGGTTGCCACTCTCATTGAAAAGTATGGCATCAGTCCAATGGCTACTGATGCAGTAAACCAGACCCCCCTCCACATTGCTGCCTCACATGGCCAGGAAGAGGTAGTGCGTTTACTCATTACAAATTATAATTTGACGGCAACGATTGATTGTAGAAACAACGATAAGCTTTCCCCACTACACTTGGCTTGCTATTGTGGTCATGTGTCTGTTGTAAAAATGCTCCTACTGGAGTACAAGGCAGACCTGAATGCACGTGATGAATCTGGAAGCACACCATTTGAAAAAGTAGTGCAGGGCGGTAACTCAGTCTTGTTACAGCTAATGATTACAAACTTTGACCAAGACCCACTCTCACCTAATGACGATGGTGACACTCCTCTTCACATGGCCTGTGTGGGTGGTCATGAGGAGCTAGCAAGACTACTCATCACCAAATACAACTGTCCTGTTGACGTAGTAAACAAGAAAAACCACACACCGCTCCACTATGCATGTTTGAATGGTCATTCTTCTATCATTAAAATGCTTGTATCTGAATTCAAAGCAAACCTAATGGCTCGTGATCATGAAAATGATACACCAATTAATAAAGCAGCCCTGAATGGATGTGAAGATGCTGTACAACTGGTTATCACAGAATTAGGATGTAGTCCACAGATTAAAGGATTTGAAGGTAGATCACTATTGCATCACGCTTGTGACAAAGGCCACAAGAGGCTGGCAATAATTTTAATCACCGATTTTGGTCTTGATCCTCTCTCAGTTGATGATAATAGCAACACTCCTCTCCACATAGCCTGCTTGGGTGGTCATGAGGAGCTAGCAAGACTACTCATCACCAAATACAACTGTCCTGTTGATGTACTAAACAAGAATAAATACACACCGCTCCACTTTGCATGTTCAATTGGTCATTCTCTTATTGTTAAAATGCTTGTATCTGAATTCAAAGTGAACATAATGGCACGTGGTCACAAGAATAATACACCAATTAATAAAGCAGCCCTGAATGGACATGAAGATACTGTACAGGTGCTTATCACAGAATTGGGTTGTAATCCACAGATTAAAGGGTTTGAAGGCAGATCACTTTACATCAAGCTTGTAGTGGAGGACATACTAAGCTGGCAATGACTTTAATCACCGATTTTGGCCTAGACCCACTCTCAGTTGATGACAATGGTAACACTCCTCTCCACATGGCCTGCTGGGGTGGTCATGAGGAGCTAGCAAGACTACTTATCACTGAATACAACTGTCCCATAAATATTGAAAACAAGAAGAAAGAGACACCACTTCACAAAGCCTGTTCATCTGGTCACAGTAGTATTGTTAGAATGCTTGTCTCTGAATTTAAAGCTGATGCAACTCAACGAGATCACAATAATGATACGCCTGTCAGCAAAGCAGCACAGGGTGGACATGTGGAAACTGTCCAGGCACTAATCACTGAGCTTGGTTGCAGTCCTAAGGTTACAGGATATAATGGCAGATCACTACTGCATGAGGCTTGTTGGAGTGGAAGTATTAAGCTAGCTGAAATGCTAGTCATATATTTTAGCTTGGATATATTGTCAGCTGATGATAGTGGTAACACTCCTCTTCACGTAGCCTGCTTGGGTGGTCATGAGGAGCTAGCAAGACTACTTATCAACAAATACAACTGTCCTGTTAATGATATGAATAAAGAGAATGAGACACCACTTCACATAGCTTGTTCATTTGGGTACCTCAGTGTTGTCAGAATGCTTATCTCTGAATTCAAAGCAGACAAAAATGTACGTAACTACCAGAGAAGTACACCGCTATGTGTAGCAGTTCTGAATGAACAAGCGTCCATAGTACAAATGCTAATCACTGAGTTTGATTGTAGTCCTCAGGTTAAGGGATTTGATGGTAGATCACTCCTGCACTTTGCTTGTGAGAAAGGATACACTGAGCTAGCTGTAATTTTAATAACAGATTTTAAACTAGACCCACTATCAGCTGATGATAGTGGTAACACTCCTCTCCACATGGCCTACTGGGGTGGTCATGAGGAGCTAGCAAGACTACTCATCACCAAATACAACTGTCCTGTTGATGTTAAGAATGAAGAAGAGCAGACACCACTTCATATGGCATGCTCTCGTGGTCATCTTGATGTTTCAAAACGGCTAGTCTCTGAATGCATGCTAAAGGGTGACAAAAGATTCTATAATGCTCTAGACAAGGATAACAATACCCCTTTGGATCTTTTAATAAAAAAAGGTGATGCTAAAGCTGTACATATCCTCTTTACAGAATATGGCTGCAAACTTCATATCGGACGTGTCAGTGAGTCCAAACCACTCCTTCACCAACTAGCTGCTGGAGGATTTACCACAATGCTACAGGAACTAATATCAAACTTCAACTATGACCCAGCAAGTTTTGATGAAGATAAGAACACAATTCTTCACACTGCAACTCAGCATGGGCAATATGAAATAGCTGAGGTTGTAACTACTAATTACAGCAACCAGTGTCCAATAGACCATAGAAACTCTCAAGGGCAGACTGCTCTTCACTGTGCTTGTATCGTTGGTCATACCAGAATAGCTAAATTCCTAATAGCCAATAAGGCAGATATAACAGTCAGGGATGAAGATGGTGACACTCCACTTAAGAAGGCATTTTTATCTGGACATAATCTTACTTTATTTGCGTTGTTTGATTCAAAATTCCGTACAATCGACGATAATCTTCTGCAACAAGTTTGTGAACGTGGATCTGTTGACTTGATAGACGTACTTCTTTCGGATTTCCACTTCCATGTAGATCCTTCTTCAGTTTTGGATGATCAAGGAAATAAAGCGATTCATATAGCAGCTCTTCGAGGCCACAAACAAGTAATTGCACTATTTGTTGAGAAGTATAACTGCCCTATTGATAGCAGGAATGCCAATGGACAAAGTTTTTGTTCTCAACTACCAACTGAGAATGGTCATGCACTCATTAGAATGTGTGTCTCAGAGTTTAAAGCTGATGTGAGTATCAGGGATAATAATGGTGATCAACCAATTCATGTAGCGGTAAAAGCTGGTCATACTAGTACAGTGGTCAATTTAATTTTAGATTATCATGTCAGTCCTAATTCCAGGGGCTTCAAAAAACAAAGTTTGCTACACCATGCTCTTGCAATGGGCCACACCTCAACTGCCAAGACTCTGATAGAGGTCTTCCATCTATCTTTGCATTGTGTGGATGAAGATGGTAATACTCCTTTACATCTTTCATCTTTAGCTGGACAAACTGAATCTGTAAGATTTTTATTGTATGAATACCATGCCCCTGTCTATGTTCGGAATAAGGCAGGAAAGACTGCACTTGATCTTGCAACAAAAGATTCCACTAAGAAAGTGATTAGAGAATATGAAAAAAGTGAGCATAAAAGAATACAGTACGAATATGAAGAGCTTCGAGCTAAATCCTTGCAAAAGTATTCAGGTCAACAAGCTATCACCAGAGTATTTGTATTGGGGAATCCTGGATCCGGTAAGAGTACTCTAGTTGAATCACTGAAGCGAAAAGGAATATTTTCTTCCTTATTTACTGTAACTGAAGCCGATGTTCCACCTCACACAGCTGGGATAGTTCCATCAGTTCACCAAAGCAAGGAGACTGGACGGCTATTATACTTTGATTTTGCTGGTGATCAAGAATATTATTCCTCACATGCAGCCATTCTTGAAATGGTTTCCTGCTCTGCTGTCGGAAGCAATGTTTATTTTGTTGTTGCTGATATGAGGAAAGACTACATGACCATTCACAATGAGATAGGCTACTGGCTATCATTTGTCGCCTATCATGGTAAAGCTTTGGACAGCAAATACAGACTGAAAATTGTTGTTATCTTAAGCCATTCAGACTGTCTGAGTTCAACTGACTGTGTTAGTAAAATCGAGAGTATGAGACAATATTTGCATGCCCATGAGAATAAATATGATGAAATTTTCAATATTATTGAAGTGGTATCATCCAATTGCTCTTGGCCTCGTTCAACAAGAAACATCGAAACTATTTTGCAGCAAATATCTAAAGATACACCCGCTTGCAGTATTTCATATGAGGCATCTCTTCTTCACGGAATGCTAGAAAAAGACTTCAGTAATGTTGTTGCTTGCAAATTTCAAGATTTACTAAACCATATCAAGGATACCAGTATATGCTTACCTACCATAGCTGATTTACTCTTCCCCATTGTGAAAGAACTTCATGACATTGGTTTGTTGATGATGATTGGACGGAGTGAAGATAGTCTTGAAGATTACCTCTTATTACTAAATCTGTCTTCATTGACACATGAAGTTCATCAAACACTCTTTTCAAAGCCTGCCATGGAAACGTTCCACTCTTCAATTGGCCCTCAATATGCTAACATGGGAATCCTCCCAGAAAGCTACTTAGCTAGGCTACTTCCAGAGCACATCTCTAAAGAGTGTTTAGTTCAACTCCAGTACTGTCAAGAGTTTACTTGTGCTGATGTAGGACTTGATTCCTCAGGAGTGACAAACAGTGCTAGCACTCCTGAGAAAAACCTGCTTTATTTTCCCGCATTATGTAAGTTGGACAGTGAGCAAAGCAATTGGCCCACTGATCCACTACTTAACTTCAGCATTGGATGGTATGCTAAGTGTACAGGGAAATTTGATTATTTTCCAGCTCGATTCTTGCACGTACTCCTGCTGAGACTAGCATTTGCTTTTGCCCTACCTATTGCAAACTGCAACATAACAGAATCCAATGAAATCTCAGCTCATAATCGTCGTTGTACCATGTGGAATAATGGAATCCGCTGGCTCATGGAGGAAGGAGTGGAATGCATTTTTGAAATGGTCAATAGTAATAAAGGAATCGTTGTAATCACAAAATCAAAACAAGATTCAAAAGAATGGGCAAGTATATTGAGTGAAATCATCAATAAGACCTTGCAAGCCAAAATTGAATTTTGTAGCACTGTCTCACTCTACCATTTCCTGCTAAAATCGGATACTACGTCTTCTTTTATGAATGAGGATAAACTGTTTGAAATAGCTGAAATTGAACGTGTTATCAAAGAAGGAAAGGAAGGAGTGGTCAGTGTCAGTGGACGAACACTTCTTGATTCATCACACCTTGACATAATCAGGAAATATTCTTTTTGGGGTATGATTATCACTATTAATTATTTTTGCATTCGTTAAATCTTTGATTATACAGCTGTAGTGGTGAGTGTAGAACAGATAGGACTTGCCTCCTCCTGTATGAAGTATGCATGAGTGTTAATTTTAAGCACTTTGAAACTCAATTGCGTGGGCTTAAAACTAGCCTCGTCCTCAGGCCAGCCCTCTAGGCTACTTATAATATTATTATAGCTACAACGAAAAATATCAGCCCTAGTTGATACAAACAGCTAGTAGGGATTTTGGGACTTAACTAAACAATAATCATTATGGTGTAACTTTGTCAGTGGTAATGTAGCTAGCTATAATATTATATCACTCCCCTGCAGCCGCCCCTCCTCAGTCCCGAGTTATGATCATGATAGACTTATTATTGTACTGACTGCCTTTCTTCCTTTATCTAGGTTTGTATTTTCCAATGAATATGTCCAAAGTTTTATCATACATAAAAGATGTCATTCAAGAATGGGAACAGTTGGGTATAGCCCTTCAAGTACCTTATGAAATTTTGCGGGCAATTAATGCTGACAAAGCACAGATTGCATCAAAGAAAGAAGAGACGATAGTGAAATGGATGGAGTCACCAGGTCCAGCTTGCTGGTGGCTGTTGGTCAAAGCTCTCAAAGAGATTGAGCAGAATGTTGCTGCAGACAAAATTTGTAAAGAACAAGGTATAATATAGCTCCAATCACCAACCTTCCCCCCACCCCTTCCTGACTTCACTTATATTACTGGTATATTTTGTAAGTATAATGAACCCTTGACCATCTCCCCAGTAGCTGCATAGTGTAATGGTGAATGTGGTAAAAGGTCGTCAATAGAATGCGTACGATGCTCGCCCCAGAAATCATGGAGATGGCGTCTAAGATCGACTCTCAGCCTTGACAGCGACAAGTTTCGATGCTTCAATCACAGAGACGAACTCGACAGTACAGTATTCCTTCCGAACTTCAGGTTGGTCACGCTGCTGCAGTCGCGCGCGGGACAGCCCCTTGTGACAATGCGTGCTATATTTAGCGCAAGGCTAGCTTTATTTATCCACGGCATTACGTAAGCCAAGAAAACACGTGAAGTTCAACCAACAGTACTTCTCAGAGAAAGTAGCGCTCAGCTTGTAATGTATTCGCTGGATACACGCGTAAGATACTCTACATATTTACTGATTTTCAAGTCCCAGAAAGGCTCCAGCGAGGCCCTGAATTTTCTCATAATTACCTCATAGATTACACCATAGGTTTCATCATAATTACACCATAATTACCTCATAACCACAGAAAAGTAAATTGCTACTGGGGAGATAATGAACAACTTAGAGACTACGTCCAGAGTCCCTCACGAATACGCCGCCATAAATTCGAACTAGGACACATCGACAAACTGCGCATGCTCCGTATACGCGTACAACATAGGGGCGCGCGGCTTGAGCCGGTTGACCTTCACCTGCCATGTGCTCGACTGAATAGGGAAATCCCCCTGCCCTGAAAGCGAGCTCGCTAGAGAAAGCGAACTGAGAGAAACGCCAAAAGGATATCATCGGATAGTCCACGATCTCTTCTACGCTAGGTTCGAATTCTGGGTCCCAACAACCTTTCATGAGCGCTAAACATTTTGAAACAGTTTCACAGCAATTACATCATAATTTCATCATAGGTTTCATCATTATTCATCATAATTGCCTCATCGCGAGGCCGAATCGATTTGTTAATTGGGACTCTGGACGTAATGAAAAACTTAGAGACTACGTCCAGAGTCCCTCACGAATACGCCGCCATAAATTCGAACTAGGACACATCGACAAACTGCGCATGCTCCGTATACGCGTACAATATTGGGGCGCGCGGCTTGAGCCGGTTGACCTTCACCTGCCATGTGCTCGACTGAATAGGGAAATCCCCCCGCCCTGAAAGCGAGCTCGCTAGAGAAAGCGAACTGAGAGAAACGCCATAATGATATCATCGGATAGTCCACGATCTCTTCTACGCTAGGTTCGAATTCTGGGTCCCAACAACCTTTCATGCGCGCTAAACATTTTGAAACAGTTTCACAGCAATTACATCATAGGTTTCATCATAGGTTTCATCATCATTTCATCGTAATTTCATCATAATTACCTCATCGCGAGGCCGAATTCTTTTTTGCGAATTGGGACTCTGGACGTAATAATATGCAGCTACTAGATATAAATTAGCCAGATTATCCATGAAAATTCGGTATACTTATAACTATATAGGTTTATCTTGTATGATCAACCTAGGGTATTACCCTAATTGGCCCATAAAAATTTGTACAGTAGTAACTTAATGAGTATTTTGTTCCATTTAACTACAGTTGAAACTATTGCACTTCAAGAGAAGTTAATTGAAGGTGGCAATCAAAAGCCAGACGATGGCTTCCTTCAGTCCTTTGCTGGAGTTGTTGGTGATCACTGGCCTTCCCTTGCCTCTCTCCTCTCCATCACTGCAAGGGAAATAGAGGAGATCAAGAAAGAGAAAAAAAGATCAATAGGCTCTGTGTATGCTAATGAAATGGAGTTCAACAGGAGGTGCAACCTTCAAGCAGCTTCACCAGAAGCTTCAAACTGTATACCTTTTTAGATATTAGATGCATGTGTATAGCTACCAATGTTGATTATCCAGTCCACCACATATTTTGTGTACCTACTCTTCAGCTATAGCTAGTTGTATAAATTATCATTATCCCCCAACCAATTTTTTTTTTCAACCATGCAATCAATTATTTTTACCCCGCGCGCATGCGCAAGGGGTAAAGCAATCGGTTTGTCCGTCTGTTGTCGGCACGAAAATCGCCAGATCTCGAGTTCTAGGCGTCTGTGCGTGCTGTAAGCATAACCAGTCGGTAGATATCGGTGAAAAACTGGCTTATACGTGCTTCAAATTTCTCAAAAACGCTTACTAGTGCTACAAATCGTGAATTTTCTGTTTGGCATGCCTGTGGTTTATCGACCACACCCACTCTTTTAGCATAATAGTATGCAGATGCGACTGCGCATGCTCAAGCACTGTGTTGGAAAGGGTCGTCATGAAACAGCTACATATGTATGCCTCAGAATGTTGCAATACAATGTACTACAGTGGCTACAGAGCGCGCGGGGTATGTGCTCTATAGAGCTCTAGTTTTCACAAGAATCCCCCTTTCCCTCAAGGCTTTGTGTATACTATTAGCTACTACAATTTAATATGTGTACCAGTTTAATTTTCTTATTAGTCTTAGAATGCCAACATCTAGCTATGTATCTCAGAATAATTATGATTATGCTTTATTCAGTGCATTTCTTCATGGCTAAGGTTTGTTGATTGCGCATGCGCTGGTCACATCGACGATGACTACCAACTATCGCTGCAACGGAAATACCACGAAATACTGACTACTAAAACTTCACCAAGCAAAAAGTTCGAGCTCCCTGCGCAACGTTAACACTGCATCGCTCAACAATGGCAATAAGGCTCAGTAGTATTCACTCTCTGAGCCGGATTGACTTTCCCCAGCAACTGGCTGCATACCCTGAGCTAGAGCCATTCCTACTCAAGGGAGTGAGACAGACAGCTGAATGCAAACGGCTGGGAAATGGATCATTTGGAGTGGTGGATGAGCTCTACGTCCAGGGCACACTCTGTGCTGCAAAACAGCTACACAGTTCACTACTTGATCCCAGGACACAGGGGGTGGACAGAGTTATCAGTCGGTTTGTGGAAGAGTGTCGAATAATGACAAGTGTTCGACACCCAAACATTGTCCAGTTTCTTGGATTGCATATCTTCGCAAATGCCACCCACCCAACACTAGTCATGGAGAAGCTTGCAATGAGCCTCGAAGATCTTCTCGATGAGAGTAACAAAAAGAAAGAAGACATTCCCCTCTCCCTCAAGGTGTCCATCCTCAGTGATACTGCTAAGGGTCTTGTCTACCTTCACAACCACAAACCACAGATCATTCATCGAGACCTGACAACTCGTAACATCCTCCTGACCCTCGCCATGCAAGCTAAGATCACCGATCTTGGAAATGCTCTTATCATCGACTCCGACACAGTAGCTATGACGATGACTCAAACGCCGGGAACGGCAGTTTACATGCCACCCGAGGCAGTTCATACACGAGCAAGATATGATTTCACGATTGATATGTTCTCATACGGTCATCTAGCCCTCTACACTATCATTCAGGTGTTTCCCAGGGATCTTCTACTGGCTACCTACATGGAGGAAAGCAAGAGGCAGCTCTGTGACGTGCCAGAAGTGAGATTGAACGACGAGAGAAATACATCAGCGTCCTACATCAAAAGATGGGCAAGCGTCATCTACTGACCCACATCATCGAGAGGTGTCTTGATAATATGACTGACGAGAGACCCAGTGCTCTACAGGTGCTCGAAAACCTCGAAGAAATGTCAAAAACTGTCAAAAACTCGCAGGATAATTTTTATCACGACTACCAGCACGAGTAAGCTCGATTTGGTCAAGATGCTTGATGATACCAGTACGCACAAAAGTCGAGCTGAATCTGTCGCGTCCCCATCGCCATACGTGAGTGTAGGTCCCGAGGGGAAAACAGCTCATGAGTACTTGCAGCTGGTTGGTGAAAATTCCTCACTAAAAATTAATGCTAATTTCATGCCAGATCAATCTGTGGAGAAGATCAAGGTACAGTAAGTAATTAGCTAATCTATGAGCAATTTTCTGACCCATTAGAGTACTCGGAATAGTTTAGATAGCATTTTACCCTCCCAACACATACACAAGTCAAGAACATTAGTTCAAGTATCCTTTTCAGTACATATTTGGGGACACATGATACTGTATGAGCTAGGCTATCACCATTGCTGATTACAGCAGGGGTAGTTCTGTAAAATTTAGCAGCGTCACCAGCTGGGGATGCATGTATTTCAATTCATACTCCAGTGTACCCACACTTTGCATATGTAACTTACTTGTTTATCTAAGCCTATCAAGATGTTGATCCACATAATAGCTATTATTATGATTTTAATTAGTAAGAGCTTTCAATTTCGCTTTCAATAAGGCCAGCTGCTTTTGTTGACTATGGCAGGAGTAGCTCTGTAAAATTCAGCAGCATCACCAGGGGGTGCATATGTTTTACCAATGGAGTCGGAGGTGCATACAGAGTATGGTGTTACTGTGGCAGCCCTTAATCGTGGGGCAGCTGGACAGAAAGGCACTGGAGAGAAAAGAGAAACAGTGGCTCCATCATTTGTCATTGAATCAGATCTACCCAAGTCCCCGAAGCAGCAGTTCAAGAGTTCAGATGGACACCTAAAAGCCCCAGAGACAATGTCCAATGCAATAAAATTCAAGCTAGGTAAGTCACTAACTTATTATCTATGGCAGTTCAATAATAATTGTCTCTCTCGTATTTAAATTTGTAGTGCGGTGGCTGAGTGAAACAGATGGAAATCCAAACACTTCACTGTAAGTACATGTACTAAAATACAGCTACCTATGCAGCTGCATGCAATCACCTGCCCAGGAATTGGGGTGCATGTGTATTTTTGGGGAGGACACAGTTTTTATCTGCTACACACAATTTTACCCGCTTATATTAGTCGTACATGTATATTATGTCTAGAATTAATTTTATCTTGTACGTGCAGGCTGGTGACAGAAGACGATCCAAGTAGATGTGAAAGAAGGCCAGAATGGGCCAAAGCAGGTAATTATAAGTGGACAGATATTATTCGCTAACTAACTATGCTTATCAGGTGCTTTTTCATGATTCTGGCAATAATATTAACACAGCTGCAACCACACCAGTGGTGAGTCCAATGCCTATGGGGGACCGCTTGAGGGAGAAAGCGATATTCATAGAACGCTCAGCTTTGCAAGATCTGGAGGAGATTTATCAAGGTACCTTAGTGTCACTAAAGTTAACTGCACTTTAATTTAGCGATTTTCAGGAGAGAGGATTTAGCTGCACTTTAATTTAGCGATTTTGCATGTACCACAATACAATGTCATGAATAATACATCTCGAAAAATATTTGGCCTCATCTTAATTTAGCGAATTGGGTAAAGGTCGCCAAATTCGCTAAATTAAGGTGTAATTAACTTTAGTGACACTAAGGTATATCATGGTTTGAGCATAATTATGGCACCTTGCATGCAAAATGGCTTCACCATAATAATTATTAATTTCATCACTTTTGACTATATCTAGCTAGTATGAGATCAGTAAATTATGTGCCAGGGGTCAGGGGAAACTTATCAATTCTAGCCACAATTAAGTCTCATTCCCAGGAATGGGAAGCCTGAGGACTAGGCTAAGTAGCCACATCCTTGTATGGTTGGAGTGATTGGTGAGGGGAGAGTCCCTTGACTAATGCCATGTCAGCATCTTTATCGTACACAATGTCATACATGTTCACCTGTATGCAATACCAAAAATGTATAATAGTTGGAGACCTGACATTATAGCAGCGCTAGCTCAGCTTAATTGCCTTGAACAGCTTACGTTGATCGCTGAAGCATATATTTCAGTAATGAGGTATTATGCAAGAGGGAGTGTGGGTGTGGTAACTCAAGGTCCATTGTCTGACCACCAAATGCACAGGTCACCTTTCCCATGGCCCTGCTGGTCAGTCTGGTCTACATGCATGACCCTGGGCCAGTGGCTGTCTCAGATAACTTGAATGTGCATGATGTAAGAGTGTTTTCCTGTTATTCAACTTTAGCTTAGTTTTCTTGGAAAACTCACTTTTAGTGTAGCAAGTGGTTTTCTACACACTATCCCCATGCATGCAGCCAGGCCATTTATATGACATGTAGGTCTCAATTGTTGGTGAAATTTTCATCTGTGAATTTTTTTATCCTGGAAGATATGGCCATCTTGACCACATTATTCCACCGCCTGTAGCGGGACAACATTTTGTATAGTAAATCTTTTTGGCTATATAATAGAGTATTGTGTATGAGCATCGTTCATGATGATTATTGACATACCCAATTAGGTCAGTTTGGTAAAGTGTACAAGGCTACGTTGGTTCAAACCAAGTCAGAGAATACGACAGTGGTGGTGAAGACAATCAGCAAGTACAAATCACAGCAAGAGACGAGCGACTTCCTCCATGAAATGAGGCCTAATGCACCCAAATATTGTCCATATATACGGCATTGTAGACCAAGGTAAGCCGCATAAAACATGATTCAAAATGCACTCAGTCTGATGCATGTGTTAGCTAACAACTTATGCCAGTGGGTACAGACCAAAATTAATTGTTGGTGAGGTAGCTAGCTTTGCCATTTGTAGCACACCTGCAGTGCTACATGTATCAGTATTGAGGTATATAGCCACAGCTCTGTCTCCTATAGGCTGACCATAAAGATTATTATACTTTCCAATGCATCTTACAGATTCTCCATGGCTTGTACTGCAATATTTATCCAATGGAAACTTAAAGGACTTTCTGACTGTAAGTAACAGTTACCGGGGTATTATACATGTCCCGTATATAGCTCTGTACAGTCAGGAGCATAATATTGATGTATGAGCTACTGAAGGCAGCGAAAGCTCTGTGTGTGTTATGACTTTCTGTATATCTCCTTCCAGAATAATGAGCGCACTATGAGCAGCTGATCAAGTACATGATTGACGTTGCCATGGGGATGCACTACATCAATGAGCATGGTTTAGTCCATAGGGTAAGTTAAGAACAATACAAAATCTAATATCATAGATTTGTACCCTAACTTGCTGTGTATTATGGAGATTCAGAGTCCCTTTTACAGTATATTATGTATTGTGGGAAGCAGGTATGATTTTCTTATTTTCTACCTAGGATTTAGCTGCTCGAAATGTGCTGGTTGACAACAGAGAGACCTGTAAGATTACAGATTTTGGTCTTCTGCGTGAGATCCCCAAAGACAACACCATCTACCAGGCGACGACTGAGCTGCCCTGGCCAATACGATGGATGGCTCCTGAGAGCTTGGACAACAGAGAGTTCTCTCCAGCCACTGACGTGTGGAGCTTTGGCGTGCTGCTCTGGGAGATGTACTACCCAAACCAGCTGCCCTACGCTGAGCTCAATAGTGTCCAGGTTCTCTCCAAGGTTCTCTCTGGTCATCGCCTCCCCATCCCTCCAAACTACCCTCCCACCGTGGCTAGAATCATGAAGGCCTGCTGGCAGAGACAGCCTGAAAAAAGACCCAGCTTTCTGTTGATATCACAGACCTTGCTTACAAGCTAAACAATAACCGTAAAACTTAGGCTTGCTGATATATAGCTTTCTATAATATGCAATTATTATTAAGTATTATGTTACACTTTAATATAGCTAACACTTTATATTTGGCATGAAACGATTGCTACCACATCCCTACTAGCCTAACACTTTATTTTCGGCATTAGTAGACTACAGGCTTTCTTATTAATAATATTATTGTTGTTTTGTCTTTCATGATGGCCTCGTGCACTCATAATCCGTGCATGCACCTTTATTGAAATTGTTCACATCGTATTACTAGATCATTACAGAATTAATTAATTTTTCAAAAAGTCCGCCATACTATTCACTAACGCATGCGTATTAGATAAGTCACGAGAGTCAATGAATATTAGGCATTCTCAACTTGACAAGTAGCTGCCACAAGGATCCTCGTAAGTTAATGTCGATAAAATATACATGAGTATTATCTGTTTACCAGGTTACAGTGCATGTCTTCGAGTAATGGCTCAAATTTAATTACCTATACAGTATTCATGGTATTCGGAATAGTGCCCACTTTCAGTCCCTTTTCTACTGCTTGAGGGACCTATAGTGTGCACCAACTATGATACTATTGTGAAATATAAATCTACACTGAGCGTTTCGTCTGGGTGCCAGCCCCTTTACTATTGAGGCCACACCCTGAAATGAGACTTGAGTTTCCCATCCACCGCCCGCCCCTTGCTGAGTGGGCTGCCTATTTCTTGTATTATCTTCCATTGCAGTGTATTATTTATCCATGCACCTGACTAACATTAGTGTACAATAATATAGTATAATACTGAGCGTTGCCAAACGCTTCTTCTCCTTGGACAATCCTGAAGTCAGACAATGACTGACAAGTGTGGGAAGCTTGGTAAGATCAATAAGGTCATGAAAGTCACAAGATTTTTAATGAGATTCATAGTAATACTAATGCATGTACATCTCCCACCCGCATCCCTTTGCCATTATGGGTGGACGGGAAACTAAAGTGTCATTTAGTGTGGCCTTAGTTTATAGCAAGCTAACGGTACATGCATATGCCAGAATGATAGCTACCATAGAGAGTATCATAGGTAATAATTATGACTGCATAGTCTTAATGTATGAGAATATTAAATCCAGGCACACCTTGGCGATGGCAGTATGTTCATAGGAAGATCTGACTGATCCATGATTTATGAAGCCCCTTGAGAAGTGTGGGTGGCATATTGTAATGTGTGCACATGAAATAGCCTAGATAACAGCAATACTCTCAGACCAAACTAACTTTCCGTACCATCAAGTCGATCAAAAATCATCAACTACCAGCCATATAGCCAGAAATAACTAATTTGGTGTTCAGATCCTAAATCGTGTTTGCAAAGATATCGACAGATTTAAATTTGGCAGTTTGGTATGTACTGGATCACCATATGTACCGTATACCGTAGGACGGGTTTTAATTGCGTAATTTAATGATTGCGTTCTAGTCAAGTCAGGCCAAATTGCGAATCCAATAATTGCGATGGACTACCCCGTACCGTACTCTAGTATACGTGCACGTTTATTTTTGCGAATCTATTAATTGCGAAACGTAGAAAAACTCGCAATTCGCAATTAATAGATACTCGCAATTAAAACCCGACCTACGGTAGTGGGAAATTTTCGAGGGAGAAAACTTTCACGGATTTCGCGATTTTTCAGCCATCCGCGAAAGTTTTCTCCACGAAATTCTAGGCATGCCACACCCATTATGCGACCAGTTTTAACCTTCCGCGAAAATTTTCTCCGCGAAATGCTCCTTTCCTACCGATCTGCGAAAGTTTTCTGCCTCGAAAATTTCCCGCTATATGGTATATGCGTGCAAGCAAGTGGTGAAGGCAGACCACCAACCCCCTAATTTAATTTAACATTGTATTGAGTGTGCATACTAGTCTCTCTATACACACGTAACGGAGGGGGGTGGGCAGGTGGGGGTGGAGTCTGAGAAGAGCTACAGACTAAAATCAATTAGTGTTATGTGACAATGATAATAATATTATTATTTTTCTTATTGTGATCATAAAATTAATAGTATCATCGAATTATACTATTATTATGATAATACCACAATGTCATACTATTGCTGTAAAAACAGCTATTATTGTGTTCATTGTTACGATATGCATAATATGGTCATGTGATCGGCCTGCTCAGAGCTAGCTAGAGTTGACCATGCATGCACAAGCGCACTATGTCGACGACTCTTTACCACATACATCGTCATTAGCATGCAGCTATATACTGGGGATATGGTCAGTGTTCATGTAATATACATGTAGCTGGTAGACAATGGTGCACGTCATTACCGGATGAAGGTGAAAAATTTTACATAAAAATTACTGTTGCTAGCTATTAGCTAAGCTTATGTATGCATGACATGCATCCAATGCATCATACCGTATAGCCGGAAAATTTGGCGGTTTGGCCGTCCATATTACAACCGCCAAATTAAAATCCGCCAAACTTTCCTACTCGCATATATACGTATGGCGATCCCGTACCGAACCGCCAAATTTAAATCCGCCAATATTCTTCCAATAGCGATTTTGGGTTCAACCGCCAAATTTAATTCCCGCCAATATTTCCGGCTATACGGTAGAATGTATTCTACGGAAGCCGAGAGGTGCAATCCGCCGCAATCCGACATCATCGCCGACGTTGTCGCCGACGTTGTTGTCGCCGACATCGTCGCCGACGTCGTCGCCGACGTTGTCGCCGATACCATCGCCGATATTGTCGCCGACACCGTCGCCGACACCATCGCCGATGCCTTCGCCGACGGTTATGTAGAAAATGGCGTATTTTAGGAAATATTTCCCTTAGACCTACTAAAAGGAACATTTTACGCCAGTGTTCCTTTTAGACCTAGCTAAAGGGTATGGGGAGATTTAAGGCCACATTCGCCGTTTTGTACATAGCGGCTACATTTTACGCAAGGTATTTTGGCGCATATCTGCCCTTGTGTTTGAACATTATAATAATAATTATAACATAATAAAGGAAAGATTTTACGCCAACCATATGAGTAGCGTAAACGCTTCTCTTTATAATACTAAACAAACACAAGGGCGAGTTTATGTGCTGCGAACTCGAGGCTCTTAATGCGGTGGGCGGGGCTGAGCATGCGTACTTTTTGTACATTAGTTATTGTGGGTGGAGCTGAGCATGCGCAGATGTTCAATTTTTAGACAGCCGCGGATAGCGATGATGACTTCGAACTCCCTTTTCTTCCAAGAGAGAAATTAACAGAGGATGGGGAAAATTTGCACAAGTAATATCTCGATCTGTGTATTTATACTAGCTATTATTATTGAATTGGTAAAACACATCACAATAGATGCAACACAATTAGTGCATCCCCGCTACATGATGTAGCTAATATCCCAGTATGACATGCCCGAGGGAGAGACCACATCTTCCGAAGTACATTATTGTTGCATAATAGATCTACTTATCAATACTATCAGCGACGTAGTTACGGTGCTGCTGTCTACCGAATGGCGATACTATCGGCGAAGATGTCGACGATGGTGTCGGCGAAGGTGTCGGCGATGGTATCGGCGATACTGTCGGCGAAGGTGTCGGCGATGGCATCGGCGAAGATATCAATGATGGTGTCGGCGATACTGTCGGAGATGGTATCGGGAAGGCGTCGACGATGTTGTCGGCGATACTATATCTTGCTGCACCTGTTGTGGTGTGTCTCATCAAATCAATGATAAGAATAATGACCATCGGCGACGACGTCGGCGAAGGCATCGGCGATGGCGTCGGCGACAACGTCGGCGACAACAACGTCGGCGACGACATCGGCGACGATGTCGGCGACAACAACGTTGGCGATGATGTCGGCGACAACGTCGGCGATGGTGTCGGATTGCGGCGGATTGCACCTCTCGGCTTCCGTAGTATTCTCCTTTCATCCTGCTTTGAAGATCCATCTAATAATTGTGAAACAGAATAATATGTCGTCCCTAGGCCCTCTCTCGATCTAATACAATATTGACATTGTCCAGAAACTATCTATACCTCCAAAGGTTCTTTCCAAAAAAATTTAAGGAAAAATCTCCCAGATTCTCCGTGCATATTATGAAAATTGATGACTTGGTGCAGTCTATAAATCATAGTATGGAAAATCTTAGCCACCATTGAAAAATTGCTCCAATGAAACAAACTTTGCAGTGGTGCTGTGCAGCTTCTGTGTGGATAAACCCAGGGCCCACCAATAATGAGATGTAGATAGGCCTTACATTGCTCCTGCCTCATGGCAAGTGGTAAAGGACTACTGTAGTTAATCAAATACAACGTATGATCCAATCTAACAGCATTTTACGAGTTCATAATGTGTATGTATGGAGAGATTGACGACCTTTACCAGAAAACCGCGCGTTTTTAAAAATTGAAATTATTTTTTTTCCATATAATATTATACGTATTATTAGATTAAGTACGATATTATCAATGAGCGACTGTATAAACACAATTGTGTGCGAGGTGTCCGTTAACTGCAGCTATCTCTGTCTCGAAATACCCTATCCTACTCCGTCTCTACATAATACTATAGCTATGAGTTAATGGGAAAATCAAGTCAGATGGCATGCACTGATGAATTATCCTAAAGAGGAATAAAAAAAAGAACAGAAACAAATAGCTATAAAAAGCAATATAATGGAAGATGAAGTAGGGATGGCAGGGTCAAAAAGTACACAAACAAGATTTATAGGGATAATCACGTCCACTATACATCCCAATGTTATCACAGTACAGTAACTCATTTTTAGCCGGATATGATAATGGTAACTTTCATAATCTATTGTGGTTTGCATTTTGGTGAGCACTGCATGTGCACTTGGTATGTTAGTGATACACATAGACATTGACGTACAGTAGTACCTAGCTGAGGCTAACTCATATTGTGCATGCAATTATGCTAACTGCATTGAATGCGTATGCATAATATATTAATCGTGTGGCACATGCACTGAACTTAACAGTCCAGTTGGGCTAATGCAGAAAAACATCAGTTTCACACCTCATACTTAGCTGTTGTACTGCTTGCCCACTGCTGACTCTACAACACAAACTGGGCTCACCCACGAGACTAAATTAATTATTGTAAAAGTATTCCTGATTGTTTCCAGCCGAGTATACATCATAATATATGGATCCTCCATAATATTATGCTGCAATGTTGGCACTCAGGCTACTGTTGTAGAATATAGGTTATGATGTTAGCTCTGGCTAGCAAAAGCTAGATGAAGAGCTGATCATTTATCATGCATACATAGTATAATTATGTCTTACGGTATATTTTGTACTCACCACATGAAGCTTATCACCGGTAAGCACCATGTTGAAATAAAGTATAATAGTGGATATAAGTTTTCTATCATATCATTACCATTGTACTTACTAGGTACTGGTAATCATAGTTGCCTGACCATAATTACATGTAGGGTCCATGAGAGACATTACCCTAATTAAGGTCCAATTATGATAATACCATGTACAATAGATAGACCCTTTTCCAGCATTACGTCATAAACACGCGGGTGGTCAAAAGTGAGCGCTAATTAGAACCGCGCCATAGTAATGTATTGTGAAGTATACCTCAAAAAACGCGGTCTCCTACCTGGAACCAGCTGTACTGTAGCTATTCATGGCGATAATCCATTGGAAGAGGGACTAAAGACTGTGTTTATTGCTAGAAGACAGCACCAAACCTGGAGTGTCAGTTGCGTGGCCACCTCCAACTTGACCATCATGAGTCCTCCTGTGGATAGGGCTTTTGTGGAGAAAAGGGACCTATGACGCTCTGAAACACGTTTGCAGCCCACAGCAGTGGCCTGATCAGAACCAGAACAAGCTGAAGTAGTGGCAGCTAGGGTAAGTCACTTTGATATAAACTACTATTAATTAACTAGTCTGGAAGGGCACATTTTAGGACAATGATTTGCAAATGCATGACATGACTTGGCCTCAAACCCAGGCTCACTTTCCTATCCCCCTGAAAGTGAGCCTGTGTTTGACGCTAGACATGACCCTCCAAGTCACGGAAACAAAGTAACGATGACCTCATGATACACAGATGCATACACAGTTAAATAGGGTGGACAGAATACGAGGAATTAAGGTGATACCATAATGTAGAGAAAAGGCTGGGTGCACTCAAAGATGACCTCTTGGACTGCTTGAAAGTTAGCTGATTCTGATCATACAATACTTGTTTATTGTCATCCTTTATACCATGTTGTAAAGGCCATTTGCAGTGGTATCCCCTTACAGTTACATAATAAGTAGTCAAATTTAATCTCTGAATATGAATTTTGATGATCACTTGTGTATATTTTATTTCGAGTTAAAATTTTTAGTGTCGTGTACATAATAATAATTATTATGAAGAATAGTAGTGTCTTAGAAAGTACATTGTAGTAGATGCTAGGAGCTGCGAAGCCAATACTACCACTTTGAAAGTTGACTCAAGCATATTAAATGAATAATCTTGGTATGAGTACAACTATAGAGACTTCTCCATTTTCCCGCTCCTAGAGGTCTTGAAATCCATCTTTAAGTGCACCCAGCCTTTCTCTCTCTACATTACTGTATCACCTTAGTTTCTCGTACTCTATCCACCCTGTTTGACTGTGTGTGCGTGTATCATGAGCTCATCATTGTGTTTTATTTCCATGGCATGGAGGGTCATGTCATGCATTTGCAAATCATTGTGCCCTTCCAGACTAGTTTATACCAAAGTGACTTACCCTGCCACTATTTCAGCTTGTTCTAGTTCTGATCAGACCACTGCTGTGGGCTGCAAACGTGTTTCGAGAGCGTCATAGGTCCCTTTTCTCCACAAAAGCCCTATCCACAGGAGGACTCGTGATGGTCAAGTTGGAGGTGGCCACGCAACTGACACTCCAGGTTTGGTGCTGTCTTCTAGCAATAAACACAGTCTTTAGTCCCTCTTCCAATGGATTATCGCCATGAATAGCTACAGTACAGCTGGTTCCAGGTAGGAGACCGCGTTTTTTGAGGTATACTTCACAATACATTACTATGGCGCGGTTCTAATTAGCGCTCACTTTTGACCACCCGCGTGTTTATGACGTAATGCTGGAAAAGGGTCTATTGCTGTAAAAACAGCGATCATCATAAGCATGTGCATTATTATGACATGTGCAAATAGTCATGTGATTAGCCTGCTCAGAATTATCGGCATCATGACAACAAAGTACTATAGAGTGTGTTAGTCAAGATGGACAATTAATAATATTTATGACGCTAAAGTATGCCAGCTAATTTCAAACATGGATTCTGTTCACCTGTACACACACACACATTCTTATCTGTATAGAGAGAGATAAACTCGGATCCTAGCTAATCCTGATTGTGTTCGATATATAAATAATATTCATTCAACTTCTCCATGCAAGGTTTTGTAATAGCTAACTGCTTCTTTGACTCTCAATTGTATTAACTTAAATCCGCTACTCACCATGGACTTTCAGAGTCCAACAACATTTAATGGTGACAGTCCTCTCCATGTTGCTGTGAGGCAAGGTCAGATAGAAGATGTTAGAGAGATCTTGATCCAACAACAGATAGACGTGAATATCCTAAATTCTAAACATGAGACTCCATTACACCTGGCTTGCTCCAAAAATGATAGTCCTATTGTACAACTGTTAGTAGCATTTGGTGCTGATCCATTCATTAAAGACTCAAACAATGGAAACGCTTGTAGGAGAGGTGATTTTGATATTGGTGAATTGATAGACAAGTTATTGTATAGTCGTGGTCTCAGACTATGGATAGATGGACCAGTACAGGCTTATAACGAGAGTCCTCTTCATACTGCAGTAAGGTTGGGAAGACTAGATGATATTCAGAGAATAATAGAGGAGAAAGTCATTGATATCAATAAAACAAATGCCAACCATGAAACTCCACTACATCTTGCCTGTGCACTTGGAAACAAACACATTGTACACATATTAATATCCAATGGAGCCGATATATACATGAAAAATTTTTTTAATAATGCTCCTATCCATAGAGCAGTGTCCCAAGGACAAATGGACACTGTGGATTATTTGATAACTGTCTGTGCTTGTAATCCAAACATCAAAGGCTATCAAGGTAGAACACTGCTTCATTTTGCATGTGGTGTTGGAAATGTTAAATTTGCTACCGCTCTCATTGAGAAATATGGTATTAGTCCAATGGCTACTGATGCAGTAAACCAGACCCCCCTCCACATTGCTGCCTCACATGGCCAGGAAGAGGTAGTGCGTTTACTCATTAACAAGTACAGCTCCCCTGAGAGCACCGATTTGCCCAGACTACTATGGTTAGCTTGCTCCTGTGGTCATGTATCTGTTGTAAGAACACTTATGCTTAAGTATAAAGCAGATATTGATGAAATTGATGTAATTGATAGTTCAGTGATGGGGGGCAGCATAGAAAATTTAATGGTACAACCATTGATCACTAAATTTGACCTAGATGACAATGGTAACACTCCTCTCCACATGGCCTGCTTGGGTGGTCATGAGGAGCTAGCAAGACTACTCATCACCAACTACGACTGTCCTGTCGATGTTAAGAATGAAGATAATGAGACACCACTTCACAAAGCCTGTTCATCTGGTCGCTGTAGTATTGTTAGAATGCTTATCTCTGAATTTAAAGCTAATGCAACTCAACGAGATCACTATAATGATACAGCTGTCAGCAAAGCAGCAGAGGGTGGACATATGGAAACTGTCCAGGCACTAATCACTGAGCTTGACTGTAATCCTAAAGTTACAGGATATGATGGCAGATCACTACTGCATGAGGCTTGTTGGAGTGGAAGCATTAAGCTAGCTGAAATGCTAATCATAGAATTTAGTTTGGACATATTTTTAGCTGATGACAGTGGTAACACTCCTCTCCACATGGCCTGTTGGTGTGGTCATAAGGAGCTAGCAAGACTACTCATCACCAAATACAACTGTCCTGTTGATGTTAAAAGCAATATTCAAGAGACACCACTTCACAATGCCTGTTCATCTGGACACAGCAGTATTGTTAGAATGCTTATCTCTGAATTTAAAGCTGATGCAACTCAACGAGATCACAATAATGATACAGCTGTCAGCAAAGCAGCAAAGGGTGGACATGTGGAAACTGTCCAGGCACTAATCACTGAGCTTGGTTGTAGTCCTATGGTTACAGGATATGATGGCAGATCACTACTGCATGAGGCTTGTTGGAGTGGAAGCATTAAGCTAACTGAAATGCTAATTGTAGACTTTAGTTTGGACATACTTTCAGCTGATGATAGTGGTAAAATTCCTCTCCACATGGCCTGTGAGTGTGGTCATGAGGAGCTAGCAAGACTACTCATTACCAAATACAACTGTCCTGTTGATGTTGAAAATAAGATTCAAAGAACGCCAGTTCACTACGCCCGTTCATATGGTCACAGTAGTATAGTTAGGATGCTGTTACTCACCATGGATTTTCAGTGTCCAAAAAAGTTTAATGGTGATAATCTTCTCCATGTTGCTATAAGGCAAGGCCAGATAGAAGATGTTAGAGAGATCTTGATCCAACAACAGGTAGACGTGAATATTCTAAATTCTAAACATGAGACTCCACTACACCTGGCTTGCTCCAGAAGGGATAGTCCTATTGTACAACTGTTAGTAGCATTTGGTGCTGATCCATTAATTCAAGATTCAAATTACGAAAATGCTTATGATAGAAGTAGTTTTGATACTCAGCAATTGATTAACAAATTATTATACAGTGATGGTCTCAGACTGTGGATAGATGGACCAGTACAGGCTGATAAAGAGAGTCCTCTTCACACTGCAGTAAGGTTGGGAAGAGTAGATGATGTTCAGAGAATGATAGGGGAGAAAATTATTGACATCAATGATACAAATGTCAACCATGAAACTCCACTACATCTTGCCTGTGTACTTGGCCGCAAACACATTGTACACATATTAATATCCAATGGAGCCGATATATACATGAAAGATTGTTTTAATAATGCTCCCATCCATAGAGCAGTGTCCCAAGGACAAATGGACACTGTGGATTATTTGATAACTGTCTGTGCTTGTAATCCAAACATCAAAGGCTATCAAGGTAGAATATTGCTTCATTTTGCATGTGCTATTGGAAATATTAAACTTGTTACCACTCTCATTGAACAGTATGGTATCAGTCCAATGGCTACTGATGCAGTAAACCAGACCCCCCTCCACATTGCTGCCTCACATGGCCAGGAAGAGGTAGTGAGTTTACTCATTAACATGTACAGTTCCCCTGAGAGCACCGATTTGCCCAGACTACTATGGTTAGCTTGCTACTGTGGTCATGTATCTGTTGTAAGAACACTTGTGCTTAAGTACAAAGCAGATATTGATGAAATTGATGTAATTGATAGTTCAGTGATGGGGGGCAGCATAGAAAATTTAATGGTACAACCAATGATCACTGAATTTGACCTAGATGATGATGGTAATACTTCTCTCCACATGGCCTGCTTGGGTGGTCATGAGGAGCTAGCAAGACTACTCATCACCAACTACGACTGTCCTGTCGATGTTAAGAATGAAGAGAATGAGACACCACTTCACATAGCCTGTTCATATGGTCGCAGTAGTATTGTTAGAATGCTTGTCTCTGAATTTAAAGCTGATGCAACTCAACGAGATCACAATAATGATACAGCTGTCAGCAAAGCAGCAGAGGGTGGACATGTGGAAACTGTCTGGTCCCTAGTCACTGAGCTTGGTTGTAGTCCTAAGGTTACAGGATATGATGGCGGATCACTACTGCATGAGGCTTGTCGGAGTGGAAGCATTAAGCTAGCCGAAATGCTAATCGTAGACTTTAGCTTGGACATATTTTTAGCTGATGATAGTGGTGACACTCCTCTCCACATCGCCTGTCAGTATGGTCATGAGGAGCTAGCAAGACTACTCATCACAAAATTCAACTGTCCTGTTGATGTTAAGAATGAAGATAAGCAGACAGCACTTCACATTTCATGCTCTCATGGTCATCTTGATGTTTCAAAAGCACTACTGTCTGAATGCATACTTGCGGGTGACAAAGAACTCCATAATGCTTTAGATAAGGATAATAATACCCCTTTGGATCTTTTAATCAAGACAGGTGATGCTAAAGCTGTATATATCCTCTCTACAGAATATGGCCTCAAACCTCATATCAGAGGCGTTGAGTCCAAACCACTCCTTCACCAACTAGCTGCTGGAGGATTTACCACAGTGCTACAGAAGCTAATATCAAATTTCAACTATGATCCAGCAAGTTCTGATGAAGATGGGAACACAATTCTTCACACTGCAGCTCAGCATGGACAATATAAAATGGCTAAATTACTAATTGCTTACTATAGCAATCAGTGTCCAATAGACCACAGAAACTCTCAAGGGCAGATTGCTCTCCACTATGCTTGTATGGGCGGTCATACTAAAGTAGCTGAATTCCTTGTTGCCAACAAGGCAGATATAACTGTCAGAGATGAAGATGGTGATACTCCACTTAAGAAGGCCTTTTTAAGGGGCCATTTACATACCTGTTTTAAATTGTTTGGTACCAGTTTGCATACTATCAATCACATACTTTTACGACAAGTTTGTGAGCGTGGATCTGCTGACTTGATAGATGTACTTCTTTCAGATTTTAATTTAGACCCTTTTTCTGTTTTGGATCACCATGGAAATAAAGTGATTCATATAGCGGCAGTTCGAGGCCACAAACAAGCAGTTTCTCTGCTTGTTAAGAAATATAGCAGTCTTGTTCATGTTTTGAATATAAATAAGCAGACACCACTTCACATGGCATGCTCTTGTGGTCATCTTAATGTTTCAAAAGTGCTAGTCTCTGAAAGCATGCTAGGTGGTAACAAAAGGTTCTGCAATGCTCTAGACAAGGATAACAATACCCCTTTGGATCTTTTAATCAAGAGAGGTGATGCTGAAGCTGTACATATCCTCTCTACAGAGTATGACCTCAAACCTCATATCATAGGTGTTGAGTCCAAACCACTCCTTCACCAACTAGCTGCTGGAGGATTTACCACAGTGCTACAGGAACTAATATCTAACTTCAACTATGACCCAGTTTGTCCTGATAAAGATGGGAACACAATTCTTCACACTGCAGCTCAGCATGGGCAATATAAAATGGCTAAATTACTAATTGCTTACTATAGCAATCAGTATCCAATAGACCACAGAAACTCTCAAGGGCAGATTGCTCTCCACTATGCTTGTATGGGCGGTCATACTAAAGTAGCTGAATTCCTTGTTGCCAACAAGGCAGATATAACTGTCAGAGATGAAGATCGTGATACTCCACTTAAGAAGGCCTTTTTAAGGGGCCATTTACATACCTGTTTTAAATTATTTGGTACCAGTTTGCATACTATCAATCACATACTTTTACGACAAGTTTGTGAGCGTGGATCTGCTGACTTGATAGATGTACTTCTTTCAGATTTTAATTTAGACCCTTTTTCTGTTTTGGATCACCATGGAAATAAAGTGATTCATATAGCGGCAGTTCAAGGCCACAAACAAGCAGTTTCTCTGCTTGTTAAGAAATATAGCAGTCTTGTTCATGTTTTGAATATAAATAAGCAGACACCACTTCACATGGCATGCTCTCGTGGTCATCTTAATGTTTCAAAAGTGCTAGTCTCTGAAAGCATGCTAGGTGGTAACAAAAGGTTCTGCAATGCTCTAGACAAGGATAACAATACCCCTTTGGATCTTTTAATCAAGAGAGGTGATGCTGAAGCTGTACATATCCTCTCTACAGAGTATGACCTCAAACCTCATATCATAGGTGTTGAGTCCAAACCACTCCTTCACCAACTAGCTGCTGGAGGATTTACCACAGTGCTACAGGAACTAATATCTAACTTCAACTATGACCCAGCTTGTCCTGATAAAGATGGGAACACAATTCTTCACACTGCAGCTCAGCATGGGCAATATAAAATGGCTAAATTACTAATTGCTTACTATAGCAATCAGTGTCCAATAGACCACAGAAACTCTCAAGGGCAGATTGCTCTCCACTATGCTTGTATGGGCGGTCATACTAAAGTAGCTGAATTCCTTGTTGCCAACAAGGCAGATATAACTGTCAGAGATGAAGATGGTGATACTCCACTTAAGAAGGCCTTTTTAAGGGGCCATTTACATACCTGTTTTAAATTGTTTGGTACCAGTTTGCATACTATCAATCACATACTTTTACGACAAGTTTGTGAGCGTGGATCTGCTGACTTGATAGATGTACTTCTTTCAGATTTTAATTTAGACCCTTTTTCTGTTTTGGATCACCATGGAAATAAAGTGATTCATATAGCGGCAGTTCAAGGCCACAAACAAGCAGTTTCTCTGCTTGTTAAGAAATATAGCAGTCTTGTTCATGTTTTGAATATAAATAAGCAGACACCACTTCACATGGCATGCTCTTGTGGTCATCTTAATGTTTCAAAAGTGCTAGTCTCTGAAAGCATGCTAGGTGGTAACAAAAGGTTCTGCAATGCTCTAGACAAGGATAATAATACCCCTTTGGATCTTTTAATCAAGAGAGGTGATGCTGAAGCTGTACATATCCTCTCTACAGAGTATGACCTCAAACCACATATCAGAGGTGTTGAGTCCAAACCACTCCTTCACCAACTAGCTGCTGGAGGATTTACCACAATGCTACAGGAACTAATATCAAAGTTCAACTATGACCCAGGAAGTTTTGACGAAGATGGGAACACAATTCTTCACACTGCAGCTCAGCATGGGCAATATGAAATAGCTGAGGTTGTAACTACTAATTACAGCAACCAGTGTCCAATAGATCATAGAAACTGTCGGGGGCAGACTGCTCTTCACTGTGCTTGTGTTGGTGGTCATACCAGAATAGCTAAATTCCTAATAGCCAGCAAGGCAGATATAACTGTCAGAGACGAAGATTATGACACTCCACTTAAGAAGGCTTGTTCAATGGGACATGAACTTACTTTGTTTAAGTTGTGTGATTCCAATTTGCGTACAATCGACAGTAAACTTTTGCGACAACTTTGTGAGCGTGGATCTATTGACTTGATAGATGTACTCCTTTCAGATTTCAACTTAGATTCTTCTTCTGTTTTGGATGATCAAGGAAATAAAGCAATTCATATAGCAGCTCTTCAAGGCCACAAACAAGTAGTTACTCTACTTGTTAAGAAGTATGACTGCCCTATTGATAGCAGGAATTTAAATGGAAAAACTCCACTCCATTTGATTTGTTCTCAATTACCAACTGAAAATGGCCATGCTCTCATTAGAATGTGTATCTCAGAGTTTAAAGCTGATGTGACTATCAAGGATAATAACGATGATCAACCAATTCATGCAGCAGTACAAGGTGGTTATACTAGTACAGTGGTCAATTTAATTTTAGATTATCATGTCAGTCCTAATTCCAGGGGCTTCAAAAAACAAAGTTTGCTACACGATGCTCTTGCAATGGGCCACACCTCAACTGCCAAGACCCTGATAGAGGTCTTCCATCTATCTTTGCATTGTGTAGATGAAGATGGTAATACCCCTTTACATCTTTCATCTTTAGCTGGACAAACTGAATCTGTAAGATTTTTATTGTATGAATACCATGCCCCTGTCTATGTTCGGAATAAGGCAGGAAAGACTGTACTTGATCTTGCAACAGAAGATTCCACTAAGAAAGTGATTAGAGAATATGTAAAAAGTGAGCATAAAAGAATCCAGCACGAATATGAAGAGCTTCGAGCTAAATCCTTACAAAAGTACTCAGGTCAACAGGCTATCACCAGAGTATTTGTATTGGGGAATCCTGGATCCGGTAAGAGTACTCTAGTTGAATCACTGAAGCGAAAAGGAATATTTTCTTCCTTATTTACTGTAACTGAAGCTGATGTCCCACCTCATACAGCTGGGATAGTTCCATCAGTTCACCAAAGCAAGGAGACTGGACGGCTATTATACTTTGATTTTGCTGGTGATCAAGAATATTATTCCTCACATGCAGCCATTCTTGAGATGGTTTCGTGCTCTGCTGTTGGAAGCAATGTTTATTTTGTTGTTACTGATTTGAGGAAAGACATTATGACCATTCACAATGAAATTGGCTACTGGTTATCGTTTGTTGCCTATCATGGGAAAGCTTTGGACAGCCAATGCAGACTGAAAATTGTTGTTATCTTAAGCCATTCAGACTGTCTGAGTTCGACTGACTGTGTTAGTAAAATCGAGAGCATGAGACAATATTTACATGCCCATGAGAATCAATATGATGAAATTTTCAATATTGTTGAAGTGGTATCATCCAACTGCTCTTGGCCTCGTTCAACAAGAAGCATCGAAAACATTTTGCAGCAAATATCTAAGGATACAGCCCCTTGCAGCATTTCATATGAGGCATCCCTTCTTCACGGAATGCTAGAAAAAGACTTCAGTAATGTTGTTGCTTGCAAATTTCAAGATTTACTAAACCATATCAAGGATACCAATATATGCTTACCTTCCATAGCTGATTTACTCTTTCCCATTGTGAAAGAACTTCATGATATTGGTTTATTGATGATGATTGGACAGAATGGAGATAGGCTAGATGATTACCTCTTATTACTAAATCTGTCTTCATTGACACATGAAGTACATCAAAATCTCTTTTCACAATCTGCCATGGAAATGTTCAGCTCTTCAATTGGCCCTCAATATGCTAACATGGGAATCCTCCCAGAAAGCTACTTAGCTAAGCTACTTCCAGAGCACATCACTAAAGAATGTTTAGTTCAGCTCCAGTACTGTCAAGAGTTTACTTGTGCTGATGTAGGACTTGATTCCTCAGGAGTGTCAAACAGTGCCAGCACTCCTGAGAAAAATTTGCTCTATTTTCCCGCATTATGTAAGTTGGACAGTGAGCAAAGCAATTGGCCCACTGATCCGCTACTTAACTTCAGCATTGGATGGTATGCCAAGTGTACAGGGAAATTTGATTATTTACCAACTCGATTTTTGCATGTACTCCTCCTGAGACTAGCATTCACTTTTGCCCTACCTATTGCAAACTGCAATATAACAGAATCCAATGAAATCTCAGCTCATAATCGTCGTTGTACCATGTGGAATAATGGAATCCGCTGGCTCATGGAGGAAGGAATGGAATGCATTTTTGAAATGGTCAATGATAACAAAGGAATCGTTGTAATCACAAAATCAGAAGGAGGTTCAAATGAATGGGCAAGTATATTGAGCAAAATCATCAATAAGACCTTGCAAGCCAAAGCCGAATTTTGTAGCACTGTCTCACTCTACCATTTTCTGCTAAAATCGAATAATACATCTTCTTTCATGAATAAAGATAAACTATTTGAGATAACTGAAATTGAACGTGTTATCAAAGAAGGAAAGAAAAAAGTTGTCAGTGTCGGTGGACGAGCATTTCTTGATTCATCACATCTCGATATATTTAGGAAATATACTTTTTGGGGTAGGTGCATGATTAAAAATTAATGATAATTATGTACATGGATGTTTGGAAATGAGAGTTACTGTAGGTCCATCATAATTCCCTCCCCCCAAGGGTTGTATAAAATTGGGCGGGGAGCAATGTTGATAATGCAGCTGTAGGGGGTGAGTGTGGGAGGGGTTATGTTTCCTCCTGCCTATGCATGAAGCATGAAAATTGATGCATTTTGAGACTCAACTGAATCAATTATCCTCAGGCTGACCCTCCCAGCTTTCAATGCTATACAGGGGAACAAGAGTAATTAATAAATTTCAACTCGTGTAAATACTCACTGGCATTTTGAGGCTATATTGTGGTATATTCTTGTGTCATAATGTAGCTAGCACTATGAATGGAAATTTTGGAGGAAGCTTCCCCCTGCACCCCCCCCCCCCCCCCCCCCCCCCCCCCCCCCCCAAAAAAAGGTCTTGACATGATGCAGCTAGCTATTATACAATAATATATGCAACTTGTTATTGTACTGACTGCCTTTCTTCTTAAATCTAGGTTTGTATTTTCCAATGAATATGTCCATAGTTTTGTCATACATAAAAGATGTCATTCAAGAATGGGAGCAGTTGGGTATAGCCCTTCATGTACCCTATGAAATTTTGCGGGCAATTGATGCTGACAAAGCACAGATCGCATCAAAGAAAGAAGAGATGATAGTGAAATGGATGGAGTCACCAGGTCCCTCTTGCTGGTGGCTGTTGGCCAAAGCTCTCAAAGAGATTGAGCAGAATGTTGCTGCAGACAATATTTGTAAAGAACAAGGTATAATAATAGCTCCACCCATGCACCAACCTTCCTCCCCACTGGTGTATTTTGTAAGTATATGCAGCTACTAGATATAAATTAGCCAGATTATCCATGAAAATTCGGTATACTTATAACTAGGTTTATCTTGTATGATCAACCTAGGGTATTACCCTAATTGGTCCATAAAAATTTGTACAGTAGTAACTATATTTAGTAAGTATTTTGTTCCATTTTAACTACAGTTGAAACTATCGCACTTCAAGAGAAGTTAATTGAAGGCGGCAATCATAAGCCAGACGATGGCTTCCTTCAGTCCTTTGCTGGAGTTGTTGGTGATCACTGGCCTTCCCTTGCCTCCCTCCTCTCCATCACTGCAAGGGAAATAGAGGAGATCAAGAAAGAGAAAAAAGAGCAACAGGCTCTGTGTATGCTAACAAAGTGGAGTTCGACGGAAGGTGCAACCTTCAAGCAGCTCCGCCAGAAGCTTCAAACTGTATACCTTTTTAGATGTTAGATGCATGTATATACCAATGTTGATCATCCAGTCCACCACACATTTTGTGTACCTACTCTTTAGCTATAACTAGTCATATAATTATCCCCAACCAGCTTTTTTCAACCAATTTTTTTCACAAGAACTTTCCCTCAAAGCTTATTAATGTAATACTATATAATATACTATTACTACAATTGTGTGTACCAGTTTAATTTTCTTGTTAGTCTGTTAAAATGCCAACATACATCTAGCTGAGTGTCTCAGAATAATATGATTATGCTTTGTTCAATGCATTTTTTCATGGCTAATGTGGTCGATTGCGCATGCGCTGGTCACATCGACGACCACTACCAACTATCGCCGCAACGGAAATGCTATAGCTGCTGAGTACTAAAACCTCATCAAGCAAAAAGCTCGAGCTCCCTGTGCAACGTTAACACTGCATCGCTCAACAATGGCAACAAGACTCAGTAGTATTCACTCTCTGAGCAGGATTGACTTTCCCCAGCAACTGGCAGCATACCCTGAGCTAGAGCCATTCCTGCTCAAGGGAGTGAGACAGACAGCTGAATGCAAACGGCTGGGAAATGGATCATTTGGAGTGGTGGATGAGCTCTACGTACAGGGCACACTCTGTGCTGCAAAACAGCTACACAGTTCACTGCTCGATCCCAGGACGCAGGGGGTGGACAGAGTCATCAGTCGGTTTGTGGAAGAGTGTCGAATCATGACAAGTGTTCGACACCCAAACATTGTACAGTTTCTTGGATTACATATCTTCACAAATGCCACCCACCCGACACTAGTCATGGAGAAGCTTGCAATGAGTCTTGAAGATCTTCTCGATGGGAGTAACAAAAAGAAAGAAGACATTCCCCTCTACCTCAAGGTGTCCATCCTCAGTGATACCGCTAAGGGTCTTGTCTACCTTCACAATCACAAACCACAGATCATTCATCGAGATCTGACAACTCGTAACATCCTTCTGACCCTCGCCATGCAAGCTAAGATCACCGATCTTGGAAATGCTCTTATCATCGACTCCGACACGGTAGCTATGACAATGACTCAAACGCCAGGAACGGCAGTTTACATGCCACCTGAGGCAGTTCATACACGAGCAAGATACGATTCCACGATTGATATGTTCTCGTACGGTCATCTAGCCCTATACACTATCATTCAGGAGTTTCCTAGGGATCTTCTACCGGCTACCTACATGGAGGAAAGCAAGAGGCAGCTCTGTGCCAGAAGTGAGATTGAACGACGAGAGAAATACATCAGCGTTCTACATCAAAAGATGGGCAAGCGTCATCTACTGACTCACATCATCGAGAGGTGTCTTGATAATATGACTGACGAGAGACCTAGTGCTCTACAGGTGCTCGAAAACCTTGAAGAAATGTCAAAAACTGTCAAAAACTCACAGGATGATTTTTATCATGACTACCAGCACATGAGTAAGCTCGATTTGGTCAAGATGCTTGATGGTACCAGCACGCACAAAAGTCGAGCTGAATCTGTCGCATCCCCATCACCTTATGTGAGCATTGGTCCCGAGGGGAAAACAGTTCATGAGTACTTGCAGCTGGTTGGTGACAACTCCCCACCAAATACCACCACTAATTTCATGCCAAATCAATCTGTGGAGAAGATCAAGGTACAGTAAGTAATTAGCTAATCTATGAGCAATTTTCTGACCCATTAGAGTACTCGGAATAGTTTAGATAGCATTTTACCCTCCCAATACATACACAAGTCAGGAACGTTAGTTATCCTTTTCAGTACATTTTTGGGGACACATGATATGAGCTAGGCTATCACCATTGTTGATTACAGCAGGGATAGTTCTGTAAAATTCAGCAGCGTCATCAGCTGGGGATGCATATAATATTATATTCTCAATTCATACACCAGTGTACCCACACTTTGCATGTGTAACCTAAGTGTTTATCTAAGCCTATCAAGGTGTTGATCCACATAATAGAGATTATTATGATTTAGTAGAGCTTTCAATTTGTCATATAAGATCATCGGATAAAAAATTTGATATCAAGGAGACTGAAAGTTGTTCAACAACTAGTACGACTTGAGTTGTTCTCCAACCTATTCTACATGGATTAATTACACACACTGTCAAGATGTTATTATGCTTGATGTGGGAGGAGAATTCTATATACAGACAGTGGTGTCTGTACAATAATTATAGATAGTATATTAACTGGGTGCAAGTAATCGAAGGTGATCGCACAAGTGGATGCATGACGTTTGAAAAAGTTTACTATAGTATAGTACTATTGATAGCATGATAAGAAACTATTCCATGTAGACAGTCTATGTATATTTACTGACATACTAGCTTGTTAACGTTACTGATTGTGACAAACAGTGTAATAAATCATACAAACTACGTAGATTGGTGTGCCTGGTAAGCTGATATTGTTCAAAGGAAGAGGAACGGGCTCTCTTCGCAGATCCCGGAGTCTAAGTGGGAGGGGAACGGTGAACAAGAAAGAGTACACCTTCAAAATTTCAACCACATCTGACTCAACAGTCAGCTTAGTGTACTATGAAGAGGTCAGTATCTCATTGCACATAATTTTTCCAAATTAAAGTATACACTCTATAATATCAATAGAAAGCGAAAGGGGAGGTAAAACTGAGCGATATTGTTGATGTTAGTGCTAGTTCTCAAGACAAAAGTAAATCCGATAACTCTTTTGAAATCAATACCAAGGGAAAAGAGGGAAAGTTGAAACTGACTGCTTCGTCAAAGGTATGTATAACCATTGCCTATTTGGTGAAGTAATGGTTTATAATAACTAAGGAATTGCCTTTTAAAACAAACTTTCAGGATGAGCGCGACAGCTGGGTGAAGGCCCTTACACAGCTCATTTCTCCCGACATTGCTAGTATGCAGCATCCACACCAGCAGCTAATGAAGTCACCACATGTACACATACAACAGCGAGGCAACCAATCAGTGTCACCCAATCGTGGTGAAGGAACGGATTTCCCCAAGATGCAGAATAATAGAGCATACGGCTATCTCCCTCCACAATCAACCACTGCTGTAGCTACGGCTTTTGCCTCAGACAAAACAAAGATACCAGCGCTGCCACCAGCCGTAACAGTTCCTGACTCATCCTATTATGTGATAGAAAAGGCTTTTGTATCTGACGATCCTGAACCACGCACTGAAGAAGCGGGTCATTATAGGGATGAGCCTAAACCAAGACCGCTGTCACAAGAGTCCGATCCCGGGTATGATTACATTCAGGACACTATGCCTGAATCTGCACCAGAGCCTGCGTCAACCTATTCTACTACCGGTACCCTGACAAAAAATAGCAGCACAGTTGCGGTATCTATGAAGCTGAATCCAGAACTGTCGTCAATGGATAGATTGAGGGAGGAAGAATACACACTAATGCAATCAGTTGGCTTCCTCCAGCCGATATCCTCCAGATCATCTGACCCCACCCTCCCTTCCCCAGAGAGTCCCATGGATGTGTCAAAGACATTGAAAAGACTCTCTCGCTTCAACTCCGACCAGATGGAACACCTCATCGACATGCTTAGGAGGACAGTTGCTACCCAACCTCAGAATGGAAATGACCCCATTCCAGAGAAGGTAGCTGCTGTACGAGCCGTGACAACACCTCCCCCACGCCCACCAAAACCTGATCCAGCGATGTCTAAAGCATCATCAGGATCAGCTGCTTCTCTTACAAATTCCCGACAGCGACCATCACAGCTGAGTCTCTCCACAGACAGTATGAATGGGGATAGTAGCATGCACGGTGGCCAAGAGCATTCGGTGTATGTTAACGCAGTCCCATTGGCCAGTGAGAAAGAGAATGGGAAAGGTGACAAAGGAGAGGGTGAAAGAGAAGAGATATCTGTTCCAACTCTGGTTGTTGAATCAACTGATCATGAAGAATCTGCTCCTCCTATGCAGCGTAGGAAGTCAGCGGGACTATTGAACACTGCTGAGACAGCAAACGCCATCAAATTTAAGCTGGGTGAGGCAATGTTGTGATTAATGATGATGGCCATAATTGAAAGGAATTCCCCGCAGTTTAGCTTAGTCTAAGCACAATTATCCTCCCACAGTCTCTGGTGTCTATGTGACCTTTGCATGCATGTGGTTTCTCTTTCAGCCAGACTACTCAGTGAAACAGATGGGACATCAAAATCTTCACTGTAAGTATTACGTAGCTATGTTTTGGCTAAAAGAAAAACATAACTCTGCAAATTTTACAGATTGGTCACAGGAGATATTCCTGAAGCATATGAAGAAAGACCGGATTGGGCAAAAGCAAGTTAGTATAATTACATATAATATAACATGCTAAACATAGACAAAACTATTACAATACACTTTTTGTTGTAATGGTGTATGTACATGTAGATATATTTTTATCATGCTTGTAGGTACCGGAACTACTCCAGTTCATAGTCCACTACCAAAGAATGATCCCCTTTCTCTTCTAAGAAAGCAGGCTTTGTTTATGCAGCGATCAGCACTGAAGGATCTTAAGGAAATCGGTGAAGGTAGGTGGCTCTTATAGTCTCAAATACTGTGGGCCCTCTTATTTCTGAATCGCTGGGTGCAATACATTGTCAAGTAGCTTTCATTTTTGTGTACGTGCATGTCGGTTCATCTGCACCCATGCCAATCCATATATGTACCTGCAGTTCACCATAGACACCCTTTGCATAAAAATAATTATAGTTTGTTGTTTACCTAGCCTGTTAAGATGTATCCCAATTAATTAATTTTACTAGAGTATCACAAACAATAACAAGTATTCCAGTAGACTATCTACATGGAATAGTACCTAATACTCTTAGACTACTAATACTCTTTATAGTAACTTTCGTTTGGTTGCTAAAAAACTAGAGATTCCACTGGCTACATGCATGTGCCATGCATGTAAAGATTGCATAATACTGTATTATAGGTGCAAAGGTGTGTGTGCATGCGTGTATCTTAATCCCCTGGTTCTTCCCCTGATAGTAGATCTATCACAATTAAATTATTTAATATCTATTTCCCAAAATTATGCTCTTGTGGTATCAGAGAGCAGGGCTCCTCTTAAGTTGTAAACAACTGACATGTGCAAAATTAATTAAAATTTTAACAGCACTTGATAGTGTACATAGGTACAATTTATTGTAGCTCCTTAATCACCTAACTGGCACCATAGGGTGTCGACTATTTTTTGCGGTTACCAACATTTGATTTTTCTGCGAATTGGTCCAAAAATTCAAAATTTTGTACCCGCTAACATTAGCTGTATGCACTACAGAGCAGTAGAATTTATCAACAGTCAACCCCGTACCACTTTCACATAATTTATATACAAATCGCAAAATTTAGTACTCATAAATTGTATTTTTAAGTCCAAATCACAGAAAAATGTACCTGCAAACAATTGTCACCCTAAGGTAGCTACACTACACTAGCCTTCGCACCAGGCTCTCCCGCGCGAAAAATAAAGGAGAGCCTGGCGCAAGGCTAACACTACACTGTATACAGGTCAGTTTGGTAAGGTGTACAAGGCCTCGCTGGTTCGAGCCAGATCCGAGAACATGACAGTGGCGGTGAAGACCATCAAACAGTACAAATCAGAGCAAGAGACTAGCGATTTCCTCCACGAGATGGGGGTGATCATATGATGGACCTGATGCACCCCAATATCATCCACCTCTACGGCATTGTGCAACAAGGTCAGTGATCATTAGTTTTATGATTCATGTGTCCTCCTGCGACTAGGATATAATAATTATTGATGGGTGTGGTTTCAGTAGAGACTGCAACCACAGCAAAGTGTTTTTACCCTGCACCACTCCCACATCAAAGATGAATATAATATACCAAATTAAGTTTATATTGGGCCGATATCCCCTTAGGAATGTATACTGCTATGAGAACACTACTGGTCTGTGGTTATTTGGAATCATGCAACCCTCATCACAATAATATTATAGCGGTTCATAGTGTAACTAAACAAAGATAGCAGCTGTGAGAGTATTTGTTTCACATATTATACCGTTTCGTGTGTCTTCCTTCAGAATCCCCATGGCTTGTGTTGCAGTATCTACCAAATGGAGACTTAAAGAATTACTTGATTGTGAATGTATAGTAAAAATCACACTTGTTAGTAGCCAGTTTCACTGCTATTGTTTCTGTTTCAAAGAGAAACGAGCGCGTAGTGTGGATCAGCTCATCAAGTACATGATTGACGTTGCCATGGGGATGCATTATATCATGGAGAGAGGCTTAGCTCACAGGGTGAGTTGTATACGAAACAACACAAATGCAATCATTAGAGCTATGTGATGCTTTGCTACCAGTACCTCTCTTGGTATCCCTGTAGGTAATTTTTGGTAGTATGTCTACATGAACATGTATGGATTATGGAAGATAAATAGTCCAAAATAATATTATTGTGCGCATGACATTTTTTATGTATACGTAGGACTTGGCTGCTCGCAATGTGATGGTTGATGACCGTGAGACATGTAAAGTAGCCGATTTCGGTCTTCTGCGTGAGATTCCCAAGGATAACACCATCTACCAGGCGATGACTGAGCTGCCCTGGCCAATACGATGGATGGCTCCCGAGAGCTTGGACAACAGAGAGTTCTCTCCAGCCACTGACGTGTGGGGCTTTGGCGTGCTGCTCTGGGAGATGTACTACCCAAACCAGCTGCCTTACGCTGAGCTCAATAGTCGTTGTGTGTATATACAGGCTTTCTGTATAATAATATTATTATTGTTATTATGGCCTTGTATGCACACAGATATTAAACTTGAAAACATGTTCCACATCGTGCCAGCCCTGCATTTCACATGTTCAAAAAGTCCGCCATACCGTTCTCAGACGCATGCGCATTAAACAAGTCACGAGTTCTCATACCGGTAGCTAGTTGGGGACATCTATGTGAGGACTGACCTCGTAAGTTAAAATAACTGAAATAGTATTGTGAATATTTGCCAGTTTATAGTGCGTGTCTTCGATCGAGTAACTATTTAATAGCTAAATACGTCGAACGGTTCAAATCGCTGTTTATTACAGTACTAAGCTATTCGAAAAGTGACCCCCCCTCCCTTAAATTTCAGTCCCTTTTCTGCTGCTTCTAGTCAAGTCATGCTTGGGGGAGCTAGTTAGTGAGGTCGCACCAACTATGATATTATTGTTTTTCGGGGCGAGCCTGCATGAGCGATCCCCGAATACATGAGAGATAAGAAGTATGAGGAAGCGGTTTTATATTAGGCCACTCCAAATCAATTAGTTGTTTCTCATCCCCCCTTGATTTCCGCCCGCATGTATTTCCATCAGCACTAGCACAATACAAAAGTATACCGCCTCGATTTTTTGGACTGCTGAACTTATGGTTTTGACGACCATTTCCCATCAAACTTGTGAATAAATGACCATTTCCAGCCGCCCGCCCGCATCAATTTTTGGCTCAGGGGGGGATGAGAAACAATGAATTAATTTGGAGTGGCCTTATGTATAATAATATTGTAATAATATTATGTATATACAATATTATATTATGAACCCTTGACCATCTCCCCAGTATCTGCACAGTTTAATGGTGCATGTGGTAAAAGGTCGTCAATAGAATGATATGCGTACACATCGATCGATGCTGGCCCCAGAAATCATGGAGATGGCGTCTAAGATCGACTCTCAACCTTGATAACGACAATTTTCGATGCTTCAATCACAGAGACGAACTCGACAACACAGTATTCCTTCCGAAATTCAGGTTGGTCACGCTGCTGCAGTCGCGCGCGGACCAGCCCCTTGTGACAGCGATGCGTGCTATATATAGCGCAAGGCTAGCTTTATTTATCCATGGCATTACGTAAGCCAAGAAAACACGTGAAGTTCAACCAACAGTACTTCTCAGAGAAAGTAGCGCTCAGCTTGTAATCTATTCGCTGGATACACGCGTAAGATACTCTACATATTTACTGATTTTCAAGTCTCAGAAAGGCTCCAGCGAGGCCCTGAATTTTCTCATAATTACCTCATAGATTACCTAAGAGATTACACTATAGGTTTCATCTTAATTACACTATAATTACCTCATAACCACAGAAAAGTAAATTGCTACTGGGGAGATAATTATAATTATTATATACGGTATATAATATAATACTTGTATGTATGTTTGTGGTTTGTGGGGTGTGAGGAGAGAGTTAAATTTTGAACGCGTAAGGTAATGGTCGTCATGCGCAAACGCCCGCACTGCACTGCACATATGTACACGCGATGTGAGCATGAGAGACAACTCGGGCCTGGTACAGGGGTGGGCAAGCAAACTGAAACACTGAGCCAAAGCTACCAAGGAATGTTTTACTGTAGAACCAATGCCCCTATTGGGGGCTGGCAAAACTACTCAGGATGATGATTATTATCCCTTCTGTTCGAGAAAATAGCATACTTCATATGATCCTCATAATATTATTATAAATAGCTAGCTAATATGCATGCTTAGATTGATTACACAATTTAAAAATTAAATTATCACTGATTTGTATACCTGAAGGCAGTGACTAGTGTAGCTATTGAGTTGTCAGATCTTAGCTAAGAGCCACAAAAAATCCTGGTGAAGCCACAATTGGCTCTTTGGCTCCCATTTGCCCACCCCTGAGACTGGTAGTGTAGGCAAAGGCATAAAATTGGAAAGGTGAGTGCTGTACTATGGCAAGGCTGAGATCCACGATTAGCATCACTGGTAGACTCCACTTCCCTGAGCATGCCAGAATGTGACTAGCCTCGTACCCAGGCCTTTGAGGAGGCTTAATTAATCCCCTCAGGGCCAAGCTACAGGTACTTGGACTCATGATGGTCATGGCATGTAAACTACTAAATGTAGTATAGGTGATCAACATTTAATATAATTTGGACTATATATACTAGCAGTCTATGATAACTTTCATTATTGTGGTAGCTTCTCAGGTCTAGCTATTGGGATACCAACCACATGTGCATGCCTATTTGCTTTCAAAGAAATCTTGTGCCTTTTGCGAAGGCTCGCCCCGCACAGATGATTTTCATTACCACTAATAAAAACATAGCTACGTAGCTACGTCATTTTAGTCTGGTTGGGTGCCTGGCCCTTCACTTTGTACGTCTATTTTAGCAAACTTTTACAGTATTAAAGGCGGCACATGGGTTTAAATGATCATAATTAAATGAGAATATCATAATAAGTGGGGTGTCTTTATACTAAGCAACTTAAGTTTAAATCCCCAAATTTACCATGACAGTATGTACCTTAGTCAGCAACGTTACATGCTCTACCAGACATATACAGCATGTATCTCTACACTACTTTTAATTTAGTAGTCATGATAGTACTGCTATAGCTACATGGGAAATTCCGAATTTGAGGGTGTGCCGTTGCTTGAACTGTCCTGTGTCTATAGTTTGATCCCGGGATAACCCTGCACTATAAAACACTCTGTCTCAGCACTTGTATGAATTCCTCATTCCCGGTCAGCTATTGGGCCGATACTTCACGGTGCTGCGTCGACACCAAAATTGAAATGGAGGACTATACTTTAGATATAAAATCGAAAAATTAATAGCCTGCCAAACAGCTGCAAAACTAGTCTTATGCTGTGTTTCAGCACCAAGAAACCGATAGCGCATGGTTTATGATCGTAACCAACCTCACTTAAATAGTGATCGTTCATGCGTATTCCAGGGCAGCTACACATGGGTGCATATTTGAGTAAATTTTAGACCATAGCAGGATATTAAGTCCAAAGTAGTGGTGGGCCGATATTCCATAGTAGCCCCCTTTCACAAGGGTACGGTATTATGAACACTGACAACCATAATAAGACAATAATTTTATTAGCTTGTATATAGCTCTTTTCAGATTCCACTCCCACCCACCCCCCGTTACATATACATATAGAGAGTAGTACCCACATATTAATATCACTGTAATGTAAGTCAGTGTTAAACTAGAGCTCTCTCAAGCACAAACCCTCGGCGCGTTGCATGGCATTAGCTACACGCTTCAGTGTTACATACAGAAAAGGGGGTACTATAGCTAAAGGCTAGGGCTGGGGGCGAGGCTACTATAACATTAAGGACTGGGGACAAGGTTAATGTTATACTTAATAGCAGTGTCATTCAAGGTTCAATGGCTAACAGCAGGTATGTTGTATCAAACTCCGTACTGTGGTGCCGACATCAACTCAACTTCCCTCACAGTAACCTCTGATTCTTGGGGACGTAGCTAGCTTCTTCAAAATATCTTAAAGGACTATGATGCAAATCCTTGGCGCAAAACTAAAGTATACTGAGCAATATTGTATGTCCAATATTATTGCAACCCAGTTGGGTCAAGAATCAAGCACTTCTCTATTATCTATGATACAAGCTTAGCTAGCCAGAGAGTCAAAAGGTACCACAAGAATGCATATGGCAATTAATAGCTAAGTATACATACCCTTAGAATTTAAAAGAAGCCACTATCATCCGATGATCGTCGAAAGCTCGCCAGTGGACTGAGCGAGGAAGGCGTTTTTAGTAATCGTGCCTAAGGCGCATGCGCCGAGGGCTAATAGACGTATATGCTGTACGTAGCGCGCAACACGCAACGTTTTATTTATACGTAAAGTCATATTGTCGCTAGCTCACACAAAGTCAAGAAGCTTAGAATCTGCAAAATTTAATGATACCAAAACTGGCAAAAAAAAGCGTTTTTAAAGAAATCTGCACAAAAACCTTGCCTAAGGAACCTTATAACACCGCACCTTTTGACAGGTATGTAGCAATTAGCTTGATAACAGACAGACAGACGACACACACACACACAGAGTGACTGCCGTAACCCTGTGGTGCATGCGTTGAGGGTTAATTAAATTTGGGGGTTTGGTAGCTAATGCCATGCAACGTACCAAGGGTTTGTGCTGAGATACAAGCGAATATTTTAGCCTGTATCTCAGATTGATATCCAGTGCATTATGCATGGTTTTCTCGTGAACGGTCACGTACACTGGAAATGATTCAATTTTATACGAAATTTAAATCAGGCATTCACTGGAGTACTGGGAAGATCCACGGTCAAAATATTATCATAGGATGAGCCTAGCCATGGCTATAAATATATTGAAATAATCTGTCTCGTTAGAATCCGCTGAAGGCAGAATTGCCCCCTCGTTTATAAAATTAGTACCTGAGTATTGGATTTGGATCAATGCAGTCCAATTTGTGTGCAGCAACACTATCAACACAAGAAAACTCTTCAAACTGATCACTAAAATACACTGGGGTTATCTTTTTGCTAGAGCTGATCATTACTCATAGCACTATGTTTCTAGGAAAGAATAATATTATTATACTGGTATGAATTTGATGATACAAACGACATACCAGAATAGTTTAATGGATGGGGGTGTTTGACTACTATTCAGACATACTTTTGGTCTTTTTTATTATTACCACAATCATGACCATAATTTACACTGATGCTGTCACAGTACTCATTGTTTAGCCTGATGTGATATGATGGCAACTTTTATGATCTATTGTGGTTTGATGAGCACTGTGCACTTGGTATGTTAGTGATGCACATTGAAATTGACATAATATAGTAGTACCTAGCTGAGGCTAGCTCATATTGTGCACGCAATCATATTATGCTAACTGTATTGACTGTGCATAGCAATTGATTATTAATCGTGTGGCACATGCACTGAACTTAACAGTCCAGTCGGGCTAATGCAGAAGAATGTCGTGTTTCATACGTCATATTCAGCTGTTGTACTGCTTGCCCGCTGCTGACTCTACAACACAAACTGGGCTCACCCACAAGACTAAATTAATAATTATCGTGAAAGAATTTCTTATTGTTTACAGTACAGCTGAGTATACACCATATTATGGACCCTCCAAATGTTGCAATGTTGGCACTCAGACTACTGTTATAGAATGTAATGTTGAAATAAAAGTAATGGATAGCTTTCCATCCCGCATAATTACCATTGTGCATACTAGGTAATCGTACGTAGTTACCTGACCTTAATTAGGGTCCATGAGAGACATTAGGTCTGATTAAGATATTACCACAATGTCATACTATTGCTGTAAAACAGTGATCATCATGACATCGTGCATTATTATGACTCGTAGATCGTATGCAAATTGTCATGTGATTAGCCTGCTCAGAATTATTGACATTACCACAAGGCACTTTTAGGGTGGGATAAATTAATTTATGATGTTATTTAAATACGCCAAAACTAGTTTCAAAACTTCTATTCACCTACACATACATTTTTTTCTCCGTATAGACGGGGACAAAGGTCCTAGCTAACAATATAATACTATTCATTCAACACTTCTTCGTACAAGATTTGTACTAATAGCTAACTGCTTCTCAGACTCTCAATTATTGTGTCTAAACCCGCTACTCACCATGGACTCTCGGAGTCCAATAACTTTTATTGGTGACAGTCCTCTCCATGTTGCTGTAAGGCAAGGTCAAGTAGAAGATGTTAGAGAGATCTTGATCCAACAACAGGTAGACGTGAACATTCTGAACTCTAAACAAGAGACTCCATTACACCTGGCTTGTTCAAAAAATCATAGTCCTATTGTACAACTGTTAGTAGCATTTGGTGCTGATCCATACATTAAAGACTCAAATAATAAAGACGCTTACGGTGGATTTGAGGTTGATCAATTGATGAATAAATTATTGTACTGTCATGGTCTCAGACTATGGATAGATGGTCCAATACAAGCTGATAATGAGAATCCTCTTCATACTGCAGTAAGGTTGGGAAGACTAGACGATATTCAGAGAATCTTGGAGGGGAAAGTCGTCGATATCAATGATACAAATGCCAACCATGAAACTCCATTACATCTTGCCTGTGCTCTTGGCCACAAACATATTGTATACCTATTAATATTTAATGGAGCTGACATGTACAAGAAAGACATCTTTAACAATGCTCCTATCCATAGAGCAGTGTCGAAAAGACATATAGATATTATGGATTATTTGATAACTGACTGTGCTTGTAATCCAAACATCAAAGGCTATCAAGGTAGAGCACTGCTTCATTTTGCATGTGGTGTTGGAAATGTTAAAATTGTTACCACTCTCATCAAGAAGTATGGCATCAGTCCAATGGCTACTGATGCAGTAAACCAGACCCCCCTCCACATTGCTGCCTCACATGGCCAGGAAGAGGTAGTGCGTTTACTCATTACAAATTATAAATTGATCGTTGATTGTAGAAGCAATGACAAGCTTTCACCACTACACTTGGCTTGCTATTGTGGTCATGTGCCCGTTATAAAAACACTACTGCTTGAGTACAAGGCAGACCTGAATGCACGTGATGACACTGGAGGCACACCACTTCAAAAAGTAGCACTGGGTGGCAGCTCAGTTTCAGTACAGCTAATGATTACATGTTTTAACCGAAACCCACTCTCAGCCACTGATTATAATGGTAACACTGCTCTCCATATCACCAGTTGGCATGGACATGAGGATCTATCAAGGTTATTGATCACCAAATACAACTGTCCTGTAGATATTAAAAATAATATCAAGGAGACACCACTTCACAAAGCCTGTTTATATGGTCATAGTAGTATCGTTAGAATGCTTATCTCTGAATTTAAGGCAGACAAGCATGCATGTAACTACCAGAACAATACACCACTATGTGCAGCAGTCCTGGGAGGAAACATATCCATAGTACAAATGTTAATCACCGAATTTAATTGTAGTCCTCGGATTAAAGGATTCGAGGGTAGATCACTCCTGCACCATGCTAGTGTGAAAGGACACACTAAGCTAGCAATGATTTTAATTACTGACTTTAAACTAGACCCACTCTCTGTTGATGATCATGGTAACACTCCTCTCCATATAGCCTGCTTGGGTGGTCATGAAGAGCTAGCAAGACTACTCATCACCAAATACAACTGTCCTGTTGATGTTAAAGATAAAAACAAACAAACACCACTTCACTTAGCCTGTTCATCTGGTCACAGTAGTATGGTTAGAATGCTTATCTCTGAATTTAAAGCCGACGCAACTCAGCGAGATAACGATAATGATACAGCTGTCAGCAAAGCAGCCCTGAATGGACGTGAAGATACTGTACTGGTGCTTATCACAGAATTAGGTTGTAATCCACAGATTAAAGGGTTTCAAGGTAGATCACTATTGCATCACGCTTGCCAGAATAGGAATACAATGACTGCTGCAATGCTGTTACAAGAATTTCCGACATTAATTTACTCTACTGACAATGCTGGGAATTCTCCTTTACATTTTTCATCCCGCTTAGGGAAGGCAGCTCATGTTAGGCTGTTTCTTTTTGATTATCATTCTCCTGCTTTCCTCAGGAATAAAGCTGGAAGAACAGCATTTGACCTTGCGAAACATAAATCAATTAAGGAAATATTTGAAGAATACATGAGCAGTGAGCATAAGAGCATACAAGAAAAGTATAAAGAATTGCAAGTGTTATCATCGACGAAGTATTCTGGTCCACAAACCATCACTCGAGTTTTTGTCCTAGGGAATTCTGGATCGGGAAAGAGTACTCTTGTCGAATCATTAAAGCGAAAGGGGATAATATACTCATTCTTTTATGTTAGTGAAGCTGATGTTCCACTTCACACAGCTGGAATAGTACCATCTGTAGATCAGAGTAATGCCAATCAACTGATATATTATTATGATTTTGCTGGAGATAGAGTGTACTACTCCTCACATGCAGCAATTCTTGAAATGGTTTCCCATTCAACTGTAGGAACCAGTGTATTTTTACTTGTTGTTAATCTAACAAAAGGTATTATGGCTGTGTGTGATGAGATTGGTTATTGGCTGTCCTTCATTTCCCATCATGGTAAAGCTTTAGATAGCCAACAGAGCTCGAGGTTGAAAGTGATTATTGTTTTAAGTCATGTAGACCACTTGAGTGAAGTTGATGCCCCCAAAGCATTGGCGAGTATAAGACAATATTTAGATGCCCTCAAAAATCAAGAGTTTAACATCAGTATTATCAATATTGTTTCATCCGATTGTCGCTATCCTCGCTCATCAATAGTCATAGGAAATATTTTGCAGGATATAGCTAAGAATATTCCTCCCAGTATTCTCTCATTTAAGATGACTTTGCTTCATGGAATGCTATTGAAGGATTTTGGAAATGTTATTGCGTGCAAATTTCAAGATCTGCTATCTCATATCAAAGATACTGGTATTTGTTTACCTACCTCAGCTGGTGCACTTTATCCCATAGTGAAAGAACTTCATGACATCGGTTTGTTGATGATGATTGGAAGAGATAAAGATCCGATTGAGAATCACTTGTTACTAATGAATGTACCTTCACTGACAAATGAAGTTCACCAGATACTATTCTCAGAATCAGCAAAGGAAAGTCTCACCAGTGGTGCTGGTTCAAAATACGCCAAAATGGGATTATTTCCTGAAAATTTTATCAGCAGCAGACTTCCTGATCATATCACAAAAGAGTGCCTTGTTCAGCTCCAATACTGTCAGGAGATCAGACATGCTGATGTTGGCCTGGATTACTCAGTAATACAAACTGCTGAAGTAAGTGAGGTTTTGCTTTATTTTCCTGCACTATGTCAATTAGAAACCGAACATGCCAGCTGGCCTCATGATCCCAACCTTGATTTTAGTATTGGATGGTTTGCTAAATGTGTAGGAAAGCTTAATTATTTTCCTCCCCGATACCTACATGTTCTCTTATTGCGACTGACATTTATGTTTGCTTTGCCAGCCAGTACCACTCCAATATCTGATCTCGATTTAGGCATTGATCTTCAAGATGAAAATTGCCATTGTACCATGTGGAAGAAAGGAATTCACTGGCTAATGAGAGAAGGAGTGGAGTGCATCGTTAAGTTAGTTAATGAAAATAAGGGAGTGGTAGTCATTGTCAAATCCAGAAAGCAGCACATCTATCAATGCATTCACATGCTTACACAAATTGTTGATGTCGTCACTGAAGCAAAAACTGAGTTTTGTAATTCTGTGTCTCTTCAATATTACATCTTGAACTCAAATGATCCATCGTCATACAGCAATGAAGACAAACTGTATGATGTCAATCTTATCAAATCAGCAATAGAAAATAAGGATGCAGTAGTCAGAAGTGCCAGTGGGCATCAGACTCTCACCTTGGAAAGTTTGAAATTCATTAAACATCATACATGTTGGGGTAAGTAGCTACTCAAGTTCATGTTGTAATAATTTATTTCATTATTATTACTATTCTTAGGTTTCTATTTCTCAATGAAAGCCTCCACAGTTTTAGAATACATTGAAGATGTTGTGATGGAATGGGAAGCATTGGGCTTAGCATTACAGCTTCCCTACAATGTCATAGAAGAAATTAGGACGGATGAAGATGACATGGAGTCCAAGCGAAAGGAATTAATCAGAAGATGGATGAACTCTCCGGAGCTATGTGGTCCAGCATGCTGGTGGTTGCTGGTCAAAGCTCTGGAGGCTGACACAGTGAAAATGAACGCTTTAGCAGCCAGAGTTAGAGGAGAATTAGGTATGATAATTCAATTGAAGTATCCCATAATCGATTACTATTATGTGGCATTTGTGGGTCCAATATCCCACTGTCTGGTGTCATTAATTTTAAATTGGATCTATTACTTCATAGGTTGCATCATTGCTCTTCAAGAGAAGCTTCTTGAGCCTCAATACTCGAGTCAAAAGCCAGACGATGGCTTCCTCCAGTCCTTTGCGGAGAATGTTGGCAACCGTTGGCCATCCCTTGCTTCTCTCCTCTCCCTCTCTCCCGATGACATAGAACAGATCAAGAGAGACAAGGAACGAGTCCCTCAAGCCAAGCAAGCCTTGCATATGCTAAGAAAATGGAATTCAAGAGAAAATGCCATGTATGGTCAGCTCTTAGAGAGCCTCAAAACTGTCCCCCTGTTTAGGTGTCACATAATACACTAGATAATTATATTGCTATGATGCTGTAGATTATTTTTATCCCTGCATGCCTCCATAATATTATTGTAAAAATTAATTATATCTTACTATAATGTAGCTAGTGCTAGGATTATGATTTGATTGTAATTGCATGATTATTTTTTGTCCCTGTAATAATATTATTATTATAGCCTGTCATCAGTTCTCCATTTTACAGAGTTGGCTGCATTGAAGAATTTCATGTAACTATTTGAGATTTTTTTATACATATTCAATAAATTTACTTGGCTTCTTTAGTGTGCATTATGTTAACTCTACATTAAATTTTACCAGCTAGAACAAGTATATGTTTGATGTCACAATCATGGCTGAACACTACTAACAGCATGCTATAGTACAATCGAGTATAGCGCGCATGCGCAGATGAATACCACACCCCTCACTGGAGGCCAAGAGTAGCTGATCAAACTCACCGTGTAATGGCGAAGTTCTCACTGCGCTCGAACGTCGAATCTACCACCAGACCATGACAAAGAGCAGACATCGCCTCTCGCTTCGCTCGAGGCTCGGTGGCCTGCCGAGCAGGCCTGTCGAAACGCGCGGCGCTTGCGCCGCTCGCTCGAGCTCGAGAATGCATCTCTATGGCCCCTAGGCCTTGGCAACCTCGTTTGTGCACACGGCACAACAATTCTGAGTCTTCTGAACTTGTAGGCCTATAGGAGAGCGCATCTTTTATGCCCTCCAGGTTAGGACACGGACTATATTATAAGAAAATTGATCGTCTGAAAAATATTTTTCGTTGTATATATATAATAATATTCGAGCATACGTCTAATTTTAATGGACTAGCTACTTGACTTAATTATCGCGTAAGTATGCTTTTGTTCACCCACCGTGGCTAGAATCATGAACGCCTGTTGGCAAAGAGAGCCTGAAAGAGACCCAGCTTTCTGTTCAGAACTTAACTGGTCATTGTGCAGCATTTTTGCGCATGCGCAGATCAAGATACATTTACAGTCGCGTGATCTGATCAGACGTTCATAGATCATTTGGACTTGGGCTTTCGTTTCGATGTGAAGCTTCACTTGTACAAAAAAAGCTATAGAGAGTGGTAAGCCAATAATAATATATGGGGTCGTGACTGCGTCTATTTATTAAAACTGTAGCGTCCGCGGCTTGTTAAGACTGATAGCTTTAATCGCGTTTACACGTAGGGCCTCAAGCCAGCTTATGTAAGCGCCTTAAGCCAGCTTAGAGCATTTACACACGGACAGTTTGTATAGCAACATATCCTAAACCGGTTTGAAACCGGTTTCAAACCACCTCCCAGACGTGGTTGGATCAAGTGGCAAGAACGGCACCGCGAAAATTTTTAATCATAGAAGATACCCGGACCAAAAACCCTGTCACAATAGCACGCGAAAATTTGGGTGCCGTTTATGCCACTTGACCCACGTGGTTTACAAACCGGTTTAGAAGGCGACTTGTAAAGCGGTTTAGCGCGTTTACACTAAGCCAGCTTAAACTAAGCTGGCTTCCAAGCTGGTTTAAAGGCCTAGTGTAAACGGGGCTTACGTGACCCGGCTTCAGTGACTCTACTGGTTGGAGTATCTAACCTCGGAGATCGGATCCAGTGCCCACTCTTGTAAGGTACGTACAATCGTAGCTGCACGCCGCAGCTACTAAATAGCAATACCCTATTTAATTTTAATTAATATACTGCTGAATGGATCATGATCAACTATATAAATACCATAACAAGGCCATTCCAATATGATTAGTTGTTTCCCATTTCCCACCCGCATCCCTTCCACAATTCTCAGATTTTACTCATTATAGTATATAGTGTTGCTCTTATCTTGTTGTCTAAGGGACCTTGTCCAAAGTCCTTGTGGAAAAATTAACGTCATTATTACGTTAACTTTTTACCCCCCTAGCTCCCCCCTCTCTTAACGTCACAGCATTTCAGCATTAACAGTTTCTTGCTTGCCTGTAGCTATGTGCACACTATTAATAATATTATTAGCTACGTAGTGCTTTACACAGCTGTCACAAAAATGCAAATTTTGACACTGCTGGAGGTGTATCTAGACTTGTTCAACCATAATAATGCATAATCACAACTAAAGCTGACACTGCAGTTGTAAAACATCATGGACCAAGACCCCTTTCCACCCCCTCCCCCCCCCCCCCCCCCCACAACGTCATAATGATATTGATTTTTCCACAAGGACTTTGGACAAGCCCCCCTAACAGCAGCTGTTTGGCATGGGTCATCAATGTTGCTGGCTCTCTAATATGTATAGTGATAATGAATAATGAACCGCCCGCCCACATACCCCAGGGTTTGTGATGAAGGGGGAAATAGTGAATCATATTGGAGTGGCCTAATCACTGAGTCCAGGCATACATCAATGAACAATGCCACAGTACAGCTGCCATTCCCAGATCTGTCGGGTCAGGTCTAATTTATGAACTGTCAGGGAAAAGTATGGATATGACAATTAATTTGGCAGTCGTAAGGGTAACCAAACTCAAGTATTATTCTGGCTCTACTGTACCACTTGTAGGGTAGTTGTTGTAGGTGTGGTTGATGGGAGTGGCAACAAAATGATATGCAGCACTTGTGGCCTGTGCTAAGCAATAAAAGGGGCCAGTTTGGTGGCATACCGTAGACTCTGGTTAATAAGCGCATGCGCTTATAGCGGTAAACGGAATGACAGTATGCGCTTAATAAAGGATATGCGCTTATAAGGCACATAACCACGCCCACTAACGTTTGGGCACGTGATGGATGCGAGGCCCGCTAGCACTGTACCAACGCTCGATCGATCGATCGAGCACTTTAACGTTTACAGTTGCCGCTCAAGATGATGAGTGCTGGCGATTTGTCGATCTTTTTGCATGATAACGTTATTCGTGGCCATCATTTCTCCAAAGATAGCTGGACTCCAAATACTTTCCAGCCGGTCAAGGTCAGGTTCATAGAACGCCACGCCTATTAAGCGCATGCGCTTAATAAACAATAGCTTATGACAAGAAGAGGGCATGCGCTTAATAAATAATATGCGCTTAATAGCGAGGTGCGCTTAATAACCAGAGTTTACGGTATTGAACACACTTTGCTGACAGATTGCTCATTTTAGGTACCCCTTGCACATGTACACGGGATATACATTACTACGATTATTATTATTATTATAGCCTGCAATTTATCAGTTTAAATCCCAGACACTGTCACCATGCAGTTAATGACTTGGTTTCATTTTAACAATCATGATTGACTCACAGTACATACACAGAGTATGGTACTGAGTCCATGAGATAACATATTATTATAGAGCATAGGGCTTAAAGACTACACTGTATAAGCCCTTGAAAAACTGGCTATGGCTAACAATCGTATTATTATCATATAACAATTATTAATTGTCTCGTTAAGGTTATCAGTGATCATAGTACAATACTCACACAAAATTGCTATAAAAACAGTGATTACTATGTGCATTGGTGTGTCATGTGCAAATGGTCATATGATTAGCCTACTCAGAATTATTGAAATGACCACAAAGCACAATAGGGTAGGTCAGACAATGTATAGTGAATAAGTCATCCAACTATAGAATCTGATGTTAATTTTTAAGTTCACCTACATTCATACATTTTTATCTGCAAAATTATTATAGAGAGGAAAAGATCCTAGCTATGTAATCCCGGCCGTTTGATAATACTATCCACGAAACTTCTCCGTACAAGAGTTTGTGATAACTGCTTCTTTGATTCTTAATTGTGTTGACCTAAAGCCACTACTCACCATTGTAATAGCTAACTGCTTCTTTGGCTCTCAACTGTGTTAGCCTAAACCCACTACTCACCATGGACTTTCAGAGTCCAATAATTTTTAATGGTGACAATCCTCTCCATGTTGCTGTGAGGCAAGGTCAGATAGAAGATGTTAGAGATATCTTGATCCTACAACAGGTAGATGTGAATATTTTAAACTCTAAACATGAGACTCCACTACACTTGGCTTGCTCCAAAAACGACAGTCCTATTGTACAACTGTTAGTAGCATTTGGTGCTGATCCATTAATTAGAGATTCAAACAATGAATGTGCTTATGATAGAAGTGCTTTTAATGTTCATCAATTGATGAATAAATTATTGTACAGTCATGGTCTCAGACTATGGATAGATGGACCAGTACAGGCTGATAAAGAGAGTCCTCTTCATACTGCAGTACGGTTGGGAAGAGTAGATGATATTCAGAAAATAATGGAGGAGAAAATTGTTGACATCAATGATACAAATTCCAACCACGAAACTCCATTACATCTTGCCTGTGCACTTGGCAACAAACACATTGTACACATATTAATATCTAATGGAGCAGATATATACAAGAAAGACATCTTTAACAATGCTCCTATCCATAGAGCAGTGTTCCAAGGACGTATAGACACTGTGGAATATTTGATAACTGACTGTACTTGTAATCCAAACATCAAAGGCTATCAAGGTATAGAACACTGCTTCATTTTGCATGTGGTATTGCATGGAAATATTAAATTGATTACCACTCTCATCGAAAAATATGGCATCAGTCCAATGGCTACTGATGCAGTAAACCAGACCTCCCTCCACATTGCAGCCTCACATGGCCAGGAAGAGGTGGTGGGTTTACTCATTCCAAATTATAACTTGATGGTTGATTGTAGAAGCAAGGGTAAGTTTACGCCACTACACTTGGCTTGCTATTGTGGTCACGTGTCTGTTATAAAAACACTACTGCTTGAGTATAAAGCAGACCTGAATGCAAGGGATGAATCTGGAAGTACACCATTTCTAGAAGCAGCACTGGGCGGTAACTCAGCCTTGGCACAGCTAATGATTACAGACTTTGACCAAGACCCACTTTTAGCTAGTACTGATGACCCCTCTTCATGTAACGTGTGGGAATGGTCATGAGGATCTATCAAGGTTGCTGATCATAAAATACAACTGTCCTGTAGATATTAAAAATAAGAAAAAAGAGACACCACTTCACAAAGCCTGTAAATTTGGTCACAGTAATGTGATTAGAATGCTTATCTCTGAATTTAAAGCTGATGCAACTCAACGAGATCAGAATAATGATACAGCTGTCAGCAAGGCAGCAAGGGGTGGACATGTGGAAACTGTCCAGGCACTAATCACTGAGTTTAATTATAGTCCTAAGGTTACAGGATATGATGGCAGATCACTACTGCATGAGGCTTGTTGGAGTGGAAGTATTAAGCTAGCTGAAATGTTAATCATTGATTTTAACTTGGATGTATTGTCAGCTGATGACAGTGGTAAAATTCCCCTCCACATGGCCTGCTGGAGTGGTCATGAGGAGCTAGCAAGACTACTCATCACCAAATACAATTGTCCAATAGATGTTAAGAATGAAAATAAGCAGACGCCACTTCACTATGCCTGTTTATCTGGTGACAGTAGTGTCGTTAAAATGCTTATCTCTGAATTTAAAGCTGATGCAACTCAACGAGATCACAATAATGATACAGCTATCAGCATAGCAGTAAGGGGTGGACACGTGGAAACTGTCCAGACACTAATCACTGAGCTTGGTTGTAGTCCCGAGGTTACAGGATTTAATGGTCTATCACTACTGCATGAGGCTTGTTGGAGTGGAAATATTACACTATCTGAAATGCTAATCATAGATTTTAGCTTGGATTTATTGTCAGCTGATGACAGTGGTAACACTCCTCTCCACATGGCCAGCTGGTATGGTCATGAGGAGCTAGCAAGACTACTCATCACCAAATACAACTGTCCTGTTGATGTTGTTAATAAGAAAAAAAACACTCCGCTTCACCTAGCTTGTTCATCTGGGCGCCTCAGTGTTGTCAGAATTCTTATCTCTGAATTCAAAGCAGACAAAGATGCACGTAACCATCAGAATAATACACCACTAGGTGTAGCAGTCCTGGGTGGACACATGACTGTAGTTAAAGTGTTAATCACTGAGTTTGGTTGTACTGCTCAGGTAAAGGGATTTAAAGGTCGATCACTTCTACATTATGCTTGTGACAAAGGACACACTAAGCTAGCTATGGTTTTGTTCGCTGACTTTGATCTAGACCCGCTGTCAGTTGATGGCGATGGTAACACTCCTCTCCACATGGCCTGCTGGGGTGGCCATGAGGAGCTAGCAAGATTACTCATCACCATTTACAACTGTCCTATTGACGTTATAAATAAGAAGAATGAGATTCCGCTTCACCTAGCTTGTGTTTCTGGGCACCTTAGTATTGTTAGAATGCTTATCTCTGAATTCAAAGCGGACAAAGATGCACGTAACTATCAGAATAATACACCACTAGGTGTAGCAGTCTTGAGCGGACACATGAACATAGTTCAAGTGTTAATTGCTGAATTTGGTTGTACTGCTCAGGTTAAGGGATTTGAAGGTCGATCACTTCTACATTGTGCTTGTGAGAAAGGACACACTAAACCAGCAATGATTTTAATCACTGACTTTGGCCTAGACCCACTCTCAGTTGATAACTATGGTAACACTCCTCTCCATATAGCCTGCTGGTGTGGTCATGAGGAGCTAGCAAGACTACTCATCACCAAATACAACTGTCCTGTTCATGTTGAAAACAAGATCAAAGAGACACCACTTCACAAGGCCTGTTCATCTGGTCACAGTAGTGTGGTTAGAATGCTTATGTCTGAATTCAAAGCTGATGCAACTCAACGAGATCACAATAATAATACAGCTATCAGCAAAGCAGCAGAGGGTGGACATATGGAAACTGTCCAGGCACTAATCACTGAGTTTGGTTGTAGTCCTAATGTTACAGGATATGAGTAGTTTAATTCCTATTTGCACACAACCGGCTGTAACTTTTTTCGACAGGTTTGTGAACATGGATCTGTTGACTTGATAGATGTACTTCTTTCAGATTTTCATTTATATCCTTCTTCTGTTTTGGATGATCAAGGAAATACAGTAATTCATATAGCAGCTCTTCGAGGCCACAAACAAGTGATTGTTCTACTTATTAATAAATATAACTGCCCTATTGATAGTAGGAATCGAAATGGGCAAACTCCACTCCACTTGGTTTGTTCTCAACTACCAACTGAGAATGGTCGTGCACTCATTAGAATGTGTATCTCAGAATTTAAAGCCGATGTGACTACCAAGGATAATTACGGTGATCAACCAATTCATGCAGCAGCACAAGCTGGTTATACTAGTACAGTGGTTAATTTAATTATAGACCATTGTGTTAGCCCTAATTCCAGGGGCTTCAAAAAACGAAGTTTGTTACATCATGCTCTTTCAAAAGGTCACACCTCAACTGCCAATTGAGACCCTGATAGAGGACTTCCATCTGTCTTTGCATTGTGTAGATGAAGATGGTAATACTCCTTTGCATCTTTCCTCTTCAGTTGGACAAATTGAATCTCTAAGATTTTTACTGTATGAATACCATGCCCCTATCTACGTTCGGAATAAGGCAGGAAAGACTGCACTTGATCTTGCAACAAAAGATTCCACTAAGAAAGTGATTAGAAAATATATAAGTAGTGAACACAAAAGAATGCAGCATAAATATGAGGAGCTTCAAGCTAAATCCAAGCAAAAGTATTCAGGTCAACAGGTTATCACTAGAGTATTTGTATTGGGAAATCCTGAATCAGGTAAGAGTACTCTTGTTGAATCATTGAAGCGAAAGGGAATAATATCTTCTTTATTCTCTGTAACTGAAGCTGATGTCCCACCTCGATCATACAGCTGGGATAGTTCCATCAGTTCACCAAAGCAAGGAGACTGGACGGCTGTTGTATTATGACTTTGCTGGAGATAAAGAATATTATTCTTCACATGCAGCAATTCTTGAAATTATTTCCAGTTTGACTGTTGGAAGCAATGTCTATTTTATTGTTGCTGATTTGAGGAAAGATAACATGATCATTCACAATGAGATTGGCTACTGGCTATCATTTGTTGCCTATCATGGTAAAGCTTTGGACAGCCAGTGCAGACTGAAAATTGTTATGATCCTAAGCCATTCAGACTATCTAAATGCGACTGACTGTGTTAGTAAAATTGAGAGCATGAGACAATACTTGGGTGCCCATAGGAATCAATATGATAAAATTTTCGATATCGTTGAAGTGGTATCATCTAACTGCTGTTGGCCTCGTTCAACAAGAAGCATTGAAAGCATTTTGCAGCAAATATCTAAGGATACTCCTCCTTGCAGCATTTCATATGAGGCGTCCCTTCTTCATGGAGTGTTAGAAAAAGACTTCAGTAATGTTGTTGCTTGCAAATTTCAAGATCTATTAAACCATATCAAGGATATCAATATATACTTACCTACCATAGCTGATTCACTCTTTTCAATTGTGAAAGAACTTCATGACATTGGTTTATTGATGATGATTGGACGGAATGAAGATAGGCTTGAAGATTACTTCTTATTACTAAATCTATCTTCATTGACAAATGAAGTGCATCAAAATCTCTTTTCAAAATCTGCCATGGAAATGTTCAGCTCTTCAATTGGCCCTCAATATGCTAACATGGGAATCCTCCCAGAAAGCTACTTAGCTAAGCTACTTCCAGATCACATCCCTAAAGAGTGTTTAGTTCAACTCCAGTATTGCCAAGAGTTTACTTGTGCTGATGTTGGTCTTGATTCCTCAGGAGTATCAAACAGTGCCTCTGAGAAAACCCTGCTCTATTTTCCTGCATTATGTAAGTTGGACAGTGAGCAAAGCAATTGGCCCACTGACCCTCTACTTAACTTCAGCATTGGATGGTATGCCAAATGTACAGGGAAGTTTGATTATTTTCCAACTCGATTTTTACACGTGCTCCTGCTGAGACTAGCGTTTGCTTTTGCCCTGCCTATTGCAAACTGTAACATAACTAAATTCAATGAAATCTCAGCTCAAAATCGTCGTTGTACGATGTGGAAGAATGGAATCCGATGGCTTATGGAGGAAGGAGTGGAATGCATTGTTGAAGTTGTCAATAATAATAAGGGAATCGTTGTAATCACAAAATCAAAAGAAGATTCAAAAGAATGGGCAAGAATATTGAGTGAAATCATCAATAAGACCTTGCAAGCCAAAGTTGAATTTTGTAGCACTGTCTCACTCTACTATTTTTTGCTAAAATCAGATACTACGTCTTCGTTTATGAATGAGGATAAGCTGTTTGAAATAGCTGAAATTGAACGTGTTATCAAAGAAGGAAAGGAAGGAGCGATCAGTGTCAGTGGACGAACATTTCTCGATTCATCACACCTTGACATATTCAGGAAATATTCTTTTTGGGGTATGATTATCAGTATTGATTTTTTTGCATTCTTTAATCCTTGATAATACAGCTGTAGTGGTGAGTGTAGAACAGATAGGACTTGCCTCCTCCTGTATGAAGTATGTATGAGTGTTAATTTTAAGCACTTTGAAACTCAATTACATGGGCTTAAAACTATAGCCTCGTCCTCAGGCCAGCCCTCTAGGCTACTTATATACAACAAAAAATATCAGCCCTAGTTGATACAAACAGCTAGTAGGGATTTTGGGACTTAACTAAACAATAATGGTATAACTTTGTCAGTGGTAATGTAGCTAGCTATAATATTATATCACTCCCCTGCAGCTGCCCCTCCTCAGTCCCGAGTTATGATCATGATAGACTTATTATTGTAATAGCTGCCTTTCTTCCTTTATCTAGGTTTGTATTTTCCAATGAAAATGTCCGTAGTTTTATCATGCATAAAAGATGTTATTCAAGAATGGGAGCAGTTGGGTATAGCCCTTCAAGTACCCTATGAAATTTTGCGAGCAATTGATGCTGACAAAGCACAGATTGCATCAAAGAAAGAAGAGATGATAGTGAAATGGATGGAGTCACCAGGTCCCGCTTGCTGGTGGCTGTTGGTCAAAGCTCTCAATGAGATTGAGCAGAATGTTGCTTCAGACAATATTTGTAAAGAACAAGGTATATATCTATTCTGTTAGCTATGCTTGATAAGTAATACTCACTTTAAAATTCTGTAGCCAGGTTTATAATATTGTAGACCAACATCGCTACCTATTTTATCCTAATTGGCCAATAAAATTTGTACAGCAGTGGCTATATTAAATGAGTGCTTTGATTCATTGCTCCATTTTAACTACAGTTGAAATTATTGCACTTCAAGAGAAGTTAATTGAAGGTGGCGATCATAAGCCAGACGATGGCTTCCTTCAGTCCTTTGCTGGAGTTGTTGGTGATCACTGGCCTTCCCTTGCCTCCCTCCTCTCCATCACTGCAAGGCAAATAGAGGAGATCAAGAAAGAGAAAAAAGAGCAACAGGCTCTGTGTATGCTAATGAAATGGAGTTCAACAGAAGGTGCAACCTTCAAGCAGCTCTGCCAGAAGCTTCAAACTGTATACCTTTTTAGATGTTAGATGCATGTATATACCAATATTGATCATCCAGTCCACCACATATTTTGTGTACCTACTCTTTTGCTATAGCTAGTCATATAAATTATCATCACCCAACCAATTTTTTTAAACCAATATTTTTTCACAAGAATCCCCCTTTCCCCTCAAAGCTTTAATATTAATGTATACTGTTACTACAATAAATTTATGTGTGCCAGTTTAATTTTCTTGTTAGTCTGTTAAAATGCATGCCAACTTACATCTAGCTGAGTGTCTCAGAATAATATGGCTAGGGTGGTCGATTGCGCATGCGCTGGTCACATCGACGACCACTACCAACTATCACCGAAACGGAAATGCTATAGCTACTGACTACCAGAAGTGCATCAAGCAAAAAGCTCGAGCTCCCTGTGCAACGTTAACACCAGTACTGCATCGCTCAACAATGGCAACAAGACTCAGTAGTATTCACTCTCTGAGCAGGATTGACTTTCCCCAGCAACTGGCAGCATACCCTGAACCAAGAGTGCATAATAGAAAGAGAGAGGAGAGTGTCCCACTAGTATACCATCCCTGCGCAAAGTTCAGAGAGGTCATTAGTATGTAAATATGAGTAGTCACATACACATTGGCAATGCTGGCCATGTAATCTCAACCAGTTGAGTGGAATGTTGATTTTCTGATGCAAATGCATATTATTTGTGTGTCAACAATGCTGAAAGGTCACGAACCCTTGCCAGGGATGGTTTGCAGCATATATGCAGAGTGGGATACTCTCCTCTCTCTTTCTATTATGCACTCTTGCCTGAACTAAAGCCATTCCTACTCAAGGGAGTGAGACAGACAGCTGAATGCAAACGGCGGGGAAATGGATCATTTGGAGTGGTGGATGAGCTCTACGTCCAGGAACACTCTGTGCTGCAAAACAGCTACACAGTTCACTGCTTGATCCCAGGACGCAGGGGGTGGACAGAGTTATCAGTCGGTTTGTGGAAGAGTGTCGAATAATGACAAGTGTTCGACACCCAAACATTGTCCAATTTCTTGGATTACATATCTTCACAAATGCCACCCACCCGACACTAGTCATGGAGAAGCTTGCAATGAGCCTTGAAGATCTTCTCGATGAGAGTAACAAAAAGAAAGAAGACATTCCCCTCTCCCTCAAGGTATCCATCCTCAGTGATACCGCTAAGGGTCTTGTTTACCTTCACAACCACAAACCACAGATCATTCATCGAGACCTGACAACTCGTAACATCCTCCTGACCCTCGCCATGCAAGCTAAAATCACCGATCTTGGAAATGCTCTTATCATCGACTCCGACACGGTAGCTATGACGATGACTCAAACGCCGGGAACGGCAGTTTACATGCCACCCGAGGCAGTTCATACACGAGCAAGATATGATTCCACGATTGATGTTCTCATACGGTCATCTAGCCCTATACACTATCATTCAGGAGTTTCCCAGGGATCTTCTACCGGCTACCTACATGGAGGAAAGCAAGAGGCAGCTCTGTGCCAGAAGTGAAATTGAACGACGAGAGAAATACATCAGCGTCCTACATCAAAAGATGGGCAAGCGTCATCTACTGACCCACATTATCGAGAGGTGTCTTGATAATATGACTGACGAGAGACCCAGTGCTCTACAGGTGCTCGAAAACCTCGAAGAAATGTCAAAAACTGTCAAAAACTCGCAGGATGATTTTTATCACGACTACCAGCACATGAGTAAGCTCGATTTGGTCAAGATGCTTGATGGTACCAGTACGCACAAAAGTCAAGCTGAATCTGTTGCCTCCCCATCACCATACGTGAGCGTAGGTCCCGAGGGGAAAACAGCTCATGAGTACTTGCAGCTGGTTGGTGAAAATTCTCCACCAAATACCACCGCTAATTTCATGCCAGATCAATCTGCGGAGAAGATCAAGGTACAATAAGTAATTAGCTAATCTATGAGCAATTTTCTGACCCATTAGAGTACTCGGAATAGTTTAGATAGCATTTTACCCTCCCAATACATACACAAGTCAGGAACGTTAGTTATCCTTTTCAGTACATTTTTGGGGACACATGATATGAGCTAGGCTATCACCATTGTTGATTATAGCAGGGATAGTTCTGTAAAATTCAGCTCACCAGTGTACCCACACTTTGCATGTGTAACTTAAGTGTTTACCTAAGCCTATCAAGGTGTTGATCCACGTAATAGCTATTATTATGATTTAGTAGAACTTTCAATTTGTCATATAAGATCGTCAGATAAAAATTTGATATCAAGGAAACTGAAAGTTGTTCAACAACTAGTACGACTTGAGTTGTTCTCCAACCTATTCTACATGGATTAATTACACACACTGTCAAGATGTTATTATGCTTGATGTGGGAGGAGAATTCTATATACAGACAGTGGTGTCTGTACAATAATTATAGATAGTATATTAACTGGGTGCAAGTAATCGAAGGTGATCGCACAAGTGGATGCATGACGTTTGAAAAAATTTACTATAGTATAGTACTATTGATAGCATGATAAGAAACTATTCCATGTAGACAGTCTATGTATATTTACTGACATACTAGCTTGTTAACGTTACTGATTGTGACAAACAGTGTAATAAATCATACAAACTACGTAGATTGGTGTGCCTGGTAAGCTGATATTGTTCAAAGGAGGAGGAACGGGCTCTCTTCGCAGATCCCGGAGTCTAAGAGGGAGGGGAACGGTGAACAAGAAAGAGTACACCTTCAAAATTTCAACCACATCTGACTCAACAGTCAGCTTAGTGTACTATGAAGAGGTCAGTATCTCATTGCACATAATTTTTCCAAATTAAAGTATACACTCTATAATATCAATAGAAAGCGAAAGGGGAGGTAAAACTGAGCGATATTGTTGATGTTAGTGCTAGTTCTCAAGACAAAAGTAAATCCGATAACTCTTTTGAAATCAATACCAAGGGAAAAGAGGGAAAGTTGAAACTGACTGCTTCGTCAAAGGTATGTATAACCATTGCCTATTTGGTGAAGTAATGGTTTATAATAACTAAGGAATTGCCTTTTAAAACAAACTTTCAGGATGAGCGCGACAGCTGGGTGAAGGCCCTTACACAGCTCATTTCTCCCGACATTGCTAGTATGCAGCATCCACACCAGCAGCTAATGAAGTCACCACATGTACACATACAACAGCGAGGCAACCAATCAGTGTCACCCAATCGTGGTGAAGGAACGGATTTCCCCAAGATGCAGAATAACAGAGCATATGGCTATCTCCCTCCACAACCAACCACTGCTGTAGCTACGGCTTTTGCCTCAGACAAAACAAAGATACCAGCGCTACCACCAGCCGTAATAGTTCCTGACTCATCCTATTATGTAATAGAAAAGGCTTTTGTATCTGACGATCCTGAAGCACGCACTAAAGAAGCGGATCATTATAGGGATGAGCCTAAACCAAGACCATTGTCACAAGAGTCCGATCCCGGGTATGATTACATTCAGGACACTGTGCCTGAACCTCCACCAGAGCCTGCATCAACCTATTCTAATACCGGCACCCTGACAAAAAATAGCAGCACAGTTGCAGTATCTACGAAGCTGAATCCAGAACTGTCGTCAATGGATAGATTGAGGGAGGAAGATTACACACTAATGCAATCAGTTGGTTTCCTCCAGCCGATATCCTCCAGATCATCTGACCCCACCCTCCCTTCCCCAGAGAGCCCCATGGGTGTATCAAAGACATTGAACAGGCTTTCTCGCTTCAACTCCGACCAGATGGAACACCTCATCGACATGCTTAGGAGGACAGTTGCTACCCAGCCTCAGAATGGGCCGTTCCAGAGAAGGTAGCTGCTGTACGAGCTGTGACAACACCTCCCCCACGCCCACCAAAACCTGATCCAGTGATATCTAAAACATCATCAGGATCAGCTGCTTCTCTTACAAATTTCCGACAGCGGCCATCACAGCTGAGTCTCTCCACAGACAGTGTACATGTGATTGGGGATAGTAGCATGCACGGTAGCCAAGAGCATTAAGGTAAAAAAATCTAAAATGTCACAATAATTGTGTACGTGTAATCTTATATGTAGGACTTGGCTGCTCACAATGTGATAGTTGATGACCGCAAGACATATAAAGGTCAATCCCCAAGGACAACACCATCTACCAGGCAACGACTGAGCTGCCCTGGCCAATACGATGGATGGCTCCTGAGAGCTTGGACAACAGAGAGTTCTCTCCAGCCACTGACGTGTGGAGCTTTGGCGTGCTGCTCTGGGAGATGTACTACCCAAGCCAGCTGCCTTATGCTGAGCTCAATAGTGTCCAGGTTCTCTCCAAGGTTCTCTCTGGTCATCGCCTCCCAATCCCTCCAAACTACCCTCCCACCGTGGCTATATAGAATCATGAAGGCCTGCTGGCAGAGAGAGCCTGAAAAGAGACCCAGCTTTCTGTTGATATCATAAACCTTGCTTACAAGCTAATCTGACAGACATTTGGATTTGTTATACTATACACACATCACTCTATAATAATTTTGGTATTGTATTTTTATCAGTTTGTCATTATAATATTATTAATAGTACAGGCTTTCGAGTCTGTATATTATTGTTATCCTTTATGGCCGTGTATGCACACAGATTTTATATAATTTACTGTTCCACATCGTATTACTTAACTATTCAATGTGCATTTCAAATTAAAAAGTCCGCCCTATCAGGCGCATGCGCATTATTAAACAAGTCACGAGTTCTCGTTCCCAACTTGACTAGCTAAGTAGCCACCAATGAAATAAGAATCCTCGTGAGTTAAAAATTATGAAATATTATTATGAATAAGCTTAGTTTATTGTCTGTATTCAAGTTTACAGTGCATGCATGTTTTCGATCGGTTCAAATAAGCGTTTAATACAGTTTTCCGACGATCTTTCACCGTTGTCCCACGGCCCCCCCCCCCGCCCCCCCCCCCCCCCCCCCCCCCCCCCCCCCCCCCCCTTTTTTAGTCAAATCATGCTTGTGGGGAGCTGGGGAGCTGGTTGCACCAACTTTGATACTACAATTTGCATTAAAATCTACAAGTGTACGTTTAGTTTCTGGGTGCTAGCCTCTCCACTCCTTATTAGTATTAATTTTACTGAGCCTGTTTTATAGCAAACTTCTAGTATTAAAAGGCGGCATGCACATGCGTTTGCCAGAATTTATGATAGAGAATATCATAGCTATAGAAGACTGCGTAGTCTTAATCTATGAGAAATTGAATCCAGTCACTCCTTGTTGATGGCAGTACATCCACACTATAGTCAGCTCTGACTGTCGAAAGTCCTGGAGAAGTTGTGTGTGGTGTATTAACATACTATTTCCTGTGCTAAACTATGACATTTAATAAAATAATGTCATAGTTTAGCACAGGAAATAGTATGTGTACATGAAATAGCCTTGCTCTAGATAACATGCGGCAAGGCTCTCAGACTGAGTTAATTTTCTGTGCCATCAAGCTGAAGCTGATAAAAAATCATCAACTACCGTATGCCATATTTATTCAAAATAATAGAAGCCGCACCCCGATTAGTAGCTGCCCTCAAATCGTAGCCACACACAGTGGAGCTCTGCGAAAGAAATAGTAGCCGCCTTCGAATAGTAGCCGCATGCATGCGCAAACACAATTAAGTGGGCATGACCACTATTGCAAACCATGAATGATCGCTAGTTCGAGGCAAAAACATGGCAGAAAACGTCCTTGGCTTGGTTCTGCTGCTTAATTATCGATCATCTATCCCGAATATTCGAAAATCAGTCATGAAAAACGAGTCTATTGTGTCAATGTCACCAAGATCTATCGCTCCAAAATTAATAATAGCCTCCCTCAAATAAGAGCCGCCCTCGATTAGTAGCCACACTCCAGCAAGGCTGAAATTAATAGTAGCCGCGGCTAGTATTCGAATAAATAGGTAGCTGGAAATAACTAATTTATTGGTGTTTGGGTCCTGCATTGCCTTTGCAAAGATATTGTTGGATTTAGATTTGGGAGTTTGGTATGTACAGGATTTCCGTACATATGCATGCGAATTACATAATATGTGGGTATTGGTCTGTATAATATGTATACAGTAGAACTTCCGAATAACAGACACATTGGGAGCGGGCATTAATTTTTGTCCCTTATACATTTGTACATACAGAGGTTATCACTTTATAGAAGCGGAGACAAAGTTGATCCATAACTAAGGGATACAACCAATTTATGTCCTCAGTAGCAATTTACTTTTTTTTTGCGGTTACTAGGTAGTCATGATATCTAGGAGATAATTATGCTAAAATTCAGGGCCTCGATGGAGCATTTCTAAGATTTTGGTGAATATGTAGAGTATCTTTCGTGTGTATCCAGCGAATACCTTACAAGCAATGTGTTGCCTTCTCTGACAAGCAGCGATGGCCAAACTTCATGCATTCTCTAGGCTGACGTACAATCCCATGGATATATAGATAGCTCTGCGCTATAATAGCACGCACCATGAGCAGCGTGCCACTGGACCGATCTGAAGTTTGGAAACTGTACTGCGGTGTCGAGTTCTTCTCTGTGATTGAAGCTTTGAAACTTGTCACTATCGAGGTCGAGAGCCACCCTGATGATTCAAGCCGGTCTACGACTGAAGCGCCAGCATCAAAACGCAATGTATACTGTAAACGCACTATAATGACGACCTTTACCACATACTCCACTTTCACTATTCAGCTACTGAGGACATGGTCAAGTTTTCATTCCATAAATAACCATAATATAATTATTTATATCAGTCTACACATTATTATGATAACTATACATCTGACTGAAGAAAGAGTCAAGCAGAATATATAAGCTGGATTTTCAACTATATACACCATGTACAGTGTAGTCCACCTAATTCGAATCCGCTTACCACGAATTTTCTGCTAATTCGAAGTCTTTCCAATTCCCTACATAGAGCTAATACATAAATTCGAAATGTCACTTTCGCTTAATTAGAAGAAGCACAAGGTCTAGTATACGGACATGCACTTATAGTATACGGAACATAGATCACGTGGGCACCACATGGATGCAGCTGAGTGCAGCTGCACTAGCTAGCTAGCTACATGTAGCTAGCTAGTGCAGCTGCAGAGCTATAGTGTGCCCAGCTAGCTATGTCTAGCAAAAGGAGAAAGTATCAGGCTTTAACTATTAAACGGAAGTTAGAAATAATAGAAAGAGTGAACAGTCTACCACCAGACAAAAAGAAAAAGGACGTTGCATCGGAATATGGGATTGCTCCAAGCACCCTCAGTACAATTCTCAAGGAGAAGGAAAAATTGCGTGCTTCAGCTGTCGTTGGAAATTTTCAAAAGAAGCGTCACAGGGATCCGACCCGACCCGAAATCGATACTGGTCTTTTCCAGTGGTTTACAGCCGCACGAGCCCAATCGATTCCAATCAGTGGAGAGATTCTTAAAGCCAAAGCAGAAGAGCTCAGCAAAGAATTGGATGAGTCAGACTCGTGGATCTGCTCTAGTGGATGGCTGAGTCGATGGAAAAAACGCCACAATGTTGTATTAGTGGGGAGAATGCTGCTGTTGACAAGGATGTGTGTGACGATTGGAAGCAGCGGACACTTCAGCCAATCCTGAGTAGGTATGATCCAAATGACATAATTAATGCTGATGAAACAGGGCTGTATTGGCGATTGTTACCCGACAAAACCCACGCATTCAGAGGTGAGGCATGTACAGGCACAAAGAGGGCCAAAGATCGAGTGACAGTGCTGGTATGTGCAAACATGACTGGCACTGAAAAGTGTTCACTTCTCACTATTGGTAAATATAAGAAACCTAGGTGTTTCCGTGGAGTTTCTGTCCTTCCAACCGAGTACGAAGCAAGCCCAAATGCGTGGATGACAGCTGAACTTTTTGAAACGTGGTTGCGAAAATGGAACAACAGACTTGCAAGGCATGGGAGGAAGATAGTGTTGTTCGTTGACAATTGTACGGCCCATCCCCATATTGAAGATTTGGAGTCCATTGAGCTAATTTTTCTTCCTCCTAATACGACAAGTGAGATTCAGCCTTGTGATCAAGGCATTATCAAGACAATGAAAACCTACTACAGAAAGAGTATGGTACAGAGTCTGATCAGGGCTATCAACAATGGATCTACAACATCCGAATTCAAATTAACATTGCTTGATAGCTTGGAGATGCTCAGATGGGCTTGGGAGTCGGTTACACCCACTGCTATAAGCAACTGCTTCCGCAAAGCAGGATTTGAGTTGAAGTCACTTGACCCTGGAGTGGAGGATGACCCCTTTTGTGATCTAGAAGACCCCACGAGTGATCAAGGTGAAGAAGACCCCACGAGTGATCAAGGTGAAGACGACCTATTCACTGGAAGAGCCATGCACATTTGAACAGTACCTATCTGTGGATGAAAATCTTCAGTGTGCTCCTTTGCCAAATACTAAAGATATCATTGGATCAGGTGAAGCTAATGAAAGTGACGATGATACTGGAGAGTCATTGCCAACAGTAACCTACGAGCAAGCGTGTTCTGCCTTTCTGGATATTCGATCATTCTTCCTTCGTTCATATCAGAGTGACACACATCAATCACCGTATGACCTTTTGAACAAATTAGAGACTGAAATTCAAAAATGTGGTGACAAAATCCGTGTTCAAAGGGTGATCACTGACTTTTTCCGTACTGTTTAAAAGCTAGCATGTTAGCATACACTATCTGTTGTCATAATAATTATTATCATAATTATGGGTCCATGACCTCTCTATTTATAGAAAATTGTAAAATGAAAATGTGAACATCCATGCATGTGCTACTCAGGTGCTATATACTGATTCAGAACTCAGACTATGGCAGCATCTTCTGAATCAGATGAAGAAACTTTTTCGAAGGTCAGTGTCATCAGGGGCCATCATGTTTATAAACTGAATTGGACTCCAATAGTTGGTCAAAATATAGAAGTTCATGCTGAGCCCGACAACATCCGTGATCCACGTGCTGTTGCAACCTATCTTGATGGTAATGTTGTTGGACATCTAGCTACCTATCGAATTCTCGAAAACAGCATGGTACTTTCTTCAGCATGGAGGTACAATTTCATGCGTAGTTACTGGTACAAGAAAGTACTCGGATGTACCTAACAAAGGTCTAGAAGTACCTTGCATTTACACTTTTATGGGCAAGCCAGCTCTCATCAAAAGATTGATCAAAGTGATGACAAATGTAAAGATTTAATGACTCAATAACTGTTATTACCTCTGCAAACTAGCTATACACCAACAATTTATTATTGTGTATAAAGTTGTATTATGATTATTATTATAATTGAAGGGTCGAGAACCAGAGTGGCCTAACCCCAAATTGAATGTGGGAAATTGTCTAAAAAGCTCAAAAATGGACTAAAAACCAAACACCCTACTCTAACAAATCACTCAAATTTAAAAAAATGTGAATTTTCTGTTGCTCATGAAATGCATTTTAAACATGTTTTCAAGATTAGGGGGGCTAACTCAACATTTGTGGGTTAGGCCACTCTGGTTCTGAGCCCTTCAATTATGCGTGATGGCTACATCCCCTTAATTCAAAATTACCATTCATATGAGCAAAATTCGAATTAAGTGGATGTCACTGTAATTCAAATTTTCCTTTAATTCAAATTTTTTTGGTGGATTTGTAAATTCGAATTAAGTGGACTACACTGTATCATGCAATGTGCAATAATATCATTAGTCTCGCCCACCCTTGAGATAACTAGCACCTGGAGTGCAGCCCCTCCTACGAAGGGGCTGGCTACCCAAGCCATGGCACCAGCAATTATGTCACTAGCCGCAAAAAGGGGTGTGACTTCCTGGCCGTCCGGTATTTAGAAGTAAAATTATACTGAAAGGTTCGATCGGGTCCAAACAATCCGTCTGTTATAGTGTACTGAGAGGTTGTCCACTCCTCAGAGGTTCATAATGTACCAAGTCTATGGCCGTTCCATAGCAGTTATCCGTTATACAACAATGTATAGTCGGTGGCCGCTCCTGGGAGGGTCCATTATGAGAAATTTCACTATATACAATGTCATGTATTGAAGGGGGTGGGGTGGGGGTGGAGACTGGAAAAAGCTACAGACTGAAAATATTATGTATGTCTTATTATAGTAAATACCACAATGTCAAACTATTACCATAATAACTAAAACTCTATAGAGCACATACCCCGCGCACACAATGCGCAATCTATAGATCTGCTTTTGTTGCTGCTTGGTTATATCAAAGGCTTATAGACCCCATAAGCCCTTGGTTTTAATATTATTATAATAGATATAGGGCTAGCTCCTGGTGATATCAGCCAAAACACCACTGATTCTCTCTCTGCACCAGATGTAGACTAGGTACATATAGGTATCTTACATTCTGATTCAATGGGGCTTTGCATTCCAGCTAACCAGCCAAACTTGTACCACTAGCATTATTGACGACCTTTACCATTCCATAATATTCAATGTAATGCGCATGAGCAGAAAGCACAAGGCCTGCATGCATAATGCATTGAGTGGGCACTGTCGATAGGCGTAGTTACGAAGGCTAACAAAAAGGCACCATTTGTGACGCTCGTGGACCATATCCCTCGATTCGAAGCACACTGACGCCCGTTTTTCGCTAAATTCGACTGATTCATTATGCTTACTAGTCGCTCAGGTGCCTAGACCTCCAGATATATATGGCGATTTTTCTGCTAACAACGACGACACGACCGATTGCTTTACCCCCTTGCGCATGCGCGCGGGGTAATTATGACAATGTGTACTACTATGACGTGTGCAAAAATTAATGGTCACATGCTAACAGTTCAGAGTTATTGGTATGTAAGCGCTTGCTATGGGGTGGGTCAGTCCATGGATAATTGACTAGTCTTAAGATATTCAACTAATTACAAACAAATTTTTTTCACCTGCACATACATTCTTATCTGTATAGAGAGAGACAGAGATCCTAGCTAACCCTGAATCAGGTCGTATTTGATATAATAATTAGTAAAATTTTTAACATTTCTCCGTGCAAACCTAAACCCACTGCCCACTGCTCACCATGGACTTTCAGAATCCTATATCTTTTTATGGTGACAGTCCTCTCCATATTGCTGTGAGGCAAGGTCAAGTAGAAGACGTTAGAGAGATCTTGATCCAACAACAGATAGACGTGAATATTCTAAACTCTAAACGTGAGACTGCATTACACCTGGCTTGCTCCAAAAAGGATAGTCCTATTGTACAACTGCTAGTAGCATTTGGTGCTGATCCATTCATTAAAGACTCAAATAACAAAAACACTTATGATAGAGGTGGTTTTGATATTGGTCAATTGATGACCAAACTATTGTTCTATCATGACTTCAGATTGTGGATAGATGGACCAGTACAGGCTGATAAAGGTGGTCCTCTTCATACTGCAGTAAGGTTGGGAAGAGTAGACAGTATTCGGAGTGTAATAGAGGAGAAAAGTGTTGATATCAACGATACAAATGTCAACAATGAAACTCCATTACATCTTGCCTGTGCGCTTGGCCACAAACAAATTGTACACATATTAATTTCTAATGGAGCCGACCTATATAAGAAAGACAATTTTAACAATGCTCCTATCCATAGAGCAGTGTCCCAAGGACATATAGACACTGTGGAATATTTGATAACTGACTGTGCTTGTAATCCAAAAATCAAAGGCTATCAAAGCAGAACACTGCTTCACTTTGCATGTGGTGTTGGAAATGTTAAATTTGTTACCACTCTCATTGAAAAGTATGGCATCAGTCCAATGGCTACTGATGCAATAAAGCAGATCCCCCTCCACATTGCTGCCTCACATGGTCAGGAAGAGGTAGTGCGTTTACTCATTAATAAATACAACTCTCTTGAGAGCACTGATTTGTCCATGCTACTATGCTTAGCTTGCTACTGTGGTCATGTATCTGTTGTAAAAACACTTGTGCTTGAGTATAAAGCAGATGTCGATGAAAGTATTGTGTTCAGCAGCTCAGTGATGGGGGGCAGCATAGAAATGGTACAACTAATGATCACTGAATTTGACCAAGACCCGCTCTTAGCTGATGACAGTGGTAACACTCCACTCCACATTGCCTGTTGGTGTGGTCACAAGGAGCTGGCAAGATTACTCATCACCAAATACAATTATTCTGTAAATAATATAAATAAGAGTAAAGAGACACCACTTCAAATAGCTTGTTCATCTGGTCACAGTAGTATCGTTGGAATGCTTATGTCTGAATTTAAAGCTGATGCAACTCAACGAGATGACAGTAATGATACAGCTGTCAGCAAAGCAGCAAGGGGTGGACATGTGGAAACTGTCCAGGCACTAATCACCGAGCTTGGTTGTAGTCCTAAGGTTACAGGATATGATGGTGGATCACTATTGCATGAGGCTTGTCGGAATGGAAGTATCAAGTTAGCTGAAATGCTGATCATAAATTTTAGCTTGGATGCATTGTCACCTGATGATAGTGGTAACACTCCTCTCCATATGGCCTGCTGGTGTGGTCATATGGAGCTAGCAAGATTGCTCATCACCAAATATAACTGTCTTGTTGATGTTAAGAATGAAAAGAATGAGACACCACTTCACAAAGCCTGTTTATCTGGTCACAGTAGTATTGTTAGAATGCTTATCTCTGAATATAAAGCTGATGTAACTCAGCGTGATCACAATAATGATACAGCTGTCAGCAAAGCAGCAAGGGGTGGACATGTGGAAACTGTCCAGGCACTAATCACCGAGCTTGGTTGTAGTCCTAAGGTTACAGGATATGATGGTGGATCACTATTGCATGAGGCTTGTCGGAATGGAAGTATCAAGTTAGCTGAAATGCTGATCATAAATTTTAGCTTGGATGCATTGTCACCTGATGATAGTGGTAACACTCCTCTCCATATGGCCTGCTGGTGTGGTCATATGGAGCTAGCAAGATTGCTCATCACCAAATATAACTGTCTTGTTGATGTTAAGAATGAAAAGAATGAGACACCACTTCACAAAGCCTGTTTATCTGGTCACAGTAGTATTGTTAGAATGCTTATCTCTGAATATAAAGCTGATGTAACTCAGCGTGATCACAATAATGATACAGCTGTCAGCAAAGCAGCAAGGGGTGGACATGTAGAAACTGTCCAGGCACTAATCACCGAGCTTGGTTGTAGTCCTAAGGTTACAGGATATGATGGTGGATCACTATTGCATGAGGCTTGTCGGAATGGAAGTATCAAGTTAGCTGAAATGCTGATTATAAATTTTAGCTTGGATGCATTGTCACCTGATGATAGTGGTAACACTCCTCTCCATATGGCCTGCTGGTGTGGTCATATGGAGCTAGCAAGATTGCTCATCACCAAATATAACTGTCTTGTTGATGTTAAGAATGAAAAGAATGAGACACCACTTCACAAAGCCTGTTTATCTGGTCACAGTAGTATTGTTAGAATGCTTATCTCTGAATATAAAGCTGATGTAACTCAGCGTGATCACAATAATGATACAGCTGTCAGCAAAGCAGTAATTGTTGGACATATGGAAACTGTCCAGGCACTACTCACTGAGCTTGGTTGTAGTCCTGAGGTTACAGGATTTAAAGGCGGATCACTGCTGCATGCGGCTTGTTTGAGTGGAAACATTAAGCTAGCTGAAATGCTAATCATAGATTTTAGCTTGGATATATTGTCAGTTGATGACAGTGGTAATACACCTCTCCACTTAGCCTGCTGGTTTGGTCATGAGGAGCTAGCAAGACTACTCATCACCAAATACAACTGTCCTGTTGATGTTATGAATGAATATAAAGAGACACCACTTCACAACGCCTGTTTATCTGGTCACAATAGTATTGTTAGAATGCTTGTCTCTGAATTTAAAGCTGATGTAACTCAACGAGATCACATTAATGATACAGCTGTCAACATAGCAGCAGGGGAAGGATCTGTGGAAACTGTCCAGATACTAATCACCGAGCTTGGTTGTAGTCGTAAGATTACCGGATATGATGGTAGATCACTATTGCATGAGGCTTGTCGAAATGGAAGTATCAAGTTAGCTAACATGCTGATCATAGATTTTAGCTTGGATACATTATCAGCTGATGACAGTGGTAACACTCCTCTCCATATGGCCTGCTCGGGTGGTCATGAGGAGCTAGCAAGACTGCTCATCACCAAATACAACTGTCCTGTTGATGTTATGAATGAAGATAAAGAGACACCACTTCACAATGCCTGTTCATCCGGTCACAGTAGTATAGTTAGAATGCTTATCTCTGAATTTAAAGCTGATGTAACTCAACGAGATCACAATAATGATACAGCTGTCAGCATAGCAGCAGAGGGTGGACATGTGGAAACTGTCCAGGCACTAATCACTGAGCTTGGTTGTAGTCCTAAGGTTACAGGATATGATGGTAGATCACTATTGCATGAGGCTTGTCAGAATGGAAGTATCACGTTAGCTGAAATGTTGATCATAGATTTTAGCTTGGATGCAGTATCAGCTGATGACAGTGGTAACACTCCTCTCCATATGGCCTGCTCAGGTGGTCATGAGGAGCTAGCAAGACTGCTCATCACCAAATACAACTGTCCTGTTGATGTTATGAATGAAGATAAAGAGACACCACTTCACAACGCCTGTTCATCCGGTCACAGTAGTATAGTTAGAATGCTTATCTCTGAATTTAAAGCTGATGTAACTCAACGAGATCACAATAATGATACAGCTGTCAGCATAGCAGCAGAGGGTGGACATGTGGAAACTGTCCAGGCACTAATCACTGAGCTTGGTTGTAGTCCTAAGGTTACAGGATATGATGGTAGATCACTATTGCATGAGGCTTGTCAGAATGGAAGTATCACGTTAGCTGAAATGTTGATCATAGATTTTAGCTTGGATGCAGTATCAGCTGATGACAGTGGTAACACTCCTCTCCATATGGCCTGCTCGGGTGGTCATGAGGAGCTAGCAAGACTACTCATCACCAAATATAACTGTCATGTTAATGTTAAGAATAGATATAAGCAGACGCCGCTTCACATGGCATGTTCTCGTGGTCATCTTAATGTTTCAAAAGTGCTAATCTCTGAAAGCATGCTAAGGAGTGACAAAAGATTCTATAATGCTCTAGACAAGTTTAGTAATACCCCTTTGGACCTCTTAATCAAGAGAGGTGATGCTAAAGCTGTATACATCCTCTCTACAGAATATCACCTCAGACTTCATGTCAGAGGTGCTGAGTCCAAACCACTCCTTCACCAACTAGCTGCTGGAGGATATACTACAATACTAAAAGAACTAATATCAAAGTTCAACTATGACCCAGCATGTACTGATGAAGACGGGAACACAATTCTTCACACTGCAGCTCATCATGGGCAATATGAAATAGCTAAGTTACTAATTGCTGGCTATAGCAACCAATGTCCAATAGACTATAGAAACTCTCAAGGGAAAACTGCTCTTCACTGTGCTTGTATCAGTGGTCATACTAGAGTAGCTAAACTCCTTGATGCCAATAATGCAGATATTACTATCAGGGATGAAGAAGGTGACACTCCACTTAAGAAGGCATTTTTAGCTGGACATGAACTTACTTTATTTGAATTGATTCGTTCCGATTTGCGTACAATTGACATTAAACTTTTGCAACAAGTTTGTAAGTGTGGATCTGTTGACTTGATTGACGTACTTCTTTCAGATTTCCACTTAGACCCTTCTTCTCTTTTGGATCATCAAGGAAACCAAGCAATTCATATAGCAGCTCTGGGAGGCCATATAGAAGTGATTGTTTTACTTGTTAAAAAGTATAAATGCCCTATTGATAGCAGGGGCTTCAAAAAACGGAGTTTATTACATCTTGCTCTTGCAATGGGTCACACTTCAACAGCCAAGACCCTGATAGAGGGTTTCCATCTATCTTTGCATTGTGTAGATAAAGATGGTAATACTCCTTTGCATCTTTCATCCCTAGTTGGACGGCTAAAATCTGTAAGATTTTTGTTGTATGAATACCATGCCCCTGTCCATGTTCGAAATAAAGCAGGAAAGACTGCACTTGATCTTGCAATGAAAGATTCCACAAAGAAAATGATTAGAGAATATATAAATAGTGAACACATAAGAATACAGCACGAATACGAAGGGCTTCAAGCTAAATCCAAGCAAAAACATTCAGGTCAACAAGTTATTACTAGAGTTTTTGTGCTGGGAAATCCTGGATCTGGCAAGAGTACTCTTGTTGAATCATTGAAGCGAAAGGGAATAATTTCTTCCTTATTCAATGTAACTGAAGCTGATGTCCCACCTCATACAGCTGGGATAGTTCCATCAGTTCACCAAAGCAAGGAGACTGGACGGCTGTTGTATTATGACTTTGCTGGAGATCAAGAATATTATTCCTCACATGCAGCGATTCTTGAGATGGTTTCCCGCTCCACTGTTGGAAGCAATGTCTTTCTAATTGTTGCTGATTTGACGAAAGATGTTGAAATCATTCAAGATGAGATAGGCTACTGGTTATCCTTCATTTCCTATCATGGTAAGGCTTTGAGCCACCAATGCAAATTGAAAGTGATTGTTGTTTTGAGCCATTTAGATCGTCTGGGTGTAGCTGACTCTCATAGTAAAGTAGAGAGTGTTGGACAGTGTTTGCATACTCTCAGAAATCAATGCAATGAAGTGAAGTTTGATATTGAAATTGTTTCATCAAACTGCCGCTCACCTCGTTCATCAAAAAGCGTTGAGAGTATTTTGCAGGAAATATCTAAGGATACACCTACTTATAGCATTTCGTATGAAGCATCTTTGCTTCATGGACTACTAGAGAAAGATTTTGGTAATGTTGTGGCATGCAAATTTCAAAATCTTTTAAGTAGTATAAAAGAAATTGGTATTTATTTACCATCTTCAGCTGATGCCCTCCATCCCATAGTGAGAGAACTTCACGACATTGGTTTGTTAATGTTGATCGGACGGAATGAAGATGAGCTTGAAGATTACCTCTTACTACTAAATCCTTCTTCATTAACAAAGGAAGTACATGAAAAGCTCTTTTCCAGTTCTGCTATTAAGAAATTGGAATCCTCAATTGGTCCTCATTTTGCTAACATGGGAATATTCCCAGAAAGCTACTTAGCTAATATCCTTCCAGAGCACATCACTAAAGAATGTTTAGTTCAACTCCAGTACTGTCAAGAGTTTAACCATGCTGAGGTTGGACTTGATCACTCAGTGACATCAGATGAAGCCTCTGACTGTAATTTGCTATACTTTCCTGCTTTGTGCAAATTGGACAGTAAGAAAAGCAGATGGTCCAATGATCCAAAGTTTACACTCAGTATTGGATGGTATGCTGAGTGTAGAGAGAAGTTTGACTACTTCCCTGCTCGATTTTTGCACGTACTGTTATTAAGACTAGCTTATGCATTCGCCTTACCCATTGTGAACCGCAATCCAACCAATTCTAGTAATAAAGTCTCAGCTTATAGTCGCCGTTGTACCATGTGGAAGAATGGAATCCACTGGCTCATGGAGGAAAGAGTACTAGTGGAATGTATTGTTGAAATTGTCAATGATAACAAAGGAATTGTTGTAATCACAAAATATAAGGAGAATTCAGAAGAATGGGCTGCTGCACTTGGCAAGATCATTGATAAAGCCATGAAAGCAAAAGCAGAATTTTGCAATGCTGTTTCATTATATCATTTTATATTAAAGTCAAAATCTGACGACACCACCAATTATTCTGATCCTGAAAATCTTTTTGATATCCATGACATTGAACGAGTTATCAGACAAAGAAAGAATGAAGTGATGAGTGTTGGAGGACACAACTCACTTGATGCATCACACTTGCGTATCTTAAGGAGACATTCATATTGGGGTAGGTTACATGTTGTGAAACATTGCTGAAATTTAATTTTCACTCTGACTGCATGTTACCTACTATGGCTTTTGCCTTGCCCTACAAAAAAGTACTTATCACTTATTTTCTATAGTCAGGGTTTCATGGCAGGACAAGGAGACCCAGATTCAGCCAGCAGAATTCGAGTAAGTCAGCTTGTGGGGTATAGTGTATAGCTAATGTGACTGCTCTAAAATATTATTTTATAGTGTGCAAAAGTTAAATCAAGTTTTGGACTTTGTAAATGATGGAGTCCCAAAGCACCTCGGCCAGATAGCTGACGCCATGCATGAGTGGGAGGGGCCCATCGCTGAGAAGCTAGGACTTACAAAAGCTGATGTTGCTGCCATCAACACAGAACATCCAGGGAAATTGAAATTGCAAACGTGAGCCAATAACTATGAATAACATGTCAATTCAGTGGAAGCCCTCTATAGCAGCCACCATTGGGGAATGAAGTTTTGGCCATTATATATTAGAGGGGTGGCCTCGTTTTGGGTTTTTTTCTCGCAAGTAGCTGTTTAATAATATACGGGTGTCCATTGAGAGGGTTTCCACTGTATGTACACAGCACTACTAATCATAATACTAATATTATCTGTGCATTAGATATTAATTTTATCAATTTTAGGAGAGCAGCATTGGAACTATGGAAGCAAAGGAGTGGGCCAGATGCTACCTATAGGAATCTAATTAATGTATTTTATAAAGCTGCCGGTAATCAAGAATATGTGGAAGCAGTATACAAACTATTCTGTTAGTTGTGTGGTGTGCTGTAGATGTTGGGGTGTACCGTTTCCTTTAGTACATGTATGACATTGTGTTATCAGATTAAGGATGATGATTTCATTATCTGTGTTAGTGTGTTCGATTTATTACCTTAGCCTATCTATAGGTCATCCTTTAGCTTATTCAGATGTACAGCAGTAATACTAATACGATATTGTGTAGATCCAATCGGTGGCAATCCACCACATATTTTGTGTACCTACTCTTTAGCTATAGCTAGTCGTATTAATTATTTAACCAATAATTTTTTTCAACCAATTAATTTTTTTTCACAAGCATCACCCTTTCCCTCAAAGCTTATACTATTACTACAATTCTGTGTACCACTTTAATTTTCTTGTTAGTCTGTTAGAATGCCAACATACATCTAGCTGTGTGTCTCAAAATAATTATGATTATGCTTTGTTCAGTGCATTTCTTCATGGCTAAGGTGGTCGATTGCGCATGCGCTGGTCACATCGACGACCACTACCAACTATCGCCACAACGGAAATGCTAATGCTATAGCTGCTGACTACTAAAAGTGCATCAAGCAAAAAGCTCGAGCTCCCTGCGCAACGTTAACACTGCATCGCTCAACAATGGCAACAAGACTCAGCAGTATTCACTCTCTTAGCAGGATTGACTTTCCCCAGCAACTGGCAGCATACCCTGAACTAGAGCCATTCCTACTCAAGGGAGTGAGACAGACAGCTGAATGCAAACGGCTGGGAAATGGATCATTTGGAGTGGTGGATGAGCTCTACGTCCAGGGCACACTCTGTGCTGCAAAACAGCTACACAGTTCACTGCTCGATCCCAGGACGCAGGGGGTGGACAGAGTCATCAATCGGTTTGTTGAAGAGTGTCGAATCATGACAAGTGTTCGACACCCAAACATTGTCCAGTTTCTTGGATTGCATATCTTCGCAAATGCCACCCACCCCACACTAGTCATGGAGAAGCTTGCAATGAGCCTCGAAGATCTTCTCGATGAGAGTAACAAAAAGAAAGAAGACATTCCCCTCTCCCTCAAGGTGTCCATCCTCAGTGATACTGCTAAGGGTCTTGTCTACCTTCACAACCACAAACCACAGATTATTCATCGAGATCTGACAACTCGTAACATCCTCCTGACCCTCGCCATGCAAGCTAAGATCACCGATCTTGGAAATGCTCTTATCATCGACTCCGATACGGTAGCTATGACGATGACTCAAACGCCAGGAACAGCAGTTTACATGCCACCCGAGGCAGTTCATACACGAGCAAGATATGATTCCACAATTGATATGTTCTCATATGGCCATCTAGCCCTCTACACTATCATTCAGGAGTTTCCCAGGGATCTTCTACCTGCTACCTACATGGAGGAAAGCAAGAGGCAGCTCTGTGCCAGAAGTGAGATTGAACGACGAGAGAAATACATCAGCGTCCTACATCAAAAGATGGGCAAGCGTCATCTACTGACCCACATCATCGAGAGGTGTCTTGATAATATGACTGACGAGAGACCCAGTGCTCTACAGGTGCTCGAAAACCTCGAAGAAATGTCAAAAACTGTCAAAAACTTGCAGGATGATTTTTATCACGACTACCAGCACATGAGCAAGCTCGATTTGGTCAAGATGCTTGATGGTACCAGTACGCACAAAAGTCGAGCTGAATCTGTCGCATCCCCATCACCATACGTGAGCATAGGTCCCGAGGGAAAAACAGCTCACGAGTACTTGCAGCTGGTTGGTGAAAATTCCCCACCAAATACCACCACTAATTTCATGCCAGATCAATCTGCGGAGAAGATCAAGGTACAGTAAGTAATTAGCTAATCTATGAGCAATTTTCTGACCCATTAGAGTACTCGGAATAGTTTAGATAGCATTTTACCCTCCCAACACATACACAAGTCAGGAACGTTAGTTATCCTTTCAGTACATTTTTGGGGACACATGATATGAGCTAGGCTATCACCATTGCTGACTCTCACTAAAGGTGAGCATGCATCATGCAACATTGATACATTTCTCAATTGAGATAAATTGGGGAATTGTGGGACAATGAACAGGTTTGGGTTCGAACCCAAACCCAAACCGAACCCATTTTCAGTTCATACACCAGTGTACCCACACTTTGCATGTGTAACCTAAGTGTTTACCTAAGCCTAGCAAGGTGTTGATCCACATAATAGCTATTATTATGATTTAGTAGAACTTTCAATTTGTCATATAAGATCGTCGGATAAAAATTTGATATCAAGGAAACTGAAAGTTGTTCAACAACTATATAGTACAACTTGAGTTGTTCTCCAATCTTAGGCTATTCTACATCGATTAATTACACACACTGTCAAGATGTTATTATTGATGTGGGAGGAAAATTCTGAAAAAATATATACAGACAGTGGTATCTGTATAATAATTATAGATTAACTGGGTGCAAGCAATCAAAGGCGATTGCACAGATGGATGCATGGTATAGTATAGTATATTACTGGCATGCTAGCTTGTTAACAGTACTGATTGTGACAAACAGTGTAATAAGCCATGCAAACTACGTAGATTGGTGTGCCTGGTAAGCTGACATTGTTCAAAGGAGGAGGAACGGGCTCTCTTCGCAGATCCCGGAGTCTAAGAGGGAGGGGAACGGTGAATAAGAAAGAGTACACCTTCAAAATTTCAACCATATCTGACTCAACAGTCAGCTTAGTGTACTATGAAGAGGTCAGTATCTCATTGCACATAATTTTTCCAAATTAAAGTATACACTCTATATCATTAGAAAGCGAAAGGGGAGGTAAAACTGAGCGATATTGTTGATGTTAGTGCTAGTTCTCAAGACAAAAGTAAATCCGATAACTCTTTTGAAATCACTACCAAGGGAAAAGAGGGAAAGTTGAAACTGACTGCTTCGTCAAAGGTATGTATAACCATTGCCTATTTGGTGAAGTAATGGTTTATAATAACTAAGGAATTGCCTTTTAAAACAAACTTTCAGGATGAGCGCGACAGCTGGGTGAAGGCCCTTACACAGCTCATTTCTCCCGACATTGCTAGTATGCAGCATCCACACCAGCAGCTAATGAAGTCACCACATGTACACATACAACAGCGAGGCAACCAATCAGTGTCACCCAATCGTGGTGAAGGAACGGATTTCCCCAAGATGCAGAATAACAGAGCATATGGCTATCTCCCTCCACAATCAACCACTGCTGTAGCTACGGCTTTTGCCTCAGACAAAACAAAGATACCAGCGCTGCCACCAGCCGTAACAGTTCCTGACTCATCCTATTATGTGATAGAAAAGGCTTTTGTATCTGACGATCCTGAACCACGCACTAAAGAAGCGGATCATTATAGGGATGAGCCTAAACCAAGACCATTGTCACAAGAGTCCGATCCCGGGTATGATTACATTCAGGACACTGTGCCTGAACCTCCACCAGAGCCTGCATCAACCTATTCTAATACCGGCACCCTGACAAAAAATAGCAGCAGAGTTGCAGTATCTACGAAGCTGAATCCAGAACTGTCGTCAATGGATAGATTGAGGGAGGAAGAATACACACTAATGCAATCAGTTGGTTTCCTCCAGCCGATATCCTCCAGATCATCTGACCCCACCCTCCCTTCCCCAGAGAGCCCCATGGGTGTATCAAAGACATTGAACAGGCTTTCTCGCTTCAACTCCGACCAGATGGAACACCTCATCGATATGCTTAGGAGGACAGTTGCTACCCAGCCTCAGAATGGAAATGGCCCCATTCCAGAGCAGACAGCTGCTGTAAGAGCTGTGACAACACCTCCCCCACGCCCACCAAAACCTGATCCAGCAATATCTAAAGCATCATCAGGATCAGCTGCTTCTCTTACAAATTTCCGACAGCGGCCATCACAGCTGAGTCTCTCCACAGACAGTATGAATGGGGATAGTAGCATGCACGGTAGCCGAGAGCATTCAGTGTACGTTAACACAGTCCAATTAGCCAGTGAGAAAGAGAATGGAAAAGGTATCAAAGGAGAGGATGAAAGAGAAGAGATGTCTGTTCCAACTCTGGTTGTAGAATCGACTGATCATGAAGAATCAGCTCCTCCTATGCAGCGTAGGAAGTCAGCGGGACTACTGAACACTGCTGAGACAGCAAATGCCATCAAATTTAAGCTGGGTGAGGCAATGTTGTGATTATTGATGATGGCCTTAGTTTAGCTTAGTCTAGGCAGAATTATCCTCCCACAGTCTCTGGTGTCTATGTGACCTTTGCATGCACGTGGTTTCTCTTTCAGCCAGACTACTCAGTGAAACAGATGGGACATCAAAATCTTCACTGTAAGTATTAGCTATGTTTTGGCTAAAAGAAAAACATAACTCTGCAAATTTTCCAGATTGGTCACAGGAGACAGTCCTGAAGCATATGAAGAAAGACCAGATTGGGCAAAAGCAAGTTAGTATAATTGCATATAATATAACATGCTAAACATAGACAAAACTATTACGATACACTTTTTGTTGCATTGATGTATGTACATGTAGATATAATTATTATTTTTATCATACTTGTAGGTACCGGAACTACTCCAGTTCATAGTCCACTGCCAAAGGATGATCCCCTCTCTCTTCTAAGAAAGCAGGCTTTGTTTATGCAGCGATCAGCACTGAAGGATCTTCAGGAAATTGGTGAAGGTAGGTGGCTCTTAGTCTCAAATACTGTGGGCCTCTTATTTCTGAATCACTGGGTGCATTGCTTTGTCAATACAAGTAGATTTCATTTCATCTGTGTGTGTGCATGTCGGTTCATCTGCACCCATGCCAATCCATACGCCTGTAGTGCACCATAGGCGCCCTTTGCATGCACATAGTTTGTTGTTTGCCTAGACTGTTAAGATATTATCCCAATGTGTACCTATTAATTTACTAGACTGTCACAGACAATAACAAGTATTCCAGTAGACTGTCTACATGAAATAGTACCTATAGTAATACTCTACTAATACTCTTTACAGTAACCTTCGTTTGGTTGCTAAGAAACGTAGAGGTTCCACTGGCTACATGCATGTACCATGCATGTAAAGATTGCATAATACTGTATCATAGGTGCAAAGGTGTGTGTGCATGCGTGTGTCTTTCCCTGGTTCTTCCCCTGATTGTATCACAATTAATATCTATTTCCCAAAATTATGCTCTTGTGGTATCAGAGAGCAGGGCTCCTCTTAAGTTGTAAACAACTGACATGAGCAAATATTAATTAAAATTTTAACAGCACTTGACAGTGTACATAAGGTACAATGATAATATTATTGTAGTTCCTTAATCACCTAACTGGTACCATAGGGTGACTATTTTTTGCGGATACCAACATTTGATATTTCTGCGGATTAGTCCAAAAATGTACCCGCTAACATTAGCTGTATGCACTACAGAGCAGTAGAATTTGTCAACAGTCAACCCTGTACCACTTTCACATAATTTATACACAAATCGCAAAATTTAGTACTCATAAATTGTATTTTTAAGTCCAAATCACAGAAAAATGTACCTGTAAACAATTGTCACGTACCCTAAGGAAGCTACACTACACTGTATACAGGTCAGTTTGGTAAAGTATACAAGGCCTCGCTGGTTCGGGCCAGGTCCGAGAACATGACAGTTGCAGTGAAGACCATCAAAAAGTACAAATCAGAGCAAGAGACTAGCGACTTCCTCCACGAGATGGGGGTGATGATGGACCTGATGCACCCCAATATCATCCACCTCTACGGCATTGTGCAACAAGGTCAGTGATCATTAGTTTTATGATTCATGTGTTCTCCTGTGACTAGGACATAATAATTATTGATGGGTGTGGTTTCAGTAGAGACTGCAACCACAGCAAAGCGTTTTAACCCTGCACCACTCCCACATCAACAACGAATATATTATACCAAATTAAGTTTATATTGGGCCGATATCCCCTTAAGAATACTGCTGTGAGAACAGTACTGGTCTATGGTTATTTCGAATCATGCCACCAACTCTTATCATCACAATAAAAACGGTTTATACTGTAGCTAAACAAAGACAGCAGCTGTGAATCGTAGAGTTTGCTTCATGTATAGTATTTTGTGTGTCTTCCTTCAGAATCCCCATGGCTTGTGTTGCAGTATCTACCAAATGGAGACTTGAAGAATTACTTGATTGTGAGTGTACAGTAAAAATCACACTTGTTAGCAGCTGGTTTCACTGCTATTGTTTCTGTTTCAAAGAGAAACGAGCGTAGTGTGGATCAGCTCATCAAGTACATGATTGACGTTGCCATGGGGATGCATTACATCATGGAAAGAGGCTTAGTTCACAGGGTGAGTTGTATATTTCACACAAAACAGATCCACTCTCATAAACAATTGCTAAATTTTGTGAGCCATCTGACATAGCAAGGAAGAGAGTAACTTAGCTACATCTCTTGGTGATCCGTGAGTAAATTTTAATTAGTAATCAGCATGCCGGCATGACCATTCATGGGATATGAAAGGTAAAAAGTCAAAACTGCATGGCATTGTGCACATGAAAATTTTGTGTAGGACTTGGCTGCTCGCAATGTGATGGTTGATGACCGTGAGACATGTAAAGTAGCCGATTTTGGTCTTCTGCGTGAGATCCCCAAGGACAATACCATCTACCAGGCAACGACTGAGCTGCCCTGGCCAATACGATGGATGGCTCCTGAGAGCTTGGACAACAGAGAGTTCTCTCCAGCCACTGACGTGTGGAGCTTTGGCGTGCTGCTCTGGGAGATGTACTACCCAAACCAGCTGCCCTACGATGAGCTCAGTAACGTCCAAGTCCCCACTCGAATAATGACAGGGCATCGTCTCTCCATCCCTCTAGCCTATCCGTCCATCGTGGAGAGCATCATGAAGGCCTGCTGGCAGAAGAAGCCAGGCAAGAGACCCAGCTTTCTACTGATCTCCACTTTACTGACAAACATGACTATTCAAGTTCAAGCCTGAGATTTAGTTAATTTATGTCACACGTGAAAGTCTAGTATTGTATGTACATGTATATGTAACTGCTAGATAAATGTTTAGAGCTGTCATTCACATGAATCATGGAAATGATTGTTTTGTACAAAAAATTCAATAACTGCAAGATGTTTTGGATTATTAAGCTCTAGAAATTCAGATAACCTAAGGCAATAATGTTTATGATATCATAAGTATGGTAATGGTCGATTATTCAAAGATCTAGAGTACAATGTCATGGTGATACTGTGCATTGGCAGTGTAATAATTATTTTTGACGGTTTTTCCAGTTTACCGGAGCTCTGTCTCTCAGGAAGTCTCCGTTGGGCTGGGTGGTTCCCGGAGGCAGCAGAGCCAAGTAGACTGGAGTGTCAGCACCTATAGAATGATAGATAATAGCACCAACATGAGCATAGCCAGTTAGTAATCCCATGTGCACGTATTGGTTGCAGGCACATTTTGAATATGGTAAAGGGTCGACAAAATTGCTCGTGCGTGCACACCGATACATTATGACCTGTACACCGATGTCACCTAATAGCAACAAAGACACTATACATGTACACCCAAAAGGGTGTTAAATTTAAAAATCTATACAAACCAGGGCTGTACGTAGGAAGCAACTTTTGAGTGATCAGGTCTAGAGTTGTAATAACCACATAATAATATTGTTTTGCTGGGTTAGCACCAACGACCTTTAATTACCAAAGATTGATCTAACTGGCTCCTACGGCCCTGCAAACATCCTTTACTATTATTGCAGCCTGATCATACCTTGTTCGGGTGATCTTGTTGCAGCTGATGTCCCCATTTGAGTGCGTACCCAACCAGGACACACCTACGCCATGTGACAAAATTAATATCAATGACAATACACATACACAATCATATTTTTGGTCAGAGATATTAAGCTTCTAGTAGCATTGGATGAAACAGTAATACAATATTAGAGTACTCACATAATAATGAGCCTATACCAGATATCTACATTGTGTTATTGCCACTTACTGCATTAACGAGGACGCCACGAGGCTTCGATGGATCAGTCGAAAATGCTTTGGCTTGTAGTTCAGCAAGGCGGTTGACTCCGATCTTGGACACAGAATAAGCTGAGTAATCATTACCTGCAGGGTTACATTGTGTAACTAGAGGTTCAACAATATCCAAGAAGCAGGTAATATAATATCATCATAGCTATATATAGCTGGCAATGATTCTTGCCAAAATTGAGCATTCAGATTAAATCTCGCCGATATATTATACCCCAAGTGAGATTGAACTGTATGACATTGTGTAGTGTGTAACTTTGGCGAGCACTTAAGGTTCTTTCACTTGGGGTATATATCAGCCAGATTAATACGTGAGTATGTAGTATATAGCTTGCCTGTATCAGATGGTGGCCACCCTTTTGATGCATAGTCAGCACCCTTGGAATCTCTGCACATGCAGTCATACAAAAGATCAATACCATTATCTGACTCCGCATACTTTTTCAACACACACGATACAACATTATTAGCCGTAGTACAATACACCAGTAAAGGTGTATCAATACTGACTTACATGACAAACTGCTTCATGAGAGCTGACAGAGCATCAACAGTGAGGTCTGAGGCCAGCACCTTGTCCTGTTGGGCCTTGCTGATGTGATGCAGGGAACCACTACCACTGGAAACATGCACAATCCTGCATGTGTTACAATAATATTATAATATTATTATGCCGAACTGACATGGTATCTTGATTTATGGGGAGCAAATCTTGTCTTGGAGCAGTTATATAGCTACCTAAATTACCTGCTGTTAGACTGGAGAAGTGGAGTGAAGGTATTAGTGACGTTGAGAACACCAAAGTAGTTAGTTTTGATAGTTTTCTCAGCCTTTTCACTCCGCGATAGTTCAGATTTGCTCTAAAGAGGAGGAAAAAAAATAGATCTAGTTACTACTATCATTCTATGACACATAGTAATTATTATCATGCAATATTACATCTAAAAGTATTCCAGCATTATTGATGAGCACATCCAGTCGTCCATATTTCTTCTCAACGGTCTCCTTGGCTGTTCTGATGCTCTCCTCGCTGTCCACATCCAGTGGTAGGAACTCGGGCTGGAGACCTTCCTCCTCAAGCTGCTTCACTGCGCCCTCACCTCGCTCACGGTTACGAGCTGTGTCAATCATCACATGGTATTATAAGCATAATAATATAATAAGCAACTTATTGCAGATTTTAGCTTCATGGATGTGCATGGCTCATTCCTAATTGTTGAACTTAGTTTGGGCGTGGAGATGCAGCTCTGCTAGCAGTTTGAGCAATTCGCTGATACTGGATATTAAATGCTCAAGATCTTAACAGCCACTAGCTGTGATTTAGCCTCATTCTCACACGTCAATTACAGTATAGATGCAGATTGACTGCTATCAAAACAGATCATTTTAGCTAATTTGTAGCTATAGTTTTTGTATGGTTCTGTATACGTACCAGCAAGAAGCACTACTCGATCGAATTTCTTTGACAGTTGCCTGACAATCTCCAGTCCAATGCCCTGGTTGGCTCCAGTCACCAGAGCTACCCTGCTCGAAGACAGAGACGCCATCACTTGCTACGTGTATATATACACTTTGTGTCAAGCTGGGCGCGGCCAGCCGATCCCATCGGACACGCCTACATGAGCCACACCCACCCAATAAACAACACTTCCGGGTATAATAGGATGCTATACCATGTACCACAAGACTCCATATGGCTACAAGTATAAAAACAATTGAATAAAATTACGTCCAGAGTCCCAATTCGCAAAAAAGAATTCGGCCTCGCGATGAGGTAATTATGATGAAATTACGATGAAATGATGATGAAACCTATGATGTAATTGCTGTGAAACTGTTTCAAAATGTTTAGCGCGCATGAAAGGTTGTTGGGATCCAGAATTCGAACCTAGCGTAGAAGAGATCGTGGACTATCCGATGATATCCTTATGGCGTTTCTCTCAGTTCGCTTTCTCTAGCGAGCTCGCTTTCAGGGCAGGGGGATTTCCCTATTCAGTCGAGCACATGGCAGGTGAAGGTCATTTAGATCTTTACGTAAAAGTAGGAAAATTGCCATGATTCTATCATGGGAAGATTTTACGTGACTTCTCCCTTGGGTTAATCATGGGGAGATTTTACGTGACTTCTGCCATGATCTAATCATGGGAGGATTTTACGTCACATGTAAAGTATTCCCAATGTTTACATTCGTTCACTTTATATGGGAAGATTTTACGTAAGGTCAAAGTTCTTACGTAAAATCTTCCCATGTAATACTGACTTACCAACACAATAATCAGGGGGTGCTTTATGTGTGACCTCTGACCTCACGTAAAATCTCCCCAGATATATACAATGTATAGGTATGTGGGCTGATAATACTGCAACAACACACTGCTCATACAGATGGACTTTAACCTCACGTAAAACCTTCCCAGATATAAACAATGAATGTATTGTGGGATGACATTAATGCCAGCAAAAGTTATAATGCTGTAAGTAAAAGCGGCCATATGTAGGCTGCCCTTTGACCCCAGGAAGATATTAAATATACACACCGTAAACTCATCGGGCACATTGATATTAATTTCAAGGTTACAAACGCAACAATGATCCGACTTACGGGAGCCAAATAAAGTCATGAGCATGATAATTGCATACCTCAGTAGGAATTTAGTTGTTGCGGTGTCAGAGGGAATGGATTTGTAGAAGTACGAGGTATTCTAGCTTTTTCCCATGGGTCCGGAGTGGGTTCAGCTGAGTGGGTTGGACCGGAGTTGATCTCGAAACGATCGACGATGGTGCTCGTCTTTACATTAATCAAAATTAATGTTTAACCAGCTCAGCAAATATTGATAGATTTACTGCGCACGCGCACTTGGCAAAGCTGTAGCCCGCGCGCATCTACTACGGTGCATCTCTGCACATTGATCAGCCCCACCCCCGTCAGAAACATTCAGAAATCTGATTGGTTGGTTGGTTAAGCGGGCGCGGGATTCTTCCATTTGCATAGTCTGAAAGTGTTTCAGGTTAGCTAGCTATGGCTATTAGCAAGTTCAGTGTGCGAATGCTAGTCTTGGTTGTGATGTGCTGGAGTTTGTCCACATGTTCTTTTAAGAACAATTATTTGTGGAAGAATAGAAGCATCACTACTATAAGCAAAAGGAGACTTAGCAGGGCTAGAATGAGGGGAAAACTCTTGATGGTGTAGATTGGTGGTACTGGAGAGTGGAGATCAGTGCTTCTGCTTCCTATATACACAGATGATGCTGTACAAACAGTAGGGGGAAGGGATTCCACTGCAGTGATTTTGTTTGTGGCAGCTGAACTTGTATTTGCCGGCAAAGTCGTTGTCAAATTGGCAACAGGAGAAAGAAGACTGCTTGCCTGACTGCAAAAGTGAGGCAAGTGGACAATAGGTCTCTTCACTTCTTCTGGATAAGTCCACGAATAATTGTTCTTAAAAGAACATGTGGACAAACTCCAGCACATCACAACACCTTTTTTCATTCATGTTTCAATATACTTCACACCCACCTATTACATCGCATAGCTTGCATAATTTCGAGTGCTCGGAAGAACATCTTTGCACTGAAGAAGAAGTTTTTGATCTTCTTTCATCCTTGGATATTACCAAAGCCAGTGGTCCTGATGGACTATCGGCCAGAATGCTGAAATCCACTGCAACGAGTATTACCACTTCTGTGACTAAACTCTTCAACCTTTCTATCTCCAAATGTAGGGTACCTATGATGTGGAAGAAATCTGCAATAGTACCAATTCCAAAAGCCTCAGATGTATCTTCTCCTTCTAACTACCGGCCGATATCGTTGCTTCCTCTTTTGAGTAAATTACTTGAAACACATTTCCACAGCCTGATCACCCAACACCTACGGTCTCGTCTTATTTTTTCTGACTCTCAGTGGGGATTTACAGAGGGAAGATCAACAGTGACAGCTCTTATAAAGTGTGTTGATGACTGGCTGAAGATGATGGAAGAAGGTAAAGAGATATGTGCAGTATTCTTTGATTACCGGAAGGCCTTTGATACCGTACCTCACCAGCCACTAATGGCTAAGCTTACAGGTCTTGAGCTAGATCATACCATCCTTTGCTGGCTGCAGGATTATCTCTCTTACAGGAGTCAAACAGTTGTTGTTGGTGGTGAAACATCTGATCCACTACCTGTTGTTTCTGGAGTACCCCAGGGTTCGGTGCTCGGTCCTCTCTTATTTCTTCTTTATATTAACGATCTCCCAAGTGCTGTATCTGGCTATGTGAATCTCTTTGCTGATGATGTTCTGCTGTATCATGTAATTTCTTCCGCAGAAGACTATACTGTACTGCAAGAGATGGTGAGTTCCATTGAGCAATGGTCAACTAATAACTACCTTTATCTCCACCCAATGAAATGCAAGTATATGATTATCTCTCGTAGGAGGTCACCCACACTTCCAGAAAAGTCCTTGGAATTGCTTGGGAATGAACTGGAGCGAGTCAACAGCTATAAATACTTGGGTGTGCTGCTTATAAGCGATCTATCTTGGTCTTCTCATGTTGGCAACATTTGCACTAAGGCACGCCGTGTACTGGGTCTCCTCTACAGGAGGTTTTATGGGCAGACCTCGCAGAGTTCATTGAAACAGCTGTATCTGTCCCTAGTTAGACCCCACATGGAGTATGCATGTCAAGTATGGGACCCTCATTTGGTGAAAGACAAGAAAGCAATTGAAAGTGTCCAGAAGTTTGCTCTGAAAGTAGTAACCGCACACTGAACTTGCTAATAGCCATAGCTAGCTAACCTGAAACACTTTCAGACTATGCAAATGGAAGAATCCCGCGCCCGCTTAACCAACCAACCAATCAGATTTCTGAATGTTTCTGACGGGGGTGGGGCTGATCAATGTGCAGAGATGCACCGTGGTAGATGCGCGCGGGCTACAGCTTTGCCAAGTGCGCGTGCGCAGTAAATCTATCAATATTTGCTGAGCTGGTTAAACATTAATTTTGATTAATGTAAAGACGAGCACCATCGTCGATCGTTTCGAGATCAACTCCGGTCCAACCCACTCAGCTGAACCCACTCCGGACCCATGGGATAAAGCTAGAATACCTCGTACTTCTACAAATCCATTCCCTCTGACACCGCGACAACTAAATTCCTACTCAGGTATGCAATTATCATGCTCATGACTTTATTTGGCTCCCATAAGTCGGATCATTGTTGCGTTTGTAACCTTGAAATTAATATCAATGTGCCCGATGAGTTTATGGTGTGTATATTTAATATCTTCCTGGGGTCAAAGGGCAGCCTACATATGGCCGCTTTTACTTACAGCATAACTTTTGCTGGCATTAATGTCATCCCACAGTACATTCATTGTTTATATCTGGGAAGGTTTTACGTGAGGTTAAAGTCCATCTGTATGAGCAGTGGGTTGTTGCAGTATTATCAGCCCACGTACCTATACATTGTATATATCTGGGGAGATTTTACGTGAGGTCAGAGGTCACACATAAAGCACCCCCTGATTAATGGCAGTATTATATGGGAAGATTTTACGTGAGGTTAAAGTTCATCTGTATGAGCAGTGTGTTGTTGCAGTATTATCAGCCCACATACCTATGCATTGTATATATCTGGGGAGATTTTACGTGAGGTCAGAGGTCACACATAAAGCACCCCCTGCTTATTGTGTTGGTAAGTCAGTATTACATGGGAAGATTTTACGTAAGAACTTTGACCTTACGTAAAATCTTCCCATATAAAGTGAACGAATATAAACATTGGGAATACTTTACATGTGACGTAAAATCCTCCCATGATTAGATCATGGCAGAAGTCACGTAAAATCTCCCCATGATTAACCCAAGGGAGAAGTCACGTAAAATCTTCCCATGATAGAATCATGGCAATTTTCCTACTTTTACATAAACATCTGTAGGACCTATGCATAGTAATTAAATTTGGTGATTGGATTCCAAATCACTGTTATTATTACTAGTAGATTGGCAATTTGGTACGATGATATGGCTGCCTGTAGCTATGTATATATGACAATTAATTTGGCAGTCGTAAGGGTAACCAAACTCAAGTATTATTCTGGCTCTACTGTACCACTTGTACAGTAGCTGTTATAGGTGTGGTTGATGGGAGTGGCAACAAAAATGATATGCAGCACTTGTGGCCTGTGCAAAGCAATAAAGGGGCTGATTTGGTGTCATATTGAACACACTTTGCTGACAAGATTGCTCATTTTAGCTACCCCTTGAACATGTATATGCAATACTATGATTATTATGTATAGCCTGAAATTTATCAGTTTAAATCCCAGACACTGTCACCATACAGTTAATGGTTTGGTTTCATTTTAACAATCATGATTGACTCACAGTACATACACAGAGTATGGTACTGAGTCCATGAGATAATATATTATAGAGCATAGGGCTTAAAGACTACACTGTATAAACCCTTAAAAAACTGGCTATGGGCAACAATCGTATTATTATCATAATATAACAATTATTAATTGTCTCGTTAAGGTTATCAGTGATCATATACAATACTCACATGATATTGCTATACAAACAGTGATTACTAGCTATATGCATTGGTGTGTCATGTGCAAATGGTCATATGATTAGCCTACTCAGAATTATTGGCATGACCACAAAGCACAATAGGGTAGGTCAGACAATGTATAGTGAATAAGTCATCCAACTATAAAATCCGATGTTACTTGATAATTCTGTTCACCTACAATACATTCTTATAGATCGAGAGGAAAAGATCCTAGCTAGCTACGTAATCCCGGCCGTTTGATAATATTATCCACGAAACTTCTCTGTACACGAGTTTGTGATAACTGCTTCTTTGATTCTTAATTGTGTTGACCTAAAGCCACTACTCACCATTGTAATAGCTAACTGCTTCTTTGGCTCTCAACTGTGTTAGCCTATGAACCCACTACTCACCATGGACTTTCAGAGTCCAATAATTTTTAATGGTGACAGTCCTCTCCATGTTGCTGTGAGGCAAGGCCAGATAGAAGATGTTAGAGAGATCTTGATCCAACAACAGGTAGATGTGAATATTCTAAACTCTAAACAAGAGACTCCATTACACCTGGCTTGCTCCAAAAATGATAGTCCTATTGTACAACTGTTAGTAGCATTTGGTGCCAATCCATTCATTAAAGACTCAAATAATGATAATGCTTATGATAAAAGTGCTTTTGATATCTATCTCCTACTATTCAAATTATTATTTGGTCATGGTCTCAGACTATGGATAGATGGACCAGTACAGGCTGATAAAGAAAGTCCTCTTCATACTGCAGTAAGGTTGGGAAGACTAGATGATTTTCAGAGAATAATAGAGGAGAAAATTATTGACATCAATGATATAAATGCCAACCATGAAACTCCATTACATCTTGCCTGTGCACTTGGCAACAAACACATTGTACACATATTAATATCTAATGGAGCTGATATGTACAAGAAAGACATCTTTAATAATGCTCCTATCCATAGAGCGGTGTCCCAAGGACATAGAGACACTATGGATTATTTAATAACTGACTGTGCTTGTAATCCAAACATCAAAGGCTATCACGGTAGAACACTGCTTCATTTTGCGTGTGGTATTGGAAGTATAAAATTGGTTACCACTCTCATTGAAAAGTATGGCATCAGTCCAATGGCTACTGATTCAGTAATCCATGTTCCCCTCTCCATTGCTGTCTCACATGGCCAGGAAGAGGTAGTGCGCTTACTCATCGACAAATACACTTCTCTTGATAGCACTGATTTGTCATATCTGCTACAGTTAGCTTGCTACTGTGGTCATGCATCTGTTGTAAAAACACTGGTGCTTGAGTACAAAGCAGATATCGATATCGATGAAAGTGGTGCATTTGGTTGGTCAATGTTAGGGGGCAGCATAGAAATGGTACAGCTATTGATCACTGAATTTGACCAAGATCCACTCTCAGATAGTGGTGATGGTAACACTCTTCTCCACATGGCCTGCTGTGGTGGTCATGAAGAGCTAGCAAGACTACTCATTATCAATTACAACTGTTCTGTTGATGTTGAAAACAAGATTCAACAGACGCCACTTCACCTAGCCTGTTCATTTGGCCACAGTAGTATTGTTAGAATGCTTGTCTCTGAATTTAAAGCTGATGCAACTCGGCGAGATGACAATAATGATACAGCTGTCAGCAAAGCAGCAGAGGGTGGACATGTGGAAATTGTCCAGGCACTAATCACTGAGCTTGGTTGCAGTCCTGAGGTTACAGGATATGATGGCAGATCACTACTGCATGAGGCTTGTTGCAGTGGAAGTGTTAAGCTAGCTGAAATGCTGATCGTAGACTTTAGCTTGGATATATTGTCAACTGATGATAGTGGTAACACTCCTCTCCACATGGCCTGCTGGGGTGGTCATAAGGAGTTAGCAAGACTACTCATCACCAAATACAGCTATTCTGTTGATGTTAGAAACAAGATTCAAGAGACACCACTTCACAAAGCCTGTTCAAATGGTCACAGTAGTATAAATAGAATACTTAATATCATGTACATTCAGTGTCCAACATTTTTTAATGGTGACAGTCCTCTCCATGTCGCTGTGAGGCAAGGTCGGATGGAAGACGTTAGAGAGATCTTGATCCAACAACAGGTAGATGTGAATATTCTAAATTCTAAGCATGAGACTCCATTGCACCTGGCTTGCTCAAGAAAGGATAGTCCTATTTTACAATTACTAATAGCATTTGGTGCTGATCCATTCATAAAAGACTCAAATAATGAAAATGCTTATGATGATGATGTCTGTCTCCTAATATTCAAATTATTGTTCAGTCATGGCCTCAGACTATGGATAGATGGACCAGTACAGGCTGATAAAGAGAGTCCTCTTCATACTGCAGTAAGGTTGGGAAAAGTAGATAATGTTCAGAGAATAATAGAGGAGAAAATTGTTGACATTGATGATACAAATGCCAACCATGAAACTCCATTACATCTTGCCTGTGCAATGCTCCTATCCATAGAGCAGTGTCCCAAGGACATATAGACATTGTGGATTATTTAATAACTGACTGTGCTTGTAATCCAAACATCAAAGGCTATCAAGGTAGAACACTGCTTCATTTTGCGTGTGGTATTGGAAGTATAAAATTGGTTACCACTCTCATTGAAAAGTATGGCATCAGTCCAATGGCTACTGATTCAGTAATCCATGCTCCCCTCTCCATTGCTGTCTCACACGGCCAGGAAGAGGTAGTGCGCTTGCTCATTAATAAATACAACTCTCTTGAGAGCACGGATTTGTCCATGCTACTATGGTTAGCTTGCTACTATGATCATGTATCTGTTGTAACAACACTTATGCTTCAGTACAATGCAGATATCAATGCGTTTAGTAGCTCAGTGATGGGGGGCAGCATGAAAATGGTACAGCGAATGATCGTCGATGGATTTGACCCAGACCCATTCTCAATAATTGATGATGATGATGGTAACACTCCTCTCCATGTGGCCTGTCAGTGTGGTCATGAGAAGTTAGCAAGACTACTCATCACCAAATACAACTGCCAAGTTGATGTTAAAAATAAGATCAAAGAGACACCACTTCACAAAGCCTGTTCATCTGGTCACATTAGTATCGTTAGAATGCTTATCTCTAAATTCAAATTAAAAAAAAAAGCACGTAACTACCAGAATAATACACCACTATGTGTAGCAGTCCTGGGTGGACACATGAGTGTAGTTCAAGTGCTAATTACTGAGTTTGATTGTAGTCCGCATGTTGAAGGATTCGAAGGTAGATCACTCCTGCACCATGCTTGTGAGAAAGGACACACTAAGCTAGCTATAATTTTAATCACTGAATTTGATCAAGACCCACTCTCAGCTGATGACAATGGTAATACTCCTCTCCATATCGCCTGTTGGTGTGGTCATGAGGAGCTAGCAAGACTACTCATCACCAAATACAACTGTCCTGTTAATGATAAAAATAAGATCAAAGAGACACCACTTCACAAAGCATGTTCATCTGGTCACAGCAGTATTGTTAAAATGCTTATCTCTGAATTTAAAGCTGATGCAACTCAACGAGATCGCAATAATGATACAGCTATCAGTATAGCAGCAGAGGGTGGACATGTGGAAACTGTCCAGGCACTAATCACTGAATTTGGTTGTAGTCCTAAGATTACAGGATGTGATGGCAGATCACTACTGCATGAGGCTTGCTGGAGTGGAAGTATTAGGCTGACAGAAATGCTAATAATGGATTTCAACTTGGATATATTGTCAGTTGATAACAGAGGCAACACTCCTCTCCACATGGCGTGTTGGTGTGGTCATGAAAAGGTAACAAGACTACTCATCACCAAGTACGACTGTCCTGTTGATGTTAAAAACAAATATTGTAACCAGATTCCACTTCACATGGCATGCTCTCGTGGTCATCTTGATGTTTCAAAAGTATTAGTCTCTGAATGCATGCTAGAGGGTGATAAAAGATTCTATAATGCTCTGGATAAGGATAACAATACCCCTTTGGATCTTTTAATCAAAAGAGGTGATGCTAAAGCTGTACATATCCTCTCTACAGAGTATGGCCTCAAACCTCATAACAGAGGTGTTGAGTCTGAACCACTGCTTCACCAACTAGCTGCTGGAGGATTTACCACAGTGCTACAGGAACTAATATCAAAATTCAATTATGACCCAGCAGGTTCTGATGAAGATGGGAACACAATACTTCACACTGCAGTTCAACATGGGCAATATGAGATAGCAAAATTTTTAATCACTAATCACAGCCATCAATTTTCAATAGACCATAGAAACTATCGAGGGCTGACTGCTTTCCACTGTGCTTGTATGTGTGGTCATGTTAGAATAGCTAAACTCATTGCAATTATAGCTTTTGAAGATAAAGGTAAGAATGCATTAGTTGATGACTATAGTAACACATTCCTTCACATTGCAGCTCAGCAAGGGAAATATGAAATAGCTAAATTTCTAATTGCTGACTATAGCAACCAATGTCCAATAGACCATAGAAACTCTCAAGGGCAGACTGCTCTTCACTGTGCTTGTATCGGTGGTCACACTAGAGTAGCTAAATTCCTTGTTGCCAACAAGGCAGATATAACTATCAGAGATGAAGATGGTGACACTCCACTTAAGAAGGCTGTTGTAGCAGGACATGTACTTACTTCATTGGAATTATTTGATTCCAATTTGCGTACCATTGATAGAAGTAAACTTTTGCTACAAGCTTGTGAGCGTGGATCTGTCAACTTGATTGACGTACTTCTTTCAGATTTTGATATAGACCCTTCTTCTGTTTTGGATGATCAGGAAAATATAGTGATTCATATAGCAGCTCTTCACGGTCACAAGCAAGTAATTGTTCTACTTGTTGAGAAGTACAAATGCCCTATTGATAGCAGGAATGCAAGTGGACAAACTCCACTCCACTTGCTTTGTTCTCAATCACCAACTGAGAATGGTCATGCACTCATTAGAATGTGTGTCTCAGAGTTTAAAGCTGATGTGACTATCAAGGATAATAATGGTGATCAACCAATTCATGCAGCGGTACAAGCTGGCTATACTAGTACAGTGGTTAATTTAATTATAGACCATTGTGTTAGCCCTAATTCCAGGGGCTTTAAAGAACGTAGTTTGTTACATCATGCTCTTGCAATGGGTCACACCTCAACTGCCAAGACCCTGACAGATGAGTTCCATCTTTCTTTGCATTGTGTAGATGAAGATGGTAACACTCCTTTGCATCTTTCATCTTTAGCTGGACAGACTGAATCTCTAAGATTTTTATTATATGAATACCATGTCCCTGTCTACGTTCGGAACAAGGCTGGAAAGACTGCACTCGATCTTGCAACAGAAGATTCCACTACAAAAGTGATTCAAGAGTATGTGAAGAGTGAACACAAAAGAATGCAGCATGAATACGAAGAGCTTCGAACTATATCCTCACAAAAGTATTCAGGTCAACAGGTTATCACCAGAGTATTTATATTGGGGAATCCTGGATCAGGTAAGAGTACTCTTGTTGAATCATTGAAGCGAAAAGGAATAATATCTTCCTTATTCACTGTAACTGAAGCTGATGTCCCACCTCATACAGCTGGGATAGTTCCATCAGTTCACCAAAGCAAGGAGGCTGGACGGCTGTTGTATTATGACTTTGCTGGAGATCAAGAATATTATTCCTCACATGCGGCGATTCTTGAAATCGTTTCCCGCTCTACTGTTGGAAGGAATGTCTTTTTAGTTGTTACTGATTTAACAAAAGATGATCCAATCCTTCAAAATGAAATAGGCTACTGGTTATCCTTCATTTCCTATCATGGTAAGGCTTTGAGCCACCAATGCAAATTGAAAGTGATTGTTGTTTTGAGCCATTCAGACCGCCTGAGTATAGCTGACTCTGATAGGAAAGTAGAGAGTGCAAGACAATTTTTGTATACTCACATAAATCAATGCAGTAAAGTAAAGTTTGACACTGAACTTGTTTCATCAAACTGCCGCTCACCCCGTTCATCAAGAAGTGTTGCCAGTATTTTGCAGCAAATATCTAAGGATACACCTCCTTGTAGCATTTCATATGAAGCATCTTTGCTTCATGGACTAATGGAAAAAGATTTTGCCAATGTCGTGGCATGCAAATTTCAAAATCTTTTAAGTAGTATAAAGGAAATTGGTATTTATTTACCATGTTCAGCTGATGCCCTCCATCCCATAGTGAGGGAACTTCACGACATTGGTTTGTTAATGTTGATCGGACGGAGTGAAGATGAGCTTGAAAACTACCTCCTACTACTAAATCCATCTTCATTAACGAGCGAAGTACACGGAAAGCTCTTTTCCATTTCTGCTGTTAAGAAATTAGAATCCTCAATTGGTCCTCATTTTGCTAACATGGGAATCCTCCCAGAAAGCTACTTAGCCAGCATCCTTCCAGAGCACATCACTAAAGAATGTTTAGTTCAACTCCAATACTGCCAAGAGTTTAGCCATGCTGAGGTTGGACTTGATTACTCAGTAACATCAAATGATGCCTCTGATTGTAACTTACTATACTTTCCTGCATTGTGCAAATTGGACAGTAAGAAAAGCAGTTGGCACAATGATCCAAAGTTTACATTCGGTATTGGATGGTATACTGAGTGTACAGAGAAGTTTGATTACTTTCCAGCTCGATTTTTGCATGTACTCTTATTAAGACTAGCTTATGCATTCGCCTTGCCTATTGTCAACCGCAATCCAACCAATTCTAGTAATGAAGTCTCAGCTTATAGTCGTCGTTGTACCATGTGGAAGAATGGAATCCACTGGCGCATGGAGGAAGGAGTGGAATATATTGTTGAAGTTGTCAATGATAACAAAGGAATTGTCATAATCACTAAATATAAGGAAAATTCAGAAAAGTGGGCGACTGTACTTAAGAAGATCATTGATAAAGCCATGCAAGCAAAAGCAGAATTTTGCAATGCTGTTTCATTACATCATTTTGTATTAAAGTCAGAATCTATTGACACCGCCAGTTATTCTGATCCAGAAAATCTCTTTGATATCGGTGACATTGAACGTGTTATCGGGCAATTAAACAGTGATTCAGAATCTGATCTAGTAGAAGTACTAAGTGCTGATCGAAGAGGAAGCAACTCACTTAATTTACATATCTTACATATCTTGAAGAGACATTCATGTTGGGGTAGGTTACACAATGTGAAACATTGCATAATGAATGAAACTAATTAATATATATGCATGTTCTAGTGTTATTTATTATGGCTTTAGCAAGCTTATGCTGTCATGTAACCTTGACTTTAGAAAAAGAAATTACAATCATGGTTTTAAGTTGTTGTTTTTTCCTTGAAGGTTTGTGCAATGTAGAAAATACAAGCACTCCAAGTCATGGAGAATATGATATAGCGACCCAGGTTCAGCCAACAGGATTCGAGTAAGTCAGCATATGAGGCATAGCATATACATTCGGGTGATTACTGTACTAAAGAATATCATTGACCCTCTATAATTTATTATAGGCAAAAGTTAGATCAAGTTTTGGACTTCGAAAGTGGTGGAGTCTCAACACACCTTGGCCAGATAGCTGACGCCATGCATGAGTGGGAGGGATCCATCGCTGAGCAGCTAGGACTGACAAGAGCTGATGTTGCTGCCATCAAGATAAGACATCCTGGGGAGCTGAAATTACAAACGTAAGCCAACAATCATGAATAGGTAATATTGTGTCAATTCAGTGGAAGCCCTCTATAGCAGTCACCATTGGGGTATGAAGGTTTGGCCATTATAGACGGGTGGCCTTGTCTCAGGTTTGTTTTTCCTATGTACTGTGATGTAAATAGGACCATGGTGAGTGGCTGTTATAGATCAGGGGTGTCCACTGAGAGGGGCTCCACTGTATGTACACAGCAGTATACACAATAAATCATAATTTTTATTATTATGGATGTATTAGATATTGATTAATTTTCAACAATTTTCAGGAGAGAAGTATTGGAACAATGGAAACAAAAGAGTGGGCCCAATGCTACTTACAGGAATCTGGTTGACGTATTTAAAGCTGCCGGTTATCAAGAATATGTGGAAACTGTATACAAATTATTCTGTTAGTTGTGTGGTGTACTGTAGATGTTGAGATACACTTCCCTTTAGGCCTATAATATTATAGTATGTGTTATCAGATTTAAGGATGGTGATTCCTGTATCTTGTAGTACCTGTGTACGTTAGTGGGTTCAATTAGCTTAGCCTATTCTTTAGCTTATTCAGATGTACAGCAATAATAATTCAATATCACAATAATTATAGATCATAGATTTTTATTCATTTTGTCTCTGATCAGCAGCTATAACTTTCCTAAGGCCACACAAACTTGAATGTTAGTTTCTCGTCACCTCCCGCGTCTGTTTTTACCTACCGCATCTGCCTTCATTATTGCCTTGAAACACCAGCCACACCTCTTTTTTGCTAATTATTTGGGCGGTTCCAGGAAATCACACCCTCAAAATGCCATAATATTGAATAATGAATAATGAATAATGACCACCCGCCCGCATAGAAATATAAAAACGGGTGGACAAGAAACTAACAATGTAGTTTGATTGGCCTAATAGTTATCCATTAAGTTTTTGTATAGATTGCCTCCCCTCTTCTACAATATCATACAGCACTTGTAAAGATGGAGGCTGGAGGGTACAGTGTACACTACAATATTATGGTTGTAGTGCACTCTGGAGTGTGTTTTAATATGTACCGTCATGTAGTTTCTATGCCCACCATCCAAGCCCTGCATGGGCTCTGGATAGTGACCTCGTCTGCTTTTCAAAAAGCCCGCCATACCATTCTCAGACGCATGCGCATTAGACAAGTCACAAGTTCCATGAAGAGACCCAATGAATAATGGGTGTTGCTGATAGTTTGTTTTCAACTTGACAAGTACTCAGAATGAAAAAGGATTAACCTGGTAAGTTAAAATCGAATAGTGTTAATGCTGCATGGAAAGATGGTCTATTTATAGCAGCTAGTTTACAGTGCACTCCTTACCTCGAGTTCAAAACGCGCCTCTAGCCGTATTCCAAATAGTGCTCACCTTTCAGCCCCACCCCCTTTTCTACTCGAGCACGCTTGGGAGCTAGTTAGTAAGGCAAATGTTGATTGTATTGTATTTTGCAGGCTGCGTACAATTTTAATGGATGATATTTATAAGAAAATAGTCTATATGTGTCAAATAGGTTTATTCTAGCCTCGTCCCCAGGCTACCCAATCTTTTTCAACGCATGCGGTTTAATTAGGCCACTCAATTCTGTCTCGGGCTGGCCTGATACCTTAGGATAGGTCAGTAGCTGATATATAGTAGGTTGGCTTGTTCATATCTTAAGTTGATAATCGAGTCTTTCTCGAAAAATCTATTGCACATGCTCAGAACATAATTAAACCTGACCTCTGACCTCAACTTTTCTCCAAAAGTAGGGTCAGTTGGGCCCATAAAACAGAATATTAAGGCCTTATAGTATTAAAAGGTGCACATGGGTTTCAAAAGACCACAAACAGCCTGCCACTTTTATGGGCCACATGTTGAGCAGTAGTTATTACCCCATGTGCATGTGCAAGGGATGAAGTGATCGGTTATATCGTTGTCGTATTATTATTATGAGCACAAAAATCGCCATATCATGAGAAGTAGGCATCTATGCGACTCGTAAGCACAACGAATTAATTGAATTTGGCAAAACACTGGCTTCAGCATGCTTCACATCAAGGGACACAGTCCATGAATGTCACATATTGCATTTTTATTGGCCACCATAGCCACGCCTATCGACAATGCCCTCTCAATGTATGCAGGCCATATATGCTTTGTGCTCATGCACATAACTAAGTGCCGAGATTGAACTGGTAACGTTTGTCAAAATATTAATAATCACGGCACTGTTTGGCTGCTTGCTATTCACAAACAGAAATGTGAAGCGCGATGGAACCAAATCGGAATGTAAGATACCTATTTTAATGTAGGTAGTAGCAGTTCAGATCTTCCTAGTCTATTTCTTTTGCAGAGAGAAAATCAGTGGTATTTTGGCTGACATCACTAGAGACCCCTGAAACCAACCACTATTACCGTACACACGAAGCACATCTATAGATTGCGCAATGTGCACATGGGGTACTATGTGCTCTACAGAGCTCTAGTTAATCGTGTAATGGTCATGTTATGTCACTATCTCCAAAAAACTCTTAATTGCTGATTCATGCAATTATACTTGAAATGATTCAATTTTGTATGAAGTATGCTGGAGTACTGGGAAGATCCAGTGCTACTGTCAAAATATTATCATAGCATGAGCCTGGCCATAATATTATTGAAGTAATTTGTCTCGTTAGAATCTGCTGATGTCAGAATTATCCCCTAGTTTATAAAATTAATACCTGAATATTGGATTTGCGCAGTGCAGTCCAATTTGTGTGCAGCAACACTATCAACACAAGAAAACTCATCAAACTGATCACTATAACACACTGGGGTTATCTTGTTGCTAGAGCTGATCACTATTCATAGCACTATGTTTCCAGGAAAGAGTATGGTAGCTATGAATCTGTTGAGCTTATTTAATATTTTGCTAACATAAGTTATAGTTAATACACCCCTACTAGTACTGTATGGAATATAATGCACGAGTGCAGTAACCACATACAGCACGAGGGCGAAGCCCGAGGGCTGTATGTGGTTGCGCACGAGTGCATTATTCCATACAGCACTAGTAGGGGTGTGTTAACTGGTTTGTATCCCCACTGTTGACTTAGCACTACAAGTGTGGTGTCTGAGTCTGACCCCAGTGACTGGGCCAGGTACCTGTAGTAGTCAGCTGTACCACAGGGCAATATCATGATATCACAGGGCAATATCCAGTATACTGCCCTGGCGGTAGCTTCGATCTACGTCATAGGTGGGATACAAACAATGATAATATTATACCAGAATGACTCAATGGATGGGGGTGTTTGATTAATATTCAGATATACTCCTAGTCTTGTCTGATGCTATCACAGTATTCATTGTTTAGCCTGATGCAATGATGACAACTTTTATAATCTATTGTGGTTTGGTGAGCACTGAGCACTCGGTATGTTAGTGATGTGTATTGATATTGACATACAGTAGTATCTAGCTGAGACTAGCTCATACTGTGCACGCAATTATGTAACTGTGTTGAATACTGCACCCTGTATTGCACCTTATGTGGTGTGTTGACAATAACTAGAGCTCTATAGAGCACATACCCCGCACGCTGCAGCGTCGATGTCAGAGCATATCTATGGTCAGAGAGGTTGATAATGCAAGCAGCCTGTTGACGACCTTTACCGACATATTGTGCCAGGTTGTGCCATGAGCAGAGAGCACATAGTGGGTAGTGTACATAGGCATGGCCAACAAAACGCAGTATTTGCAACACTCATGGGTGTTGCCAAACAATTTGAAGCATACTGAAGCCAGTTTTTTGGCGATATTTACGGATATGTTGCATTTGCGAGTCGCTCAGATGCCTAGATCTCCAGATCTGGCGATTTTTGTGCCAACGACAGACGACGGACGACAGACAACAGACAAAACCGATCACATTACCCCTTGCACATGCGCGCGGGGTAACTATACATAGTACATATACATGCAGGCACGAGTGTAAATTTGCAATTCGCTAAATTAGAATAGCGTATATTCGGCCCGTAGCCCAGGCATGAGAATGTGCAATAGAATATTTCGCGCTTATGTCCATAGAGCCATGCTGGGATATATTTCACGTGATCGACGTATCATAATAATATATATAAAATTTGCGCACAGCTGTACCGTTTATATGGGGCTCGCTCAGGCTCACCCCAATAATAATAAGGCGGGAATTAAATTTGGCGATTGAGCCCAAAATCGCTATTGCAAGAATATTAACGCCATACGTATATTATATGAGGAAATTTTGGCAGATTTTAATTTGGCAGTTGTACATGTAACATAGACCGCCAAACCGCCAAATTTCCGGCTATACGGTATGCATATCTAGCAGTTAATTTTTAATTGTGCCATGACACAACATGATAGTCCAGTCGGGTTAATGCAGAAAAATATCATATTTCACACCTCCTATATTATGTACTCGGCTATTGTACTGCTTGCCCACTGCTGACTCTACAACATAAATGAGATATTGGCACTTAGACTGTATACTGTTGTAGAATACAGGTTATGATGTTAGCCCTGGCTAGCAAAAGCTCTTTTAGCTTTATCCAGATGAAGGGCTGATCCTTATCATGCACACAGTATAAATTTTAAGGTGCTTTTGTATTTATTACATGAAGCTTACCATCTTGTAAGCACCATGTTGAAATAAAAGTAGTGGATATTAAGCTTTCCATCCCGCATAATATTATTTAATTTACCATTGTGCATATTAGGTAGTTGTAGTTGCCTTACCTTAATAAGGGTCCATGAGAGACATTACCCCAATTAAGGTTTGATTATGATAATACCACAATTACTATTGCTGTAAAAGCAGTGATCATTAGCTATTATGTACATTCATGACCATAAAGCACTATAGAGTGGGTTAGTCGAAATAAAATGATCAATAATTAATATTAAAATACGCCAATTATCATTTCAAATCTGAATTCTATTCACCTACACATACATTTTTATCTGTACAGATATATGGACAACAGTCCTAGCTAACCCTGATAATATTATAATATTCATTGTATTATATCTCCGTTCAAGACCTTATAAAAGTAAACTGCTTCTAATTGTGATAACCTAAACCCGCTACTCACTATGGACCTTCATAATCCAACACCTTTTTATGGTGACAGTCCTCTCCATGTTGCTGTAAGGCAAGGTCAGATAGAAGATGTTAGAGAGATCTTGATCCAACAACAGGTAGACGTGAATATTCTACACTCTAAACATGAGACTCCATTACACCTGGCTTGCTCTAAAAATGATAGTCCTATTGTACAACTGCTAGTAGCATTTGGTGCTGATCCATATATTAGAGACTATTACAATATAAGTGCTTATGGTAGAAGTGGTTTTAATGTTCAATTATTGATGAACAAATTATTGTTTGGTCATGGTCTCAGACTATGGATAGATGGACCAGTACAGGCTGATAAAGAGAGTCCTCTTCATACTGCAGTAAGGTTGGGAAGACTAGATGATATTCAGAGAATAATAGAGGAGAAAATTGTTGATATCAATGATACAAATGCCAACCATGAAACTCCATTACATCTTGCCTGTGCATTTGGCCACAAACACATTGTACATATATTAATATCTAATAGAGCTGATATGTACAAGAAAGACATTTTCAACAATGCTCCTATCCATAGAGCAGTGTCCCAAGGACATACAGATACTATGGATTATTTGATAACTGACTGTGCTTGCAATCCAAAAATTAAAGGCTACCAAGGTAGAACACTGCTTCATTTTGCATGTGGTGTTGGAAATTTTGAATTTATTACCACTCTCATTGAAAAGTATGGCATCAGTCCAATGGCTACTGATGCAGTAAACCAGACCCCCCTCCACATTGCTGCCTCACATGGCCAGGAAGAGGTAGTGCGTTTACTCATTACAAAATATAGCTTAGTAGTTGATTGTAGAAATAATGGTAATCTTTCACCACTACACTTGGCTTGCTATTGTGGTCATGTGTCTGTTGTAAAAATGTTACTGCTTGAGTACAAAGCAAATCTGAATGCACGTGATAAATCTGGAAGCACGCCATTTCTAAAAGTAGTAATGGGTGGTAACTCAGTTTTAGTACAGCTAATGATTAAATATTTTAATCAAGACCCACTCTCAACTACTAATGACAATAGTGGTAACACTCCTCTCCACATGGCTTGTTGGGGTGGTCATGAGGACCTATCAAGGTTACTTATCACCAAATACAACTGTCCTGTCGATATTAAGAATAAAAAGAAAGAAACACTACTTCACATTGCCTGTTCATCTGGTCATAATGGCATCGTTAAGATGCTTATCTCTGAATTTAAAGCTGATGCAACTCAACGAGATCGCAATAATGATACAGCTGTCAGCAAAGCAGCGGAGGGTGGACATGTGGAAACTGTCCAGGCACTAATCACTGAGCTTGGTTGTAGTCCTCAGATTACAGGATATGACGGCAGATCACTACTGCATGATGCTTGTTGGAGTGGAAGTATAAAGCTGGCTGAAATGCTAATCATCGATTTTAACTTGGATGTATTGTCAGCTGATGACAGTGGTAACACTCCTCTCCACATGGCCTGCTGGGGTGGTCATGAGGAGCTGGCAAGACTACTCATCACCAAATACAACTGTCCTGTTGATATTAAAAATAAAAAGAATGAGACACCACTATGTGTAGCAGTCCTGAATGGACACATATGCATAGTTCAAGAGTTAATCACTGAGTTTGGTTGTAGTCCTCAGGTTAAGGGAGTTGATGGTAGATCACTGCTGCACTATGCTTGTGATGAAGGACAAACTAAGCTAGCTATGATTTTAATCACTGACTTTAAGCTAGACCCACTCTCAGCTGATGATAGTGGTAACACTCCTCTCCACATGGCCTGCTTGGGCGGTCATGAGGAGTTAGCAAGACTACTCATCACCAAATACAACAGTCCAGTTAATGTTAAGAATAAAAAGAAAGAGACACCACTTCACAAAGCTTGTGCTTTGCGGCACCTCAGTGTTGTCAGAATGCTTGTATCTGAATTTAAAGCAGATAAAGATGCACGTAACCATCAGAATTATACACCACTATGTGTAGCAGTCGTGAATGGATATACGTCCATAGTACAAGCGTTAATCAATGAGTTTGATTGTAGTCCTCATGTTAAAGGATTCGGAGGTAGATCGCTCCTGCACTATGCTTGTAAGAAAGGACATACTAAGCTAGCTATGATTTTAATCACTGATTTTGACCTACACCCACTCTTAGTTGATGACCGCCGTAACACTCCTCTCCACATGGCCTGCTGGTATGGTCATGAGGAGCTAGCAAGACTACTCATCAACAAATATAACTGTCCTTTTGATGTTAAGAATAAAAATAAGCAAACACCACTTCACATGGCGTGCTTTAGTGGTCATCTTAGTGTTTCAAAAGTGTTAGTCTCTGAGTGCATGCAAAAGGGTAACAAAAGATTCTGTAATGCTCTAGACAAGGATAACAATACCCCTTTGGATCTTTTAATCAAGAAAGGTGATGCTAAAGCTGTACATGTCCTCTCTACAAAGTATGGCCTCAAACCTCATGTCAGAGGTGTTGAGTCCAAACCACTCCTTTACCAACTAGCTGCGGGAGGATTTACCGCAGTGCTACAGGAACTAATCTCAAAGTTTAACTATGACCCAGCAAGTTCCGATGAAGATGGGAATACGGTTCTTCACATTGCAGCTCAGCATGGGCAATATAAAATAGCTAAATTTGTAATTAATAATCACAGCTATCAATGCCCAATAGACCATAGAAACTGTCAAGGGCTGACTGCTCTCCACTGTGCTTGTATGTGTGGTCATGCCAGAATAGTCAAACTCATTGCAAATAAAGCTCTTGGAGATAAAGATGAGAAAGCATTAGTTGATGACTGTGGTAACACACTCCTTCACATTGCAGCTCAGTATGGACAATATGAAATAGCTAAATTACTATTTGCTGACTTTGGCAACCAATGTCCAATAGACCAGAGAAACTCTCACAGGCAGACTGCTCTTCACTGTGCTTGTATCGGTGGTCATACTAGAGTAGCTAAACTCCTTGTTGACAACAAAGCAGATATAACTATCAGGGACAAAAATGGTGATACTCCACTTAAAAAGGCATTTTTAACCGGACACAAGCTTATTATATTGGAGTTGTTTAATTTCAATTTGCATAAAATTGACAGTAAACTTTTGCTACAAGTTTGTGAGCATGGATATGTTAACTTGATGGATGTACTTCTTTCAGATTTCCACTTAGACCCTTCTTCAGTTTTGGATGATCAAGGAAACAAACCGATTCACATAGCAGCTCTTCGAGGCCACAAACAAGTAGTTACTCTGCTTGTTAAGAAATATAATTGTCCAGTTGATGTTAAGAATAAAGATAAGAAGACACCACTTCACATAGCATGCTCTCATGGTCATCATGATATTTCAAAAGTACTACTATCACTAGGTGGTAACAAAAGGTTCTGTAATGCTCTAGACAATGATAGTAATACACCGTTGGATCTTTTAATCAAAAGAGGTGATACTAAAACTGTACATATCTTCTCTACAGAGTATGGCCTCAAACCTCATATCAGAGGTGTTGAGTCTGAACAGCTGCTTCACCAACTAGCTGCTGGAGGATTTACCGCAGTGCTACAGGAACTAATCTCAAAGTTTAACTATGACCCAGCAAGTTCCGATGAAGATGGGAATACGGTTCTTCACATTGCAGCTCAGCATGGGCAATATAAAATAGCTAAATTTGTAATTAATAATCACAGCAACCAATGCCCAATAGACCATAGAAACTGTCGAGGTCTTACTGCTCTCCACTATGCTTGTATGCATGGTTATGCCAGAATAGTCAAACTCATTGTAAATAAAGCTCTTGGAGATAAAGATGAGAAAGCATTAGTTGATGAAGATGGTAACACACTCCTTCACATTGCAGCTCAGCATGGACGACATGAAATAGCTGAATTGCTATTTACTGACTATAGCAATCAGTGTCCAATAAACCACAGAAACTCTCGAGGGCAGACTGCTCTTCACTGTGCTTGTATTGGTGGTCATACTAGAGTAGCTAAATTACTTGTTGCCAACAAGGCAGATATAACTGTCAGGGATGAAGATGGTGACACTCCACTTAAGAAGGCATTTTTAACAGGACATGAATGTACTTTTTTTGAGTTGTTTAATTCCAATTTGCGTAAAATCGATGATAAACTTTTGTTACATGTTTGTGAGCGTGGATATATTAACTTGATAGATGTACTTCTTTCAGATTTCCATTTAGACCCTTCTTCAGTATTGGATGATGAAGGAAACAAACCGATTCACATAGCAGCTCTTCTAGGTCACGAACAAATAGTTACTCTGCTAGTTAAAAAGTACAACTGTCCTGTTAATGATAAGAATAGATATAAGCAGACACCACTTCACTTGGCATGTTCTCATGGTCACCTTGATGTTTCAAAAGTGCTAGTCTCTGAAAGTATGCTAAAGAGTGACAAAAGGTTCTATAATGCTCTTGACGAGGATAACAATACCCCTTTGGATCTTTTAATCAAGAAAGGTGATGCTAAAGCTGTACATGTCCTCTCTACAAAGTATGGCCTCAAACCTCATGTCAGAGGTGTTGAGTCTAAACCACTCCTTTACCAACTAGCTGCTGGAGGATTTTCCACAGTGCTACAGGAACTAATATCAAAGTTTAACCATGACCCAGCAAGTTCCGATGAAGATGGGAATACGGTTCTTCACATTGCAGCTCAGCATGGGCAATATAAAATAGCTAAATTTGTAATTAATAATCACAGCTATCAATGCCCAATAGACCATAGAAACTGTCAAGGGCTGAGTGCTTTTCACTATGCTTGTATGCATGATCGTGTTAGAATAGCTAAACTCATTGCAAATAAAGTTTTTGGAGATAAAGATGAGAAAGCATCCATTCATGAATGTGGTAACACACTCCTTCACATTGCAGCTCAGCATGGACAACATGAAATAGCTGAATTACTAATTGCTGACTATGGCAACCAATGTCCAATAGACCATAGAAACTCTCAAGGGCAGACTGCTCTTCACTGTGCTTGTATCGGTGGTCATACCAGAATAGCTAAATTCCTAATAGCCAGCAAGGCAGATATAACTATCAGAGATGAAGATGGTGACACTCCACTTAAGAAGGCATGTTTAATGGGACATGAACTTACAATGTTTGAGTTGTTTAACTCCAATTTGCGTACAATCGACAGTAAACTTTTGCGACAAATTTGTGAGCGTGGATCTAGTGACTTGATATACATACTTCTTTCAGATTTCCACTTAGATTCTTCTTCTGTTTTGGATGATCAAGGAAATAAAGCAATTCATGTAGCAGCTCTTCGAGGCCACAAACAAGTGATTGCTCTACTTGTTAAGAAGTATAAATGCCCTATTGATAGCAGGAATTTAAATGGACAAACTCCACTTCACTTGCTTTGTTCTCAATTACCAATTGAGAATGGTCATGCTCTCATTAGAATGTGTGTCTCAGAGTTAAAAGCTGATATGACTATCAAAGATAATAACGGTGATCAACCAATCCATGCAGCAGTACAAGCTGGTCATACTAGTACAGTGGTTAGCTTAATTTTAGATTATCATGTCAGCCCTAATTCCAGGGGCTTCAAAAACCGGAGTTTGTTACATTATGCTCTTGCAAAGGGTCACACCTCAACTGCCAAGACCCTGATAGAGGACTTCCATCTATCTTTGCATTGTGTAGATGAAGATGGCAATACTCCTTTGCACCTCTCATCTTTAGTTGGACAGATTGAATCTCTAAGATTTTTATTGTATAAATACCATGCCCCTGTCTACGTTCGGAACAAGGCAGGAAAGACTGCACTTGATCTTGCAACAGAAGATTCCACTAGAAAAGCGATTAGAGAATATGTGAAGAGTGAACATAAAAGAATACAGCATGAATATGAAGAGCTTCGAATTATATCCTCACAAAAATATTCAGGTCAACAGGCTATCATCAGAGTATTTGTACTGGGGAATCCTGAATCAGGTAAGAGTACTCTTGTCGAATCATTGAAGCGAAAAGGAATATTTTCTTCCTTATTCCCTGTAACTGAAGCTAATGTCCCACCTCATACAGCTGGGATAGTTCCATCAGTTCACCAAAGCAAGGAGGCTGGACGGCTGTTGTATTATGACTTTGCTGGTGATCAAGAATATTATTCCTCACATGCAGCCATTCTTGAAATTGTTTCCCGCTCTACTGTTGGAAGCAATGTCTTTTTGGTTGTTGCTAATTTAACAAAAGATGATCCAATCCTTCAAAATGAGATAGGCTACTGGTTATCCTTCATTTCCTATCATGGTAAGGCTTTGAGCCACCAATGCAAATTGAAAGTGATTGTTGTTCTGAGCCACTTAGACCGCCTGAGTGTAGCTGACTCTGATAGGAAAGTGAAGAGTGTTCGACATTGTTTGCAAACTCACATAAATCAATGCAATAAAGTAAAATTTGATGCTGAAATTATTTCATCAAACTGCCGCTCACCCCGTTCTTCAAGAAGTGTTGCCAGTATTTTGCAGAAAATATCTAAAGATACACCTCCTTGTAGCATCTCATATGAAGCATCTTTGCTGCATGGACTACTAGAAAAAGATTTCGGTAATGTTGTTGCGTGCAAATTTCAAAACCTGTTAAGCAGTATTGAGGAAATTGGTATTTATTTACCATCTTCAGCTGATGCCCTCCACCCCATAGTGAGAGAACTTCACGACATTGGTTTGTTAATGTTGATCGGACGGAATGAAGATGAGCTTGAAAACTATCTCTTATTACTAAATCCATCTTCACTAACAAATGAAGTACATGAGAAGCTCTTTTCCAGTTCTGCTAGTAAGAAATTAGGATCCTTGAGCTCAATAGGTCCTCATTTTGCTAACATGGGAATCCTCCCAGAAAGCTACTTAGCTAATATCCTTCCAGAGCACATCACTAAAGACTGTTTAGTTCAACTCCAGTACTGCCAAGAGTTTAACCATGCTGAGGTTGGACTTGATTACTCAGTAACATCAAATGATGCCTCTGACTGTAGTTTACTATACTTTCCAGCTTTGTGCAAATTGGATAGTAAGAAAAGCAGTTGGCACAGTGATCCAAAATTTACATTCAGTATTGGATGGTACGCTGAGTGTAGAGAGAAGTTTGACTACTTCCCAGCTCGATTTTTGCATGTACTCTTATTAAGACTAGCTTATGCATTCGCCTTGCCTATTATCAACCGCAATCCAACCAACTCTAGTAATGAAGTCTCAGCTTATAGTCGTCGTTGTACCATGTGGAAGAATGGAATCCACTGGCGCATGGAGGAAGGAGTGGAATATATTGTTGAAGTTGTCAATGATAACAAAGGAATTTCTGTAATCACTAAATATAAGGAGAATTCAGAAAAGTGGGCTACTGTACTTGGCAAGATCATTGATAAAGCCATGCAAGCAAAAGCAGAATTTTGCAATGCTGTTTCATTACATCATTTTGTATTAAAGTCAGGATCTGTTGACACTGCCAGTTATTCTGATCCAGAAAATCTCTTTGATATCAGTGACATTGAACGTGTTATCAGGCAATTAGATTCAGAATCTGATCTGGAAGAAGTACTAAGTGCTGATCGAAGAGGAAGCAACTCACTTGATTTACATATCCTACATGTCTTGAAGAGACATTCGTGTTGGGGTAGGTTACATGATGTGAAACATTGCATAACAAAATGAATTTTTTTCTAATTATGCATATTCTAGTGTTATTTATTAGCTATATGGCTTTAGCAAGCTTATGCTGTCATATAGCATTATAGAAAAAGAAATTACATGGTTTTAAGATAATGTTTTATCCTTGAAGGTCTATGTAATGTAGAGAATACAAGCACTCCAAGTCATGGAGAATGTGATATGGCGACACAGGTTCAGCCAACAGCTGGATTCGAGTAAGTCAACATGTGAGGCATAGTATAATATTATGCGTTCAGGTGATGGGTGTACTAAAGAATGTCATTAACCCTCTATAATTTATTATAATAGGCAAAAGTTAGGTCTAGTTTTGGATTTTGAAAGTGGTGGAGTCTCAACACACCTTGGCCAGATAGCTGACGCCATGCATGAGTGGGAGGGGCCCATCGCTGAGCGGTTAGGATTGACAGAAGCCGATGTTGCTGGCATCAAGACAGAACATCCCTGGAAGCTGAATTTGCAAACGTGAGCCAATAAAAATGTAGGCATATACACACTAGTGACTAGATATTAAACTAACGATTATCTATTTTCAGGAGAGCAGCACTGGAACAATGGAAGCAAAAGAATGGCTCCAATGCTTCCTATAGGAATCTAATTGATATATTTAAAGCTGCTGGTTATCAAAACTATGTGAAAGCTGTACACAAACTATTCTCAGACTGTTAGTTGTTTACAATTACCAGAAGGATGATGAATTCTGTGTCTCTTAGTCTAGTAGCTGTGTCAAAAATTTAATTATTATTAGATCTACGTAGAAGCGCTTATCTTGGCGCGCAAAATTAGTGGGTGGAGTCAACGCATGCACAATCGCGACTAGACGTGGGCGAAATTTTATCGTTGCAACGGAAGTATAATAAGACATATCGAGATGCGTTAAGTTAAGGTACCATTAAATTGCGTGGGCGTGTGGTGGGGATATGACACCTAAACCACATCAAAGTCATTAGTGACGTGCATGTTGTGTAACCATGCCCTTTTAATTGCACAGGTCTCAGGGGTGTGGCTGCTAGAGCCGGAAGTGTTCATTTAATATCCTCCATGGACCGGAAGCCGAGCCGGAAGGGAGGGGCCAGGCCACGCCCAAAACAGCCCCACCCTGTTCCCCAAGGACCATCATTCTCAGTCAAGTGCCTACTAACCACCGGATGTCCACCGGAAGCCCACAATCAATCCCAATTAAAACACACAGCTTCCTCAAGGCCAAAACACACACAAACACTTGGAGGCCGTTCTGCCACACCGCCCACACAAGAGCTCACCTCATTTCCTGTGTGGGCGGAGTAACAACACGTCATCGCAACCACATCCGCTTCAAACCATCGTCAGCTTCCGTCCAGCCGTACAGGCCCCTCGATCGCACCGCCGTACAGTGCCTCATTAACTGACATGGCCTCACCTTTGACCTCCTGCCACGCCCCCAAAGACTCCTGGCCGGGTTCAAAGGTCACCACCGCATCCGGGACACGCCCACCTATCGCCGCGGCCAAGTCCCCGGCCCCGATGTCCAAGCACTGGCCCGTGAAGCCACGCCCAATCGGAAGCAATAAAACCTGCATTAACGCACACGCACACACTCCACACAGTGCCAGGAACACGCCCACATGCTTAATTAGGCCTAATTAACCTTTTTTTTTTTTTTTTTTTTTTTTTAAGTCGTTGCGGTTAATAGTTAAGAAAGAATGCTTTGATCTTGCTTTGAAGTGGGCAATTACCGGCCTTTTCTTCAGGGGCCACTTCCGGTCGCTAATTACACGCGCATAATCATCCCTGGCCGATTCTGGACACGCCCACCTTCGACCAAAAGCACTCGTATGGCCTCTTCGGCCACGCCCCTTCACGATTCGCTAATTGAATTAGCCATTCCTGACGCTCACGCCCACGCAATTAAATGGTACCTTAAAGCTATCCCTTTGCGCAACACTGCATCATCGATCACAATTGCTCAACAATGACAGCAAGACTTAGTAGTATTCACTCTCTGAGCAGGATTGACTTTCCCCAGCAACTGGTAGCATACCCTGAACTAGAGCCATTCCTACTCAAGGGAGTGAGACAGACAGCTGAATGCAAACGGCTGGGAAATGGATCATTTGGAGTGGTGGATGAGTTCTACATACAGGGCACACTCTGCGCTGCAAAACAGCTACACAGTTCACTGCTTGATCCCAGGACGCAGGGAGTGGACAGAGTCATCAGTCGATTTGTTGAAGAGTGTCGAATCATGACAAGTGTTCGACACCCAAACCGTGATTGTCCAGTTTCTTGGATTGCATATCTTCACAAATGCCACCCACCCAACACTAGTCATGGAGAAGCTTGCAATGAGCCTCGAGGATCTTCTCGATGAGAGTAACCAACAGAATGAAGACATTCCCCTCTCCCTTAAGGTGTCCATCCTCAGTGATACTGCTAAGGGTCTTGTCTACCTTCACAATCACAAACCACAGATTATTCATCGAGATCTGACAACTCGTAACATCCTCCTGACCCTTGCCATGCAAGCTAAGATCACCGATCTTGGAAATGCTCTTATCATCGACTCCGACACGGTAGCTATGACGATGACTCAAACGCCAGGAACGGCAGTTTACATGCCACCCGAGGCAGTTCATACACGAGCAAGATACAATTCCACGATTGATATGTTCTCATACGGTCATCTAGCCCTCTATACTATCATTCAGGAGTTTCCAAGGGATCTTCTACCTGCTACCTACATGGAGGAAAGCAAGAGGCAGCTCTGTGCCAGAAGTGAGATTGAACGACGAGAGAAATACATCAGCGTCCTACATCAAAAGATGGGCAAGCATCATCTACTGACACACATTATCGAGAGGTGTCTTGATAACATGACTAACGAGAGACCCAGTGCTCTACAGGTGCTCGAAAACCTCAAAGAAATGTTAAAAACTGTCAAAAACTCACAGGATGATTTTTATCACGACTACCAGCACATGAGTAAGCTCGATTTGGTCAAGATGCTTGATGGTACCAGCATGCACAAAAGTTGAGCTGATCAATCTGTCGCATCCCCATCACCATACGTGAGCACAGGTCCCGAGGGGAAAACAGCTTATGAGTACTTGCAGCTGGTTGGTGAAAGTTCCTCACCAAATACTAATTTCATGCCAGATCAATCTGCAGAGAAGATCAAGGTACAGTAAGTAATTAGCTAATCTATGAGCAATTTTCTGACCCATTAGAGTACTCGGAATAGTTTAGATAGCATTTTACCCTCCCAACACATACACAAGTCAGGAACGTTAGTTATCCTTTTCAGTACATTTTTGGGGACACATGATATATGTGAGCTAGGCTATCACCATTGTTGATAACAGCAGGGATAGTTCTGTAAAATTTAGCAGCGTCACCAGCTGGGGATGCATTTCATACACCAGTGTACCCACACTTTGCATGTGTAACTTACTTGTTTATCTAAGCCTATCAAGGTGTTGATTCACATAATAGCTATTATTATGATTTAGTAGAGCTTTCAATTTGTCATATAAGATCGTCGGATAAAAATTTGATATCAAAGGAGAGTGAAAGTTGATCAACATTTAGTACAATTTGAGTTGTTCTCCAACTTATTCTAATTACACACACTGTCAAGATCGATGTTGTTATGCTTGATGTGGGAGGAAAATTCTAGTCTAGTGTAAGCCATCCGTTTCAGTACATTTTTGGGGACATATATATGATATGATCTAGGCATATCATGTACATTAAATAAGGTTAGCTAGGGGTGCATAATATTATGTTTTAGTTTCATATACCAATGGAGTCATCAGGGAGGAGGAGGTGCATACTGATACTGTGGTAGCCATTAATCGTGGGGCAGCTGGACAGAAAGACACTGGAGAGAAAAGAGAAACAGTGGCTCCATCATTTGTCATCGAATCAGATCTATCCAAGTCCCCAAAGCAGCAATTCAAGAGTTCGGATGGACACCTAACAGCCCCAGAGACGACATCCAATGCAATGAAATTCAAGCTAGGTAAGTTGTGTAGTGCACTGGAATTATCAGCTATAATATTATTATGGCTGTTCAATAATAATATATTATTGTCTCTCTCGTATTTAAATTTGCAGTGCGATGGCTGAGTGAAACAGATAGAAATTCCAACATTGCATTGTTCGTTCCTAGGATGTATACCACCTATCCTACACTCCGCTGCCATCAGGGCTTTGTAGCTCAGTTGGTAAAAGTGTCTGACTAGAATTCAGAAGGTCCTGGGTTCAAATCTCGGCTAAGTCCTGAGATTTTTTCTCTTCCTTCACTTCTCAATCGCCTGTTTCAATTGCATTGTAAGTAGCTAGTACTAAAATACAGCCACCTAGCTATACAGCTGCATACAATCACCTGCCCAGGAATTGGGGAGTATGTGTGTTTTTGGGGGGACACTATTCTATCTGCTACACACAATTTTACCCGCTTATATTAGTCGTACATGTATATTACGTGCATGTACATGCATAGCTAGAATTAATTTTATCTTGTACATGCAGGCTGGTGACAGAAGACGATCCAAGTAGATGTGAAAGAAGGCCAGAATGGGCCAAAGCAGGTAAGTGGACAGATGTTCGCTAACTAGCTACACTTGTCAGGTGCTTTTTCATGATTCTGGCAATAATCTTAACACAGCTGCAACCACACCAGTGGTGAGTCCAATGCATATGGGGGACCGCTTGAGGGAGAAAGCAATATTCATAGAACGCTCAGCTTTGCAAGATCTGGAGGAGATTTATCAAGGTATGTCATGGTTTGAGCATATGGTACCTTGCATGCAAAATGGCTTCACCATAATAATTATTAATTTCATCACTTTTGACCATATCTAGCTAGTATGAGATCAGCCATGTGCCAGGGGGCAGGGGAAACTTATCAATTCTAGCCACAATTAAGCCTCATTCCCAGGAATGGGAAGCCTGAGGACTAGGCTAAGTAGCCACATCCTTGTGTGGTTGGAGTAATTTGTGAGGGGGGGGGTTGGTTTCCTTGACTAATGCCACGTCAGCATCTTTATCATACACAATGTCATACATGTTCACCTGTATGCATGCAATGCCAAAAATGTAGAATTGGAGGCCTGACATAATTAGCAGTGCTAGCTCAGCTTGCCTTAAACAGCTTAAGTTGGTCACTGAAGCATCTATTTTAGTAATGATGTATTATGCAAGAGGGAGTGTGGGTGTGGTAACTCAAGGTCCATTGTCTGACCACTTAATGCACAGGTCACCTTTCCCATGGCCCTGCAGGTCAATCTGGTCTGTATATGCAGCTAACTTGAATGTGCATGATGTAAGAGTGTTTTCCTGTTATTCAACTTCAGCTTAGTTTTCTTGGAAGACTCACTAGTAGCTACTATCAGTGTAGCAAGTGGTTTTCCTGTCAAAATTTCCCTGCAAACAAGTATCACTGTTGTCAGTGGTTTGACCCCACACCCACCTGATCATGACCACCACTGCAGTGTGTACTAGAACTAATTGTGCCTATCAACAAAGTCATCCTGTTTTAAGATAATAGCCTTCATTGTTCAGCCATCAATTTGGAGTGTCCCCCTCTACACACTATCCCAGGCCATTTACATGTAGGTCTCGATCATTGGTAAAATTTTTATCTGTGAATTTTTTGTCCTGGAAGATGTGGCCATCTTTATAAGAATTTATTCCACCACCTAGTGGGACAAAATTTTATGTAGCAAATCTTTTTGACTATAATATTATATATAATAGAGTATTGTGCATGAGCATCGTTCATGATGATTATCGACATATCCAATTAGGTCAGTTTGGTAAAGTGTACAAGGCTACGTTGGTTCAAACCAAGTCAGAGAACACGACAGTGGTGGTGAAGACGATCAGCAAGTACAAATCACAGCAAGAGACGAGCGACTTCCTCCACGAGATGAGGGTTGTGATGGACCTAATGCACCCAAATATTGTCCATATATACGGCATTGTAGACCAAGGTAAGCCGCATAAAACATGATTCAAACTGCACTCAGTCTGATGCATGTGTTAGCTAACAACTTACGCTAGTGGGTATACTGACCAAATTATTGTGAGGTAGCTAGCTTTGCCATTTGCAGCACACCTGCAGTGCTACGTACATGCATCAGTATTGAGGTAGCCACAGCTCTGTCTCCTACGTATAGGCTAATCATAAAGATTAATATTATTATACTTCCAGATTCTCCATGGCTTGTACTGCAATATTTATCCAATGGAAACTTGAAGGACTTCCTGACCGTAAGTAACAGTTACCGGGGTATTGTACATGTCCCGTAGCTCTGTACAATCAGGAGCATAATAATAATGTATATATGAGCTACTAAAGGCAGTGAAGGCTCTGTGTTATGACTCTCTGTATATCTCCTTCCAGAATAATGAGCGCACTATTGAGCAGCTGATCAAGTACATGATTGACGTTGCAATGGGGATGCACTACATCAACGAACATGGCTTAGTCCATAGGGTAAGTCAGTAGGCATACAAAGTTGTAATATTATATCGTGTATTTTTATCCAAACTTGCTCCATCACATGTCTATATAATAATTTATTATAGTATGATTCAGAGTCCCTATTATATTCAGGGGCGGAGAAATAGGGGGGCAGGGGGGACTTCAGCCCCCCCACTTTGGTAACAAGGGGGGCTGAGCTCCCCCCCCCCCCCCCCCCCCCCCATTTTATCACATGCCCATACTACAAAATTACAGCAACATAGTTCTGTCATAATTCTAGGTATTTGCAAAGAGTGCTAAAGTAAAAATTGCTACTAAAATCAGTCCAAAAACTGGTGCCAGATTGCATCAGAAACGCTCTCAGAGAGTCGAAATTTCCAAAATTTTCTGGGGGAGCATGCCCCCACGCCCCCCTAGGTAGGCTGTGGGCATATGCCCACAGCCTAACGGTTGTCACAGTACACAGTCAAAGATCTGAGCGCGCCCCCCCCCCCCTTTTGCTACCTGTTCTCCGCCCTTGATATTATGTGATGTTTGAAACTGGGTGTTTTATTTTCTACTGACATAGGATTTGGCTGCTCGAAATGTGCTAGTTGACAACAGAGAGACCTGTAAGATTACAGATTTTGGTCTTCTGCGTGAGATCCCCAAGGACAACACCATCTACCAGGCCACGACTGAGCTGCCCTGGCCAATACGATGGATGGCTCCTGAGAGCTTGGACAACAGAGAGTTCTCTCCAGCCACCGATGTTTGGAGCTTTGGCGTGCTGCTCTGGGAGATGTACTACCCAAACCAGCTGCCATACGCTGAGCTCAATAGTGTCCAGGTTCTCTCCAAGGTTCTCTCTGGTCATCGCCTCCCCATCCCTCCAAACTACCCACCCACCGTGGCTAGAATCATGAAGGCCTGTTGGCAGAGAGAGCCTGAAAAGAGACCCAGCTTTTTGTTGATATCACAAACCTTGCTTACAAGCTAATCTGACAGACATTGGGTTTGTTATACTATACACACATTACTCTATGATAATATTATATTATTTTGGTATAATATATCATACTTTCGGCATAATTATTTTTGTTCCATCGATCATTATTATAGTACAGGATTTCTGTATTATTATTGTTGTATCCTTTTTGGTTATGGCCTTGTATGCACACAGATAATTAATTTCCTTTCATGTTCCACATCGCATTACTATGTATGTGATCGCTATAATAATAATATTATATTATTAATGCACCTGTCAATGGTATGCCCCACTATCCCCCTCCTGCGTGAAACCAAAGGGTACCAAGGGGTTTTTACAGGAGAAGCTGGACCTAGGGTGGGGCATTTGATTTTTCCATGCACAATAATGTAAACTAGAGGGTGTGACTCACGAGACTATGATTGCCACATGCACGTCATTACAGAAGCAGCATGAAATCCCCCATGTTCCCCTAGGATACACTAGGTACTGAATAGGGTTTTGACTTCAAATATTGCTCCGATCCTGGGGCAATATATTGAAATGATCATTGTCAAATCCCCTGGTATGCCCCCCCCCCCCCCCCCTACTTGGAGTGGGAGGGGGATACTGGGGCATATCGTTGACAGATGCGTAATATTGTGCCATACTAATCATCAGACGCATGCGCATTCAAGTCACGAGTTCTCAGCGTTTGACAAGTATATAGCCACCGAGTGATCCTCGTAAGTGAAATAGTATTTAATTTATTGTCTATTTTCGAGTTTACAGTGCATGCATGTCTTTAATACAGTTTTCCGAAGGGTGCCGATCTTTCGGTCCCACCCCTTTTTTTATACTTGGGGGAGCTTGTTAGTGTGGTCGCACCAACTTTGATATCAATTGTGAATATTATCTACAAGTGTATGTTTAGTCTGGGTGCCAGCCTCTCCACATGAACTTAGTTTAGTTTTATAGCAAACTTGCTTCTTGTAAAGGCGGCACATGGTTTGCATAGTCTTAATTTATATCTATGAGAGTATTGAATCCAGTCACACCTTGGCGATGGCAGTACATCCATACAATAGGCAGCTCTTACTATCGGAAGTCCTGGAGAAGGTGTGGGTGGTGTATTAAATGCTGCAGTATACCACAGCAAATAATATGCGCACATGAAATAGCCTTGCTCTAGATAACAGATCATAGATTTAAAAGTTCGGTATGCACATACGTATGCATGCAAGAGGTAGCTACAGACTAAAAATATTATGTGAAGGATGTTATTGTCTTATAATGATCATTATAGTAAATAGCACAATGTCAAACTATTGCTGTAAAAACAGTGATTATTATGACAATGTGGATTTATTATGACGTATGCAAAAATAAATGTTCAAAGTTATTGGTATGACCACACAGCACATGTTATGGGTAGATCAGTCCATGGATAATTGACTTGAGATATTCATCCAATTACAAACAAAATTAATTCTGTTCACCTACATATACATTCTTATCTGTATAGAGAGAGACAGAGATCCTAGCGAACCCTGAATCATAAATTATCGTGTAATCATTTAATACTTCTCTGTGTAAGACTTTGTAATAGCTAACTGATTCTCAATATTGTGCTAACCTAGCCACTACTCACCATGGACTTTCAGAGTCCAATACTTTTAATGGTGACAGTCCTCTCCATGTTGCTGTGAGGCAAGGTCAGATAGAAGATGTTAGAGAGATCTTGATCCAACAACAGGTAGACGTGAATATTCTAAACTCTAAACAAGAGACTCCACTACACCTGGCTTGCTCCAAAAATGATAGTCCTATTGTACAACTGTTAGTAGCATTTGGTGCTGATCCCTTCATTAAAGACTTGAATAATGGAAATGCTTATAGTAGAAGTGATTTCAATGTTTGTCAATTGATGAATGAATTATTGTTCAGTCATGGTCTCAGACTATGGATAGATGGACCAGTACAGGCTGATAAAGATAGTCCTCTTCACACTGCAGTAAGGTTGGGAAGACTAGATGATATTCAGAGAATAATAGAGGAGAAAATTGTTGATATCAATGACACAAATGCCAACCATGAGACTCCATTACATCTTGCCTGTGCACTTGGCCATAAACACATTGTACACGTGTTAATATCTAATGGAGCTGACATGTACACGAAAGACATCTTAAACAATGCTCCTATCCATAGAGCAGTGTCCCAAGGACATAGAGATGCTGTGAATTATTTAATAATCGACCGTGTTTGCAATCCAAAAATTAAAGGCTATCAAGGTAGAACACTACTTCATTTTGCGTGTGGTGTTGGAAATGTTAATTTTGTTGCCACTCTCACTGAAAAGTATGGCATCAGTCCAATGGCTACTGATGCAGTAAACCAGACCCCCCTCCACATTGCTGCCTCACATGGCCAGGAAGAGGTGGTGAGTTTATTTCTTACAAATTATAACTTGAAAGTTGATTGTAGAAGCAATGGTATGCTTTCACCACTGTACTTGGCTTGCTATTGTGGTCATGCCTCTGTTGTAACAGCACTACAAAGCAGATCTAAATGCACGTGATAAATCTGGAAGCACACCATTTCTAAAAGTAGCACTGAGCGGTAGCTCAGATTTGGTACAACTAATGATTACAATTTTTAACCAAGACCCACTCTCAGCTACTGATATCGATGGTAACACTCCTCTCCATATCGCCTGTTGGAGTGGTCATGAGGGCCTATCAAGATTGCTGATTACCAAATACAACTGTCCTGCAAATATTAAAAATAAGATCAAAGAGACACCACTCCACATAGCCTGTACATGTGGACACAGTAATATCGTTAGAATGCTTATATCTGAATTTAAAGCTGATGCAACTCAACGAGATCACAATAATGATACAGCTGTCAGCAAAGCAGCAAGGGGTGGACATGTGGAAACTGTCCAAGCACTAATAACTGAGCTTGGCTGTAGTGCTAAGGTTACAGGATATGATGGCAGATCACTACTGCATGAAGCTTGTCGGAGTGGAAGTATTAAGCTAGCTGAAATGCTAATCATAGATTTTAACTTGGATGTATTGTCAGCTGATTACAGTGGTAACACTCCTCTCCACTTGGCCTGCTGGGGTGGTCATGAGGCGCTAGCAAGACTACTCATCACCAAATACAACTGTCCTGTTGATGTTAAGAATAGATATTATAAGCAGACTCCACTTCACAAGGCATGTTGTCATGGTCACCTTGACGTTTCAAAAATATTAGTCTCTGAACGCATGGTGGAGAATATACATAATATGCAGACTCCACTTCACATAGCATGCTCTCTCGGTCATCTTGATGTTTCAAAAGTTCTTGTAATGCTAGATAGTGGCAAAAGATTTTATAATGCTCTAGACAAGCATAACAATACAGCTTTGGATCTATTAATCCAGAGAGGTGATGCTAAAGCTGTACATGTCCTCTCTACAGAGTATGGCCTCAAACCTCATGCCAGAGGTGCTGAGTCCAAACCACTCCTTCACCAACTAGCTGCTGGAGGATTTACCACTGTGCTACAGGAACTGATATCAAAGTTCAATTATGACCCAGCATGTTCTGATGAAGATGGGAACACAATTCTACACATTGCAGCTCAGCATGGGAAATATGAAATAGCTGAATTTTTGATTACTAAATTAAATTATAGCCATGAATTTCCAATGGACCATAGAAACTGTCGAGGGCAGACTGCTCTTCACTGTGCTTGTATTGGTGGTCATACTAGAGTAGCCAAATTCCTTGTTGCCAATGAGGCAGTAATGACTACCAGAGATGAAGATGGTGATACTCCACTAAAGAAGGCATTTTTAAAGGGACATGAACTTACTTTATTTGAGTTGTTAGATACACATTTGCATACAGTCGACCATAAACTTTTGCAACAAGTTTGTGTGCGTGGATCTGTTGACTTGATAGACATACTTCTTTCAGATTTCCACTTAGACCCTTCTTCTGTTTTAGATGATGAAGGAAATCAAGCAATTCATATAGCAGCTCTTCGAGGCCACAAAGAAGTGATTGTTCAACTTGTTAAGAAGCATAGGTGCCGTATTGATAGCAGGGGCTTTAAGGGACGGAGTTTGTTACATTTTTCTCTTGCAATGGGTCACACCTCAACTGCCAAGATCCTGATAGAGGACTTCCAGCTATCTTTGCATTGTGTAGATGAAGATGGTAACACTCCTTTGCATCTTTCCTCTTTATTTGGACCTCCAGAATCTGTAAGGTTTTTGTTGTATGAATACCATGCCCCTGTCTATGTTCGGAATAAGGCAGGAAAGACTGCACTTGATCTTGCAACAGAAGATTCCACTACAAAAGTGATTCAAGAGTATGTGAAGAGTGAACACAAAAGAATACAGCACGAATATGAAGAGCTTCGAACTATATCCTTACAAAAGTATTCAGGTCAACAGGCTATCACCAGAGTATTTGTATTGGGACATCCTGAATCAGGTAAGAGTACTCTTGTTGAATCATTGAAGCGAAAAGGAATAATATCTTCTTTATTCACTGTAACTGAAGCTGATGTCCCACCTCATACAGCTGGGATAGTTCCATCAGTTCACCAAAGCAAGGAGGCTGGACGGCTGTTATATTATGACTTTGCTGGTGATCAAGAATATTATTCCTCACATGCAGCGATTCTTGAAATGGTTTCCCGCTCTACCATAGGAAGCACTATCTTCTTTGTTGTTGCTGATTTGACAAAAGATGATGCAATCCTTCAAGATGAGATAGGCTACTGGTTATCCTTCATTTCCTATCATGGTAAGGCTTTGGACAACCAATGCAAATTTAAAGTGATCATTGTTTTGAGCCATTTAGACCGCCTGAGTGCAACTGACTCCGATAGTAAAATAGAGAGTGCAAGACAATTTTTGTGTACTCACATAAATCAATGTAATGAAGTAACATTTGATGCTGAAATTGTCTCATCAAACTGCCGCTCACCCCGTTCATCAAGAAGTGTTGCCAGTATTTTGCAGCAAATGTCTAACGATACACCTCCTTGTAGCATTTCATATGAAGCATCTTTGCTTCATGGACTACTAGAAAAAGATTTCGGTAATGTTGTTGCGTGCAAATTTCAAAACCTGTTAAGCAGTATAGAGGAAACTGGTATTTATTTACCATCTTCAGCTGATGCCCTCCATCCCATAGTGAGAGAACTTCACGACATTGGTTTGTTAATGTTGATCGGACGGAATGAAGATGAGCTTGAAGACTACCTCTTATTACTAAATCCATCTTCACTAACAAATGAAGTACATGAAAAGCTCTTTTCCAATTCTGCTATAATTAAGAAGTTGAGATCCTCAGTTGGTCCTCATTTTGCTAACATGGGAATCCTCCCAGAAAGCTACTTAGCTAGCATTCTTCCAGAGCACATCACTAAAGAATGTTTAGTTCAACTCCAGTACTGCCAAGAGTTTACTTGTGCTGATGTGGGACTTGATTCCTCAGGAGTGTCCTCTGAGAAAAACCTGCTCTATTTTCCTGCATTATGTAAGTTGGACAGTGAGCAAAGCAATTGGCCCACTGATCCACTACTTAACTTCAGCATTGGATGGTATGCCAAGTGTACAGGGAAATTTGATTATTTTCCAGCTCGATTCTTGCATGTGCTCCTGCTGAGACTAGCATTCACTTTTGCCCTACCTATTGCACACTGCAAAGTAACAGAATTTAATGAAATCTCAGCTCATAATCGTCGTTGTACCATGTGGAAGAATGGAATCCGCTGGCTCATGGAGGAAGGAGTGGAATGCATTTTTGAAATGGTCAATGATAACAAAGGAATTGTTGTAATCACAAAATCAGAGGAAGGTTCAAATGAATGGGCAAGTATATTGAGCGAAATTATCAATAAGATCATGCAAGCCAAAGCAGATTTTTGTAGCACTGTCTCATTCTACCATTTTCTGCTTAAGTCAAATGATACATTTTCTTTTATGAATGAAGATAAACTATTTGAGGTAACTGAAATTGAACGTGTTATCAATGAAGGAAAGAAAAAAGTTGTCAGTGTCAGTGGGCGAACATTTCTTGATTCATCACATCTCGATAATATTATATTCAGGAAATACACTTTTGGAGGTAAGCAGTTATCACTATTTTATACTTATCCTGGCATTTCTAAAATTAATGATGAATAGCTGTGTGGGAATGGGTTTAGGTACTGCAGGTATATTTATCATAATGCCTCCCAGGGTTCTAACTAGGATTAATATCGGGGGAAGTGCATCATTGATAATGAAGCAGTAGTGATAAATGTGAGAGGGGGGTGTCCCCTATTGCACGAAGTGTAAAAATTGAGGTATTTTGAGACTCAACTATGCTCAAAACTAGAATATAAATGTTGGTATAAAAATGGTACGACAATGTCATGGTTTTAAGATAATGTTTTGTCCTTGAAGGTCTATGTAATGTAGAAATTATGAGCACTCCAAGTCATGGTTCTGAAGGAGAATATGATTTGGCAGCCCAGGCTCAGCCAACAGGATTCGAGCAAGTCGGCATGTGAGGCATAGTATAATACATTCAGGTGAGAACTGTACTCATTGACCCTCTATATTTTATTGTAGCAGGCTAAAGTTAGATCAAGTTTTGGACTTCGAAAGTGGTGGAGTCTCAACACATCTCGGCCAGATAGCTGATACCATGTATGAGTGGGAGGGGCCCATCGCTGAGCAGCTAGGACTGACAAGAGCTGATGTTGCTGCCATCAAGACAAAACATCCTGGGGAGCTGAAATCGCAAACGTAAACAACAATAAGTTAAATAATATTATTGTATCAATTCAATGGAAGCCCTCTATAGCAATCACCATTGGGGTATGAAGATATGGCTATTATGGAGGGGTGGGCTTTTCTCGGGTTTGTTTTTCGTATGTACTGTGATGCAAATAGGACCAAGGTGAGTGACTGTTATAGATCAGGAGTGTCCACTGAGAGGGGTTCCACTGTATATACACAGCAGTATACAATAAATCATAATTATTATTCATGTATTAGATATTAATTAATTTTTAACAATTTCAGGAGAGAAGCATTGGAACAATGGAAACAAAAGAGTGGCCTCAATGCTACCTACAGGAATCTGGTTGACGTATTTAAAGCTGCCGGTTATCAAGAACATGTGGAAACTGTATACAAATTATTCCGTTAGTTGTGTGGTGTGCTATAGATGTTGTAGATGTTGGTATACACTTCCCTTTAGGCCTATTATATAGTATGTGTTATCAGATTTAAGGATGGTGGTTCCTGTGTCTTGTAGTAGCTGTGTTAGTGCATTCGATTACCTTAGCCTAGCTATCTATAATAGGTCATTCTTTAGCTTATTCAGATGTACAGCAATAATAATTCAATATCATGATAATTATAGATTTTCTGTAACACCGATCAAGTTTCATTCATTTTGTCTCTTTGATCAGCAGTTATAACTTTCCTAGTATTCTATCCATTAAATTTTATAATAATAGATTACCCCCCTCTTCTACAATGTCATACAGCACTGGTAAGATTAATATTATTAATCCTTGTAAAGATGGAAGCTGGAGTGTACAGTGTACACTACAATTGTAATTTTGGCTGAACCGCAGAAGAAGAAGCAAAGTAGCTAGTGGAATATGGTTGTAGTGCACTCTGGAGTATGTTTTATGTACTAGTTTCCCGCCATCCAAACCCTACATGGGCTCGGGCTATTGACCTAGTCTGCATTTCAAAAAGCCCGCCATACCATTCTCAGACGCATGCGCATTACACAAGTCACGAGTTCCATGAAGAGACCCAATGAATAATGCGTAGGTGTTGTTGATAGAGTACTCAGAATGAAAAAGGATTAACCTGGTAAGTTAAAATATCGAATATTGTTAATGCTGCATGGAAAGATGGTCTGTTTACAACAGCTAATTTACAGTGCACTCCTTACCTCGAAGTTCAAAACGCCTCCAGCAGTATTCGAAATAGTGCTCACCTTTCAGCCCCACCCCCTTTTCTACTCAAGTAAGCTTGGAAGCTAGTTAGTAGGCAAACGTTGATTGTATTGTATAATACAGGCTGCATACAATTTTAGTGAATGATATTAAGAAAATAGTCTATAATGTGTACAGTAGGTTTATTCTAGGCCACTCAATTCTGTTTCTCGGGCTGGCCTGATACCTCAGAATAGGATCAGTAGCTGATAGTAGGTTGGCTTGTAAATGGGGCATATCCTAATAATTAAGTTGATAATCAAGTCTTTTTTCGAAAAAATCTATTGTGCATGCTCAGAACATAATTAAACCTGACCTTTGACCTCAACTTTTCTCCAAAAGTAGGGTCAGTTGGGCCCGTGGAACAGAATATTAAGGCCTTGCAGTATTGATTAAAAAGGTGCACATGGGTTCCGAAGACCACAAACAGCCTGCCACTTATATGGGCCACATGTTTAGCAGTAGTTATTACCCCGCGTGCATGTGCAAGGGATAAAGTAATCGGTCGTATCATTGTCATACATGTATTGTTATTGTGAGTACAAAAATTGCCATATCATGAGATGTAGGCATCTATGCAACTCGTAAGCACAACGAATCAATTGAATTCGGCGAAAAACTGGCTTCAGCATGCTTCAAATCGAGGGACACATTCCATGAATGTCACAAATAGTGCATTTTTATTGGCCATTATAGCCACGCCTATCGATCGACAATGCCCTCTCAATGCATGCAGGCCATATGCTTTATGCTCATGCACATAACTAAGTGCCGAGACTGAACTGGTAAAGATTGTCGAAATATTCTATACTCACTCCACTGTTTGGCTGCTTGCCATTCGCAAACAGAAATGTGAAGCACAATGGAACCAAATTAGAATGTAAGATACCTATTTTAATGTAGGTAATAGCAGTTCAGATCTTTCTAGCCTAGATCTGGTGCAGAGAGAGAATCAGTGGTATTTTGGCTGACATCACTGGAGACCCCTGCAACCAACCACTATTACCATACACACGAAGCACGTCTATAGATTGCGCAATGTGTGTGGGGTATGTGCTCTACAGAGCTCTAGTTAATCATGTAATGGTCATGTTATGTCATATTATCTCCAAAAAACTCTTAATTGCTGAGTCATGCAATTATACTTGAAATGATTTGATTTTTATGAAATCAGGGATACACTGGAGTACTGGGAAGATCCAGTGCCATTGTCAAAATATTATTATAGCATGAGCCTGGCCATAGTTATTACCCCGCGCGCATGCGCAAGGGGTAAAGTAATCGGTTGTGTCGTTGTCGTCGTTGTTGTTGTTGTTAGCAGAAAAATCGCCATATCTCGAGATCTAGGCACCTGAGCGACTGGTAAGCACAATGAATCAGTCACATTTGACGAAAAACAGGCTTCAGTGTGTTTCGAATTGAGGGATATGGTCCACGAGCGTCACAAATAGTGCCTTTTTGTTAGCCTTCGTAACCATCATCACCACCGTGGCATCTCCTTCCATTTGCTGAGGAGCTGGTTATGCAGGGGGACTTGAAATACCATGTGTGTATTACCTCTATGGACCTACGCCTTACATAGAATTTATTAGATAAGATGGAGTCGGTGGACTCATTAACATTATTCCAGTGGCCTTGTTTAGCTATCATGTACATACGCATCAGAGCGTGCACTTGGTAGTGTGGGCGTGGCACATTTTTGAGGGTGTGATTTCCTGGTGTCTGTTATTTAGAAGCGAATTTGTACTGGAAAGTCACGTTTAGAGCTGGACTTTTGTCGCTATCCGGAAACGAGAAACGTCCGCTTCTCAGAGATTGCCTAAGTACTACAATCATGCTAAATCCAATCCGTAACATGACGCTTGTCCGTTGTAGAGAGGTTGTCTTCTCGGATGGTCCGTTATCGGAGGCTAGACTGTATTGGACTTGGATCAATGCAGTCCAATCATTGTGTGCAGCAACACTATCAACACAAGAAAACTCTTCAAACTGATCGCTATAATACACTGGGGTTATCTTTTTGCTAGAGCTGATCATTATTCATAGCACTATGTTTCCAGGAAATTTAAAGAATTACTGGTATGAATCTGATGTGCTTATTTAATACTTTGCTAACACAAACAACGACATACCAGAATGGTTTAATGGATGGGGGTGTTTGACTACTATTCAGACATACTCCTGATCTTGCTAATTACCACAATCATGACCATAATTTCACCGTGCAACACTGATGCTACATATCACAGTACTCATTGTTTAGCCTGGTGTGATGATAGCAAGTTTCATAATCTATTACAATTTGGTGAGCACTGTGCACATGGTAGCTATGTTAGCGATATGCATTGACATTGGCGTACTAGCTCATATTGTGCACACAATCATGCTAATGGTGTTGACAATGAATGTGCATATAATTATATTCATTGCAACTAATTTTAATTGTGTTTCACACCTTATGCATATTAATCATGTGGCACATGCGCTGAACTTAACAGTTCAGTTGGGCTAATCATTAATCATCATGTTTCATACCTCCTACTCAGCTGTTGTACTGCTTGCCCACTGCTGACTCTACAACACAAACTGGGCTCACCCATGAGACTAAATTAATTATCATAAAAGTATTCCTGATTGTTTCCAGCCGGGTATACATAATATTATTATGGATCCTCCATATTATGCTGCAATGTTGGTACTCAGACTACTGTTGTAGAATATAGGCTATGATATTAGCTCTGGCTAGCAAAAGCTAGATGAAGAGCAGATCACTTATCATGCACAACAATTATTTTGTCTATGGTATATTTTGTACTCACCACATGAAGCTTATCACCGGTAAGCACTATGTTGAAATAAAGTATAGTGGATATAAGTTTTCTATCACATCATTACCATTGTACTTACTAGGTACTGGTAATCATATACATGTAGGGTCCATGAGAGACATTACCCTAATTAAGGTCCAATTATGATAATACCACATACTATTGCTGTAAAAACAGCGATCATCATATGCATATGCATTATCATGACATGTACAAATAGTCATGTGATTAGTCTGCATGCTCAGAATTATCAGCATCATGACAACATAAGCCCTTGGTGTTAGTCAAGATGGACAATTAATTTATGATGCTAAAGTATGCCAACTAATTTCAAACATGGATTCTGTTCACCTGTACACACACACACACACACACATGTTCTTATCTCTATAGAGAGAGAGAGAGAGAGAGAGATAAACTCGGATCCTAGCTAATCCTGATCGTGTTTGATATAAATAATATTCATTCAACTTCTCTGTGCAAGATTTTGTAATAGCTAACAGCTTCTTTGACTCTTCGTCGTATTAACTTAAATCCGCTACTCACCATGGACTTTCAGAGTCCAACAACTTTTAATGGTGACAGTCCTCTCCATGTTGCTATAAGGCAAGGCCAGGTAGAAAATGTTAGAGAGATCTTGATCCAACAACAGGTAGACGTGAATATTCTAAATTCTAAAAGTGAGACTCCATTACACCTGGCTTGCTCCAAGAATGATAGTCCTATTATACAACTGTTAGTAGCATTTGGTGCTGATCCATTCATTAAAGACTCAAGTAATGAAAACGCTTATGGTAGAAGTGATTTCGATGTTCAATTATTGATGAATAAATTATTGTTTGGTCATGCATGGCCTCAGACTATGGGTAGATGGACCAGTACAGGCTGATAAAGAGAATCCACTTCATACTGCAGTAAGGTTGGGAAGACTAGATGATATTCAGAAAATAATAGAGGAGAAAATTATTGATATCAATAACACAAATGCCAACCATGAAACTCCATTACATCTTGCCTGTGCACTTGGCCACAAACACATTGTACACATATTAATATCTAATGGAGCCGATATGAACAAGAAAGACATATTTAACAATGCTCCTATCCATAGAGCAGTGTCCCAAGGACATATAGACACTGTGGATTATTTGATAACTGTCTGTGCTTGTAATCCAAACATCAAAGGCTATCAAGGTAGAACACTACTTCACTTTGCATGTGGTACTGGAAATGTAAAATTGGTTGTCACTCTCATTGAAAAATATGGCATCAGTCCAATGGCTACTGATGCAGTAAACCAGACCCCCCTCCACATTGCTGCCTCACATGGCCAGGAAGAGGTAGTATGTTTACTCATTATAAATTATGATTTGACCACAATGGTTGATTGTAGAAGCAGCTATAAGCTTTCACCACTACACTTGGCTTGCTATTGTGGTCATGTGTCTGTTGTAAAGACACTGCTGCTTGAGTACAAGGCAGATCTGAATGCACATGATGAATCTGGAGGCACACCATTTCAAAAAGTAGTACTGGGTGGTGATTCAGTCTTGGTACAGCTAATGATTATAAACTTTAACCAAGACCCACTCTCAGCTATTGATGACAGTAGTAACACTCCTCTCCATATTGCCTGTTTGGCTGGGCGTGAGGAGCTAGCAAGACTACTCATCACCAAATACAACTGTCCTGTTGATGTAGTAAACAAGAAAAATCACACACCACTTCACTGTGCGTGTTGGAATGGTCATTCTCCTATCATTAAAATGCTTGTATCTGAATTAAAAGCAAACCTAATGGCTCGTGATTGTAAAAATGAGACACCAATTAATATAGCAGCCCTGAATGGACAAGAAGATGCTATACAGATGGTTATCACGGAATTTGGATGTAGTCCACAGATTAAAGGATTTGAAGGTAGATCACTATTGCATCAAGCTTGTGATAAAGGACACACTAAGCTGGCTATGACTTTAATCACCAAATTTGGCCTAGACCCACTATCAGCTGACGACAGGGGTAACACTCCTCTCCACATGGCCTGCTGGTGTGGTCATGAGGAACTAGCAAGACTACTCATCACCAAATATAACTGTCCCATAAATATTGAAAACAAGAATAAAGAGATCCCACTTCACAAAGCCTGTATATCTGGTCACAGTAACATGGTTAGGATGCTTGTTTGTGAATTTAAAGCTGATGCAACTCAACAAGATTCCAATAATGATACAGCTGTCAGTAAAGCAGCAGAGGGTGGACATGTGGAAACTGTTCGGACACTAGTCACTGAGCTTGGTTGTAGTCCCAAAGCTATAGGATATGATGGCAGATCACTACTGCATGAGGCTTGTTGGAGTGGAAGTATTAAGCTAACTGAAATGCTAATCATTGATTTTTGCCTGGATGTATTGTCAGTTGATGACAGCGGTAACACTCCTCTCCATATGGCCTGCTTGGGTGGTCATGAGGAGCTAGCAAGACTACTCATCACCAAATACAACTGTTCTGTTGATATTAAGAATAGATGTAAACAGACTCCACTTCACAAAGCATGTTCTCATGGTCATCTTGACGTTTCGAAAATGTTAGTTTCTGAATGCATGGCGGAGGATGACAAAAGATACTGTAATGCTCTGGACAAGGATAACAATACAGCTTAGGATCTTTTAATTAAGAGAGGTGATGCTAAAGCTGTACACGTGCTCTCTACAGAGTATGGCTGCAAACCTCATGTCAGAGGTGTTGAGTCCAAACCACTCCTTCACCAACTAGCTGCTGGAGGATTTACCACAATGCTACAGGAACTAATATCAAAGTTCAGCTACGACCCAGCATCTTCCGATGAAGATGGAAACACAATTCTTCATATTTCAGCTCAGCATGGGCAATATGAAATAGCTAAGTTTGTAATTGTATATTATCATAGCAATCAATTTCCAATAGACCACAGAAACTGTCAAGGGATGACTGCTCTCCACTATGCTTGTATACATGGTCATGTTAGAATAGCTGAACTCATTGCAAATAAAGCTCTTGGAGATAAAGATGAGAAAGTAGTTGATGAATGTGGTAACACACTCCTTCACATTGCAGCTCAGCATGGACAATATGAAATAGCTGAATTACTAATTGCTCACCATTGTAATCTATTTCCAATAGATCACAGAAACTCTCAAGGGCAGACTGCTCTTCACTGTGCTTGTATCGGTGGTCATACTAGACTAGCTAAATTCCTAATTGCTAACAAGGCAGATATAACTGTCAGGGACGAAGATGGTGCAACTCCACTAAAGAAAGCACATTTAAAGGGACATGCACTTACTTTTTTTGAATTGTTTGATTCCAATTTGCGTACCATCGACAGTAAACTTTTGCAACAACTTTGTGAGCGTGGATCTGTTGACTTGATATACATACTTCTTTCAGATTTCCACTTAGACCCTTCTTCTGTTTTAGATGATCAAGGAAATAAAGCAATTCATGTAGCAGCTTCTCGAGGCCACAAACAAGTACTTGCTCTACTTGTTAAGAAGTATAACTGCCCTATTGATAGCAGGAATTTAAATGGACAAACTCCACTTCACTTGCTTTGTTCTCAATCACCAACTGAAAATGGTCATGCCCTCATTAGAATGTGTGTTTCAGAATTTAAAGCTGATGTGTCTATCAAGGATGCTAACAATGATCAACCAATCCATGTGGCAGTACAAGCTGGTCATACTAGTACAGTGGTTAGTTTAATTTTAGATCATCATGTCAGTCCTAATTCCAGAGGCTTCAAAAGACGGAGTTTGTTACATCATGCTCTTGCAAACGGTCACACCTCAACTGCCCAGACCCTGATAGAAGTCTTCCATCTATCTTTGCACAGTGTAGATGAAGATGGTAATACTCCTTTGCATCTTTCCTCTTTATTTGGACAGACTGAATCTGCAAGATTTTTATTGTATGAATATCATGCCCCTGTCTACGTTCGGAATAAGGCAGGAAAGACTGCACTTGATCTTGCAACAGAAGATTCCACTAAGAAAGTGATTAGAGAATATGTGAAAAGTGAGCACAAAAGAATACAATACGAATACGAAGAGCTTCGAGCTAAATCCTTGCAAAAGTATTCAGGTCAACAGGTTATCACTAGAGTGTTTGTATTGGGAAATCCTGGATCAGGTAAGAGTACTCTTGTTGAATCATTGAAGCGAAAGGGAATATTTTCTTCCTTTTTCACCATGATAACTGAAGCTGATGTCCCACCTCACACAGCTGGGATAGTTCCATCAGTTCACCAAAGCAAGGAGACTGGACGGCTATTATACTTTGATTTTGCTGGTGATCAAGAATATTTTTCCTCACATGCAGCAATTCTTGAGATGGTTTCCCGCTCTGCTGTTGGAAGCAATGTTTATTTTATTGTTACTGATATGAGGAAAGACATCGTGACCATTCACAATGAGATTGGCTACTGGTTATCGTTCGTTGCCTATCATGGTAAAGCTTTGAACAGACAATGCAGACTGAAAATTATTCTTATCTTAAGCCATTCAGATTATATGAGTTTGGCAGACTGTGCTATCAAAATCGAAAGTATGAGACAATATTATTTGCATGCCCATGAGAATCAATATTATGATGAAATATTCGATATTGTTGAAGTGGTATCATCTAACTACCGTTCACCTCGTTCAACAAAAAGCATTGAAAGTATTTTTCAGAAAATTTCTAAGGATACACCTCCTTGCAGCATTTCATATGAGGCATCCCTGCTTCATGGATTGCTAGAAAAAGACTTCAGTAATGTTGTTGCTTGCAAATTTCAAGATCTACTAAGCCATATCAAGGATACCAATATATGCTTACCTACCATAGCTGATTCACTCCTTCCCAGTGTGAAGGAGCTTCATGACATTGGTTTATTGATGATGATTGGACGGAGTGGAGATAGGCTTGAAAATTACCTCTTATTACTAGATCTATCTTCACTGACACATGAAGTGCATCAAAATCTCTTTTCAAAATCTGCTATGAAAGTATTCAGCTCTTCAACTGGCCCTCAATATGCTAATATGGGAATACTCCCAGAAAGCTACTTAGCTAGGCTACTTCCAAAACACATCACTAAAGAATGTTTAGTTCAACTCCAGTACTGCCAAGAGTTTACTTGTGCTGATGTAGGACTTGATACCTTGGGAGTGACAAACAGTGCTCCTGAGAAAACCCTGCTCTATTTTCCTGCATTATGTAAGTTAGATAGTGAGCAAAGCAATTGGCCCAATGATCCACTACTGAACTTCAGCATTGGATGGTATGCCAAATGTACAGGGAAGTTTGATTATTTTCCAACTCGATTTTTACACGTGCTCCTACTGAGACTAGCATTTGCTTTTGCCCTGCCTATTGCAAACTGTAACATAACTGAATTCAATGAAATCTCAGCTCAAAATCGTCGTTGTACCATATGGAAGAATGGAATCCGCTGGCTCATGGAGGAAGGAGTGGAATGTATTGTTGAAGTTGTCAATAATAATAAAGGAATCGTTGTAATCACAAAATCAAAACAAGATTCAAAAGAATGGGCAAGTATATTGAGTGAAATCATCAATAAGACCTTGCAAGCCAAAGCTGAATTTTGTAGCACTGTCTCACTCTACCATTTTCTGCTAAAGTCGGATGATACATCTTCTTTTAACAATGAGGATAAACTGTTTGAAATAGCTGAAATTGAACGTGTTATCAAAAAAGGAAAGAAAGGAGTGGTCAGTGTCAATGGACGAACATTTCTCGATTCAACCTACTTCGATATATTTAGGAAATATTCTTTTTGGGGTATGTGATTATCATTAATTTTTACACTCATTAAATCATTATTCCTCCCTTGATAATACAGCTGTAGTGGTGAGCATAGAAGATAGGATATGCCTCCTCCTGCATGAAGTATGAGTGTTAATTTTAGGCATTTTGAAACTCAATTGGGCTTAAAACTGGCCTTGTCCTCAGGCCAGCCCTCCAAGCTCTCAACAGAGACTAGGCTACTTACAATGAAAAATATCAGCCCCAGTTGATACAAACAGCTAGCAGGGATTTTGAGACTTAGCTAAAAAATAATGGTGTATATAACCTTATCAGTGGTATTGTAGCAAACTATAATACCGTAGATCTGGAAATTTTCGTGTAAAGAAACTTTCGTATGATAAATTTTCGTGTAAAAAATTTTTTCGTAGGAACGATCCCTTACCGCATTAGCGTTGATAGTGCATGCTAATTTTCGTAAGATTAATTTTCGTAGCCGCCATCGACTACGAAATAACGAAATTTTCCAGATTTACAGTAATATTAATTTATTATATCAGATCACTTAGTTGCTTCCCCTGCAGCTGCCCCTCCTCAGTCCTGAGTTATGATAGACTTATTATTGTAATGGCTGCCTTTCTTCTTTTATCTAGGTTTATATTTTCCAATGAATATATCCAAAGTTTTATCATGCATAAAAGATGTCATTCAAGAATGGGAACGGTTGGGTATGGCCCTTCAACTACCCTATGAAATTTTGCGGGGAATTGATGCTGACAAAGCACATATCGCATCAAAGAAAGAAGAGATGATAGTGAAATGGATGGAGTCACCAGGTCCCGCTTGCTGGTGGCTGTTGGTCAAAGCTCTCAAAGAGATTGAGCAGAATGTTGCTGCAGACAATATTTGTAAAGAACAAGGTATAATATAGCTCCAACCACCACCTCTCCCGTAGTCAGTTAACTTCACTTATAATAAAACCAGTGTATAAATCAGCCAGATTGTCCATGAAAATTATAGCTACATAATGTTCATCTTGTATAGTCAACCTAGGATATTTATTATCCTAATTGACCCATAAAATTTGTACAGCAGTAGCTACGTTAAATGAGTGCTTTGATTCATTGCTCCATTTTAACTACAGTTGAAACTATCACACTTCAAGAGAAGTTAATTGAAGGTGGCGATCACAAGCCAGACGATGGCTTTCTTCAGTCCCTTGCTGGAGTTGTTGGTGATCACTGGCCTTCCGTTGCCTCCCTCCTCTCCATCACTGCAAGGGAAATAGAGGAGATCAAGAAAGAGAAAAAAGAGCAACAGGCTCTGCGTATGTTAATGAAATGGAGTTCAACAGAAGGTGCAACCTTCAAGCAGCTCCACCAGAAGCTTCAAACTGTATACCTTTTTAGATATTAGATGCATGTATATAGCTACCAATGTTGATCATCCAGTCCACCATAATATATTTTGTGTACCTACTCTTCAGCTATAGCTAGTTGTATAAATTATTATTATTATCCCCCAACCAATTTTTTTTTTCAACCATGCAATCATTTTTTTTCACAAGAATCCCCCTTTCCCTCAAGGCTTTGTGTATACTATTACTACAATTTAATATGTGTACCAGTTTAATTTTCTTATTAGTCTTAGAATGCCAACATCTAGCTATGTGTCTCAGAATAATTATTATGATTATGCTTTATTCGGTGCATTTCTTCATGGCTACGGTGGTTGATTGCGCATGCGCTGGTCACATCGATGATCACTACCAACTATCGCTGCAACGGAAATACTGACTACTAAAACTTCACCAAGCAAAAGGTTCGAGCTCCCTGCGCAACGTTAACACTGCATCGCTCAACAATGGCAACAAGACTCAGTAGTATTCACTCTCTGAGCAGGATTGACTTTCCCCAGCAACTGGCAGCATACCCTGAGCTAGAGCCATTCCTACTCAAAGGAGTGAGACAGACAGCTGAATGCAAACGGCTGGGAAATGGATCATTTGGAGTGGTGGATGAGCTCTACGTCCAGGGCACACTCTGCGCCGCAAAACAGCTACACAGTTCACTGCTCGATCCCAGGACGCAGGGGGTGGACAGAGTCATCAGTCGGTTTGTGGAAGAGTGTCGAATCATGACAAGTGTTCGACACCCAAACATTGTACAGTTTCTTGGATTACATATCTTCACAAATGCCACCCACCCAACACTAGTCATGGAGAAGCTTGCAATGAGTCTCGAAGATCTTCTCGATGGGAGTAACAAAAAGAAAGAAGACATTCCCCTCTCCCTCAAGGTGTCCATCCTCAGTGATACCGCTAAGGGTCTTGTCTACCTTCACAATCACAAACCACAAATCATTCATCGAGATCTGACAACTCGTAACATCCTTCTGACCCTCGCCATGCAATCTAAGATCACCGATCTTGGAAATGCTCTTATCATCGACTCCGACACGGTAGCTATGACGATGACTCAAACGCCAGGAACGGCAGTTTACATGCCACCCGAGGCAGTTCATACACGAGCAAGATACGATTCCACAATTGATATGTTCTCATATGGTCATCTAGCCCTCTACACTATCATTCAGGAGTTTCCCAGGGATCTTCTACCGGCTACCTACATGGAGGAAAGTAAGAGACAGCTCTGTGCCAGAAGTGAGATTGAACGACGAGAGAAATACATCAGCGTCCTACATCAAAAGTTGGGCAAGCGTCATCTACTGACCCACATTATCGAGAGGTGTCTTGATAATATGACTGACGAGAGACCTAGCGCTCTACAGGTGCTCGAAAACCTCGAAGAAATGTCAAAAACTGTCAAAAACTCACAGAATGATTTTTATCGCGACTACCAGCACATGAGTAAGCTCGATTTGGTCAAGATGCTTGCTGATACCAGTATGCACAAAAGTCGAGCTGAATCTGTCGCGTCCCCATCACCATACATGAGCGTAGGTCCCGAGGGGAAAACAGCTCATGAGTACTTGCAGCTGGTTGGTGAAAATTCCCCGCCAAATACCACCACTAATTTCATGCCAGATCAATCTGCGGAGAAGATCAAGGTACAATAAGTAATTAGCTAATCTATGAGCAATTTTCTGACCCATTAGAGTAATCGGAATAGTTTAGATAGCATTTTACCCTCCCAACACATACACAAGTCAGGAACGTTAGTTATCCTTTTCAGTACATTTTTGGGGACACATGATATGAGCTAGGCTATCACCATTGTTGATTACAGCAGGGATAGTTCTGTAAAATTCAGCAGCGTCACCAGCTGGGGATGCATATAATATTATGTTCTTAATTCATACACCAGTGTACCCACACTTTGCATGTGTAACTTAAGTGTTTATCTAAGCCTATCAAGGTGTTGATCCACATAATAGCGATTATTATGATTTAGTAGAGCTTTCAATTTATCATATAAGATCATCGGATAAAAAATTTGATATCAAGGAGACTGAAAGTTGTTCAACAACTAGTACAACTTGAGTTGTTCTCCAACCTATTCTACATGGATTGATTTATACACACTGTCAAGATGTTATTATGCTTGATGTGGGAGGAGAAAGTGGATGCATGACGTTTGAGAAAGTTTACTATAGTATAGTACTATTGATAGCATGATAAGAAACTATTCCATGTAGACAGTCTATGTATATTTTCTGGCATTCTAGCTTGTTAACGTTACTGGTTGTGACAAACAGTGTAATAAATCATGCAAACTACGTAGATTGGGGTGCCTGGTAAGCTGACGTTGTCCAAAGGAGGAGGAACGGGCTCTCTTCGCAGATCCCGGAGTCTAAGAGGGAGGGGAATGGTGAACAAGAAAGAGTACACTTTCAAGATTTCAACCACATCTGACTCAACAGCCAGCTTAGTGTACTATGAAGAGGTCAGTATCTCATTGCACATGATTTTTCCAAATTTAAGTATGCAATTTCATTAGAAAGCGAAAGGGGAGGTAAAACTGAGCGATATTGTTGATGTTAGTGCTAGCTCTCAAGACAAAAGTAAATACAATAACTCTTTTGAAATCACTACCAAGGGAAAAGAGGGAAAGTTGAAACTGACTGCTTCGTCAAAGGTATGTATAACCATTGCCTATTTGGTGAAGTAATGGCTTATAATAACTAAGGAATTGCTTTTTAAAACAAACTTTCAGGATGAGCGCGACAGCTGGGTGAAGGCCCTTACACCGCTCATTTCTCCCGACACTGCTAGTATGCAGCATCCACACCAGCAGCTAGTGACATCACCACATATACATGTACAACAGCGAGGCAACCAATCAGTGTCACCCAATCGTGGTGAAGGAACGGATTTCCCCAAGATGCAGAATAACAGAGCATACGGCTATCTCCCTCCACAACCAACCACTGCTGTAGCTACGGCTTTTGCCTCAGACAAAACAAAGATACCAGCGCTGCCACCAGCCGTAACAGTTCCTGACTCATCCTATTATGTGATAGAAAAGGCTTTTGTATCTGACGATCCTGAAGCACGCACTAAAGAAGCGGATCATTATAGGGATGAGCCTAAACCAAGACCATTATCACAAGAGTCCGATCCCGGGTATGATTACATTCAGGACACTATGCCTGAACCTGCACCAGAGCCTGCATCAACCTATTCTAATACCGGCACCCTGACAAAAAATAACAGCACAGTTGCGGTATCTATGAAGCTGAATCCAGAACTGTCGTCAATGGATAGATTGAGGGAGGAAGAATACACACTAATGCAATCAGTTGGTTTCCTCCAGCCGATATCCTCCAGATCATCTGACCCCACCCTCCCTTCCCCAGAGAGTCCCATGGATGTGTCAAAGACATTGAAAAGACTCTCTCGCTTCAACTCCGACCAGATGGAACACCTCATCGATATGCTTAGGAGGACAGTTGCTACCCAGCCTCAGAATGGAAATGGCCCCATTCCAGAGCAGACAGCTGCTGTAAGAGTTGTGACAACACCACCCCCACGCCCACCAAAACCTGATCCAGCGATGTCTAAAGCATCATCAGGATCAGCTGCTTCTCTTACAAATTTCCGACAGCGGCCATCACAGCTGAGTCTCTCCACTGACAGTGTAAATGGGGATAGTAGTATGCACGGTAACCAAGAACATTCGGTGTATGTATGGATTGTGAAAGGTGAAAAAAAAACTAAAAATTAAAGTCACAATAATTGTGCATATGTAATCTTATATGTAGGATTTGGATGCTTGCAGTGTGATAGTTGATGACCGTGAGACATATAAAGATCTTCTGCATGAGATCCCCAAGGATAATATCATCTACCAGGCGACGACTGAGCTGCCCTGGCCAATACGATGGATGACTCCTGAGAGCTTGGACAACAGAGAGTTCTCTCCAGCCACTGACGTGTGGAGCTTTGGCGTGCTGCTCTGGGAGATGTACTACCCAAACCAGCTGCCTTATACGCTGAGCTCAATAGTGTCCAGGTGCTCTCCAAGGTTCTCTCTGGTCATCGCCTCCCCATCCCTCCAAACTACCCTCCCACCGTGGCTAGAATCATGAAGGCCTGCTGGCAGAGAAAGCCTGAAAAGAGACCCAGCTTTCTGTTGATATCACAAACCTTGCTTACAAGCTAATCTGACAGACATTAGGTTTATTATACTATACACACATCACTCTATAATAATTAATTTTTGGAGTCACGGCATTTTTATTATTATAATAATATAGTATAGGCTTTCTGTATTGTTATTATCCTTTATGGCCTTGTATGCACACAGATTAGCTATTATTGTTCACATCGTATTATTACTTCACTATAATTGTGCTAGCCGACTATTATTCGGACTATACATTTCAAAAAGTCCGCCCTACCATTTAATATCAGACGCATGTGCATTATTAACTCTTAATTTCCCAATTAACTTTGCTGTTTCCGCACCTCTCATCACTCTAGCCCTTATAACTTCCCTTCTGTTTATGTCCCTGAATTATTTTTTCATGTAGTCCTATAAGAATCATAACACCCAGCAGAAGCAATTGGATCATCACACCATAAATAATTAATTAGAAAAAAATTATTTCCTCTTATATAATTTATTAACGATTTTTTTTATTGAAACATAGTTTATACTATATACTATACTTACTATTATAGGTAATGGTGGCCATACTTGTGGGTAGCAAATACCTCTGATTCTGGCAGGCCTTCATTCTTTGAGCCTTCCTGCTCTTCTAGCAGTTCCAGTAGCTCAGTCAAGAAAATCAGAGCTAAAGACCTAGCACTGTCACTATCCTCCGCGTGAAGTATAGAGATAACTTGATGCAGCCTGACAAGTAGCTAGCCATCAATTGAAATATATAGGGATCCTCGTAAGTTAAAATAGCAGCTGTTAACTATGAATAAGCTTAATTTATGGTCTGTTTTCAAGTTTACAGTGCATACATGTCTTCGATCGGTTCAAATAGGCGTACAGTTTCCGAAGGGTGCCGATCTTTCAGTTCCACCCCTTTTTCATACTTGGGGGAGCTGGTCGCACCAATTTTGATACTACTAAGAATATATTAAAATCTACAAGTGTACGTTTAATCTGGGTACCAGTCTCTCCACTCACTGTTAGTATTTATAATCGAGTTTAGTTCTATAGCAAATTTCTAGTAAGGCCATGCCTATTTAGTATTATGTTGCGTGGGCCCGACCGACTCTGATTTTCTGTTCCAAGGATTAATTAGTCACTAGACGAAAATATGGATTTTGTGCGGGTAGGAAATATATAGGATAGAGCAAATTTTCTACTTATTTCATTCAAGTTAGCAAAAATTCTGCCCTATCCTCCGACAAGTATGTGTATAGGAAATGTCATGTTTTGGTAAACACTACAGAAGGAAATCTTGATATTCGACTAAATCAATTTAATATTTGTCCCCTTTTTACAATATTAATCATTTAGATAAGCAAAGCTAGCAGTCATCAGGGGCGGATCCAGAGCCTCCAATAAGGGGGGTGCTAAAGTTAATATTTGCGCGCGAAGCGCGCGCGAATTTTGGCCACGCCCCCTTTTTACGAAACCACGCCCACTTAATTGCCGCGAAGCGAGGCAACAAACAGAAAACGTGGAGAAATCAGTGGAACTCGAGTTTTTGTCCCTACAGACAGGTTTATCAGTCATATTTCATAGCTAAATGTATGTTAGATCGAGGTTTTTGACTAGAAGGGGGGTGCTAGAGCTAGCTATGTCTATAGACCTTTTCAGCCGCGCGTATTGAGGAATGTTAATTGCACGTAAACGGCGGAACAGGAAGTCTCCTCCCCTTGGTGGGCAACTTGGACTAGCCATGGAGTACGTACGCTCTCTATCGCTTGTTACCAGAGAACGCTACGTAGCCAAGCTGGCCATGATGGACCCAGCTGACCCTTACTCTAGATTCATTGATGACATGATCTCGTAGCCTCCTGTTGAATATCCGCGGCCATATCTATATGGCTATTTTATTCAGATACACACATCAGCAGCTACTACAAATTCCATTATGGAAGCTAATAATGATTTAAGAGTGGATATGCGCGTGGAGTGAGAGTATGGGTTGTCAGTAAGGCGTTTTCTGTCTCCGGAGTCAACCCCCAGCCATAATTCCCCTATTAAAGCACACCAAGCTTGGACTTGTGTTCAACACCATGGACGTGTCATTACTGCTCATTGTACCAGTATGGCAGGGTATAAGTTGTTCGTTTTCTGTGTCAAGAACATACTTGATGATCCTCCACTTGCTCTCCACAGATTAGGACTGAGAGGGACTACCAAGTCCAGGGGCAAAAGTAACGCAACTTACATGTACGCCAAAGGGTATGCAGATTGAAAGAATAAGGAGGGATGATATTCTTGCCAAATGATGTGAGAGAAACTCGACTTGTGTGAAACATACCCAATCCACATTCTCACTGGTGAAACTGCCCCCATACTACTACATCATATCATGATCGATGTGTGCAGTAGGATGGATCTTCATAACCACATGCATAAGACAACCTCTACAGTATGATTGAAGTACATGTAGGCCTACATGTAGACACCATTGATGGACATCAATAAGAAGATGGTTATGTCACAGTGCATACATAACAATTAGACACATTACTAAATAACATATATAATTTTGTCAATGCACCACAAATAGTATGAATTTCATCTAGCTATGTTAACAACGTCACTAGCTGATCCGGGGTAAGGCTCCCTTTGAGTATTTTGTCCCTTATTCTTTATTAAGCCAATCACTAACTCGACATGGATACGCACCCTGGATAGCTGTTGGGATGTTCCAACTTGAATTGTGAAACCTTGGTCTGTGAGGATTGCATCTCCAGGTTCTAAGAGAGAGAGAGAGGGAAAGAGAGAGAGAGAGAGAGGGAGAGGGAGAGGGAGAGGGAGAGGGAGAGGGAGAGGAGAGAGAGAGAGAGAGAGAGAGAGAGAGAGAGAGAGAGAGAGAGAGAGAGAGAGGGAGGGGGGGGGGGCGGAGAGAGAGAGAGATAGAGAAAAACAATCTCTTATGTTGGTATCTTATCTGACACCCTCCCTCCTCGACACCTTGAAAGGCACATATCCCTGATGTAAAGCATGCAAACACATGGATAATAGTCATGGGGAGCATCTTCAAACATGCAGATGTTGAATTCAGACCCCCCTCCCCCCCATTACTCACTGTAACACAAGTAGAGTTAACATTAAAGATGATTTGCTCCCCTTTCCTTTTCTTACAAAACATGGAAGGTAGCTATGATTGGCTGAGATATGGATGAACACCCCTTCCCATGACTTTACCACTCATTTTTTGATCTCGCAGCACACTCAGACGTCCTTACCTGTAGTAAAGTCTATGTTACATACACGAGTATGCTCGTTTGGCGCCCAGTTTTTCCTCTCAAGGCTGCTGTCCATTTTTCACACCGCTCTTTTTGTTTAGGGGGAGGTGAAAGAAACACAGGCCAGCTTCCTTGCCCACCCTGCTGTTGCATCCAACATCACAGCAAGCGTTGACCATCACAGTTCATGAAATCCAGATAAACACGGGCCAGCTGAGCAAGAACAGGGCTCAATCCTTGCCCACCAGTAGGCGGGCACTTCCGCATGGTTCGTTTACGCGTTGCCTTTATCTATGGTCTAGTATACTTTAATTAACATTCCTCCGCGCGCGCGCGCTGAAAAGGTCTATAGAAGCCTGTACGTTGTCTTGGCTGGAGGGGGGGGGGGGGGGTGGGGAGGTGCTTGAGCACCCCAAGCACCCCCCCTGTATCCGCCCCTGGTCATTTTTTCTGGGCTGAGCATATGCTGTCGCTCACGTGTCTAAGCATGATGAAATATTAGCAAGGGCTTATAGACTCCTATAAAGGAGAAGAGGGCATGTAGCTAACTAGGCACCTGGCAAAATTCATATGTAAGCTAAAAATAGCAAAACTCCTCACTATGCATAGTGAAAGCCAGACTGCAGCTGTTACTATAATTAGTTACAAACCACTGTCTGATCTGAATTGTAAATACTCACTAAACCAAAATTGTGATTCAACTGGGAAGACTTAATTGTTTGGAAAACTTCTACATAAAGAAAGTGTTGTGTTCTCTCATGCACGCTTCTCTCTTATCGATATGATGAATGATAATGAACTGACAATACATAGACATACATACATTCTTATACACGTGTAGGATAACATAATAAGAGGCGCGCGCTACATACAACAATAGAGCCGGCTGAGGCATTACATAACATGCACAAATACAACATTACATAATAATTACCTAATAGTGTTCAGTTCTGTCCAATATTCAAGGATATCACAGAAAGTGAAAGGTTTCCGACTTCCATTGAACCACTGGTCACATGACTATCATTTTAAACCGACCTACCGACCTGACTTGCAAGCCGTTTCCGCCCTGTGCAGCAGAAGATCAAATAGGCATGGCCTAAAGGTGGCACATGGGTTTGCCAGAATGATAGAGAGTATCATAGAAGACTACATATAGTCTTAATCTACGAGAAATTGAATCCAGTCACACCTTGTTGATGGCAGTACATCCACACAATAGGCAGCTGAGGATGCCTGCTCCTTGGAGGTTCATATTGTACTAAGTCTATGGCAAATTTAATCCATTCCATAGCAGTTGTCTGTATAATACTATACTGGGTGGCCGCTCCTGGTAAGGTCCATTATGAGAAGTTCCACTGTATACATGTATCGAAGGGGTGTGGGTGGGTGGGAGTGGAGTCTGGAAAGTGCTACAGACCAAAAATGTTATGTATGTCTTATTATAGTAAATACCACATTGTCAAATTATTCCTGTAAAACAGTGATTATTATGACAATGTACACTATTATGTTGTGTGTAAAAATTAATGGTCATATAATTATGCTAACTGTTCAGAGTTATTGATATATGACCACAAAGCACAACGTCATACTATGGGGTGGATCAGTTTATATATAACTGACTTATGATATTCAACTAATTACAAACAAATTCTGTTCACCTGCACATACATTCTTATCCATATATCCTACCTAACCCTGAATCAGATCGTGTTTGATATAATAATTCATTTAACACTTCTCTGTGCAAGACTTTGTAATAGCTAATTGCTTCTTTGACTCACGATATTATTGTGCTAACCTAAACCCACTACTCACCATGGACTTTCAGAGTCCAATAACTTTTAATGGTGACAGTCCTCTCCATGTTGCTGTAAGGCAAGGCCAGATAGAAGATGTTAGAGAGATCTTGATCCAACAAGAGGTAGACGTGAATATTCTGAACTCTAGACAAGAGACTCCATTACATCTTGCTTGCTCCAAAAAGGATAGTCCTATTGTACAACTGTTAGTGGCATTTGGTGCTGATCCATACATTGAAGACTCAAATAATAAAAATGCTTACTGTGGATTTGATGTTGGTCAATTGATGAATAAATTATTGTACTGTCATGGTCTCAGACTATGGATAGATGGTCCAATACAAGCTGATAACGAGAGTCCTCTTCATACTGCAGTAAGGCTGGGAAGAGTAGATGATATTCAGAGAATATTGGAGGGGAAAGTCCGAGTCATTGATATCAATGATACAAATGCCAACCATGAAACTCCATTACATCTTGCCTGTGCACTTGGCCACAAACATATTGTACACATATTAATATCTAATGGTGCCAACATGTACAAGAAAGACAATTTTAACAATGCTCCTATCCATAGAGCAGTGTCCCAAGGATATATAGACACTGTAGATTATTTGATAACTGTCCATGCTTGTAATCCAAAAATTAAAGGCTATCAAGGTATATAGAACACTGCTTCATTTTGCATGTGGTATTGGAAATGTTAAATTTGCTACCACTCTCATTGAAAAGTATGGCATCAATCCAATGGCTACTGATGCAGTAAACCAGACACCCCTCCACATTGCTGCCTCACATGGCCAGGAAGAGGTAGTGCGTTTACTAATTACAATTTATAAATTGATCGTTGATTGTAGAAGCAATAATCAACTTTCACCACTTCACTTGGCTTGCTATTGTGGTCATGTGCCTGTTGTAAAAACACTACTGCTAGTGTACAAGGCAGACCTGAATGCATGTGATGAAACTGGAGGCACACCATTTGAAAAAGTAGCGCTGGGTGGAAGCTCAGTTTTGGTACAGCTAATGATTACATATTTTAACATAAACCCACTCTCAGCTACTAATGATGATGGCGACACTGCTCTCCATATCACCTGTTGGTATGGACATGAGGATCTATCAAGGTTATTGATCACCAAATACAACTGTCCTGTAGATATTGAAAATAACATCAAAGAGACACCACTTCATAAAGCCTCTTCATTTGGTCACAGTAGTATCGTTAGAATGCTTGTCTCTGAATTTAAAGCTGATGCAACTCAACGAGATAATGATAATAATACAGCTATCAGCAAAGCAACCTTGAATGGACGTGAAGATACTGTACAGGTGCTTATCACAAAACTAGGTTGTAGTCCACAGATTAAAGGGTTTGAAGGTAGATCACTATTGCATCAAGCTTGTGACAAAGGACATACTAAGCTGGCAATGACTTTAATCACCAACTTCAGACTCAATCCATTCTCAGTTGATGACAGAGGTAACACTCCTCTCCACATGGCCTGCTGGTGTGGTCATGAGGAGCTAGCAAGATTACTCATCACCAAATACACCTGTCCTGTTGATGTTAAAAATAAGAACAAAGAAACACCACTTCACAAAGCCTGTATATCTGGTCACAGTAGCTAGTATCGTTAGAATGCTTATCTCTGAGTTTAAAGCTGATGCAACTCAGCGAGATAATGATAATGATACAGCTATCAGCAAAGCAGCCCTGAATGGACGTGAAGATACTGTACAGGTGCTTATCACAGAATTAGGTTGTAGTCCACAGACTAAAGGGTTTAAAGGTAGATCACTATTGCATCAAGCTTGCCAGAATAGGAATATAATGACTGCTGCAATGCTATTACAAGAATTTCCAATGTTAATTTATACCACTGACGATGCTGGGAATTCTCCGTTGCATTTTTCATCCCTATTAGGAAAGGCAGCCCATGTTAGGCTGTTTCTTTTTGATTATCATTCTCCTGCTTTACTCAGGAATAAAGGTGGAAGAACAGCACTTGACCTTGCGAAAGATAAATCTATTAAGGACATATTTAAAGAATACATGAGCAGCGAACATAAGAGCATACAACAAGAGTATAAAAAATTGCAAGTGTTATCATCAACAAAGTACTCTGGTCCACAGACCATCACTAGAGTTTTTGTCCTAGGGAACCCTGGATCGGGAAAGAGTACTCTTGTTGAATCATTAAAGCGAAAGGGGATAATATACCCATTCTTTTATGTTAGTGAAGCTGATGTTCCACTTCACACAGCTGGAATAGTTCCATCTGTAGATCAGAGTAATGCCAATCGACTGATATATTATTATGATTTTGCTGGAGATAGAGTGTACTACTCCTCACATGCAGCAATTCTTGAAATGGTTTCCCATTCAACTGTTGGAATCAGTAGCTATATTTTTACTTCTTGTTAATCTGACAAAAGATAATATGGTTGTGTGTGATGAGATTGGCTACTGGTTGTCCTTCATTTCCTATCATACCAAAGCATTAGATAGCCAACAGAGGTTGAAAGTGATTATTGTTTTAAGTCATCTAGACCACTTGAGTGAAGCTGATGCTACCAAGACTTTGGCAAGCATAAGGCAGTATATATATACCTACATAAATCAAGGCTTAGAACAAATTATCAAGATTATCGATATTATTTCATCCGATTGTCGCTATCCACGCTCATCAAACGTCATAGGAAATGTTTTGCAAGATATAGCTAAGAATATTCCTCCCAGTATTCTCTCATTCAAGACAACTTTGCTTCATGGAATGCTATTGAAGGATTTTGGAAATGTTATTGCGTGCAAATTTCAAGATCTGCTATCTCATATCAAAGATACTGGTATTTGTTTGCCAACCTTAGCTGACACACTTTATCCTATAGTGAAAGAACTTCATGACATTGGTTTGTTGATGATGATTGGAAGAGATAAGGATCCGATTGAGAATCACCTATTACTAATGGATGTACCTTCACTGACAAATGATACTATTCTCAGAATCAGCAAAGGAAAATCTCACCAGTGGTGCTGGTTCAAAATATGCCAAAATGGGATTATTTCCTGAAAATTTCATCAGCAGCAGACTTCCTGATCATATCACGAAAGAGTGCCTTGTTCAGCTTCAATACTGTCAGGAGATCAGACATGCTGATGTTGGCCTGGATTACTCAGTAATACAAAATGCTGAAGTAAGTGATGTTTTGCTTTATTTTCCTGCGCTATGTCAACTAGAAACCGAACATGCCAACTGGCTTCATGATCCGAACCTCGATTTTAGTATTGGATGGTTTGCTAAATGTAGAGGAAAGCTTGATTATTTTCCTCCTCGATTCCTACATGTTCTTTTATTGCGACTGATATTCATGTATGCTCTGCCAGCAGGTACCACTCCAATGTCTGATCTCAATTTAGGCATTGATCTTCAAGATCAAAATTGCCATTGTACCATGTGGAAGAAAGGAATTCACTGGCTAATGAGAGAAGGAGTGGAGTGCATCGTTGAGTTAGTTAATGAAAGTAAGGGAGTGGTAGTCATGTCATTGTCAAATCCAGAAAGCAGTATATCTATCAATGCATTCACATGCTTACACAAATTGTTGATGTCGTCACTGAAGCAAAAACTGAGTTTTGTAATCTGTGTCTCTTCGATATTACATCTTGAACTCAAATGATCCGTCATCATACAGCAATGAAGATAAACTGTATGATGTCAATCTTATCAAATCAGCAATAGAAAATAAGGATGCAGTAGTCAGAAGTGCCAATGGGCATCAGACTCTCACCTTGGAAAGTTTGAAATTCATTAAACATCATACATGTTGGGGTAAGTACTCCGATTCATGTTGCAATAATTAATTTAATTTTATTATTATTACTATTCTTACACTGTTAAAAATGGGGTGCTGTCCCAGCACCCCATGTTTGTAGCTTGATTAGCAGGGTGCTGCTGTAACACCCCACCACGATGGTGGGGTGCTGACTGAACACCATGGGGGTGCTATATTCTCTTTAGACACTAGGGGGGGGGGGGTGGTGATTGTGTTAATGAGCATGCGCATTCTAGCACTGAAGGTGACACTGCTTCTTTAACCCTTTCACGTTTTGAAAATTTCACAAGTCTCCTGGCTCTGCCTGGCTACATTTTAGAGAGAAACGGATGCCTCTCCTACGATCAGTAAGTTAACAATCACTCTATTACTCTACTGAGTTACTCAATAATAATCTGTACTCTAGTTTTTGCCTGCTTTGATTGTGCAATTCCAGCTATAAAAGTATAGCCTTCATACTAATTTTGTTTGCTGTAAATTCAATCTCTCTCTCTCTCTCTCTCTCTCTCTCTCTCTCTCTACTCCAAACATTGAAAATCATCAGTACAGGTACCACAATATGACCAATACAGGGTCAATCACTCGTAATAAATGGTAAGCATGCACCCTCCTCCCGATCTTTACCTTGTGATTATCTCTTGTGCATTTACTACAGGTACCTTGTATAAACAAGACGTATCATTCAATTGCAATTCTGAATTGGTAAGTATTTGCATGCCACCTCTCTCTCCCTCTCTCTTTCTCTGATCCTCTCTCTCTCTTCTCTTCTCTTACACCACAGTGTAATAGTCTTTCATAAATTTTACTACAGGTAACAAGTACATGAGCATGGTGACTCAGTTGTGATTCTGAAGTAGTACTGGCATGCTCCCTCCTTTCTAACATGGTGAATGAATTGGTAAGCATGCACCCTCCACTCTTTAGCTTGTGATTATCTCTTGTCCATTTTACTACAGGTACCATGTATAACAAGACGTGGGGACTCAAGTGTGATTCTGAATTGGTAAGCATTATAATTTTTGTATGCATGCCCCCCTTCTCTCTCTCCACATTTCTCTTTCTCTGCTCTCTCCGTTCTCTCTATTTCCCTCTCACTCTCCATTTCTCTGTCTCTCTCCATTTCTCGTTCTCCCTGTCCCCCACTCTCTCTCTCCCTATTCCCTCTCGGTATACACATGCATTATTTATAATCTGTTTATGCTGCAATTTCTTTACACAATACAGGATAATCAAGATGTACACGATTTTACAGGAGAGCTAACTTCATGTAGGGAACTATTTGTAGGTCACACTGGCTGTAACTCTTATATCATGTTATTCATCTTTGTACATGTATCACTAATGTTTGTTGCATTTTATGGCTGTTTTGGTGAAAAAATTGCAGTGATCCAGGGCATGCAAGGTGGGGAGGGGAGGGGATAGGGCCACAAGTTAGGGTGTTGTGGTAGCACCCATTGGGTGCTAGTGCAGCACTCCTGGTGTGTCAAAACTTGTACACCCTAGGGTGTCGAATATAAACCATACTACTAGCACCCCTAAAGGTGTTACTGTAACACCTTTTTTCTAACAGTGTAGGTTTCTATTTCTCAATGAAAGCCTCCACAGTTTTAGAATACATTGAAGATGTTGCGATGGAATGGGAAGCATTGGGCTTAGCATTACTGCTTCCCTATAATCATAGAAGAAATTAAGATGGATAAAGATGACATGGAGTCCAAGCGAAAGGAGTTAATCAGAAGATGGATGAACTCTCCGGAGCTGTGTGGCACAGCGTGCTGGTGGTTGCTGGTCAAAGCTCTGGAGGCTGATACAGTGAATATGAACACTTTAGCAGCCAGAATTAGAGGAGAATTAGGTATGATAATTCAATTGAAATATCCCATAATCGATTATTATTGTGTGGCATTTGTGGTCCAATATCCCACTGTCTGATATCAAATTGGATCTATTACTTCATAGGCTACATCATTGCTCTTCAAGAGAAGCTTCTTGAGCCGCAGTACTCGAGTCAAAAGCCAGACGATGGCTTCCTCCAGTCCTTCGCGGAGGTTGTTGGCAACCGTTGGCCATCCCTTGCTTCTCTCCTCTCCCTCTCTCCCGGGGACATAGAACAGATCAAGAGAGAGAAGGAACGAGTCCCTCAAGCCAAGCAAGCCTTGCACATGCTAAGAAAATGGAATTCAAGAGAGAGTACCTCATATAGTCAGCTCTTAGAGAGCTTCAAAACTGTCCCCCTGTTTAGGTGCTAAGTTGTCACATAATACACTAGATATATTGCTATGATACTGTAGATTATTTTTATCCCTGCATGCCTCCATATATTATTGTAAAATTATATCTTACTATGTAGCTAGTGCTAGGATTATAATAATATGGTTTGTGTTGTATTTGCATGATTGTTTTTGTCCCTGTAATGATAATATAATAATATTATGTCATCAGTGCTCCATTTTACAGAGTTGGCTGTATTGAAAAATTTGATATAACTATTTGAAATTTTTTTTATACATATTCAATAAATTTACTTGGCTTCTTTAGTATTACGCAGTGTCTAGAGTGCCGGCAAATTTATGTACAAATTTATATTGCCATATACAGGAGGGGGCGGGGACTAGGGGTGCATGCGTAAGAGTACAGTATTTTATATGGACTTACCGGCACTATAACGCTTAAATTGCGGTGCCGGTACCGGCACTGTAGACACAGCCAGGGGCGTAGCCAGGATTTTCTGAGGGGGTTTCCTAACAGTTGCACGCGAAAATTTTAATGACCACGCCCACTTTTCGGCCACGCCGTCTAATTAACGATCGCCATTTTCAGCGAGAGTTGGCCAGATTCTCGAGATTTTGGCAGGGAAAAGCACAAAAGGAGGAGATCTAGGCTAAGTTTCAGGAGATTTTAGTGCCTGCACATTGAATTTGGAAACCAAGGGGGGGTTCCTGATGGCTAAATCATACTAACATATTTAATACTGAATCTGACTGCCGGGGGGGGGGGGGGGGGTTCCGGGCAACAAAGAAACAACTAAGCTACGCCCCTGACAGCGTTAGTCAATGTCATACATTTACTAGCTAGAATAATATTATTCGTCTAATTTTAATAGACTAGCTACTTGACTTATCGCGTAAGTATGCTTTTGTTCACCCACCGTGGCTAGAATCATGAACGCCTGTTGGCAAAGAGAGCCTGAAAGAGACCCAGCCTTCTGTTCAGAGCTTAACTGGTCATTTTTGCGCATGCGCACGATCACGATACATTTGCAGTCACGTGATCTGATCAGACGTTCCATTTGGACTTGGGCTTTCGTCACAAGTTTCGATGTGAACTTCGCCGGCTTCACTTGTATAAAAAAGCTGGTAAGCCAATAATATGGGGTCGTGACTGCGTCTATTTATTAAAACTATAGCGTTGCTTATTAAGACTAATACGTGACCTTCAGTGAATTATTGGTCAGAATATCTACCCGGCCTCGGAGATCAGCCTGGCCAGTGCCCACTCTTGCAAGGTACGTACAATCGTAGCTGCAGCTACTAAATAGCAATATCCTATTTAATTTAATTAATATGCTGCTGAATGGATCATGATCAACTATATAAATACCTTAAGGCCACTTCAATATGATTAATTGTTTCCCCTGGCATTTCCCACCTGCATCCCTTCCACAATTTCCAGATTTTATTCATTATAGTGTATCAGTATACCCGCTCTTATCTCGTTGTCTAACAGCAGCTTTGGCATGGGTCATCAATGTTGCTGGCTCTCTAATATGTATAGTGATAATGAATAATGAACCGTCCGCCCACATGCCCCAGGCTTTCTGATGAAAGGGAAAACAGTGAATCATATTGGAGTGGCCTAATCACTAAGTCCAGGCATACATCAATGAACGATGCCACAGTACAGCTGCCATTCTCAGATCTGTTGGGGTCTAATTTATGAACCGTCAGGGAAAAATATGGATTGCTAAAATAGCGACATCGTAAAGCCGGTCAAAAATCAGCAACTATCATACTATACTATGAGTTAGCATAGTAATTAAATTTGGTGATTGGATTCCAAATCACCGTTATAAAGGTAATATTATAACTAGTAGATACATGTTTGGCAATTTGGTACGATGATATGGCTGCCTGTAATATGACAATTAATTTGGCAGTCGTAAGGGTAACCAAACTCAAGTATTATTCTGGCTCTACTGTACCACTTGTACGGTAGCTGTTGTAGGTGTGGTTGATGGGAGTGGCAACAAAAATGATATGCAGCACTTGTGGCCTGTGCTAAGCAATAAAGGGGCCAATTTGGTGGCATATTGAACACACTTTGCTGACAGATTGCTCATTTTAGCTACCCCTTGCACATGTATATGCAATACTACGATTATTATGTATAGCCTGAAATTTATCAGTTTAAATCCCAGACACTGTCACCATGCAGGTAATGGTTTGGTTTCTATGTATGCATTTTAACAATCATGATTGACTCATGCACAGCACATACGCAGAGTATGGTACTGAGTCTATGAGATAACATAATATTATAGAGCATAGGGCTTAAAGACTACACTGTATAAGCCCTTGAAAAACTGGCTATGGCCAACATTCGTATTATCATATAACAATTAATTGTCTCATTAAGGTTATCAGTGATCATATACAATACTCACATGATATTGCTATAAAAACAGTGATTACTAGCTATATGCATTGGTGTGTCATGTGCAAATAGTCATGAGATTAGCCTGCTCAGAATTATTGACATGCATGACCACAAAGCACTATAGGGTAGGTCAGACAATGTATAGTGAATATGTCATCCAATTATAGAATCTGATGTTATTTGATAATTCTGTTCACCTACATTATACATTTTTATATTATTATTATAGAGAGGAAAAGATCCTATATAGCTACGTAATCCCGGCCGTTTGATTGATATACATAATATTATCCACAAAACGTCTCTGTACGAGAGTTTGTGATAACTGCTTCTTTGATTCTTAATTACATTGACCTAAAACCACTATCACCATGGACTTTCAGAGTCCAGTAACCTTTAACGGTGACAGTCCTCTCCATCTTGCTGTAAGGCAAGGCCAGATAGGAGATGTTAGAGAGATCTTGATCCAACAACAGGTAGACGTGAATATTCTAAACTCTAAACAAGAGACTCCATTACACCTGGCTTGCTCCAAAAATGATAGTCCTATTGTACAACTGTTAGTAGCATTTGGTGCTGATCCATACATTAAAGACTCAAATAACGAAAGCACTTATGATAGAATCTGTAGTTTGGATGTTTATCAATTGATGACCAAATTATTGTTTGGTCATGGTCTCACACTATGGATAGATGGACCAGTGCAGGCTGATAATGAGAGTCCTCTTCATACTGCAGTAAGGTTGGAAAGACTAGATGATATTCAGAGAATAATTGAGGGGAAAATTATTGTTGATATCAATGATACAAATGCCAACCATGAAACTCCATTACATCTTGCCTGTGCACTTGGCCACAAACATATTGTACACATATTAATATCTAATGGTGCCAACATGTACAAGAAAGACAAGTTTAACAATGCTCCTATCCACAGAGCAGTGTCCCAAGGACATGTAGACACTGTGGATTATTTGATAACTGACTGTGCTTGTAATCCAAACATCAAAGGCTATCAAGGTAGAGTGCTACTTCATTTTGCATGTAGTGTTGGAAATGTTAAATTGGTTATCACTCTCATTGAAAAGTATGGCATCAGTCCAATGGCTACTGATGCAGTAAACCAGACCCCCCTCCACGTTGCTGCCTCACATGGCCAGGAAGAGGTAGTGCGTTTACTCATTAATAAGTACAGCTCCCCTGAGTGTACTGATTTGCCCATGCTACTATGGTTAGCTAGCAACTGTGGTCATGTATCTGTTGTAAAAACACTTGTGCTAAAATACAAAGCAGACATCGGTGAAAGTGATGCGTTCAGTAGTTCAGTGATGGGGGGCAGCATAGAAATGGTACAGCTAATGATCACTAAATTTGACCAAGACCCATTCTCAGTTGATGACAGTGGTAACACTCCTCTCCACATGGCCTGCTTGGGTGGTCATGAGGAGCTGGCAAGACTACTCATCACCAAATACAACTGTCCTGTTGATGTAGTAAACAAGAACAATCGTACACCGCTTCACAATGCGTGTTTGATTGGTCATTCTCCTATCGTTAAAATGCTTGTATCTGAATTCAAAGCTAATCCAATAGCACGTGATCACAAAAATGATACACCTATTCATAAAGCAGCTATGAATGGACATGAAGATACTGTACAGGTGCTTATCACAGAATTAGGTTGTAGTCCACTGATTAAAGGGTTTAAAGATAGGTCACTATTGCATCAAGCTTGTGGGAAAGGACACACTAACCTAGCTAAAATCCTAATCATCGACTTTAAGCTAGATCTACTCTCAGTTGATGACAGTGGTAACACTCCTCTCCACATGGCCTGCAGGGGTGGTCATAAAGAGCTAGCAAGACTACTCATCACCAAATACAACTGTCTTGTTAATACAGAATTAGGTTGTAGTCCACTGATTAAAGGGTTTAACGGTAGGTCACTACTGCATCAAGCTTGTGAGAAAGGACACACTAACCTAGCTATGATCTTAATCACCGACTGTAAGCTAGATCCACTTTCAGTTGATGAGAGTGGTAACACTCCTCTCCACATGGCCTGCTGGTGTAGTCACGAGGAGCTGGCAAGACTACTCATCACCAAATACAACTGCCCTGTTGATGTAGTAAACAAGAACAATCGTACACCGCTTCATAATGCGTGTTTGATTGGTCATTCTCCTATCGTTAAAATGCTTGTATCTGAATTCAAAGCTAACCTAATAGCACGTGATCACAAGAATGATACACCTATTCATAAAGCAGCTATGAATGGACATGAAGATACTGTACAGGTGCTTATCACAGAATTAGGTTGTAGTCCACTGATTAAAGGGTTTAAAGGTAGGTGCCTATTGCATCGAGCTTGTGAGAAAGGACACACTAACCTAGCTATGATCTTAATCACCGACTTTAAGCTAGATCCACTCTCAGTTGATGAAAGTGGTAACACTCCTCTCCACATGGCCTGCTGGTGTGGTCTCGAGGAGCTCGCAAGACTACTTATCACCAAATACAACTGTCCTGTTGATGTAGTAAACAAGAACAATCGTACACCGCTTCACAATGCGTGTTTGATTGGTCATTCTCCTATCGTTAAAATGCTTGTATCTGAATTCAAAGCTAACCTAATAGCACGTGATCACAAAAATGATACACCTATGCATAAAGCAGCTATGAATGGACATGAAGATACTGTACAGGTGCTTATCACAGAATTAGGTTGTAGTCCACTGATTAAAGGGTTTAAAGGTAGGTCACTATTGCATCAAGCTTGTGGGAAAGGACACATTAACCTAGCTAAAATCCTAATCACCGACTTTAAGCTAGATCTACTCTCAGTTGATGACAGTGGTAACACTCCTCTCCACATGGCCTGCGGGGGTGGTCATAGAGAGCTAGCAAGACTACTCATCACCAAATACAACTGTCCTGTTAATGCAGTAAACAAGAATAATCATACATCGCTTCACAATGTGTATTTGATTGGTCATTCTCCTATCGTTAATATGCTCGTATCTGAATTCAACCTAATTGCACAACATGATCATAAAAATGATACACCAATTCATAAAGCAGCCCTGAATGGACATGAAGATACTGTACATATGCTTATCACAGAATTAGGTTGTAGTCCACTGATTAAAGGGTTTAACGGTAGGTCACTATTGCATCCAGCTTGTGAGAAAGGACACACTAACCTAGCTATGGTCTTAATCACCGATTTTAAGCTAGATCCACTTTCAGTTGATGAGAGTGGTAACACTCCTCTCCACATGGCCTGCTGGTGTGGTCACGAGGAGCTGGCAAGACTACTCATCACCAAATACAACTGCCCTGTTGATGTAGTAAACAAGAACAATCGTACACCGCTTCATAATGCGTGTTTGATTGGTCATTCTCCTATCGTTAAAATGCTTGTATCTGAATTCAAAGCTAACCTAATAGCACGTGATCACAAGAATGATACACCTATTCATAAAGCAGCTATGAATGGACATGAAGATACTATACAGGTGCTTATCACAGAATTAGGTTGTAGTCAACTGATTAAAGGGTTTAACGGTAGGTCACTATTGCATCGAGCTTGTGAGAAAGGACACACTAACCTAGCTATGATCTTAATCACCGACTTTAAGCTAGATCCACTCTCAGTTGATGAGAGTGGTAACACTCCTCTCCACATGGCCTGCTTGGGCGGTCATGAGGAGCTAGCAAGACTATTGATGTTAGGAATAAAGCTAAGCAGACCCCACTTCACGTGACATGCTCTTGTGGTCATCTTAATGTTTCAGAAGTAATACTAACTGAATGCATGATAAAGGGTGACAAAAGATTCTATAATGCTCTATATGAGGATAAAGATACCCTTTTCGATCTTTTATTCATGAGAGGTGATGCTAAAGCTTTACATATCCTCTCTACAGAGTATGGCCTCAAACCTGATATCAGAGGTGTTGAGTCCGAACCACTCCTTCACCAACTAGCTGCTGGAGGATATACCACATTGCTACAGGAACTAATATCAAAGTTCAACTATGACCCAGCAAGTTCTGATAAAGATGGGAACACAATTCTTCACTCTGCTGCACAGCATGGGCAATATGAAATAGCTGAGTTTATAGTTACTAATTACAGCAATCAACTTTCAATAGCAAGGGCAGACTGCTCTTCACCTTGCTTGTATTGGTGGTCATACTAGAGTAGCTAAATTCCTTGTTGCCAACAAGGCAGATATAACTGTCAGGGATGAAGATGGGAATACAATTTTTCACACTGCAGCTCAACATGGACGATATGAAATAGCTGATTTTTTAATTAATCACAATAATCAGTTTCTACTAGATCATAGAAACTGTCGGGGGCAGACTGCTCTCCACTATGCTTGTATGTGTGGTCATGCTGGAATAGCTGAACTCCTTATAAACAAAACTCTTCGACAAAAAAATGAGGAAATATTACTCTATGAACATGGTGATACACTCCTTCATATTGCAGCTCAGCATGGACAATATGAAATAGCTGAATTATTAATTGCTGACTATGGCAACCAGTGTCCAATAGACCATAGAAACTCTCAAGGGCAGACTGCTCTTCACTGTGCTTGTATTGGTGGTCATACTAGAGTAGCTAAATTTCTTGTTGACAACAAGGCAGATATAACGGCCAGAGATGAAGATGATGACACTCCACTTAAGAAGGCATTTTTAACGGGACATATACTTACTGTATTTGAATTGTTCAACTCCGATTTGCATAGAATTGACTGTAAACTTTTGCGACAAGTTTGTGAGCGTGGATATGTTGACTTGGTAGATGTGCTTCTTTCAGATTTCCACTTAGACCCTTTTTCAGTTTTGGATGATCAAGGAAATAAACCGATTCATATAGCAGCTCTCAGAGGCCACAAACAAGTAGTTACTCTGCTTCTTAAGAAATACAAATGCCCTTTTGATGTTGAGAATGTTAATAAGCAGACACCACTTCACATAGCATGCTCTCGTGGACATCTTGGTATTTCAAAGGTACTTGTCTCTGAATGCATGCTATTTGGTGACAAAAGATTCTGTAATACTCTAGACAAAGATAACAATACCCCTTTGGATCTCATAATCAAGAGAGGTGATGCTAAAGCTGTACATATCCTCTCTACAGAGTATGGCTGTAAACCTCATATCAGAGGTATTGAGTCCAAACTACTCCTTCACCAACTAGCTGCTGGAGGATTTACCGCAGTGCTACAGGAACTAATATCAAAGTTCAACTATGACCCAGCTTGTTCTGATGAAGATGGGAACACAATTCTTCACACTGCAGCTCAGCATGGGCAATATAAAATAGCTAAATTTTTGATTACAAATCACAGTTATCAATTTCCAATAAACAATAGAAACTGTAGAGGGCTGACTGCTCTCCACTATGCTTGTATGTGTGGTCATGTCAGAATAGCTAAACTCATTGCAAATAAAGTATTTGGGGATAAAGATGAGATAGCATTAGATGATGACTGTGGTAACACACTCCTTCACATTGCAGCTCTGCATGGACAATATGAAATAGCTAAATTACTAATTGCTGACTATAGCAACCGATATCCAATTGACTGCAGAAACTCTCAAGGGCAGACTGCTCTTCACTGTGCTTGTATCGCTGGTCATACTAAAGTGGCTAAATTCCTTGTTGCCAACAAGGCAGATATAACAGTCAGGGATGAAGATGGTGACACCCCACTTAAGAAGGCATATTTAATGGGATATGAACTTACTTTATTTGAGTTATTTGATTCCGATTTGCATACAATTGACTGTAAACTTTTGCGACAAATCTGTGAGCGTGGTTCTGTTGACTTGATAGACATTCTCCTTTCAGATTTCCACTTAGATCCTTCTTCTATTTTGGATGATCGAGGAAATAAAGCGATTCATATAGCAGCTCTTCGAGGACACAAACAAATGTTTGCTCTACTTGTTAAGAAATACAAATCCCCTATTGATAGCAGGAATTTAAATGGACAAACTCCACTCCACTTGGTTTGTTCTCAATCACCAACTGAGGATGGTCATGCGCTCATAAGAATGTGTGTCTCAGAGTTTAAAGCTGATGTGACTATCAAGGATAGTAATGGTGATCAACCAATTCATGCAGCAGTACAAGCTGGTTATACTAGTACAGTGATTAGTTTACTTTTAGACAATTGTTTGAGCCCTAATTCCAGGGGCTTCAAAAAACGGAGTTTATTACATTATGCACTTGCAAATGGTCACACCTCAACTGCGAAGACTCTGATAGAGGACCATCATCTATCTCTGCATTGTGTAGATGAAGATGGTAATACTCCTTTGCATCTTTCATCTTTAGTTGGATGGCCAAGATCCGTAAGATTTTTGTTGTATGAATACCATGCCCCTGTCTATGTTCGGAATAGGGCAGGAAAGACTGCACTTGATCTTGCAACAAAAGATTCCACTAAGAAAGTGATTAGAGAATATGTGAAGAGTGAACATAAAAGAATACAGCGAGAATATGAAGAGCTTCGAGCTAAATCCAAGCAAAAGTATTCAGGTCAGCAGATTATCACTAGAGTGTTTGTATTGGGAAATCCTGGATCCGGTAAGAGTACTCTTGTTGAATCATTAAAGCGAAAATGGCTTTCTTCCTTGTTCACTGTTACTGAAGCTGATGTCCCACTTCATACAGCTGGGATATATAGTTCCATCAGTTCACCAAAGCAAGGAGGCTGGACGGCTGTTGTATTATGACTTTGCTGGAGATCAAGAATATTTTTCCTCCCATGCGGCGATTCTTGAAATAGTTTCCCGCTCCACTGTTGGAAGCAATGTTTTTCTAATTGTTGCTGATTTGACAAAAGATGATGCAATCATTCAAGATGAGATAGGCTATTGGCTATCTTTTATTTCATATCATGGTAAAGCTTTGGACAGCCAATGCAAATTGAAAGTGATCGTTGTTTTGAGCCATTTAGATCGCCTGGGTGTGGCTAACTCTGATAGTAAAGTAGACAGTGTTAAACAGTATTTGCATACTCAGTGCAATGAAGTAAAGTTTGACTTTGAAATTGTTTCATCAAACTGCCGCTCGCCCCGTTCATCAAAAAGTATTGAAAGCATTTTGCAGCAAATATCTAAGGATACACCTCCTTGTAGCATTTCATATGAAGCATCTTTGCTTCATGGAATACTAGAAAAAGATTTTGGCAATGTTGTTGCATGCAAATTTCAAATACTGTTAAGCAGTGTAGAGGAAATTGGTATTTATTTACCATCTTCAGCTGATACGCTCCACCCCATAGTAAGGGAACTTCATGATATTGGTTTATTAATATTGATCAGACGGAATGAAGATGAGCTTGAAAACTACCTCTTATTGCTAAATCCATCTTCATTAACAAACGAAGTACATAAAAAGCTCTTTTCCAGTTGTGCTGTCAAGAAGTTAAGATCCTCAATTGGTCCTCATTTTGCTAACATGGGAATACTCCCAGAAAGCTACTTAGCTGGCATCCTTCCAGAGCATATCACTAAAGAATGTTTAGTTCAACTCCAGTACTGCCAAGAGTTTACTTGTGCTGATGTGGGGCTTGATTCCTCAGGAGTATCAAACAGTGCCTCTGAGAAAAATCTGCTCTATTTTCCTGCATTATGTAAGTTGGATAGTGAGCAAAGCAATTGGCCTACTGATCCACTACTTAACTTCAGCATTGGATGGTATGCCAAGTGCACAGGGAAATTTGATTACTTTCCAACTCGATTTTTGCATGTACTCCTGCTGAGACTAGCATTCACTTTTGCCCTACCTATTGCAAACTGCAACATAGCAGAATCCAATGAAATCTCAGCTCATAATCGTCGTTGTACCATGTGGAAGAATGGAATCCGCTGGCTCATGGAGGAAGGAGTGGAATGCAATTTTGAAATGGTCAATGGCAACAAAGGAATTGTCGTAATCACAAAATCAGAACCGGGAGATTCAAAAGAATGGGCAAGTGTATTGAGCAAAATCATCAATGAGACCTTGCAAGCCAAAGCCGAATTTTGTAGCACTGTCTCACTCTATCATTTTCTCCTAAAATCGGATAATACGTCTTCTTTCATGAATGAAGATAAACTATTTGAGATAACTGAAATTGAACGTGTTATCAAAGAAGGAAAGAAAAAAATTATCAGTGTCAGTGGACGAACATTTCTTGATTCATTACATCTCGATATATTTAGGAAATACACTTTTTGGGGTAGGTGATTTGCACCCTTTAAAATAATAATTACGTAATGGATGTTTGGGAATGAAGGTCCATCAATTCCCCCCAGTTGTATAAAATGGGGGGGGGGGGGGGGGGGGGGGGAGAAGCAATATTGATAATGCAGCTGTAGGGGGGATATGCTTCCTCCTGCATGAAGCATGAAACTTGATGCATTTTGAGACTCAACTGAATCGTCCTCAGGTCAGCCCTCCCAGCTTTTCAATGCTATACAGGGGAACAAGACTACTTAAAACAGCAATAAATTTCAACTCGTGTAAATACTCACCGGCATTTTGAGGCTATAATCTGCCGTATTCTTGTGTGATAATGTAGCTAGCAGTATGAATGGAAATTTTGGTGGAAGCTTCCCCCTGCACCCTCCCACCCCCCCCCCCCCCCCCCCCCCCCCCAAAAAAAAGGTCTTGACATGATGCAGCTAGCTATTATACAATAATATAAAGTGCAACTTGTTATTATACTGACTGCCTTTCTTCTTAAATCTAGGTTTGTATTTTCCAATGAATATGTCCATAGTTTTATCATACATAAAAGATGTCATTCAAGAATGGGAACAGTTGGGTATAGCCCTTCATGTACCTTATGAAATTTTGCGGGCAATTGATGTTGACAAAGCACAGATTGCATCAAAGAAAGAAGAGATGATAGTGAAATGGATGGAGTCACCAGGTCCCGCTTGCTGGTGGCTGTTGGTCAAAGCTCTCAAAGAGACTGGGCAGAATGTTGCTGCAGACTATATTTGTAAAGAACAAGGTATAATTATATTATAGCTCCACTCACCACCTCTCCCGTAGTCTGTTAACTTCACTTATAATAAAACTGGTGTATGTAGCTACTAGATACGTATAAATCAGCCAGATTATCCATGAAAATTATAGCTAAATAATGTTTATCTTGTATAATCAACCTAGGGTATTTATTATCCTAATTGCCCCATAAAAATTTGTACAGCAGTAGCTACGTTAAATGAGTATTTTGATTCATTGCTCCATTTTAACTACAGTTGAAACTATCGCACTTCAAGAGAAATTAATTGAAGGTGGCGATCAAAAGCCAGATGATGGCTTCCTTCAGTCCTTTGCTGGAGTTGTTGGTGGTCACTGGCCTTCCCTTGCCTCCCTCCTCTCCATCACTGCAAGGGAAATAGAGGAGATCAAGAAAGAGAAAAAAGAGCAACTGGCTCTATGTATGCTAATGAAATGGAGTTCAACAGAAGGTGCCACCTTCAAGCAGCTCCGCCAGAAGCTTCAAACTGTATACCTTTTTAGATATTAGATGCATGTATATAGCTACCAATGTTGATCATCCAGTCCACCATATATTTTGTGTATATACCTACTCTTCAGCTATAGCTAGTTGTGTAAATTATTATTATCCCCCAACCAATTTTTTTTTCAACCATGCAATCATTTTTTCTCACAAGAATCCCCCTTTCCCTCAAGGCTTTGTGTATATACTATTACTACAATTTAATATGTGTACCAGTTTAATTTTCTTATTAGTCTTAGAATGCCAACATCTAGCTATGTGTCTCAGAATAATTATGATTATGCTTTATTCAGTTCATGGCTAAGGTTGTTGATTGCGCATGCGCTGGTCACATCGACGATCACTACCAACTATCGCTGCAACGGAAATACTGACTACTAAAACTTCACCAAGCAAAAAGTTCGAGCTCCCTGCGCAACGTTAACACTGCATCGCTCAACAATGGCAACAAGACTCAGTAGTATTCACTCTCTGAGCAGGATTGACTTTCCCCAGCAACTGGCAGCATACCCTGAGCTAGAGCCATTCCTACTCAAGGGAGTGAGACAGACAGCTGAGTGCAAACGGCTGGGAAATGGATCATTTGGAGTGGTGGATGAGCTCTACGTCCAGGGCACACTATGTGCTGCAAAACAGCTACACAGTTCACTGCTCGATCCCAGGACGCAGGGGGTGGACAGAGTCATCAGTCGGTTTGTTGAAGAGTGTCGAATAATGACGAGTGTTCGACACCCAAACATTGTCCAGTTTCTTGGATTGCATATCTTCGCAAATGCCACCCACCCAACACTAGTCATGGAGAAGCTTGCAATGAGCCTCGAAGATCTTCTCGATGAGAGTAACAAAAAGAAAGAAGACATTCCCCTCTCCCTCAAGGTGTCCATCCTCAGTGATACCGCTAAGGGTCTTGTCTATCTTCATAACCACAAACCGCAGATCATTCATCGAGATCTGACAACTCGTAACATCCTTCTGACCCTCGCCATGCAAGCTAAGATCACCGATCTTGGAAATGCTCTTATCATCGACTCCGACACGGTAGCTATGACAATGACTCAAACGCCAGGAACGGCAGTTTACATGCCACCTGAGGCAGTTCATACACGAGCAAGATACGATTCCACGATTGATATGTTCTCGTACGGTCATCTAGCCCTATACACTATCATTCAGGAGTTTCCTAGGGATCTTCTACCGGCTACCTACATGGAGGAAAGCAAGAGGCAGCTCTGTGCCAGAAGTGAGATTGAACGACGAGAGAAATACATCAGCGTCCTACATCAAAAGATGGGCAAGCGTCATCTACTGACCCACATTATCGAGAGGTGTCTTGATAATATGACTGACGAGAGACCCAGTGCTCTACAGGTGCTCGAAAACCTCGAAGAAATGTCAAAAACTGTCAAAAACTCACAGCATGATTTTTATCACGACTACCAGCACATGAGCAAGCTTGATTTGATCAAGATGCTAGATGGTACCAGCACGCACAAAAGTCGAGCTGAATCTGTCGCGTCCCCATCACCATACGTGAGCGTAGGTCCCGAGGGGAAAACAGCTCATGAGTACTTACAGCTGGTTGGTGAAAATTCCCCACCAAATACCACCACTAATTTCATGCCAGATCAATCTGCGGAGAAGATCAAGGTACAGTAAGTAATTAGCTAATCTGTGAGCAATTTTTTGACCCATTAGAGTACTCGGAATAGTTTTGATTAGCATTTTGCCCTCCCAACACATAATACTATATACATGACAGGAATGCCTATATATAACGTAAGCTATCAATAGTGTTTCAGTACATTTTTGGGGACATATGATATGATCTAGGCCTTATCATGCATAATAAGGCCAGCTACTATTATTGACTACAGCAGGGGTACGTAGTTCTGTAAAATTCAGCAGCGTCACCAGCTGGGGATGCATGTGTTTTCAATTCATACACCAGTGTACCCACACTTTGCATATGTAACTTATTTGTTTATCTAAGCCTATCAAGGTGTTGATCCACATAATAAATATTATAATTTATGATTTTAATTAGTAAGAGCTTTCAATTTGGCTTTCAATAAGGCCAGCTATGGCAGGAGTAGTTCTGTAAAATTCAGCAGCATCACCAGGCCCGGGGAGCATATGTTTTAAATACATATACCAATGGAGTTGGAGGTGGATACAGAGTATGGTGTTACTGTGGCAGCCCTTAATCGTGGTACGGCTGGACAGAAAGGCACTGGAGAGAAAAGAGAAACAGTGGCTCCATCATTTGTCATCAAATCAGATCTATCCAAGTCCCCGAAGCAGCAGTTCAAGAGTTCGGATGGACACCTAAAAGCCCCAGAGACAACGTTCAATGCAATGAAATTCAAGCTAGGTAAGTTGTGTAGTGCACTGGAATTACCTAACTTATTAGCTATGGCTACATGTCCAATAATTGTCTCTCTCGTATTTAAATTTGTAGTGCGGTGGCTGAGTGAAACGGATGGAAATTCAAACACTTCACTGTAAGTACATGCAGCTAGTACTAAAATACAGCTACCTAGCTATACAGCTGCATGCAATCACCTGCCCAGGAATTGGGGAGTATGTGTATTTTTTGGGGGGACACTATTTTATCTGCTACACACAATTTTACCCGCTTACATTAGTCATATATTATGTGCATGTATAGCTAGAATTAATTTTATCTTGTACATGCAGGCTGGTGACAGAAGATGATCCAAGTAGATGTGAAAGAAGGCCAGAATGGACCAAAGCAGGTAAGTGGACAGATATTATTCGCTAACTAGCTACACTTGTCAGGTGCTTTTTCATGATTCTGGCAATATTAATACAGCTGCAACCACACCAGTGGTGAGTCCAATGCATATGGGGGACCGCTTGAGAGAGAAAGCGATATTCATAGAACGCTCAGCTTTGCAAGATCTGGAGGAGATTTATCAAGGTATGACGTGGTTTGAGCATATGGCACCTTGCATGCAAAATGGCTTCACCACAATAATTATTAATTTCATCACTTTTGACCATATCTAGCTAGTATGAGATCAGCCATGTGCCAGGGGGCAGGGGAAACTTATCAATTCTAGCCACAACTAGAGCTCTATAGAGCACATACCCCGCGCGCTCTGTAGCCACTGTAGCGTAGTACTGCAACACTCTGCATCAGAGCTGTTTCGTGACCTGACGACCCTTTCCAACACGGTGCTTGAGCATGCGCAGTCGCATCAGCATGCTAAAAGAGTGGGTGTGGTCGATAAACCACAGGCATGTTGAACAGAAAATGCACGATTTGTAGCACTAGTAAGCCGTTTTGAGCAAGTCGAAGCCCGTACAAACCAGTTTTTCATCGATATCTATCGATTGGATGTGCTTATAGCACGCACAGACGCCTAGAACTCGAGATCTGGCGATTTTCGTGCCGACGACGACAACAACGACGACAACGACAGACGGACAAACCGATTGCTTTACCCCTTGCGCATGCGCGCGGGGTAATTAAGCCTCATTCCCAGGAATGGGAAGCCTGAGGACTGTATAGGCTAAGTAGCCACATCCTTGTGTGGTTGGAGTGATTGGTGAGGGGGGGGTTGGTTTCCTTGACTAATGCCATGTCAGCATCTTTATCATACACAATGTCATACATGTTCACCTGTATGCAATGCCAAAAATGTACAGTTGGAGGCCTGACATAATTAGCATCGCTAGCTCAGCTTGCCTTAAACAGCTCAAGTTGGTCACTGCAGCATCTATTTTAGTAATGATGTATCATGCAAGAGCGAGTGGGGGTGTGGTAACTAAAGGTCCATTGTCTGACCACCTAATGCACAGGTCATCTTTCCCATGGCCCTGCAGGTCAATCTGGTCCATATATGCAGATAGCTTGAATGTGCATGATGTAAGAGTGTTTTCCTGTTATTCAACTTCAGCTTAGTTTTCTTGGAAAACTCACTTTTAGTGTAGCAAGTGGTTTTCCTGTCAAAATTTTCGCTGCAAACAAGAATCACTGTTGTTAGTGGTTTGACCCCACACCCACCTGATCATGACCACTACCACTAGAACTAATTATGCCTATTAATAAAGTCATCCTGTTTGAAGATAATACCCTTAATTGTTCAGTCACCAATTTGGAGTGTCCCCCTCTACACACTATCCCAGGCCATTTACATGACATGTAGGTCTCGATCATTGGTGAATTTTTTATCTGTGAATTTTTTGTCCTGGAAGATGTGGCCATCTTTATAAGAATTTATTCCACCACCTAGTGGGACAAAATTTTATGTAGCAAATCTTTTTGGCTATAATAATATATATAATAGAGTGTTATACTTGAGCATCGTTCATGATGATTATCAACATACCCAATTAGGTCAGTTTGATAAAGTGTACAAGGCTACGTTGGTTCAAACCAAGTCAGAGAACACGACAGTGGTGGTGAAGACAATCAGCAAGTACAAGTCTCAACAAGAGACGAGCGACTTCCTCCACGAGATGAGGATTGTGATGGACCTAATGCACCCAAATATTGTCCATATATACGGCATTGTAGACCAAGGTAAGCCGCATAAAGCATGATTCAAAATGCACTCAGTCTGATACATGTGTTAACTTGCGCAAGTGGGTATACAGACCAAAATTAATTGTTGGTGAGGTAGATAGCTTTGCCATTTGTAGCACACCTGCAGTGATACATGTATCAGTATTGAGGTAGCCACAGCTCTATCTCCTATTTGCTAACCATAAAGATTATTAATACTTTCCAATGCATCTTACAGATTCTCCATGGCTTGTACTGCAATATTTATCCAATGGAAACTTGAAGGACTTCCTGACCGTAAGTAACAGTTACCGGGGTATTGTACATGTCCCGTAGCTCTGTACAGTCAGGAGCATAATATTGATGTATGAGCTACTGAAGGCAGCGAAGGCTCTGTGTTATGATTCACTGTATATCTCCTTCCAGAAAAATGAACGCACTATTGAGCAGCTGATCAAGTACATGATTGACGTTGCCATGGGGATGCACTACATCAATGAGCATGGCTTAGTCCATAGAGTAAGTTAAGTATATAGCTACAATGCAAAATCTAATAATATTATCATAGATTTGTACCCTAACTTGCTGTATAAGATTCAGAGTCCTTTTATTATATATAATATTGTGTGTTATGGGAAAACACTACGATTTTAATTTTCTTGTTATTTTCTACCTAGGATTTGGCTGCTCGAAATGTGCTGGTTGACAACAGAGAGACCTGTAAGATCACAGATTTTGGTCTGCTGCGTGAGATCCCCAAGGACAACACCATCTACCAGGCAACGACTGAGCTGCCCTGGCCAATACGATGGATGGCTCCTGAGAGCTTGGACAACAGAGAGTTCTCTCCAGCCACTGACGTGTGGAGCTTTGGCGTGCTGCTCTGGGAGATGTACTACCCAAACCAGCTGCCTTACACTGAGCTCAATAGTGTCCAGGTACTCTCCAAGGTTCTCTCTGGTCATCGCCTCCCCATCCCTCCAAACTACCCTCCCACCGTGGCTAGAATCATGAAGGCCTGCTGGCAGAGAGAGCCTGAAAAGAGACCCAGCTTTCTGTTGATATCACAAACCTTGCTTACAAGCTAATCTGACAGACGTTTGGGTTTGTTATACTATACACACATCACTCTATAATAATTTTGGTATCATACTTTCGGCATAATTATTTTTATCATTATAATAATAGTACAGGCTTTCTGTATTATTATTGTTATCCTTTATGGCCTTGTATACACACAGATTATTATTGTTTAAAATTGGCACGTCATAATAATTACTTCACTATTGTGCATGTGCTAGCCGACTATACATTTCAAAAAGTCCGCCCTACCATTTAATATCGGACGCATGCGCATTATTAAATAAGTCACGAGTTTTCATAATTTCCCAACTTGACGAGTAGCCACCAATTGAAATAAGCATTTATATCATCTATGAAATAAGAATCCTCGTAAGTTAAAATCGTGAAATAGTAGCTATTATGAATAAGCTTAATTTATTGTCTGTTTTCAAGTTTACAGTGCATGCATGTCTTCGATCTGTTCAAATAGGCGTACAGTTTTCCGAAGGGTGCTGATCTTTCAGTCCCACCCCTTTTTCAGGCTTGGGGGGAGGTGGTCGCACCAATTTTGATACTAGAATGTATTAAAATTTACAAGTGTACGTTTAGTCTGGGTGCCAGCCTCTCCACTCACTGTTAGTATTTGTTTAGTTCTATAGCAAACTTCTAGTAAGACCATACCTATTTGGTATTATGTTGCGTGGGCCCGACCAACTCTGATTTTCTGTTCCAAGGATTAATCTAACTTAGTATTTTATCATAGCTACTTAGACACGTGAGCAACAGCATGTGCTCAGCCCAACAAAAATGGTTGCTAGCTCCGCTTATCTAAATGATTAATGTTGTTGAAAGGGGACTAACAATTGATCTATTTGAATATCAAGTGCATCTGGGAAGACTCGTTTGGAAAACTTCTATGTGTAGCTACATAAAGCAAGTGGTCACATGACTATCATTTTAAACCAACCTACCGACCTGACTTGCAAGCCGTTTCCGCCCGCGCAGCAAAGATCAAATAGGTATGGCCTAGCTAAAGGTGGCACATGGGTTTGCCAGAATGATAGAGAGTATCATAGAAGACCGCATAGTCTTAATCTATGAGAAATTGAATCCAGTCCATGGGCGTAGGAACAGGGTGGCCACAGGGACCAGTTTTTGAGCTGATATTTCGTACCTACAGTTCAGAGTGAGATCCAATCCAGCTAGTCTGCATGTTAACTGACACATCTGGGGGAGGGCCCCCCAACACAAAACATCTTTCTACGCCCCTGTAGTCACACTTTGTTGATGGCAGTACATCTACACAATAGGCAGCTCTGACTGTCGGAAGTCCTGGAGAAGTTGTGGGTGGCGTATAAATGTCATAGTTTAGCACAGGAAATAGTATATATACATGAAATAGCCTTGCTCTAGATAACTTGCAGCAAGGCTCTCAGATAGAATTAATTTTCTGTGCCATCAAGCTGAAGCTGGTATAGCTGGAAATATCTAATTGGTGTTCCGGGTCCTGAATTGCCTTTACAAAGATTGACGGGTTTCCATTTGGATGTTTGGTATTTACAGGATTTCCGTACATATGCATGCAAGTGGTAGCCTACCAAACCCCCAAATTTAATTTAATACTATTAATATGTGGGTATTGGTCTCTATAATATGTATACAGTAGAATAAGTATGTTTGATGTCACAATCATGAGATAATGTGGCTAATATGCACAAATTATTCATAGTATAGTATTAAGTTCACATACTCAGAGAAAATCTAAACAGTATCATCTCCCTAGCATCGTTAGTACAGTGCACATGTAGCAGCACGGACTTTGAACCTATTACTTCGTAGATCACGTATAAAAACAATTGAATAAAATTGATGGATGAAGTAGGGATGGCAGGATCAAAAAGTACGCAAACAAGATTTGTAAGGGATAATCGCATCTACTATACATCACTACACTTGCTTTTCTTTATTATTACGCACCTATTAATGTCAACATACTTGTCGAGTGAAGTATGTGGAAGACATTCAGGTTATTCCTAGTTGTCACGATGGTGGGATGGTCAGTTTGATTCAATCACATGCATTATTACTGGTTATTTTTGCATCCCTCAACTTGAAAGCAAGCGTAGGGATGTATAGCAGATGCGATTATCCCTTACAAATCTTGTTTGTGTACTTTTTGATCCTGCCATCCCTACTTCATCCTTCAATTTTATTCAATTATTTTTATACTTGTTCCTGTTCTTTTTTTTATTGCACATAGCTAGTGCATTTTATCAATGCCATCTTACATGGCTTGCTCACAACTTCTGTCCAGTGTAATTAAGTGGATGATGGGAGGTGCCGAAGTTTCGTAGCCACGCCTCTCGTTAACTTGCGTTCATATGCCTATGTGATGAAGCAGGCTGATAAAGAAGGCTGTTATACTCCCATAGTTTTAGGCGGCCCAAGTAGTGATGAGACTCCGAAGTTCCGTTTAGGGAGAAAATTAAGTTCTAAATTTTATTGTTAGTAGCAGCTACTCGGCATAATTCTATGATCTGTATGCTACCGCTCCTCGAGCCTTGCACCTTCGTATGATATCTATGATCGTTCCAGCAGAGCATTAGCGCTGCACGCGCTAGCGAGTAGCTCACCTATGCCTAGCGCCTTACCGCTTGCCGAGCCTTGCATCTTCTTGTCCATGATTGATCCAGCGCGCTGCTCCACGCGCTAGAATAGCAAGTAGCTAGCTTGCCTCGGCCTCGGCAGGCAGGGGGCGCTGTCACATGACTTCACCATGGCAACACATTCTGAGCATGCGCATTATATCATAAAATGGCGTATCAGACACACCCAATTATCAATGCGCCGTACACACCCACTATAGTATTACATAACTGTCGAGATAAAGCCAACTTGAACTTGCGTGCTACTGCACTGCGCGCTACAAAATGGAGTGGATTTATACTCAAACTAAGATGAGCGATTAAGGCAGTCTTGAGCTAGCCCTGATAATGAAAAAGAAAGAAAGAAAGAAAGAAAGAAAGAATGAGAAATGGCCATTTTTTTGAACGTCTGGTTCTGGCATATACAATTGATTTGATGAATGATCTTGGTCTTGTTAGATAGATAATTTGCTGGAGATTCTGATTTTCACACTTAGAAATTTCACAAAATTACCTATTTTGAGATATTTGGATATTTGTAATGTATTACATATATGGCATATCCGGGCCATCCCTACTTATAGAGCAGGCATGTCAGAATCACAAAAAATTGCCTGCACACATTTAAATATTATGAAGTTTCAGGGATCATAACTACTCACTACAATGTGCTACAAACACCAAACTTGCACCACAGGCTTCAGCAAAGATAGCACTACACTGCAGTATCCAAAGTGTTGGGTTGTAACCACTTCCGGCATTGCAGGGCTTCAGGAAAACTCCATAAAATACCACATACTCAACTACTGTGGCACACAAATATTGCTAATGGATAACTTCAACTTGCTCCACGCTGCTCACTTTTCCAGGGCATTTTATGCTTCTAGGGTACTTCAAGGTGCTGATTTCAAATTTTTCAGTAGTTTCAACTATTTTTGAAGTGTTCGGTCAAAAAGAGCTCAATCAACATTTTACTTTGTGTAAAATAGCATGTGTACATATGAGAAAATGCGTTGAAAATATGAAAAATGAAATTTTTGGCTCAAACTACCCCTAGCTAGACTATTTCTGCCAAAAAATATGCTACATAGAAAGTGCACGCACTTTAAACTCATTGTTGCTTCTAAGGAACTTGGGGCTTGTCTTACACTTTAAGAATAGAATCCACTTCAGAAAACAATATTAATATGTGCATAATGTGCATGTACATGTGTGTACCACTGTGAGAGTTTATGTGTGTGTTTGAGTGGACATTTAAACTAGAAATTTCAAAAAAATCATGCATGAAGTCAGCTTCTGGAATTCTGAGGCAGTGAAGTATTAGCTACAATGGCAGTCAAACCGGTATGCACACCAAATTTTTTCATTCATTAATGCATGTTAAATTCATCAGTAGAATAAGCAGAGAGGTACTTACATGCTATATTTCAGGTTTGGAGCCAATCAGTTGTGCAGTTTTTGAGTTATAGGCCTCTAAAGCAATCAACATGTTACGTGCCATTCCCCTATTGGAATAGTACACACAAGCTTCAGATCGGTCCAGTGGCATGCTGCTCATGGTGCATGCTATATAATATAGTGCAGGGCTATCTATATCATAGAGTCGGTAGACTCTATATAGGCATATTACATCAAACTTTTAGATTATCCCTTACACTTTCTTTGCTACATATAATAATAAAGGAGGCTTCAAGATACAAGTTAGTCTTTGTTCCGTAAAATTTCACTGAGTGGTTGCGGAGATATAATACTTTTAAACATCACAATTTTTCTGCCAGGTTTGCGTGGAAGTTGTACTGCAGTGTCAAGTTCTTCTCTGTGATTGAAGCTTTGAAATTAATTTTGTCACTGATAAGGTCGAGAGCCACTCTCAGATTCCAATGATCCGAGTCTAGTCTGCGACTGAGGCGCCAGCATCGATATGCAATGTATACTGTGAATCCACTATAATGACGACCTTTACCATACACACCACTACCACTATAATTCGGCTATATACTGAGGACATGGTCGAGTTTTCATTCCATAAATAAACAAGTATAAAAACAATTGAATAAAATTGAAGAATGAAGTAGGGATGGCAGGATCAAAAAGTACACAAACAAGAGATATCGCAACTACTATACATCCCTACGCTTGCTTTTCTCGACTATTATGCACCTATTAATGTCAACGTGTTTGTTGAGTGTGGTATAGCTAGCTATATGGGAGACATTGTTCCCTAGTTGTCACGATGGTTTGGGTTTATCAGTTTTGATTCAATCGCATTATTACTGGTTATTTTTGCATCCCTCAAAAAGCAAGCGTAGGGATGTATAGTAGTTGCGATACCTCTTGTTTGTGTACTTTTTGATCCTGCCATCCCTACTTCATTCTTCAATTTTATTCAATTGTTTTTATACTTGTTTCTGTTCTTTTTTAATGCACTTAGTGTAATTTATCAATGCCATCTTACATGGTTTGCTCATAATTTTTGTCCAGTGTAATTAAGTGGAAGATTGGAGGTACCGAAGTTTGCAAAATTCGTAGCCACGCCCCTCATTAACTAGCGTTCATGTGGCTTGTACTAATATGATGAAGCAGGCTGACAAAGAAGGATGCTTTAGGCGGCCCAAGTAGTGATGAGACTCTTCCGCTTAGGGAGAAAATAAAGTTCTAAGTTTTATTGTTGGCTACCCGGCATAATTTTATGATCTGTAACTTTACCGCTCCTCGAGACTTCGCGATCATGTGGTACTATGATGTAATGATATCTATGATCGATCCAGCGGAGTAGCTACTAGAGTAGCCTCGTACCCAGGCCCGGAAGGAGGAGGAAAGAGGGCCTGGTACCTATTGCACGCGCATGCGCCAACTACCCCAAGAAAACCTGGGGTACCGCGAACTACTGTACGCTTTTTCGCCCTCTTCCCGCGGCCTAGGGTATGAGGCTACACCGATATGACATCGCTTCGTACCTTAGGAGCGAGAGGAGAGCGAAAAAGCGTACAGTCGTTCGTGGCACCCCAGGTTTTCTTGGGGTAGTTGGCGCATGCGCGTGCAATAGGTACCAGGCCCTTTCTCCTCCCCCTCGATCAAAGGGCCTGGGTACGAGGCTACTACTAGAGCTGCTCGCGCTAGCGAGTAGCTCGCCTATGCCTAGCGCCTTACCGCTCCTCGAGCCTTGCACCTTCATATTCATATCCATGATCGATCCAGCGTACCGCTGCACGCACTAGCGATAGCGCTAGTATGGCAAGCGCTAGAGCTAGACCTTGTACCTCGCCTAGGGCCAGGCGCAGTCACATGACTTCACCATGGCAACCCATTCCGAGCATGCGCATTATATTTTTAAAAATGGCGTATCAGACACACCCAATCATTAATGCGCCGTACACACCCACTATTACGTAACTGTCGAGAGAATGCCAAGAAAACTAAGGTGAGAGGTCCAGACAGTCTTGAGTTAGCCCTGGAAATGAGAAAGAAAGAAAGAAAGAAGAAAGAAAGATTGAGAAATGGCCATTTTTTTGAACATCTGGTTCTGGCATATACAATTGATTTGATGAATGATCTTGGTCTTGTTAGATAGATAATTTGCTGGAGATTCTGATTTTCTCACTTAGAAATTTCATAAAATTACCTATTTTGAGATATTTGGGTATTTGTAATGTATTACATATATGGCATATCCGGGCCATCCCTACTTATAGAGTCTACCGACTCTATGATATCAATCTACACATGATTATGATAGCTACAGCTTTGCAGAGGTGACTGAAGAAAGAGTCAAGCAGAGTATGGGCTGGATTTGAGTCTACTTCGATTTACTTACATATACCATACTTGAGCTGTATCATGCAATGCACAATATTATTAGTCTCGTCCCAGAGGTTCGATTGGGTCTGAACAATCTGTCTGATATTATAGTAAATTGGGAGGTTGTCCACTCCTTGGAAGTTCGTAATGTACTAAGTCTATGGCAAATTCAATCCATTCCATAGCGGTTGTCTGTTATAATATAGTGGGTGGCTGCTCCTGGGAGGGTCTGTTGTGAGAAATTCCACTGTATACACGTATCAAAGGGGTGTGGGTGGGCGGGAGTGGAGTCTGGAAAAAGCTACATGTAAATACCGCAATGTCATTATTGCTGTAAAAACAGCGATTATTATGACACTGTGCATTATTATGACGTGTGCAAAAATTAATGGTCATAATAATTATGCTAACTACTCGGAGTTATTGGTATGACCACAAAGCACATACTATGGGGCGGATCAGTCCATAGATAATTGACTTAAGATATTCAACTAATTACAAATTCTGTTCACCCGCACATACATTCTTATCCGCATAGAGATCTGGACAGATATCCTAGCTAACCCTGAATCAGGTCGTGTTTGATATAATAATCATTCAACACTTCTCTGTGCAAGACTTTGTAATAGCTAACTGCTTCTTTGACTCACCATAATATTATTGTGATAAGCTAAACCCACTACTCACCATGGACTCTCAGCGTCCAACAACTTTTAATGGTGACAGATCTCTCCATGTTGCTGTAAGGCAAGGTCAGATAGAAGATGTTAGAGAGATTTTGATCAAACAACAAGTAGATGTGAATATTCTAAACTCTAAACAAGAGACTCCATTACACCTGGCTTGCTCCAAAAGGGATAGTCCTATTGTACAACTGTTAGTAGCATTTGGTGCTGATCCATACATTACAGACTCAAATAATGATGATGCTTATGATAGAAGTAGTTTTGATGTTTGTCAATTGATGAACGAACTATTATTTGGTGTTTGTCTATTGCTAGATAAATTATTATTCGGTCATGGTATCAGACTATGGATAGATGGACCAGTACAGGCTGATAAAGACAGTATTCTTCATACTGCAGTAAGATTGGAAAAAGTAGACCATGTTCAGAAGATAATAAAAGAGAAAACTGTTGATATCAATGATACAAATGCCAACCATGAAACTCCATTACACCTTGCCTGTGCACTTGGCCACAAACATATTGTACACATACTAATATCTAATGGAGCCGATATGCACAAAAAAGACAATTTTAACAATGCTCCTATCCATAGAGCTCTGTCCCAAGGACATATAGACACTGTGGATTATTTAATAATTGACTGTGCTTGTGATCCAAACATCAAAGGCTATCAAGGTAGAACACTGCTTCATTTTGCATGTGGTGTTGGAAATATTAAATTTGTTACCACTCTCATTGAGGAGTATGGCATCAGTCCAATGGCTACTGATGCAGTAAAGCAGACCCCCCTCCACATTGCTGCCTCACATGGCCAGGAAGAGGTAGTGCGTTTACTCATTACTAACTATAACTTGACTGAAGTGGTTGACTGTAGTAGCAATGGTGAGCTTACGCCACTACACTTGGCTTGCTATTGTGGTCATTTGTCTGTTGTAGAAACACTACTGATAGTATACAAGGCAGACTTGAAAGCACGTGATAAATCTGGAAACACACCACTTCTAGCATCAGCACTGGGCGGCAACTCAGTCCTGGTACAGCTAATGATTACATACTTTAACCAAGATCCACTCTCAAATACTAATGACATTGGTAACACTGCTCTCCATATCACCTGTTGGTGTGGTCATGAGGACCTATCAAGAATACTGATCACCAAATACGACTGTCCTGTAGATATTGAAAATAACATTAAACAGACGCCACTTCATAAAGCTTCTTCATCTGGCCACACTAGTATTGTTAGAAAGCTTGTCTCTGAATTTAAAGCTGATGCAACTCAACGAGATCACAATAATGATACAGCTGTCAGCAAAGCAGCAGAAGGTGGACATGTGGAAACTGTCCAGGCACTAATCACTGGGTTTGGTTGTAGTCCTAAGGTTACAGGATATGATGGCAGATCACTACTGCATGAGGCTTGTGAGAGTGGAAGCATTAACTTAGCTGAAATGCTAATCATAGACTTTAGCTTGGATGTATTGTCAGTTGATGACAGTGGTAACTCTCCTCTCCACATGGCCTGCTTGAGTGGTCATGAGGAGCTAGCAAGATTACTCATCACCAAATACAACTGTCCTGTTGATGTTAAAAACAATATTCAAGAGACACCACTTCATCTAGCCTGTTCATCTGGCCATAGTAGTGTCATTAGAATGCTTATGTCTGAATTTAAAGCTGATGCAACTCGACAAGATCACAATAATGATACAGCTGTCAGCAAAGCAGCAGAGGGTGGACATATGGAAACTGTCCAGGCACTAATCACTGAGTTTGGTTGTAGTCCTAAGGTTACAGGATATGATGGCAGATCACTACTGCATGAGGCTTGTGAGAGTGGAAGCATTAACTTAGCTGAAATGCTAATCATAGACTTTAGCTTGGATGTATTATCAGCTGATGACAGTGGTAACACTCCTCTCCATATGGCCTGCTGGGGTGGTCACAAAGAGTTAGCAAGACTACTTATCAGTAAATACAACTGTCCTATTGATGCTATAAACAAGATCAAAGAGACACCACTTCACAAAGCCTGTTTATCTGGTCACAGCAGTGTTGTTAGAATGCTTGTCTCTGATTTTAAAGCTGATGCAACTCAACGAGATCACAATAATGATACAGCTGTCAGCAAAGCAGCAGAAGGTGGACATGTGGAAACTGTCCAGGCACTAATTACTGAGCTTGGTTGTAGTCCTAAGGTTACAGGGTATGATGGCGGATCACTACTGCATGACACTTGTTGGAGTGGAAGCATTAAGCTAGCTGAAATGCTAATCATAGACTTTAGCTTGGATGTATTGTCAGGTGATGACAGTGATAACACTCCTCTCCACATGGCCTGCTGGGGTGGTCATGTGGAGCTAGCAAGACTACTCATCACTAAATATAACTGTCCTATTGATGTTAAAAACAATATTCAAGAGACACCACTTCATCTAGCCTGTTCATCTGGCCATAGTAGTGTCATCAGAATGCTTATCTCTGAATTTAAAGCTGATGCAACTCAACGAGATCACAATAATGATACAGCTGTCAGCAAAGCAGCACAGGGTGGACATGTGGAAACTGTCCAGGCACTGATCACTGAGCTCGGTTGTAGTCCTAAGGTTACAGGATATGATGGCAGATTGCTATTGCATGAGGCTTGTTTGAGTGGAAGCATTAAGCTAGTTGAAACGTTAGTCATAGATTTTAGCTTGGATTTATTGTCAACTGATTACAGTGGTAACACTCCTCTCCACATGGCCTGCTTGGGTGGTCATGAGGAGCTAGCAAGACTACTCATCACCAAATACAACTGCCCTGTTGATGTTAAGAATGAGTACATAGAGACACCATTTCACAAAGCCTGTTCATCTGGTCACAGTAGTATGATCGTTAGAATGCTCGTCTCTGAATTTAAAGCTGATGCAACTCAACAAGATCACAATAATGATACAGCTATCTGCAAAGCAGCAGAGGGTGGACATGTGGAAACTGTCCAGGCACTAATCACTGAGCTTGGTTCTAGTCTTAAGGTTACAGGATATGATGGCAGATCACTACTGTATGAGGCTTGTTGGAGTGGAAGTATTAAGCTAGCTGAAATGCTAATCATAGATTTCAACTTGGATGTAATGTCAGCTGATGACTGTGGTAACACTCCTCTCCACATAGCATGCTTGGGTGGTCATGAGGAGCTAGCAAGACTACTCATCACCAAATATAACTGTCCTGTTGATATTAAAAACATTATTCAAGAGACACCACTTCACATAGCCTGTTCATCTGGTCACAGTAGTATTGTTGGATTGCTTGTCTCTGAATTTAAAGCTGATGCAACTCAACAAGATCACTATAATGATACAGCTGTCAGCAAAGCAGCAAAGGGGGGACATGTGGAAACTGTCCAGGCACTAATCACTGAGCTTGGCTGTAGTCCTAAGGTTACAGGATATGATGGCAGATCGCTATTGCATGAGGCTTGTTTGAGTGGAAGCATTAAGCTAGTTGAAATGCTAATCATAGATTTTAGCTTGGATTTATTATCAACTGATTATAGTGGTAACACCCCTCTCCATATGGCCTGCTTGGGTGGTCATGAGGAGCTAGCAAGACTATTCATCTCCAAATACAACTGCCCTGTTGATGTTAAGAATGAATACATGATAAGCAGACACCACTTCACGTGGCATGCTCTCATGGTCATCTTGATGTTTCAAAAATGCTACTCTCTGGTGATGATAAAAAAATTATAATCCTCTTGATAAGTGTAGCAATACCCCTCTTGACCTTTTAATCAAAAGGGGTGATACTAAAGCTGTACATATCCTCTCTACAGAGTATGGCCTCAAACCTCATGCCAGAGGTGTTGAGTCCAAACCACTCCTTCACCAACTAGCTGCTGGAGGATTTACCACTGTGCTACAGGAACTAATATCAAAATTTAACTATGATCCAGCATGTTCCGATGAAGATGGGAACGCAGTTCTTCACACTGCAGCTCAGCATGGGCAATATGAAGTAGCTAAATTTTTGATTACTAATTACAGCAACCAGTGTCCAATAGACCATAGAAACAGTCGAGGGTTGACTGCTCTTCACTGTGCTTGTATAGGTGGTCATACTAGAGTAGCTAAAATCCTTGTTGACAACAAAGCAGATATAACTATCAGGGATGAAAATGGTGACAGTGCACTTAAAAAGGCATTTTTAACTGGACACAAGCTTATTTTATTTGAATTGTTTAATTTCAACTTGCATAAAATTGACAGTAAACTTTTGCTGCAAGTTTGTGAGCATGGATATGTTAACTTGCTGGATGTACTTCTTTCAGATTTCCACTTAGACCCTTCTTCAGTTTTGGATGATCAAGGAAACAAACCGATTCACATAGCAGCTCTTCGAGGCCACAAACAAGTAATTACTCTGCTTATTAAGAAGTACAAATGCCCTGTTGATGTCAAGAATAAATATAAGCAGACACCACTTCACATGGCATGCTCTCGTGGTCACCTTGATGTTTCAAAAGTGCTAGTCTCTGAATGTGTGCTAGAGGGTGATAAAAGATTCTATAATGTTCTAGACAAGAATAATAATACTCCTTTGGATCTTTTAATCAAGAGAGGTGATGCTGAAGCTGTACATATCCTCTCTACAGAGTATGGCCTCAAACCTCATGTTAGAGGTGTTGAGTCCAAACCACTCCTTCACCAACTAGCTGCTGGAGGATTTACCACAGTGCTACAGGAACTAATATCAAAGTTCAACTATGATCCAGCATGTTCCGATGAAGATGGGAACACGGTTCTTCACACTGCAGCTCAGCATGGGCAAAATGAAATAGTTAAATTTTTGATTACTAATTACAGCAACCAAGTTCCAATAGACCATAGAAACTGTCGAGGACTGACTGCTCTCCACTGTGCTTGTATTTGTGGTCATGCCAGAATAGTCAAACTCATTGCAAATAAAGCTCTTGGAGATAAAGATGAGAAAGCATTAGTTGATGAATGTGGTAACACTCTCCTTCACATTGCAGCTCAACATGGACGATATAAAATAGCTAAATTTTTGATTACTAATTACAGCAACCAGTGTCCAATAGACCATAGAAACAGTCGAGGGTTGACTGCTCTTCACTGTGCTTGTATCGGTGGTCATACTAGAGTAGCTAAAATCCTTGTTGACAACAAAGCAGATATAACTGTCAGGGATGAAGATGGTGACACTCCACTTAAAAAGGCATTTTTAACTGGATACAAGCTTATTTTATTTGAGTTGTTTAATTTCAATTTGCATAAAATTGACGGTAAACTTTTGCTGCAAGTTTGTGAACATGGATATGTTAACTTGATGGATGTACTTCTTTCAGATTTCCACTTAGACCCTTCTTCAGTTTTGGATGATCAAGGAAACAAACCAATTCACATAGCAGCTCTTCAAGGCCACAAACAAATAGTTACTCTGCTTGTTAAGAAGTTCAAATGCCCTGTTGATGTCAAGAATAAATATAAGCAGACACCACTTCACATGGCATGCTCTCGTGGTCACCTTGATGTTTCAAAAGTGCTAGTCTCTGAATGTGTGCTAGAGGGTGATAAAAGATTCTATAATGCTCTAGACAAGAATAATAGTACTCCTTTGGATCTTTTAATCAAGAGAGGTGATGCTAAAGCTGTACATATCCTCTCTATAGAGTATGGCCTCAAACCTCGTGTCAGAGGTGTTGAGTCCAAACCACTCCTTCACCAACTAGCTGCTGGAGGATTTACCACAATGCTACAGGAACTAATATCAAAGTTCAACTATGATCCAGCATGTTCCGATGAAGATGGGAACACGGTTCTTCACGCTGCAGCTCAGCATGGGCAATATGAAATAGCTAAATTTTTGATTACTAATCAAGTCCTGATAGACCATAGAAACTGTAGAGGGCTGACTGCTCTCCACTATGCTTGTATGTGTGGTCATGCCAGAATAGTCAAACTCATTGCAAATAAAGCTCTTGGAGATAAAGATGAGAAAGCATTAGTTGATAAATGTGGTAACACACTCCTTCACATTGCAGCTCAACATGGACAATATAGAATAGCTGAAATACTATTTTCTGACTATAGCAACCAATGTCCAATAGACCATAAAAACTCACGAGGTCAGACTGCTCTTCACTGTGCTTGTATCGGTGGTCATACTAGAGTAGCTAAATTCCTTGTTGACAACAAAGCAGATATAACAATCAGAGATGAAGAGGGTGACACTCCATTAAAGAAGGCATTTTTAAAGGGGCATGAACTTACTTTATTCAAGTTATTAGATTCCAATTTGCGTACAATCAACCATAAACTTTTGCGACAAGTTTGTGAGCGTGGATCTGTTGATTTGGTAGATATACTTCTTTCAGATTTCCACTTAAAACCTTCTTCAGTTTTAGATGATCAAGGAAATAAACCGATTCACATAGCAGCTCTTCGAGGCCACAAACAAATAGTTACTCTGCTTGTAAAGAAGTATAAATGCCCTGTTGATGTCAAGAATAAATATAAGCAGACACCACTTCACATAGCATGCTCTCGTGGTCACCTTGATGTTTCAATAGCACTAGTCTCTGAATGCATACTGGAGGGTGGCAAAAGAGTCTATAATTCTCTAGACAAGGGTAACAATACCCCTCTGGATCTCTTAATCAAAAGGGGTGATGCTAAAGCTGTACATATAATCTTTACAGAGTGTGGCTACAAACTTCATATCAGATTTAGAGGTGCTGAGTCCAAACCACTTCTTCATCAACTAGTTGCTGGAGGATTTACCACAATGCTACAGGAACTAATATCAAAGTTCAACTATGATCCAGCATGTTCCGATGAAGATGGGAACACAGTTCTTCACACTGCAGCTCAGCACGGGCAATATGAAATAGCTAAATTTTTGATTACTAATCAAGTCCTGATACACCATAGAAACTGCCGAGGGCAGACTGCTCTTCACTGTGCTTGTATCAGTGGTCATACTAGAGTAGCTAAAATCCTTGTCGACAACAAAGCAGATATAACTGTCAGGGATGAAGATGGTGACACTCCACTTAAAAAGGCATTTTTAACTGGACACAAGCTTATTTTATTTGAGTTGTTTAATTTCAATTTGCATAAAATTGACAGTAAATTTTTGCGAAAAGTTTGTGAGCGTGGATATGTTAACTTGATAGATGTACTTCTTTCAGATTTCCACTTAGATCCTTCTTCAATTTTGGATGATCAAGGAAACAAACCGATTCACATAGCAGCTCTTCGAGGCCACAAACAAATAGTTACTCTGCTTGTTATGAAGTACAAATGCCCTGTTTATATCAAGAATAAATATAAGCAGACACCACTTCATATAGCATGCTCTTGTGGTCACCTTGATGTTTCAATAGCACTAGTCTCTGAGACTGTGCTAGAGGGTGATAAAGGATTCTATAATGCTCTAGACAAGGATAACAATACTCCTTTGGATCTTTTAATTAAGAGAGGTGATGCTAAAGCTGTACATATCCTCTCTACAGAATATGGCTGCAGACCTCATGTCAAAGGTGTTGAGTCCAAACCACTCCTTCACCAACTAGCTGCTGGAGGATTTTTCACAATGCTACAGGAACTAATATCAAAGTTCAACTGTGATCCAGCATGTTCCGATGAAGATGGGAACACGGTTCTCCATACTGCAGCTCAGCATGGGCAATATGAAATAGCTAAATTTTTGATTACTAATCAAGTCCTGATAGACCATAGAAACTGTCGAGGGCAGATTGCTCTCCACTATGCTTGTATGTGTGGTCATGCCAGAATAGTCAAACTCATTGCAAATAAAGCTCTTGGAGATAAAAATGAGAAAGCATTAGTTGATAAATGTGGTAACACACTCCTTCACATTGCAGCTCAACATGGACAATATAAAATAGCTGAAATACTACTTTCTGACTATAGCAACCAATGCCCAATAGACCATAAAAACTCACGAGGTCAGACTGCTCTTCACTGTGCTTGTATCGGTGGTCATACTAGAGTAGCTAAATTCCTTGTTGCCAACAAAGCAGATATAACAATCAGGGATGAAGAGGGTGATACTCCATTAAAGAAGGCATTTTTAAAGGGGCATGAACTTACTTTATTCAAGTTATTAGATTCCAATTTGCGTACAATCAACCATAAACTTTTGCGACAAGTTTGTGAGCGTGGATCTGTTGATTTGGTAGATATACTTCTTTCAGATTTCCACTTAGACCCTTCTTCAGTTTTAGATGATGGAAATAAACCAATTCACATAGCAGCTCTTCGAGGCCACAAACAAGTAATCGCTCTACTTGTTAAGAAGTATAAATGCCCTGTTGAAAGCAGGGGCTTCAAAGAACGGAGTTTGTTACATCATGCTCTTAGAAATGATCATATTCCAACTGCCAAGACCCTGATAGATGACCATCATCTATCTTTGCATTGTATAGATGAAGATGGTAATACTCCTTTGCATCTTTCGTCTTTATTTGGACGGCCAAGATCTGTAGGATTTTTGTTGTATGAATACCATGCCCCTGTCTATGTTCAGAATAAGGCAGGAAAGACTGCACTTAACCTTGCAACAGGTTCAACCAAGAGAGTGATTAGAGAATATGTGAAGAGTGAACACAAAAGAATACAGCAAGAATATAAAGAGCTTCGAGCTAAATCCTTGCAAAAGTATTCAGGTCAGCAAGTTATCACCAGAGTATTTGTATTGGGAAATCCTGGATCTGGTAAGAGTACTCTTGTTAAATCATTAAAACAAAAATGGCTTTCTTCTTTATTCACTGTAACTAAAGCCGATATCCCACCTCATACAGCTGGGATAGTTCCATCTGTTCACCAAAGGAAGGAAACTGGACGGCTATTATATTTTGATTTTGCTGGAGATCAAGAATATTATTCCTCACATGCAGCAATTCTTGAAATGGTTTCCCGCTCCACTGTTGGAAGCAATGTCTTTCTAGTTGTTGCTGATTTGACAAAAGATGATACAATCCTTCAAGATGAGATAGGCTATTGGTTATCCTTCATTTCCTATCATGGTAAGGCTTTGGACAACCAATGCAAGTTGAAAGTGATTGTTGTTTTGAGCCATTCAGACTGCCCGAGTGTAGCTGACTCTGATAGTAAAGTGAAGAGTGCTCGACAGTGTTTGCAAACTCACATAAATCTGATTCAATGCAATGAAGTAAAGTTTGACGCTGAAATTGTTTCATCAAACTGCCGCTCACCCCGTTCATCAAGAAGTGTTGCCAGTATTTTGCAGCAAGTATCTAAGGATACACCTCCTTGTAGCATCTCATATGAAGCGTCTTTGCTCCATGGACTACTAGAAAAAGATTTCGTTAATGTTGTTACATGCAAATTTCAAAATCTATTAAGCGGTATAGAGGAAACTGGTATTTATTTACCATCCTCAGCTGATGCCCTCCACCCCATAGTGAGGGAGCTTCACAACATTGGTTTGTTAATGTTGATCGGACGGAATGAAGATGAGCTTGAAAACTACCTCTTATTACTAAATCCATCTTCACTAACTAATGAGGTCCATGAAAAGCTCTTTTCCAGTTCTGCTGTTAAGAAGTTGGAATCCTCAATTGGTGCTCATTTTGCTAACATGGGAATCCTCCCAGAAAGCTACTTAGCCAGCATCCTTCCAGAGCACATCACTAAAGAATGTTTAGTTCAACTCCAATACTGCCAGGAGTTTAACCATGCTGAGGTTGGACTTGATTACTCAGTGACATCAGATGATACCTCTGACTGTAATTTGTTATACTTTCCTGCTTTATGCAAATTGGACACTAAGAAAAACAGTTGGCATAAGGATCCAAAGTTTACATTTGGTATTGGATGGTATGCTGAGTGTACAGAGAAATTTGATTACTTCCCAGCTCGATATTTGCATGTACTGTTATTAAGACTAGCTTATGCATTCGCCTTGCCTATTGTCAACCGCAACCCAACCAATTCTAGTAATGAAATCTCAGCTTATAGTCGTCGTTGTACCATGTGGAAGAATGGAATCCACTGGCTCATGGAGGAAAGAGTACTAGTGGAATGTATTGTTGAAATTGTCAATGATAATAAAGGAATTGTTGTAATCACATACTCAAAGGAAAATACAGAAGAGTGGGCTGCTGCACTCAGCAAGATCATTGATAAAGCTATGCAAGAAAAAGCAAAATTTTGCAATGATGTTTCACTACATCATTATGTATTGAAACCAAAATCTGCTGATACCACCAGTTCTTCTGATCCAGAAAATCTCTTTGATATCCATGACATTGAACGAGTTATCAAACAAAGAAAGAATGAAGTGATGAGTGTTGGAGGAAACAACTCACTTGATGCATCACACTTACGTATCTTAAGGAGATATTCATATTGGGGTAGGTTACATGTTGTGAAACATTGCTGAAATTTAATTTTCTCCCACATGTTACCTACTACCGTAGAAACTGGTTATTAAGCGCTGCTTTAAATTTGCCTTGCCTTGTATTGAAGTTTACTTATCACAGTATTTAATTATTTTCTATAGTCAGGGTTGCATGGCAGGACAAGGAGACCCAGGTTCAGCCAGCAGAATTTGAGTAAGTCAGCATGTGAGGTATAGGATACAGATAATGTGACTGCTCTAAATATATAGTGAGCAAAAGTTAGATCAAGTTTTGGACTTTGAAAATGGTGGAGTTTCAATACACCTCGGTCAGATAGCTGATGCCATGTATGAGTGGGAGGGACCCATCGCTGAGCAGCTAGGACTGACAAGAGCTGATGTTGCTGCCATCAAGACAAAACATTCTGGGGAGCTGAAATTGCAAACGTGAGCCAACAATCATAATTAATAATATTGTATCAACACGGTGGAAGCCCTCTACAGCAGCCACCATTGGGGAATGAAGTTTTGGCCATTATAGAGGGGTGTGCATGCTTGTCTCGGTTTCATTTTTGCGAACAGGACCAAGGTGAGTGGCCGTTTAGTATGGCCACTGATCAGGGGTGTCCACTGAGAGGGATTCCACTATACGTACACAGCAAGTATACACAACAAATCATAATAATAATAATACTATTAGTGTCCCGGGCAAGATCCCACTCCCAGGCAAGTGCCCATATACCTCATTTCAAGTACTGTAACAGCTTCTATATAAACGTATGGAATTTTGATCCCAGGTAAATGCCCATGTGGTCCATTAAAATCACAAGTTATCTTTAAGCACCTATGCATGGGCAATTACACGGGACACTACGGTATTATTATTATTATTATGCCAGATATTCATTTCAGGAGAGAAGCATTGGAACAATGGAAGCAAAAGAGTGGCCCCAATGCCACCTACAGAAATCTAATTGACGTATTTAATAAAGCTGCCGGTTATCAAGAATATGTGGAAACTGTATACAGATTATTCTGTTAGTTGTGTGGTGTACTGTAGAAGTTGGGATACACTTCCCTTTAGCCTATAATATAGTATGTGCTATCAGATTTAAGGATGGAGATTCTGTGTCTTGTAGTAGCTGTGTTAGTGCATTCAATTACCTTTGCCTAGCTATAGGTCATTCTTTAGCTTATTCAGATGTACAGCAATAATAATTCATAATTATAGATTTACTGTAACACCGATTTTCATTCATTTTAGCTTTCCTAATAGTTATCCATTAAATTTTATAAATATAGATTGCCCCCTATTCTACAATGTCATACAGCACTGGTATATAAGATTAATTGAACCTGGAGGGTACATCAGTGTACACTAAGCTTACAACTGTAATTTTGCCTGAACCACAGAAGAGGAAGCATAGTAGCCGGTGGAATATGGTTGTAGTGCACTCTGGGGTATGTTTTAATACGCACCGTTATGTAGTTTCCCGCCATCCAAACCCTACATGGCTCCGGCTATACTACTAGTGACCTTTCAAAAAGCCCGCCATACCATTCTCAGACGCATGCGCATTAGACAAGTCACGAGTTCTATGAAGAGTCTACATTTCAAAAAAGTCCGCCCTACCATTATCCGACGCATGCGCATTATTAAACAAGTCACGAGAGATTCAGTTCGTTCAAGTAGCCCACCAAGAATTCTCGTAAGTTAAAATCGTGAAATTTATTGTTCATGTTTTCGATTGGTTCAAATAGCGGTTAATACAGTTTCCGAAGGGTGCCCATCTTTCAGTCCTACCCCCCCCCCCCCCTTTTTTTAGTCAAATCGTGCTTGGGGGGAGCCAGTTTAATAGTACTAAGTGATCGCACCAATTTTGATACTATAATAGTATTGTGAAATATAGCTATTAAAATCTACAAGTGTACGTTTAGTCTGGGTGCCAGCCTCTCCACTTATGGCAAACTTCTAATAAAGGTGGCACATATTATATGGGTTTGATAGAGGCATAGGAGAATATTGAATCCAGTCTGGCACACCTTGTTACATCAGAAAACAATGGTGGGTGATGAGAATAAGGGATGAAACACATCGAAACATGTTTACTAATCAACAAAAAAAATTATGATGAAAACTATGATGTAATTGCTGTGAAGACTATTTCAAAATGTTTAAAAATGTAGCTCGAATGAAAAGTAGTTGGGACCCAGAATCGAACGTAGCGTAGAAGAGATCATGGACTATCGATGATATAATATTATGGCAATTCTCTCGGTTCACTTTCTTTGGCGAGCCCATATATACTCGGGGGGGTTCCCTATTCAATCTAGCACATGGCAGGTGAAGGTCATGTCCGGATCAACCGGCTTAACGTGCACTCCAATAGTATTCAATACAGAGCATGCGCAGTTTGTCGATGTGCCGAGGTCGATAACTGAGACTTGAACATCAGTATAGCTAAGTATGTAGAGTATCTAACAAATATATCAAGCGAATACCTTACAAGCCGTAAGCTATTTTCTCGGACAAGTGTGGCTGATCGAACTACTTGGCCTACTTGGCTTACGTAATCCCCTAGGGTGCGCTATATATAGCACGCAGTCCACGACCCGACCAATCTCACTTTGGAAGCTGTCCTGCGCTGCCAAGGTCTTTCTATGATTGAAGCATTAAGATTTGTCACTTTTGAGGTTGAGAGTCGGTCTCAGAGTCTATTGGGACATTGAATATGCACACTATAATGATGATGAGCCTTTACCATATAGACCGTTATTACCTGCATCCACTGGGGATAATGGTGAATTACCTTTGTAAAGATATTGACGGATTTAAATTTGGGAGTTTGGTATGTACAGAATTGCCATACGCATGCATGCAAGTGGTGAATTTTAAATCTGGTGGTCAGTGGTCATGATGTATACAGTAGTCTCTCTATACACACCCAACGGATGGGGATGGGTGGGTGGAGGTGGAATCCGAGAAGAGCTATAAACAGACTATAAAAATTATGTGACAATGATTGTCTCATTATGGTTATCAGTGATCATAATAGTATAATAATTATTATGGTAATACCACAATCATACTATTGCTGTATAAACATGACATTGTGCATTACTATGATGTGCATAATATAATGATCATGTGATTAGAGCTATTGATATGACCACAAAGCACGTATATACTATGGGGTGGGTCAGCCATGAATAATTACTCTACACGTGCATGTGCAGCAGGGGTAAAGCTGTCTGTTTATTAGCACAAAAATCACAAGCTCTAGGCACCTGAGTGACTTGTAGCTAAGCACAACAAATCCTTTGAAAAACTTTCTTCATTATGCATCGTTTGACAAGGCCTTGAGCTCTGTCTTGCTCTTGTCCCCTTTAGAGCCTTGATTCTCGCTTAGTGGTTCAAAGATGGCTGGTTAGCTGTGATGAGTATAGAGTGAATGCGTGAGTGTAAAATTAATGTACGATTTGCTTGCAATAAGCTCTTGCCCCCTTTGGAGCCTTAGTTTTTGCTGGTTTATTTCAACAATTGATGGCTAGCTAGCTACTATTATAGTAGCTGTATCTAGATTGAATGCACAAGTATAAGTTTTCAATTTGCTAAGTTAGAACAGAAAGGACTATCGTACCATAATTATATTATATCTATATCGGTCACACTCATGCTTTACTCTACCGTTGTTGGACTTGTCTCTTGACTGATGTTTAAGTTATTCATTTGCACTGAATAGCTGGTCTCATGTTTCTGTGTGTGTTCTAATTAAGTTGTGTATAGCTGATTTGTCTGGATCTCCTGTTCACCTGTTGCAGCGCTAGCTTGTCTTTTTATGCGGTGCTAGAGCCCCTTTGCTGGCTATATAAGGCTTAGCATGTGCTGTTCATCTTTTGCTATGTACATTACCATGAGAGATTGACTGCAAATTATTTAAGCGAGTCACTGAAACCATGCATAGTGCATGCAGCGCAGCCAGCATGTAGATGCATGCTTCTCAAACTTCAGGCAGTGTATTCCTAAGAAAGAACTCATCAACCGTTAATGTGGGGCTTGCTCAGGCTCACCCCAGTTATACTGCTGCAGTGTACAGATAGATCTATATGCACTGCAGGCTATAGATGCAGTGCACGCGTGCAGGGTATATGCTCTAGAGAATTCTTGTTAATGTACAATGTTGTTTAAGCACATCAACTAATCAAAACTTAAAATTCACCTACATTTGTATATGTAGAGAGAGACAAAGATCCTAGCTAATTCTGATCGTGTTTGATCTACTATTCATTCAACACTTCAATGTGAAAGACTTTGTAATAGCCAATTGCTTCTTTGACTCTCACGTAAACCCACTGCTCACCATGGACTTTCAGAATCCTATATCATTTAATGGTGACAGTCCTCTCCATATTGCTGTAAGGCAAAGTCAGGTAGAAGATGTCAGAATGATCTTGATCCAACAACTGGTAGACGTGAATATTCTAAATTCTAAATATGAGACTCCATTACACCTGGCATGCTCCAAAAAGGATAGTCTTATTGTACAACTGTTAGTAGCATTTGGTGCTGATCCATACATCAAAGACTCAAATAATGAAAATGCTTATGATAGAAGTAGTTTTGACGTTTGTCAATTGATGAATTCATTATTATACAGTCATGGTCTCAGAACATGGGTAGATGGACCAGTACAGGCTGATAAAGGTAATCCTCTTCATACTGCAGTAAGGTTGGGAAGATTAGATGATATTCAGAGAATATTAGAGGAGCAAACCATTGACATCAATGATACAAATGCCAACCTTGAAACTCCATTACATCTTGCCTGTGCACTTGGCCACAAACATATTGTACATGTATTAATATCTAATGGAGCCGGTATATACAAAAAAGACTGCTTTAATAATGCTCCTATCCATAGAGCAGTGCCCCAAGGACATACAGACACTGTGGATTATTTGATAACTGACTGTGCTTGTAATCCAAACATCAAAGGCTATCAAGATAGAACACTACTTCACTTTGCATGTGGTACTGGAAATGTTAAATTGGTTACCACTCTCATTGAACAGCATGGCATCAGTCCAATGGCTACTGATGCAGTAAACCAGACCCCCCTCCACATTGCTGCCTCACATGGCCAGGAAGAGGTAGTGCGTTTACTCATTACAAATTATATTTTGACTGCAACAGTTAGCTTCACGACAATGGTTAATTGTAGAAGCAACAGTAAGCTTTCACCACTACACTTGGCTTGCTATTGTGGTCATTTGTCTGTTGTGGAAACACTACTGCTTGAATACAAAACAAACCTGAATGCACTTGATGAATCTGAAGACACACCATTTCCAAAAGTAGCACTGGGCAGTAACTCAGTCTTGGTACAGCTAATGCTTAACCAAGACCCTCTCTCAGTTAATGATGATAGTGGTAACACTCCTCTCCACATGTATATGGCCTGCTTGGGTGGTCAAGAGGAGCTAGCAAGACTACTCATCACCAAATACAACTGTCCTGTTGATGTGGTAAACAAGAGCAATCACACACCTCTTCACTATGCATGTTTGGTTGGTCATTCTACCATCGTTAAAATGCTTGTATCTGAATTCAAAGCAAACCTAATGGCACGTAATCATGAAAATAATACACCAATTAATAAAGCAGCCCTGTATGGACACAAAGATACTCTACGGATGCTTATCACAGAATTAGGTTGTAGTCCACAGGTTAAAGCGTTTGAAGGTAGATCACTATTGCATCAAGCTTGTGATAAAGGATATACTGAGCTGGCAACGATTTTAATGACCGATTTTGATCTAGATCCTCTCTCAGTTGATGAAAAAAACAACACTCCTCTCCACATGGCCTGCTGGGGTGGTCATGAGGAGCTAGCAAGACTACTAATTACCAAATACGACTGTCCAGTTGATGTTATGGATAAGATTTATGAGACACCACTTCACAAGGCTTGTAGTTTTGGGCACATTAGTGTTGTCAGAATGCTTATCTGTGAATTTGAAGCAGATAAATATGCACATAACTACCAGAATAATACACCGCTAGGTGTAGCAGTCCTGGGTGGATACCTGAGCATAGTTCAAGTGTTAATCACCGAATTTGATTGTAGTCCTCATGTTAAAGGATTCAATGGTAGATCGCTCCTGCACTTCACTTGTGAGAAAGGACACACTAAACTAGCTATATCTTTAATCTCCGACTTAAAACTAGATCCACTCTCAGTTGATGACAGTGGTAACACTCCTCTCCACATGGCCTGCTGGGGTGGTCATGAGGAGCTAGCAAGACTACTTATCACCAAATACAACAGTTCTATCGATGTTGAGAATAAAAATAATCAGACTCCATTTCATATGGCATGCTCTCGTGGTCATCTTGAAGTTTCAAAAGCACTAGTCTCTGAACGCACACTAGATGGTGACAAAAGAGTCTATAATGCTCTCGACAAGGATAACAATACCCCTTTGGATCTTTTAATCAAAAGAGGTGATGCTAAAGCTATACATGTCCTCTATACAGAGTATGGCCTCAAACCTCATGTTAGAGGTGTTGAGTCCAAACCACTCCCTCACCAACTAGCTGCTGGAGGATTTACCACAGTGCTTCAGGAACTAATCTCAAAGTTCCACTATGACCCAGCATGTTTAGATGAAGATGGAAACACAATTCTTCACATTGCAATTGATCATGGGCAATATGAAATAGCTGAATTTTTAATCACTACTCACAGAAATCAATTTCCAATAGACCATAGAAACTATCAAGGGCTGACTGCTTTCCACTGTGCTTGCATGTGTGGTCATGCTAGAATAGCTAAACTTATTGCAAATATAGCATTTGGAGACAAACGTAAGATTGCATTAGTTGATGACAGTGGTAACTCGCTCCTTCACCTCGCAGCTCAGCATGGGAAATATGAAATAGCTAAATTTCTAATTGCTGACTACAGCAACCAATGTCCAATAGATCATAGAAACTCTCGAGGGCAGACTGCTCTTCACTGTACTTGTATTGGTGGTCATACTAGAGTAGCTAAATTCCTTGTTGCCAGTAATGCAGATATTACTATCAGGGATGAAGATGGTGACACCCCACTTAAGAAGGCATCGTTAACCGGACATGAAGTTACTTTTTTTGAGTTGTGTAATTTCAACTTGCATACATGTGACCGGAAACTTTTGCGACAAGTTTGTGAGCATGGATCTGTTGATTTGATAGATGTACTTCTTTCAGATTTTAACATAGATTTTTCTTCTGTTTTGGATGATCAAGGAAATAAAGCAATTCATATAGCAGCTCTTCGATGCCACACACAAGTGATTGCTCTACTTGTTAGAAAGTATGAATGCCCTATTGATAGCAGAAACTTTGAAGGACAAACTCCGCTCCACTTGGTTTGTTCTCAATTACCAACTAAGAATGCTCTTTCCCTCATAAGAATGTGTATCTCAGAGTTTCAAGCCAATGTGTCTATTAAGGATAATGATGGTCTTCAACCAATTGTTGCTGCAGTAAAAGCTGGTTATAGTGGTACAGTGCTTAGTTTACTTTCAGACCACTGTATCAGCCCTAATTCCAGGAGCTTCAAGGAACGGAGTTTGTTGCATCTTGCCCTTGAAAAAGGTCATATTAAAACTGCCAAGACCTTGATAGACGACTTCCACCTATCTTTGTATTGTGTAGATGATGATGGTAATACTCCTTTGCATCTTTCCTCTTTAGCTGGGCAGACTAAATCTGTAAGATATTTATTGTGTGAATGCCATGCCCCTGTCTACATTCGGAATAAGTCTGGAAACACTGCACTTGATCTTGCAACAGAAGATTCCACTAGAAAAGTGATTAGAAAGTATGTAAGGAGTGAACACAAAAGAATACAATACGAATATGAGGATCTTCGAACTATATCCTTACAAAAGTATTCGGGTCAACAGGCTATCACCAGAGTATTTGTATTGGGGAATCCTGAATCAGGTAAGAGTACTCTTATTGAATCATTAAAGCGAAAAGGAATAATTTCTTCCTTATTCACTGTAACTGAAGCTGATGTCCCACCTCATACAGCTGGGATAGTTCCATCAGTTCACCAAAGCAAGGAGGCTGGACGGCTGTTGTATTATGACTTTGCTGGTGATCAAGAATATTATTCCTCACATGCAGCGATTCTTGAAATGGTTTCCCGCTCTACCATAGGAAGCACTATCTTCTTTGTTGTTGCTGATTTGACAAAAGATGATGCAATCCTTCACGATGAGATAGGCTACTGGTTATCCTTCATTTCCTATCATGGTAAAGCTTTGGACAGCCAATGCAAAGTGAAAGTGATTGTTGTTTTGAGCCATTCAGACCACCTGAGTGTAGCTGACTCTGATAGGAAAGTAGAGAGTGCAAGACAATTCTTGTATACTCACATAAATCAATGCAATGAAGTAAAGTTTGACGCTGAAATTGTTTCATCAAACTGCCGCTCACCTCGTTCATCAAGAAGTGTTGCCAGTATATTGCAGCAAATATCTAAAGATACACCTCCTTGTAGCATCTCATATGAAGCATCTTTGCTTCATGGACTACTAGAAAAAGATTTTAGTAATGTTGTTGCATGCAAATTTCACAACCTGTTAAGCAGTATAGAGGAAAGTGGTATTTATTTACCATCTTCAGCTGATGCCCTCCACCCCATAGTGAGGGAACTTCATGACATTGGTTTGTTATTGTTGATCGGACGGAGTGAAGATGAGCTTGAAAACTACCTCTTATTACTAAATCCATCTTCACTAACAAACGAAGTACATGAAAAGCTCTTTTCCAATTCTGCTGTAAAGAAATTAGGATCCTCAATTGGCCCTCATTTTGCTAACATGGGAATCCTCCCAGAGAGCTACTTAGCTAGCATCCTTCCAGAACACGTCACTAAAGAATGTTTAGTTCAACTCCAGTACTGTCAAGAGTTTAACCATGCTGAAGTTGGACTTGACTACTCAGTAACATCAGATGAAGCCTCTGATAGTAATTTACTATACTTTCCTGCTTTGTGCAAATTGGACCATAATAAGAAAAGTAGTTGGCACAATGATCCAAATTTTACATTCAGTATTGGATGGTATGCTGAGTGTAGAGAAAAGTTTGACTACTTCCCAGCTCGATTTTTGCATGTACTTTTAATAAGACTAGCTTATGCATTCGCCTTGCCTATTGTCAACCGCAATCCAACCATCTCTAGTAATGAAGTCTCAGCTTATAGTCGTCGTTGTACCATGTGGAAGAATGGAATTCACTGGCGCATGGAGGAAGGAGTAGAATATATTGTTGAAGTTGTCAATGATAACAAAGGAATTGCTATAATCACAAAATATAAGGAGAATTCAGAAAAGTGGGCTACTGTACTTGGTAAGATCATCGACAAAGCCCTGGAAGCAAAAGCAGAATTTTGCAATGCTGTTTCATTACATCATTTTGTATTAAAGTCAGAATCTATTGACACTGCCAGTTATTCTAATCCAGAAAATCTCTTTGATATCCATGACATTGAACGTGTTATCAGGCAATTAAACAGTGATTCAGAATCTGATCTAGAAGAAGTACTAAGTGCTGATCGAAGAGGAAGCAACTCACTTGATTTACAAATCTTACATATCTTGAAGAGACATTCATGTTGGGGTAGGTTACACAATGTGAAACATTGCATAATGAATGAAACTAATTAATATGCATGTTCTAGTGTTATCATAGAGTCGGTAGACTCTATAAGTAGGGATGGCACGGATACTCCATATATATAATACATTACAAAAATCCAAATATCTCAAAACAGGTAACTTTGTGAACTTTCTAAGTGTCAAAATCAGAATCTACAGCAAATTATCTATCTAACAAGACCAAGATCATCCACCAACTCAATTGTAATATGTCAGAACCAGATATTAAAAAAAACAGCCATTTCTCATTCTTTCTTTCTTTCTTTCTTTCTGTTTTCCTGGGCTAACTCAAGACTACCATGATCGCTCACCTTAGTTCAAGTATAAATCCACTCCATTATGGAGCGCGCATGTCTGTGGCAAGCTCGTTTGTGTTATCAGGATAGCGATTTAATTGTGGGTGTGTACAGCGCGCGTTTTGCGAGTGGGTGTGTCCAATTAGCCATTTTGTCATATAATGCGCATGCTCATTTGTTGTTGCCACGGTGAAGTCATGTGACCGATGTAAGTGGCGCGCGTGCGCCGGCGCAGCCAGGATCGATCTAGCTAGGACCTGCTCGCCGATCGAGCACGAGCGCTCAGCTGATCAGCTCAGTGAACTGTCGATCATAGTGGCTACTTACCAGCAGTAAGCTTACTGACCTATAAAATATGCTTCTGAAACGGAATGGTTTCGTCGCTACTTAGTTCTACTTGAACAGCCTTCTTTCAAGTCAGTTGCCGCCGGGTCGAGTCAGCCAGCTTCATGATCGACATCATAACGAGGGACGTGGCTTCATTCGCAGGTCAACTAGTTACCTGAGCAGTCTCGAGAACCCCACTGATGCACGTTCAATAGTGTGTGATGCAAAAGAAGACGCCCTAGCAAGCTATCAAAGACTGCCTGGGATTTGCACTTACAGCAGGAGTATTCAAGTTTGACTCTGAACTCACGGTGCGTTGGGGTACCATATATATAGCCGCAGTAGTACCTGACTCAAAGGCTAAGATCACACAAACATGGTGTACTTGCTTCCCTATAATAATATTGTATTTATTGCTGGAGCACAGTTGGATGTAGCTATATAGGTCCAGAAAAAAACTTTGAAGTAGCTAGTTCCATGCATTAAATTTTTAGGCAAACTGGTCGCCATGGTATATGCCCAGCCTCTGTCCCCACGATATTAGTCAGCTAGGTAGCATTCAGATGAAAATTAATAACTACCAGGCCCTGAGGGCACTAAAAAAAAGAACAGTAACAAGTATAAAAACAATTGAATAAAATTGAAGGATGAAGTAGGGATGGCAGTGCCAAAAAGTACACAAACAAGATTCGTAGGGATAACGTATCACATCCACTATGCATGCATCCCTACGCTTGCTTTTTGAGTAGCTATGCACACACTGGCATAATATTATATATGGGGCACATGCATGCAGGAATGGAAAATCAATACTGTACATACCCAGGGATCAATATCAATAGTAGTGACACTTTAAATTACATGCTGAATCAGATGTGTATGAGAAAAGCAAGCGTAGGGATGTATAGTGGATGTGATACATTATCCCTACGAATCTTGTTTGTGTACTTTTTGGCACTGCCATCCCTACTTCATCCTTCAATTTTATTCAATTGTTTTTATACTTGTTTATTATGGCTTTAGCAAGCTTATGCTGTCATGTAACCTTGACTTTAGAAAAAGAAATTACAATCATGGTTTTAAGTTGCCGTTTTTTCCTTGAAGATTTGTGCAATGTAGAAAATACAAGCACTCCAAGTCATGGAGAATATAATATGGCAATCCAGGTTCAGCCAACAGGATTTGAGTAAGTCAGCATATGAGGCATAGTATATACATTTGGGTGATTATTGTACTAAAGAATATCATTAACCCTCTATAATTTATTATAGGCAAAAGTTAGATCAAGTTTTGGACTTTAAAAATGGGGGAGTCTCAACACACCTCGGCCAGATAGCTGATGCCATGTATGAGTGGGAGGGGCCCATCGCTGAGCAGCTAGGACTGACAAGAGCTGATGTTGCTGCCATCAAGACAAAACATCCTGGGGAGCTGAAATTACAAACGTAAGCCAACAATCATGTATAATAATAATATTGTATCAATTCAGTGGAAGCTCTCTATAGCAGTCACCATTGGGGTATGAAGTTTTGGCCATTATGGAGGGGTGGGCTTGTCTCAGGTTTGTTTTTCCTAGTATGTATAGTATTACTGTGATGCAAATAGGACCAAGGTGAGTGGCTGTTATAGATCGGGGGTGTCCGCTGAGAGGGGTTCCCCTGTATGTACACAGCAGTATACACAATACATTTATTTATTATGCATGCATTATATATTAATTTTAACAATTTTCAGGAGAGAAGCATTGGAACAATGGAAACAAAAGAGTGGCCTCAATGCCACCTACAGGAATCTGGTCGACGTATTTAAAGCTGCTGGTCATCAAGAATATGTGGAAACTGTATACAAATTATTTTGTTAGTTGTGTAGTGTACTGTAGATGTTGGGATACACTTCCCTTTAGGCCTATGATATAGCCTGGTATGTGTTATCAGATTTAAGGATGGTGATTCCTGTGTCTTGTAGTAGCTGTGTTAGAGCATTCGATTACCTTAGCCTATCTATAGGTCATTCTTGAGCTTATTCAGATGTACAGCAATAATAATTCAGTATCACAATAATTATAGATCATAGATTTTTATTCATTAATTTTTGTCTCTTTGATCAGCAGCTATAACTTTCCTAATAGTTACCCATTACATTTTATATTATAGATTGCCCTCCTCTTCTACAATGTCATACAGCGCTGGTAAGATAAATTATTGTGTCCTCATAAAGATGGAGGCTGGAGGTGTACACTACAACTAAAATTTTGTCTGAACCACAGAAGAGGAAGCAAAGTAGCTAGTGGAATATGGTTGTAGTGCCGCGTGACTCTGGAGTATGTTTTATTAGATCCTAGTTGTAACAAATACTGTTATCTGATTGGTCCAGGAGCAGGTATCTATTTCTCATATAAACCTGTAAAAAGCTCATATAAACCTTTAGATCATAGCTGTAACAAATGCTGCAATCTGATTGGTCATTAGCAGGTACCTATATATGATAGTACCCCTACAAGTCTGATAGAACCCCTACAAGATTTTGATAGAACCCCTACAACTTTGTATCCTCAGGCTATTACAGTGTTTTACTATTATGATCTAAACTTGTTAGACACTGTTTAGTCGGTTTCCACGTGATTTAGAAGACCTCAGAGCTCCGTAGAACCCTCGCTGCGCTCGGGATTCTACATAGAGCCCTTCGGTCTTCTTAATCACGTAGAAACCTCCTAAACAGTGTCTAACTAATTTTCATATAAGGCCATATAAAATAACTTACTTGATTCTCATCCACCTTTTTCCAAAAAATAGGGGCGGGAGGAGGCATTTTATTTTTTACTCATCAGGACACTAGAAAAAGCAGTATCTGGAGCATATTTTCGAGGTATTTGGTAAAGGGTCGCTACTGCGCACGCGCAATAGCAATAAAATTCGTAGAGGCGGGCTGTAAAAATTGGGACGGGCGGGGATGAGAATCAAGTAAGTTATTTTATATGGCCTAAACCTGTAAAAATATGTTGCCTATGGTTAGGATTGTTGCTAGGCAGCAGTTTATATGTCAAGCCTATGGGCATTGCTGCTAGGATCTAAAGTTGTTAGACACTGTTTAGTCGGTTTCTACGTGATTTAGAAGACCTCAGGGGTCAGTAGAACCCTCGCTTTGCTCGGGATTCTACATAGAGCCCTTCGGTCTTCTAAATCACGTAGAAACCTCCTAAGCAGTGTCTAACTATTAGATATATACCGGGTAATGTAGTTTCTATGCCCGCCATCATGGGCGGATATAATATAGTGACCAAGTCTGCATTCAAAATGCCCGCCATACCATTCTCAGACGCATGCGCATTAGACAAGTCACGAGTTCCATTGAATATGTTCTCAACTTGACAAGTACTCAGAGTGAAAAAGGATTAACCTGGTAAGTTATAATCGAATAGTGTTAATGCTGCATGGAAAGATGGTCTATTTACAGCAGCTAGTTTACAGTGCACTCCTTACCTCGAGTTCAAAACGCGCCTCCAGCCATATTCGAAATAGTACTCACCTTTCATCCCCACCCCCTTTTCTATTCAAGTAAGCTTGGTAGCTAGTTAGCAAGGCAAACGTTGATTGTATTGTATAATACAGGCTGCATACAATTTTAGTGGATGATATTATTAAGAAAATAGTCTATAATGTGTACAGTAGGTTTATTCTAGGCCACTCAATTCTGTTTCTCGGGCTGGCCTGATACCTCAGGATAGGGTCAGTAGCTGATAGTAGGTTGGCTTGTAAATGGGGCATATCCTAAGTCAATAATCGAGTCTTTTCTCGAAAAAAATCTATTGTGCATGCTCAGAACATAATTAAACCTGACCTCTGACCTCAACTTTTCTCCGAAAGTAGGGTCAGTTGGGCCCGTGAAACAGAATATTAAGGCCTTACAGTATTAATTAATAATAAATTAAATTATTATTAAAAGGTGCACATGGGTTTCGAAGACCACAAACAGCTAGCCACTTTTATGGGCCACGTGTTTAGCAGTAGTTATTACCCCGCGTGCATGTGCAAGAGATAGAGTAATCGGTCGTGTCGCTGTTGGCGTATTGTTATTGTGAGCACAAAAATCGCCATATCATGAGATGTAGGCATCTATGCGACTCGTGAGCACAACGAATCAATTGAATTTGGTGAAAAACTGGCTTCAGCATGCTTCACATCGAGGGACACATATCAGGAATGTCACAAATAGTGCTTTTTTATTGGCTATCGATCGACAATGCCCTCTCATTGCATACAGGCCATATGTCTTATTATGCTCATGCACATAAATAAGTGCCGAGACTGAACTGGTAAAGATTGTCAAAATGTTTATACTCACAGTACTGTTTGGCTGCTTGCTATTCGTAAAAAGAAATGTGAAGTGCGATGGAACCAAATCAAAATATAAAGCCCCGTTTACACTAGGCCTTTAACCGATTATGGGCGGGGTTGTACGGGTCAATTGAACTTTGAACTCCGAAATATTTAACATGAAAATAAAGCGTCCTATAGACAAGCTTATTGTAGCTAAGTAACAGGCCTTAGCTACCTCTAAAGGCTTTGCTGACAACTACATAAGTTGCCAGAAGCCTCACGTTCTTCTGTCCCGCCGTACACTATCGAACTAAACGCTGTAGTAGCGTCTAAAAGCTTAGAAGCCTTCTTACCTCGATCATGGCCGCTGTCTTCAAGTCTGCCGCTCACGTTCAAGGTTGGCTTCACAAAGCGGGTACTCGTAGGTAGTCGCTATCCACTCGTCTAGCTATGGACCAAGCGCCATGGCTGTAGCTCTGTTGGTTCAACGATAATAGCCTCGAACTTTCGCCCGGGTCGATCGTAATGGCGATCGAGCGGCTTGGTTAACGGTATCGGTCACACCCACTTAATTGCTACCGGTGCGACCTGAAGCCATAACTTAGTAGCGGCGGTCAGTGGCTAACCACAAACCGGACGTAGAGCGCAGTAGCCTAGCGCTATGCACGAAAAACGCGAAGAAAACGGCTTTGACGCCATTTGGCGTCAATCGCCTATAACGTACATTACGTATATGACGCCAATTGGCGTCTATCGCCCATAATCGGTTAAACCAGTTTGGAAGCCAGCTTAGTTTAAGCTGGCTTAGTGTAAACACACTAAACCGCTTTACAAGTCGCCTTCTAAACCGGTTTGTAAACCACGTCTGGGAGGTGGTTTGAAACCGGTTTAGGATATGTTGCTATACAAACTGTCCATGTGTAAACGCTCTAAGCTGGCTTAAGGCGCTTACATAAGCTGGCTTAAGGCCCTACGTGTAAACGCAATTCAAAGCGGTTTAGTCTAAGCCAACTTGTATGTGTAAACGGGGCTTAAGATACCTATTTTAATGTAGGTAGTAGCAGTTTAGATCTTCTTAGTCTAGATCTGGTGCAGAGAGAGAATCAGTGGTATTTTGGCTGACATCACTGGAGACCCCTGCAACCAACCACTATTACCGTACACACGAAGCACATCTATAGATTGCGCAATGTGCGCGTGGGGTATGTGCTCTACAGAGCTCTAGTTAATCATGTAATGGTCATTTTATGTCATACTATCTCCAAAAAACTCTTAATTGCTGAGTCATGCATTTATACTTGAAATGATTCAATTTTGTATGAAATCAGGGATATGCTGGAGTACTGGGAAGATCCAGTGCCATTGTCAAAATATTATCATAGCATGTGCCTGGCCATGTTATTGAAGTGAATCTGCTGATGTCAGAATTATCCCCTTAGTCATAAAATTAATACCTGAATATTGGACTTGGATCAATACAGTCCAATTTGTATATGCAGCAACACTATCAACACAAGAAAAGTCTTCAAACTGATCGCTAGAATATACATGTACTGGGGTTACCTTTTTGCTAGAGCTGATCATTATTCATAGCACTATGTTTTCAGGAAAGAATACTGATATGAATCTGATAAGCTTATTTAATACTTTGCTAACACAAACAATGACATACCAGAATGATTTAATGGAATGGGGGGGGGGGGTGTTTGACTACTATTCAGACATACTCCTGGTCTTGCTTATTACCACAATCATGACCATAATTTCACACTGATGCTATCATAGTGCTCATTATTTAGCCTGATGTGATGATGGCAACTTTCATAATCTATTGTGGTTTGGCGAGCACTGTATGTTAGTAATACACATTGACATTGATGTACAGTAGTACCTAGCTGAGGCTAGTTCATATTGTGCACGCAATCATGCAAATTATGTTGAATGTGCATAGCAATTATTGATTTTTAATCATGTGGCACATGTACTGAACTTAACGGTCCAGTCGGGCTAATGCAGAATAACGTCACATTTCACACCTACTCAGCTGTTGTACTGCCTGCTCATTGTTGACTCTACAACACAAACTGGGATCACCCATGAGATTAAAATTAATTATTAATTATCATGAAAGTATTCCTGATTGTTTCCAGATGGGTATAATTATATATACATCATATGGACAGTCCATATGCTGCAATGTTGGCACTCAGATTGTTGTTGTAGAAAAATATAGGTTATGATGTTAGCCCTGGCTATATAGTAAAAGCTCTTCTAGCTTTGAAGAGCCGATCACTAATCATGCACACATAGTATACATTTTTTGTATTTACCACATGGTGCTTACCATCTAATAAGCACCATGTTGAAATAAAAGTGGATATTAAGCCTTCCATCCTGCATAATAAATATAATAATACCATGCATTGTGCATACTAGGTAATTGTAGTTGCCTAGTGTCAATGACAGACATTACCCTAATTAAGGCCTGATTATGATAATACCACAATGTCATACTATTGCTGTAAAAACAGCGATCATCATGTGCATTATCATAATGGTCATGTGATTAACCTGCTTAGAATTACTGACATGACCACAAAGCACTATAGGGTAGATCAGTCAATGGATAAATTAATTAAGGTACACCAAACTAATTTCAAACCTTCTATTCACCTACACATACACTTTTTCTCTGTATAAATAGGGACAAAGGTGCTAGTTAACGATATAATATTCATTCAACACTTCTCCGTGCAAGACTTTGTAATAGCTAACTTCTTCTTTGACTCTCAATTATTGTGTTAACCTAAATTTACTGCTCACTATGGACTTTCGGAGTCCTAATGGTGACATTCCTCTCCATGTTGCTGTGAGGCAAGGCCAGATAGAAGATGTTAGAGAGATCTTGATCCAACAACAGGTAGACGTGAATATTCTAAACTCTAAACAAGAGACTCCATTACACCTGGCTTGCTCCAAAAGAGATAGTCCTATTATACAACTGTTAGTAGCATTTGGTGCTGATCCATTCATTAAAGACTCAAATAATGAAGATGCTCTTAATAGAAGTAGTTTTAATGTTGGTCTATTGATAATTAAATTATTGTTTGGTCACGGTCTCAGACTATGGATAGATGGACCAGTACAGCCTGATAAAGAGAGTCATCTTCATACTGCAGTAAGGTTGGGAAGAGTAGATGATATTCAGAGAATAATAGAGGAGAAAATTGTTGACATCAATAATACAAATGCCAACCATGAAACTCCATTACATCTTTCCTGTGCACTTGGCAACAAAAACATTGTGCATATATTAATATCTAATGGAGCTGACATATACAAGAAAGACATATTTAACAATGCTCCTATCCATAGAGCAGTGTCGAAAAGACATATAGACATTATGGATTATTTGATAATTGACTGTGCTTGTAATCCAAACATCAAAGGCTGTCAAGGTAGAACACTGCTTCATTTTGCATGTGGTATTGGAAATGTTGAATTTATTACCACTCTCATTGAAAAGTATGGCATCAGTCCAATGGCTACTGATGCAGTAAACCAGACCCCCCTCCACATTGCTGCCTCACATGGCCAGGAAGAGGTAGTGCGTTTACTCATTACAAAATATAACTTGATGGTTGATTGTAGAAGCAACGGTAAGCTCTCGCCACTACACTTGGCTTGCTATTGTGGTCATGTGTCCGTTATGAAAACACTGCTGCTTGAGTACAAAGCAGACCTGAATGCACATAATGAATCTCCATTTTTAATAGCTGTAATGGGCGGTAACTCAGTCTTGGTACAGACAATGATTACATGCTTTAACCAAGACCCACTCTCCATTACTGAAGACAATGGCATCACTGCTCTGCATTTCGCCTGTTTGTGTGGTCATAAGGAGCTAGCAAGACTACTCTTTACCGAATACAACTGTCCCGTTAATATTAAAAACAAGACCAAACAGACACCTGGTCCAATTCACTGCGCCTGTTTATCTGGTCACAGTAGTATTGTCAGAATGCTTATCTCTGAATTTAAAGCTGATGCAACTCAACGAGATCACAATAATGATACAGCTGTCAGCAAAGCAGCAAGGGGTGGACATGTGGAAACTGTCCAGGTACTAATCACTGAGCTTGGTTATAGTCCTAAGGTTACAGGATATGATGGCAAATCACTACTGCATGAGGCTTGTTGCAGTGGAAATATAAAGCTAGCTGAAATACTAATCATTGATTTTAGCCTGGGTGTATTCTCAGTTGATGATAGTGGTAATACTCCTCTCCACATGGCCTGCTGGGGTGGTCATGAGGAGCTAGCAAGACTACTCATCATCAAATACAATTGTTCTATTGATGTTAAAAATAAGAACAAAGAAACACCACTTCACAAAGCCTGTTCATCTGGCCACAATAGTATGGTTAGAATGCTTGTCTCTGAATTTAAAGCTGATGCAACTCAACAAGATAACAATAATAATACAGCTATCAGCAAAGCAGCCCTGAATGGATATGAAGATACTGTACAGGTGCTTATCACAGAATTGGGTTGTAGTCCACAGACTAAAGGGTTTAAAGGTAGATCACTATTGCACCAAGCTTGCCAGAATAGGAATACAATAACTGCTACAATGCTGTTGCAAGAATTTCCGACGTTAATGTACTCTACTGACGATGCTGGGAATTCTCCTTTGCATTATTCATCCCTATTAGGGAATGCACCTCATGTTAGGCTACTTCTTTTCAATTATCATGCTCCTGTTTTCCTCAGGAACAAAGCTGGAAGAACAGCACTTTACCTTGCGAAAGATAAATCTATTAAGGAAATATTTAAAGAATACATGAGCAGTGAGCATAAGAGCATACAACAAGAGTATAAAAAATTGCAAATGTTATCATCAACAAAGTATCCTGGTCCACAGACTATCACTCGAGTTTTTGTCCTAGGAAATCCTGGATCGGGAAAGAGTACTCTTGTTGAATCCTTGAAGCGAAAAGTGATAATCCCATTCTTTCGTGTCAGTGAAGCTGATGTTCCACTTCACACAGCTGGTATAGTTCCTTCTGTAGATCAGAGTAATGCCAATCGACTGATATATTATGATTTTGCTGGAGATAGAGTGTACTACTCCTCACATGCAGCAATTCTTGAAATGGTTTCCCATTCAACCGTAGGAACCAGTGTATTTTTGCTTGTTGCTAATCTAATAAAAGGTATTATGGTTGTGTGTGATGAGATTGGCTACTGGCTGTCCTTCATCTCCTATCATGCCAAAGCATTAGATAGCGAACATAAGTTGAAAGTGATTATTGTTTTAAGTCATATAGACCACTTGAGTAAAGTTGATGCCCCCAAAGCATTGGCAAGCATAAGACAGTATTTAGATATCCTCGAAAATCAAGTGTTAAACATCAAGATTATCAATACTGTTACTTCCGATTGTCGCTATCCACGTTCATCAAAAGTCATAGGGAATATTTTGCAGGATATAGCTAAGAATATTCCTCCCAGTATTCTCCCATTTAAGACGACTTTGCTTCATGGGATGCTGTTGAAGGATTTTGGAAATGTTGTTGCGTGCAAATTTCAGGATCTGCTATCTCATATTAAAGATACTGGTACTTGTTTACCTACCTTAGCTGACACACTTTATCCTTTAGTGAGGGAACTTCATGACATTGGCGTGTTAATGTTGATCGGACGGAGTGAAGATGAGCGTGAAAATCACCTCTTATTGCTAAATCCATATTTACTTACAAACGAAGTACATGAAAAGCTCTTTTCCAATTGTGCTGTTATGAGGTTAGAATCCGATATTGGTCCTCATTTTGCTAACATGCCGGTGATGGGAATACTCCCAGAAGACTACTTAGCTAGCATCCTTCCAGAACACATCACTAAAGAATGTTTAGTTCAACTCCAGTACTGCCAAGAGTTTAACCATGCTGAGGTTGGACTTGATTACTCAGTGACATCAGATGATGCCTCTGATTGTAATTTGCTCTATTTTCCTGCATTGTGCAAATTGGACAGAAAGAAAAGCAGTTAACGTTGGCACAATGATCCAAAGTTTACATTCAGTATTGGCTGGTATGCTGAGTGTAGACAGAAGTTTGACTACTTCCCAGCTCAATTTTTGCATGTACTCTTACTAAGACTAGCTTATGCATTTGCCTTGCCTATTGTCAACCGCAATCCAACCAACTCTAGTAATGAAGTCTCAGCTTATAGTCGTCGTTGTACCATGTGGAAGAATGGAATTCACTGGCGCATGGAGGAAGGAGTGGAATGCATTGTTGAAGTTATCAATGATAATAAAGGAATTGTTGTCATCACAAACTCAAAGGAGAACTCGGAAGAGTGGGCTACTGTACTTGGCAAGATAATTGATAAAGCCATGCAAGGAAAAACAGAATTTTGCAATGCTGTTTCATTGCATCATTATGTATTGAAGCCAAAATCTGATGACACCTCCTGTTATTCTGATCCAGAAAATCTCTTTGACATCCATGACATTGAACGTGTTATCAGACAAAGAAAGAGTGAAGTAGTAAGCGTTGGAGGAAACAGCTCACTTGATGCATCACACTTGCGTATCTTAAGGAGATATTCATATTGGGGTAGGTTACAAACAAGTTGTGAAACTTAGTGTGGATGATTTTCCCTCTTACTGCATGTTCTAATGTTCAGGAAGGGTTAATTGCCTTGTCCTACAAACCTTGATTATAGGAAATGAAGAATAAGTTTCAAATTACAAAATTATCATATAATTTCTGGCTATCTTGCTAGAAATCATCAGTACAATCATAATATAGAGCAAGCATGACATTGGTTTCAGATATGTTTTTCCCTTTAAGGTCTGTGTGATGTACAAGAGGAAAATATGAGCACTCCAAGTCATGGAACTGAAGGAGAATATTACGATATGGCGACCCAGGCTCAGCTAGCAGGATTCGAGTAAGTCAGTATGTGCGGTATCTAGTGTATAGATCCTCATTGAGAAATGTTCTATAATATATGCTAGGCAAAAATTAGATCAAGTTTTGGACTTTGAAAGCAGTGGTGTCTCAACACACCTTGGCCAGATAGCTGATGCCATGTATGAGTGGGAGGGGCCCATCGCTGAGCGGTTAGGACTGACAGAAGCCGATGTTGCTGCCATCAAGACAGAACATCCCTGGAAGCTGAAATTGCAAACGTGAGCCAATAATATATACGTAGGCGTACACATACTAGATATTAAACTAATGATTATGTATTTTCAGGAGAGCAGCACTGGAACAATGGAAGCAAAAGAATGGCTCCAATGCTACCTACAGGAATCTAATTGATATATTTAAAGCTGCTGATTATCAAAACTGTGTGAAAGCTGTACACAAACTATTCTCAGACTATTAATAGTTGTTTACAATTACCAGAAGGATGATGAATTCTGTGTCTCTTAGTCTAGTAGCTGTGTCAAAAACTTAATTATTATTAGATCTACGTAGAAGCGCTTATCTTGGCGCGCAAAATTAGTGGGTGGAGTCAACGCATGCATAATCGTACGGAGTGGGCGAAATTTTATCGTTGCAACGTAAGTATAATAAAACATATCGAGATGCGTTAAAGCTATCCCTTCGCGCAACACTGCATCATCGATCACAATTGCTCAACAATGGCAGCAAGACTTAGTAGTATACTATATTCACTCTCTGAGCAGGATTGACTTTCCCCAGCAACTGGCAGCATACCCTGAACTAGAGCCATTCCTACTCAAGGGAGTGAGACAGACAGCTGAATGCAAACGGCTGGGAAATGGATCATTTGGAGTGGTGGATGAGCTCTACGTCCAGGGCACACTATGTGCTGCAAAGCAGCTACACAGTTCACTGCTCGATCCCAGGACGCAAGGGGTGGACAGGGTCATCAGTCGGTTTGTTGAAGAGTGTCAAATCATGACCAGTGCATGTTTGACACCCAAACATTGTCCAGTTTCTTGGATTGCATATCTTCACAAATGCCACCCACCCGACACTAGTCATGAAGAAGCTTGTAATGAGTCTCGAAGATCTTCTTGATGAGAGTAATGAAAAGAAAGAAGACATTCCTCTCTCCCTCAAGGTGTCCATCCTCAGTGATACCGCTAAGGGTCTTGTCTACCTTCACAACCACAAACCACAGATCATTCATCGAGATCTCACCTCCAGAAAAAATGGGCAAGCGTCATCTACTGACCCGCATCATCGAGAGGTGTCTTGATAATATGACTGACGAGAGACCCAGTGCTCTACAGGTGCTCGAAAACCTCGAAGAAATGTCAAAAACTGTCAGAAACTCGTAGGATGATTTTTATCACGACTACCAGCACATGAGTAAGCTCGATTTGGTCAAGATGCTTGATGATACCAGTACGCACAAAAGTCGAGCTGAATCTGTTGCATCCCCATCACCATACGTGAACGTAGGTCCCGAGGGGAAAACAGCTCATGAGTTTTTACAGCTGGTTGGTGAAAACTCCCCACCAAATACTAATTTCATGCCAGATCAATCTGCGGAGAAGATCAAGGTACAATAAGTAATTAGCTAATCTATGAGCAATTTTCTGACCCATTAGAGTACTCGGAATAGTTTAGATAGCATTATTTTTACCCTCCCAACACATATATATGATAGGAATGCCTATAACATAAGCTATCGATAGTGTTTCAGTACATTTTTGGGGACATAATATTATGATATGATCTACTAGGCCTTGTCAGGCCAGCTACTATTGTTGACTACAGCAGGGGTAATTCTGTAAAATTCAGCAGCGTCACCAGCTGGTGATGCATTTCATACACCAGTGTACCCACACTTTGCATGTGTAACTAACTTAATTGTTTACCTAAGCCTATCAAGATATTGATCCGCATAATATTATTATGATTTTAATTAGTAAGAGCTTTCAATAAGGCCAGCTGCTTTTGTTGACTAGGGCAGGAGTAGCTCTGTAAAATTCAGCAGCATCACCAGGGGGTGCATATATTTTAAATTCATATACCAATGGAGTCGGAGGTGCATACAGAGTATGGTGTTACTGTGGCAGCCCTTAATCGTGGTGCGGCTGGACAGAAAGGCACTGGAGAGAAAAGAGAAACAGTGGCTCCATCATTTGTCATCGAATCAGATCTATGTGAGGCCCCAAAACAGCAATTCAAGAGTTCAGATGGACACCTAAAAGCCCCAGAGACGACGTCCAATGCAATGAAATTCAAGCTATATAGGTAAGTTGTGTAGTGCACTGGAATTACCTAACTTATTAGCTATGGCTGCATGTCCAATAATTGTCTCTCTCGTCTTTAAATTTGTAGTGCGATGGCTGAGTGAAACAGATGGAAATTCCAACACTTCATTGTAAGTAGCTAGTACTAAAATACAGCCACCTAGCCATACAGCTGCATGCAATCACCCACCCAGGAATCAGGATGCAGAGGGGTAGGAGCAGGGGGGTAGGGGGGAGCGATTGCCCCCCCCCCCCCCAACTTTTCTAGGAGGGGGGCATAGCCCCTCCACTTTTTGAGTCTGAATTAATTAGCTAATTTAGGAATTCATTGTGTATTTCATACCATGCATTGTTGAAGTAAATTTTCTTACTGCCTGAACAAGCCTAATTACACAGGAATAGCTGATTCAAATTTTAGTCCCCAAAATGCCTCAGAAAGCATCTGGTAATACCTAAAATCTCAAAATTTTCTGGGGGAGCATGCCCCCAGACCCCTCTAGGAGAGCTGCAAGCAGCAGGGGCCTTCGGTTCCAACCTATTCTGCATCAGTTTGTATGCCCCCCCCCCCCCCCCCCCCCCACTTTTTTTATTGCTTCCTACTCCTCTGGGATGTATGTGTCTATTTTGGGGGGGATACCATTAATTTTAATCTGCTACACACAATTTTACATACCCGCTTATTAGTCATATATTATGTACATGTATAGCTAGAATTTATCTTGTACATGCAGGCTGGTGACAGAAGATGACCCAAATAGATGTGAAAGAAGGCCAGAATGGGCCAAAGCAGGTAAGTGGACAGATATTATTCACTAACTAACTACACTTATCAGGTGCTTTTTCATGATTCTGGCAATAATATTAACACATGCAGCTGCAACCACGTCACACCAGTGGTGAGTCCAATGCATATGGGGGACCGCTTGAGGGAGAAAGCAATATTCATAGAACGCTCAGCTTTGCAAGATCTGGAGGAGATTTATCAAGGTATGTCATGGTTTGAGCCATGCAGTGGCGTCTCTAGGTAGCTGTTTAACTGGGTGCAAGTTATCAAAAGTAACTGCACAGGTGGATGCATAAAGCTAGTGGAAGTGTGCACAAAGTCATGTAGTACTATCAATACAGTAGGTACTATACTATTCTAGTGATATTATTATTTTACATGACATGTCACATCACTGGCTGTGGCAGTGTAGTGAAACATGCATGCTACAGGTAAACAACAAAACTACACATGCATAGGATGGGTGCACAGGTGCATGGATTGGGTACAAATGAACCCACATGCACCCGGCTAGCGGTATGAGCATATGGCAGCTGCATGCCAAGTGGCTTCACCATAATAATATTAATTTCATCACTTTTGAATATATCAGAATCTCTAGTATGAGATCAGCAAATTATGTGCCAGGGGTCAGGGGAAACTTATCAATTCTAGCCACAATTAAGCCTCTTCCCAGGAATGGGAAGCCTGAGGACTAGGCTAAGTAGCCACATCCTTGTGTGGTTAATTGGAGTGATTGGTGGTGGGGGGGGGGGGGGGGGGAGTCCCTTGACTAATGCCATGTCAGCATCTTTATCATACACAATGTCATACTGTATGCAATGCCAAAAATGTAGAGTTGGAGGCCTGACATAACTAGCTAGCAGCGCTAGCTCAGCTTGCCTTAAACAGCTTAAGTTGGTCACTGAAGCATCTATTTTAGTAATGATGTATCATGCAAGAGGGAGTGGGGGTGTGGTAAGGCCACTCCAAATGAGAATATAGTTTCCCGTCCTGGCTTCCTGCATTTTACATGCGGGCGGGCGCCCATTACCATTAACCATTATTATGAATATCATTATGAGCACAATGAATATAATTAAAATTCTTTATCCCACAATTGTGCACGTGCATACAAGGAGAGCATGGATAGCTAGCCAGTGCTACCGCTAGCTAGTGTGCGCTGATAGCAGCTCCTTGACAAGAAGGAGCATTATTATCATGAAAGCAACGTAAGTACACACATCACCGTTGGTTGCTAGCTTCAAATTCATGAAGCAGTATTGCTCCTCAGCTACAACCATAAATAATGGATATAATGGTCAAACGAAGCGGTAGCATCAGAAAGAGGCGGGCGGTGGACGGGAAACTATGTTCTCATTTGGAGTGGCCTAACTCAAGGTCCATTGTCTGACCACCTAATGCACAGGTCACCTTTCCCATGGCCCTGCAGGTCAATCTGGTCTGTATATGCAGCTAACTTGAATGTGCATGATGTAAGAGTGTTTTCCTGTTATTCAATTTCAGCTTTAATAGTTTTTCTTGGAAGACTCACTAGTACTATCAGTGTAGCAAGTGGTTTTCCTGTCAAAAATTTCCCTGCAAACAAGTATCACTGTTGTCAGTGGTTTGACCCCACACCCACCTGATCATGACCACCTCCACCACTAGAACTATTTGTGCCTGTCAACAAAGTCATCCTGATTGAAGATAATAGCCTTCATTGTTCAGTCATGGATTTGGAGTCTCCCCCTCTACACACTATCCCAGGCCATTTACATGACATGTCTCTATCATTGGTGAAATTTTTATCTGTGAAATTTTTTGTCCTGGAAGATGTGGCCATCTTCACCACATTTATAAAAAATTTATTCCACCGCCTAGTGGGACAAAATTTATATAGCAAATCTTTTTGGCTATATAATAGAGTATTGTGCATGAGCATCATTCATGATGATTATCGACATACCCAATAATTAGGTCAGTTTGGTAAAGTATACAAGACTACGTTGGTTCAAACCAAGTCAGAGAACACGACAGTGGTGGTAAAGACAATCAGCAAGTACAAGTCTCAACAAGAGACAAGCGACTTCCTCCATGAAATGAGGGTTGTGATGGACTTAATGCACCCAAATATTGTCCATATATACGGCATTGTAGACCAAGGTAAGCATAAAGCATGATTCTCAGTCTGATGCATGTGTTAGCTAACAACTTACGCTAGTGGGTACAGACCAAGTTGTTGGTGAGGTAGCGCTATAGCTTTGCCATTTGCAGCACACCTGCAGTGCTACATGTATCAGTATTGAGGTAGCCACAGCTCTGTCTCCTATTGGCTAACCATAAAGATTATTATACTTTGCAATGCATCTTACAGATTCTCCATGGCTTGTACTGCAATATTTCTCCAATGGAAACTTGAAGGACTTCCTGACCGTAAGTAACAGTTACCAGGGTATTGTACATGTCCCGTAGCTCTGTACAGTCAGGAGCATAATATTGATGTATGAGCTACTGAAGGCAGCGAAGGCTCTGTGTTACGACTCACTTTATATCTCCCTCCAGAATAATGAGCGCACTATTGAGCAGCTGATCAAGTATATGATTGATGTTGCCATGGGGATGCACTACATCAATGAGCATGGCTTAGTCCATAGGGTAAGTTAAGTATATACAATCCAAAATCTAATATCATAGATTTGTACCCTAACTTGCTGTGTATTATGGAGATTCAGAGTCCCTTTTACAGTATGTTGTGTGTTGTGGGAAAGCAGGTACGATTTCTTGTTGTTTTCTACCTAGGATTTGGCTGCTCGAAATGTGCTAGTTGACAACAGAGAGACCTGTAAGATCACAGATTTCGGTCTTCTGCGTGAGATCCCCAAGGACAACACCATCTACCAGGCGACGACTGAGCTGCCCTGGCCAATACGATGGATGGCTCCTGAGAGCTTGGACAACAGAGAGTTCTCTCCAGCCACTGACGTGTGGAGCTTTGGCGTGCTGCTCTGGGAGATGTACTACCCAAACCAGCTGCCTTACGCTGAGCTCAATAGTGTCCAGGTTCTGTCCAAGGTTCTCTCTGGTCATCGCCTCCCCATCCCTCCAAACTACCCTCCCACCGTGGCTAGAATCATGAAGGCCTGCTGGCAGAGAGAGCCTGGAAAGAGACCCAGCTTTCTGTTGATATCACAAACCTTGCTTACAAGCTAATCTGACGGACATTTGGATTTATTATACTATACACACATCACTCTATAATAATTTTGGTATCATACTTTCGGCATAATTATTTTTGTCATTATAATACTATTATAGTACAGGCTTTCGATTCTGTATTGTTATCCTTTTAATATGGCCTTGTATGCACACAGATTTTGTATTATTGTTCCATATCGTATTACATTCACTACTGTGCATTTCAAAAAGTCCGCCCTACCATTTAATTATTTTATCAGACGCATGCGCATTAAACAAGTCACGAGTTCTCGTTCCTAACTTGACAAGGACAAGTAGCCACCAACGAAATAAGAATCCTCGTAAGTTAAAATCGTGAAAGTGTGAATAAACTTAAATTATTGTCTGTTTTCAAGTCAAGTTACAGTGCATGCATGTCTTCGATCAGTTCAAATAGGCGTACAGTTTTCCGAAGGGTGCCGATCTTTCAGTCCCACCCCTTTTTCATGCTTGGCTGGTCGCACCAATATTTTGATACTAGAATATTAAACATTATATTAAAATCTACAAGTGTACATTTAGTCTGGGTGCCAGCCTCTCCATTCACTGTTAATATTAATTTTAGTTCTATAGCAAACTTCTAGTAAGGCCATACCTATTTGGTAATATTTTGTGCAGGCCTGGCGACTGCATGACTCTGATTTTCTGTTCCAAGGATTATTAACCTAATATTTCATCATGCTTAGACACGTGAATGACAGCATGTGCTCAGCCCAGCAAAAATGGCTGCTAGCTTCACTTGTCTGAATGTTGAATATCGTAAAAAGGGGACTAACAATCAAGTTGGTCGAATATCAAGTGCAACTGGAAAGACTTGTTTGGAAAACTTCTACATAAAGCAAGTGAAAGGTTTCTGACTTCCATTGAACCCCTGGTCACATGACTATAATTTTAAGCCAACCTACCGACCTGACTTGCAAGCTGTTTCCGCCCGCGCAGCAGAAGATCAAATAGGTATGGCCTAAAGGTAGCACATGGGTTTGCCAGAATGATAGAGAGTATCATAAGACGGCATAGTCTTAATCTATGAGAAATTGAATCCAGTCACACCTTGTTGATGGCAGTACATCTACACAATAGGCAGCACTGCACTATCAGAAATCCTGGAGAAGGTGTTGGTGGTGCATGTATTAAAATTAATGTCACAGTATAGAACAGGAAATAGTATGTGTACATGAAATAACCTTGCTCTAAATAACTTGCGGCAAGGCTCTCAGATTGAATTAATTTTCTGTGCCATCAAGCTGAAGCTGGTATAGCTGTAAATAATAAATTGGTGTTCGGGTCCTGAATTGCCTTTGCAAAGATTGACGGGTTTCGATTTGGATGTTGGGTATAATATTATACAGGATTTCCGTACATATGCATACAAGTGGTAGACTTGAATCTGGTGGTCAATGGTCGTGATGAAGGCAGACCACCAAACCCCCAAATTTAATTATGTCCTCGATTATAATTTACTTTTTTGCGGTTATTAGGTAATTGTATGATGAAACCTATGTATGGTGTAATCTATGAGGTAATTATGAGAAAATTCAGGGCCTCGATGGAGCCTTTCTGAGACTCGAAATTCAGTGAATATGTAGAGTATCTTGCGCGTGTATCCAGCGAATACCTTACAAGCAGCGTGTTGCCTTCTCTGACGAGCAGCGATGGCCGAACTTCATGCGTTCTCTTGGCTAACGTAATCCCATGGATATCACTGGACCGATCTGAAATTCGAAAGCTGTACTGCGCTGTTGAGTTCTTCTCAGCTTTGAAACAAGAGCCACTCTCAGACTCCAGATGATCAGAGTCTAGTTTGCAACTGAGGCGTACTTTACCAAATACTGCACCATTTCACTATGCAGCTACCAAGGACATGGTCAAGTTTTCATTTAACACTAAATTACGTTATTAATATTATGTGGGTATTAGTCTCTATATTATTATGTAGCGTAAAGTACCAATTATCGGCACCTAAATTTGCCCCGCGCATAACTTACCAGCAGAACAACCTATGATGATGGTTCTTGCACCAAAAGGTAGGTTTTTAACTCAATATACACTGGGCAAATATCCATCTCCCAAACTATTGGATTGATGGTGGATTGATATAGGAAATTGGATGTGGCATGTCCTGGACTGCATGGCAGTTCAAATTTCTGCTGATGTGCCCACCGCAGGATAGGGCTAAGTGCCGGGTAGCGGACAGATAGTGGGCACATCACGTGTCATACAGCTGTACTCTAGCAGATAGATATTGGAGCACATGAAATATCCTACGGTCATCCAATACAGGGAAGGTTGCAACCACATGAACTATCCCATGCACGCCACATCACCCCACCATTAATATACAGAAATCATTATAATCAGTGCAACATTCCACAACAAATTTACAGCAATCAAGGAATCTAGTATTATTATAGCAAACTTGTGTCTCGAAAGTTTTCTCCACAAATTGGTATTCTTTGAGTTCTTCCTTCATCTGAAACCATCATATCAACTCCATACTGCTTTTAAGATACTGCCAGTGCTAGTGCAGGCATCACTGCATTTTTTTTCACTTCTGTCGTTTCTTTCTCTCCTTTTTTCTGGACCAATCCTTCCCACTGATCCTACAAACAGTAATGATAATCACACTCCATCAAAATACACAATCATCCAAAGCCAGATTGATGGAAGTACAAAGCCCAACATATCAGACTGCCGAATGTACTCCCACAACGTCCAACATATCGGGCCGACGGAAGTACACCCACAAAGTCCAACATATCAGACTGACGGACGTACCCCCACAAAGCCCAACATATCAGACTGACGGACGTACCACCACAAAGCCCAACATATCAGACTGACGGAAGTATACCCACAAAGCCCAACATATCAGACTGACGGACGTACCCCCACAAAGCCCAACATATCAGACTGACGGAAGTATACCCACACAGCCCAACATATCAGACTGACGGACGTACCCCCACAAAGCCCAACATATCAGACTGACGGACGTACCACCACAAAGCCCAACATATCAGACTGACAGATGTATACCCACAAAGCCAACATATCAGACTGACGGAAGTATACCCACATAGCCCAACATATCAGACTGACGGATGTACCACCACAAAGCCCAACATATCAGACTGACAGACGTATACCCACAAAGCCCAACATATCAGACTGACGGACGTACCACCACAAAGGCCAACATATCAGACTGACGGACGTACCACCACAAAATCCAACATATCAGACAGACGGAAGTATACCCACAAAGCGCAATATATCAGACTGACAGACGTACCACCACAAAGTCCAACATATCAGACTGACAGAAGTATACCCACAAAGCCCAACATATCAGACTGACAGGAATGCTGCCAATTTTAGCTTGTTCCGGTACCATAACTAGTTCTCAGTTCAGAATTCAAACACTTAAAGTTATTATCATGAAATTGGCAGCAATCCCAACAAAGCCCAACATATCAGACTGACGAACATACCCCCACAAAGCCCAACATATTAGACTGACATAAGTACACCCACAAATCCCAATATATCTGACGGACGGACATAGAAACCAAACAATATTGACCTCGGAAAGGTATTTTCTTTTTAATGCTCACCCTGCAGCACGCTAATATGGGATTTTTAATATAGCTATAGGCCTAAGTTTATGCCAAAATTAAATAAGCTTACCTCCTGTTGACGTTTATATGGCGCAAAGAATCCGCCCAGAATGCTGTCCTTTCAAGTGCATGTTCTTAGCTTCTCAGAGACACATGCAACTTTTGGCGCCAGATCTTGGGGTACAGAGTTCACCGATCAGCTGTAGATTTAACCCCTTGGTTTAACTCCGCCCCCTGATGGCCTCGCAGTGCTAGCGCTAGCGCTGGAACTGCCAATTGTGAGAAGACATGGAAGATAGCTTTTCTCCCAGTGAGCCTATGATAGAAGCGGCGAGTATCAACTTTATAACAGTGTACCATGCTGATCATGAATGCAGATCTCTGTCAGAAACTATCAGCTATAAGATAGTACTATGCAAGTTGATCTATCCTGATAGAAGTGTTAGGTTTATGACAGAACAACTATCCACAACATGATATGCAGTATGACGTACGTAAGATAGTTGTAATCCTGTATCTGGGATAGGCAAAATGATAGTTGGTGTGGCCAGTAGTGGACAGGTGAGGGATAGTAGCAGCTGGTCTATCCTCCATCTATCATGCACATCGTGACGTATAGGATAGTTCACTTTTTGCCCAGTGATACTATACCGCAAATCCAAGGCTATAGATACAGTTCTTCGCGAAACTATGGGCAGCACAGCCAAGGTATCAAAAAATCATCGGCACCCCGTACGTATTATCGGCACCCCATAGTACTGCCTATACTCAATTATCGGTACCAGCAAGCTTTCGTGTATCTTGACACTCTTGGAAAATTCTGAAAAAAATTCCACAGGTTCCTTTCAATGTGCTCCACTAACAGTAGCGTTTAAAGAGAGTGAATCTTTCCATTCGCTACGTAATAGCTGAAATTACATCCAAAAATACACAAAATTTTCTCTTAGATATGATCGGCATTAGTCTGACACTTTGTAGGCTAAACTCTAGCTTCTGGCAATAGCCTGAAGCTATAGAACTCATAAATAGTAACTTCAAGACTCAGTGGAGACTACCAGACAACAAAATAGCAAAAAATTCGATCCCAAAAATTCGGCTAGCAAACTGGGGGTCGAAGGTCACTTTCTTGGGCTCTATGGGTCCGTTGCCACGCCTACATAACGGCTGTTGGCCTTAAAACGTCCTGTTTACTTCCCTTCGAGAGATAGCGCGAGTTTTTGTTCCAGGACCGTAAACGGGTCTGTAATTTCCCGTAAAATTTGCCGTAAACGCGGGTGCCGATAATTGATACATGCCGATAATCGGTCGTTTACGCTACACAGTAGAACTTCCAAATAATGGACGGAGGGCATTTTATCCTTTTAATGTAGCTACAGTGGAACCCCTCTAAAGCGGACACCATTGGGACCAAAAATTTTGTCCGTTGTAGCGAGGTGTCCTTTGCTCAGGGGTTAGTGGTTGACCACGCCCCTCCTACAATCGTGGCCGTTCGAGCCTGCGCAACAGTGAATAACCTCGCATAACGGACAGTTAGGCCACACCCATCATTTAAATCGGTCGGTTTCAGCGACCAGTAACTACAGTAAAGCCTAAATATGTCTTATATTCTTGCTTAGAAGCTGTCAGTTGACAGATCTCTCATCAATACGGTCTTCATCGTCGTCCGCAGTAGTGCTTTATCATAACTGGGACCAAAATAAGTGCCCGTTATACGGAATAGCGGGGTGTCCGCTGTTGAGGGGGTTTGAATGCATTGAAGTCTATGGAAATACAATCCGGACATTCAGAATTGTCCGTTGCATCGCAGGTGTCCGTCATTGAGGGGTGTCCGCTAAGCAGGGTTCCACTGTATACAGAGGTTGTCACTTTACAGAAGCGGAGACAAAGTTGATCCATAACTAGAGGATATACAACCAGTTTTTGTATGATTATGTCCTCAATAGCAATTTACTTTTTGTGGTTATTAGATAATCATGATGAGGTAATTATGCAAAAATTCAGGGCCTCAATGGAGCCTTCTGAAACTTGAAATTCAGTGAATATGTACAGTAGCTATCTTACACGTGTATCCAGCGAATACTTGATAAACGTGTTGCTTTCTCTGACAAGCAGCGATGGTGGAACTTCACGCGTTCTCTAGGCTGACGTAATCCCGTGGATATATATAATATAGATATAGCCCTGCGCTATATATTATACCACATACCATGAGCAGCGTGCCACCGGACCAATCTGAAGTTTGGATACTGTATATACTTCGGTGTCATTCTCTGTGATTAAAGCTTTGAAATTTGTCACTATTGAGGTCAAGAGCCACTCTCAGACTCCCGATGATCTGAGTCTAGTCTACGACTAAGATACCAGCATCGATCGATGCGCGATGTATACTGTGAACCTGCTATAATGACGACCTTTACCACATACACCACTTCACTATTCAGCTACTGAGGACATGGTCATATATATCAGTATACACATTATGATGGCTATAATATAGCTTTGCAGAGGTGACTGAAGGAGTCAAGCAGAATATAGGCTGAATTTGAGTCTACTTCAATTACATGTAGCTAGCTGCATATAATATTATACACCATACATACTCGAACTGTATCATGTAATGCACAATATTATTAGTCTTGTCCCAGACTCTCGAGATAGTGCCCAGAGTACAGCCCCACCTACAATGGGGCTGGCTACCCAGGCCATGGCGCCAGAAATTACATCACTGGCTGTGAAAAGGTGTATGGCTTCCTGGCTATCCGCTAGCTATTTAGAAGTAAAATTATTTATACTGAGAGATTCGATTGGGTCCGAACAATCCATCTGATGTAGTGAATTGGGAGGATGCCCGCTCCTTGGAGGTTCATATTGTACTAAGCAGTGTTTTATTTAGAGGGGGGGAACCATGGGATTCCCCCCTCCCCCCCCCCCCCCCGAAAACTGCCATATATTATAGAAATAATATTTGTTAATAACAGCCATTGATAGCTTAATGCACAACACATTGCCTATTGCTAGCTAGAATTAAAGTGAAATGTGCCTGTTTGACTCCTTAGCTGAGTCTGAATGTATATCTAGCTCTACTCAACTCACTGAAAATTCTCTACCGACTAAAATCAACTATTGCCTTACTGATAAACTTGGACTTTTGCAAGCTTGCAATGGGTATGTTGATGACAGAGCATGTGCTGATTATGCTACAGATACATCCCACAAACCAAGTGCAAATTTTGATCAATGGGTGGCTATACCTAGCCTCGTCCCCAGCCTCCCCGATCTTTTTCAACGCACGCGAGAGAAAAGAGGGGGAGCCTGGGATCCAATGTCACGTGATGATCACGCGCGCACGCGCTGTTCAGACTGCGTGGGCGCTAGCGCGCGTTCAGTGACGTCATGCGGTGGGTCGCCCACGCGATCGATCGATCGCGCTAGCGCGTACGCGTGCGCATAGCGTTCTCTATACCGCGAAGTAGCCGGGAAAATGGCTCCCTGCCCTCGTGGTGTCTCATGTTGGCAGAAGTAAAAAAGAATATTCCTTTAAGGGTTCTATTAGCTACTACATGATAGTGGACGAACGAAAAGAATCCGTACGCCACTGCGGCCATCTGGGAGACGAGGTGTCCTTTCTATCACGGCAACACCAAGCTCTGCTATCGATGTGTTCTTCATGTCTTTCCAAAGTCAGCGCGCTACTGATCGTTTATCTGTGAGACGTTGGTATCGGTCGTCGCCAACAGGTAAATCCAAATTATAGCTAATTTACATAAATAATAATGATTATGACTCGGGACCGCTCCAGTATAGCATAGTATACAAAAATGTACGTACATGTATACTGCCAAAATTCGGTTTCAAATTTAAACCATACTTCTACCCGAGCAACCGAAAATGGTTAGCCTGTGCAAAGCAGGCACGCAATGTCCGGTCCTGAGAGGAATGGAGGATGGTGGTTGTGAAGTGAAGGCCAAGTTATACTCAGCTCTTTATAGTTATTTTAAGTTTAATGAATTTCGACCGGGCCAGCTGGATTCTCTTGTTCCTGTTTTGCATGGCAAAGATGTCTTCGTCCGTTTAGCCACTGGATCCGGTAAATCCCTATGCATGTTTCTAGCTCCTCTGGTATACAGTGAATCCGCAATGGCTGTTATCGTAAGTCCTTTGAATGGTTTGATGGATGAGCAGGTAAGTTATACTATTGAGTTTGGATAAGTTAATGCATGCGTTTATTAGGTTGGTCAGCTGACACACATTGGAGTCAGTGCTGTACGAGTGACAGTAAGCATGAGAGTAGACGATTTCGCTTCTGGAAAGTATCGTTTTGGTATGTGATGAAGTAAATTTTAGCGATTCATGCATGTTCATGGTTTGTTAGTTTTCATGTCCCCGGAGTTATCGCTGTCGCTTCCAATGAACAAGTTCTTTTCGGCACAATATGTCAAGCGGAATCTTACATTGGTAGCCGTCGATGAGGCTCATTGTATAACAGACTGGTAAATTCATGTTCAGTGTTAATAGTACTTATGACAACTTTCATCTTATGTAATCAATCATAGGGGAGAGGATGAGTTTAGACCCATGTTTAACAAACTTGGGGATTTACGAGCACATACCCAAGTGCCGTTTATGGCTTTGACAGCTACAGCATCTGAGAGCTCAGCCAAAGCCATATCAGAGTCACTTCACCTTCAAGACCCTGTGACCGTGTCCCATAGTTTATATAGGCCCAATATATTTTTTTCTGTCGGCAAAATTTTAGGTCTTAAAGTGAGTCAATATACTCCATCACTGTATATGTTTATATAATTTTGTATTTCCCTCGTTTAGAAAGATCTGGGTTGTATTGCATCCAAACTAGCTGCGGATGATGCAAACAGCATCCCGAAGACCATTATATTTGTCCAGACAAAGACCATAGCTTGCAAGGTTTTTTCATTCCTAAAATCTGCATCCCTATCCCATCCTGAGCGTGTTGATATGTACCATGCCTCGCTAACTGAATCAAACAAGGCTGATGTTCGACGTATGTTTAGTGGTGGGCGTTCCTTGAGGTACTTAGTTGCCACAATAGCATTCGGCATGGTGAGTATTTTGTGATAAAATTAATATACAAGGAACAAATAATTGCATTGAATAATATGTGGTAGGGGATGGATGTTCCCGATATTACAGTTGTGGTCGTGTATGGCGTGCCAAAAAACATGAGTCAACTTTATCAGGTTAATAGTATATGACCACAAAGTTCATATCTATTTATATTATCCCCTGTATTATTATATTTTAGCTGTTTGGACGAGCTGGCAGAGGAGGGGACAATGCAATAGCTCATCTTTTTTATAGTGCACGCCAAAAGGTGGTTGATTCAGATATTAAAGATTTTTACACCAATAAGGAGAATTGTTTGCGAAGGACCATTTTGCGGTCAATTGGTGATTCATCTCCCATAGAGACCACCATTGTTGGTTGTTGCAGGCATTGTGATGCCAGTATGAAATCATTTGAGTCCCACGCTCCCAAACTGGTAATCTACCATGCATATCAAGTCAGCAAAAAGAGACGTGTTGCAGCATGGAATGTGACAGAGTCACTCGAAAAAAACTTAAAAGATAGACTATTACAGGAAAGATATAGGTACATTCAAGACCACCCTGCCTTCTTATTTCTTGGAGAAGAGGCTGTGTGCCCGAATTGTGTCATAGAGGATATTTGTACAGAGAGTAGATTTATCAAGACTAAGGAAGATATGAGTAGTATTTATGGTATACATTCTGAGCTAAGTGATAAATTCTTGAACGTTATATTAGATGTCTTGTCCAGTAGTCCTGCCTCTAGCAAAAGGCGGAGGAAGCAATAAATATTTTTTTGTGATTGTGAAATGTATTGGTTTGTTATCAAATAAAATGTGTAATGGAGCGGTTCCTATATTACATCAAATAATTCATAATCTAAGTCAATGCTATCGTTTCCCCTTCCATCGCTACATGTAGCAGAGTGCATGTCCTCATCAGATGGATCTGGACAGTTGGAAGATACCGTCGTCCGATAGAGAGTCTCCTTCCACCAGCTGCTACAGAGTTTTTTGTAGCCACTGCTAGTGGGGTCTTCAAATGGAGGAGACGAGCGGTTCTCAATCAAAGAAGTCACTTTGTTTCTCTTAAGTAAGTGACCATTTTCATAACGTCAGAGCTTGCATCACTGAATGTGTGGGAAGTTGTTTGTGGACTAACACCCATTATCTTGTCTGCCTTTTTTGCAGCATCCATAAGGAAGAGCGCACTTAAGGAGACATCTTCAACGTGCTTGTCTGTCAGATTACCACCAGCTGAACGCAGTGTTTGTTTAACAACCCTACAAAAGAGTAAGTCGTTACATAGGTTAAAGCTGTATACATGGACATGCCTTACAACTCATAGATTGTAATGTTCAATCAGTTGATCAACTGGTTTGCCTCTACCTGGCTTCCCTGGAACATTCACGGTCCTATTATGAATTGCAATATAGGCAATATGTTTGGGGAAAATGGCTGTGAGGTTTGCTATCAAGTGAATAGCCTCAGATGCATAGTTGGTACAGCCCGTTGTGAGGAAGCGTGGCAACCACCACTTCCAGTGGCGTATGATATTAGGACCATTCTCCCATCTAATAGCATGTCGGAGATCAACATATGAATAAGCCACATGAAGTAATGACTTATGCATCTGCTGGATAGGATCTGAGGATGAACTGGGTGAGAGTAGCTTGTGGACCAATGTTTGAGCCTGTTGTTGAAGCCAGTCAAGTGTACAGGGATGGGGTATGGTGTCCGATGGATCAGTGATATTGAAATAGTCCATGATAGCATTGGTTAGGTGAGCTTGAAAAGTGTGCATAAGAAACTCGTCACCAATGTTGAATACTTTGACCTTCTGGTCAACTTGTAGACGATGAATTATGCACCGCAGACTGCTTAGTGAGCCATGCTGGGATGGTATTCCCCAAAAGATTGAAAAAACTACCCTAAGGCACTCCCATAAGAAGTGGAAGTCTCCTATTGAATTGGAGAGAGAGAGAGAGAGAGAGAGAGAGAGAGAGAGAGAGAGAGAGGGAGAGAGAGAGAGAGAGGGAGGGAGGGAGGGAGGGAGGGAGGGAGGGAGAGGGAGGAGAGGAAAAGGAGAGAGAGGTGTAATGAATATAATATCATGACTTAGCCTTGTATCCTAGGTAACAGCCATGGTATAACTCTCATATACCCCAGCCCTCAGGCATTATAACTTTCTACCCCTGACAATAGTCCAATAACACAGTTGCACTGGCATACCAAGTTTGTGTTGTAGCTACTAGCTTTTCGCTAGCTATAGCCAGTAGCTCCCACACACAATACAATCACTAGCTGAGGAGTGTTCCAGCTTTATAGACTAACTATTATACAGATTGTCATTATGATAGAATCTAGCTACCTACTGTACTCCAACTCTTCAAGTTTCAAATATGAAAAAGTAAACAATCTGCTGATTACGCTGACAAATCACGGTCAAGATATTAAACAGATAAACTATGTTTGCCCAGGATATACCGTTCATATACCACCTTCGCTCTCGGGCTATGCCCTCGAGCTCAGGGTGGTATATGAACGGTATATCCTGGGCAACCATAGTTTATCTATTACATAGCCTTGATAGGAGCATGTTTGTGTGTGTGATATGATAACCTGGTACTTCATATGCCCATGAAAGAGTATCTGTTTTATGTTTTTCACTCTGTCGCCATAGTTTACTGCTTCTAACATTTTTACATGTGAGCTGGTCTCCCACAACAACCTGTGTGAATTTGCAACTGTAACAGCTACTGTGGGTTTTGCAATAGGGCTAACCTGTGGTTCTCTGCATCTCTGCATAGTTTACCATCTTCAACTAACTTAGTTAGTATTTCTATTGTTTCACTGATATATTTTTCATCTCTGAAAAGGATCTTCATTGGAATCACTTCTGTTTTGACCACAGGATGAAGGGGTGTCTCGTCAGGAACAAACTTCTTCAGATCACTGAAGGCACTGAAGTTGGTGACCAAAAACCTCATCATGTAGCTAGTAGCACGTGCACCCATCTCTTCTGCATCAGATTCACTCAACATGAAATCAGAAATAGTAAGTGACTCCATGCTCCTCTGGGGCCTATCATCGGACCAATCAAATTGCTCCTGTGGGGTGTATCTGATATTGACTGCAAGCCTTGAAGTAATATTCAGCATGTGTGTGTGTCGATCTGTAGTGAGGTATATGACGTACACCCAAGTATAAAAAAGTGATTGTATTTTTTACCTTCTCGCTCATGCCTTATCCTTTGTTGTATGTTAACATTGTCATAGACCCATATGTGATGCCCACTTTGTATGAGCTCTTGGTACCGTGCCTCAAGTGTGAGTTGCCTTAGATACTTCCAAGCACAACTATATGACACACACACTCCCCCATGGTTCAGTGCAGTTATAGCCTGGAATGTTATTATTGAGTAGCTACAGCATAGTACTCACAGATGTGCATCAAATGGAATTTTATGTACATGTAGGCTATATAGCTAGTGACTGTGTAAGCCTATGATATTATTCAAGTAACATACATGTATACCTGCTTGCTGGTAGCCCTAGCAAGTAGCATAAAGCTAGTCATGAGCTGTACTCCTAGTACCTTCCTGGAATTGCATTTCATCAGTGTGCTTAAGCATGTAATGATGTGTGCTTGTTTGATAGGGTCGTCGTCTACTGAAGAATTACCCAGGCATTCAAGGAGTGCGAGGACACCAGGACAGTGCTGTCTAAACTCAGTAATGATGTTATCAACCGAGAACATGTCAAAATGACCAACTGTATCTGGACCATGGTATGTGGAATGGCTAGAAATCGTCAGAGCTCCCATCTGTGCCTTTAGATTGTGTGGGGAGTGCGTGTGATGTTCCTGCTCTAGCTGACGGATGCGTGCTTCAAGATGCTGTACACGAGCCTCAAGTTCTTGAATCCGCTCAACTAGCTTGGCATTGAGAGCTTTTTGTCGTGCAAGGTCATCAGGTTGCTGCTCTTCACTCATGACTTCTTCGATGCCAACCACATGGACTGCTTTACTTTTGCCAACACTGACTCGAGTTGACACTGGAAATGCACTGTTCACTATTTCAGAAACTATCCTGGAATTGAACTTCGTTGATGGAAATTGTGTTGCTAAAGACTGGTGGATGGTTTGGAACTTGATACGTTTCTCTGCTGGACTACCCGAAGACACTTCTCGAAATCGCTTTCGTAACCACGTCACTAGTCCATTGCAAATAGTGTCTATAAATAGATTTGATTAGTTATGTAATGCTGTTCTCATTTCATGCCATGCCATGTACATGTACATGTGACATACATACTCTCTCTACTGTGTTGATATTAATTTTTTTTATTCATAAAAACCTTCATCAACAATTTACGAGTAATACGAAGAGCATACAAAAATTATATAAAACTTTACAATGTAATAATTTCAAATCTGGTTTGCGCACAATTAGAGTCAAAACAATTCAAACAGAGCTTATTACCCCGCGCGCATGCGCAAGGGGTAAAGTAATCGGTTTTGTCTGTCGTCGTCTGTCGTCGTCGTCAGCACAAAAATCGCCAGATCTGGAGATCTAGGCGTCTAAGCGACTTGTAAGTACAGCATATCCGTCGATATCGTCGAAAAACTGGCTTCATTGTGCTTTGAATCGTTTGGTAAGGTCCATGGGCGTCGCAAATACTTCATTTTGTTGGCCACGCCTATCAACACTACCCACCATGTGCTTTCTGCTCATGCGCACAACCTGGCACAATGTGTAGGTAAAGGTCGTCAACAGGCTTATGTGGCATGGCATGGTTCTCACATCGACGCTGCAGCGCGCGGGGTATGTGCTCTATAGAGCTCTAGTTTTAAATATCGTACTGTTCAAGTCGGGGAGAATCAAGGCGCTTCAATGGTTCTGGGACTATACCAATCGCAGATGGCAAGTGCAGGAAGATCAGCAGACATAGGTAACGATGTGATTATGTTTGAGGTGAGATCTTCGACGATCAGAGTTCTAGGCGAGCTCCTTCCAACGATCGGTGAACGTTCACAGACTGACCTGTACTGTGTGCGAAAACGTGGGCAGGATGATGCCCGTACACTTTTCCTGCCCACGCGCAATTTTCACGATCCGCCACCCTTAACCTTCCTAGTATATGGGCCTACGTCACGCACGTGACATTGGATCCCAGGCTCCCCCTCTTTTCTCTCGCGTGCGTTGAAAAAGATCGGGGAGGCTGGGGACGAGGCTAGCTATACCCACAAGATAGGTCATGAAAAAGGTGAAAAGGTGCAGTAACAAACCAAACTGAGATGTGGTCTCAGGAAGCAGTCTCAGAGGTTATAAAATTAAAAATTTTCCTGGGGGGGGGGGGGGGGGCATGCCCCCAGACCCCCTGGTTTGGGCGTGCTATGCACGCCGTGATAGTATTATCATCGATTGTATTCCCCCCCTGGGATAAAATCCTGTATAAAACCCTGCTAAGCCTATGGCAAATTTAATCCGTTCCATAGTGGTTGTCTGTTATAATACTGTAGTGGGTGGCCACTCCTGGGAAGGTCCATTATGAGAAGTTCCACTGTATACATGTATCGAAGGGAGGTGGGTGGGTGGGAGTGGAGTCTGGAAAGTGCTACAGACCAAAAATGTTATGTATGTCTTATTATAGTAAATACCACATTGTCAAACTATTCTGTAAAAACAGTGATTATTATGACAATGTGCATTATGTCGTGTGTAAAAATTAATGGTCATATGATAACTGTTCAGAGTTATTGACCACAAAGCACAATGTCATACTATATGGGGTGGATCAGTCCATATATAATTGACTTAAGATATTCAACTAATTACAAACAAATTCTGTTCACTTGCACATATATTCTTATCCGTATAGAGAGATACAGAGATCCTAGCTAACCCTGAATCACATCGTGTTTGATGTAATAATCATTTAACACTTCTCCGTGCAAGACTTTGTAATAACTAACTGCTTCTTTGACTCACGGTATTGTGCTAACCTAAAGCCACTACTCACCATGGACTTTCAGAGTCCAATAACTTTTAATGGTGACAGTCCTCTCCATGTTGCTGTGAGGCAAGGTCAGATAGAAGATGTTAGAGAGATCTTGATCCAACAACAGGCAGACGTGAATATTCTGAACTCTAAACAAGAAACTCCATTACATCTTGCTTGCTCCAAAAGGGATAGTCCTATTGTACAACTGTTAGTCGCATTTGGTGCTGATCCATACATTGAAGACTCAAATGATTATGATGCTCATGATAGAAGTAGTTTTAATGTTAGTCAATTGATGGACAAACTATTATTTGGTCATGGTCTCAGACTATGGATAGGTGGACCAGTACAGGCTGATAAAGAGAGTCCTCTTCATACTGCAGTAAGGTTGGGAAGACTAGATGATATTCAGAGAATAATAGAGGAAAAAAATGTTGACATCGATGATACAAATGCCAACCACGAAACTCCATTGCATCTTGCCTGTGCACTTGGAAACAAATACATTGTACACATATTAATATCCAATGGAGCCAATATATATATGAAAGATTTTTTTAATAATGCTCCTATCCATAGAGCAGTGTCCCAAGGACAAATAGACACTGTGGATTATTTGATAACTGTCTGTGCTTGCAATCCAAACATCAAAGGCTATCAAGGTAGAACACTGCTTCACTTTGCATGTGGTGTTGGAAATGTTAAATTTGCTACCACTCTCATTGAAAAGTATGACATCAGTCCAATGGCTACTGATGCAGTAGAACAGACCCCCCTCCACATTGCTGCCTCACATGGCCAGGAAGAGGTAGTGTGTTTACTCATTAATAAGTACAGCTCCCTTGAGAGCACTGATTTGCCGAGACTACTATGGTTAGCTTGCTCCTGTGGTCATGTATCTGTTGTAAGAACACTTGTGCTTAAGTACAAAGCAGATATTGATGAAATTGATGTAATTGATAGTTCAGTGATGGGGGGCAGCATAGAAATGGTACAACTCATGATCACTGAATTTGACCTAGATCCACTCTCAGTTGATGATGACGGTAATACTCTTCTCCACATGGCCTGCAGGGGTGGTCATGAGGAGCTAGCAAGACTACTCATCACCAACTACAACTGTCCTGTCGATGTTAAGAATGAAGATAATGAGACACCACTTCACATAGCCTGTTTATCTGGTCACAGTAATATCGTAAGAATGCTTGTCTCTGAATTTAAAGCTGATGCAACTCAAAGAGATGACAATAATGATACAGCTGTCAGCAAAGCAGCAGAGGGTGGACATGTGGAAACTGTCCGGGCCCTAATCACTGAGCTTGGTTGTAGTCCTAAGGTTACAGGATATCATGGCAGATCACTACTGCATGAGGCTTGTTGGAGTGGAAGCATTAAGCTAGCTGAAATGCTAATCATAGAATTTAGTTTGGACATATTTTTAGCTGATGACAATGGTGACACTCCTCTCCACATGGCCTGCTGGGGTGGTCATGAGGAGCTAGCAAGACTACTCATCACCAAATACAACTGTCCTGTTGATGTTAAAAGCAATATTCAAGAGACACCACTTCACTGCGCCTGTTCATCTGGGCACAGCAGTATTGTTAGAATGCTTATCTCTGAATTTAAAGCTGATGCAACTCAGCGAGATCACAATAATGATACAGCTGTCAGCAAAGCAGCAGAGGGTGGACATGTGGCAACTGTCCGGGCCCTAATCACTGAGCTTGGTCGTAGTCCTAAGGTTAGATCACTACTGCATGAGGCTTGTCAGAGCGGAAGCATTAAGCTAGTTGAAATGCTAATCATAGATTTTTGCTTGGATGTATGGTCAGCTGATGATAGTGGTGACACTCCTCTCCACACGGCCTGTCGGTATGGTCATGAGGAGCTAGCAAAACTACTCATTACCAAATACAACTGTCCTGTTGATGTTAAAAATAAGATTCAAGAGACGCCAGTTCACTACGCCCGTTCAAATGGTCACAGTAGTATAGTTAGAATGCTGTTACTCACCATGGATTTTCAGTGTCCAAAAACTTTTAATGGTGATAGTCTTCTCCATGTTGCCATAAGGCAAGGCCAGATAGAAGATGTTAGAGAGATCTTGATCCAACAACTGGTAGACGTGAATATTCTAAACTCTAAACATGAGACTCCACTACACCTGGCTTGCTCCAAAAGGGATAGTCCTATTGTACAACTGTTAGTAGCATTTGGTGCTGATCCATTAATTCAAGATTCAAATTACGAAAATGCTTATGATAGAAGTAGATTTGATACTCAGCAATTGATTAACAAATTATTATACAGTGATGGTCTCAGACTGTGGATAGATGGACCAGTACAGGCTGATAAAGAGAGTCCTCTTCATACTGCAGTAAGGTTGGGAAGAGTAGATGATGTTCAGAGAATGATAGAGGAGAAAATTATTGACATCAATGATACAAATGCCAACCATGAAACTCCACTACATCTTGCCTGTGTACTTGGTCACAAACACATTGTACACATATTAATATCCAATGGAGCCGATATATACATGAAAGATATTTTTAATAATGCTCCCATCCATAGAGCAGTGTCCCAAGGACAAATAGACACTGTGGATTATTTGATAACTGTCTGTGCTTGTAATCCAAACATCAAAGGCTATCAAGGTAGAATATTGCTTCATTTTGCATGTGCTATTGGAAATATTAAACTTGTTACCACTCTCATTGAAAAGTATGGCATCAGTCCAATGGATACTGATGCAGTAGACCAGACCCCCCTCCACATTGCTGCCTCACATGGCCAGGAAGAGGTAGTGTGTTTACTCATTAATAAGTACAGCTCCCTTGAGAGCACTGATTTGCCGAGACTACTATGGTTAGCTTGCTCCTGTGGTCATGTATCTGTTGTAAGAACACTTGTGCTTAAGTACAAAGCAGATATTGATGAAATTGATGTAATTGATAGTTCAGTGATGGGGGGCAGCATAGAAATGGTACAACTCATGATCACTGAATTTGACCTAGATCCACTCTCAGTTGATGATGACGGTAATACTCTTCTCCACATGGCCTGCAGGGGTGGTCATGAGGAGCTAGCAAGACTACTCATCACCAACTACAACTGTCCTGTCGATGTTAAGAATGAAGATAATGAGACACCACTTCACATAGCCTGTTTATCTGGTCACAGTAATATCGTAAGAATGCTTGTCTCTGAATTTAAAGCTGATGCAACTCAAAGAGATGACAATAATGATACAGCTGTCAGCAAAGCAGCAGAGGGTGGACATGTGGAAACTGTCCGGGCCCTAATCACTGAGCTTGGTTGTAGTCTTAAGGTTACAGGATATCATGGCAGATCACTACTGCATGAGGCTTGTTGGAGTGGAAGCATTAAGCTAGCTGAAATGCTAATCATAGAATTTAGTTTGGACATATTTTTAGCTGATGACAATGGTGACACTCCTCTCCACATGGCCTGCTGGGGTGGTCACGAGGAGCTAGCAAGACTACTCATCACCAAATATAACTCTCCTGTTGATGTTAAAAACAATATTCAAGAGACACCACTTCACATAGCCTGTTCATCTGGTCACGGTAGTATCGTTAGAATGCTTATCTCTGAATTTAAAGCTGATGGAACTCAACGAGATCACAATTATGATACAGCTGTCAGCATAGCAGCAAGGGGTGGACATGTGGAAACTGTTCAGGTACTAATCACTGAGCTTGGTTGTTCTAAGGTTACAGGATATGATGGCAGATCACTACTGCATGAGGCTTGTTGGAGTGGAAATATTAAGCTAGTTGAAATGCTAATCATAGATTTTAGCTTGGATGTATTGTCAGCTGATGCCAGTGGTAACACTCCTCTCCACATGGCCTGCTTGGGTGGTCATGAGGAGCTAGCAAGACTACTCATCACCAAATACAACTGTCCTGTTGATGTTAAGAATAAAGACAAAGAGACACCACTTCACAAAGCCTGTTCATCTGGTCACAGTAGTATGATCGTTGGAATGCTTGTTTCTGAATTTAAAGCTGATGCAACTCAACGAGATTGCAATTATGATGATACAGCTGTCAGCAAAGCAGCAAAGGATGGACATGTGGAAACTGTCCAGGCACTAATCACTGAGCTTGGTTCTAGTCTTAAGGTTACAGGATATGATGGCAGATCACTATTGCATGAGGCTTGTTGGAGTGGAAGTATTAAGCTAGCTGAAATGCTAATTATAGATTTCAGCTTGGATGTAATGTCAGCTGATGACTGTGGTAACACTCCTCTCCACATGGCCTGCTTAAGTGGTCATGAGGAGCTAGCAAGACTACTCATCACCAAATGTAACTATCCTGTTAATATAAATAATGAAGAGAATGAGACACCACTTCACCTAGCTTGTTCTTCTGGGCACCTCAGTGTTGTCCGAATGCTTATCTCTGAATTCAAAGCAGACAAAAATGCACGTAATTATCAGAGTAGTACACCACTATGTGTAGCAGTTCTGAATGAACAAGCGTCAATAGTACAAATGTTAATCACTGAGTTTGACTGTAGTCCTCAGGTTAAGGGATTTGAAGGTAGGTCACTCCTGCACTTCGCTTGTAAGAAAGGACACACTAAGCTAGCTGTGATTTTAATGACAGATTTTAAATTAGACCCACTCTCAGCTGATGACAGTGGTAACACTCCTCTCCACATGGCCTGTATGGGTGGTCATAAAGAGCTAGCAAGGCTACTCATCACCAAATATGACTGTCCTGTTGATATTAAGAATAGATATGAGCAGACGACACTTCATATGGCATGTATTCATGGTCATCTTGGTGTTTCAAAAGTGCTAATCTCTGAATGCATGGTAGGTGGTGACAAAAGATTCTATAATGCTCTAGACAGGGATAACAATACCCCTTTGGATCTTTTAATCAAGAGACGTGATGCTAAAGCTGTACATATCCTTTATAAAAAGTATGGTCTCAAACCTCATGTCAGAGGTGTTGAGTCCAAACCACTCCTTCATCAACTAGCTGCTGGAGGATTTACCACAGTGCTACAGAAACTAATATACTATGACCCAGCTTGTTCTGATGAAGATGGGAACACAATTCTTCACACTTCAGCTCAGCATGGGCGATATAAAATAACTAAATTTTTGATTACTAATTACAGCAACCAAGTTTCAATAGACTGTAGAAACTCTCGAGGGCAGACTGCTCTTCACTGTGCTTGTATCGGTGGTCATACTGAAGTAGCTAAACTCCTTGTTGACAACAAAGCAGATATAACTGTCAGGGATGAGGATGGTGACACTCCACTTAAGAAAGCATTTTTAACAGGAAATGAACATATTTTATTTCAGTTGTTTAATTTTTTTTTTCATACTGAAATCGACAGTAATCTTTTGCTACAAGCTTGTGAGTGTGGATATGTTAACTTGATAGATGTACTTCTTTCAGATTTCCACTTGAATCCTTCTTCTATTTTGGATGATCAAGGAAATAAAGCAATTCATATAGCAGCTCTTCGAGGACACAAACAAGTAGCTATTCTGCTTGTTAAGAAGTATAATTGTCCAGTTGATGTCAAGAATAAAGCTCAGAGGACGCCACTTCACATGGCATGCTCTCGTGGTCAACTTGATGTTTCAATAGTACTAGTCTCTGGTGGTAACTGTAATACTCTAGACAAGGATGACAATACCCCTTTGGATCTTTTAATCAAGAGAGGTGATACTAATGCTGTGCATATCCTGTTTACAAAGTATGGCCTCAGACCTCATATCAGAGATGTTGAATCCAAACCACTCCTTCACCAACTAGCCGCTGGAGGATTTACCACAGTGCTACAGGAACTAATATCAAAGTTCAACTATGATCCAGCATGTTCCGATGAAAATAAGAACACGATTCTTCACATTGCAGCTCAGCATGGGCAATATGAAATAGCTGAATTTGTAATTACTAATCACAGCAATCAATTTCCAATGGACCACAGAAACTGCCAAGGGCTGACTGCTCTCCACTGTGCTTGTATGCATGGTTATGCCAGAATAGTCAAACTCATTGCAAATAAGGCTCTTGGAGATAAAGATGAGAAGGCATTAGTTGATGACTATGGTAACACACTCCTTCACATCGCAGCTCAGCATGGACAACATGAAATAGCTGAATTACTATTTACTGACTATAGCAACCAGTGTCCAATAGACCATAGAAACTCTCAAGGGCAGACTGCTCTTCACTGTGCTTATATCGGTGGTCATACTAGAGTAGCTAAACTCCTTGTTGACAACGGAGCAGGTATAACTGTCAGGGATGAAGATGATGATGCTCCACTAAAGAAAGCATTTTTAACAGGACATGAACGTACTTTTTTTGGGTTGTTTAATTCCAATTTGCATAAAATTGACGATAAACTTTTGTTACAAGTTTGTGAGCGTGGATATGTTAACTTGATTGATGTACTTCTTTCTGATTTCCATTTAGACCCTTTTTCAGTATTGGATGATGAAGGAAATAAACCGATTCATATAGCAGCTCTTCTAGGTCATGAACAAGTAGTTACTCGGCTAATTGAAAAGTACAAGTGTCCCGTTAATATTGAGAATGAAGATAAACAGACACCACTTCACATGGCATGCTCTCTCGGTCAACTTGGTGTTTCAATAGTACTAGTCTCTGAATGCGAGGGTGGAAAGAAATTCTGTAATGCTCTAGACAAGGATAGCAATACTCCTTTGGATATTTTGATTAAGAGACGTGATGCTGAAGCTGTACATATCCTTTCTACAAAAGGCTGCAAACCTCATGTCAGAGGTGTTGAGTCGAAACCACTCCTTCACCAACTAGCTGCTGGAGGATTTACCACAGTGCTACAGGAACTAATAACAAACTTCAACTATGACCCAGTATGTTCTGATGAAGATGGGAACACAATTCTTCACACTGCAACTCAGCATGGCCAATATGAAATAGCTAAGTTTTTAATTGCTAGTCACAGCAGTCAACTTTCAATAGACCATAGAAACTCTCAAGGGCAGACTGCTCTTCACTGTGCTTGTATCGGTGGTCATACTAGAGTAGCTAAATTCCTTGTTGATAACAAAGCAGATATAACTATCAGGGATGAAGATGGTGACACTCCACTTAAGAAGGCATTTAAAACAGGACATGTACTTACTTTATTTGAGTTATTTGATTCCAATTTTCACACCAGCGACAGTAAACTTTTGCGACAAGTTAAAATCATTGCAAATAAACAAGCAGTTCTTGGAGATAAAGCTGAAGAAGCATTAGTTGATGACTGTGGTAATACACTCCTTCACGTTGCAGCTCAACATGGACAGTATGAAATAGCTGAACTACTAATTGCTGACTATAGCAATCTATGTCCAATTGACCATAGAAACTCTCAAGGGCAAACTGCTCTTCACTGTGCTTGTATTGGTGGTCATACTAGAGTAGCTAAATTCCTTATTGCCAACAAGGCAGATATAACTGTCAGGGATGAAGATGATGACACTCCACTAAAGAAAGCATTTTTAAAAGGACATGAACCTACTTTTTTTGAGTTATTTAATTCCAATTTGCGTAAAATTGACGATAAACTTTTGTTACAAGTTTGTGAGCGTGGATATGTTAACTTGATAGATGTACTTCTTTCAGATTTCCACTTAGACCCTTCTTCAGTATTGGATGATGAAGGAAATAAAGCGATTCATATAGCAGCTCTTCTAGGTCATGAACAAATAGTTACTCTGCTAGTTAAAAAGTACAACTGTCCTGTTAATGATAAAAATAAATATAAACAAACACCACTTCACATGGCATGCTCTCTCAGTCAACTTGATGTTTCAGTAGTACTAGTCTCCGAATGCGAGGGTGGAAAAAAATTCTGTAATGCTCTAGACAAGGATAGCAATACTCCTTTGGATATTTTAATTAAGAGACGTGATCATGCTGAAGCTGTACATATCCTCTCTACAGAGTATGGCCTCAAACCTCATGTCAGAGATGTTGAGTCCAAACCACTCCTTCACCAACTAGCTGCTGGAGGATTTAAAACAGTGCTACAGGAACTAATATCAAAATTCAACCATGACCCAGCTTGTCCTGATGAAGATGGGAACACAATTCTTCACACTGCAGCTGAACATGGGCAATATACAATAACTGAATTTTTGATTACTAATTACAGCAACCAATGCCCAATAGACCATAAAAACCGTCGAGGGCTGAGTGCTCTCCACTATGCTTGTATGCGTGGTCATGTTAGAATAGTCAAACTCATTGCAAATAAAGCTCTTGGAGATAAAGATGAGAAAGTATTCATTGATGAATATGATAACACACTCCTTCACATTGCAGCTCAGCATGGGCAATATGAAATAGCTGAATTACTGATTGCTGAGTATGGCAACCAATGTCAAATAGACAGTAGAAACACTCAAGGGCAGACTGCTCTCCACTGTGCTTGTATCGGTGGTCATACCAGAATAGCTAAATTCCTAATGGCCAACAAGGCAGATATAACAGTCAGAGATAAAGATGGCCATGGTGACACTCCACTTAAGAAAGCATTTTTAACAGGACATGAACGTACTTTTTTTGAATTGTTTAATTCCAATTTGCGTACAATCGACAGTAAACTTTTGCGACAAGTTTGTGAGCGTGGATCTATTGACTTGATATATGTACTTCTTTCAGATTTCCACTTAGATTCTTCTTCTGTTTTGGATGATCAAGGAAATAAAGCAGTTCATGTAGCAGCTTCTCGAGGCCACAAAGAAGTGATTGCTCAACTTGTTAAGAAGTATGACTGCCCTATTGATAGCAGGAATTTAAGTGGACAAACTCCACTTCACTTGCTTTGTTCTCAATCACCAACTGAAAATGGTCATGCCCTCATTAGAATGTGTGTTTCAGAATTTAAAGCTGATGTGTCTACCAAGGATGCTAACGATGATCAACCAATCCATGTGGCAGTACAAGCTGGTCATACTAGTACAGTGATTAGTTTAATTGTAGATCTTCATGTAAGCCCTAATTCCTTGGGCTTCAAAAAACGTAGTTTGTTACATCATGCTCTTGCAAACGGTCACAACTTAACTGCCAAAACTCTGACAGAGAAATTCCATCTATCTTTGCATTGTGTAGATGAAGATGGTAATACTCCTTTGCACCTATCATCTTTAGCTGAACAGACTGAATCTGTAAGATTTCTGTTATATGAATACCATGCCCCTGTCTATGTTCGGAATAAGGCAGGAAAGACTGCACTTAATCTTGCAACAGAAGATTCCACTAAAGAAGTGATTAGAGAATATATAACTAGTGAACACAAAAGAATACAACACGAATATGAAGAACTTCGAGCTAAATCCTTACAAAAGTATTCAGGTCAACAGTGTATCACTAGAGTATTCATTTTAGGAAATCCTGGATCTGGTAAGAGTACTCTTGTTGAATCATTAAAGCGAACTTCAAGATGGTTTTCTTCCTTGTTCACTGTAACTGAAGCTGATGTCCCACCTCGTACAGCTGGGATAGTTCCATCAGTTCAACAAAGTAGGAAGGCTGGACGGTTGCTGTATTATGACTTTGCTGGAGATAGGGAATACTATTCTTCACATGCATCGATTCTTGAAATTATTTCCGATTTGACAGTTGGAAGCAACGTCTGTTTTATTGTGGCTGATTTGAGGAAAGATAATGTGATCATTCACAATGAGATTGGCTACTGGTTATCATTTGTCGCCTATCATGGTAAAGCTTTGGACAGCAAATGCAGACTGAAAATTATATTGATCTTAAGCCATTCAGACCGACTGAGTTCAACTGACTGTGTTAGTAAAGTGGAGAGTATGAGACAATATTATTTACATGACCATAAGAATCAATATGAAATTTTCAATATCATTAAAGTGGTATCATCCAACTGCTCTTGGCCTTATTCAACAAGAAGTATAAAAAATATTTTGCAGCAAATATCTAAGGATACACCTCCTTGCAGTATTTCATATGAGGCATCCCTGCTTCATGGATTGCTAGAAAAAGACTTCAGTAATGCTATTGCTTGCAAATTTCAAGATCTATTGAGCCATATCAAGGATACTGGTATATGTTTACCTACCATAGCTGATTCACTCTTTCCCATTGTGAAGGAGCTTCACGACATTGGTTTATTGATGATGATTGGACACAGTGAAGATACGCTTGAAAATTATCTCTTATTACTAGATCTGTCTTCATTGACACATGAAGTGCATCAAAATCTCTTTTCAAAATCCGCCATGGAAAAATTCAGCTCTCCAAATAGTCCTCAGTATGCTAACATGGGAATCCTCCCAGAAAGCCACTTAGCTAGGCTACTTCCAAAGCATATCACTAAAGAATGTTTAGTTCAACTCCAGTACTGCCAAGAGTTTACTTGTGCTGATGTGGGACTTCATAACTCAGAAGTGTCAAAGAGTACCTCTGAGAAAACCCTGCTCTATTTTCCCGCATTATGTAAGTTGGATAGTGAGCAAAGCAATTGGCCCAATGACCCACTACTTAACTTCAGCATTGGATGGTATGCCAAGTGCACAGGAAAGTTAGATTACTTTCCATCTCGGTTTTTGCACGTACTCCTCCTGAGACTAGCATTTGCTTTTGCCCTTCCTATTGCAAACTGCAAAATAACAGAATCTAATGAAATCTCAGCTCAAAATCGTCGTTGTACCATGTGGAAGAATGGAATCCACTGGCTCATGGAGGAAGGAGTGGAATGTATTTTTGAAATGGTTAATGATAACAAAGGAATGGTTATAATCACGAAATCAGAAAAAGATTCAAATGAATGGGCAAATATATTGAGTGAAATCATTAGTAAGATCTTGCAAGCCAAAGCTGACTTTTGTAGCATTGTCTCACTCCACCATTTTCTGCTAAAATCGGATGATATATCTTCTTTTATGAATGAAGATAAACTATTTGAGATAACCGCAATTGAAAGTGTTATCAAAGAAGGAAAGAAAAAAGTTGCCAGCGTCAGTGGACGAAAATTACTTGATTTATCACATCTCGATAATATATTCAGGAAATACACTTTTGGGGGTAAGCGATTATCACTATTAATTATCCTGGCATTTCTAATGATGAATAGTGTGGGAATGGGTTTAGGTACTGTATGTATATAGGTATAATAATATTATTATCATAATTCCTCCCAGGATTCTATCTAGGATTCAATATCAGGGGGAGTGCATCATTGATAATGAAGCAGTCTGTAGTGGTGAATGCGGGAGGGGGGGTGTGCCCCTATTGCACGCAGTATGAAATTTGAGGCATTTAACCGTGCTCAAAACTAGAATAGAAATATTGGTACAAATAAGGTAGCTAAGGCCACACAAACTTGATTCTCGTCACCTCCCGCGTCTGTTTCTACCTACCGCATCTGCCTTCATTATTGCCTTGAAACACCAGCCTCACCTCTTTTTTGCTAATTATTTGGGCGATTCCAGGAAACCACACCCTCAAAATGCCATAATATTGAACTAGAGCTCTATAGAGGGTGTGTGCACACGAGATCAATTCTTATGTGATCAACTCCCACGTGATCAATTCTTACAAGAGCAATTTTGTATGTCAACTAGCTATCAGGACATCAACTTTCATGGGATCAACTCTGTAAGAAATCAACTCAACTCCTCAAATCAACTAGGTATTGATATGAGTAATTAGTGCTTGCTAAAGGTCAACAGGTATCGACAGGTATTGAGTAGTGAGCTTTTTCTATTTTGACCTTGTCTTTTGAGTAATTAGTGCTTACCAAAGGTCAATATGTATCGACAGGTATTGAGTAGTGAGCTTTTTCTATTTAAGCCAGTGACATTCTGAGCATAATGCACACTCAATATTTTCTGCAATGGCTCAGTTTGTTGATACAAATCGAGGAGGAAAGACCCTTCACTTCAAGAGTCATATCTACACAAAGATAAGGGATGGTGCAAATGGCTTACGATTCTGGAGATGCCAAAATCACAAGGCTGGATGTTTAGCAAGAGCCACTTCAGAGGGAAGCAGCGTGATTGTACGAAGAGAGCACAACCACCCACCAAATCCAGCTCAGACCACCACTCAGCTAGCCATCGTAGGAATGAGGAAAAGGGCCAGAGATGAGAGCACCTCCATAAACATCATCTACGATGACCAATTGGAGGCACTTAGCCAAGAGCAGAACTCTGCAGGTGCGCTGGCACAACTACCAAGTCTCGAGTCAATCAGGTCATCTCTGTACAGAGCTAGACATGAAAACACTCCAATTCTCCCGATCCACAGAAGAGATGTCAACCTCTCAACCAGGTTAACTAAGACTCAAAGTGGGGAAGACTTCCTCCTCGTTGATGACGGAGATGATGACAAGATCCTGATCTTTGCCACTGAAGAAAACCTCAGACTTATGTCTGATGCAGACGCCTTCTACATTGATAGCACATTCTCCACGTGCCCTTCATTATTTTTTCAAGTAAGTTTTCCTCTGTTAACTACGTATAAATATCACTATATTTGCTATCTATAGGTATTCACAATCCACATTTTGCTCTAGGGCCATACATTTCCAATGGCTTATTGCCTTTTGCCCAACAAGGAGAGGCAGATGTATAATAGAGTGTTCATGCTACTCAAAGATGCTGCTCTAGTGAAAGGTATCTCTTTTGATCCACTAGTGATTGTGAGTGATTTTGAGTTGGCCATGGTGCAAGCTTCTACAATGAGTTTCCCAAACTCATATATCATCGTGGCTGTTACTACCATTTTTATGCAAGCTATCTGGAGGAAGGTATGTTCAAGAATATGATGTAGCTAACCGACATCTACACACTGTATATAATTTTCCAGGTCCAAGCTCTAGGGTTAGCTGCTAAATATTGCAGCGCCAGTGGGGATTTGAAAGCGTTCGTGCAAATGATGGCATCAGTGGCATTTTGTCCACTTACGTATGCCAGGACTGCCTTGTTACGACGCAAATGCGATCTATCAACACTTAGAAAAATTCGACAGGGAAAAAAAAAAAGAAAAAAAGTCAGTGTACGGCAAGATTCGAACCCGCTCTATTCCGTCCCATACATAAGAGCCCAACCACTCGGCCACCACCGTTGTTGCTGCTGACAGCCGTTATTTCAACTATTTTATAGACAAACCCTACACAACCCAGCCCCTCCCACACTAACCCTGCTAACCATTCACAACCCAGCCCCAGACCTCCCAGCCCCTCCAGTCCACGTATACGCAAACCCTAGAGACTAACCCTGCTAACCATTCGCAACCCATCCCCGGACCTCCCAGCCCCTCCCACACTAACCCTGCATGCTAACCATTCGCAACCCATCCCCTGACCTCCCAGCCCCTCCCATTAGGCCTGTACGCAGGGGGGGTTCGTTCGAACCCCCCTTTTTTTGGCCACTTAGCATAGTATTGGAATTGGAAACAATCTAGGTGTAACTTAACTTACATGCTTCTTTACACGAATATAAGCGTTGCTTTCCAAATAACGCACACCGGATGTATAATAGCTATGCTAGAGAGTGATAATGACTATCAGAACGGTCTCAGAATCACAATCAATGAGAAGTTCCAAAAATTTCTGGGGGAGCATGCCCCCAGACCCCCCTAGTTGGGTTAATGCCCACAGCATAAATGCAGACATAGTCTGAGACGGTGGCACACCCCCTATGGAACCCCCCTTTGAGAAAGGCTGTGTACGGGCCTGCCCATCCATATCGTCCAGCGATCGCGGCGGCGTACGTACCGGCGTATTGCGAACGGGTCGGGATCGCATTTGCGTCGTAACATGCCTGGCTTGTCATCCAACAGGATGCCCCGAGCATCCCAAGAGTTGATGAGCTGGTTGACTACTTCTCTGCCACCTGGATCAATGGAAACTTTCCACCCATTCACTGGAACTATTTTAATCAGCATCAGCCCAGAACCAACAACCATGTTGAGGGGTGGCATTCCAGGATGAAGAAAGTCATCAGCAAGGTGGCATTCCAGGATGAAGAAAGTCATCAGCAAGCCTCACCCAAACATTTTTGCGTGGATTGAGTACATGCAAAGAGTGGAAGCAGTGACCAAAGCCAAAATTCAGAACTTCAGGTCTGGAGCTACTGTTCGGCCACGGAGACGTCGTATGAGGGAGAAGGAGAAACGAATATAGACTCTCTTTGATCGTTTTAATGCTGGAAGCTTGACTCTTGATGAGTACCTGGCAGCCATCAAGCATCTTACTGGACTTTAAACTATGTGCCTATTTATTTACCTTACCTAGCTAGTTATTTCCCATATTTTTGTAAGTTGATTTAAAAACAGTTGGTTTTGTGATAGTTGACTTGATGAAAAGTTGGTCTTATAAGAATTGGGAGTTGACTTGACGAAAAGGTTGCTCTTATAAGAATTGATCACGTGGGAGTTAATGCCACAAGAGTTGATCTCGTGTGAGTAAATCCTATAGAGCACATACCCCACGCGCTGCAGCGTCAATGTCAGAGCGTATCTATGGGAATCTCGTTGTGTACAGACTTACTCATTGGTATTTAATCACAGGGGTTCCCCCAACCTGTCCCTTTCGTATGAAATTCCACGCCCTTGCGCTTGCGCTCACACACACATTCAATATATAGCTTGCTATACAGAAGCGAATAATAATATTCTGTCCCTACAAAACGCATAATAATAATAATAATATTATAAAATTCGTAACGAAGTTATCGCCAAATTACAGGTCGATACTTTAATAGCCTCGTACCCAGGCCCTTTGAGGAGGAGGAGAAAGGGCCTGGGTACGAGGCTGCTCGGAGCTATTGCATGACAAGCTGAGCCTTGCAAAGTATAACCATAGCTGGTCACCCTATAATAGCCAGCTATGGACATAAACGCGAAATAGTCTATTGCGCATTCTCATGCCTGACGTATATATACCGTTCTAATTTAGCGAATTGCAAATTTACCCTCGTTTGGGACGAGATCGAGAAGTACAGTAAAGCTCCAAAGCAGAAGAGAGAGAAAGACAAACTCATCGTCAGCTCAACAGCGCGAGGAGCAGCTAAGAACGTGATAAAGATAGACGTGCTGCTCACTGAGCCTGTGATAATCTGAGAGGCAGCTACGCTATAATTTTGACTATTGGCTATGGGTAGATACGTACGTGGAGGGAACTGTCATGCAGCTATACGGCACTATGACTGTCATTGTCTGCTTCATCTACATATATGTCAGTGCATGGTCTTCAGGATCTATCGTGCTATGGCTTTGTCTTTGGCTACTCCCAGAGTACAACAGAGGCTCAGCTCAGGCTCGCCCCAAACAGGCCCTGCATGACACTAGTATATTCATGTTCGATAAATCCAGTGAAGATAGAAGTTGGGGGTGGATGAGATACAAACACAGCATTGCCTACCTCCACCACCTAATGAATTTCGTATCGAGTCGAGATTTATTGAAGACTTGAAGCTCCAGAGATGTCAAAACAGCATCCAGTCGTCTCCGTCTACTTAACAAAATCCTAGAGACTATAAATTTAACTACGCATACAATTTCTATTGAACATCCATAGACTATCAGAGCGCACGGGCGTGGAATTCCATACGAAAGTGGTTAAACTTGATGCTCCTTGGCAGGTTGGGGGAAACCCTGTGATTAAATACCAATGAGTAAGTCTGTACATAACGAGATTCTATCTATGGTCGACCGGTCAGATTAGGATGCGAGCCCCCTGTTGACGACCTTTACCTACATATTGTGCCAGGTTGTGCGCATGAGCTAAGCAGAGAGCACATGGTGGGCAGTGTCCATAGGCGTGGCCAACAAAACGCAGTATTTGCAACGCTCGTGAGCCTTGACAAACAATTCGAAGCATACTGAAGTCAGTTTTTCGGCAATATTAACGGATCGATACGTTGTATTTACGAGTCGCTTAGATGCCTAGATCTCCAGATCTGGCGATTTTTGTGCTAACGACAGACAACAACTAGAGCTCAAAGGAGCACATACCCCGCGCGCTGCAGTGTCGACGACCTTTACCTACATATTGTGCCAGGTTGTGCGCATGAGCAGAAAGCACATGGTGGGTAGTGTCCATAGTACATAGGCGTGGCCAACAAAATGCCAAAATGCAGCATTTGCGATGCTTGTGGACCTTGCCAAACGATTCGAAGCATAATGAAGCCAGTTTTTCGACGATATCGACGGATATACTATACTTATGAGTCGCTCAGATGCCTAGATCTCCAGATCCGGCGATTTTTGTGCTAACAACAGATCACTTTACCCCTTGCGCATGCGCGCGGGGTAACTAGAGCTCTATAGAGCACATACCCCGCGCGCGCCTGCATCGTCGATATCAAAGCATATCTGTGGTCAGAGACTCTGGCTAGAGCTCGATGATGCGAGCAGCCTGTTGACGACCTTTACCTACATATTGTGCCAGGTTGTGCGCATGAGCAGAGAGCACATAGTGGGCAGTGTCCATAGGCGTGGCCAAACAAAACGCAGTATTTGCAACTCTCGTGGGCCTTGCCAAACGATTCGAAGCATACTGAAGCCAGTTTTTCGGCGATATTGACGGATACGTTGTATTTACGAGTAGCTCAGATGCCTAGATCTCCAGATCTGGCGATTTTTGTGCTAACGACAGACGATGACGACAGACAAAACCGATTACATTACCCCTTGCGCATGTGCGTGGGGTAACTAGAGCTCTATAGAGCATCAGAGAGCTCGATGATGCGAGCAGCCTGTTGACGACCTATACCGACACATTGTGCCAGGTTGTGCACATGAGCAGAGAGCACATAGTGGGTAGTGTACGTAGGTGTGGCCAACAAAACGCAGTATTTGCAACGCTCATGGGCCTTGCCAAACGATTCGAAGCATACTGAAGCCAGTTTTTCGACAATATTTACGGATACGTTGCATTTACGAGTCGCTCAGATGCCTAGATCTCCAGATCTGACGATTTTTGTGCTAACGATAGACGACAGACACATTACCCCTTGCGCATGCGCGCGCACGGGGTATTACCCCTTGCACATGCGCGCGGGGTAATAATGAATAGGCCCGCATAGAAATATAAAAACGGGTGGACGAGAAACTAATAATGTAGTTTAATTGGCCTAACGATACGACAAAGTCATGGTTTTAAGATAATGTTTTGTCCTTGAAGGTCTATGTAATGTAGAAAATATGAGCACTCGAAGTCATGGTTCTGAAGATTTGGCGACCCAGGCTCAGCTAACAGGATTCGAGTAAGTCAGTATGTAAGATATTATCTAGTATGCAGATGCTAAAGAATGTTATTGAAACGCTCTATGTTATACATAATAGGCAAAAGTTAGATCAAGGTTTGGACTCTGAAAGTGGTGGAGTCTCAACACACCTCGGCCTGATAGCTGACGCCATTAATGAATGGGAGGGACCCATCGCTGAGCGGTTAGGACTGACAGACGTCGATGTTGCTGCCATCAAGACAGAATACCCCGGGAAGCCGAAATTGCAAACGTGAGCCAATAATAATGTAATGTATAGGCGAACACTGTAATATTCGTGCATGCACTAGATAATTATTATAATTAACGCAGTGTCTAGAGTGCCGGCAAATTTATGTACAAATTTATATTGCCATATGCAGGAGGGGGCGGGGACTAGGGCTACGTAAGAGTACAGTATTTTATATGGACTTACCGGCACTATAACGCTTAAATTGCGGTGCCGGTACCGGCACTGTAGACACAGCGTATAATTAAACTAATGGTTGTCTATTTTCAGGAGAGCAGCACTGAAAAAATGGAAGCAAAAGAATGGCTCCAATGCTACCTACAGGAATCTAATTGATATATTTAAAGCTGCTGGTAATCAAAACTATGTGGAAGCTGTATACAAACTATTCTCAGACTGTCAATAGTTGTGTTTGGTGCATACATAATAATTATACTCTCAGACTGCATATTTTGGTAGCTCTATAGGCCTAGCTATATGTTATAATTACGAGAAGGATATGATGAATTCTGTGTCTCTTAGTCTAGTAGCTGTGTCAAAAATTTATTATTATACAGAAAGATCTAGAGGCGCTTACCTTGGCGCGCAAAATTAGTGGGTGGAGTCAACGAACATGTACGTATCGCGACAACACGTACGGAGTGGGCGAAATTTTATCGTTGCAACGACATATCGAGATGCGTTAAAGCTATCTCTTTGTGCAACACTGCATCATCGATCACAGTTGCTCAATAATGGCGACAAGACTCAGTAGCATTCACACTTTGAGCAGGATTGACTTTCCCCAGCAACTGGCAGCATACCCTGAGCTAGAGCCATTCCTACTCAAGGGAGTGAGACAGACAGCTGAATGCAAACGGTTGGGAAATGGATCATTTGGAGTGGTGGACGAGCTCTACGTCCAGGGAACACTGTGTGCTGCAAAACAGCTACACAGTTCACTGCTCGATCCCAGGACGCAGGGGGTGGACAGAGTCATCAGTCGGTTTGTTGAAGAGTGTCGAATCATGACAAGTGTTCGACACCCAAACATTGTCCAGTTTCTTGGATTGCATATCTTCACAAATGCCACTCACCCGACACTAGTCATGGAGAAGCTTGCAATGAGCCTCGAAGATCTTCTCGATGAGAGTAACAAAAAGAAAGAAGACATTCCCCTCTCCCTCAAGGTGTCCATCCTCAGTGATACCGCTAAGGGTCTTGTCTACCTTCACAACCACAAACCACAGATCATTCATCGAGATCTGACAACTCGTAACATCCTCCTGACTCTTGCCATGCAAGCTAAGATCACCGATCTTGGAAATGCTCTTATCATCGACTCCGACACGGTAGCTATGACGATGACACAAACGCCGGGAACGGCAGTTTACATGCCACCCGAGGCAGTTCATACACGAGCAAGATATGATTCCACGATTGATATGTTCTCGTACGGTCATCTAGCCCTCTACACTATCATTCAGGAGTTTCCCAGGGATCTTCTACCTGCTACCTACATGGAGGAAAGCAAGAGGCAGCTCTGTGCCAGGAGTGAGATTGAACGACGAGAGAAATACATCAGCGTCCTACATCAAAAGTTGGGCAAGCGTCATCTACTGACCCACATCATCGAGAGGTGTCTTGATAATATGACTGACGAGAGACCTAGTGCTCTACAGGTGCTCGAAAACCTCGAAGAAATGTCAAAAACTGTCAAAAACTCGCAGGACGATTTTTATCACGACTACCAGCACATGAGTAAGCTCGATTTGGTCAAGATGCTTGATGGTACTAGCACGCACAAAAGTCGAGTTGAATCTGTTGCATCCCTATCACCATACGTGAGCATAGGTCCCGAGGGGAAAACAGCTCACGAGTACTTGCAGCTGGTTGGTGAAAATTCCCCACCAAATACCACCACTAATTTCATGCCAGATCAATCTGCGGAGAAGATCAAGGTACAATAAGTAATTAGCTAATCTATGAGCAATTTTCTGATCCATTAGAGTACTCGGAATAGTTTAGATAGCATTTTACCCTCCCGACACATAGCTACACAAGTCAGGAATGTCTAATGTTAGTTATCCTTTTCAGTGACATTTTTGGGGACACATGATATGAGCTAGGCTATCATGCATAATAAGGCTACCATTGTTGATTACAGCAGGGGTAGTTCTGTAAAATTCAGCAGCATCACCAGCTGGGGATGCATATGTTTTCAGTTCATACACAGTGTACCCACACCTTGCATGTGTAACTTAAGTGTTTACCTAAGCCTATCAAGGTGTTGATCCACATAATAGCTATTATTATGATTTAGTAGAGCTTTCAATTTGTCATACAAGATTATCGGATAAAAATTTGATATCAAAGGAAACTGAAAGTTGTTCTCCAACCTATTCTATATGGATTAATTACACATTGAATTGTCAAGATGTTATTATACTGAATACAGACAGTGGTGTCTGTATAATAATTATAGATAGTATATTAACTGGGTGCAAGCAATCGAAGGTGATTGCACAGGTGGATGCATGACATTAGAGAAAGTTTACTATAGTATAGTACTATTGATAGCATGATAAGAAATATAGACAGTCTTTGTACATTTACTGGCATACTAGCTTGTTGATGTTACTGATTGTGACAAACCATGTAATAAACCATGCAAACTAGGTTGGGGTGCCTGGTAAGCTGACGTTGTCCAAAGGAGGAGGAACAGGCTCTCTTCGCAGATCCCGGAGTCTACGAGGGAGGGGAACGGTGAACAAGAAAGAGTATACCTTCAAAATTTCAACCACATCTCACTCAACAGCCAGCTTAGTGTACTATGAAGAGGTCAGAATCTCATTGCATATAATTTTTTTTCCAAATTTAAGTATACACTCTATATCACTAGAAAGCGAAAGGGGAGGTAAAACTGAGCGATATTGTTGATGTTAGTGCTAGCTCTCAAGACAAAAGTAAATGTGATAACTCTTTTGAAATCACTGTCAAGGGAAAAGAGGGAAAGTTGAAACTGACAGCTTCGTCAAAGGTATGTATAACCATTGCCTATTTGGCGAAGTAATGGTTTATAATAACTAAAGAATTGCCTTTTAAAACAAACTTTCAGGATGAGCGCGACAGCTGGGTGAAGGCCCTTACACAGCTCATTTCTCCTGACATTGCTAGTATGCAACATCCACACCAGCAGATAGTGACATCACCACATGTACACGTACAACAGCGAGGCAACCAATCAGTGTCACCCAATCGTGGCGAAGGAACGGATTTCCCCAAGATGCAGAATAACAGAGCATACGGCTATCTCCCTCCACAACCAACCACTGCTAGCACTGTGGCTACAGCTTTCGCCTCAGACAAAACAAAGATACCAGCGCTGCCACCAGCTGTAACAGTTCCTGACTCATCCTATTATGTGATAGAAAAGGCTTTTGTATCTGACGATCCTGAACCACGCGCTAAAGAAGCGGGTCATTATAGGGATGAGCCTAAACCAAGACCGCTGTCACAAGAGTCCGATCCCGGGTATGATTACATTCAGGACACGGTGCCTGAACCTTCACCAGAACCTGTGTCAACCTATTCTACTACCGGTACCCTGACAAAAAATAACAGCACAGTTGTGGTATCTACGAAGCTGAATCCAGAACTGTCGTCAATGGATAGATTGAGAGAGGAAGAATACACACTAATGCAATCAGTTGGTTTCCTCCAGCCGATATCCTCCAGATCATCTGACCCCACCCTCCCTTCCCCAGAGAGCCCCATGGGTGTATCAAAGACATTGAACAGGCTTTCTCGCTTCAACTCCGACCAGATGGAACACCTCATCGATATGCTTAGGAGGACAGTTGCTACCCAGCCTCAGAATGGAAAGGGCCCCATTCCAGAGCAGACAGCTGCTGTACGAGCTGTGACAACACCTCCCCCACGCCCGCCAAAACCTGATCCAGCGATATCTAAAGCATCATCAGGATCTGCTGCTTCTCTTACAAATTTCCGACAGCGACCATCACAGCTGAGTCTCTCCACAGACAGTATGAATGGCGATAGTATCATGCACGGTAGCCGAGAGCATTCGGTGTACGTTAACACAGTCCCATTAGCCAGTGAGAAAGAGAATGGGAAAGGTGACAAAGGAGAGGGTGAAAGAGAAGGGATATCTGTTCCAACACTGGTTGTTGAATCAACTGATCATGAAGAATCAGCTCCTCCTATGCAGCGTAGGAAGTCAGCGGGACTACTGAACACTACTGAGACAGCAAATGCCATCAAATTTAAGCTGGGTGAGGCAATGTTGTGATTATTGATGATGGCCTTAATTGAAAGGAATTCCCCGTAGTTTAGCTTAGTCTAGGCAGAATTATCCTCCCACAGTCTCTGCTGTCTATGTGACCTTTGCATGCACGTGGTTTCTCTTTCAGCCAGACTACTCAGTGAAACAGATGGGACATCAAAATCTTCACTGTAAGTATTAGCTATGTTTTGGCTAAAAGAAAAACATAACTCTGCAAAATTTTCCAGATTGGTCACAGGAGACAGTCCTGAAGCATATGAAGAAAGACCGGATTGGGCAAAAGCAAGTTAGTATAATAATGCATATAATATAACATGCTAAACATAGACAAAACTATTACGATACACTTGCATTGATGTATGTACATGTAGATATATTATTTTTATCATACTTGTAGGTACCGGAACTACTCCAGTTCATAGTCCACTGCCAAAGGATGATCCCCTCTCTCTTCTAAGAAAGCAGGCTTTGTTTATGCGGCGATCAGCACTAAAGGATCTTCAGGAAATTGGTGAAGGTACATGGCTCTTAGTCTCAAATACTGTGGGCCCTCTTATTTCTGAATCGCTGGGCGCATTGCATTGCCAATAAAAGTAGATTTCATTTTTGTGTGTGTGCATGTCGGTTCATCTGCACCCATGCCAATCCATACACCAGGACCTGCAGTGCACCATAGGCACCCTTTGCATGCACATTTGTTGTTTACCTAGCCTGTTAAGATGAATCCCAATTAATTTACTAGTCTAAGAGTGTCACAAACAATAATAAGTATTCCAGTAGACTGGAATAGTACTAATACTCTTAGACTACTGATACTCTTTACAGTAACCTTCGTTTGGTTGCTAAAAAACTAGAGGTTCCACTGGCTACATGCATGCGCCATGCATGTAAAGATTACATAATATTATTGTGTCATAGGTGCAAAGGTGTGTGTGCATGTTCCCCTGGTTCTTCCCCGGATATATAGCATCACAATTAATATCTATTTCCCAAAATTATGCTCTTGTGGTATCAGATCTAGAGAGCAGGGCTCCTCTTAAGTTGTAAACAACAGTTGTTTACTGACATGTGCAAAATTAACTAAAATTTTAACAGCACTTGACAGTGTACATAAGGTACAATGATAACATTATTGTAGCTCCTTAATCACCTAACTGGTACCATAGGGTGACTATTTTTGCGGGCACCAACATTTGATATTTCTGCAGATTGGTCCAAAGATGCAAAATTTTGTATATACCTGCTAACATTAGCTGTATGCACTACAGAGCAGTAGAATTTGTCAACAGTCAACCCTGTACCATTTTCACATACAAATCACAAAATTTAGTACTCGTAAATTGTATTTTAAGTCCATAATTATCACAGAAAAATATACCCTGCAAACAATTGTCACCCTAAGGTAGCTACACTACACTGTATACAGGTCAGTTTGGTAAGGTGTACAAGGCCTCCCTGGTTCGGTCCAGGTCCGAGGACATGACAGTGGCAGTAAAGACCATCAAACAGTACAAATCAGAGCAAGAGACTAGCGATTTCCTCCACGAGATGGGGGTGATGATGGACCTGATGCACCCCAATATCATCCACCTCTATGGCATCGTGCAACAAGGTCAGTGATCATTAATTTTTAGTTTTATGATTCATGTGTCCTCCTACAGCTAAAATATATTATTGAGGGGTATGATTTCGATAGGACCTGAAACCACATTAAGCTTCTTAACCCTGCATGCCCCGTTCCCACATCAAAGAACCAAATTTAAGTTTGCATCAGGCCGATATCCCCTTAAGAATACTGCTGTGCACGTGATTATGAGAACAGTAGAGGTCTGTGGTTATTTGGAATCATGCACCAACCCTCATCATCACAATAAAGCAGTTCATAGTGTACGTAACTAAACAAAGATAGCAGCTGTGAGAGTATTTGTTTCGTGTGTCTTCCTTCAGAATCCCCATGGCTTGTGTTGCAGTATCTACCAAATGGAGACTTGAAGAATTACTTGATTGTGAGTGCATAGTAAAAATCACACTTGTTAGCAGCTGGTTTCACTGATATTGTTTCTGTTTCAAAGAGAAACGAGCGTAGTGTGGATCAGCTCATCAAGTACATGATTGATGTTGCCATGGGGATGCATTACATCATGGAGAGAGGCTTAGTTCACAGGGTGAGTTACATACAAAACAACACAAACTCAATCATTAGAGCCATCTGACGCTTTGCTACTGGTACCTCTTGGTGACCCTATAGGTAATTTTTGGTAGCATGCCCATGCACATGACCATGTATGGATTATGGAAGATAAAAAAAATCCCAAATATTAATGTGAGCATGACATTAATTTTGTATGTATACATAGGACTTGGCTGCTCGCAATGTGATGGTTGATGACCGTGAGACGTGTAAAGTAGCCGATTTCGGTCTTCTGCGTGAGATCCCCAAGGACAACACCATCTACCAGGCCACGACTGAGCTGCCCTGGCCAATACGATGGATGGCTCCTGAGAGCTTGGACAACAGAGAGTTCTCTCCAGCCACCGACGTGTGGAGCTTTGGCGTGCTGCTCTGGGAGATGTACTACCCAAACCAGCTGCCTTACGCTGAGCTCAGCAACGTCCAAGTCCCCACTAGAATAATGACAGGTCATCGTCTCTCGATCCCTCTAGCCTATCCGTCCATCGTGGAGAGCATCATGAAGGCCTGCTGGCAGAAGAAGCCAGGCAAGAGACCCAGCTTTCTACTCATCTCCACTTTACTGACAAACATGACTGTTCAAATTCAAGCCTGAGATTTAGTTAGAAAGTGTTATTATTTATGCCGTGAAAGTCTAGTATTGTATGTACATGTATATGTAACTGCTAGATAAATGTGATAATAATAATATTATGTTTAGAGCTGTCATTCACGTGAATCATGGAAATGATTATTTGTACAAAAAATTTAATAACTGCAAGATGTTTTGGATTATTAAGCTCTAGAAATTCAGGCAATAGTGTTTATAATTATTTTTGACAGTTTTTCCAGTTTACCGGAGCTCTGTCTCTCAGGAAGTCTCCGTTGGGCTGGGTGGTTCCCGGAGGCAGCAGAGCCAAGTAGACTGGAGTATCAGCACCTATAGAATGATAGATAATAGCACCAAGATGAGCAGAGCCAGTTAGTAACCCCATGTGCACGTATTGGTTGCAGGCACATTTTGAATATGGTAAAGGGTCGAAAAATTGCTCGTGAATGCACACCTAGCACCAACGACCTTTACCAAAGATTGATCTAACCAGCTCCTACGGCCCTGCAAACATCCTTTACTATTATTGCAGCCTGATCATACCTTGTTCGGGTGATCTTGTTGCGGCTGATGTCCCCATTTGAGTGCGTACCCAACCAGGACACACCTACATCATGTGACAAAATTAATATCAATGACAATACACGTACACAATCATATTTTTGGTCAGAGATATTATTAAGCTTCTAGTAGCATCGGATGAAACAGTAATACAATATTAGAGCACTCACATAACAATGAGCCTATACCAGATATCTATATTGTGTTATTGGTACTTACTGCATTAACGAGGACGCCACGAGGCTTCGATGGGTCAGTTGAAAATACTTTGGCTTGTAGTTCAGCAAGGCGGTTGACTCCGATCTTGGACACAGAATAAGCTGAATAATCATTACCTGCAGAGTTACATTGGTGTAACTAGAGGTTCAACAATGAAGCAGGTAATATAATATCGTAGCTATAGCTGGCAATGATTCTTGCCAAGATTGAGCATTCAGATTAAGTCCCACCGATATATATATACCCCAAGAGAGATTGAACTGTATGACATTGTGTAGTGTGTAACTTTGGCGAGCACTTAAGGTTCTTTCACTTGGGGTATATATCGGCCAGATTAATACGCGAGTATGTAGTATATAGCTTGCCTGTATCAGATGGTGGCCACCCTTTTGATGCATAGTCAGCACCCTTGGAATCTCTGCACGGTAATACAAAAGATCAATACCATTGTCTGACTCATACTTTTTCAACACACACGATACAACATTATTAGCCGTAGTACAATACACCAGTAAAGGCGTATCAATAATATTAATACTGACTTACATGATAAACTGCTTCATGAGAGCTGACAGAGCATCAACAGTGAGGTCTGAGGCCAGCACCTTGTCCTGTTGAGCTTTGCCGATGTGATGCAGAGAACCACTACCACTGGAAACATGCACAATCCTGCATGTGTTTAATACAATAATATTATATTATTATGCCGAACTGACATGGTATCTTGATTTTGGGGGAGCAAAGACTCTTGTCTTGGAGCAGTTATATCCCTAAATTATCTGCTGTTAGACTGGAGAAGTGGAGTGAAGGTATTAGTGACGTTGAGAACACCGAAGTAGTTAGTTTTGATAGTTTTCTCAGCCTTTTCACTCCGCGATAGTTCAGATTTGCTCTAAAGAGGAGAAAAAAATAATAGATCTAGTTACTACTATCATTCTATGACACATAATAATTGTTATCATGCAATATTACATCTAAAAGTATTCCAGCATTATTGATGAGCACATCCAGTCGTCCATATTTCTTCTCGACCGTCTCCTTGGCTGTTCTGATGCTCTCTTCGCTGTCCACATCCAGTGGTAGGAACTCGGGCTGGAGACCTTCCTCCTCCAGCTGCCTCACTGCCCCCTCACCTCGCTCACGGTTACGAGCTGTGTCAATCATCACATGGTATTATAAGCATAATAATATAATAAGCAACTTATTGCAGATTTTAGCTTCATGGATGTGCATGGCTCATTCCTAATTGTTGGACTTAGTTTGGGCATGGAGATGCAGCTCTGCTAGCAGTTTGAGCAATTCGCTGATACTGGATATTAAATGCTCAAGATAGCGATATCAGACCTCCAAGGGCCTCCAGTAAATCGAAAATATCTCGGCTCTGGCTAGGAGTACACTCACAGAAAAACTTGCGCTAGGTAGCTCACTGAATGAGCTATCTACTGATACCTTAACTGTGCAAATTGGTTCAGCGGAACCGCCGCTAGCTTCGTTTTTGTTTGTATTAAGTTTCTATGGGGAAAGTTTAGGTGGGCGTGGCTACGTAACGGTTTTATGTACGGACGCGTTACAAGCGCCGTTAGATAGAGCTTGTGGAGAGCTATCTTCTGATACTCGAACATTGATATTCCACTTAAAAATAATCCGCGGAAAAATCGGTGAAATTTGGAGGTCTGAAATCGCTACTCAAGATCTTAACAGCCACTAGCTGTGATTTAGCCTCATTCTCACACGTCAATTAAAGTATAGATGCAGATTGACTGCTATCAAAACAGACCATTTTAGCTATATAATTATTATAAATTTGTACTACTATAGTTTTTGTATGGTTCTGTACGTACCAGCAAGAAGCACTACTCCATCGAATCTCTTTGACAGTTGCCTGACAATCTCTAGTCCAATGCCCTGGTTGGCTCCAGTCACCAGAGCTACCCTGCTCGAAGACAGAGACGCCATCACTGCTACGTGTATACACTGCACTGCTGGGCGCGGCCGGCCGATCCCATCGGACACGCCTACATGAGCCACACCCACCCAATAAACAATACTTCCGGGTATAATAGGATGCGAAACCATGTACCACAAGACTCCATAATATGGCTAAGTGGACGTGGTCACTTTATTTTCAATAGCATGCATGACGTTACTACAGGCATATTTGTAGCTAGTATGCAAAGCACGTATACAGTGTTGCCACACTGGACTAAAAATCAGATTTCCAATGCTAGGAAATGTGCAGTGTAGGGCAAAATTTCACGTAGACTTTTCTGAAACTGAAGGAAATTTTGCCCTATACTGTACAATTTCCTTTATATTTCTTTCAACGCAGATTGAAGGAAATACAACTTTTTTCTAGTGCCAGGTCTACGGATTTATCCAGAATCTACGGATTTTTGATCAACAGATGAGGTATAGTTTACTATGGGACATAAGAAGAAATGCACACTTTTTCTGTGATTTCTGGATTTTTGGAGGAACCAACCTGGTAACACTGTGTATACTGTACTGAGCTGTCTCATGTGTCTCGGTATTAAATGTCCCCAGGCTGGCATTCATATAACATTGTATTAAAAATTTTTAATATTCTAGGATCCCATGCCAGCTACATAATAACAGTGCATAATAATATTATGTAGCTGCAGCTATTAATTATTTTGCTGATAATGAAAGGGGATCATGGACAAATAATTATAGGGGTTAAACTGACCAAAATTAATTAATTATGACATTGTGTAAAAAGTGAAAAATTAATAATAATTCAAAATTAGACCAATGTTCTTCACCTAACTAACTCCTCCACTTGGCAATGGCTTTGTCGTAGAGATACTCTCCGTTTGGTTCCGTAGTCCCTGGAGGCAGTAGTGCCAGGTAGAGTGGAGTCTCAGCTCCTGCAAAGAGGTATTATAGAGATATGATACTGTATTGCTCCAGGTATACGTATAAACGCTTGAACATAACTTGGAATGGTGGCCTACATGGACGCTTACTACCAATCAGATCACAGTATTTGTTACAACTATAGGGTAATGTAGGTAATGTATATAGGTATTGTAAGGTATTGTATATAGGGTAATGTAGGTCAGGAATCTGATTGATCAGTTGGCGGTCCACTATTTCACTTTATTTTGCTCGGGATGCTACAGCCTCGGGCCTCTGAGTGACCAATCAGATCACAGCATTTGTTACAACTATAGGGTAATGTAGGTATTGTAGGTATTGTAAGGTATTGTAAGGTATTTTAAGGTATTGTAAGCTATTGTAAGCTTTTGTAGGGTAATTAATGTAGGTCAGGAATCTGATTGGTCAGTTGGCGGTCCACTACTTCACTTCGCTTTGCTCGGGATGCTACAGCCTCGGGCCTCTGAGTGACCAATCGGATCACAGTATTTGTTATACATACCTGTGTGATGTCAATTGTGAGGCAGGCTCCTTGTTAAGTCATGTACATTATTATAATACGTGCACATATGCTTGTGAAAAAAAGCCGCTTTGCCTTTAGTAATTAGATATAATAATTACTAGGATGACTCAACAGTAAATGGCAAATGGAAGTCACCATAGCTTTTAATTTTTCTTTCATCTAAGATTCTTAGTATCGTACCTTTATCAACAGTTCTTGTTGCAGCGTATGTTCCCATTTGGGTCCTGACCCAGCCTGGACTGCACTGTACATGTATATGCGTCGTGGAGAAAAAAAGCTCTATTGATTAGATGATATTATGGCCAAAAAAGCACTATAATAATAGAATCAATCAGTAGACTCTATAAATAGGGTTGGCCTGGACACACCCATAATTAATGCATTACAAAAGTGCAAAAAAAAACTCAGCATTTAACCGTCAAAAGATTGAAAAGATAGCTACGTACCATGATGGCTGATCTTAGGTAAATTTCTATATTATTATTATTATAGCCATAGTAGAGATAGAAGACGTATGATAATAATTATTATAGTGCTCACACTGTTGACTAGAATGCCAGGTCTGGAGGCATCACCAGAGAGGGCTTTAGCCTGGAGCTCTGTCAGACGATTCAGACCAATCTTTGACACATTGTAAGTACAGTAGTCTATAGTACAACACATCAAAATAAGAGGGGTATGAAATATGCAGGGGAGTGGGGAGTGGGGGTGGGGGGGGGGGGGGGGGGCGGGGCTTACCACTGTCCATAGAGGGCCATCCTTTAGAAGCATAGTCATTCGAATGAGAGTCCCTGTAATTAAGACCACTGATTAACAGATGGCTTCATGTAAATTTGTATCTCCTTGTTCATACACCCGCTCAACGACATGAGGAAAGGGTCAGGTGAATTTGGCAGAAAGAAACACCACTTGTTTGCGGTCTAAAATGCCATACAGCCGGAGTTGCAGCCATGGCATAATACGAATGTGCGTACATGCATGCATGATCGAATGACTCTCCTATTATACAACACTGATGGTCTGCACGGATATAGCTTCTATCTAATAATTACTATTATCAGTAATGCTATCAATATTATTGGAGCATCATACTGTTAGTTAATAATAAATTATTATTAATAAAACAGTGATAGAGTACACAGATCAAAGTCAGTAAATATCTCACATGCAGGTGGCTTTCCTCAATTAATGTACAATGAAAACAAACTATAGGGACGTACATACATGCAAGTATAATACACTTCCAATTCCATAAGTAATCACGGGTAATACACGTAACTATCATGTTACACAATATAGATAATCAGGAACTAAGAGTTGGAGGGGGGGACACCTGCTTCTACCCTTCTGATATTGCTATTTTTTGGTGAGATATTACAACACTCTTTAATGTTGGCTCTGAAACTACATAGTATTATTATAATATTATAATACATCTATCTCAATCAGTTATTCTTGGATTTAAACAGCGGAGTAGGAAGCAATCGCGTGTTGCAGGGGCCACCGATATAAGTTGTGTGTGTAATTTTGATTACTGAATTTTATGACCATAATAATTCTTTTGTAGAGCTCGTATTTCAGTAATTTAAACCAGACTTTTATGAAGAAAATCTGATAATATGATAAAAATTGGAAGAATACATACACAAGGGTTATGTATCAAGCCTGATTATTTGGGGGGGGGGGGGGGGGGGGAGTGGCCCCCCTGGCCACCCCCCCCCCCTCCCCAGTTCCTACTCCACTGCTGGTATTAAAAAATTACCTTAATAATAGATTTAGGAGAACAATGGGCTAGGCTACATGCACAGCATGCGTGCTTTGGACTCACTGGACAAACTGCTCCATTATAGCACTGAGCTTCTCCTCGGTCAAGTCAGGAGAGAGAATCTCCGCTTGATGCTCCTTGCTGACGTAAGTGATACGGCCCAAGCCACTGGACAGGTTCACTATCCTGTGGGGGAGGGAGGGGGAGGGGGAGAGGAAGAGGAAGAAGGGGTGTCAATTAATGCATGAGTGAATGAAAGTGAGCAAAGAATTGAAAAAATGGATCACAAATGCATAATTGGAATAGAGTTGAAGTAGTTTTTCATTCCAAAATCATACTCAGTAACAAAAATTCATAATAATTATAACGACAATCTACTCTAGCAACACGTACATGTACAGCTGCATGTACGCATGAGTAATAGACGTATACTCGCTGTTTATACAGTTGGATAACCTGAAACTAAAACGGAACATGCCAGCTACACACACAATCACAGTTGCCCATGATCTGACGCAGAGTTAATCCAGTCCCTAGCTTGTGTATCCTTGGTCTTAAGATAACAACAACACAATAATCTCCCAGTTCTGCTACTGCGCTGTGCAGGTCAGTTATCTAGAAAAGCTATATTATAAAAGTTAGGGAATGGCACCTGTCTCTGTCACTATATAAACTGACAACCTTTGTGACTTGTAGAGTATAACTGAATTAAGCACTTGAGAGCCACTGCCTATTTACTTGACAACTGACTTGCAAAAGCACGGTATATGTAGTTGTGCTATAGCCCTGCTGCATAAAATTCTAGTTCCAAAATCAACTGATATTGAAAGCAACATGTAAAGCAGAGATTAGTTAGTATACTCACCTTCTAATAATAAGTCATATACATATATTATTATAATAATAATGTGTACACATGCTTGAGATAAAAGCCGCTTTGCCTTTAGCAAGGTCAATAACACTGAGCATGCACTAAGAAGTCTTCCTCTAGATTAGAGTTTAAGTCGATCTTCTGATGGCTCCCTTCACGGAACTGCTACACATACAAATACACAGGCTCATAAACACATACACACATGCACACAAAAAAACACATACATGCACCGTATAATATTATGACAAACATTAATTTTATGATATAGTGCACAAGATACATAGTCAATAATTTTCCTATGAAAACTTCGGTTGCTAGGTGATTTTAAACAAACCCACCCACCCAAACGCACACACACACACAGTACACACACACACACACTCACCTGCTGTTAGGCTGGAGCAGTGGGGCGAATACGTTTGTGACGTGGAGCACACCAAAGTAGTTTGTCTTGATGGTCTGTTCTGCCTTCTCCTGGAAACTAAGCCCGCTATCCATCTGCAAAGTTCAGGGGAACCAATTACTTTGAGCATGTAGGCTTTATTGCAGACATCTGCTTCCGGTACAGTACATTACATGTATCCCTTGAATAACTAATCTATGAGTTGTACTTCTTCATATTATTATACATGTAACTAGTCCAGTACCGCAGTATCTCAGGTAAGCATCAGTAGCAGGTTGAATAATAACTCACGATTTTGGCCCACGTGGGCACTTAAGTGCATACACACATTTGTATAGAAGCTACTATATACACTGACCCCTTGAAATGTGGTGCACTTGCACAGGGAGTGGGTACATACTTACATACCCACCCACCACAGTATGGGAATCTTCAATACTCCTTTTCAAATTCAAAGCAGTGTAAACAATTAGCTATTGAATGAGTCATAATTCTGTGTGCATAATTCATGCACTAGTTGTTAAGTACATCAGCAGTTCTTTAGAGAGAGAGAGGGGGGTATTCATTACATAATATGATGCTGACTTTACCTTCCCTTCCCTTTCCTTGTTGACATACCAGCCATAGTAAAACTAAGTCTTATAATACTTATTTGCAAAATTAATACCGTTTGGTGAAGCCCTAGCTCAATAACAGTGAGCTAGGTTGAATGTGTAGAAATAAGTATTGAGTACACTAAAAATTTATTTTTCTACTGCTTTATGAATCGGATAATTAATGGAAGCATAGCCTAAATATTTACCTTCATAGTATAATATTATTAAACACACCATCTCTAAATTAAGGAATTTTTCCATGAGAGGTTCCCACATGCTTGCTTACCCTAAGCAGCACTCCTGCATTATTTATAAGTATATCCAGTCGTCCATATTTCTTCTCGACTGTCTCCTTGGCTATTCTGATGCTTTCCTCACTGTCCACATCCAGCGGTAGGAACTCGGGCTGGAGACCTTCCTCCTCCAGCTGCCTCACTGCCCCCTCACCTCGCTCACGGTTACGAGCTGTGTCAATCATCGCACAATTATTACTTTTAGTTTCATACCATTGTATGAAAATAATAATATTATTATTATAACAGATATTAGTAGCTGTCGTAGATCATTAAATTTTAATATGAGCTATAGCGAACGTTTAATAAGCATGACCGCTAAATGTCTGAGGCATCCTAAACATCTGATTATAGGTAATTTTTGCAGCTATGCAATAATAGCTTGCAATAATTACGTATTAGCACCGGGCCTCCAGCAACGGTTATTAAAAATTTCAAAATTAATGTACATCCTTATCTTGTGACGGTAATGAGGTGCAGCATAGTCTATCATAGCAGTAATACGAGTACTGAACCTTTTCTGTACCTGCAAGTAGAGTGTATCCATCAAAAGTCTTGCAGAGCTGTCTGACCATCTCGAGGCCAACGCCTTGATTGGCACCAGTCACCTGAGGTACAAATCATCATGCTCAAATCGATTTTTTTTCCATTATCAAGGAAATCCTCGATAGGTCACTTACAAGCGCAACTCTTTTAGAAGTTACCGGTAATGCCATCTTGATCTTCTGTAAAAATACACTCTGAATGCTGCATCCGCGCATATTAGATGGTTGACCACGCCTACAAAGCGTTGGGACACGCCCATAATGCTAACACAATAAGTCACATGACTGTCACATGACCAAATAATATCCCCTTGTTGAAAATCGTTCTCGAAATTAGATCGTGTTCTTTGTCCACAACTCGTGTGTTCCTGGAGTTGTGGTGAGCCACTGCCAGCTCCTAGGCCTCCTTTCTACTTTCCTCCACTAGATCTTCGTTCACAGAGAAAGAGAATTCCGTTAAAAATTTCCAACAGCTGCGTTTCTCGAGGGGACGCTATACCGAGTAGCACCGCTCTCTTCCCCTCTAAGCCAACGTAACGTCCCTTCATAGTCAATTTGACGTTCAGGTAAAGAGTAGACTTACAACATACATGTAGCTTAAACACTTGTTGTTAGGCAATACTTTATGAAATCTGGAGCTCTTGATTTTAATATTATCAACTACTCTCATCACTTTATTAGGTGACTACCACACTACATCTTCTCATCAGCTCAGAAGTACGTAGCTAACTTCTCCAGTCATCTACCTGCACCTTGATTACCTGTGGGCACTTCTTCATCCCACTCACTCAAACTCAAACATGACGATTCTTCCAAAGAAGAAGGCCGATCAGCAGAAGGGGGGCTCAGACGATGAGCAGTCTAGTGATCACAGTGCCAGTCCCCACGGAGCGTCGGGTCACGGTGCCACCCACGGCTCCCCGCACCAGCTAGACGACCCCTACGATGACTCCTTCAGTCCTCACCACCACAGGGCAAGCCCAGACACTTTCTACCATAGGTACGCAGGGATTTTGTTTAGAGTTTAGACGGTTTTTTTGGGGGGGGGGGGAGTACAGGGATTTTCCATCCACCCCTGAGATTGATTCCCCCTCTCTGGAATTTCCAAAGTGTACAAAGTAGTTATATAGTAGGGAGTATGTTCTTGGCAAGCTTATGGCATGACTAAGCTTCCCCTTATGTTCCTGATGTTAGACTGGTTAGTTGCATTTCTGTATGGGACAAAAGAGCCTTATTGCTTTACTGAAGGCTACGCTACTAGTACCTGCCTCCTCTGGAGTTTTTCTAAGAAGATGTTGTGTTTAGATATTCCTATAGATTTCTGAGAAGATGGGTTTGCATAGTGAAAATTAAACCGTTGGTGTGTGTGTGTGTGTGTGTGTGTAGCTTTGGACAAAAGTACGAGTCGAGTATGAGTACATGTACATGTACATGTAAGTGCATGTCGTTATGTATATAATTATGAGGAGCTGGCCATGTTGAATTATCATACATGCTATTGTTTTGTGTCCCGGGTAAGCGCCCATGGGCGCTTAAGCATACATCGCGATTTTGGCCCACAGGGGCACTTACCCAGGATATAATTTCCATACATTTGTATAGTATCTGCTACACTGACCCCTTGGAATAAGGTACATGGGAGCTTACCCAGGAGTGGGTGCTTGCCCGGGATACTACGGTACATGTATAAAAGAAAAAAACTGTATAATGTTGTGACAGGTACATGTAGATATGAATATAAGGAGTAAGTTGGTATGGCATGAAAGAGAAAGAGAGGGAGAGGGACTGGGAATCGTGTGTTTGTGTTAACTATACCCTAGGGAACGCGTAACTGTGTGGTTGGCCAACAATAAGTTATCAATCAGCCAGTGTTCAGGTGACATGCACCTGGTCCATGTGTACATGTAATAATTGTTCCATTATTATTATTTCAAGTTATGTAGGGCACTACCCAGGGGATGTCCCTATTGTTAGTTGCCAGTTTCATGTACTACATGTTAGTATAGTGTACAGGTGTAGCCATCACTATGCCCTGTACTTATCAATGTTGTGATAACAGTTGTACTAGAAAGCTAATTAGTTATTACACTGTTGTACTGGTTCATAATATGCTCGTCGTTTTGAAACGTCATTCTGCTGTGTTTATGCATACTTGAGAGAGGATTCATTAAACCCCCATCCCTGCTCCTAGTAGTGATAATGAATTTTAAATTGGATTATGAAGAGCATATTCAAAACTGTTCATTGTAGCATGCAGTTGTAAGCACTCCCCCTTACCCATCTACGTACTCTCTCCTTCCTCTCTCTCTCTCTCTCTCCCTCTCCCTCTCTCCCTCTCCAGACGCTATGACCTGAGCAGTGGTAGCAGTAGCAGTAGCCGTGAGTCGTCCCCTGAGCTCCCGGCCCTGAGTAAGCGAGGCTCCTCCTATCGTTCCTCCCCGTCAGCCGCGGCCGGTGCCCGAGGCAAGAAGCCTCCGCCCAACTCCAGTCCATACTACAGCGGCTATAACAGCTCAGAGGAGTATGATGGAACCAGACAACCGTATATGGACTTAGATGTGAGTTTGGTCTGTGTGTGTGTGTGTGTGAAGGAAAGAGAGGGAAAGAGAAAGGGATGGTGAGAGAGGGAGAGGAGGATGAAGGAGGGAGAAAGAGAGACTGAGAAAGAGAGAGGGGGGGGGGGGGAAGGAGGGGGGAGGGAGGGAAGGGGGAGGGAGAGACTGAGATATTGCATCATGTAATATTATGTGCTCCTACACAAAAATTGAATAGTGTATGTATGTGTGTGTCCAGCTTTTCTGTGCATCCAATAATAATCTCCACTGGTTGCTATAGTTAATGCATACAAAAATGATTGTGAATATCGTTAAGCATTCAAACTTGTGCACCGCATGTACTGAACATGTACTCTACCTACATGTAGTCTACACATGTACACTTGCATAATAGTACTTATTAATTTTATCGATTTATGACTATATGTAATCAAGATATTAGCTTATTCCATACTGCTTTTAGAAGTTCGGTATCTCTATTAAATTTTGACCCCATTTACATGTACTTGATACAGCCTCTGGTAAAGATTGTCATGATTATGAATACTTTAAAGCCAGCACAGCTGTGAATGTTTATCTCTAGAAATTGGGCGAGGCGAGAGTATAATATTATTATTGTGCCAAATTTTAGAATGAAATGTGATGTATCGCACCTTTTTTTTCCAGACGGAGCGTCAGTTTGAGCAGACGCTGAAGGCCAGTCGTGGTCTGATGATCAAGAAGATGAGACCTGATGGAGCTTGTCTCTTCAGAGCCGTTGGTGAGTTAGTCCACTAGCCTAGCAGCCTTGTGACCCAAGCACCAGGTTCATGTACAGTGTACACTTAACTTTTGGGTGGATTCTTAAGGTTACATTGCTTATAGCGCTAACTTCCTGTACATGTGTAATGGATTGCATTATTATGCATGCTTTTGCAGAAATTGATATTGTGTGTCTTTATTCATGTTGTATGTTTGCGTTTCAGCCGATCAGGTGTATGGAGATCAGGAGATGCACTCCACTGTCAGGAACCTATGCCTAGACTACATGGTGAGTTGGTAAAGGTCGTCAATGTATACATGGTAGTGTGATGATCCTTTACCATCTTCCTTCTCCCTCATCCTCCCTTCTCTCTCTCTCTCTCTCCCTCCCTCCCTCCCTCCAGCTCAAGAACGTGGACTACTTTTCCCAGTATGTGACTGATGAGGATTTTGAGCACTACATCAACCGGAAGAGATTTGACAGTTGCTATGGCAACAACATTGAGATGCAGGCCATTGCCGAGATCTACAATCGCTCCATTGAAGTCTTTCAGTACACTACAGGTGAACATAAAATTAATTTAATATTGGGCCGTTTGGAGTGAAAAGCATACTGCTTAGACATACATGTAGCTTTATATTACGTTTCCCCCTCTCCCTTGCATGTAGACCCTTCCCAAGTAATTTTTAGCTTCATACTCGCCTTAGACTGATGGTACAACCCTGCATCACTTACTGTCTGGGACACCTAAGAGTGGCTCTGCCTTTTGCTAGGTGCTGTACAGACTCTAGGGGTGATCTCTCAGGACTTGATATTCAATTTAGCTACCTTTCTGACCTTTCGTGTATGTATACCGTACATATAGATTATTCTGCTAACGATTGTGAATTGTCCAGTAAGATGACTTCATTCCCACCTCCCATTCTGTTCCCCCTTTAGAGCCCATCAACATCTTCTTTGGTGTGTACAAGACGGACAATGCTCCCATCCGCCTCAGCTACCACGGACGCATACACTACAACTCCGTTGTGGACCCCTATGCCGCCACCATTGGCGTGGGACTGGGGCTAGCCGGACACCAGCCAGGGGTGAGGAAGATGATAACTAGCTAGCTGTGTAGCTATAGTTAGCAAAAGCACCTGGTCCCAATGATTAAATCGTTGCCAAGTATTGGCACTTCTTTTTGCATATCTAGGAATAATTATGTGCATAAATTATGTATGGATAGTTATTTCATAGAATCTGATATGGAGTATTTGGAATTCTCTGTATATATAGCATGTATATAATTATGTGCACATCGGTGTTGCTTTCTTCATATTAAGTTTTGACCACTCTCCTCCCTCCATTCCTCCCTCCTCCCTGTAGCTTGCTGACAAGATGGTGGTTGGTGAGGCGATGAGGGAATCAGAGAACGTCGAACTGGAGAAGGTGAGCTTCACGTTTCCATCTCCATCCACTAGCTGCGCTGATCATTGCCTACAATGTCATATTATTATGCACTGTACATGTACACGTACACATATTATTTGGCTGCTATCAATACAGACATTAATGAATGTGAAGGCCTCCATTTATATTAGGCTAAGCTTTACTGGACATGTGTGGGCTAAGCATGTAATATGTACACTACCGGTTCAGCTACAGCCTGTTGGTTGTGAGCATATGCTCTGCATGCCCTTTACACATGTACATGCATGACTGACTGCACCTAAGCTAGCTCGCCCTACAGCTGTGCTGATTGGGCTAGGCCTTTGGCTCTTTTGTAGGGAGCTAGCTACGCATCCCTTGGCAGGATTTGCTTGACAGGATATTATGCAACGTTAGTTAAAGCGGAACGCTATGCCGCTGACCCTTACACACACATTATGTAACTCTCTAAAGGTCGATCAAAACCATGATGCATGTCTAGGGGTATCAAACTATACGAGTAGTCACAGATGTGGATCTCACTAGAAATTGTATTTTTAATGGAGATGTAGTATTTGACCTTTAACCCCCCTCCCTCTCCCTTCAGGCGATGCTAGAGGACAAGCTTCGCCACAGTGACTGGGATGCCACCTACGATGCGATAGAGGAGGCGGTGGCCAGAGAGTCCTACCTCTCGTGGCTCAAGGAGAACGAGAAGAGGACTCGCAGTGCTGGAGGAGTCAAGCACAGTGCTTCACAGGTATACAAGTATATTATAATAATAATAATATATTAACTGCATGCACAAATAAGAGACATGTGTAGGGAATAATGTAGAGAGTACATATTGGTGCAAAAGAGTAGCACCAAGAGGGTAGTATAGAGGTAGAGCAGGGATCTAGGCAGAGAGTGGGGGAGGACTCTTAAGGTTGATTTGCATGTACCCCTCCTTAAAATTTTTGTACTAATTTAAAGTACTGAGACTTCTCACTCGCTGAAGAACCACCAATAATATTATTATTGATAATATCCCTGTTGGGGATCGAGTGCATGTTTGCATCTAGCTACTTGTAGTATGCAACGATTGGTGCACTGTTTTATTACTACTTGTGGCACCCTCGCTAGAATCTACTTGCAGTTTGCGGAAGTGTTCAACGATTCCGTAACTGTACGAAGTGTGTAGCAACAGGCAAATGAGCAGTGAGAATGGATACTAGTACATGTATAGTAGAAAGGGTACGTTGTACATGTATGTGTGCACTGTCTGAGTTAGTGCTGGTACCTGGTTTTGAGTTGTCCGAAATAGAGCCAGTGTGATTGTTCGAATTTTGACTGCCGAGTTGAGCATAAAAGCAGTGCAACATGATAACCATCTATATTCCCCTAGAAAGGTACTGTATGTAGCGTTTGCCTTTGATGAGCATTGTGTAATACCACTACAAAGTCTATAATTCTTGTGCATAATGTACCTACATGTAACTAACCAGAAGAAGTACTTGCCTTTAGGCAAAATTTAATATTAAAATTTGTTATTTATGTGTTAGGCTGTAGTCAAGTGATGTACGTTTTGTGTTGATAATTGAAAGGCTGTAGTCATGTGACGTACGTAGTAGTGCTATTGAAGGAGATGACTGCCTATTTTTTCATTCCGTACAGTCTACGTCAGCTGCTTGTCAAGAGAGCACTACGTCAAGACATCTGCCCTCCCTCCCTCCTCCCATCTCGGCCACGCCCACTGTCCCTCCCACCACTCATCAACTTCAAGACCCCTCCCACCTGATCACCTCTGCAACCACGCCCACTTCCAACGTGACCACCAGCGTTGCCAAGACGACCACCTCCCATCACCCCCATCCTCTACCTCCTCCCACTGCATGTCCCAGTTTGGGGACTAATAATATGAGGGGCTCCCCCCTCCGAGCTAGGTGTGGCACGCCCACTGAACTCTCTGGGGGGAAGGTGCTAAAATCTCGTTCTGCCATTTACAGAACGGGATCTCCCGTGAGTTCCCGTGGGTCCCATCGGACGACCCCTTCACCCCCGGCAAGCTTCACCTACCGTAGCTCGAATTCTTCTGGGACGGGGGGCAGTCACAGAAGCTCTGCGAGGAATTCCCCCTACCATTCCCCCTGGGACTCTGCACCTCACTCTCAGGGGGCATCCTTGAGGGGGTCGGCAAGAAATTCCCCACACCACTCCCCGAGGAATTCACTCCATGGATCACCCTCACCTTCTCCTGAGCTTCTGAATCATGCTTTGGTTTCAAAATTGGAGTCCGTTGCTTCGAGAACTAGTGGGAGAAATATCAACAGCAACATCGAAAAATCGCCGAGGACGTCACCAAAATCAGTGAGAAGAGGGTTATTGGCAAAAAGCAATTCCGATCCAGGCTCGCCGGCTCTGGTTCCCGAGAATTTGACGGAAGTAGGGAGAGTCCCTTCTCCGACTGTCCTCCAGTTATCAACATCACCCATCGTCGTCCGGAAACACCACGAGACTCCTCCTCCCCCCTCGTCCCAGACCACACCTCCACACCCCTCCTCCCAGTCTCCTCCCCGAAGTGTGGACTTTGAGTCTGGCCGAGTGCTGAGTCAGCTTCCGTACGAGTACAGCTCTTTTCTGGACGTCCCACCAGACGCTCTAGGTAAGGAGTCTACTGTACAAATGAAAGGAAAGTTCTAGATGCATAGTTTGCGGTGTAGTTTGGATATGTAAAGGTACAATGTCATATGCGGTGGATTTCTAGCCCCGTCCCAGGCCACTCCCATGATTTCAATATTGTGTGTCTAGTGGATTTCAGCTCACTAGGAACATTGAATTTTCATTAAAAAAGCATCTCTTTGCACATTGTCAAGTATTTCAAGTGAGCTGTGAATCACCACTACACTATATGTACCTGCATTGAGAATGGAGTGAATGGGAGGAGGAAGAAGTTGGGTGGGGTGGGGTGGGGGGGGGGGGCTGAGAATGAACTTGCTTACAAGTATCATCCTGTAGTATTCTCCCCAGGAAACAGATTTTGCTAGCTATAGCTACATGTACATGTATAGAGAGCAGTGTATTCAACAATAAAATTAATATTATTATTGCATAATGCATGCATTGATATTCGATTTCTTGTTCCCTATTATTCCGTACATATGTATGGAAAATTGATTGCTCCCTAAAAGTGTTTTACCTTGCACAGGTATTGTACGTGTACATACATCAATGTTTCATGTTCCACTGTTCACGGCCTTTGTGCTGCCTTGTAGAGCATTTGTAAACTTCATGTGTATAAACTGTTCTGCTTTTAAAACTGTCTTTGGTCTCTTTCAAGTTTAATGCTTCCCTAAAGCTTTACAGTAGAACCTGCCCATGATGGTCCCCCTGTGCCAACAATCAGTGGCCTCCCAGCTTTTCAATGTTGTACACAGAGAAGCCTGTGGATGAAACAGTTCTTGAGTACCATCTCATAAAGTATTTAATGTTAACTATAGACTATCAGAGCTCATGGTCAGATCTACCCTTTGTGGTGACAGGGCTGTTTGACTAGTCTAGTGTGTGTACATGTAGGATGGTTGGGGTAAAAAGGAGCAATAAAAGATTATGGTGTCCCTGCCCTTTGTCACTGTGGTGAGCATATGTTTGGCTTGGTCTCTTCATTAGAGCTTCTTCAAGAGGTTAATGTGTTATGATGTGGATCATGGTGGGTGCTCTGGTGGGTGGGTGTGGGGGAGAGAGGGAGAGAGGGGAGAGGGAGGGGAGGGGGAGTGTGGTTTGTATGTCTCTGATAAAGGCCTTGAAGTAGAGTGTCAGAAGGAAATTTCTTAGGTCCACCTGTTTTGGCAGCTAGAGTGGTTTATAATAATCCTATAGCTTTAAGATCCAAGGCTTTGTTGTCCAAGAAAATTGGACCCACCCTTTAGAGTTGTCAAGGAGTAACTCTGTGTTTACAAATTCTCACATGCATAATTATAGGCTATGCCTTTAATTTGGAATAATAATTTTATAGCGTTTTTCTTCGTGGCTACCTAACAGAATTCAATATCTTCTTCCCATCGATGATTCTCTTCAATCAGAACTATGCCTAATGCACTGGTAATTGCCCAACAACCTGTGTACATATATCGCTAATTGAGCGTTAATAGACTAATCCTTTACCTTTCCTAATGCACGCATCGCTTTATCGGCGAGAAGGACAATTTTTGTACACACGAGTGCGAAGATACAAATCAGCAGTGGTAGAGTATTGTTATAGTTTCACATTAATTCCACAAGCTTGCTAAGGTTCAAATCTCACAATAATATTGTTTTTTTTTCCTATCGCTTAATATCCAGTCCCAAGTCGAGTCCCCCACTCCTCTTAAGTAAATGGAGTGAGTGATGTCCTGTCAGTCCTTAGCAGCTGCTAAACATGTATCTAAGCTGTTATTCGACAAGACGTTGCATCCTTGCGATTATATTATTTGTATAGGATTAGGGAGAGCTGTAATATTAGAGAAATAGGTGTTCTTTATGTAGCATTGAATATCTGTTTGGTGTACATTTTGCTGTTGAAGAGTGTGTGAGTACATCATGCTTGCAAAGTCATGTAGTGCAGAATTGTGTACAACTCGTATTTCTGTCATTAATTCTTCTGTCAAGTCTTGCGTGCATAAGACCTCTCTCTCTCTCTCTCTCTCTCTTTCTCTCTCTTCATGCTGAAAAGTGATAATGTGTTCCCTCTTGCAGGTTTATCTGAGTGGGAGGACGACAGACTACTAGCTGCAGTGTTGGCTGCATCTCAGCAAGAATATCTAGATAGTCTCAAAAGAAGCACTAACTCAAGGGGAGCAGAAGGTTTAGGACAATAGGCATCTTTAATTGTGTGCAATGTGTTTTATTTTATCACGCTAAATAAATAATTGTTTTAAATTTGACGACCATTATACGGTTTCAAAAATTACTTTGCGGTGCAAATTTCGGGTAATTAGCTAGATAGATTAGCCCGCCCAATATCCGGTCTATAGTTAATATCCGAGGGCGTTAACGGGTGAACGTCATGGTAACAGCATGTTTCCCATCGATGCTTAGCAACCGTAACCACTGAACAGAGGGCTAGGTTGGAATGTTTTGGTGTGCGCTGTCAGTACCGACTCGCGATCGCCAAGAAAAGGCTGGCCAGCATCCAAGAAGGCGAGACAAAGCAGAGTCTACCGTGTAGAAGCTAGCTGCGGTCGCGATCTACCTTCTCCGATCCTCGATATAGACCAACGTGTGGTGGAGAGATCTCAACAGTGAAGGATTGCGTTCGTGAAATGGGCGAAAAATTGTGAAGAGGAAAGAAAGCTAACACTAATTTATTGTCAGAAGTCACGGTCACAGTTCGTTAGTTGGTGAAGTGAAACGGAGTACTATTAAAAAGGTTCGATCGAGCGTTCGGGAGTGGTAGGATCGCAGACACAGCTGTTTACCAAAAGACAAAGCAAACTTACAATAACTTTACACTATTGTTCAAAAATTCAGCGCAACTCTCAGTGTTGCCTGCACACCCGAATTTATTTCTATAGAGTGGATCGCTCGCGCAGAGTACTATGCTCGCTACTATGTACAACAGCGGACAGCCTCTCACGAGAAGTAACTCCTACCAAGGCAGTGGTGTTTTCTCGTCCTCTGGTAGCCAGCACGCACTACCCGGACACTCACACGGCGGCCACCACGGAACGAACGGATTCAGCAAGGACCTCGTCTCCGCAGCCGTACACCACCAGCACAAGATGACCGGAATCTCCGGGTCGTCCAGAGCCCCCGTGGTGTTTCCAGCGCTGAAACCGTCCCAAAATCACATGGTGCAGTACAGTAGTCTGCCTGATAACCGATCTGCGCACACACTTCCGCAGATATCGGGCGTTCAGGTGCAGCAGATGTTTGAGGAGCCCCTAAGCAGAGCACCACAAGCTCCACAACAACAGACCGTTACCACCAACGGTACCTCTGGCTATGGAGGGAAGCAATGGAGAAGATCGTCGCAAGCGATGGACCATCTACCAGCCGTGACAAACTATTTGGCAGGATCAAGACCGACCAGCGATACCGGAGCGTCCGATTCCGGTAGAACTACAGCCACCTCTGGGCTCAAGCCGAAGCACTTGACGCAAGATCAGGCCGTGAAGCTCTACGGGAGTAAGCTGAGTTCCTACGAACATCAAGAGATCTCGAGCTATAACCACATCTACTTTGTTGGGCAACACGCCAAGAAGCGCCAGGGTCCACCGGGAGGTGCTAATAATAGTGGCTATGACGATGAATCGGGTTCTTATCAAGTGGTGGCGCACGACCACGTGGCCTATAGATACGAAATCCTCAAGGTACTAGGAAAGGGAAGCTTTGGTCAAGTTCTGAAGGCCTTCGACCACAAGACCCAGCAGCACGTCGCACTGAAGATGGTGCGAAATGAGAAGAGATTTCACAAGCAGGCCGTTGAGGAGATACGGATTTTGGAACATTTGCGAAAACAGGACAGGGAGGGCAATCACAACATTGTCCACTTGATGGAACACTTCAATTTCAGAAACCACGTCTGCATAACGTTCGAGCTGCTCAGTATGAACCTCTATGAGCTGATCAAGAAAAACAAGTTTCAAGGTTTCAGCATCGCCCTCGTGCGAAAGTTTGCCCACTCCATTCTCATGTGCCTGGATATGCTCTATCGAAACAGAATCATTCACTGCGATCTCAAGCCCGAGAACATCCTGTTGAAACAACCGGGCCGCAGTGGAATAAAGGTCATCGATTTCGGATCGAGCTGCTACGACCATCAACGAGTCTACACCTACATCCAGAGTCGATTCTATCGAGCTCCAGAAGTCATTCTTGGTGGTAAGTACGGCATGGCCATCGATATGTGGAGCTTTGGCTGCATCTTAGCCGAGCTTCTCACCGGCTACCCTCTGTTTCCAGGAGAAGACGAGGGTGATCAGTTGGCCACCATGATGGAGGTGCTCGGAGAGCCTCCGCAGAAGATGCTCGACAGCTGCAAGCGACAGAGGATGTTCTTCAGCTCCAAGGGCTACCCCAGATACTGCAGCGCAACCACGAACCCGGACGGATCCGTGAGCTATGCTGGGGGTAGATCGAGAAGGGGGAAGTACCGTGGCCCCCCTGGAACTAAAGAGCTCAGCAGAGCTCTGAAGGGCTGCGATGACCCACTCTTTCTCGATTTCCTGCAAAGGTGTCTGGAGTGGGACCCCTCGATTCGCATGACGCCGCCGCAAGCTTTGAGGCACGGCTGGTTAAGGAGAAAGCTGCCCAAACAGCCAGGTGAAGTTGGCAGCCATAGCTTAAGCCAGGGCTCAGGTGGCCAAACTACCAGCATGACTGGTCGGCTTCCACCCCCAGCTCCTCCAGCAAAGGTGACGTCGGGCAGAAAACCTCGACAGCTTCCACCCGCACCAGCTGCAAAGACTAGCGGTGAAGCTACATCGTCGTCAACGAAACTGAACGGTGAACACTCCACAAGAACAGTATTACCCAAGATTGTTGGTAGGTAGTGTTTTATTTATCATCCATGTTATTATATTTTTGCATTCATGTTGTATAATATGTGTACATCTTTGTCAGTTTATGACCACGTGAATCAGGGTTATGTTTTATCTCACGGATTTTTCTACCAGCTTCCATTCTAGTGGTATATCACTCTCTCTCTCTCTCTTTCCTCTCTTTGGTGGTTTTGTTTGATCATATTTACTCCTACGACTTGACTGTCCATGTATTAACTTGTGTACATCAGCACGATTTCTACTAGAAAGTATATATTATTTTATTATATCCATCACCCTCCCTCCCAATCTCTCTCTCTCTCTCCCATCTGTTCACCATTGCTGTGCAATGCAATGTCAAAGAACATTAAAACAATTTATTTATGACACCAGTCAAGGATGTACTAGTTACATCAAAGGAAGGCTAGAGTTTCTAAGGTCTCACTCAGTTGCATGTGGGTATCATATCAAACCTACCACAGAGATGGTAGCCAGTTCATCCTTTGAAGTTTACATAGCTAGACCACAGTAGAGCATGTCCTTACAATATCCAAACGCCTCAGGAAGTATAATACACAATACATTGTATGCTATCACTAGCTGCTTCATCATCACAATACCTATAGTACAGTATCTGTAGTAGTAAACAAGCCATGCATGCACACTAATAGGTAGCTGATAGACACACAATTGAGTTAGAGGTTGGCGAATCCATTAGCGCTGGGACAAGTGGATGTGTCTAGCTCTGCAGATAGCTCACATGCACACCCATGCATGCTATGCTATCATGAACGGTACTAGTGAGTTCCAGTGAGTTAAAACTTTTATTAATAAGTAACTCAATTAATACTGTGAACTTGACTGTATCTTTGTATGTAGCCAAGTCTCTCTGTATAAAATAAGCTTCCAATAAGTGAACTACAATGTTTCATGCACTGTACATGTATTTTATTGATGACAGAGCACCTGAACAAGAAGCAACAAAAAAAGCTGAATCTAGACTCTGTCTCTTTACACCTGCATTCTGATATCATATTTGATACAATAATATGCCTAATAACATGCATTGCTAGACTATGTAATCAATCCATCACGCATTCTTGAGATTTAGCAACGGAATGCTGATGAGTATACATAGAAACGAATCGCATCTCTAGCAATTACTGGAATGCATATCTGTACCAATTTACTTCCACTGCCTTTTGGAGGAGGTAGGTAACGTGAGATTTATACAGAATGACCAACCCAGCTTCATATTTACTACTATTGTAGCTAGGGTAAGCTCATGCAATGCACGCCCCAAATTTGCTCACTGGATGTGCAATTCGATAACTCAAACACACAAACAGGCTGTCAACAAAATATCATACACAGTGCATGTATGTATGTGTATACACTTGGATCAGTCTTAGCGAGAACCTATTGAAGTGTTAGATTTGTTCGAAAACTCCCACTGATCTGGTTACAGGCAGTTTGTAAGCTTTTGATGGCTCACAGAGGAATGCCAACAGAAACCTTACACCAACGCGCCTGTTCCCATATAGCGCTGCATTCACTTTTTCCCTAATTCAAAATGTATGCTGGTATGGTATACTACGTATTATATATCTGTGAAACCAAGCTGTAAATAATGACTGTAGAGATATGCGGCTAGGTTGTTGAATCGTGCAGCTTATATTACATTTTATACTGGCTTTTGAATGTCAAAGATAATAGAATAAATCGCGTGCTAGAACGTGATATGGATATCCCAGCTAAAGCCGAGTCTGTGTTTTGCTAACTAGGCCAAACACACACTCCCCCTTTTGTCCTCCATGGAAATTTAAGCCCAACTCGCTGAATAATCCATGAAAAAAGAGTCTTGTGTACCAACCAAACTGGTATCGTTTTAAACATCACAGTGGTATCAGTTTTTGTGATTTTCTAGCAGGCATCCATTCGGGAATGGTGGCTCAACTTTCACAAAGCTTGCAAATTTGACACACGACTGGGCACACGTACACACACTCTCATGCATGCAGGTTAATAATACATTTTTCTTACGATTATTATTATTAATTCTCAAGCTTGCTACGTACATGATTATACTATTTGATGTCATGTATGACTCCACCATCACCAGCTGGTATTCATACAAGCAATATGTAGCGCATAGAGTTGAAATCAAATAGCAATTTGCTGGAAGTGCTGGCCAATGCCTACCGTAAGCCATATTTCCCTCATCTTGAGAGGAAGGTTGTCTGGTGGCGTGTACTACGTGTGTATAGAGTAAGTGATGCCAGTGGTTTCTGTTGGTGTGCCTCGTGGTCAGCGGCAGCTGCAACACATTAGTAGCGTACATCGGATCCCCATGCCGTGACATGCATGCACACAAACAACTGTCTGCCAAATACATACCGTACGATGTGCAGTCAAAGTTTGTACCCAAAGTCACAGTCTGGTGTACTCAAGAAAAATCCCATATATTTCCCTCTGTGACCGCATGTGTTCGCTCCACAAAAATTTCCTATACTATTAGGACAAGATTTAATTATGTGAATGGATCAAGAAGTGATAGCTCTCGATCTGTATGGAGCTATATAAAGATACTGACATCATGCTGTTGTGTTGATCGATGCACGATATGCACCCCCTAATTAGCGTCCGGGTGTGTGGGGGCACGCCCCAGTTAATTGGGCTTGGTATGCCAAAAATTGTGTTATAATATACACACAGTATGGTGATCATACTTCACATACTTAAGACAGTTAGAACGATTTGTACACTATTATTATAATATTATTGGGGAAACATAATTTGTGTTCACAGTGAAATAATGCATGGATTGCAATTGCATTATGACTTCTGATAAACTACAAGGTATACTATAACTGTCAATTAGTTTAAAAATCTTGATTGTGCAGCAATCCCCAGACCCACTCGCAGACTAACAGCTAAATTAATCATTAAATTAAGGTCACATAATGGGAAATCAATTGTGATAATAATCATCATGGTCACCTTTCTACTGAAGTTTGAAGTAGCACATTACTTTCATCCCTTTGTAAAGGATACAGTACTATCAGCAGTTCCTATTGAACGCATAGGTCATGTACTAATTGGTTACAACAATTAATAAAGGTGGTCATTTTTATTTTCGCCTCATAATAGTGATTTTCATCCCTACTTCCAACAATGGTTAATGCACACATATACTGTAGTGTTGAAGCTGTGAAATAGCTCAGATACCAGGATCCATCATCAGAATGAAATGTGAATTGACCTGTTAACAAAAAACAATTGGAGTTACTAAGGGGATGAAACATTAGCTGCTAGTTAGTGCTATAATGTCATGTGAATAACGCTTACAATTATAGAGCTCGACATCACATAATTATATAAGGGCCAGACCATCGAGGTCTGCAGCTGTAAGTGAGAGATAACTGAACTTCCTGAGAAAACAGCTCAGTAAACACTATTGTGGTTCATGTGCATGTGTCTGTGGTCAATTAAGAGAACTCAATAATGCACCTATAAGCTACAGCTCAATGTAATTATGCAGTGAAATCATTCACAGCCGTATACGTAGTGAATGAACGCAAATACGTATCAGCAGTGTTTTGAGTCAAGTGAATTTATAGCTGATTGAAAAGCTGGCATAGGACTTAATTGGAGGGCTAGCTATATAGATGAGCTACACATCTCTTAATCAACCCGGCCCATCTCCCTAATCAGTAGAAATGGTTAGATCACACGGAAAACGTATGCATGCTGTGTCTGGTCTGATATAATAGTAGTCTAATAATCCGGTGTCCATTCACAAGAAGGAATGTGAACTGATGATCTTATCTCTGGCAGTGCGATGCTGCCTTACACCCATCCACCCAGCACCCACCCAAGACAGCTATCTAGCCAAGTAGCTAAGGAGTAGATGGTGCACAATCCATGTCGACCATTGGAGTGTGCTACCAATAGCTTGCTGCAACCATTGACTGATACTTGAGACTAAGTCCTTTCCTTTCAAATATTGACCCAGCCAGCAACGCTCATTGTCACCTCTGGAGTGACAATTCGTCGACTAGGAAACATGAATCACTAGAAATCCCAAAGAGCTTGTAAACACAAGCAGCACTTGTAACATACATGTATACTATTATAGACATTGCAGTGGGTGAAGATGTGCTCTGTTAGACAATTAGAAGCTTGTCCTTTATTCTTGGACATGAACATTGTGTCGTTGACAGTTGTACAGTATTGTAGAATAGTGTGTTGAAAACGAAGTTATATGATGAGAGAGAAAGGTTGAGGAGCTAGCGATTTCACATACGTAGTGATGCTTGGGCCAACTAGCATGCATACACTGAACAAGGGAGCCTTTGTAGAAGTGTTAATTGGTAATATTGTCAGCATTTAATTTTATTTCTTGCGACAATCAATCAAGGCAATGTAATATCAAATCAAACTCTGAGGGAAAAAAATGAAATGGGTAAAATTAATGTCTCATTGTTTTGTGTTTATCAAAGAGTACATTACATACAAGTCACTTCATCCGGCCACCTTACGTCATCATTACATCATCTGCCGGCAACAGACGAGGGAGGTGGAGCCGACATTCTGGCAGCCATTGGCACATCCCGAGTAGGGCCCATAGGGTATGTTGTCGCAGTAGAACAGCGTCTCCGGCTGTAGCTGGGGGCAGACGGAGACCAGCCCACTCAGACCACTCTGGGTGATGTTGGGAAGACCAGAGAGATCAAGATAGCAGAGATGGGGGAGCCCAATGCCGCCACTGCCGCCACCACCATTACTGATGGTACCACTGCCTCGACCCGAAAGAGACCTGGGGGTGTGCATATTATGCGTGTGTCAGTATAAGTACTAGTTTACTAGTTTTAGAGTGGTTTTTAATAATAATATTGTGTGACCACTATTAAGCATTGTTTCAAACAGTAGACATGAATCCCTTAGTAAGCCCAAATTATACATTACATACGTGCATGTATTTGTGTAGTATTTAATCCGAATGACTATTATTTACATGCAGGTTGTGGGAAGGTGCACTCTGTGGTTCACTAAAAACTAAAATTAATATTAAGGTGCACATTTAATTGATAAACATTTTAACGAGGAATTGGCCATAAATTGAATTAAAGAAACCATTTCCCATAGCCGATTCAATAATACTATTACTAACAAAACCACTCAACTCATCAAATCTCATCGTAATGAACAACAATCCCATGTCATGCACATGGGCACAGTAGTGTTCCAAGGAATCAACAATTTAAAGAACTGTTATTTCTCATTGGAAAGTACACGGGATAGATTGGCTTTAATTTGTGGAATTACATTGTCCATCAGTTGTCAAGTAACCCCCGCTTTCTCAGAACATCAACATTTTGCCGAGGTAGGCAAAGCGTGGAGCTACGGCGAAGGGTTGGTACCCGAGAAACTACATCACAGCCCACTGTATGTTGATCTTAATACGATTGATTTAGCAGCGATAGCCTAGTTGTGAATAGGCCAGTTGACATGAACCACCGAGAAGTGGAAAATCGCTCTAGAAAACACCAAGAAACAGAAGCCTGTCCCTACCTACATACGTAATAAGGAGGGAGCTAGGGAGAAAAATTACAACCGATTACATCACCCCCTACATGCCTCGGTCATTCATGCGGACCCTCTTTACATTAAACATATAACCAATGCTAGTCACGAATACAGAATTCTAGACCATAACGCATACATCGCTAAGCAATTATACGCTGTCTGACTTCAAGGATATAGTATTATCATAGGCACTTCAATGGTGTGCCCTTTTCATAGTTAGATAGTACACTCGAAGATTTTGAAAACTTAGAGCACTCTGGGTCATGTTCCTTATACTGGTGAGCATAATGCCCAAGCACAGGCCTCAGTATCGCTATAGTATCGGCAACGGGAGTTTTTGTGTTTTGACCGAGGCTATGCAAAATGGATGGGCTCCACTTCCCTTATCCTACACAGCTCAGACTACACACCAGACTCCATTATTTAATCAACATAGTGACCACTTTTAAAGCACCCACATGCATACATATGTACATGTAGGCCCCCTGACGTACATATATACACACACGATGTACACCTCATAGAATTATGTTATTGTGTACGATCATACGTATGTACATGCACATATTTGTGCATATGACAGTGGATTTGGGATTTGGAGTCTATCTACATGTGTATAGCTTTGAATAACTTAGTGTCCCAATGATTGTGTTCTCAGTTGGGGCTAGCTACGTATATATTGTATGCATGTGTTCTGATGTAGAACCTTTTCAGATTTACTTCTCTATGTACGTATGTAGCTAGGACCATGCACAGTATGCTGATTAAGGGAGATGATATCACTTCAGAGGCACCTGATTAGTAACTCAAACTATTATGCAGCCCTCCATACAATTTCTGGAATCTCATGGGTAGGTAGGGGTGGTATCCTGACTTCAGGTGGTAGTAGGTATTACAATACTGGGATCATACCAAATCTCTGATGACAGGAGGTGTCCCCATTCCAAAAACCTTCAATACGGGAAGTCAACCGGTTACTAATTTATATCTGATGAAAGCACCCCCAGTGAGCCCACTCCTGAAGTGCCACTCTTGTGCCCGAATAAGTATGTCTGTGTTTATCACAAGCTGTTCAGATCATGCGGTGGTATATGTATATGTTGTGGGTTGAAGATAAACTTGACGTACGTGCGGGCCAAGAGTGGTCGTCAGGGAGTCTGCAGCCCTATAAACAATGTTTACATATTCAGTGGTTTAGGTACTGGAGTCAGTCATGTGAGCCACATGCATGTACATGTACATACATGTACCGGGACATGTACACACACAACATCCAAGGCTTCTGATCTGACGTGATGACGAATGACCTATGCATGCATGTACATTATGGCTACGGCTAGTAGTCTCTTCCCCAAGCCCTTTCCTGATCCTTCATTGCTTTTCATTCAGCGTGTAACATTGAAAAGCTAGGAATTAATGGGCCTAGGGAATAAGCTAGCCTTGTCTCCAGCCTCCCCGATCTTTTTCAACGCAAATAAGTTAGGGCTACAGAAAATTTATAGTATAGAATTTCACACCAAAACCTACCAACATGTAGGGTACAATTTTTATTAAAGCTATTGGCTAGACTGATTAAATTAAAATACCCACACACAATGATTATAGTAGCCTCAAGCCTCAAGCTGCACATCACACTGAAAATGATGAGATGGGGGGGGGGGGGGGGGGGGGGGGGCTAATGAACTGACTGGTGGTGGACTGACAAACCTCAAGGGACTCTAGCAGGAATTAAGAACTGTTTACTATACATGGGCATACCATTCCTGATCAGATTCTGTAGGATCATCATATCCCAGCTTTTTAATGTGGTACAAGTAAAACCAACAAGGTATATATACGGCCACCCCCCCCTCCCCCAGCAATTAGTGGTATCCTTAATTACTATTTATTATGACACAATAATACTCAGCACTATCATTAATATTAGTTTAGCCTTATAGCAGTAGGGTATGCCTTATATATAATAATATCTCACACATAGGTCCGTTTCCATTCTGAAAAGCTCAAAAAGGAGATTACATGGGAACTTTGGCTAACTACTATCATCTACATCGATCACACTGCTGAATATACTGAAACTGGCAGAGGTAATTGAAAGAAGCTAGGCTATAGATCTATAGACTAGTGAGAGAAAGTGGGGTAAAGTGCCAATCGGATCAACAGCAGACTACAATGGGCGCATTGAAATGTCTGCCCTGTCTATTCTTCATTACGATAGACAAGCTGCCAAATAAGAATGAAGCGGATTTTGGCCAGCAGTAAGATATATGTACCCCCTGGCACCTTCTACAGTACTAATATAGAACTCACTCTCACAATTCCCCTATTTGGAAATCACCAGAGAGAGAATGCCAGTTCCAACACTTGTCGCTAGTACTCTATACACAATTTCACTACCACAAAACTAGTGTGTGTCGCTTCCAAAACATGGGAGTGGCCTGGGGACAAGGCAACATACATGTACACAAACCAAGACATAGGAAAGATGCTGATGATGCAGGAACTCAAAATATTGAGTGGAGATGCCCCAGGGAGATACCCCAGCCTGGAAGACAGCTGCTGCAGAGACCCTCCATTACCACCAACCACTAAGGGATAAATCAATTAGCATAGTACATGCATGATATTTTATTAAAGGTTTCTCCTGGGGGGCCAGGGATTCTAATCATAATATGCATATTTGCAATTGTAAGCATAGAGGTTAGGCTGGATAGCCCACTTAGTACTTCCCCCCAGCTTCCCAGCTTCTAAGAATAACCCATGATGTCATAGGAGAGTGACATAACTGCAGGGGCCAGGAACAGTACACATGCTAAGGCCACAAAATCATGATCTGTCTAAACACTGGATACACAGTGAACCTATGAAATGAAGTGCTTTGATGGCATAGCTGGTAGCTAGCTAGCAATGTGAAAAAAGCTGATCAAAAAATTACATAGAACCACCTTATCTGCCAAGTACATAAGTCTAGAAGCATCTACTTAGTATTTACTGATTTTCCTCAGGCAAAATAAAAAATAATTAAGTGATGGAAGGGTTCTTTTTTTTTTGCTATTCTATGTAGCTGGGGTCATCTATAGCTCTAGTCCTTAAACGTGACATCCTGGTGAGGCAATCAGATTTTTTTTATCCTCTGCCAGGTGCAAGTCTGCGATAAATTAATACTCCATAATGCATTAGAGCTAACTAGGCTAGCTTCACCTCAACGTAACTCGATACCTACCGTAATCACAATGAACCCTAAGAGCAGTGGTCTTATCAGATCAGCAAGGAAGCACACGAATTGCAGTCGATCTGACCAATGTGGTTGTGTACTCATCAGGAAATCTGCAACTATATATACCCTTGCCACTCAGTATTGATACTATAGATACACACTACATCCCACCACAGACAGCTGTGCTGAAACACCCCATGCATGGTGGGCCATGGCCCTATCGAAACTTCATAAGATTACATACGTAGATGAATTGCCCAATCAGCAATAATGAACCATAACAAAATAGGGCTATATCTTTCATGCATCCCAAATACACATGTATGGCGCATGCTCTCTATCCACCCACAGTAGCCATACATGTACATGTACATGTATATGTATATGTACATGTACATGTACATGTACATGCATCTATCCTAACCCATGGAGGGTCTATGGCTAGCCTGTGGCGTATTGACTACCAAGGCCCACCACTAATCCAGTTACTGGCTTCCTTCCTTTCTGGTAAGTAGGCAAAATAGGAAGGGTGCAGTGGTTTCAGAGTGTTTTTGGTTCCAGTGAATCAGACACTGTATTTGTCGATGTGTGGATAGGAACATGTGCCAGTGCTTAATGAGGTAAAGTAGGGCGTACAAATATGCACTTTGGTGTTCCCTGGCTCACCCACACAAACTGCTCATGGCTACAGCAAATAGCTGTTTGAAATACCAATTAAGGTACACATGTTCTTGATTGTGCACGACTGTGGTGGTACAGAGTAGAGGAGTCTCTTACCACTCCCTTGCCTCTTCTTCTTCTTCTCTCTCTCTCCTTTCCTCCTCTCTCCTCTCCCTCTCTCCTCTGTCTTTCCCCCCACACCATGGCAGACCCTGTACTTGACATCACACCACCACCCCTAACAGGAAGTTATCCAGCCTACACAACCCACAACACTCGATCTACTCATTGTGTTTACATAACCCCAGGAATAGCCAGTACCACAGTCTTGTACTTTCCCTGGCAACACAAGGGTTGAGTGTCATTTCAGCTAATCTCACAGTACAATGAAGGACACTTTACCCTTGAAGTATGCCACCGCCAATTCTTAAGCTTCTTGGCTTAAATTCTTTGAGCAGAGCAAACCTCAGACACAACACCCACTTGAATCTCAAGGAAACACTCTTAGAGGCATAGTATGCTACTGTTATGTTATGCCAGAGTCATCTGACGTTAATTGTTGTGATTGAGAGTTTATTCCTGACATGTGGAGCGTGGCTGATGACATAATGTGAGGAATGCCACACTAAAGCATACCAGCTGTTTAAATTTGCGTACATATGTACATACTATACATGTATACAAGTACTGGAAGCTCAGCATAATGGGGCAACTATTTCTCCGTACTATCATTAGCTAATGAATTTGTATTCTACTATAATATTATACCATAAAATTAACCTTAATAGCCTCGTCCCCAGGCCGTACGTTGTGTAAATCTGGGAAGGAGAAAGCCTAGGTGCTAGATGCGAGGCTAGCTCAATAATACAATCACGTACATGTAGATAAACCACTGACCATATAATTGTTATGTTGATAGAGGACCTATCACTATGTACACTAGCTGGCTTGAATGATTTCCGACATACCTAAATTTAAGCTCAGGTGATTTATATTTTTGGGGAGCAATGCAATGTTCATACTTAATGGAGTGCATCACCAAGACAAATTAACTGAACAAGCCAATTCATTAACTCGGTGAAGAATACATCTCGGTCTTATCTTGGCTTAATGGCTAAAGTATGCAACGAGAGATCCCCAAACTAACCACAGAGTGTAAACCCTCATTAAGAAAATGCTAGGAAATACAGAAATTTGCTGGACTGGTATATACACAGGTACAGGTACATACATATGTAGGCTGAGGGACTGAAGAGGTTACTCATGCATGCATTATTGACCACAACACAGGACAGCACAGCACTGTAGTAATTCATTACAAGTATGTTTTGATCCCAAGTCAAATTCTATAGTCCCCAAAACTATATATTATATCAGCAAATGAAATATCTATAACCTGGTGAATTGCCAATCATGAAATGCCTATAGGGTACCTCCTTTCTCTAAGCATGCTCTGCTCTACCTAAAACACTAGTACTACATGTAAATACTACTGATGACTTGGGTAAGTCCCAGCCATCACAAATGTACAATACTACCAACAGCACTATAATTATAAGGCGTGAGCGTCCTAATTAGTGGACATTATTGCTACAGCTTCCCCACGGGGCTAGACAGCCGAGACAGCAGCAGAGCAGGGAGGGAGGGAGGGAGGGAGGGAGGGAGGGAGAAAGGAAGGGCGTGAGTGACCCTTACTAGGGAGGGAGCTACACAATCTAATTAAGACTACAATCACCAAGGGACGTACCCTTCAAAGTACCATTACTATGGAACATCTTGAGTATTGAAGGGAGGTACCTATTTTCAGGGAGCTACCAATTAAGGTTAATTCAGAGTTCTTAGACTGTTGTAGGGCTATACATAAGTAACCAAGTATACATGTACACTGCACAGGTGTTATGAGCAAATTAGAAGGAATGCAGGGAAATTGATACCACACCGTAACATACACTTTGTAGTCGATATTATTATCTAAATGATAATGATTAAAACAAAATCAATTATTCAGTGAGTATAATTAATTTTACTACCGTAGCTTAATTTCTTAATCCTTAGTTGGCAGTCACGCTAATCTGACAAGTGCAAAGGTAGCAACTTCAGTGGCAAAACACTACACCATATCAATAAACTGTCGTGCACAAAAATGGCTCATATTGGCCAAACCCGAGTGCCGCCGACTGCCGCCAGCCTAAATTAATATCGCACACACCAATTCTAGTGTAAAATCTTTGATGTGGCAATCAAAAAAAGTCTCATACCAGTCAAGTATGCGCCACACCAAGCTATGCCATATCAGAGCACAATAATACATGTAATATATTATAGCACGAAGCACATTAAATTTTATACGTTTGTACGCGGTCACGTAGGGTGTTGATTGAACTGTTTGCACACAGAGAGGTGGCCAATGACTGACAGTCTATTGTAACGCATCTCCCAGCAACACCACTGCACTACACCAAACAGCCATGCATACTTGAGCGGTATAATTATTCATTGTTATAGTAAATTAACGGCCGTGCATACTTTCAAGATATAATTATACCAAATGCATACTTGAATAATAATTATTATACATACAATGTAGTATCATTATGTAAATAATTGCTGGGAATGGAGGTAATATTGATTGAAGTGTTATGAGTGAATTAGAAGGAATGCAGGGAAATTGATACCACACCGTAACATACACTTTGTAATCAATGATTTAGATTCGCTTAGTGGACACTGAAACTGGCACATATTTCTCATCAAAACTCATGACTATATTATATTAACACTACTAGTACTCTTAGCTATTAGTTCGGCTCAAAGAAAGTATGCATAGTACTTAGCACAAAGGGCCCTTGATGGTACTGAGCACAAAGGAGCATATTATGTAAACAGGTACAAAATGAGATACAGACATCATAGGTATGGCGTCAGGAACATAAGAGCTCTCAGTTTGGCCGATATGAGCCAATTTTATGCAAGAGCATAATAGTATGAGCTTTGGATACAGTGAATACTAATATAAAATCATCTCTGTTTAACAATAAAAGGGGTAAGATGTATTATAGGACTTGGAAATGACATGAATATTTCTGTGACACTTCTCACAAATTTACATTCCATCCACTTTCAAGCAATCCTCACACTAAGCGAAATATTGTGGTTTTGTACCAATTTTCACTCCCTAACAAGGCACCGCCACCACAGCACCGAGTAATGGCATACACACGCACACACACACACATCTCTGACTGGTGTAAACCATGTAGGCATAAGTGCTCGATGATTGGCTCAACACAACCGCAAATACCTCGTCATTATCACAATAACTCAGCTGGAGTGTACTTGTATGGTGTAATAGGAACTACGACTACGGAGAATTTTTTTAGAAGAGCTAGGTTCAAAGTGGGCTCACGTAGGTGCGCAACAGTAGGCTGGACCCTGAGACAAAGTGTAGCGGAGTAGAGTACGTAGGAACTATTGGCAAGGATCATCCGATCGGCAGGGTTTGTTGTGGTGTAAAAAAGCTTAGATCAGGCCGACATGAAAGGAAGGAGGTACCGTTTATTGACGTGCTCTAATTTGTATACATCAGAAAGACGACAGGGAAGTACAATAGTATACTACTAAAATATGCTGACGTGTTAGAGAGTGTTTGAGATGTATCGGTAACCATTATGCAATGTAGTAGCGTATAAAGTGTGATATGGGCGAGCGTTATGCAATGTACTGGGATGTTAAGTGTGTCTTGATACAATGGGAATACAGGTGTATCGGTGCAGCTGAAGGAAAACCTCCCTACATGCAAATTGCAACTAGTCTACTGGTCTAGTCTAGACTAGACTGGACGGACTGGATCTAGAATTTAGTAAATTGAGGACAAATTTTTTTTTACCTTGGCATTGCCTACTCAATGGTGTACTTCACGTATAACATTACACATAAACAAGTACAGGTGCACATATTGCACCTAAGGTAGTTAATAATAATATTATTATAGTACATTATTACAGTAGTTACAGCCACCAGGTGTAGGACATATACTACCGGCGTTTACATACATGTACATGTAATTATCATGGATAGGCTTCAGTGATAAACATGATTCACAAATGCCAAATTTTGTGCTCTATAGGCTATTTTTAATGTATTATATGTACACGGTTAGGTGTCCAAGTGATCTGCAAGCTCGGCTGAGGAATTACGGTACAAACACACTGGCTGTAATAATAATATTATGTACACACATATTATATCAATTATATGTAGTAGTAACATGCCACTGAAGAATTACAGTTCAGCTGAGGTATGATGAGAATTACTACACAAACACACGCCATTCGTAAGCTCCCCAGTACCATTGCACCTACACCTACATGTATATGTGCTAAAGAATTGCATGTAACAATGGGATAATAGCATCATACCGAGTGGCCTGCAGATTCAGCCGAGGAATGACGAGAATTATGGCACAAACAGGCACCATAGTAGGCAAATACATACACTGATTGGGCTAATTAGTAGCACTGCACCCACCTACATAATAACTAGAGCAATGGGATAAGGTCACCATACCAACACTGTATATTTGGATAGGCTCGGTGATAAACATTGACAAATGCCAAATATTGTGCTCGATATGCATGTATTACAGATAGGCAAATACATGCACTGAATCAGATTGAGCTAATAATTGGTAGCATCGTACCCACCAAAAATAACTGTAGTGTGGCACATCCAAGATCACCATACCAGCACTGTACCAGCGTGGGCTGCCTACGAGCTACACGGACATACAGGTAAGTTCATTCGCCACTGGCCCTGAAACTACTAGTCACAAAATTCACCCAGCCAATTTCTAAAAGCTTATAACAAGCATGCACTGCAGCACACAACAGTATCTGCAACAAGTCTACTCTACTGTAACAACGTAAAATACTGCGTGCATGGAATTAAGTCACCATAACTACACCATGTTTATGTGGGCTGTAGGTAAGCTTACAACGTACAATGTACAGTGGCTTGCTCAATTGCTAGCAGCTATGTTACAGTTACAGTAGTATATTGTAAGATAGATTGATGTGCTGTGATCGATGGTATGCAGCCTACATGACTGCTGGTAAATGGTCTACAAATGGCCATGGCACTTTAGGTACATATACCTCTGTCTCAGGCCGGCCGGCACACGGCTAATATATCACTATAAATTTATAATATTATTAATACTTTACGGTGAGACTAGACAGAACAAACTAGCACCAGTAAACAGGATACGCTCAATAGATAATACATGACATTATACGTGTCTGTACATATAGGCATAGTGCAGTTTCCTCCATGCAGTAAGGGATCTAGATTCCTTGAACCTTGAAGGATAAGGAATGCCCATATTTACACTAGCTGGCATGGGAGAAAACATGCAGAATATTATTGTCGATGAGAGAGTATAGCTAGCCAAGGGGATGATCAAGACATGAATTGTGTGGGTCTTCAAATTGGAGCCATTGCGACTCTCAGGAAGTAACTGTGGATCGCTTGAGCTGCGTAGTGAGGGTGTGGTAGGACCGCCACTACAGCCCTATAATAATATTGATAGATCTAGAAGCCAAAGGAATTCATCTCGAAGGTAGAATTTTCTTTAGATATACAGAGGGGGAAGGGAGGGAGGGAGGGAGGGGGCAGAGAGAGAAAAAGAGAGAGTGAGAACGCAGCGGCTCAATTAGTCCAAAAACGGTAGCCGAGAGACAAATAAACAATTCCCGGAATTCCAGAATACAACAGAAGACACGACGAGAAGTCGGTCACCTAATTATCATTCCAGAGCCAATAGTCACTAATTGCATAAATAAAACATACAGTCCTCACAAGGCAGTGCTGTAATTCACTTGGCACCAAATTTCATAGACAAGCAAATAAACAGCGGTCACAATAACGCTGACGCTAAACTATCACATTGTCAAATTTTGAAATTTCTGGTGTGCTAATGTCATCAAAGGAGAGAGAAAGGGAGGAGGAGAGAGAGGGACGGGAGAGAGAGGGAGGGAGAGAAAGGGAGGGAAGGAGAGAATTGTTATCAATCTTAGACACTGTATAATGAGTTACTGTTCATCTATGTATGGTGCTCTAGTACAGTTTGGCTGCCATCAATACAGACATGAACGAATGTGACGAACTCCATCCATATTAGGTTAAGCCTGAACTAGCATGCTGTCTTACACTAAGTGAAGGCGGAGCCCATGAACAAGGTTAAGTTAGTCCAAGTGTCTAATAATTACTAACTATGTGTGCACCACACAAAAGAAGATGTGTTTCTATTATGTGCGACTATTTGAACCAGCTAGAGTCAGCGAGGAGACCATCAAAGCATACCATCCTGGGTGGAACTAGAGCTCTACCACCGACTAATGCACTGCAACAAATCAACCTACAACATTCCAACACCCAAGCTCACACCACCATCATCATCACAACCAACCAGCACCCATCATCACGGCCATCATCCGTCATATCGCGATCGTCAGTACATACATACTCACACATTGTGTATTAGAAAATTGTGTACATCACTCAACTCATACCCTGCAAATACTTCACATAATAATATTATTATATAGCACATACCACGTACATAATAATACATGTGCCAATACCACATCCGTTCAACTACCAGTACATATGTACATGTACATAATTATGTAATATACCGACTGCCGAGTCATAGCTAGCGTGATATCTCTAGCAGACTAACTAGCTAGCGAGCCTCTTTGTCGCGGGCAATCTCACTCTTTCTCACGCACACACCCACAAATACCGTGTAGACGTATTATTATGCACATCGCATACAGTAACATCGTACACACCCGGCTAATTGGGCATACTTCACGCCAAATACTCCACTGCCTGAATCCGGTTGAGGCTCTTCAGTGTTGTTATAATTGGCTTTGTGTGTGCTCAGCTGTTGAAATAGTTGATGTGAAGTATTTGCAGGGTGTGCGTGTGATATACACATAACTATATATTTATAGTATGTGTGTGTGTGTCTGTATGCGTGAGTATCTGTGTAATATCATATCCTGTTGAGACTCTGCTGCACAAATCATATTATATGCTTAGCTGTTGGAATATCCATACGTGCTCGAATAATATTATGCTCATAATGATTATACCGTATGGTAGGTAACTTTGGCAAGTATTAAATTTGGCGAAATGGCTCTCCATTGGCATTGACGATCTGAATCCTTACTGCCATAGGCGTGCATGCATACAACTTCAATTGGTTTGGCGATCTACGTGTACCGAATTCACCAAATTAATTAAAATCCTCGCCAAAGATTCCCACTATACCACAGTGTGATTATACATACTGTGCAAATGACTACGGTCCCATGGCTTATCCATTCATGGTATAATATCATATTTGTTCAGGCTGAAGTATGGCTGGAATCCACACACTGCTATGACTATTGGCTGGTTCTAATTATTCCCCTAATTAATAATTCCTCTAGGCTGGTGTTTTTTGAGCTAATCGTAAACATGACACTCAGCACTCTCCGTTAGACCAAATAGTACTCACACCACATGCATAACTTTAAGCATAATACGTAATATTGTTGTGGTTTCAGAGACAGCACTGGGTTCTCTCCCCACCTCGATGGGAAGGATTTTACGACGATAAGCTTTCATGATAAAAGCACACACGCATTGCCTTTTATAGATATCACATTTATTAAATTTTGATACACCTGAATTGCAAGCATACTATGCTCTGCAGACTTTCAGGTTTTTAGTACGCTATACATGGTTGAGAAAGTCACTCTTGAAAATGTCATCTACGTCACTGTTGCTATATGGTACCCACTCATTGAAAATGGCTGTTATCCTGCTACCATGGCGACAGTGAGGAGAGGGGCTGTAGTCTAAGACAGTATAATACGTCACATCTGGAGAACTTGTTGACCATAAACATGTACCCTTACAGTATGACACACAGAACGGATAATCTGTGCAAGATAGGTATCTTCTTGATTTGATGCCATTTTCAATATGCATTATCACATACATGTACATGTATAAGACTTAGTCTTGACAAGCCCTTGGCTACACGTAGCTAGATATTTACAGTCAACACTGCTCTCTCTTCAATGGTGGAACCTGGTTAGCCAAAGTGAAGGACACGGGTAGCAAATGGCCATCACATGTAGGCAAGCATGTAGGGAACCACTCAGCGATTAGCCAGACAGCCATTTGGAGGAAGGAGCACTAGAAACAGCAGACATACATGTAGAGAGTTGTAGCTCCATCAGCCCCCACCTGTTTCCTCTCTGGGTAGTCCCAGTCAGGAAAACCTCAATAAAAATATTAACATCCTGGCATGGGCTGCTGTGTATACTAACAAAGTCAACTGTGGGCAGATCGAGGTGGGCCCACCACTGGCCCTATTTTCCATACACAAACACAAGTTATAGCACAACACTACAAGATAGGGGATACTCAGTCCAGATGGAATGTTTACTACACTCCACTCCACGTGTACATGTATGCTAAGCAAAGAGAAAGTTATTGCAATTTTCACTTAAGGAAGATTACCTACAATGTAACATAATATAGTACATTGTAGTATAGTGTATGCAATTTTTGGCCCATAACATTACACATGTATGTATATATGACAGGAATAACAAGAAAGCCTACGCACATGTACTAAGAGTTTATCCATAGTTTTCATACTGCATGCATGCGTACAATCATGTATCTAGGGATCCATTTAAGACACTAAAACAATAGCCTCTTGTGTAGCCACTGCTTGCTTACTTTCACTACCTTTCAAGAACGACCGATCCTGGCCTTCATGTTGGAGATGTTTTGTCCCCACTACAGTGGCAATTTCAGATGCCAAGACCCTTGATGGAACCCATTAGAAATTAATAATAACACTGAATGGCCTCTTATGTCGTTATTATCGCCTATTACAGCAACAGAGCAATAAAAGTTAATAATAACACGGCATAATATCTTTCTAGCATACGTGGCACCCATCATTAAACAGCACTGAATGGCTTCTTATATTAATAATTATTATACAGCTATTATTGCCTATTACGGCAATAAGGCTTACATGTAGCGAAATTGTAGTTATGCAGTATGCCAACAAACAGTTAGTAAACTTCGTTTAAGTGGATTCCATTGAACTGACAGTGCTCTAGGAGAGGCCACATTATGCACTAGAGAAGTAAATAGGAGTTGGAAATAGTTTAAACTCCTCTGTATAAACTAGCAGCAACAGAAACCCTCAGCCTAGCTAGTTAGTCACCCTTCTATGGGTTAAATTAATAACAGATGCTTTAAGGCTTGGAGAAATATTTTCATTAGTATTGCAGAGATAAGAGCCAGATTTACGTAGGATGATCGCAATATCATATCTGGGTTACAAAACAAAACAAAAAAAAATGGTTTATTATTTTTATCACAGTTGGAGTTGTTAGGTACAGAAGCCTCAGCTACTCCCCATTAGCCCCTTAATAGTCAAAATCAATGAAAAATTACATCGATATAATTATATGTTAATTCTTGCCATATTGGCCATTGTGGTGTTACAGAATCAACCAGTACATGCATAGAGCTTGATGATGTGTATACTGATGCTGCAGCAGATGCAGGACATTTCATCATGTAATGGACAGACATGTACTAGGGAACGATTTGATCATCACTGCTGTGAGTGCAAACATGCATCGGACATGTACATGAACTGACACAGTAGCATCACGTACAGGAAGGGAGACATCAAGAGCCTTATCAAGCTTACAGCGTACTATACGTGTGAACTTAGTTGTGGTACTGGCCCATCTCATAATAATACAGTGGAACACCTCCATTCCAGACACCCTTGCGACAGTTTTAAGTATGCTGACTAAAGGAGATGTACTCACTACAGGGGTGTCCTTATAGAGGGGTTCCACTGTATACATATGTACGTACAACAGTGTACTTAGATCTTAGATACGGGTGTACCACAAGGAAATCAAATACTGGATCTCCCACCAATTATTATTGACAGTTATTACCTTAGCCCCTCGTCAGTGAGGTGATAGCAGCCAGACAGAATCAGACACTTCAACTGTGGCACCTTCCTCTTCCGTCCACTAGCTCCGCCCACAACCACGCCCCCTCCACCGGGATCCCCCACCCTCACCCGCCTCCCACCATACCCCATCACCATCCCACATCCACCAGCCTCACAGCAGTGGCGAGGGTTAGGGGGGAGTGGAGGGGTGTGGTGTGGGGGAGGGGGGTAGTGATGGTGTGAGGGGGAGGAGAGGGCCTGGGCGATCCTCTGAAGTGCTGAGTCAGTGACGAGGGAACAGCCCGAGAGGTCAAGGTACTCCAGCTGCCACAACTGGTGGCCTCGAGACAGGAGCCTGCAGTATTTCCATTATAATGCACGTTTAAAATTGACGACCTATACCTCATACGCGATGCTATGAAACATGCGAACTTTTAATATTGACGACCTATACCATAATATGGTCCTCAAATCTATAATTATTATTAAGTGACCCCTTAATAACTGTGGTATAGATCATCATCGCCCCACTTTCTCACCCTTTGAAGGCAAAGTCCGAGACCTTGGTGTGTGAGAGGTCAAGATGATGAAGGTTGGGGCACTGACGCAGCATACGAAACACCTACATGTACAAACAGTAAAAAAAAAAAAGCAGCACACAGTTAAAGAGCAAAGCTTACAATACAGTATGTTATAATAGCAAATCACGAAATGTTTTTATTAATGTACAGTGGTTTATTAAGCTTCGTTCTTAGGCCACTCCCAGCTCTTAATGTTAAAAATCTGGGAGTCCATGGCCCAGGAAGTGAGTGGTTCATGCTCTAGAAAGATCAATTCAATGGTCTCACCACTTCATTGGTGACAGCCTTGCCATAGGCGAGGTCAAGTGTGCGTACGTGAGCACCCACCCTGGGAAGGAGGTGCTCTATCACTCCACACAGGACACTCATCTCTCTCTCCATTGCCCTCTCCTCTTCCTCCTCTGGGTCACTGGCCCTGGACAAGGAAGATAGACTATATAAATTTAACTGAGAAGTAAAATCATACCATGATCAGATATTTAAAGTTGAAACACACTATTGCTGGTCGTATTGTGTACACGGTATACACACAATCATGTATGTTACATGCAGCCTATGAAGTAAGCTGATAACAAAAGCTATAAAAGTGGTTTCACCTGATTACAAAAGCAAATCAAAGGTATTTTCTCATCAGTGCCTTACCTGAACTTTGCCGAGTTAGCATTGACCTTTCCTCCGACACTGAGCAATTCCTTGATGACGTCATTTTCTACAATAGCGTCTTGACATGCCCCTCCCCCTCCCCCTCCCCCTCCTCCGTCCCCCTCTTCCCCCCCGACGACCAACGGCTGGTAAAACTCCTTGTGCCCCTGGGCCCAGCGCACTGGGTGAAGGTGTTGCCAAAGGGAGCCATCGAAGGCTAAAGCGTTGAGCTTCGAATGGAGGTGGGAGAGGGAGAGAAGCTGCGAGGGAGAGAGATAGGAGAGGATCGAGAGGAGAACCTCCGGGGGAAGCTGGAGGAGGGGGGAGGGGCCAGATGGGGCGGAGCCAAGTGTTGGGTCAGAGGGACGTGGTTTTGAGGCCTTGTCACAATTATCATCTGGAGAGAGCGATTAAAATATTATTTTCAAACAAGAGCAGCGTTGCACAAAATGTACGCAATCTGTTCATACATGTACCATACAACAGTCAAACTCAGTCTAGGACCGATTATTTGGAGCTATTCTGCATGTACACAGCAGTTTTTCCAGCCCATGATGCACTGACCTTGCTGAGGTCCAAGGTGGTGCAGCTCATTGACAGTCCTTGTCAGTTGCCTCAGCTCACTCTCGGAGAAATGCTCCACCAGAAGAGGAAGGAATACCTGCCATAACAATATTATATTATTACAGAACTGGTATTCTCCCCCGGCATATTTAAGCAAGGATTTCCAGTGAGCAATTCCAATTAATCTTAAAGTAGGTGGCTTTAAAACCCCTCATGGTAACATGTTATTCAATACCATACACATACACATGATATTGTACAAAAGCACCGTACCAAACCGGGGAATTCAGAAATTCTCATTACTATGTCTTAATAACATTTTAGAATTATTAGTAACTAAGTGGTTCCCAGATAGATAATTAGCGCTGGATCGTGAACGACAATAATTATTGCATCAGCACGCATAACATTACACAGAATACAGATCAGCAGCTGCCAGCTGGCTGGTGATTGAGACATGAATGCACGACACTTGAGAAACAATATGTGGCTAACGGTCGCATTGTTACCAAACACTTAAGTTTACGTTCCACAACTACCATATAAACAATAGACATGTACATGTACCACAGTGTCGCCCATGTACCGCACTTCAAGGGGTAAACGTAACAGCTTCTATAAAAATGAATATCCCAGGTAAGCACCCATGCGGGCCAAAATCGCTAGTTATGTTTAAGCGTCGCTGGGCAGTTACCCGGGACACTATGGTACATACATACAGACACACACACCTCCTCTTCTTCGTTCATGTGGGGTATGAAGTCGACGGTGAAGTTGGCGATGGCCGACTTGAGTCTGTTGCCGTAGTCAAGACGATCAGCCTCACTGGAGAACTCACAGTCAAGACCATCACTCACCAGCCTGACGAGCTCAGAAAGTCTGCAGGGAAGGAGGGAGGGAGAGAGGGAGGGGGAAGAGAGAGAGAGAGAGAGAGGGAGGGAGAGAGGGAGAGAGAGAGAGAGAGGGAGGGAGGGAGAGAGTACACAAAGTCATGTATGTACATGTATATGCACATTATTTACGGATGTGTGCATGCTCATGGCAAATGTCCAATATTCTTATTTAATTTATCGCTTGCAAATTATAAACAGACTACCAGTCTCTCCAGCTTATGTAACTCAAATTCTGCAATTAAGCTGTAGCTACATGTACAGTACATACATGTCCATGTACAATTGTTTAAGAGTTGCATAAGCCATAATCGAGGCTCCACAGCCACTCTCAGAACACTATGCATGGTACATACATGTACTGTACAAATCGGTGTTAATGGCAGTGTGCCGTGTGGGGGAGGGGCCTACGTAAGACAAAATAATGGCACTTTTTTGCCCCTAGTTCAATGGTATACAGCCACAGGGGTCATGACCTCTCTTATTATGCATTATACAACACCCTGACACTGAGCACATGCTGTGATGCTAGGGCAATGCTGAGAACGTTTCCTTTTCATGAATGATTCCGTGAATCACTACAGCTACACAGAGCATACACAAAGAACAATACTCTCATTACCACACTTTGGTAATCACATACAGACTTATAGTCACATATGATACTCCTACAGGTTTGCATATGTACAGGAAACTGAATTTTTAAGTATTGCAGTACACAACGATGAAACATGAACTACATACATGTACACGACATTTTAGAAAGAAATTAGAAGCTCAACATACTTTGAGCTGACATATACATGTACACATAAGCTTTTCTTTTCTTTACCTGTTGTCCGAGTGAATGTCGTTCTCCAGAGTTGTTTTTGCATCACTGGGCAGTCGAGGGAGAAGCTCTCTGACTATGTACTGGTTCTCAATCTCCTCGTGAGTCTTGAACTCACTGAAACGAGAGTTGAGGTGATCCAGGAGGACCAGCAGCGAGGAGGCATCACCAAAGTTAGTGCAGAGGAGCTGAAAGGAGGAGAGGGAGGGGGAGGAGAGGGAAGGGAGGGGAGAGAGAGAGAGAGAATAGTCACACAACTTAGAAGTGTAAAAAAGAATGGATGTGACTTTTTAATATCAAATAAGTACTCGGCACCAAGAGTTCACACTATAAATAAGCCTGCCCCCTAGTTCAAACAAGCAGTGAATGTAACTTAAATAGCAAATGCAGTATCATATTTATAATGACAGTATTTAACAGTACAAATTCTTAGATAAGGTACCTCTTTATCCATATCTTTGACCAGCTGTTTCATATGTCCGTGCGCGAGGCGGAACACGTCCAATTCTTCCGGTACCTCTGGCATGGCTCCTTCTTCAAATCCACTTACTCGATAAAAGCTACTCTCTCCGTCTGTAAGCACTATCTATTAGTGTGGGTATCTTGTTTCTTTTGGCCGCGACAGAGACAGCGAAGAAAAGTGCTGAGTTGGCAGCAGACACCGCCTCCCAATTAAGCGTCATGTGTCGGTCACCTGACATCAAAGGTTACCGCAATAACAAGCTATAGTTGCACAACCACGTGGCAATCACTGCTGTGGTTTTAATTTACCTCGGCTTCACTGAGCTTGTCAAAGATGGAAGAGGCTTTGGCGCTGTTTCAGAGCATCGGACTGAGCGAGGCGAAGGCCAAGGACACGGTGAAGAACACTGCCGTGTCAAATTCACTCAAGGCCCTGATCCTAGAGGTACAGTAGGTGTAAAAGAATGTTAATCAAAATTTAATTATTAAATTTGTAATAGTTCGCGTTCAGGTGTGTAAACTAGTGCTAGTTTGCTACAGATTTAAAGCAGATCTAGTCTGCTGAAGGACCTTGTGTGAAAATTCCATCTATATAGCTCTAACGGATATAAAGCAGGGCTCTGTCTTTGTGGCATGAATCAGGGCCGTAGGAAGCTAACTTTCAGTGGTCAGGCCTGTCATCAGTAGAGAGACTGTGATCACATAATATGACAATTGCTGGGGCATGCAAGGCACACATAGTACCAACGACCTTTACCAAAAGATTGATCAGACAGTGGTTAGGCAAGCCTGACCTGATTTCTGGGAATCTTCCCTCATAATTTAATATTCAGGGATAGGATTCCAACATAATATTATTGTTCTGAGATGACTCATTGTAGTATGCAACCCATTGTATAAATGGCCCATGTGATGAGATTGCATGGATTCACATATTAAATATTGTTGTCCATTGCTATAGGCTCGCTCAAAGGTCAACAATGAGGTCGTCTCCAGGGAGATGGGTAACCTGCTCTACCACCTCTCTACGAGGTTCAAGGGTCGTGCCGAGCGACGGGACATGCTACTGGACTACATTTGCACCAAGAGGATTACCAGCGAACCACAGCTTAGTGGTATGTTATAATGTGTGTACATGTGTACATGTATGTGTGTGTGTTCATTGTCATGTAGTCATGTACATAAGAGCCCCGGTACAATGGAACCTGTGTATAGTGGTCACTGTGTTAGGCCAATCGAATTATAGCCAGTTGGTTCAAACTCCAAGTGGCAAAGCTCCATACTGAACGAGTAAAGGTATAGCTGCTGCTGGTTTCTTTGTGTTTTTGTACATTTGCACGTCAATAGAGCATCCAACTCTAATTTAGAGTAATCTTATTGTTAATTGCCCATGGTATAGTACATTTTATTGCCTACTATTCCTCCAGGGTTGCATCATACATATAGCTTAAATGTGGACATGTAATGATATTCATTTGGAATGAATTTCTATAACAATATTATGTATATACATGTATGCCATGGCATTGTACCCACATATAGTTTTGTGGATGAAACCAATGTCATGGCATTGTTGGTAAATGGCACTAATACTGTCATTAGGAAGTATAACCTGGCCGCTCCCCCTATTAATTATTATGCTGAGTTATAATTAGTTATCTGGAGAGGGAGGGGGGCAAGACTACACAGAACTTGATGCTGAGTTTGTTCGTTTCTGCTATTTCAGCCGCCTTGGAGTTCCTGAAGTCTCATCCCGTGGATCCCATTGATGTAGCTGCCTTTGAGCTGGACTGTGGGGTGGGTGTGGTCATTACACCTGACCAGATCACTGAGCAGGTATTTTGAGTGGATGGTATGGCTTTATAAGGAACTTAACATAGTACCTAACTATATGAGCACACCATCTGGTAAGGAGAGTTTCATTTGTTCATGCAAGTACACATGGCCGGGTCCACTCATCTTGGCTCAAATTCTGCCTCTTACTCGATAAAGATGGTGAAGTAGAACTTTTCTGGGTGTATTCAATCGAAACAATAGTGTGTAACAAAAAAATGGCGAAATACAAGTTTTCTGGGTACCGGGTGTATTCAATTGAATCAATAGTGTGTAACATGTTACATGTGCCCAGTATAGAGAAGTAATTTGGTTACGTCATAATAGTTTCCTCATTATTACCTCATAACCATAAATTGCTACTGGTGATGTATCTATAGTGATCTCCCTGAACATGTGGCACCTGGTTCATATTCAAGTTCAAGCGTGCGCCATATATTCGCTGTCTAAATTATTTTCATGTAAAAAATTTTTCATAATTTCATGTAAAATAAAAGAAATTTTTGCGAATTATGGTATATTGAATTATTCTTTGAAACGAAAACATCTTACTTAATTAAGTGTATAAAAAGTAAAATAAAGGCAATTTCAAATCAAATCATAAAATAGTGCATGTTGTATTTCATTCACTCTATAAACACTCTGTGATAAAATTAATAGTGTATACAAATAAATTATGTAATACAAAAAAGGGGAAGGTGGTCAATAATGTTAATTCAAAAATTGCATCATTTAAAAGCATAAAATCTACTATATGGATTAATAAGCCCTCGCCAAAAGCATCCCAGATGCCATTCTTCATCAAGGGTTTGAGCAATATCATCATGTTCCAGTAGTGGCGACTCCAAGACTTCTATTAGTTTGCATATCTTACACTCTGTGTCACCTCGAGCCTCAAGTTGTGTTAGCCACTCTCGAAGCACCAAAAACAAGCAGTGTTTTGAGTCGTCACTGTGCTTGCTCTTGATATCATCCAAAAAGTTCAACCCTACTTCAAATTCACAGCCAAAGTCATACCAGTCATCCCTGACTTTGTGGAGAACTCGTCGCATCCAAAGGATGTTGTCGTCTACCTCACTTGTCTTTGTTGGAGTTGGCTTTGATGCAGACTCAGTTACTTTTGATGGTTGTATCATGAGTTTCTGTAGCTGCTCTGAGTATTCTTTTACTTGTTTCTCTAGTTTACCCAAGTGTTCCTTTGCTTGTTTCTTGAGATCTAGTTTACTATATTGACTCTTGAGCTTAGCATTTTCCTTTTTCAGATCATTGTTGTCTTCTACAAGTGCTCGAATAGAAGTTTCCAGATGATTTAATCGTATGTTCTGCTCTTGGATGCGTTGATCATGTGCTTGAAGAAGTTTCTTCAACTCCTCACAGTTACAGCCTTTGTTTAAACAAGGTCGCTTGGGATCTGATTCTGATTCATCACTGTTCGGGTGTGGCCGCTTTTCACCAACTTGAGCCTGGGGCTGCTGACAGTATTTTTTTTCAATTTGTGTGGCTAGATGCCCAAACTCTACTGATGGCGCTTTTAGGGCGCCAGCTAGTGTTGACCAGGTTTTAGGGACCTCACTTGAAGATCTCAACCAAGTAACAATCATTTCACGGAAGCATTCATTCATATCCTCTCTGTACTTCTGCCCGATATCCTCCAGTATACTTGGTTGCAAATCAAGTTGGATTCCTAGGTTAATCCATCTTTTTTTTGCATCAGACAACTCATTCAATACTGTTTTTAGATCTTTCATACCGAGTGCCATTTTGGCTTCAGTGAAGCACGGTAATGTTGTATTCTAATTTTACTCTATATCCATAAAAGGAGTTGGGTTTCCATTAATTAGAAAGGGAATCCAATTGCTTCTGGCGATTGGCTAGTCGCGTTGATCGCAAAAATGGGCGAAAGTGGGAGGAGTGTAGCTAGTACTAGTAGTAGGTAATGGTCGCTTGGTGAAAGAAATGCTGCTACGTAGTTAAAACTCTACTATGCAGGCACTAGACCAAATCCACAAAGTTTACTTAACACCCACAATAGTAATGCTGCAAACATAACCACTTGTCTGCACA